>OY288266.1:3996901-5444493 GCA_958450335.1 Hibiscus tridactylites | reverse complement strand
CAACAATTATTGGACGAGTATAAAAATAGTTCGTCATAATATAAAGATTAATTAGTACAATCTGAACCTTGAAATTAGAAAGATGAGTAAAAAATAAAATTTACGGGTAGTTTAATGGTGAGTTATATTTTGATACATAACTTGTAAAAAATTGCACAATCATTTATATTTAAACTATTAAATTTAAAAATTTTAAACTCTAAATCATAAACTCTAAATCAAAATTATAATCTTAATTCCTAAATTTAAAACCCTACAACATAAACCTTTTACACAAATTACATATCAAAGTATTTTTATTACTAGCTTATATACTAAAACGTTAGGAAAAAATAACATTACTACCAAATAATTGGTCATACAATTTAATAGGTTGAAGCATCACAATGCTGTCACTTTTGAAAAGGGTAATAAGTATATAGTGGAGTATTAAAGAAAAACTTTATAAGAGTACTAATATGTAGGGATGTAAAAACAGGTAATCGGATGGGTTTCAGGTCGGGTACTGTCAGATCGGGTAAAATCGGATACAGGTTATTTTAGGTCATTTTTTATTTTGACTCGACTCGGGTCGGGTGCGGGTCCATTTCAGGTCGGGTCTATTTCAGGTCGGGTCCATTTCAGATCGGGTCCATTTCAGGTCAGGTTCATTTCAGGTCGGGTTCATTTCAGGTCGGGTCAAAACGGTCGGGTCCGAAGCAGATAATTGACAGGTTAATTCGGGTTCGGATACACTTCAGGTCGGGTCCATTTCAGGTCGGGTCCGTTTCAGGTCGGGTCCATTTCAGGTCGGGTCCATTTCAGGTCGGGTTCATTTCAGGTCGGTTGCATTTCAGGTCGGGTGCATTTCAGGTCGGGTAATTTTAGGTCGGGTAGTTTCAGGTCGGGTGCATTACTAAAAAATTATAATAATTTGTCATATTAGAGAGAGAAGGCATTTGCAGTTTTATTTATTAAGTGCTAGATTCGGTGCAGGCTTATACAATGGTGTACAAAGATCGAATTACATACATAACAGATTGACTTTAGCAAGTCATAAAATCAAGTCATTAGGTGTGTATTTGCAGGGAAGGCAGGGTGTTGAATATGAAATTGAATTACTCTAAACTGACTTTTCGGGTTATTATATTATATTTATGCATTCAAGTTGTCCTAATCTCAACCTCTTCAGAAAATGTTTGTCAATGGTCATTACTCAGCGTAGAGATAATTTGATAAAATCTGCATACTTGAATCATTTATTGTATGATGCTAAAGTAAAACAATACGAATTTAATCAGGAAAATGAATGGAAACATTATTCAAAACAGGCAACAAGCTTCTGGTTTTTGAGGTGTCTCTAGAGTTACTTCATACTCTGACTTTAGAAGAGGGACTGCAGATGGGTAACCATGTTCTTGTCCAACTGGAAGGCCTTTGTGAGGACATCCGGATTGATTGGTGGGTTCGAGCCGAAGACTGCATTAGCAATGGTGATAACCCCTGCATTTTGGCTGCTGAGACCGGCAAATGCAACTGCCGCTGTGTTCCCTACATTGTACTGGAAGTGGATCAAACCAATTGGGAAAACAAAAACATCTCCGGGATATAGGATTTTCGTGATCAGGCGGTTTTCCGGGTTGGATGTAACAAAGCCAACATAAAGTGTGCCTTGCACAACAACTAGGATCTCAGTTCCTCGAGGGTGCGTGTGGGGAGGATTTTGCCCACCATTAGGTGCGTAGTCGATTCGAACAAGAGATATGCCAAGAGTGTTAAGTCATGGTATTTGAACCACATTGACAGTAGTTACATTCGATCCAACTCGATTGGATGTGTTTCCGGGCTTGTTGAGGCCTGAAAAGAAGAAATCATCCGCTACGACGAGCTTTGGGTCCTTACAGAACTTCCCGTTTACAAACACTGCAGGAAACACATGTTAGTTGATATATATCATCATCCAATGCAAAAGAATTCAACCCCTTAGCAATGATTCTGCATTAAGAGTATTATTTGCATCATGATCGAGAACATTATCATAAAGTTCTGAAACATAAACAGAATGCATACCGCCATTCTTGGGGTCTTCGATAGCCACACAGAAGTCCTGTAGAGGACTGGGGTCAAAGGCTGAGGCTAAGAAGCAGGCAAAAGCTGAGGCTAAGAAGCAAGCAAGCAAGATAGAGTGGATTCCTTTCATTCTAACTCGGCTGCTTATTTGATATTGTTATGGATTAGAGTTGCAAGACAGGCATGGCTATTTATAGATAGCAACCAATGAGCCGGTCTATTTTTCTTAACAAGCAGTAGCAGGTAAAGACTTTTCAACACGAAATTTGTCAAATGATTTGGTTCATATTGCATTATTTTACTCATTCTAGGCAGGTAAAAGGTTAAACTACTTAAAATGTTGTTGGAAATATTCATAATTATCCAATCCAACTATGTTGTCTTTGCAGTGCAGGCCGGATTTGAAAGCACCTGAGTATCTTTGTCATGAAGAAGTCAACCCTGTCTTTAAATTATGTCTTTCGTAGTTCTTAATACAACTTGATCCAGTCCAACATTGACTTTAGCAGATATCCAAGGTTTCTAAGACACTCCACCAGGACATGTAATATGATTTTATTAATAACAATAGGGGCCTTGTTGACAACATTTTGCCATTTGGCAGTGTTCAAACATAGAACTGCACCAGCTGGGCAGGTTTTCTTTGCTGCTGCTTATCCAAATACAGAATTTGACATATTTTACTGTCATTCTTACAATCGGATGCAGGCATATTAGATCTTAACTTTTCTGGATTCGAATAATTTGTGGATGTAAGCTCGGCAATATTTGTGGATTCAAACAATTGCATGAATCAACCGTGCTAGTTAGTTCTTTATCTTCTCCTTTTGTCAGTATCGAGTATTGACTGTTAAAGATTCTATGAGTTAGTTAGTTAAAGTGGATAAGCTCAGTTGTAACTAACCATGCACCTTGGAGATGTATTAATTAATTCAAAGAAAATACCATGATTAAGTAATTTTAAGTATCTGCAAGAAAAACGCCTTTGAAAGATTCAATACTTGTGCTTTCATATGTTTCTGTAATAGTTCATTCTGAGATATAAACATGCACTGATTGGACACTACATAAACAAAGAAGACATTTGCCGTGTAAAATTGAAGAATGATTCATTCAGATTTCTTTAGAAACCAGTAATCACAACAGACTTGGTAAATCTTTCATCTGTTTCTTATTTATCTTTCACCATATATGAGTTCTGTCTAGATTTATTTTAATTTAGATCTCTGCTTGTACTTTTTAATGGTTAGGATATGTACCTTCCATTACCATAAGAAATTACTATTAAAAGATGTGAAGCTTTTGTAATTTTAGGAACTTGAACTGTTATATTAACATTCCTTTCACTGTTTTCGTATTCGTTGTCTGGCGTTCAAATCCGGCCTGCACTGCATGAACAACATAGTTGGATTGGATAATTATGAAAATTTCAAAGAACATTTTTAAGTAATTTAAGCATGCAGCTGCCTAGAATAAGTAAAATAATGCAACATGAACCAAATCATTTGACAATGTTTCTTGTTGAAATGTCTTTACCTGCTACTGCTGGTTAAGAAAAATAGAGACCGGGTCATCTGTTTCTATCTATAAATTAGCCATGCCTGTCTTGCAAAGTTTCCAACTCTTCTACATAAAAATATCAAATAAGCAGCATAGTTATAATGAAAGGAATCCACTATATCTTCCTTGCTTGCTTCTTAGCCTCAGCTTTTGCCAGCTTCTTAGCCTCGGCCTTTGACCCCAGTCCTCTGCAGGACTTTTGTGTGGCTATCGATGACCCCAAGAATGGCGGTATGCATTCTGTTTATGTTTCTGAACTTTATGATAATGTTCTCGATCATGATGCAAATAATACTCTTAATGCAGAATCATTGCTAAGGGGTTGAATTCTTTTGCATTGGATGATGATATATATCAACTAACATGTGTTTCCTGCAGTGTTTGTAAACGGGAAGTTCTGCAAGGACCCGAAGCTCGTCGTAGCGGATGACTTCTTCTTTTCAGGCCTCAACAAGCCCGGAAACACATCCAATCGAGTTGGATCGAATGTAACTACTGTCAATGTGGTTCAAATACCATGACTTAACACTCTTGGCATATCTCTTGTTCGAATTGACTACGCACCTTATGGTGGGCAAAACCCTCCCCACACGCACCCTCGAGGAACTGAGATCCTAGTTGTTGTGCAAGGCACACTTTATGTTGGCTTTGTTACATCCAACCCGGAGAACCGTCTGATCACGAAAATCCTATATCCCGGAGATGTTTTTGTTTTCCCAATTGGTTTGATCCACTTCCAGTACAATGTAGGGAACACAGCGGCAGTTGCATTTGCCGGTCTCAGCAGCCAAAATGCAGGGGTTATCACCATTGCTAATGCGGTGTTCGGCTCGAACCCACCAATCAATCCAGATGTTCTGACAAAGGCCTTCCAGTTGGACAAGAACATGGTTACCCATCTGCAGTCCCTCTTCTAAAGGCAGACTATGAAGTAATAACTCAAGAGACACCTCAAAAACCAGAAGCTTGTTGCCTGTTATGTATAATGTTTCCATTCATTTTCCTGATTAAATTCGTATTATTTTACTTTAGCATCATACAATAAACAGGGTGTTTCATAATGAACCTCTTCATCTCCCCTGGTGATTATTATATACTGCAATTAATTTTCAATGGCTCACTCTTGTTTGAGCATCTATATTCATATGAGTATGTCCGGTACAAAGCCGGACCAGCTCTTACATAAATCTGCAGAAATTTACTAATAAATGCTTCAAGTATGCAGATTTTATCAAATTATCTCTACGCTGAGAAATGGCTGTTGACAAACATTTTCTGAAGAGATTGAGATTTGAACAACTTGAATGTATAAATATAATATAATAACCCGGAAAATCAGTTTAGAGTAATCCCAATTCCCAACAATGTTGTCTCAAACGTTCAAGCATTAGCTTCACCGGTTAGTTCATCAGAAGAAAAACCACCATCTGAGCCGTCCAAAATTCTTAGAACAGTAGTTGTCGTGAACTGGATCGCAGATTGGTTCAAAGCAGCCATATTAATATCTAGAAACTTATCATATACTAATATAATATAATACGCCAGTTCGAGACAAAATCAGAAGCCTTTGAGCTAGCTTTTTTTTGTCTCCATAGAATTTCTTGGATCAAGCCAATTACTCAAAGAATGACAGAGTTTTACCCCAGAGGACCATCATCATTCATCATGTCCAAGAAGCATAACTTTGTCCTGATTTCTGAACCAATTGTTAGATATCGGTTGAACCACGAGTGACGTCAAGGAGACCATCTTGACACTCATACAATGTGTGCCGTGACCAATCTTATAGCATCACCATCCATTTGGCCGAGGTGTATCACTTTTTAATTAGGTCCCATTACAGTGCTTGGTGGTTGGGACTTGCAATGATGGATGTGTAACCCATGAATGATTATATCGGTAGTATGATACACCACGAGGCAACCAGAACCGGTTATGTGAACGTCGACACTGCGAGAAGTGGCCTCTGCAACGTGATTTGCATGCTGTTTTTGAAGGTGATCCATACTTTGCCCTTGATCATAGTGGTTCCATATCGAAGTGTTCCTTGTTTAAGATTTAGAGGGTCATCAGAAGGATCAATGACCTTATATTTTACGACATCCTTGCCAATGTTGTTGGTCATTTTGCCGACGAAACCAACAGAACATTTATCGATTACATTCATCTTAGCCAAAGTAAAATTAGGACTTACCATTAAAGTGACCATGAAAAGAGCCAATGTGAAGCACCATGATACTATTGTAGCCATTGTTGATTTCTTTTGCCTTCGGTTTCCTCTCTTTTTTTCAATCTTGTGTAGATAGAAAGATGTAAGAATATTGAGGGATTTTATACAGCTAAAGGTACCAAATTGAAGAGAGAAAAAGTTGTGATTTAGTTCAGTTTAGTTATAGAGTTATAAAATGGTTTTTATATAATCACTGATATTTGATTTATTGAACGATTAAAAATTTTTATTAGGGTGATTTTCTTTGTTTCATTCACAATGTTAAAATTTAAACCACTGACCCTAACGTCTCATCTCGTTAAACTAAATGGTAATAGATTGAATCACACATATTAGTAGGGATGTAAAAAGCTGACCCGACCTGAAAACCCGACTGAAACCTGCTCGAGTCAGAACCTGATTTGACCTGAAAATTTAATGACTCGAACCTGATTTGTAACCGACTGTTGTTGACCCGAACCTGAATTTGACATGTTACTGTAGTGACCGAACCCGACCTGCATCCGACTGAAAACGACCCGAACCCGAATTGGACCTGTTACTGTGGACCTGAAACCCGACCTGCGCCCGACTGAAATGAACCCGAACCTGAAGCCGACCTGGCAGATAACCGATTTTACCCGACTGAATTGACCCGAGATCCGATATTACCCGACCTGTTTTGAACCCGACCTGCTTTGGACCCGGCCTGTTTTGAACCCGACCTGTTTTGAACCCGACCTGTTTTGGACCCGACCTGTTTTGAACCCGACCTGTTAATTGACCCGACCTGCTTTGAACCCGACCTATTTTTAACCTGAACTGATATTAATCTGACTTGATATTTACCTGATATATAGTTGAAGAAATCTACGATTTGATAAATTTAAAATGTTGCTAAATGTAAAGTATTAATTATTAAATTAATTTAATACTAACTTGTTCAATATAAATTATTTGTGAAGTTTAATAAGAATTAGTAACATAATTAAATTTATTTTATTAAAAATATTCAAAATTTAAAAAATTTATTAAATTAATAAGTTGTGATAGATGAATTAAAAATAAATTATTTAAAATTTAAATCAATTTATTAATTGTGATCATTAAATTTAAGAAATATTTTATTAAAAAAATTAATTATAACTATTAAAATAATAATAAAAAATTTAGTTTAGGGGAATTTTTTTTTAATTAATGGGGGAATTTTTTTTTTGATTGATAGAAAATTATGGGGGAATTTTAGCACCATATCAAATAAAATGGGGGAATTTTGGCACCATATCAAACAAAAACAAAATTTGGGGGGGGGGGGGGGGGGGGGGTGCCGCTAGGGGTGTTCAAATTCGGGTACCCGGATCGTCGGGTATCTATAAAATCGGCCCATGTCCCGACCCGAAAATTACGGGTACCCGGTAATCGGGTACCCGGATGTTGCGGGTACCCGAAAAATTAGGTATCGGGTACCCGGATTTTTACCATTTTTCAAATCATTAAATTAAAAAAATATATATATACACAAATTTAAAAGTTCGAATTATATAATCAAACATCCAAACATATAATTTTAAAATCTTAGTTACAAATTACATTGTATTTTATATTTTTATTTATTACGGTAGATTACCATAAATTCAAAAATTCAAATTTTATTTTATTTTGATGTAAAATTCTCATTACTGTAATATATATATATGTGTGGAGTGTGAATATTGTAAATTGTAATATATATATATATATATATATATATATATATATATATAAAGTGCGGTGAAATACATATACATACAACTAATACTATAAACTGTAATATATTGTATATACATATATTGTAATACTCTAAATTGTAATATATATATATAAACTGTAATATATTGTATATACGTATACATACAACTAATACTATGAAATTGACAGAGAAAATTAGTGCGAATTGTAAAGTGAGAGCATTTGAGGGATCGAGATTTAAAAATTAGGTTGTTTGATTTGGAAATATAGTGAATATAAGGATATTTTGTTTAAAAAATAATTATATTTAAAATTAAAAAAATTAGGAACCGGGTACCCGAAATTAACCGGGTACCCGAAAATTTCTACTTTTGTGACCCGGGCCCGACCCGGGAAATGGTGGGCCGGGTACCCGACCCGGATAAAAAAAATTCCGGGTAATTACCCGGTTATTTGTGTTCGGGTAGTCGGGTAGTCGGGTCGGGTAGTTCGGGTCGGGTAATTTTGAACACCCCTAGTTGCCGCCATTCAAACAAAATTGAGTTTGGGGGGTGGGGGTGGTGGTTTGCCGCCATTCAAACAAAATTGGGTTTGGGGAGGGGGGTGGTTTGCCGCCATTCAAACAAATTGGATTTGGGGAGGGGGAGATTTTGCCGCCTATAAAACAAATTGAGAGTGGAGGTGAATTTTTTTTATTTAGGGGTTAATTATACTTTAGGTCCTTCCTTAATTAGATGGTTAGGGTTTAAGTTTTTTAGGTTTTAGTTTATTTTTTTAGTCTTCAACTTTTGGTTTAGTTTTTTAAATTTTATTTAATTAGGTCATGCTTCATAAATTAATTAATTATTAAGCTTTTTAGTTTGCTTTAAATTTAATTTGGTCCTCGTATAAAGATTTGGTAAGTAATTAGGTTTAATAATTTTATTCATTTGTGATTTGGGCTCTAATTAATAATTTGATTTTAATTTATTTTTAGATTTGTCCTTTTTATGTTTCAATTTATTTTGTTCGTTAGATTTATAAGTTTATGTTTAAGGTTTAAGGGTAAGTGTGTCAAGTTGATTGTTTGGGGCTATGAGATTAGTTTAGGGATTATGTGATTATGCTTGCACTCTAATTATTAGTGAATAGTGTCTGTAAGATTTAGATATTCATGTTTGGGGTTTAGGGGTAAATGTATCAACTTAATTATTTGAGGTTATGAAATTAGTTTAAGGATTAGGGGATTATGCTTGTACTCTAATTATTAGTGATTATAAGATTTAAGGGTTGAGGTTTATGGGTATTGTTTAGGGGTAAACATATATACATACAAATATGTATGTTCTAGTATATATATATATATATATATATATATATATACTAAAACTTACATACATACATATATATATATATATATAACAATATATATATATATACTAAAACTTACATACATACATGTATATATATATACTAAAATTTAAATATATGCATATATATGTGTTTTAGTATGTATGTATACATGTGTGTTTTAGTATTTTCTTCATTCTAGTCCCTTAACTTTATTTTAATTTGTCCACATTTATTATTTCAATTGACCTACATTTATTTTTTTAATTTGTCCAACGTTTTATTATTTTAATTTAATATTTTCTTCATTCTAGTCCCTTAACTTTATTTTAATTCCATAGTAACCCCTTATATATATTTTAATTCATCATGTTTTATAATTTTAATTTAAAATTTTGTTCATTATAGACCCTAAAACTTTATTTTTATTCTAAATTGACATCTACTTATTGTTTTTTTAATTACTCTAATTTTTATACTTTTAATTTGATATTTTTGTTTATTACAGTCCCCAAAATTTTATTTTTATTCCAAATTGACCCCTTTTCATTATTTTCTTTTAAATTTGTCTAATGTTTTATAATTTTAATTTGATATTTTTGTTCATTATAATCCGTGAAACTTTATTTTAATTCAAATTGACCATTTTTCAGTCTAAATTGACTCATTTTCATTATTTTTTAATTACTCCAATGTTTTATAATTTTAATTTGATATGACTTTAAATAATTAACTCCAAATCAATGACGATTGATGAAGGCTAACCTAAAGTCTATCGGCTACTTATACGGTTGTACCGAACTCAAACTCAATACGAATTTCAATCCTTTAAATACCCCGACCTGAATTACCCGACCTGAAACTACCCGACCTAAAATTACCCGACCTGAAATGCACCCGACCTGAAATGCAACCGACCTGAAATGAACCCGACCTGAAATGGACCCGACCTGAAATGGACCCGACCTGAAACGGACCCGACCTGAAATGGACCCGACCTGAAGTGTATCCGAACCCGAATTAACCTGTCAATTATCTGCTTCGGACCCGACCCGTTTTGACCCGACCTGAAATGAACCCGACCTGAAATGAACCTGACCTGAAATGGACCCGATCTGAAATGGACCCGACCTGAAATAGACCCGACCTGAAATGGACCCGCACCCGACCCGAGTCGAGTCAAAATAAAAAATGACCTGAAATAACCTGTATCCGATTTTACCCGATCTGACAGTACCCGACCTGAAACCCATCCGATTACCTGTTTTTACATCCCTACGTATTAGTACTCTTAAAAAGTTTTTCTTTAATACTCCACTATATACTTATTACCCTTTTCAAAAGTGACAGCATTGTGATGCTTCAACCTATTAAATTGTATGACCAATTATTTGGTAGTAATGTTATTTTTTCCTAACGTTTTAGTATATAAGCTAGTAATAAAAATACTTTGATATGTAATTTGTGTAAAAGGTTTATGTTGTAGGGTTTTAAATTTAGGAATTAAGATTATAATTTTGATTTAGAGTTTATGATTTAGAGTTTAAAATTTTTAAATTTAATAGTTTAAATATAAATGATTGTGCAATTTTTTACAAGTTATGTATCAAAATATAACTCACCATTAAACTACCCGTAAATTTTATTTTTTACTCATCTTTCTAATTTCAAGGTTCAGATTGTACTAATTAATCTTTATATTATGACGAACTATTTTTATACTCGTCCAATAATTGTTGGTGCATTTGTATCTTAAGTTAGGGTTGGCAAAAAAATGGATTTAACCCAAACTTGACTCTGACCATATTTGATTGTTAACTCGTTGGTTGACGTTAACTTGTTGATTTTGACTCGTTGACTTTAAAATTGTAGTCTATTTTACTCGATTTTAATCTGAATTCTCTTGCTACTGACTCATATACTCATTTTGAATTTTTTGTAGATGTTTAGACAATCTTAAGGCTTATATCATTCGAATCAATCGCTTATTCAAATAATCTGCGGATGAGCTATACAAATAAGATTAGTTATGTAGACATTCATGATCTCTACTAAACTAATAGGTGTGTCTTACCTAGTGCTAAACTTGTATTTTCTATCTAATCATTTAATATTTTGATTGTTGTTTAAATGTTATTGCTCTGCTTGAGTTATTTGGTTGTAGCTTTTTCAAACTATAAAAATTAAAAAATTAAACAAATGCTACTCTTGTATCACATCAGCATAATAAAAAAAAGTATGTTATGTAATTATATATTAAAGCATGTTATTGTCACGTATGAAAAGAGACAGGGTCATTAATCTCACATCGGAAAAAAAAAAAGAGGTCTTTGGGTAATAAACAGTGACGCTGCACATCCTATTAGACGTGTCTTTTAGGAATAGAGAAATGGCCTCGTGACATTATCATATTTGGGAAGAGACAGAGACACTAATCTCACATCAAAAAAATAAAGAAAGTCTTGAGATATAGATGTGACGACGTTACAAATCCTATTAGACATGTCTGACAAGTAATTCGAAATGACTCTGCCTGCTCGATTAGGGATAGCAACGGGACGGGGCAGGCTTTTGGCCGCCCCAATCTATAAGCTATTAAACCCGACCCGTCCTGACATTTAAATATTAATTTTCCTGACCTGACCCGCCCCTCCCTTATATACTAACCATTAAACTCGACCCCGCCCTGCCCCGACCCAAATTTTTTTTTAAAAAATTAATCTTCATCGAGGATAAATGTTAGATACGATCAATCCTCCATAATCACAAATTATGATTTCAAGTGACTTTAAACTATATAAAAAATAAAACAAATTTAAATTACACACATGTTAAATTACATATTTAAAAGAATAAATTTGAACCACTGAGCGTCAGAATCAAATATATTAAAACTCAAACAACATCTAACAAAATTTTACGATAAATACAAACAAAAAATAACTTAAAATCGGCCCATAACAATATTTATACATAGTGATAATTTTTATAAATATAATAATATATATAACAAAAATATACTGAGGTAGAGCGAAAAATTTCTAGCATATACCCAAACTCGTCTCGCATGACTTCATACTTTTCAAGCCCGCCCTGATCTCTGAAATTTAAAAGGAAAACCCCATCCCTATACTCGATTTTATGCCAAGCGACCAGAAATAAGGCAGAGAAGGTAACTCATGGCGAGAGCATAAAAAAAACATTAAAAAAAATATAAGTTAATTATGCATGCTAGATGTCATGATCCTGAAACTGAAAAAATTTAACTTCATACTGAGGTTCTTGAGTTATCTTCATACAAGCAAATTAAACAACAAATTTATAAAAGTAAATTGAAAATTTTGACAATATACGAATTCATACGTAAAAAAGACGAACGCATTAAACTGTGAATTGGGTGGGGTGCGCCAAGCCAAAGAAATAGTGCAACGCTTAGGCGACGCGCGAAGACCCCAGAAGCAAGCTACTGTGGTGGGCCTTCCCCCTAAAAAAATAAATTTAATATCGTGTGGGCCGATGGCCCACGTATCAGATATTAAACTGATAAGAACAGATACTACACTTGATCTTAGCCAAAAGGCCGAGAAAGGTATGCTTATTACCTTCAAAGCCCGTTTGTTTTATACACAGCCTCTAGCATCAGTTCGTATTTCTATTTTCAATGTGGGATTTAGACAATATCGTTATCCACTGCAAGTTGCTTCTGAAACTAAAAGTGAACACCAATACAATACAGGCAATTCTCGTTTGGTTAACTCGTAAAATACTCCAAAATTGAAATTAAAAAACACTCAAAAGTTGATAACATCATTGCAAAAATACACATAAACAACTGAGATTCACAGAAAATGCAGGCTATATCATTATTTGTAAGACAATACAATACAAATGATGTCTCTTCAAACCACATTCCACTCCAAAAGATTGCATGAAACATACAATCCTGGATGGAAATGCTTGCAAACACTACTCTTCTTGAAACATTATTTAGTATTTATATTATATCAGATACAACTAATTAGAAAACTAAAACTATTTGGTTAACGATTGTTTATACCCTTAGGAGCTTGGTCTTGTTGAGATGAAAAGACTCGAAAATTTCATTTATTAGAATTCTATAAATGCGCATAATGTATCAATCTGTCAAGACATGCATACATATCGATGTGACCTTTCCGAAGCTTAACAAATATTTGCACTCTGTATGTTATTGTAATATCCTATAATGTCTATGGTGATGTATCGATCGCAGTGCATGCTATTTAATTGTAATATCTTATATTGTCTATGGAGATGAAAGTGGACTTTGGGGAGCTAAATTATAAAAGAGCCTGTTTATTGTATGATGCTAAAGTAAAACAATACGAATTTAATAAGGAAATTGAATGCAAACATTAATCAAAACAGGCAACAAGCTTCTGGTTTTTGAGGTGTCTCTTGAGTTACTTCATAGTCTGTCTTTAGAAGACGGACTGCAGATAGGTAACCAAGTTCTTGTCCAACTGGAAGGCCTTTGTGAGAACATCCGAATTGATTGGTGGATTCGAACCGAACACCGCATTAGCAATGGTGATAACCCCTGCATTTTGGCTGCTGAGACCGGCAAATGCAACAGCCTCTGTGTTCCCTACATTGTACTGGAAGTGGATCAAACCAATAGGAAAAACAAAAACATCTCCGGGATTTAGGATTTTCGTGATCAGACGGTTCTCCGGGTTGGATGTAACAAAGCCAACATACAGTGTGCCTTGTACAACAACTAGGATCTCAGTTCCTCGAGGGTGCGTGTGGGGAGGGTTTTGCCCACCATAAGGTGCGTAGTCGATTCGAACAAGAGATATGCCAAGAGTGTTAAGTCCTGGTATTATTTCAACGTTGACAGTAGTAACATTCGATCCAACTCGATTAGATGTGTTTCCGGGCTTGTTGAGGCCTGAAAAGAAGAAGTCCTCCGCTACAGCAAGCTTTGGGTCCTTGCAGAACTTCCCATTTACAAACACTGCATGAAACACATGTTAGTTGATATATCATCCAATGCAAAAGAATTGAACTCCTTAACAATGATTCTACATTAAGATTATTATTTGCATCATGATCAAGAACATTAACATAAAATTCTGAAACATAAACAGAATGCGTACCGCCATTGTTGGGGTCATCGATAGCCACACAGAAGTCCTGCAGAGGACTGGGGTCAAAGGCCAAAGCTAAGAAGCAGGCAAAGGCCGAGGCTAAGAAGCAAGCAAGGAAGATAGAGTGGATTCCTTTCATTATAACTCGGTTGGTTATTTGATACTGTTTATGGATTAGAATTGGAAAGTATGCAAGACAGGCATGGCTATTTATAGATAGCAACCAATGACTCGGTCTCTATTTTTCTTAACTAGCAGTAGCAGGTAAAGACTTTTCAACAGGAAATTTGTCAAATGATTTGGTTCATATTGCATTGTTTTTAATCATTCTAGGCAGGTAAAAGCTTAAATTATTTGAAATGTTGTTGGAAATATTCATAATTATCTAATCCAACTATGTTGTTCATGCAGTGCAGACCGGATTTCAAAGCCAGACAACGAGTATCTTTGTCATGGAAGTAGTAAATACTGTCATTAAATTATGTCTTTCGTGGTTCTTAACACAACTTGATCCATTCCAACGTTGACTTTAGCAGATATCCAAGGTTTCTAAGACACTCCACCAGGCCATGTAATATGATTAAATTAACAAAAGTAGGCCAAGTTGACAACATTTTGCCATTTGGCAGTTTTTGTTAATGGCAAGTTGTGCAAGGACCCAAAGCTTGCAGTCCCAGAAGACTTCTTCCTTTCAGGGCACAACATACCAGGTAATACATCAAACCAAGTAGGATCAATGGTCACTCAGGCCAATGTTCAACAAATACCAGGCCTCAAAACTCTTGGCATTTCTCTTGTTGGAATCGACTATGCACCTTACGGTGGCCAAAACCCTCCTCACACCCACCCTTGTGCCACCGAAATTTTATTCGTGGTGGAAGGCACACTGTACGTCGGCTTTGTCACATACAACCCGGAGAACCGTCTGTTCACCAAAGTCCTATACCCCGAAGATGTGTTTGTGTTCTCAATTGGTCTGATTCACTTCCAGTTCAACATAGGGCATACCAATGCAGTTGCCTTTGCTGGTCTCAGTAGCCAAAACCCAGGGGTTATCACTGTAGCAAATGCATTGTCCGGCTTAGACCCGGCCATCAATCCAGGTGTTCTTGCCAAACCGTTAAGCAACTTCAGTCCCGGTTCTGGTGGGATAACAACTAGGGGAATAAAGTTCTAGCAAGTAATTCAATTAACCGTGCACGACAGAAACTTCCCAAGTCTGTTGATGACTTCAATTAGCCAAAAATGATACTAATGGGGCTGTTTTGAACCAATCTATGATCTAATTCGCGACAACTGTTATAAGAATTTTGGATGACTCATATGAGGCACATTGCATTCCTAAAGAGAAAATTCATATTAGAACATTGGAGGTGACATTGTTAGGAGAAACAACCATAAATAAACTATTAACGTGAATCATAAAACGAACATGAAAATTACTAAAAAATTATAATAATTTGTCATATTAGAGAGAAGGCATTTGCAGTTTTATTTATTAAGTGCTAGATTCGGTGCAGGCTTATACAATGGTGTACAAAGATCGAATTACATACATAACAGATTGACTTTAGCAAGTCATAAAATCAAGTCATTAGGTGTGTATTTGCAGGGAAGGCAGGGTGTTGAATATGAAATTGAATTACTCTAAACTGACTTTTCGGGTTATTATATTATATTTATGCATTCAAGTTGTCCTAATCTCAACCTCTTCAGAAAATGTTTGTCAATGGTCATTACTCAGCGTAGAGATAATTTGATAAAATCTGCATACTTGAATCATTTATTGTATGATGCTAAAGTAAAACAATACGAATTTAATCAGGAAAATGAATGGAAACATTATTCAAAACAGGCAACAAGCTTCTGGTTTTTGAGGTGTCTCTAGAGTTACTTCATACTCTGACTTTAGAAGAGGGACTGCAGATGGGTAACCATGTTCTTGTCCAACTGGAAGGCCTTTGTGAGGACATCCGGATTGATTGGTGGGTTCGAGCCGAAGACTGCATTAGCAATGGTGATAACCCCTGCATTTTGGCTGCTGAGACCGGCAAATGCAACAGCTGGTGTGTTCCCTACATTGTACTGGAAGTGGATCAAACCAATTGGGAAAACAAAAACATCTCCGGGATATAGGATTTTCGTGATCAGGCGGTTCTCCGGGTTGGATGTAACAAAGCCAACATAAAGTGTGCCTTGCACAACAACTAGGATCTCAGTTCCTCGAGGGTGCGTGTGGGGAGGGTTTTGCCCACCATAAGGAGCGTAGTCAATTCGAACAAGAGATATGCCAAGAGTGTTAAGTCCTGGTATTTGGTTAACATTGACAGTAGTTACATTCGATCCAACTCGATTGGATGTGTTTCCGGGCTTGTTGAGGCCTGAAAAGAAGAAATCATCCGCTACGACGAGCTTTGGGTCCTTACAGAACTTCCCGTTTACAAACACTGCAGGAAACACATGTTAGTTGATATATATCATCCAATGCAAAAGAATTCAACCCCTTAGCAATGATTCTGCATTAAGAGTATTATTTGCATCATGATCGAGAACATTATCATAAAGTTCAGAAACATAAACAGAATGCATACCGCCATTCTTGGGGTCATCGATAGCCACACAAAAGTCCTGCAGAGGACTGGGGTCAAAGGCCGAGGCTAAGAAGCTGGCAAAAGCTGAGGCTAAGAAGCAAGCAAGGAAGATATAGTGGATTCCTTTCATTATTACTCGTCTAGTTATTTGATATTGCTAAGGAGAAGAGTTGGAGACTTTGCAAGACATGCATGGCTATTTATAGATAGAAACAGATGACCTGGTCTGTATTTTTCTTAACTAGCAGTAGCAGGTAGAGACTTTTCAACAGGAAATTTGTCAAATGATTTGGTTTGTATTGCATTGCAGGCCGGATTTGAAAGCCAGACAACGAGTGCGAAAACAGTGAAAGAACTTGTCCCCTGCATGCATATTTTGCAAAGGAACTGGTCGTTTCTATACAGCAAATGTCTTCTTTGTTTATTTAACAATTCTATTGACTTTTTTTATAAAAAAAATCCATAGTTATTCTCAATACACAGTCACAGATAAGATAGAAACAATTCACAACCCATAATGGCAGTCTCTTTCACATTTTAAACAAGAAATGAATTAGCTGTGTTGATTCATGCTATTGTTCGAATCCACACATATTCCCGAGCTTACGTGGACAAGTTATTCGAATCCAGAAATGATAAGATCAAATATGCCAGCATCAAATATGTCTAACTCTGTATGTGGATAAGCAGCAGCAAAGAGAACCTGCCCAGCAGGTACAGCTTTATGTTTGAACACTGCCAAATGGCAAAATGTTGTCAACAAGGCCTATTGTTATTATTTCAACCATATTATTATTATTATATAGGGCCTGGTGGAGTGCCTTGGAAACCTTGGATATTTGCTAGATTCAACGTTGGACTGGATCATGTTGTATCAAGTGCTACAAAAGACATAATTTAATGACAGAATTGACTACTTCCATTACAAAGATACTGACGTAAGCTTATACAGCCATACAGGAACACATCAAATCCGGTGGGATCAACCGTGACTCCGGTCAATGTTGCCCAAATACCAGGTCTCAACACTCTCGGCATCTCATTGGTTCGAATCAACTATGCACCAAATGGAGGCCTGAACCTCCCTCACACTCACCCTCGTGCCACTGAAATCCTGCTCGTTGTGGAGGGCACACTCTACATTGGCTTCGTGACATCCAACACCGATAACCGTCTCATTACAAAGGTGCTATACCCTGGAGATGTATTTGTTTTCCCAATTGGTCTGGTTCACTTTCAGTTCAATGTGGGGAAAACCAATGCCGTTGCCTTGGCTGGTTTGAGCAGCCAGAATCCGGGGGTCATTACAATAGCCAATGCAGTGTTTGGATCGAATCCGGCCATTAATCCTGATGTTCTTGTCAAGGCTTTTCAATTGGACAAGAATGTGGTGAAAAATCTTCAGTCAAAATTCTGGTGGGCTAACAATTAGGGTGTACAGTGCAGCTATACATTATATATTATCATGTGTACTTGGATTCAAGTTGGTAATTTGTTTGGAATAATGTTTGAACTCTTTCTTCTTTTTTGGAAAAGAATAAATAAAAAAGGGGTTTGCTCATGTACCTATAAGCCTTTTTGTTAAGTAATGAAAATTATTATTGTCACCGTTGCTATTTTGTTTTTCAGTTTGATTTTTTATTGTTATTTTATTATTTAAATGGGTAATTATTCAATATACCGGTGGAAACTAAAAGTTTTCACAAGTGACTTAGTTTTAGGGTATATAGATTTAATTTAGGGGTAGGGTGTAGAAGTTTAGAATTTAGAGGTGGTTATTAGAATTTAGGGTTTATAGGTTAAAACTTAAATCCTCACCATATCACCAAAAAACTAAACCCTAAATTCAAACTCTAAACCTTAAATTCTAACTACAATCCCTAAATACTAAACTCCTACACCTAAATTCCTAAACCATACACCTTAAACTCTAAAATAGAGCTTGTAGAAACTTTTAGTTTCTATTGTCAGTGTATTGAATATAAATTTTATTTAAATATATAAAAATAGTGTTCAATTGATATTAATCTTAAATTACTCCCTATGTCCCACTAAAACTGTCACATGTTGACAATTTTGGGTCAAACTTTTTCAACTTTGACCTCTTATAATTTAAAATTTATTATTGATAAAAATATTGAAAAATATATTTTAAAAACTTTGAATCAAGTAGTTTTTAAATATATTTTTTATAAATTTTAATTAATTAAAATTTTTAAATAAATTATAATCAAAGTTGAAAAATTTTGACCAGAAAAAAGTCAACATGTGACTAAAAAATGGTGGCGGAAAGCTGTAGAAAAAACTTAGCTTATTATTTCTTGTATTGACGTAGAAAAAAAATACCCCATAAATATGTTTATTTTTAATTTAAAAATTAAAATCTAAATCACTAAATAGCAGCGGAACACAAGCAACACCTAGGGATGAGCACGAAACTCGGACTCGACGGGTTCCGATCCGACCCGACCCGATCGGGTCAGGTATTTTTATATATAAAAATCGGGTTTGGGTCGGGTCGGGTCGGATTTTTGTGTAGGGTGAGGTCGGGTTTTAGGGTGAAAAAATTCGACCCGACCCAACCCGGGACTAATAGTGTAATTTTCCCTTAATTTTTTTAAGGATATTTGTAATAATACCTTTTTTATATATTTTTTTATAATTAGGTCATTAAAATTGATTTTTTATTTACAATTTAGTCCTTAAATTTATTATTTTTAAATAATAAATATAAAATATTCATATTGATTTGTTCAATTTCTTTAAGAGTTTCTTTTATTGAAGAAATACTATCAAAGAAATAATAGTCAAATTTTGCTTATATATACACACACATTATATATACATTTTTCTTGAAAATTTAGTTGTCCCCAAAATCAAGTGCTAAAATCCTCTAATGTTCCTAATCCTAAATCTTAAATCTTAACAAATATTTTCTAAAACTTAAATTCTAATCTTAAATTAAATTTTTAAACCTTAAATTGACTCTAATTGTGGATAACAAGTTTTCCAGCTGATGCATGAAAATTTATCTAAATTGTAGTATGTAACCCAAGAAATGGGCATATTTTAAGGCGTGTCCTTACAACTCCCTAGGTTTTGCAGAATAAGCCTCTAGGTTTAACCTGCATTGAATTCACTCCTTAATTTCTTAAAAATCTCAATTTAGCCATTGAACATTGAATTTAGTTTAATTTAGTTCTGAAATTCAATGGAACTCTTATTAGTCCAAATTAAATCGGAAAAATCTAGCCGTTCTCGGGGGTGTGACAGGAGTTATAAAATCTTGTTTATATTTTAGTTGCCATCTTTTTGCCCAACTTAAGTATTTTAGTATTTGATTATTTATTGCCTGATAATTTGTTGTTTTGAACATGGACCATTATCCCATGTTTTTATGGAATGATTATTTGATAATTTCCTTTATTTATTTTGAATTTCATATTTATGTTCTTTATAGATTAAAATATGGATTATTTCATATATGCTGATGGTGAAAAATAAAATTTCTACAAAGCGAGATTATTTAGAAGTTAGGAGTTTAGGTCGTAGATTTTAGAATTTAGGGTTTATGTTTTGGGCTAGAGTTTTAGGGTCAGATTTTTAAATTTTTTATTTTTAAATTTTAGCTTGAAAATAGACATATTTATGTAAAAAAATTACATTGGTAGTGTATTAAATATTCACCCTCAAAACAATAGGATATTATGATTAATGCTGACACGGGTATTCATAGTGAATAGCAATCTTTTATACCTTTTTGGTGTCTTTATTTATGCCCTTAAACTATAAATTAGTATTAGGGTTTATGGTTAAAGTTTAGGGTTTATGTCTATGTTTGATGTATGGTGTATATTTTAGAGTTTAAAATTTATAATTAAAGTTAATAATTAGAATTTAGTTTTTGTAATGTTGTGGTATAGAAAGTAACATTATAAAGAGACAAAAATTTGAATAGAAAATAGACAAATAAAAATATTCATAATGGGATTATTGAAACAAAACTTATCAATGATTGAGAATCTACTAGTATAGTTATAGTTATCCAATTTATAACTATTGTCTTTTCTATCATAATTTATTTATTTATTTATTATATATAAATTGTTAACTATGATTAGCCTAAGAATCATGAAAACACTCGACCTAATTCGTCTTATCAATGTAGAAAATTTTGGAATAATATTCAGCCGGCTACTGACACTAATTTTGTTCAATTTTATGTTTTCTTATGTGGTGTCGCACTGATTTATCAATATTTATGGTTCAATGTCGTAATTACCAACCAATTTGTTAACAACTCGTCTTCTTAATTTCCTCTTGATTATAATACTACAAGTTCGGCAAGTTCTGGCCACATCATCTGCCTATGTTTATGTTTGGCCTTTTTTGTTTTCAGGTTCATAATGCAACGCACAATTCTATCTTAGGTTGTTATCGCTTTTTTTGTTTTTTTTTGAACAATTTCTAGACGGAAAATTTGTTCATAATGAATATTAAAACATGATATTCGTGAGGATCCAAGGACAAATTATGACTATCGGTAAAAGCTCAAACAAAGCTAGGGCATGTCTTAAATGGAGGGGTTAGAATCTAATTTGTTTAATTTTGAAATTAAAAAAGGACTTCAAAAATATATAAACCGAAAAATGCAAGGGCATGTCTTATTTTGTCTAGTTTCAAAACAAAGAGACCTAAAAACAATTGCACCCAAAAGATGAGGGGTTTCAGAAATAAGAGGACCCAAAAAAAAACAAAACAATTGAATCCAAAAGCCGTAAAATTTTCGGTCAAAACAGATAATACCTCGCGTATATTCATCAAGATTAAGATAAACTTTGAACCAGTTTTCTGTAGTCTTGATTTGTCCATTTTGATGGTTTTTTCTTTAGCTGGTTGGGTGTTTTGTCTTTAATCAACAACCTTGAACTATTCTATTTCTAATGATATATACTTAATAAAGCAAAGAATCAGACAGCAAAGGTAATAAAAAATGCAGTTGTTGAGCAATATACTTATCCTAAAAATACAAAATCTATGGCCATCATAGGGGCATATGGCAAGGTTTCACCAGCTTCAAATATATAAACATATATCTGGCAAACATGACCCGATATTTTATATTCAAACTAATTTATTCGATTCGAAACTTGATATCAACAAGAACATGATGAACCGAATTTGAAATAAATCGAACCGAAACAGACCTAAATTTTAATTGAACCGAAATGAACTCGAATCGATTTTCAACCGAACCGAATGGATCCAAATAAATTTCACCTGAATCGAAAGCAACTCGAACAGAAGACAACCCAATATAAAGATGGGATGAGAATTGCCGCACAACTCACTAAAAAGTCAAATATACTAGCTTTAAAAGCCATATATAGGGGTGTAAAAAATTGACTCGACCTGAATACTCGCCTGATCTCCTATTTACCCGAAATCAACCGACCTGAATCACCATAGACCTGACCCGACCCGAATCTAAACCAAATATAGTCAGTCTCAGAATTACCCTAACGGTACTACCCATTTGCTACCTCTACATAAATGAGGACCACTTTCACATGTTTTCCATCTATAAATAGACCAATCTTCATCTGTCAATCAACAGCAAACAAGCAACACAAGTATATATAGCTACACTGATCAAAATGAAGAGATTTCAACATTTCCTTGTAGTTTTTGCCCTAATGATATTGGCTATCTCATTAGCCTCAGCCTCAGACCCTAGCCCTCTTCAGGACTTTTGTGTTGCCCTCAATGACACCAAGCATGCAGGTATTGTCTACGACTCTATATATGCACTTAGTTCATTTTTTTTCAGCAATTTGTGCCATTTTATTATGATAGGATTGATTTTAACTGAAACCCCATCTTTTTTCATGCAGTGTTTGTAAATGGGAAGGTCTGCAAGGATCCGAAACTTGCCACTGCAGATGATTTCTTCTTTTCTGGGCTAGATAAACCGGGAAACACATCGAATGCAGTGGGATCGAGAGTTACTCCTGTCAATGTTGATCAGATACCAGGACTCAACACTCTCGGCATATCGTTGGTTCGAATCGACTATGCACCCTACGGTGGCCTAAACCCTCCTCACACTCACCCTCGTGCCACGGAAATCCTAGTTGTGACACAGGGTACACTCTATGTTGGCTTTGTAACATCGAACCCCGACAATCGTTTATTCACCAAAGTACTGAAGACAGGCGATGTGTTCGTTTTCCCTGTTGGTCTCATTCACTTCCAGTTCAATGTAGGGAAAACGAATGCCGTTGCCTTTGCCGGTCTCAGCAGCCAAAACCCGGGAGTTATCGGTATAGCCAATGCTGTTTTCGGTTCTGCGCCAGCAATCAACCCTGATGTCCTTGCCAAGGCCTTCAAACTTGATAGGAAAACGGTGGAGTATCTTCAAACTCAGTTCTGATAAGATTACAAATGATCAAGAAATCCCTGAAATTTAATCATTTGCTTGCTACTCTGTTGTGAACCATTTTCCCTTGTGTTCTCCTTGTTTCAATCTTGCACTTCCCACTTTTTCTATCCATTAGTCTATCAATGCTCATGTTTGGTCATTTAATGTACAATTTCATGATGCTGTGTGAAGAGGTTTCCATGTTTGTCATTTTAAATAAAATTTAACATTCGCAAGTTGTTGGTAAAATAACTGCAAAATAAGACGTTAGCACTGACAGGGCGAGAAATGACTATAGAAACAAGATTTAGCATACCTTGTAATACTGAAGGGCTCGATTTAGGTCACCCGAATCCATGAAAAGACCAGCAAGGTTTGATCATGCAATAGCAAACGTAGCAACTGTATGCCTGCATAAAATGTTAGATTCTGACAATTCGAGTCTTTGAAGATGGAAACTACAACAAGAGCAACCCTTATCTGAGCCCCTGGCCTGTAGAAAACAACTCGATGTACAGAACTGTGATATCGAGACACGGTTCCACACACATGAATTACTAGCATCAAAACTAACTTACCTGATAAAAACAGTTGAAAATCTGGATCTAGGAAAGATGTTTTCCAACATTCTGTTTTGGCAGGATGGTCAGAATCTAGGCCAGGTTAATCCAGCAATGAGCATATTCACTCATTCTAATTTCAGATGTTCAACATTGGAGTTGCCAAGGCATGAATAAATCAGCCCAAGTCTTCACATTCCTGCTACTACTTATGTTGTAGTCTATAAAACAGTAGAAACATTTAACTGGATTAAAATAACATATAACCAGATCAAAATATACCATATGAGGATTTAATTGCAGAGCCTGACGGCAACACTGTGCAGCCTCATTAATCTTCTCGTTCGCATGTAAGCACAAGCTAAATTTGACCATGCATCAGTGAAGTTAGGTCGAAGCTGCACTCATACAAGGTTAGGATCTAAGAACGAAAGCTGTCGTCGACATTGTTATTGCCGTCCCTGTTGGATGCAAGCTTCGAAACAAAAATTACATGTCCACTTGGTAACACTGCTTGTGAAGCTTTTTTTGGGCGAAAAGTAAAGGTCTGAAACTTGAAGGTTTTTCTTGAAATGGAGCTAGCAACTATATCAACAGGTCGTGGCATGAAAAATATATAACTACAATTAAAACAAGAGAAACTCCACCCCATGGCTGCTGCAACTATTGCCACGGCCTTTCCTAGTCGAGTACCTTGCCACAGTTATTTTTTTTTATTTTTAATAATAATGGGAAAAAATATCAATATTGATTAAGCAAACAATTTGGAGTGGACCGGATACGTAATAATATACAAATAACAAATAGTTTAGAAGAATATCATCGGCCTATTAGCTCAGTTGGTTAGAGCGTCGTGCTAATAACGCGAAGGTCGCAGGTTCGAAACCTGCATGGGCCAATGACCATTCTTTTATACGGCGTCGTTTCCAGTCATCACTCCATTTCAAGTCATTTTAGAAATGTTATTTCATTTGAAACTATTTTAAAAATATCCCAAACAAAACGGCCCATTAGCTCAGTTGGTTAGAGCGTCGTGCTAATAACGCGAAGGTCGCAGGTTCGAAACCTGCATGGGCCAATATGAATTTTTTTATACGGCGTCGTTTCCTTTCATTACTTCATTCAAGTCATTTTACAAATGTTATTTCATTTAAAATTATTTTAAAAATATCCCAAACAAAACGGCCCATTAGCTCAGTTGGTTAGAGCGTCGTGCTAATAACGCGAAGGTCGCAGGTTCGAAACCTGCATGGGCCATTTTATTTTTTCTAGGAAAACGCCGTCGTTCCTTTGATCTAACCTGTTTCTTCCAACGACGTCGCTTCCTTATTTCAGAGCTCGTTTAATGCGGACTCACGCATATTTGCTTCTCGCAAATGAAGTTGATTTAATATTTTTAAAAAAACCCATCATATTTAATATTTAAAACTCTACTCCAAAAAAATATTAATCGAATTTTTTAGCTCGATGCGAAAAATATTAGACTCATATTTCATAAACTCAACTTGAGTCAAAAAATTTAAAATAAAGTTTGAGTTATATAATGAAATTCGAATAACTCGAAATTTTTAGTAATTAGTGGATCGTTTTTAAGTTCGAGTCAAGTTTCTCAATTTTGTTTGATATATATACAGCATATAAAAAATTGAATAATTATATATATGTGTATTGTACATGGTTGTAGAAAAACCGTTTAATTTAGAACTAATTCATACTATAACATTATAAATGTTTAAAATTAAATTTAAACAGAAACTCGAACAATTAAACTAAAAAATCAAATAAAATTTGAGTTATAAAAAAATACTCTTCAACTTTACTAACTCGAATTTTTTTAACTAAACTCAATCGAATGCCCACATCTAGGCTTAAAGGTGTAAGAAGCCTCAAAACTTTTTTTTTACATTCAATTAAGCACATGAAGTCATGAAACAATGAATTGAATTAATTAATTCTTTGATCAGTTTTGATCGTTAAATCTTGATAATTTTTTTCTTTAGATATTAATAACATATGATAAATTATAGTTCTATCATGTGGTGCTCACATATTTTTTTAAAATATATTTTTATTATTTTTAAGATTTTTAAAAAACTAAATGAAATAAAAAATTCTGAAAATGACAAGTGTTAATACTTTGATACGATGCGTTGCACTGATTGGTCTAAAAAAATATTAGATTTAACAGTCAATGTTGGTCAAAGGGCTTAGTTAAACTATAGTTCTATCATGTGGCGTATACATATTTTTTAAAAATATTATTTTTTTATAAATTTTAGAATTTTTAAAACTTAAAAAATAAAATAAAATAAAAAATTCTAAAAATGGCAAGCGTTGATCCAAAAAATTGTTAGATTCAACAGTCAATGTTAGTTAAAGGGCTTAATTAGTTCAATTTATTGGTTCAAAGGTTTAATTGAGTGAAAGAAAATTCAGAGACGATTGAGCAGATTTGTGCGCGTTTCTTTTAAGAAGGTGCTGATGTTCCTATGTGTAGTGCTAAGGTCAAATGGTCGCAGGTTTGCTGTCTGAAGAGCGAGAGGGGCCTTGGTCTTAAAGACTTAACCACATAGAGTAAGGCATGTTCTTTTCTTCTTATTCGCAATATTCTTGCTGGTCATGAATTTTTATGGGTAGCTTGGTTAAAAAATTATGCTTTCAAATGCGATGATTTTTGGACCGTGGAGCCTAGAGATTCGATGAGTTGGACGTTGCGTAAGCTTCGCGGTGAAGCTAGTCCCTACTTTGCTGTGTTGGATTCGCTGAATGCTAGGCTGATTTGGAGGGCCATTCGTGTCTCGAAAATGAAGGTTCCTTGAAAGCATCTTATATGGTTCCCTCAGCAAATTCTAAAATATGTTGTTATTGCATGGTTGGCAATTTCGTGGTGAGTCGAGGAATATTAATGCTATTACTCACATAATTAAAGAGATTGTACAAATTAAAATAGCACAGAGATGTAAATGCTTGCGCATGATTCTATTTGTATAGCTTGGAGTGTGGTTTAGTATCTTGATTACATTTTTATTTGTAGCACTTTTTTGCTTACTGGATAATGAAAGCCAACCTAATTATCTAAAAAAAATTAAAGACTTAATTTATTTATTATTTTTTTGAAGGAATATCATGCCTCGTTAAAAAACTCCTCTAAACCTAGGTAGGGGAAAAGAGTGTCTTAAAATTTATTATATAAGGTTAAAAGATACAAATACATGACCTCAACACCACCCACGATGGAGAATACATTCTCTAAGAACCTATCCAATGCCTTTTTTAGTCAAAGCGGCAGCCAAAGTATTACAACATTTAGGAATGTAGAAAATTAAAATCCCATACTTCGCAGTGATACTCTTAAACTTATTGACTTCTGAACGCCAAGACTTCGGCACTGTCTTGCTCCCAGTGACCCATCCAACCGCAATTGCATCATCGGATTCCACAATTAACCTGCATTTCCCAGCCCAAGAGGACGCCAAGAAGATTTCTACCCCTCTTTTAATTGCAAACAAACCAGTGGGCGCATTTGGAATGAGTACACTAGCTTCGGAGAACTGTAATAACTCCATCCCGCTGTGATTCTTCAACACTCCCCCTAAACCGCACCCATCCCTGTCTGTGATTCCCGCCCCGACGACGTTCATTTTCAAGAAGCCCAACGGGGGTGGTTTCCATCTACCCTTCTGTCGACTCTTGCTTTTAGTTTTCCACAATGAACCTGCCAATCGCATATCAGCCATTAAACACTCAATCGAGATGCTATCACTGCTGCCTTTGTTTTTAATCCACCATGCTAGTCTATATCGAATCAAGAAGTTTAACTGGGACCCATCTATAGTCTTCTCTTTGAAGATGATATCATTCCTCATGAGCCAAACTGTCCACATTACAGCAAAGGGGACGATGATCCACCAATTAACATGATCCTGGTTACAAATATCCCCCCACATATTCATCAGCGTTTCCAAACTATTCGGCAGTACAGTAACTATCCCAATCAGATTACAAAAAGACATCCAAGCTCGCCAAACCACCAAACAGTTTATAAGAAGATGACTTACTGTTTCATGATTTCTAAGACAAAAGGGGCAATATAAATTGTCATTAGAAATAATACCTCTCTTTGCTAACTCCACCTTGACTGGAATTCTTCCCCACAAAGCGCGCCACACAAAAATCTCAACCTTAGGCGGAGCGATACCGATCCAAAAAAGCTTGTCCCAATTAATCAGCTCATGATTCTTTAATTCCAGCTGTTTCCTTACCGACTTAATGGAGAAACCTCCATCACCGGTTCTGTTCCAACTGATCCAATCCTCGTCTGCCATATTTGCTTTACCGAGTTTGTTCATGAGGTTATCCCACTGATCCACCTCCTAGTCGAAAAGGGGTCTTCGAAGTGCTATACTCCAAGTCCAGGATGTCTCCCCCTTGTTACCGAAGTCGGCCACACATCCGACTTTGTTTATGGCCACAGAGTAAATCCGAGGATAAAGATCTTTCAGGGCCTTATCCTCCAACCATATATCCGACCAGAAACTAATTCGCTGCCCATTCCCTACCTGCAGTATTAGATTCTTCCGAAAACAGTTCCCAAAATCATTATCCTTCTGAACGGCTTTTAAGATATCCGACCAAATCCACGAGGTGTTTTTTAGGTTGCTAGCAGGAAGCACCGAGCTAGAGGAATTACATGGGTTAATGCAAGCGATGAATCTTCGCCAAAAGCTACCCGGTTCGTTTCCATACCTCCAATGCCATTTCCCTAGAAGGGCTCTGTTCATTATAGAGATGTTGCAAATTCCAAGTCCTCCTTGCGATCTTGAAGTACAAACCTTATTCCACTTTATCCAATGAAGACATTTCCTATCGGCAACCCCACCCCACAAGAATTTAGCCATAAGGCCGTTGAGCCGTCTCTCCACTGAAGAAGGTAGTTTAAATAGGGACATGAAGTGTATCGTCAGACTTGATAATATAGATTTTATCAAAACCACTCATCCACCAATGGATAACAGTTTGGTTTTCCACCCTTCAAGCCATCTATTGAATTTTCCGAGAATCGGTTCCCACATAGCTACATTGTTTCATCGAACACCGAGAGGTAACCCGAGGTATTCCGTAGGCAACGAACTCGATGTGCACCCTATCGACTCTGCCCATTTGATCATTTCATCCTGTGGTAGATTAATGCCGAACAATTTACACTTTTTAACATTTAATCTCAACCCGGAAGCGAGCTCGAATACCCTCAATACGCGCTTGACATTCCAGACTTGCCTCTCTTCTCCTCCACAAAAAATCAATAAATCATCTGCAAATTGCAGATGGGTTATTGATAACTCGCCACAGTCCTTACCAATCGAAAACCCCGAAAAGAGACCCAGACTTGCTGCCTTCTGAATAGATAAACTGAGGGCTTCACCAACGATATTAAATAACAGGGGGGACAAGGAGCAACCCTGTCGAAGGCCTCTAGATATGGAGAAAGAATCTGTTGGCGAGCCATTAACAAGCACAGCGATCGATGCCGTCGTAACGCACCTTCTTATCCAATTCCTCCATTTCCTCCCAAACCCGCACTTCTTCAAAACTAGCATCAAGAACTCCCACTCAACCGTGTCATAAGCCTTTTGAAAGTCAATCTTAAAGGCAACCCCACATCTCCTTTTCCTCCTCATGAAATCAATTGTTTCATTGGCGATTAGCGAACAGTCCAAAATTTGTCTACCTTGGACAAATGCAAACTGATTTTCACCTATAATAGTATACATCACCACACGCATTCTACGAGCCAACACCTTAGAAAACAATTTGTACATGCCCCCGACCAAACTTATTGGTCTGAACTCATCCAAAGACACCGGGTTGTTAACTTTCGGAATGAGGGTTATAAACGAGTGGTTGGTTCCTTCCTCCCAAGCCTTCCCCGAAAACGTGTCCTCAAAGAATTTCAGAATATCCACCCTCAGCACATTCCAAAATTTCTTGAAAAAGTTCAAATTAAATCCATCGGGACTGGGAGCCTTGTTCCCATCCGATGCACACAAGGTATTCCAAATTTCTTCTTCAGTAAATTCCACCTCTAATGCCCTTGCTTGGTACTTACTTATCACTTTGAAATCAAGATTCAGATCAGACAGATCCAGCGAGTTGCTTGTGTTGTAGGCAGTTTTGAAGTGTTCTCTTACCATCTTTCTTATTAAGACTGGATCATCAGTCCAATTGTCGTCCATCTTCAAACCATGCAAACCATTCCCCTTCCTTCTGTTTGAAGCCACCGTGTGATAAAAACGAGTGTTCCTGTCCCCTTTACAATGCCACTGTAGTCTTGATTTTTGCAACCAACAACTCTCTTCGATTCTATATTCTTTCCAAAGCTTCCCTTTCCACTTGCTCCATTCTGCTAGAAGATTGTCGTTAACCCCATCATTTTGTACACGCGCTTCAATTTCAGAAATTGTTTTTTCGATACCCGCAATCGACATTTGTAGTTTGCTGTTTCTGGACAACGACCAGCCTTTGGCCGCAACCTTAGCTGAGCGTAGGACAGCCCCAATAGAGGCACCCGGTTTCCTTCTTTTCAACAACCGAACTGAGTCTTGAATGGCTTGTTTAAAATCAACCTCATCCAACCAGAAATTAAAACACTTAAATGGCTTGATCCCCAAATCCTTCCTCCCTTCTGACAATGAAATCGCGTTGTGGTCCGACAAGGATTTATCTATCAGTTTCTGAATTAGATCCGGGAATGAGTGATTAAATCCTTCCGATATGAGGAACCGGTCAAGTCTCACGAAGGTCGGGTTCTCCCTGTTGTTGCACCATGTAAATCTTCCTCCCACCATAGGTAAATTGATCAAGCCTGCTTCGAAAACAAAAGAATTGAAAATCTCAATCACTGCTCTGTTAATCGAAAGGCCCATCTTCTCCTCAACGCTGAGGATTGCGTTGAAGTCTCCTCCTATGCACCAAGAAACATCCCATTTCTTCAAAAAATCGAGAACCTCACTGAAGAGGTAAACCTTTTCCGAATCAGTGCTTGGACCATACACATTCATGAAGCCGCATTTCAATTTATTCTCTTCGATAATACCAATAATCGCTACAAACCTCTGTGAGATGAACCAATCGCTAACCTGGATAAATTCCTTCTTCCACATCATCAATAATCCCCCGGCGGACCCAATTGCAGGGGCCAAGATAGATTCTACATCATCCTCTGCCCAAATTCTCCTCAAAGCTCTCCTATCCATCGTATCTACCTTAGTTTCCTGAAGCATTATAATCGCAGGTTTTTCCTTCCGAATTAACTTCTTAATTGCCCAAGCTTTTCGGCTTTCCTTACTCCCCTTATATTCCATGAAATGGCTTTAAAATTCATAGAAAAATAACAATGATTACCTCCAATAAGAGCTTGGATTAATTGCCCCTCCTGAGTTCCTCTTCCAACTCTACAACTCTTCTGGTCACCGCATCTCTGCCCCCTTTAAATGAGAATTCTAACATGTTACTGACAGCCCAAACGCCCTCTGCTTCTTCAAGATTAAAACTCTCCGATCTGTTTCACTCTCTCTAGATTTGTACTTCCACCGAAGGGCACGCCGGATCCTCTAGGGAATTTCTAATCCGTCTCCGTAATAAGAACCTGGTCTCCGCATTATTCCGGGAAACAATGGCCGAATGGTCCACCATTCTATATTGGCTCGCTTGCACTTGAAAAGATGCAGAACTACCGTTGCTTAGAGACCTGTTTGCCTCAAGGCTATCTGGCACTACTTCCCCTTCATCGCCAGAGACATTATGCCGTGAAAAAAGGGAATTGTTCCCAGAGCCCTCTATGGGGACAATCGGCTCCTTCCCATAGTCAATAGGCCCATCTGATTGTAATACCTCCACACCATGGCAATTAGGAGGCCCAACGGAAACTTCCTCCATATTCAGGCCATTCACATTGGCCAGGCCCACTGATGCGTGATTAGTACCCACCTCAGGGTTAGCAGATGGGCACCCGGATCTGAACCCTTGATTTGGCAACCCGATATAAAAATCTTGTGGGTCCCCCGACAATGATGATGAGTTGTCTATAATGTGTCCATTATTCTCGAAATGGAATGAATCAGAACCTCGTAAACAAGCATCTCTGTTAACATTAAAATCCACATCGGGCTCAGAACCTTCACCCGGAACTGAAACGTCAGCTGGATTATCAGTCACCGGCCGATCCTCAGTCGGCCCGTCCGATTTGTTGTCTACCTTATCAGATTCACAGTTATCGCCCCCATCACCGATATCTTCCCCACCCTCTTCGATATCGGAAAATGTTTGAATCTCCTCTGGTTCTCCAAAAGTAACCGATATACTATACTTAACACCCAATGAAGAGACCTGCAGCTTCTTCGGAAAAACTCTCCGACTAGTTGTTCTGACCCAGATCCTTGCTACATCAAATTTGTCTTTATTTTTTGTAGCTTTATCCATTCCGATGTAATCACCCCAATGTTGACCTAATGACTTGAAAAAGTCTTCGTGCCAGCATGCTAAGGGTACTCCATAAAGTAGAACTGATACGAACTGGAAGGGGACGCCGTCAACGAGTAACGGGGCCAGATGGTCAAACCAGTACCATAACGCTTCATGCTTGGAAACCCATAGGTTCTTCATCTCTTCCGTGGACTTGAACCTGATAATGTAGGATTCAATGTCATTATCCCATTTTGAAATCTTCACATGAATCCCCTCATGAGCTAATGCCTGGTGAACGAAACTCACTTCAAAGTTTGGTCGCAACACCCCAACTAGACAATCCTTCAGCCACTCAATGTTCGAGGGCGTAATGTTAAGGTCCATCTCCATTTCTTCCATTGACTCTCCCTTCCTGGTATCTTGATGCTTTTGGTGTCTTCCATCTCCTTCGTTGTTCAGCAGGACCTCCTTGTAAGATGTTCCGGGAACCCGTTTGGACCATTGACTCCTATTTTCCTTGTTACGAGCATCAGCATCCTTTTGCCAACCCCCACCCGATCCTCCATCCTTCCTTATGTCTTCCCTTCGTCCTCTACTCACCTTCCATGTCTTCCTGATAGGTAAACCTTGCCCAACCCTGGTTTTGGGAAACTTGGCCTCCGACACCTTTACTATCAATCCATCTATGGGGGTGTTGTCGAATCTCTCGATGATTCGTTCCATTTCTCTCTTCTCTCTTACTGAAACAAAAGCGAAAGTGATGTTCCTATACCTAGGTCTGTTATTGACTTCCGGAATGAAAACTCTCAAGACCTTCCCATGGTAACTTATCAGCTCTTTCAAAGCAGACCTATGCACTCGTTTACTTAGATTATCTATAAAGATCGTCTTCCACCCTGCCAGAAACTTGTTCTTCCGATAAACCGGAATGAAACCGTCTTCCCCTGCTGAAGCTCCATGCGCCACTTTGCCTCCCACACTCATTGCTTTAATTTTTTTAAAAAAATTAACTTAAATAGAGAAATTTTAAACACAAACTTTATACTTAATTAAAATAAGGTATCTATAGGTTAACCATTAACCGTCTATTTTAGCGGTTCGGTTAACCGAAACTATTTAATCTTAACGGTTAAGTTAATTAACTTATAAAATGAACGGTTACACCGGTTAACGGTTACGGTTAACGGTCACAGTTTATTTTGCACACCCCTAGTAGGCAATGTGACGAGGGATTCTCGGTTCAAAGGGAAATCTTTGAGGTCTTTTGTATTGCGCCTTTCGTGGAATGTTGTAATCTATCATATTTGGGAGGAACGAAATCGACGTCAATTTTGTGGTGAGTCGAGGAATATTGATGTTATTACTCACATAATTAAAGAGATTGTACAAATTAAAATAGCACAGAGATGTAAATGCTTGCGCATGATTCTATTTGTATAGCTTGGAGTGTGGTTTAGTATCTTGATTACGTTTTTATTTGTAGCACTTTTTTGCTTACTGGATAATGAAAGCCAACTTAATTATCCAAAAAAAAAAATTAGAGACTTAATTTATTTATTTTTAAAAGTTCAAAGGCTTCTTAGACCCTTAAGTCTATTTATTTTCTTTATCTGTTATTAACATTTATTTATATTTTACTTTTATTTTTATTTTTTTTGTTAACACTATATTTTATTTTCCTTCTGTTAACGCTATATTTTATTTTTATTTTCATTTTCTGTAAACCCTTATATTTTATTTTTCAGTTTCTGTATTTTGTTTTTATTTTATGTTAATGCTTGTTAGTTGTAATATTTTTTTGAATGGTAGTTGTAATATTTTTTTGGGTTAAATAGTGTTTTAACTTCTAAAGTACTACATTATTGTCAGTTTGTTATTTTTTAGCTCGACTTTCCAACTTTTCTTTTACGATGAAAGTTAGTTATTATTTTTCTAATATAAAAATTCATGTGACGCTATAAGAATGTGTCACATGATACATAAAATACCATAAAGTATTTTATAAAAATATTTTGAAGATTTTATTTAAAATTATAATAACTTATTTTTTAAAAATACATGAAGTTAAAAAAAAGGAAAACTATAAATTTTTAAGAAGTAAAAATGTATTGTTTTTTTTTTAATTTGAAAATTTTCTCAATATATATAAAATGATACTTTATATATATATATATATATATTTAAATTTTTATAGTTTTTAAAATTTACATTAAAAAGGAAATAAATTTTGTAAAAAAAAACTCAATAAATGTTTAATATTTTATAATTTTAAATTGAATTTTTTAGATTTTTGATTTAGATTTTTAAAGATTTGATTATAAAATGTTAAAACTTTTTAAACTTTATATATATTATGTAACCGAGCCATTTAGTGGATGAGAGAGTTGTTGTCTCTCTCAAAAAAATGGTATAATGGCATTTTAGGTTTTTTTAATTTAGGTATTAGTCAAATAAGACGTTTGTCCCTCTTAATTTTTAGATTTAAAGGTGAAATAAACTATTGTTCCTGCTAATGCTCCATCACTGATTATGTGTCGTGTGACACATTCTTAGAATGTCGTGTGGATTTTTTGTAATAAAAAAAAGAGTGAGTTAGTGTGTATTGCATAATAAAAGTTTATAGGTCAAATTAAACCCAAAAAAATCTTCAAATATAAAAATAATAATGAGGTGTAAACCGCAAACAACGTCATGTGTCAAAAATACTTTCTAACCTGAACTCAACAATTGTCTCAATGAAAAAACGGTTGATATTATCTTAGTGCTTTTTATAGTTGATTTATCTGCCAAAGGATGCCATAAAATATAACTATAAATACAGATTAAAAGCATTAATGCTCATCTCTAATTCATTACAAACGCATGTGAATCATCTGAATTCCATTACATTCAAGATTCCAAATTTAACATTTTTATGACAGTTGAAGAAACAGATTATTGCATTAAGTAAAAAAGCAAACAGTTTTCTTTCAGGTCCTTGAATCCATTGCCATGATGGTGCTGAGATTCATGGGGTGCATGTACTCATTCGATCCGGTCATTATTTGTTCCACAATCAATCTGTTAGCCTTCTCCGACGGATGGAATGGATCCCAAAACGCATACAGAGCTCGGTTCGGGCACAGATTCGACAGCTGAGTGCACAGACCGAGTCCGTTGTAAGGTCCTTGTCCACAACATGCTATCTGTGATGTTACGAATCCTGTTCCAACCATCACATAGATTCAAGTTAACCCCTTTTTTTAAAAGAAATAATTGAGGAGTGTTGTGATTTGTGGTAACAAGGAAAGTACCGAAGGCTCGAGGGTCGCTAACGAAATCGCCGTGCATTCTCTGAGTATTTGCACTGATGAAGACATCTTTGCCTATCTGCTTGTTGAGTCCATTTAGCATTTGAACAAGTTGTGGATTGTACAAAGACGCTGCACGTTGTAGTTCTTCGGAGCATCCGCCGTTGGTGCCCCGCATAGCAAGTTCCGCCGGAACACAACCCATCGGTCCCGTGCCCGTCACTAGAACCCTGTGTGCTCCCATCTTGTATAGACTCTGCAATAGTAATGGACAAAATATAGTAAGGTTCGAATCAGATTACGAAAGAACCAAAAAGTTGAAGCCGAAACCGGATGTTGTATGCTTGCTTGCTGCAAAAGCAAGACATGAAACATGTGTTTGGTGCATTCTAGACTCTGTTCTTCTTTCACATGTTTACAAACTAACAATGTCAACTGTCTTTTAAAGTTATCGACTTTCATGTGACTGCCGGTGCATCACGGAACGGCGAACGAAGAAAAACGAGAAAGGAATTAATATACCATCAGGAGTCGTTGATATTCCGAAATGACAAACTTGACATAATCAGGCAATCTGTATTGGCGAGACCTTGCAGAGTAAGGCACCAAGTAGTAGTTGTTGACGAAGTCATTACCGCCGACGGTGATGAGTACAAGTGCTTGGTTTACGAGTTTACGAGCTTGCTTCGATCCTACCTGAGCCGACAGTCTGCGCTGGTATTCTTGAAACAACTCTAGCTGCCTATACATTCTTAGTATATTTGCCTGTAATGTCAACATTCTAGGTTATAAACTTAGTTAAAGAAACCCGAACCCGATCTCGATCTCGATCTCGAACCCCATTCTGATAACTTACAAATTGAACTCCAGTGTCATTAAGGACTCCCACACCAGCTGAAGCAAAATTGGCACCAATAAGCAGCTTTTTCCCATTGAAATCTGGGCTCAAATATGGCAATGGGGATTCTGATAAGCCAATTTTCTGACCTGCAGGCCAGAATTGAAGTATCATATATTTATGACAACAACATTAAAGAAACACAAAGAACATAACAGGACTAGACACTTAACCGATCAAGTCCGGGATGTTAAGGCCGTTAGAGAACCGCCCGGTGGCTCTTCGACTCGGATAATCCACCCCGTAAGGCGGGGAATCGGCACGGGCAGTTGTTGCAAGGTAGTTGTTGTTGCCACTATCGACAAGCGAATCACCGAAAATAAAGAAGGCTCGAGCGTCGGCCAAGGGAGCAATGCTCCCAAAGGCCAATAGGAAGAGCAAAAGCATCGGAATATCGGAAAAGTTCGATGAAGAAGCCATTAGCAAGAGAGTTTGTATGTGCATAGGAAAACTGATGAGGGGGTTTGCTTTATAGAGCTGGAATTGCAGGCATCATTGAATTAAAAAGAAGCAGCAAAGCAAAAAAGAAAAGCAAGCTGCTTTTGTAGTTGCATATTCCTACTGAATACCAACTTTTGGTATTCCTTTTTTAATCGCCGCCAAAAGACGTGAAGATGGAATCGGCACCCGTTTCAGGGAATTTATTGCGAGTGTTGCATTTTACATGACAATGATCTGTCTGGTTTGGCAACTGGTTTCTCGGTCACAGGGAACTAACTAACTAGCTAGGTTGGATATGAATTTATATCATAATAATACCATTGAAAATCATCATTTTGACCACTGCTACTTTACAGATATACAAATGATATATATATATATATATATAGGCATGCACATTGGCTTCCTATATGCATATGTGAGCAGGGACGGAGTTAAAATAATATTCAAAAAAAATAAATATCCGATTATATATTTAATTATTGGGTAAACTACAATAGATATCACTCAATTATGAGTAAGATTATATTTGGGTCAATTAATTATTAAAAGTTACACTTGAATCACTCAGTTATGGGTAAGGTTACATTTGGGTCATTCAATTGATAAAAGTTACACTTGAGTCACTTAAATTATGGGTAAGGTTACATTTGAGTCATCCTTCATTTAAAAAAAACATATATCAATACACATATTGAAGGGTGAACATATATATGTGTGTGTGAAGGGTGACTAAAAAATAACATACCCATAATTGAGTGACCAAAATGTAATCTTTAATAATTAGGTGACACAAATGTAACATTACTCATAATTGAATGACCCAAATATAACTTTTTAATAATTGACTGATCCAAATATATCATTACCCATGATTGAGCGACCTTCGTTATAGTTTATCCTTAATCATTTAATTAAAGTATGGTGTTTCTACATTTTTCTTAAAAGATAGTCATTGTTGGTTTTTCATCTAAAAATACACATAAATTTTAATTATTCATATCAAATAAAGTACCTTAGTCTCTTATTTTTTTATAAGTGTCTATTTTTGCTCACTAAATTTAAAAATGTAAATATAATGGTCAATTATGTTATCGATTGATAAAATTTTGGTCACTAGACATTAAATATTGCTAGTTTGATGCATGACACGTTAGTTAAAAGGGTTAAATCTTGAACTTTAGATAGAATAATAATTTGATCTCTTTACTTTAGATGAAATATCATTTTAACCCTTAAACATTAGGTAGATTATTAATCTAATCTTAAATTCGACCAAAGTCTCTCACCGTCAACAGTCATTCATCGCCGTTGTCGGTTATTGCCAGCCGCCACCGCCAGCTATCATTTTCATGATCAGTGGAACCAAAATTCCTGGTTCACTATTTTTCGACCTCTTGAGCGTGAAAATAGTATTTATTTCACTAAAAAATATCTTAAACTCAATAAATCTAATCTAAAATTTTTCAGACTCCTTTAAAGTTTGTTTAAAACTCTCGCGGTTAAGATTTCAACAGAGTGTTATTCTTTATGAAAGTAACAAATATTAAAATTAAATAATATTCTTTCCATAACTTCAATTTTGATCAAATCAAACATATGGATACGTTTCAAAAGCAGTTTGTATATGGATTCAAGATATGACATATAGAACCAAGTGTATTTATATATTAAAATTATTTTAATACTGAAATCGACATTGAGAAAATATATAAATTGACAATATGTTTTTACTTTTAATATTGGGTCAACACCTTGGATTGGACCAAATAATCAATATTTTATATACGTTAATAGTTAACAACTTAACCAATGGCCTATTAGCTCAGTTGGTTAGAGCGTCGTGCTAATAACGCGAAGGTCGCAGGTTCGAAACCTGCATGGGCCAATAACGCATTGATATCTACAGCGCCGTTTCCTTTTCAGTTTGTTACTTCCATTGTTTCGAAACGCGTCTTTTTTATACTTTATTAAAAACATTCTCAAGAAAATCTACGAATGGCCTATTAGCTCAGTTGGTTAGAGCGTCGTGCTAATAACGCGAAGGTCGCAGGTTCGAAACCTGCATGGGCCAAATTTTTTCACTTTCGATTAACGGCGTCGTTTCCTTTAATTTATCGTTTAACCATTTTGTCCAAACGGCGCCGCTTCCAAGCTCCATTTAAGGCGGGCTCATGCAGAGTTGCTGGTCGTAATAGAAGTTCCATTTTTTTATTATTTCTTTATTTAAAAAATCATCGTAAATTATATATTTATTTATAAAAAATATTTTAATACATAATTATTAAATAACTCCCTCACTGATTTCAGATTATTTACCCGGGTTAGTTTTTAGGTTTGGATCGGATCAATTTCATGTTCAAGTTATAAATTTTTTATGGTAAAATTATAATTTGATTCAAATTGATCCGATTAGTTTTTCAAGTTCGAGTTAAAATCGACAATTTTATTTATTTATTGCATTTTTTATCTTTGCAATTACGATGGGCGGTGCAGTGGGATAGGTACAACTCTGTTGAGGGTGTTAAGCCATTTACATGGAGACAAAGCTACAAAGTGGACACATTTTTTATCTTTCTCTTACATAATTAACTCTAATAATTTTAGACAATATGAAACTGTGATATGAATTTAAAATATTGAATAAACATAATATCATATTTAAATTAAATGAATATAAAAAATTTTATGCATGATATTTGTATGACATTTATGCTTAAAATTTAAATATAGATAAAATAAATGGAGAATGATAAACTGAACTGCTACTAGTTGCTTCTTTGTATAACTCAAAAACTAGCTGAAATCTGAGATGGTAAATGAACTAAATAAAAATGTCGGTTTATTGCTGCATAGGAGAAACAAATTTGCCCAAGGAGTTTGATTTAGCTCAATTAAGTTTATTAAATTATTTTAATAGAATTTTACTCACGTTTAGTATATGATGTTTTTGTTAAAAGGAACTAAGCATATGGACATTAGGATTTAAGGTTAAAATGTTTAATAAAATTAACTTAATATTAGAATTGACTTAATTAGGGGTGTGCAAGAAAACGAAAAACCGAAACCGATTCTAAAATTTTTTAAAAAAATCGAACCAAAAAATTGGTTAACCGAACGGAAAAAATCAATTTCAGTTCAGGTTTTTAATTTTAAAAAAAGAAACTGGTTCAGTTACAACTTACGGTTTTGGAACAAACCGGGTGACCGAATGGACCGATTATATAATATATATTATTATATTATATGCCATTTTTAATATTTTATATTAAAAAGTCATATTTTATTTTCTCATTCTCCAAAAGTAAAACCATAATTTCATTTTATGAAATTTAAGTGTTTAGCTTGCCAGTATTAAAAAAAACACTAATATCATATTTCAGTTTTTAAAAGTATATATATTTTTCTAACATATTATTAAAATTTATATTTTTAAAAAATAAAATAAAATAATTGTTAACCGAACCGAATTTTTCGGTTAACCGAATAAAGGGATAATCGGTTGAATGATTATTGTTTAGGGTCGAGAATTGGGTGACCCGAACTTATCGGTTAACCAAAATAATTTACTAATGGTTAATCGAACCTGGTTTTACACACCCTAGACTTAATCGAATTAAATTTGACGAGATTGTCATGAAAAATGTTTTTTCTCACTATTATATTTTAATGAGCTTAGTGAATTCAGTAACATCCTACTCGAAACAATCATACATTAAATTAAATTCGAATTATTGAACCTGAAATGTGAATAACTCGAACTAAACCAAACTTATAATCTATCCGACTCAAACCGACTCGACCAGTCCAATTCACATGTCAACGTCCAAGCGAACGAAAGGTGTGTTAATTTTAGCAAACAAGTTAATTAATAAATGCACATGTCTAGAAATAAAAGTAGGTGGAAGTGGTAGCTGATGTTCACTCACTGTTTACTAACTAGAAAATAGGTATATAGTATTTATTACAAGGAAAATACTTTGATGCACAAGCTGTGTAAACTAAAGTTTACACAAGCCCTTTAATTTTAGGGTTTAAGGTTTAGGGTTTTATGTTAGGGTTTAGGGGTTTAGTATGTAGGGTATATAATTTAAGGTTTATGGTTAGAATTTAGAGTTTAGGGTTTAGGGCTTAGTGTTTAGGTTTTAGGTTGCCAGGGTTTGTGATTTAGATTTTAAATTTTATAAAAGGATTGTGTAAAAAAAATTTACACAGCTTGTGCATCAAAATAAAACCCTTATTACAATTGGTTAAAACTAACTGGATGAATGATATTAACAATAAAAAATGTGAAGACTATCACTTGAAAAAAATAAGAAAATAATTTTAATTATTTACTATCATCATTCAACGGTCCAAGAAATATATTATCAGATGCAAATTTATTTGAATTTTCAAAAAATATTATTCAAAAAAATTGTTTGAATCTTCAAATATCTATTCCTCTCAAAGTGAACCTTTCAAATATCTATTCCTCTCAAAGTGAACCTTTCAAATATATATCCATTCCTCTCAAATATCTATTCTTCTTTGAGAGACATGCCAATATATTGGTTCAATTAAATATTATTCAAAAAATTTGTTTGAATTTTCAAATATCTATTCCTCTCAAAGTGAACCTTTGGGTAGATGCAAATTTGTATAGTTTAATCAAATGGTAGAAGATATGTGTGGTCCAATTGATGAAAATAAACTTTCCAATGTCCAATTGGTTGTAATAAAAAATTAAAAATATAGATGCGACGGGATGTTAACAAGATTATTTATTGTCTTCTCATGATAGTTTTATTTTAAGCGGACTATTCTATTTAAGAAAATATTTTCCATTATTGTATATTATGGATAAATGGTTACTAAAATTAAGTTTTGACCAGAGAAAAATTTTAGTTTTTTCTCTCTAACAACCCTGCGTCTCTTGTAAATATTTTTAATTTTTCTGCGTTAGCTGACTATCGGTAATCACCTAGTTATTGGTTGTCGATCGTCGATGTTTATTATTTTTTTATTTTATTTTCTTAATCTTTGAATAAGAGTCTCGGTCTTTATGGAACGCGTTTTCTCTATCCTTGTGACACGTGTTTTCTTCTATCCTTGTGACATATTTTCTTTGTGTTTGTAGTTTTGTTTCATCTGTCCTTGTGGCATGATTCAACATACCCTAGCGGTCAATCGTTGCTCGCATAGAGTTTATAATCGGCGCTAATTCCTGATTATGATTTTGTCAGTGGTCACGAAAAGTTATATCCCCACTCGGTTGATGGTTGTTTGCCGATGTAATCAGTCCTAGGTAGCAGAACATTCTGCTTGATAGTTTGGATCGCTCACCACATCAATTATGAGTCTCGATTGGATAGAGACAAGGAGATTCAGGAAGCTTCTAAATTTTGATGGTATGCTTATTTATCTCCATAGAAGTTTTTCACTTTTCTTTGTTTTGGGTTACAAGAAATCTGGGTAGATTAATCCCATTATTTTCATTCTTGAATGTGTTGTAACTTGTAATTGTGATATCTTTTGTGGTTATAATAAAAATTCAATGGTTATATTCAAAAAAAAATATTTTCCAAAGTATTTTAGTTGTTATTAAAAATAATAAATAGAAGTTCTAGTTTCAAAATAATATTAATAATTGAGAGACATATGCCGATGTAAATTGATTCAATTAATTGTGCACCGGTCAATATTTTGATAACAACAACATTTAAATAAAAATATGGAACGATAAACAAGACATGACTTGAAGTTAAGAGATCATAACGGATAAAAACGACGGGATGGCTACTTATTTACTCGAAAACAAGTTGAAAACATTACATAATTGCAATTTATTCAAATCACCACAAACATAATAATCAAAATCATCAAATGCATCCATGCCTAGCAAACAAACAACAATGGTTTAACACAAGGTACAACTTATCCTTATTACAATGCTAACTACTTAACTAAGTCTTGGTTTGGGTGTCCAAAGCCAGGAGGGAGCTGAGGTTCATGGGTTTCATGTAATCTGTTGAACCACTCAAGATCATGTTCACTATTATCCCGTTCGCCTTCTCCGATGGATGAAATGGATCCCAGAAAGCATACTCGTCTCGGTTCGGACACAAATTTGATACCACGGTACATAACCCCAAGCCATTGTAGGGTCCTTGGCCACAACAAGCTATCTTCGATGTCGTAAATCCTGCAAAGAAAACAAGTAAGATCGGGTATTAAAATATAAGGGATTCCAAAGTTTGGGGCAAAATCCAAAATATCTTTGGTAGCTTTCATCATAATTTAATAGTGATTGTACGTGGGGGTAGGTTGTTGTAATAAATAAAATTTGGGTTTTTTTTTCAATTAGGTCAACAAAATGTCACACATTTTTTTTGTTCATCCTTGTCCCATGTCTCTTTCTTTTAATCAATGCCTCATTCATTCATTGCTCTTAGTTGTTAATATTCCCCTTTTTTAATATATTTTTTAAAAAATAACATTCGTCGTATACGGCTTCGGATTCGGATTCAGATTCAGATATTCGATATATTTTTTTTAATATTGAATTATGGATTTACTTACCATAGGCTGCAGGGTCATTAATGAAATCAGTGGTTTGCTGTTGTGTATTAGCAGCAATGAAAATATTTGCACCATATTGGTTATTGAGCTCATTTATCATGTCAACCAATTGTGGATTATACAAGGCCGCAGCTCGTTGCAATTCGGGGGCACACTGACCGCTTGGGCTCCTCATGGCTAATTCCGCCGGAACACAACCCATCGGTCCGGTCCCGGTCACCAGAACTTTCCGGGCTCCTAGATCATATAGCCTCTGCAACATAGTTCTGTAAGAACAAATCTCCAAGTAACTTCCATGTTAACGTGACACAATGCCGGGAAAAGTTACCATTAGAAGTTTCCTGTACTCGGAGATGAGATATCGGACGTAATCCGGTAGACTAAATTGGCGAGATCTCGGAGAGAATGGAACCAAGTAGTAGTTGTTGACGAAATCGTTGCCTCCGACGGTGATGAGCACGAGCGCATCGTTTACGATCCGTTTTGCTTCATCGTACCCGACGAGGTCAGTCAACCGGGCTTGGTATTGTTCGAAGTACCTCAATTGCTTGTACATTCTGATAATGTTGATCTGTCAATGTGACATTGTAAGACGAAAAAACCATCAGTCAAAATTGGCTTGAAAGAAATGATTATTCGGAAATTTTGAGGCATATTTTGAACAGGTAAAGGTGGAGATTCGAATCATGAATATCGAGAAGAGATTTCAGGGTTTACAAATTGGACGCCGGTGTCATTGAGGATTCCAATGCCAGCTGAAGCAAAGTTGGCCCCAACAAGCAGCCTATCTCCCTGTAGCTCTGGGCTCAAGTACGGCAATGTGGGCACTGAACCAAGTGCTTCACCTGATATATACACAAATATTTCTCAGTTGAATTAACATGAAACACAAAATAGAAGAGATCAAGAAGGGAAAACCCAACTGATGAAATCAGGAATGTTTTTGCCGTTTGAGAAGCGACCGGTGGCACGGCGGCTGGGGGTATCGATGCCGTAAGGCGGCGAATCAGCTCGAGCAGTGGTTGCTAGGAAATTGTTGTTGCCATTGTCAACCAGGGAATCACCAAATACAAAAAATGCCCTGGCGGCCTCAACTTGAGAAGTAGAAGTTGCCATTACAAGGCCTAAAACCATCCATGAAACAAGAAGAATCGAGCTCGCCATAGCCGAAAGGATCGAATAAGCTGGTTGTTTATTAATGGAGAATTGGTCTTGGCATATGAATCAAAGAGGTAGGCAGTGGTTTATATAGGGTAGGGATTGTTGTCAAAGATGAAAAACATGGCCTACACACACAAAGGCAATACAGTACAGGTAGGTGTGTTTGGCAATTGTCTAAATTTATAATTGTAAATTTGTAATATTTCAGTGTTTCAAGGCTTGCAAAAATGGTCATTGGGTTAGCTTTGCCATAAATTTCAAACTTCTGTTTACATGCTTAATTTATTTCTTCCCTTTGAAATGTATAGTTTAATAGTACTAACCAACCAAATTCTTATGACTTGCACATTCGGCGTTGATCAAACTGGTCATCTTTATTACCTCATTTTTTTAGGTCATGAGTTCTAAACTCAATAATAGCACACCTCATTGGTCCAAGTGGTAAGTGACTTGATATCGCTTAAGCAGATCTCGAACTCGAGATCTTGTATATGCAGAAAACCCCTACTGAAACTCATACAACAAAACTACATGTACGATGTAGTTCAATCCGAATTAGTCAAAGACAACACATTTTTTAGGGTTTAATTACTTCGGATTTGAATCTACCTTTGGCCCTTACCCTACATTGTAAGTGGTATAAGTTCACAGTGACATGGACAGTTTAATTCTCTGCATATAGATCTTCATGGATATTCACCCAACAAGTACATTAACCTATAAAATTTCACTACATGACTGACATTGTCGGTTTTTTATATCTGGTGGACCCTTCTTTATCCTTTTTTTTTCTGTTCTATTTTTAAATTGGTGAAATTTTTCTTCAAATTTCATCTTGCTTCTTAATTATGTTATTGGAGGTTTGATTTTCATCTATAAAAGTAAAGTATATTTTATAATCAATCAAAATATAATATTAAAATTTGCTTAATATATTTGATTAATGTGATATGATTTTTTTGTTATTTTTATTTAAAAGTTATAAGTTCAAATAAATAATACACATTAGAATAATTATTAGCAGAATTGATTATTATAAAACACGATCAATCTAACAATTGAAATATATCCTAACTTAAATCGAAATATATCTTGACAAGGTTTACACTAGGGCTGTAAAGGAGACGAGACATATCGCGAGTTACTCGAGCTCGACTCGGTCAAAGTTCGATTCAATTGGACTCGACTCGAGCTCGAACTTGAACTCGGCTCGAGTTCTTGACGAGCCGAGCCGAATTATACCCGACTCGAAAAGCTCACGAGTTACTCGAAAATATAATATACTAATTTTTTTATATAATTTAAAATCTAAATTCTTAAACTTAAAACCCTAAACATAAGTATTAGACCCTAAGATATAAATCCTAAATTATAAACCCAACAACCTAAACCTCTAAACCCTAAACTAACACCCTAAACCTTAAAATTAACAAAATTGAGTATCAAAGTTTTTCTTCATGGGACTTTAAATGAGACGTCACAGATGAAGAGTTACTTGAGTCCAATGCAATCAAAGATCAGTCAATACTTGATTCGATTGGGCTCGAATCAAACTCGAACTCGACTCGAGTTCTAAACGAGCTGAGTCGAGCTCAAATTTCTCAAACTTGTTAGAAATTACACAAGCTAGAACTCGACTCAAAATCTTAACGAGCCGAGCCGAGCTTAGCACTACTCGAGCTCGACTCGGCTCGTTTACACCCCTAGTTTACACAATAAATTACTTATATAAAACTTAAACAAAAAAACCGCATAAAATAATTGCACGTAATAAAATTAAAATCTCACATTTCAAAAACAATTCAGCTAATTCATACCCACAATTCTAATGGGTATTTAATAAGTTTCAACTTGAGTTAGTGAGAAATTATTTTCTTATTCTCAAATTACATATTATTTCACACACAAATTGAAGTCCTTTGTTTTTTTTTTTTGGTAAATTTTATTTAAGATCAACTTTGTTTAAAGATTATTTTTCAAAAGGCCACCTTGGTGAAGTTATCATGTGATAATATAAATGAAAATTGAAATAATATTACATCAAAAAAATGGATGTGGCTTAATTACAACAACTTCATGTCTTTTCTAAATTGAGAAAGAAAAAACCAACAAATGTTGGGATCAGTTGTCTTGATCAAAGCTAATCATGATAAAGAATGTCTGGAAAAAGACAATGGTTCATTAAAAAACTTAATCATCATTAATTTTGTGTTGGTGACTTGTGACATATTATGATATTATTTAATGAATTAATATAAATTTAAGACAAGGAATAGACTTTGAAATACTAAACATAAGCATCAACAAACTTAGCACTCAAAAGCTTTGATCAATCAAAGCTGCTTTTTGATAAATCCTCAATTACCAAATATACATCTCAACCAAAATTGGCCTACAAAAAAAGAGAGCTATATTTGGTCCACTAAAGTGATATATGCTTAACAAAAAAAAAAGGCTATATTTGGTCCCAAAATTTGGTAAGCAGTTTGGTATTATTTAAGCGGGTCTCGAATTTGAGACGTTGTGTATGCAAAAAATTTTCACTGGAAGACTCACCCACCAAAAGTTGAGCGTGTAACGTTAGGTAGGTCCGAATTAGTCCTAGAAACCAGGAGGAAAAAATACTATATTTGGTCCACTGAATGGGAAATAATTATATAAAAATTCGTTTGTAAAAAAACTTCACGGTTAATGTATTAAATAATAGTTATATATATATATATATATATGTTTCACACGTTTTTTGGATCGTTGGATGGAAGAAATTGATGATTGAGATTAACTCCTTACTTTTTTTTCCAAATGATAATCTCCACATTCTATTGTTAATCTCATTCATCCGTTTCACTCATCCAACAATCCAAAAAACGTGTAAAACTTGGAGAGTTTTACACTATGTAAATTGATCCTAACCACACACATATACATATATAAATATATATATAGAGAGAGAGAGGTGGCAAACATGTCAATCAGTTTGGGTCATTTCGGTTTCGGTTATTTCAAGTCTGATATCATTCGGTTCAGATTCAGTTCAGTTTGGTTCAGGTTTGGTTCTATTGTTCAGTTGATTTTTGGTTCGGTTGATTTTCGGTTCGAATCGGTTCTGGTCAATTTCTAGTTGATGGGAGATCAGTCGGTTTTAATCAAGTTTTTAGGTTGGTCAGTTTGTTTACACCCTTTATATGGCTTTATAAAGCCAATATATTTGACTTTTTGGTGAGTTGTGCGATTGCTCATATCTCATCTTTTTTATTTCTATTAATATCTTTTATTTATTTTAGGTTGTCTTCTGTTCGGGTCCATTCAGTTCGGGTCCATTTCGGTTCAACTAAAAATCAGTTCATTTTCGGTTCGATTTTGAGTTCGGGTAAATCGGTTCAATTTTCGGGTTTCGGGTCAAGTTTTCCAGGTCTATATACACATATATATATATAAGGTAATTGTTCTATACACAAGCGCTTGTGGAAATTTTTTTACACAAGCGCCTTAATTTTAGGGGTTAGAGACTCCGTTTAGGGTTTAAAGTTTAGAGCTATGAGTGTACTAGTTTTGAATTTAGGGATTGTTGATAGAATTTTGGGTTTAGGGTTAAAATTTAGGGTTTATAGGTTAAAACCTAAATTCCTACCCATATTACCCTAAAACTAAACCCTAACACTAAACCCTAAATTCTAGCCCTAAATCTTAAATTCTAAACATGAACCCTAAATTCTAAACATTTGCACTAAAACCCCTAACCCTAAACCTAAACCCTATAATTGAGGCGCTTGTGGAAACAAAAAAATTTCCACCGTCAGTGTATACGATATTAATCTATATATATATATGAGAGATGTCTTACTACTTAGCTGGAAAAAATAGCTCCACCAGAAAATTCATACTAATTTAAACAACTATTATTACTCCCCAACTCCATTTTCAGGCTCTTAAATTCCTAGAAAAGCGTGGATATGCAAACATTGTCCCTACTATTCAATTCAGCCACCTTCATTCTCCTACAACCACAAGTTTTAATCTATCACAATATATTAAAATGTTTAGTTTTATTTTTGGTGTATTAACAAACTTCTTTTAAGAGGGAAAAGTAAATAAAAACTAGAAGTATAATTATTCTTGGGTCAAATTGGATCGTAATGTAGTTCTAGATATTTTTTTTCATTTAATCCAACTCATAGATACACTTTTCAATTAAAAAATAAAACTTGTTTTATATTAATATTTTTATACTTAAATTTTTATGCATGCTTATTTCGAGTCGATTCAAAATTTAAAAAACTTATAACTTCATTTTTAATGATTTGTGCCTTGCTTATGTCCACATCTTTCACTTTTCACGTTTTGCAATGCTTTTCAGTAGTGCTTTTGAAGTCAAAAATATTTTTTAAAAGTCGATTTATGACACTTTTTACTATCGTATTTTTAATAATAGATTTTAACCTCAAATATCCATGAATCTATTATAAATATATATGGATAAATGTTTTATACACAAGCGGTACAAGTGTCTTGGTTTTAGGGTATAATGAGTTAGTTTAAGGTTTAGGGTTTAGAAATTTAAGTGTATGGGGGTTAGAATTAAGGGATAATTATTTCAATTTAAGATTTAGGGTTTATAGGTTAAAACCTAAATCCTCACCATATTACCCTAAAAACTAAACCATAACCTATAAATCCTAAATTATAACCTTAAACCTTAAATTAAAACAACTATCTCTAAATTCTAACCCCTTACATCTAAATCCCTAAACCCTATACCCTAAACTAAGTCCATAAACCCTAAAACTAAGACGCTTGTGGAAACTTTCAGTTTCTACTGCCAGTGTATATGATATTAATCTTATATATATACACTTGATTTTTTTTAAATCTTTAGAACAATGCAAGGAGTAAGTTTAGCAATCCTCATCACTAATGAACTAATGAACTAAGTTTCACTAAATTTCGAAAGTACTCTACACAAAATATTCGGTGCTATAATGGCATAATACTTTTATATAATGTCATTTTCTCTTAGCTTTCCTCTTTGATAATGAAAATTAAATTTCTTGATTTTATAAATAAAAAAGGTGCAATTATAGCACACATAAATATTAAGAACTTGTTGATGTTAACCACAAACTAAACCTGGAATTTTAATTACAAAAAGAAAACAAAATATCTAAATTGAAACCAAAGTACAATAAATTCTTGAAGCTTATTGCAAATGAAAAGAACACTTCTTTAAGCTTCGGGTTTATGTTTATTTTCTAGTTAGATATTGTTTTCAAGTGGGCAGATCTTATTGTTTTAAGAACCTGAGACAGCTAATTGACAAAAGTTTATCAAAGTTTTGTTTGTTCCCAACTAAATTGTTCGTTTTTAACATGAAATTAAATTTTATGGAACAAAATACGCTTGTTAAGGGTGGCTGTTGTTTTCATTTGTAATTGCATAAATTAAGTTGTTGATATTGTAATTGCATAAATTTTATGCTCAAACACTAAAAAACACACAAAATTAAATTTTAAGTCATAACCCTAAATTCTAAACCCTAAAATATACTATACCTTAAATTCTTTAAATCCTAACTTAAAACCCTAAACTCTAAACTTAGTTTTGAGCGTGTAGGCATAACTAGAGACACTGAAAAGAAGCAGAGAATTTACATCCGATTGACCACACCCTTAATTATATCTAATTAAAATTGTATGCATGTAATCTAGGATATTAGGGTTTGCGCCGCAACCTGGTTTCTTTTTATAGAGCATCACAATTTTTTTCGATTTTGTTTAGATGACGGCGGCATCGATTTTGATGTTGATCGTCTATCATCGGGTTTTTTTTAGTTATTAATAAGAATAATTTTGTATTCGTGATACGTTTTTTTCTGTCTATGTGGCACACTTATCTTTTTCTTTTGACACATTTTTTTGTCTTCTTTCTCGATCGTTTGATTGTTCTTTTTATTTTATATTTTTTAGAGTTGAATTTGACGACACCACGACTGATCAAGATGACGCTTATTTGTAATCATGTTGATCTTTCTTTCTCTGGACCGTTGAATTGAATTTGGATATGTATTTTGCCTTCGTGGATAGTTTCTTACGACGCTCGGCTTTGTTTTGTGGTTCTCGGTGGTCTTTCAATAGCCCTTTTGCCGTTCGTTTGTTGATGCAGTCAAATTTGTTCGTATCTATTTTTCATTTGAGTCTTTTGAATGTGTTTTTAACCTTTTCCATGTATGATGATCCTTGTATAATCTAAAATGGCTAGTTTCTTGTGTCAATGTTATAAGAAAATGTCCAAATTATTTATTTAGTGTACGGATAATTCTACCGTAAATGAAATGTACCGCAATGTACCACTATGCTTATGTATCACAATATACCATTAACTGTTTTAATTAGTTTTCAAATCCTAGAGACCAAAAGTGTTATTATCCCCTTCTATAATAAAATCTTACATTCACTTTACTCATTTTGCATCAGATTATGACATAATCAAATTTGAAAATTAATTAAAACAATTAATGATACATTGTGGTATATAAGAATAGTGATACATTAAAAACATTACTGTACATGTCATTTATTGTAAATAACAATTATTTTTTATTTTACAATAATAGTTGCAAATTTTTATTAAAATTTTAAATATTTTCACTTTTAATAAGACATGCGACTTCTATTAAAAAAAATGTATGCATGTATTATTCCAATTTGAAAGAAAAAAAGTTTATTTATCCACCTTAAAAATGTTGGCTTTTGGCCCAACCGTATTTTGGTTTTAGCATATTGACCTATAGTGTAGGAGAAATAGGGAACCATCGTCTTGTTTTAGTGGGAGAAAGCCCAACCACAATCTCCGCTGTTATTTAATAGGATGATATCGTTAGTCTTTGGTCAAACAACGATTACTATGTTATTGGATTAATATTCGTGGAAACTGAAAGTTTCTACAAGCGACTTAGTTTTAGGATATAAAAAATTAGTTTAAGGTATATAGTTTAAGGCTTTAAGTGTAGGGGTTTAGAATTTAGGGATAGTTGTTTTAATTTAAAGTTTAGAGTTACAATTTAGAGTTTATAGGTTAGGGTTTAGTTTTTAGGGTAATATGGTGAAGAGTTAAGTTTTAACCTATAAACCTTAAATTAAAACAATTATTCCTAAATTCTAACCCCCTACACCTAAACTCCTAAACCCTATACCCTAAAACTAACACACTTGTGGTGTACATAATATTTATTATGTTTTATTATAACTCTTGTTGTATTCACTTTAATTTTTCCCTTTTATTTTTAGTTTTTTTTGTTAATGTGTTTTTTTACTTAATAAACCTCACTATTTTATATAAAATAGTAAAAGTTCAAAAACAACTCGTTTAGCATATTTTCTCTTTTTCACGTTTAAATTTAATATCATCTATAGTTGATGCTTATTCGGTTATTTTGTTAATCTAACTTTAATTTAAAATTTAAATTGTTTCTTTCATATTAATAGATACTTGTAATTGCTTAAATATTTTGTGCTTGAATTGTAATAAAATTAATTATCAACGATAATTGTTATATATTCATTTTTGTGTGCATTATTCTGATTTGCTGTAACTATTTAGATATGGCTACTTCAAATAAGAAAAAGACTCGAGAACATGAATACGCCTAATGGCTATGCCAGTACAACGAACTCCCAATTTTTGGTGACAAAATAGTGTAGTAACTTGAAAGCCTCAGCGCCATTGGTGAAGCAGAGAAAAAAAGTACAGAAAAGCTGCTACAATGGCACCAAGGAACTAAAAAAGTTCACACCTAAAACACAGCTTAAACTGTGGTTCTACCGTATAAGAGAGTAATTTAGACTTAGAAAATGGCAAGTTTCGAAATTTGTATGGACAAATTTCGAAAGTTATCGTTTTTAGTCTTAAATTAGACTGTTGTACCGCAGTTCCGATTCCATTCCAATTATCTAAACTCCTGGCCCATCAGAACATCAATACCACCCAGTTCCAAGAAAACATTCTCCAATGAAAACTCAGGCCAATCGAAGACTTCCCCTCCATCATCACCAAAACTCGACCCCTCAAACTCACTGCTGTTCATCTCTCTTCTCACCACACTCTCTCCACTGCTTTGAGATGAACTCGAACCAGAACCTGGTGGCGGTGCAGGCTGAGGCAGGTTGAGTTTAGCCGATGAACCGTAGAGTTTCATAGCTGCTGCATCATAGGCCAGTGCAGCTTCGAAAGATGTGTTGAAAGTGCCGAGCCAAAGCCTGCTGCCTCGGTTGGGTTGGCGGATCTCAGCCACCCATTTGCCCCACGTCCTTTGCCTTACGCCTCTGTATTTACACTTGGCGTTTTCCGGACCGCCTTTCCCTCTCATGCAACCTTTCCTTGATTTCCCCATGGATGGCATGTCGACGTTTGTTTTGGCTTGAGCTTCCATTTCTGGGTTTTGTAGCTCACCGATGTGGGATTTTAAGGGGAACCGAATAAGCCATGGTGGCAGTTTGGTTAGGTCAAGGGAACTGGGTTTCGACACATGTAAAGAAACTGCTTGGCTGTTTAGGCTGACAAAAAACACTTGTCCTCAACCTACTGAACTCCTTCGCCCTTAAGGAGCTTATGGTTTAATCAGTTTTCCAAAACAAAATTCAGGAAAAAAAAAAACAAACTTCCTTTGATATGGATGGAAATCGTCTGTCTATTTATCATATTTTCTTTTATGCCCTCACTTTAAAATAGTGAGTTTAAGATTGTGATTAGAGTTTAAAAAATTAAGTGTATGATGTATTGTTTAGGGTGTATGGTCAGACCCGTTTCTGAGATTTTGGTGGCTCATGGGCGAACTTAAAAAATAGGCCCCTTAGGGTGAACGCTCGATCGAGTTAAATTGAGTAAAAAAAAATTAAGTTATGCGAGTTTACGAGTCCTTACGACTCGAACTTAAAAATTTATCTACTAAATACTAAAATTTTGAGTTATTAGAATTTTTAATTTACAACTCAAACTTTATTTGAAATTTTTTAAGTCAAGACGAGTCGAGTCGGAAAAAATCAATTTTTTCGAGTCGAGTGGAGTTTTGCTCACCCTTTCCCCTAATAACGAGTATTGGAATTTTTTTTTTGAAATTAGACCCTTAGTAACAAGTGATATATAAAAAAATGAGTCCCTATTAACAAATTTTGAAAAAAGAAATGAATTATAAGAGTATTCTTGTAATAACAAATATAGGGAAAATGGAAACCTAATAACAAGTATTGAAAAATTAAAATTTAAGAGTATACATCTAATAATAAATATTAGGGAAAATAGAGCATAAATAACAAGTATTGAAAAAATTGGACTCGTAATAACAAGTATCGGAAAAAATAAAATTTAAGAGTAGGGCCCTAATAACAAATATTAGAAAAGATAGGCCCCTAATAACAAGTATTGAAAAATTGGCCTCATAATAACAAGTATTAAAAAATTTGTACCCTAATAACAAGTATTGAAATAACAATAAATAATAAAAAAATGGGCCCCTAATTACAAGTATTCAAAAAATGAGCTTATAATAACAAGTATTGAAAAAAAATTATACGCCTAATAAAAATATCAAAAAAAATAAAATTTAAGAATAAAACTCTAATAACAATTATTAAGAATTAAATTTTAAATAATAAATATTAAAAAATATTAAACTTTAATTATAAATATTTGAAAAAAATGGGCCCTAGGCGGGCGCCCCTATTGCCCAAGCCCAGGGACGGCTCTGTATATGGTTTAGGATGTGAAAATTAGGGTTGATGTTTAAAATTTAATTTTTAAATAATTTTTAATGTAAGGCATAGAAGAGGGCATGATTAAAGGGTAGAAGATTTTTACCCTTTTAATATCTATCATATGTTCCTCAAACACAGAAGATAATTAGGCCACATGTCACCGGTTGCGGATTAAAAATATTTTAAAATTAATTTATAAAAATTAAAAAAATTAAATATATAAATTTTAAAAATTTCAAAGACACATACCACTATAATTATAGATATGCATCAGCCACTACATGTTAGGGACTAGGGATGAAAAAGTGAAAGGGTTCTGGTTCTCTTAAAAACTTTAATTCAATAATATTTTAAGGTTTTATTAAATTAAATTAATTTTTTAGTATTAGGTACTGGGGAACATTAATTTGTGGGCTCTACATTTGAAGCCTACATGATTTAAGGGTAAACTACAACAGAGTCACTTATTTATGGTTAATGTTATATCTGGTCACTTTATTATTAAAATTACATTTAGGTAATTCAATTATGAGTAATATTATATTTGGGCCACTCAATTATTAAAGGTTATACCTGGGTCATTCAATTGTGGGTAAAGTTACATTTGGGTCATCTAATTATTAAAGGGTTACTCAATTATGGTAATGTTACATTTGAGTCGCCCTTTATATTTACAAAATACATCAACTTAGTCATTTTTTCTTCCAAATCACTTGTATACCCTCGTTAACACTAGTGTACTTCATTTGAAATCATTAATTAATTTAATGCACAAATTGACATATATATTTTAAATATGAAGGGTGACCAAAATGTAACCTTACTCATAATTGAGTGACCCAAGTGTAACCTTTAATAATTGGGTGACCCAAATGTAACCTTACTCATAATTGAGTGACCCAAGTGTAACCTTTAATAATTGGGTGACCCAAATGTAACTTTACCCATAATTGAGTGACTCAAGTGTAAATTTTAATAATTGGGTGACCCAAATGTAACATTTCCCATAATTGAGTAACCTAAATGTAACTTTTAATAATTGAGTGACTCAAACGTGACCTTACCCATAATTGAGTAACTTAAATGTAACTTTTAATAATTGAGTGACTCAAACGTGACCTTACCCATAATTGAGTGACCTCTGTTGTAGTTTACCCTATAAATAACAAGTAATGATAGATATGGTTGAAGGTTGAAGACAAATGCTGACCTCTTTTATGAACAAAAATTTTCTGCTGACGACCCCTAATCATGTTCCTTTCTATGATTTATACAAAAATAATTAAATTTTAAATCATAACTCTAAATTTTATATCCTAAACCTTAAACTCTACACCTTACAAAATACAATCTACCCCTAATTCCTTACACTTTAATCATGAAACCCATCTTTTTTAAAGTAGATACACTAAAAACGGCATAATTTGGGGGCAACCGATTTTCATCCTTTTTAATGAACTTTGGGGATAACAATATAATAGATCATGCCTTTATTTGAGCGACTTTCACGTACCTAAACCAAAAAAAACTCTGTATCCAAAACAACATACACAAATGATCGAAACATATTTTTTTAAGAAAAAACGCTGCAGTGATTACAAGGTAAAGTCTGTTCAATTTTCTTAGCCCTTTAATAATGCATACACACCATGTATACATAGTGCTCGAACCTGGGGCACCTGGATGAAATACATCATTCTTTACTACTGGGACCACTCCACAAGTTCTCGAAACATAATTTTTAATTATTCCATCGATATTTCATCCGATTTGAATCTCATTGTGCTTGTCGATTGGATATTCTTCTTACTCGAGTGTTTTCGGTTGAACCAATTTGCTTAATTGTCCTCTTAAGCCGAAAATTGAGAGTGCTTAGTTGAGTTTGTTTATTGATCTAATAGACTATCTGTCGCATAAGTCATTGCAAGATCCAGAATACATTTCGAATGATCCATATAAAAAAACCGATGCAACACATTCGAAAGCCTATTGAGCTAACGTATGAGCAACCGCATTCAGGATCCTATTAACATAAAAAAACCCCTTTAGACCAGCATGTTGGAAAAGATGTTGTCTAGCTTCATTATGTTGGATGCCGACTGTCAACATGTCAATAATCGGATTCACAAGTCTATTAACGATACTTAAAACATCCCTTCAATTATTGCATTCATCCATCCATGAGTAATAGCAAGTCGAATACCCTCTTGAAACAGTCTGTGTACCCGCTAATTGGAGAGCAAAGCCTGCCAGTACAAATCCGTCATGAATTTAGGGATGGGCACGGAACCCGGACCCGACGGGTTCCGACCCGACCCGGTCCGATCGGGTCGGGTATTTTTATGAAAAAATCGGGTTCGGGTCGGGTTCGGGTCGAGTTTTTGTGTAGGGTGAGGTCAGGTCGGGTTCGGGTTTTAGGGTGAAAAAATCCTACCCGACCCGACCCGGGACTAATAGTGTAATTTTCTCTTAAATTTTTTAGGGATATTTATGATAATACCCCTTTTTTATATTTTTTTTTATAATTAGGTCCTTAAAATTGATTTTTTATTTACAATTTAGTCCTTAAATTTAGTATTTTTTACAATTAAGTATCTTAAAATTATTTTTTTTTACAATTTAGTCCCTAAAATTAATTTTTTTATATTGATTGGGTCGGGTCGGGTCGGAGTTGGGTTTAAGGTATTTATTTTCGGGTCGGGTCGGGTCGGGTTTTTTAAAAGATATGGTTGGGTCGGGTCGGGTTTAGGGTTAATATTTTCGAGTCGGGTTCGGGTGGGCCAAAAACCCGGCCCGACCCGACCCGTGCCCATCTCTAGTCATGATCTCGACCTCGGGCACACCCCCTGTTTGCAGCCCTGCCATTCGTAGAGAGGAAAGCCCCATTGACATTTATTTTGACTGTACCCATGCTCGGTCTATGCCATGAGGGGGTTGGCGCAACGTCGGGGTACGAGGCACTCGCACATGAGCCAAACAGAACTCCAGTTGCAGCAAAGAAGCAGTATCAATAACTCTACGAGCAGAGAAGTGAAGGCCGGTGACAAAGTGAACGAAAGAGAAGTGAAAGTCGCACCTCAAACTTTAAAGCTTGAGTTTCAACCCTCTTAAATTTCGGATATGAGTATAAACACACCGATTTTGAAAGAACAAAATTATATTCGTGTTCATTTGTTTATTTTTGAAAGTGTTCGTTCATTTAGTGTTCACGAATATGTTTATTGAAGAAAACAGTGAAATTATGCAACTAATACTACACTCCTTAGGCTTTACAATTTAAACTCTAAATTTCACCACATATTCAATTTAGCCTCTAACTTCACTAATATTTAAAATGTAAAAAAAAGGAAACCGGGTAAATGAACTTATAAACGAGGCAATAATCGAGCCAATAAACGAGTTTGTTCGTGAATATGAACAAATCGAACACATACTTATTCGTGCTCGTTCGTTTATTAAATGAAGATAAAATTTTTGTTCACTTTTATATTCGTTTATTTAGCTTAATAAACAAAAATTTCACAAACAATTCATCGAACGCTCTGTTCATTTACATCCTACCTTCGGTTGCAAGTAAAGCAAAACAAAAAGTTTAGGAAGTTTTTTTTTTTTTTTAAATTATAAATTATGGGTCTAGCATATCTTAGCCCAATCCATAAAGAAGAACCAGAACCACCAGCCTAATCCCAGCAAAACAGCCCCTTGTCCACCAATTACATCCATTTCTTGTATCTTTCTTCACTCCTCTAAAACCCTAACCAAAAAACTCACTGAATAAACATTAACATAACCACCTCCATTTCTACGATCTGAAGAACAAAAGGAGCTCCAATAACCGGAATTTTGGATCGGCGACCCGGACCCGGATTATTCCCGGTAAGAAATGGCGGGTTCATATCCGATGGATTCCCTACTCTCTATCGCCGGCTCAGTTTCTACCTCGTCAACTAAAAAACGGGTCCGGATCTTCCGTGAGGAACTCCCTCCCATTATCGCCAATTCAGGTATCTGATTCTATTCTTCTTCTCCTTCTTCACTTAAAACCTTTTTTTTTCGTTAGATTTTATTTATATGATTGTTTCATTTTTCTGTTGCTGCTGTTGTAAAATTTGTGCTTAGATTGAGTTTACGGAATTGGAAATTTTAATAGTTCCTCTAAATGCTAATAATTATTGTTGTTTTGTATTAAATGAGGTAGTCAATTATTTGTGTTTGGACTTGTAAAGCGTGCATCATCAATGAGGTGAACTGAGTTTTGATTGTTGTTCTGAATTGTAGCTAATGTGAGCGATGACATTTCGGTCCACTAAGGTTATTTATGAGAAATTTTGTTTTGTTTCATGAGTAAATACTAGAGGAAGGATGTTGAAGTACAGTGGATTAAATTTTGAGAAAAGTTGAAGAGAGAGTTCATGTTCTTGGTAGTCTGTGGATGTGAATTGGATTTAGAGTTAATATTAGAGGTTTTCCACTATGAAGCATGATTTCTGTTTTTTGCTGGTATCTGCATAATCTCCAGTTGGCTGATTTGAATAGGTTGAAATCTGTGTAAAAACTAGAAACGTTTTATGAGGCAACTATTTATAGTTTGTATTGACTAAAGTAGCCATGTACTTTTCTATTGGATGAAGCAGATCATAAACATTTTTTGAATTTTGAAAATGTTGGGCATTAATAATGTAAAAGGTAGAAATATGTTTCCTTCGGTATTACTCAGAATTCAAGTTATGATTTTGTTTTCCCTATTAGTGCTTACATCATGCACCACAATCTGAAGAAATTGTGTGCATGTTGCAATGGATTAGTTTTGTGACTTGTGAGTAGCCTGCAAATATGTTACCTACACTGCAATACTGCATGATTATCCCAGCTTACCTCTTATGTTTCTACTCACTAGATTGAATATTTAAATGTGCTCATATAGATATTCTCTCTTTTAACCATCTCTTTTATGGACCATATGCACCCCCCCTCTCTCTCTCTGATTCTTAATAACTGAATAATTGTGCACCCAATGCTGCAAGTATTTGGTAAAAATCAGAATAACATGAACTTATTTGTACGCACATGTATCTACTGATCAGTTTTTGGTGTCGTTGCTATTTTTGAACAGATATGTCCCCTGAGTTTACATCACTTTTGGTCGATATGATATTTAAAACCTTCCCAATATACGATGATGGAGGGTCAAGAAAAGCTGTTAATGATGTGATTGTGAGGACTTTAGGTGAGGTTACATTCATGAAAAGTTTTGCAGCGGCACTTGTTCAGGCAATGGAGAAGCAATCAAAGTTTCAATCCCATGTGGGATGCTATAGTCTACTCAAGTGGTCATGTCTCCTCTTAAGCAAAAGTCAATTTGCCAAAGTTTCACGAAATGTGTTGTGTAGAGTGGCTGCAGCTCAGGCATCTTTGCTGCATATTGTCATGCAGAGATCTTTCCGTGAACAAAGGGCATGCAAGAAAACATTTTTGCATTTATTTTCTCAGGTTCTATGACTACCTTTTCTGGTTTTGATGAAATTTCCCAGCTGGTTATTGCAATAAACGAACTTAGATTTTATTGTTCTCTCTCTTTATAGACACCTGATGTCTACAACATTTACATAGAAGAAATAAAGGATGCACGGATTCCATACAAAGATACTCCCGAATTGCTATGTTTATTACTGGAATTTTCTTCTTCAGTGCCATCTAAATTTGAAAAAAGCAAGGTAGGAATTTTTTTTGATTTCTGATTTATTATTTATGCTGGAATTATTTTTGACTTTTGGGAGTCTTCAAGGTTTTTCAGTTTAATGTTCACTTGTATTCAATTAGCTACGCTGAAGGTCTAACATGGTTGTTTGCTTTGTACAGCCCATATTTCTTGACATCTATGTTAAGGCTGTTTTAAATGCAAGAGAAAAGCCACCCGAGGGGCTTAGTGAATCTTTTCGTCCATTATTTGCACATATTTTACATGAAGATCTCCAAAGTATTGTGATCCCTTCATCAGTGAAGATGTTGAAACGCAACCCTGAGATTGTGTTGGACTCGGTTGGAATACTATTAAGTTCAGTTGATCTTGATTTAAGTAAATATGCGAAGGAAATTCTTTCTGTTATATTACCACAGGCTCGCCATGCAGAAGATGGAAGAAGGGTTGCGGCATTGGCTATAGTACGTTGCTTAAGCCAAAAGTCTAGTGATCCAGATGCTTGTGAATCAATGTTCAATGCGGTTAAAGCTGTTCTTGGAGGTTTGACCTTCTCCTCTTGTTAAGACATTTATAGATCTCTTTATACTGTGCATGATAGTTTAACATATCTTTACTCTCTAGTCTTTTCGTGAACTTTTACTTGACTTTTCATTCAAGCAGGTTCAGAAGGAAGACTAGCATTTCCTTATCAAAGAATTGGTATGATCAATGCCCTGCTGGAGTTGTCTAATGCCCCTGACGGAAAATATCTCAACAGCTTCGCTCGCACTGTATGTGGCTTTCTTTTAACTTGTTATAAAGATGAAGGTAATTCGCTTTGAGGGCTCTCAATCTCTTCTGTTTACTAGTAAAATTGCTACTTTTGTATTGGTGGATGTTGAAAAAAGATGAACTTCATCTGTTGCAGGAAATGAAGAGGTAAAGCTAGCAATATTATCGGCTATTGCTTTTTGGGCAGCCCGTTTTGCTGATGCACTTCAACCAGATCTAGTGTCGTTTTTTTCAACTGGCCTTAAGGAGAAAGAAGCTTTGCGAAGGGGTCATCTTCGTTGTTTACAAGTTATCTCCAAAAACCCTGATGCCCTATTACAGGTTAACAGCCTTTATTTTTTTTTATATTTCATGGATGTTCTGTAATTAATTGTTTTGTAGTCATTATTCTTGTTCCATTACATTGAAGCACTTTAAATGTAAATTTTCAGATATCATCATTACTGGGCCCTCTTGTTCAACTTGTGAAAACTGGTTTCACTAAAGCTGTGCAGCGTCTAGATGGTATATATGCATTAAATATTGTTGGGAAGATTGCAGCTGCAGATATCAAAGCAGGTATTTGTCTTGTAAATGATTGACAGATTGGAATGCCTACCATCTCTTTCTATTCATAATAACTTACTAGTTTGAAGGTTTTATATCTTTGTTGAATACGTTGTTCTTTGTCTGTTACCAGAGGATACTGTAGCAAAGGAGAAAATTTGGTCCTTGATATCTCAGAATGAGCCCTCTCTTGTTGCAAATACAATGGTAGCTATTGTTAAACCTTTGTTTTTAGGTTTCTTTTGATTGGATTGTTTTTAAGCTGTACTATCTACATTATGTAGGTCGCAAAATTATCGATTGAAGATTGCATATTATGTGTAGATCTTCTTGAAGTGCTGTTTGTGGAACATTCTCGCAGGTTAAAGTCATTCATAACACACTTCCTCAAATATTTATATATATTTATTTTGGCTTATGATTAAACTTAGTAGTTGCCTTCTTTGAGCAGAGTGTTGGAGACTTTCTCAGCTAAATTACTATTACAGGTAGATCGGTTTTCAGTGGAAAAGAAGAAAATTTTGTTATTTTCTCTGTTCTAATGATTAATTCAATATTTGAAAATTGATTTTGAGTATTGATGCAGTTATTACTCTTCTTAATGTGCCATTCAAGCTGGAATGTTCGGAAAAAAACTTATGATGCTACAAAGAAGATTATTGCTGCTGCTCCACAGTTGTCAGATGTTCTTCTGATCGAGTTCACAGGCTTTCTGTCTCTGGTTGGAGAGAAAATAAGTACCTTGAAGATGAGGTACAAAATGACACAGTTCCCAAGTTTTGGTGTTTTTAATACCTTGGAGAGATTTTCATATTTTGATTTTGGAGATATTATTTCGGTCACCATTGATTTTATTATAGGATTTTGTATAGTGGGTTATCATTAGCATATTCTTTTCCCTTATCACCGGGGCTTTATTTCTTTACTCCAAAATTTGGTTTAGCATTTTATCTTATCTAATGAGCGAAGTTTAAATCTGTATATCTGTAGTGATGCAGATAATTCTCCGGACAATCAACTTCATGTCCTTCCTTCCGTTGAGGTCTTAGTGAAAGCTTTATCTGTTATATCATTCACAGCTCTAGCTACAGATCCAAGTGTTTCTACACGAATTATATTCTGCTCTCATCATCCGTGCATAGTTGGAACTGCAAAAAGAGATTCTGTGTGGCGGGTATATTGATTTGCTATTCTTTTATTGTTGTAGTTTCATGGAAGTTTTCTGCTTCAGTGATTAATTTTTGTTGTTTTTTCATTCTTCTCATCCTCAGAGGCTCCATAGATGTTTGAGAACACTTGGCTTTGATGTTATTCGCATTATCTCTGCTAATGTTGGCAACATATGCGAGGTAAAATCCATGTTCTTTTGAAATGTGATTTATGGGTTGGAAAATTAACCTTTTTAGCACCATAGTCCATATACATGCTTCTGTTACAGTCTATACCTGACCTTTTTGGGTATGTGTTTTGTAGAATCTAATTGGACCAATGGGGTTGATGAGTGCCAATCCACTTGAACAACAGGCCTCAATATATTCTCTACGCACTTTGATGTTAATAGCACCTGAAGATACGTATTCAGAGTTTGAGAAGGTATTGCTTGTAATTGGTCAATGACAGTTTCCTTTTTCTTGGTTCTGATTATTGACATGAGCTCCCTCCACTTTGCAGCATCTTATAAACCTTCCAGATCGACATTCCCATGATATGCTTTCAGAGAATGACATTCAGGTGTGGCTTCTAAAGTTATCTACTCTAGTTTTACTGGTTTCTTGGGTCAGGTTGATCGTCATTTTTACTTCTTCCCTCCTTCTTAACTGATTTTGGGCCTTGAAATGTCATCATGTTCTTGGCTTTATTAGTCCCCATTTTCCCCTCTTCTCTCAAGGTTTCTGCAGTGTGTGCTTCATGCTCAATCAACACTAGTATCTTTCTTGCTTTTGCCTAATGGATGTTCACTTCAAAATTTGCACAAATTATTATGGATTTAATGTTTTGGACGTTTTCCCCTCAAAATTCCATTTTAGCATTTTGTTACCTGCAGGTAATCTTTTGAGTGAGTGTTGTGATGCTCAAAGATGCTTTATTAACCTTATTGGAATTAATCATGTGAATTTCAAAATAGAACCGCCGTTTATGATTAGTTGGAAGAATACTATGTCAAAAGATCACCTTTGTTTTGCCTATTAGGTTCTATGTAGTTTTATGTTCTTTTTTGTCTTTAAGGCTTGATTTTATCTTTGATATGTTGATGTAGATTTTCCGAACTCCTGAAGGAATTCTTTCCAATGAGCAAGGTGTTTATGTTGCAGAATCTATTACCTCTAAGAATGCTAAACCAATTGAGGTCTCTACTTTTCTCTTTGTCCTCTTTGGTTTGTTGCTCTCTTTTACATATATGTTCAGTCATTTATATTATTTAATGTTCTATTCTCAGGACAATATCAATTCTAACCATTATGGAAAGAGGGAGGTATCTAGTAGAGGAGCTGCTGGCAGTGGGAAAAAGGATGGTGGAAAGTCAACAAAGAAAGCTGGCATGTTAACTTTGCCTTCACTCTATAGCTTCATGATTTCTATTGCTTGATTAATATCATGATATTGTTTGTCATTTAATCCATATAGATAAAGGGAAGACTGCAAAAGAGGAGGCACGAGAGCAGCTTCTTAGAGAGGAGGCATCTATACGTGAGAAGGTCCGGGAAATACAGAAGAATCTATCTCTGATGCTGAATGCTATGGGGGAGATGGCGGTTGCTAATCCTGTTTTTGCACATAGCCAATTACCTTCCCTGGTGCGTTCCATTTTCTGTCCTGGATCCAACATTGGTTTCGTCTACTTCTCCCAAATACCCGTCCTTTTTCATTTTTGCATCTTGAACTAAATTTTCTCTGGTCTCAATTTCGATTTGCGTTGCCAATACTTCCTTAACTCAATTTTCTGAGGAACTTGGTTTCTATTTTATTCTCTCAGTGGTGTTGAATGCTTGAATTTCCTTTGTTGTTAATTTCATATTTGTTTTCCACCAGATAATTGGTCTGGATTGCACTTCAGGTCATGCTTTTTGATCTTTTACATTTTTCAGGTTAAATTTGTTGATCCATTATTGCGGTCCCCCGTTGTTGGGGATGTAGCCTATGATACATCAGTGAAGCTTGCCCGTTGTTTAGTGTATCCCCTATGTAATTGGGCCATTGATATTGCTACTGCATTACGTCTAATTGTGACTGATGAAGTTCGTATTCAGTTGGAACTCATTCCTACTGTGGATGAAGTAGCTAAAGAAAGACCATCATTGGGTCTTTTTGAGAGATTAGTAAATGGATTGTCCGTGTCTTGTAAATCTGGACCTCTGCCTGTGGATTCCTTTACTTTTGTCTTTCCTGTAAGATGTCCTACTTTCATATGTTACCGAGTGCATTCAATGATGCTTCTCTTATTTATTTATTTATTTATTTATTTATTTATTTATCTGTCTATGTTTGTCATCAGATAATGGAGCGGGTTTTATTATCATCCAAGAGAACAGGACTTCACGATGATGTTCTCCGGATTCTTTATATGCACATGGATCCCCTTCTACCCCTTCCGAGGCTTCGCATGCTATCGGTTACACAATCAGACTTTCAACCTAACAGATTTATGATTTATAATTTTTTATTGTTATTTAGTGGACCACTCTTGCTATATCATCCATTTATTTATTTATTTATTTGCAGGCTCTCTATCATGTACTAGGTGTTTTTCCAGCTTACCAAGCATCGATTGGGCCTGCATTAAATGAGTTGTGCCTTGGCCTGCAGCCAGACGAAATAGCATCTGTATGTCCTTAATTAGTTACTTATTTTCTACTGTGTAGTATGTACACATTTCAAATATGTGATCTGTCTAATAATTTTATTCTTACAGGCTTTGTATGGAGTGTACGCAAAAGATGTTCATGTAAGGATGGCTTGCTTAAATGCTGTAAAATGCATTCCATCTGTTTCTGGTCGGACTCTTCCTCAAAATGTTGAAGTTGCTACAAACATTTGGATTGCTCTACATGATCCAGAAAAGGTTTGGCTTAGATATTTGAAATTGATTGTTTTTGGCTTCCATAGGTATAGTCATTCTCTTCATTATCTCTATGCTTTCAGTCTGTTGCTGAAGCTGCAGAAGATTTATGGGATCGCTATGGATATGAGATTGGGACTGACTACTCAGGGATTTTCAAAGCACTTTCTCATATAAACTACAATGTGCGCTTGGCTGCAGCAGAGGCATTAGCTGCTGCGTTGGATGAAAACCCAGATTCTATACAGGTTTGTTGGTTTTTACCTTTTACATTTCTTGTACATTGTTGTTATCTGATTTCTTTTGGTTATATTTTCAGGAATCCCTTTCTACTTTATTTTCATTATATATCCGCGATTCTGGTTTTGGTGAGGAAAATCTTGATGTTGGTTGGCTTGGTCGGCAAGGAATAGCATTAGCTTTGCATTCTTCAGCTGATGTGTTAAGAACAAAAGACCTTCCTGTTGTCATGACATTTCTGATATCACGAGCACTGGTGTGTATTCTTTCCTGATTCTTGGTAATAATTATTAAATTACAGTGTTTGCCATGTAAGCTTGGAATGGTGCCTCCTGTTACTAGAAAACCAGAATAACTAATTTATAAATATTTTGCATTTCAGGCTGATCCTAATGCTGATGTTCGTGGAAGAATGATTAATGCTGGTATAATGATTATTGATAGGCATGGAAGAGATAATGTTTCTTTGTTATTCCCAATTTTTGAAAACTACTTGAATAAGAAGGTCAACCTTTCTTCCCAATTATAATTCTTCTGTTTTTTTTTCTGTTGATCCAGTCTCGCATAATCAAGTGCTGAAGTACATTGATTTTCTTTTCATGTAGTTTTACACAACCTGCTGCACATTTGTGCATAATTTTTCTCTTTGTATAGGCATCAGATGAAGAAAAATATGATCTAGTTCGTGAAGGTGTAGTTATATTTACGGGAGCCCTAGCAAAACATTTGGCAAAGGTGTTGTTTTACTGCTTCTTTTTAAGCATATGAGGAACATGGCATCATCCTAGTTTAGCTCTAAGATCCATACTTCCGTTAACAGGATGATCCTAAAGTCAATGCGGTTGTAGAGAAGCTGTTGGATGTGTTGAATACCCCTTCTGAAGCTGTTCAGCGAGCAGTCTCGTCATGCCTATCTCCTTTGATGCGATCAAAGCAAGTATGTGTTATCTGGTGTTAATAATGGGTTTTAAGGTTCAGAAATAAGAACTTGTGTGCTTTTTTTTTTCAGTTATGCTTGGTAATTTCTACTTGAAGAAATATGATACTTCTCAGGATGAGGGATTTAATGTTAATATTGCTTGTATAGGAGGACGCAGCAGGACTTGTTTCTAGGCTGTTGGATCATCTGATGAAGAGTGAGAAATATGGTGAACGCCGCGGAGCGGCTTTTGGACTTGCAGGAGTGCTCAAGGGGCTTGGTTTATCATCTTTGAAGAAATATGGTGTTGTGAATGTGTTACGAGAAGCTTTTGCCGATAGGTGTGACTTTCTGAACTTTAATTGCTCTTCTGTTCTGTCCGTTTTGATTGCTTTAATCTAACAGCCATTTTAGCTCTTGTTTTATCCATATATATCAACATAGCTGCGGATATTTGTTATGAACATGGTTATATTTTAGTGGCTTGTGTAGTTCCTTTTCTCATTCTTCACCTAATGCAGAAATTCTGCAAAATCTCGCGAAGGAGCTCTGCTGGCATTTGAGTGCCTTTGTGAAACTCTGGGAAGATTGTTTGAGCCGTATGTCAATAATCATTAAGCCTTTTTTTTTAAAAAAAATCGTTTATATAGATTTTCCTGCTACAACCTTCTATATTTTTTACATGTGATTTTGATCAGGTATGTTATTCAGATGTTGCCATTGCTATTGGTTTCTTTTTCTGATCAAGTAATCGCAGTTCGTGAGGCTGCTGAATGTGCAGCTCGTGCTATGATGTCTCAACTGAGTGCCCAAGGAGTGAAGCTTGTCCTTCCATCTCTTTTAAAGGTGATGCTTGTATTTTCTTTCCTCTTTTTTTCTTAAACTACTGATGTAATTTATTTTATGGTCACAAATGTAAAACTTTTGAAGTATATGGTTTAAGTGTCAACATAGCTTAATAATCATGAATGGCTTGGAACACTAGTGGGGGTGCTTATGTACTGTTCTTATCGATTGAGTATATCAGTTGCATTTGCCGGACGTAAACTGTTACGCACTTATGATGAGCCACAAACAAGTATTCCTGTTTTAACTTTTGATGTCCTTCTGGTGTAGTAAATATTGTTCTAAATACTTTATTCTGCATTTCCAGGGTCTTGAAGATAAGGCCTGGAGAACAAAACAAAGTAGTGTACAACTACTTGGTGCCATGGCCTACTGTGCTCCTCAACAACTTTCTCAGTGCCTCCCAAAAATTGTCCCTAAATTGACAGAGGTGATTTCAGATTCTGACTGATTTTTGTTTTTTCAGATTCTGGCTTATATTGTACCCTTGGTTTCATATCGATTTTATTTTGGATTTTTTATTTCTGTTCCTTAACTGTAGGTGTTAACAGATACACACCCTAAGGTTCAATCGGCAGGGCAGACAGCACTTCAGCAGGTTGTAGTTTGTCCTCTCTCCTAAGCTTTAGGTTGTCCTTTTATGGCCATTCTTGGGCTAATATACTTGTTCTTTTAGGTTGGGAGTGTAATAAAGAATCCTGAAATAGCTTCTCTTGTCCCTACACTTCTTATGGGTCTTACAGATCCTAATGACTATACAAAATATTCCCTCGATATTCTCCTCCAAGTAAGATTCTGATCCTGAAGTTATCAATTTTGAGTGTTTTCTATTGTCCTTCTAAACTTGTGTTGAATTTTGCAGACAACGTTCATTAATTCAATTGATGCTCCTTCACTTGCATTGTTGGTACCAATAGTATATCGAGGGTTAAGGGAGAGAAGTGCAGATACCAAAAAGAAAGCTGCCCAAATAGTTGGAAATATGTGTTCTTTAGTCACAGAGCCTAAGGATATGATTCCTTATATTGGGTTTCTCCTTCCTGAAGTGAAAAAGGTGCATTTTTAACAGAAGTTTTAGAATTTGGTACCTTTTATTCCCGTGCAAACCTAAAATTCTTTGATGTTCAAAATATGAACAGGTACTTGTTGATCCCATTCCAGAAGTTCGATCTGTTGCAGCTAGAGCCATTGGATCTCTTATAAGAGGAATGGGAGAAGAAAACTTCCCAGATCTTGTCCCGTGGTTGTTTGAGACGCTTAAATCTGACAATAGTAATGTTGAGCGCTCTGGTGCTGCTCAAGGCTTGAGTGAGGTTAGAATTTATCAGTTATTGAATTTCTAAATATCCGTGCTATAAATTGTTATGAGTTCAATAATTGCTTATCCTTCAAAGTTGCAAGAATATTTAACTTAATTTTATAGGTGTTTTCCTTATCCCCCCTCTTCTTCTCCTGCATGTCATGTTTGTGTTATTCTTCATCAGTGTATTACATGGAGGCTTGTCCTGTTCTTGCTTAAGGCATTTAGAGATTTTTGGTGGGGAAGAATACCGGAGTTGGATAAGATCTTGATTATTTTTTGAATTCTCTTATTTTGACTCTCAAAACCATTTTTCCTCCACTGAATTTATGGACTTTCATTGTTGTAGAAGAAGTTGCCATTATCTATTATATTGCTTCTCTACTTGCATTGTTAGGCTTGTGCCTAGCTTGCTCTTCAGGAATATTTTTTAGTTTTCACTGATCAGAAAAAGAAATAAAAACATAAGTAAACATGGGATTTCTTCATCTCTTTTCAGGTCTTAGCTGCACTTGGTACTGAGTACTTCGAGAATGTACTTCCTGATATTATTCGGAACTGTTCGCATCAAAAGGCATCCGTACGTGATGGATATTTGACACTTTTCAAGGTAATCTCATCATACCTTCTAATATCTTATATTCACCTAAAGAATTTTTTGGTTGGATTTTCTTAACAGTTTTCTTTGAAAAAATTCGTAGTATTTCCCAAGGTCATTAGGTGTTCAATTCCAGAACTACTTGCAGCTGGTGTTGCCTGCTATCTTAGATGGTAAATATTTTTACTTGTGATCTTTTTGTATGCTTCAAATTCTTAGTTGAACCTTCTTTGATAATGATTATTGGCGTGGATATTAATAAAATCTAATGGCGGCTTATCTTATTGTAGGTCTGGCAGATGAGAATGAATCTGTGCGTGATGCAGCTCTAGGTGCTGGGCATATCCTAGTGGAACATTATGCATCAACGTAAGGATTTTTTTTTTTGTTTCTAAAATTAATTTTGTACTTTTGCTAGAAAATTATTAGGAAATTTCCTGTTCTAATTAATCTTGAGCATTTTTAAAACATTAATTCCATCGTTGATTATAGAACTTTGATGGATAATGATGGATAAATTTTATGTCTAGCTTCAATGCCTTGCCTTCCGGTAGTGACACCATGATGACTTTTCTGTTTTCTTCTTTCACTTCAGGTCATTACCACTTCTTCTTCCAGCTGTTGAAGATGGCATCTTTAATGATAATTGGCGAATTAGACAAAGCTCTGTGGAGCTATTAGGAGATCTCCTGTTTAAGGTTTGCATTTCATGTAATTTCTTGGCAAATCAGAAAATTTTGATCTCCTTGGTCCTTTGGCGATCCAATCCATGCAACTCTTTCTTGCTGCATTGGAGCTCAGTGATTTGATTTCCATGTTCTTGTTTCTATCCAGGTTGCTGGAACTTCTGGAAAAGCTTTACTTGAGGGTGGCAGTGATGATGAAGGTGCAAGTACCGAAGCGCAGGGACGTGCTATTATTGAGGTTCTAGGAAGGGATAAGAGAAATGAAGTTCTCGCTGCATTATATATGGTTCGAACTGATGTCAGCATTACTGTACGCCAGGTAATTTTCTCCATGTTTTAGTAAGTTATGTTGAATTAATTAAATGAACTAATGTTGCGAACATTTTGATTACAGTTTATTGTAAATAAACTTTAAATAAATCATTCTCCATTTTCAGGCTGCATTACATGTATGGAAGACTATTGTGGCAAATACTCCAAAAACACTCAAGGAAATAATGCCTGTTTTAATGAATACTCTAATTACGTCTCTTGCATCGGCATCCTCTGAAAGGCGTCAGGTTTGCTTTTGAGCTGTTCTCCATTCTCATTGATAATGTTAGGGTTTACAACTTACAAATATCTATCGATTTTGTAGGTTGCTGGAAGGGCACTGGGAGAACTTGTGAGAAAGCTTGGGGAGAGAGTACTTCCTCTGATCATTCCAATTCTATCTCGGGGATTAAAGAACCCAGATGCTAGTAAACGACAGGTAAATCTTTCCTCTTCTCTTGATGCTACTACATTTTACCTTCTATTCCTTATACTATTGATTGTGGTCATCCTTTGGTCTAACAAAATAAAGCTATGCTGATTTATATATTGTCAACACTTATGGGTGAGTTGCGAGTAATTATTTTGAATATATGAGAATGCTGTAGTTCATGCTGTTATTAAAATGATTAACGTTTGAAATATCGATGCATTACAATGTTTTGGTATCTTTTTATTTCTTTTCTTTTCTTTTGTCGTATGCTTGTTAGCATCATTTTGTGCATCATTTTTTCTGTGGGAAATCCTTTGAAAGATAATGTTGACTCCATCTAATTTCATTATATTGGTGTCTATAGAAAATCTGGTTTGATATTTCTAAGGATTTCATATGAACTATATGATATAGTTTAGGTCGTGAGTGTTCTGATAAGCTTGATCTGTTTAAGTTACTTCTAAATTTCGATAGAAGATATGATGTCATGAATGATGGGTTAGATTGGGCAGTATAGGTTTGTGTAATGAAGGTTCCTCACATTTTTATTTGTGATTTTAGTGCTTGCCACCGGATGATTGTTATTTTTATGAATTTGAAATTTTAATTTATGGTACTTAGATTTGGGTAGGGTGTCTGCGTATGTAATTGTCAGAAATCTAACGCACGAGGATATGGCTACAAAAGTTTTGATGTGGCTAAGGGGGAGAACAGCAAAAATTGAAAGAAATAAGGCTCTGAACTAACCAGTATGAAAGAATGATGGAACTTTAGAAAACTTAGGGTTATAAAAACCTCTATTTTTTTCTAGGCATGAAGCCAAAAAAATACCCAACGTTTGACTGAGTAGTCACTTTGACCGCTAACAGTAAACATCTTGAAATGACTTGACAGAATGACACGTGGAAAAATAGTTTTATATTTTATATAATTTTATAAAATTAATTTTCGACTGTTGGTCAGTTCTTTCAAGTCAACACCTTTGTCTATATGACACTGTCATGTAAGTTTGTCAAGTCATTTCAAGCCATTTACCGTTAGTTGACTAACAATTTTCATCCGCTGAAGGGCCATTTTGACCCAACGATGGGGTTAAAGTTCTTTAAAAAAAGAATAGGAACCAAAGTGACTTTTCAGTCAAACAATAGAGGCTTGCTTTCTTGCAAGCAAAGTATTAATCCTAACCCTAGATTTAAACCTAAAGATACCTAATAACCTTAAAAGTACTTAATAGCCTTAGCCATCTATCATTTGTCTAATAATTAATAATTATTTATAATAAAATAAATAAAGCTTCTGCCTCATTCTCCTTGGCTTGGAATACTCGGCTTCGGCGAGAAAATTTTCTCCACTTCAGCATAAATTTTCTTGATCAGCTCTTCTTCCACAATCCGAGTTCCACTAGTTTTGCCTGACCATTTCACCAAAAACCTCCTGTATTGACTACCCTATCTCGACCTGGCTTTAACTTCCATCACATCTTTAGTAACCTCGGTTTTAGCCTTGGAAAACTGCTCCACATGGTCTGAAATTTCAGCATCATGTGTCTAATAATTAGTAAATATTAATAGGATAAATATTCTATACACAGACGGTGGAAACTTTCAGTTTCCACAAGTGCCTTAGTTTTAGGGTATAAAGAGTTAGTTTAGGGTTTAGGGGTTTAGGTGTAGGGGTTAGAATTTAGGGATAGTTGTTTCAATTTAAGGTTTATGGTTATAATTTAGGGTTTATAGGTTAAAACCTAAATCCTCACCATATTACCCTTAAAATTAAACCCTAACCTATAAACCCTAAATTATAACCCTAAACCTTAAGTTGAAACAACTATTCCTAAATTTTAACCCTCTACACCTAAACCCCTATACCCTAAACTAACTCTCTATACCCTAAAACTAAGACGCTTGTGGAAACTGAACTTTGTATAGGATATTAATCCATATTAATAATAAAATATTCTATAATAAATAAAGCTCCTGCGTTATGTTTGATAATAATTCTAAGAAGTTATCTTTTGCTTAATATTAGAACTTCACAAATGCAATAGGTTAAAATTATAGATTGATAAAAATATCAAAGGAAAAATGCACTATAGATTGATAAAGGTTAAGTAAAAGCATAAACATTTCTAAGGTGCAAAATTAGGATTTATTGATAATCTATTTTTTCCCCTAAAAGTAATAATCATAATTCATAAATATGCCCAAGAATCATAAGGTTCAAATACAAAGATGATTGAAGTTCAAAGTGTGAACAAAGCTAAACACTTTTTCAAAGCCTTAACTAATCAGAATCCAAATACCATTTCAGTCTCTTAACTTTAGATTTAATGTTTTAAAGTTACTTGCCTATTGCAAAATAAAAAATTACGTCTTTCCTCCATTTCTTTGTTCTGTAAAGAAGCAGTCTGCACATTCTTTTTTTTTCTCCTTATCAAGTGTTAATTTTCTCATTATTTTAGTTCCAATCAGTTATTGGATCTTTTCTTCCCCGTGCTGTTTGTTCTTGATTTTGGAATTTTCCTCCATCTTCATACTACTTCCCATTGTCAATTATATTCTCAGATTCTTAGTTCTGATATGCAATTTTTCCGAGTCCCAGCTCCTGCATAATTTCTTAAGATAAAATTTAGTTGAATTAAGCAAAAATATATAATTGAAGAAATTGATGGGTAATGAAAGAAATTTTTTGTATGGGGGCATCCACTACGCTCAATTAGCGGTGATGAATTAGCAACTGTGGCAAATTTGATACAGATCCCTTACCCGGTTAGTACAGTGTTTAAAAAGGCGCACTTGACGCGCGCCTAGGCGCTGAGGCGAGGCGCTTGCAAAACGCCTAATAGTGTCTAGGCGAGGCGATTCCAGTGAAGCGTTCAAAAGGTGCATGATGCATGTGAGGCGGCGAGGCGCGCGCCTTTCAGCGCATAGTTTAAATTAGACCTGAAAATGGCTTTGCAGCCATGGGAGGAGAAACTTGGGGGAAAGGAAAACCAGAAAAAAAACTCAAAAGAAGAGTGATCTGTTGAAGAAGAAGATAAGGAGAAATGTAATACATGGAATGAAGGGGGAGGTATGTGGCCTGCAATCATAGATGAAATATTGCAGAAAAAAAAACCCAGAAAAAAGAACCCTAGAATCTGTCGAAGAAGAAGAGTAGGAGGAGAAGGGGAACGGGTGAATAAAAAAGGAGAGGGATTTGGGCCCACTACTGAGCACATTTTGACACGTGTCTCTTGTTTGTGTCAAAATTCATTCCCAATGATTCTTCTCCCTCTCACCGATCAACCCTTTCATTTCTATAGATATTTACCTATCCTTTTTTTTCTTCAAAATTAACCTATCTTCTTTGGTTAAAAAGATGCATAAAAATTTAAATAAATAGTTTTTCAACAATAATTTTATTATTTTGATAAATTTAATAATAAATAACAATTTTAATGTAATCATATATTTATCAATCTAAAACCATGTATTTACACAATCAAAATTAACATTGAAAGAATGGAAGAAAAAATGGATGGTATTTAAGTGATAACTTTATCTGCACTTGGTCAATAAAACTTTAATTTTTAAAAATGCGCCTCACTTCAATGAGGCGCGCGCCTTGCGCCTCGGCTCTAGGACCCCTATAGTCTAAGTGCGCCTCGCGCCATTTTATAAACTGGTTCAGTATTGTGTAATGTTGACAAAGGTGTGACAGCAAAAATGATGAGCCCAAGTAACAGGAATTTTGTTTTCTGTCTTGTGTATAAGCGTCCTGTGTGTATATGTGTTGATTTTTTATACTTGTTTTGGTGACTGAAATTCACATGGTTGACAGGGTGTATGCATTGGGTTGAGTGAAGTTATGGCGAGTGCTGGCAAGAGTCAGTTATTGAGTTTCATGGATGAGCTTATACCTACCATTCGTACAGCCCTTTGTGATAGGTTTGTTTTAATCTTGTTTCTGTAAGCGATTGTTCTCTATCCTTAATCGTACAACAAATTATTATGTCATACAATTTATTCCATCAGTGTTCCTGAGGTTCGTGAGTCAGCAGGCTTAGCATTCAGCACTCTCTACAAGGTACTATTTTGTTCTCTTGTTTCACTTGAACTTTCTTTTATGGGTATATTTGGATAGAATGATATACAAATTGTCATGACACAGAGTGCTGGTATGCAAGCAATTGATGAAATTGTTCCAACATTGTTACATGCTTTGGAGGACAATGAAACATCTGATACTGCTCTTGATGGTCTCAAACAAATTTTGAGGTTATTTTTCCTGCTCTCTTGAGACTATAATTTGCTGTTTGTTTGGCATGGTTTCATATAGTTGTCAAATACTAAATTGCTTTCTCTCATCAACTTTAGTGTCAGAACTACTGCTGTCTTGCCTCATATATTGCCTAAGCTCGTTCATCGTCCCCTTTCGTAAGTTTTCACCCTTTTATGTTAGATTTCTTTGTCAAAAAAAAAAGAAAGAAGGAAAGAAAATGCTTCAATCTCTGTTTGATTACTAATTTGCAATTCTGTCAGTGCCTTCAATGCACATGCTCTTGGAGCTTTGGCAGAGGTTGCAGGCCCTGGCCTTAACTATCACCTCGGTACCATCCTGCCTGTTTTACTTTCTGCTATGGGTGGTAATGACATGGTACACATTTTTCCTAATCCATCCTCCTTTGTAGTTCTCATTGTGAATTTCAAATGTGATCTGAATTTTTTATTCACATTCAATTGTTATGAAGCACATAAAAGTTTTGAACTCGGTGGCATCTTACTGCCTGTTCATTGTGGATTTTTCAGGAAGTTCAACCTCTTGCTAAGGAAGCTGCAGAAACAGCGGTCTTGGTCATTGATGAGGAGGGCATTGAATCATTAATCTCAGAGCTTCTTAAAGGAGTTGCTGATAGTGAGGTTCGTCTGATTTTGGCGACTTACTGTGGGTTCAAGTACCAATTAGAAAGTTAATCTTATTTGATTGACTGACAGACATGTGTTTGCTTTTGGTGACTTTCAGGCATCGATTAGGAGAAGTTCATCATATTTGATTGGATACTTCTTCAAAAACAGCAAACTTTATCTAGTCGATGAAGCTCCAAACATGATATCTACCCTAATAATTTTGCTTAGTGATACAGATTCTGACACCGTTGCAGTATGTTATGTGCTATTCTTTGTTTGATGTTCATTTATAGCCACTACCTTGCATCTCATATTTGGTTTGACAGGTTGCATGGGAAGCTTTATCAATGGTTGTCAACTCAGTTCCAAAAGAGGTGCTTCCTTCATATATAAAGTTGGTACGTGATGCTGTATCTACTGCAAGAGATAAGGAGCGCAGAAAAAAGAAGGTGAGTTCTTGCTGTTTCCTGATACAGATGCTGTTTATCAGATTTGGATGATGAGTGGAAAACTAAGAAATCCGAATGTCTCTTTCTTTTGTTTAATCCACTTGCAGGGAGGTCCTGTAGTCATTCCTGGATTCTCTCTTCCAAAAGCGCTTCAACCGTTGCTTCCAATATTTCTTCAGGTATTCCTGCTTTTCATTTCTTTCCAGTGTGTCGTCATCACCTCATGGTGATACCTGGAAATGTTGGATTGTCGTCAAACATGCCATGTAAATTAGGGCTGGTATTCCTGCTTGATCATCTCTATGGCTGAAGGTTTCAAGCTCATTTCTTTCTTTCTTCATTCATGTATATTATAGATGAATGAAAGAAATATTGAGAAATAATTTCTATGAAAATCAACATCATATATGCCACTAATGGATATGGTAAATGTGTAGTGTTCTCGCTGTCCTACAATCATTACAGTTTCTCTTCAGCATCTTACTTGTAATGTCATTTTTGCATGTTAAAATCATAGAAAGTTGGAATGATGCATAGATTGCAAGGCAATTGCTAGTTTGAGTATTCTTGGTGAATACAATTTATTAGACTGCCTTGTCTGGAACTTTCTTTGTGAACCAATTAAGTATACAGTTCCTGATTGTATATTTTGGCCTGTTACTGGATACATGTTTTCCTCTAACAGGTTTATATGGAATTAATAAATTATTCCTGATTGTATCTGCAGGGACTGATTAGTGGGTCAGCTGAACTAAGAGAGCAAGCAGCCCTAGGTCTTGGGGAACTTATAGAAGTGACTAGTGAGCAATCACTGAAGCAGTTTGTCATTCCGATAACTGGGTATGTACTCTAAGAAACTGACAGGTTTAAATAACTAAAAAGATGTCACAAAGAGAGCCAAGCACTTACGAACAGCCAAACTTGTGTGCAAAACAATGTTTGGCTGATTGTTCAGCCTGGCTTGGTTCCCTGATGATGCACCAAAGCCTTGTTTAAAGGCCTGTGAAGTTCTTAAATAAAGTCTCATTTTCCCCTTAGATAAATTCATATTCTTTCCTTTGTTGACTGCTATTCAGTGTTTTATACTCTGATGTATTTCTTCTTCCATTTTTTTCTGTTTCTTCACTGCAGGCCACTCATCCGAATCATAGGTGATCGTTTTCCTTGGCAAGTCAAGAGTGCAATTTTATCTACATTGATCATCATGATCCGAAAGGGTGGCATCGCACTGAAACCTTTTCTTCCTCAGCTGCAAACAACATTTATCAAGTGTCTGCAAGATAATACGAGGTCTTTTTGATATCTGTAGCTGTCTCAAAAGTACTAATATTTATTTATTTATATATTTATATTATAACAAGCCTGGAGTTAATTATCTCTCTCCCTTTTATTTGCTTTTTTTTTGTTCTCATGTGATGTTAGCATGTTTCCATATTCATTGTCTTGTTTGGCTTGCTGTTACTTTTTGATTTCTCAAGTGTTTGAATGCAGGACTGTTCGCTCAAGTGCTGCCCTCGCACTGGGTAAGCTTAGCGTGTTGAGTAGCAGGGTTGACCCATTAGTCAGTGACCTCCTATCTAGTTTGCAGGTGATTTTTGACTTTTTGTCTCTGTATGTCTCATTCTCTTACAGTTAGATGATATTAGTTACTAATTATTTGATGTTCAGACATCTGATTCTGGAGTAAGGGAGGCCATATTGACTGCTTTAAAAGGTGTGGTAAAGCATGCTGGTAAGAGTGTGGGCCCTGCTACTATGACTCGGGTATACACTCTTCTCAAGGATTTAATTCATCATGATGATGACCAAGTTCGAATGTTTGCTTCAAGCATATTGGGTGTAATATCGCAGGTACTTAGCCAGATTGAACCATAAGTCAATTTTTATCCTTTTAGTTTTGCTTCTATTTATTCTCACAGACAATGCTAGAAGATGGCCTTTTTTTCCCTTTTGGCCCTAGTCGGTGATGAATTCATCAGTTGTACACTTGTACTTGTGACTAGTGTTACCAGCTGGATGATGTGTACACAGTTTTCGTATTCTGAATCTATTTTGGTTTTCTTCAATTGTTTTTAATTTTACTCTAATTAATGGTGCTGCAGTATATGGAGGAATCTGAGCTGTCAGACCTTATTCAAGAACTTCTAGAACTATCCTCTTCTTCAAACTGGGCTGATCGTCATGGTGCAGCTCTCACATTCTCCTCCTTGCTCAGGCATAATCCTTCCACCGTTTTTACGTCTCCGGAATGCCCATCTATTTTACTCCGTCTCAAAAGCTTCTTGAAAGATGAAAAGGTCTTGCAATTCCAGCAGATTTTATTTTGTTATTTTTACTTTTACCATTTCCTGACCCTTTCATGTAAATAGTTTCCACTTCGTGAAACTTCAACCAAGGCATTGGGGAGGCTTTTACTCTATCAAGTTCAAAGAGACCCCCTTAACTCCACAGCACTTTTGGATGTTCTTTCATCCGTACTGTCAGCATTGCGTGATGACTCTAGTGAAGTAAGGAGAAGGGGATTATCTGCTATAAAAGCAGCTTCCAAAGTACGTACACATGCTTTAACTCTTTATGTCGAAAGCATAACTGGCCTTTTTCTTTATTTTGATGAGCATATTTGGCACCCGAAAATGTGTCAACTTTGTTACAGGCAAATCCGTCGGTTATCATGACGCATCTGTCATTAATCGGCCCTGCCCTTGCTGAATGTTTAAAGGACGGTAGCACCCCAGTTAGACTTGCTGCAGAAAGATGTGCCCTCCACAGCTTCCAGTTGACAAAGGGTATTTTTCCTGTATAGTCCCATGTTTAAGAGCTAGTTGCTTCTCCTCGATCACATCAGCTTTGCATTAAAATTAAATGCAAAATTTTTTTCCCTCTTCTCCTTCTCAACTAGAGTTGGTCTGTGGCACTAAACGGTTCATTTTTGTAGGTACTGAAAATGTTCAAGCTGCACAAAAATATATCACGGGCTTGGATGCTAGGCGCATAGCAAAGTTTCCCGAGCACAGGTCCCGACCAAAAACTATATAACTTGGCTAACAAATACATATTCCATCTCTCATTATTGCCGTTGCAACTTGCAACGATGGTCATGTTTGTTTATACAACTTATTTTCTTTCAAACCATTGTTATCTTAAGCTTTTTGCTGAATATGAAAATGCAGTGATGGCAGTGATGAAAGTGAAGGAGAAGCTGCAAGCAGCTAAAACTCTGCCCCATTGATCTAATTATTGTATTCTTTGGCTAAAAAGCTGCAAGAGCGGAGTGGAAGTAAGCGAAAATCCGATACCATTTGAAGCAGTCCTGCCAAAGTTATTCCATGGCGCACATCGGTGTTTGTTTGTAGGAAATACAGATTGTATACAAGAACAAGAGCCCGGTTTTTTAATTCTCAAATGGGGTTTTTTATATATCAGTGTAACTGCCACTCCCTAAATATGAAGATGATATAGAAACCAGAAATTCAGGCCTCAGTTGCTTCCTAAAACATTTTTGTACGGAATTTTGTTGTTCATAATCGAGGCCAAAATGTCACATTTGAAAACAAGGTATCCAAATTTTGTGGGCGTTTTTCTTCTGATTTTATTTTTTACGTTTTGGCGCACATTTCTTTTTCAGTCTGGGTATGCTTTAGATAATAGCAGCTGGTGTATGCTTTCTAGTTTCTACCTTTGTTAAATCCATTGATCCTTGGTGACTACTAATATGACCAACTTTCTCAATCCCTTCAACTCCAAAAACACATTTTCAAAACTTCAGAGAAAGTTTCAAATTCATATATCAACTTCTTTATGACCAAGTTTTTTTTCTCTTCAAACTGATACAAAAAAATAACTGTAAGTATAAATTGACTCAAGAAATTAAGTTCATGTATCAATTAAAAGAAATCAAGTTGATGTACCTAATTTGAAAATGAAAAATTCAAATACCAAAATTGAACATTGAATTCAAGTTTTGATACACAAATAAATATAGCCTTTGTTACCCAATTTTCATAAACGAGATACATTTATGCACTGCAAAAATCATATTTATAAATAATAGTTAAAGTTACATCAGACAAATAATGGAAAAAAAAATTATTTGCACGACACGTTTTCAAACTACGAGTAGAGATGGCAACGGGATGGGGCGGGGCAGGTTTCATTCCAAATTGTTCCCTAAATTTTTCAATGTTTTAATTTCATCCTCGAATTATGAGCCTTATTTTAAATCGACCCTTAAACTTTTAAACATTCTAATTTTTTCTTCAAATTATGACTTATTCTAAATTGGTCCCTAAACTTGTGAATATTCTATTTTCCCCCAAATTACCAGTATATGCTAACTATATCTCATGTTATTAAAATTGTTAATTGTCATGTAAATAATGGTGTATATTATGTAACAATATAATATGGCATAAACGATAATTTGATGAAAAATTGAAGTATTGAAAATTTTGGAGACCAATTTAGAATGAAGGTTATAGTTTGGAGATGAAATTGAAATATTCAAAAGTTTAGAGACCGATTCAGAATGAGAGCCATAGTCTAAGGATAAAATCAAAACCGTTCAAAAGTTTAATAATCAATTAGAACAAAAATCATAGTTTCGAGACATCGGGTACAATTAACCCATGAAGATAAACACCATACTTGTTGGGATGAGATCTTGATACGTTGTTGCTGACCAAATAACAAAACTTCTATTTTTAGAAAGCACAAGCATTGACCTAAAAGACACCCAGTTCCGTTGTTCCAGTTTTTGACATTCAAACATGCACAATATTTAGTAAAAACATTGTCCGATGTTCCATATTTTAGGTTAAGTTTTTACTATATTTGCACATGCAAAAATAACGATATAAACTCCCCACTCTCTTCTCCCCCACAGAAGCGCTAACAGGGATTCAATGATAGTATCAAATTGGGTTTCCTGTCTTTAAAAATAACAATAATTTGATACTAATCTTTGAGTCAGCATATCTATTTTCTTTCTGGGGAAAAAACAAAAAGCAAAGCAATTAGCATGGAGAGGAAGATTTTGGTACTATGGATATGTGCAATATTGGTGGTGAGCTCAACGCTGGTCCAACACGCCGAGGCAATCAAACTAAAAGCAATCAGCTACAAGGAGCTGGGGAAAACCCTGAAGCAGGCCTGCGCCAAATCGGGGACGTGCGGCGCCGCGAGAGTCGGTCACTTCGACCGGAGGACGGACTGCAACCGGAACTTGAGATGTGGACTTGGCTGGTGACTCTCACACAACAACAGCCCTTCCTTTTCATTTGTTCAATTATGAGAATCAATAAACAACACCTAACTGTTGTTGTTCTTCAATTATGTGGGTCAATAAGAAGCTTATGTACTTGTTATGTTATTAGTTTTTATCACACCTGCTAGACAATGTGAATACTATCAGATTATAATAGTGTATGTTTATTTAATTTTTCCAATAGAATATTAAGTTTCATTATATTACATTAATATAAAAGCTTCGATTATTTTCATGATATCTTTCACAATAGCTTTAAAAACTTCAGGTCTAAACCAAATTTTGCAAAATAGTCTGCAAGGCTATTATATTTTCTGTTAACATGAACAACCCTGACTTCTTTTAATTGCTACACATTGCAATCTAAGCTGGTGAATAGATTCCAGAGAGTCCAAGGCCTCAACGATATATTAGTCATCCATGATATAGTCGGTGTCGAGTCGGATTACACGATGAGGCCTGCTTTGTTCGACTGGTCATTGAACTTTTAATTTGTTTTCATTACCGTCACTCCTTTTATTACGGTCACTTCTTTTAACTGTCATTAAAAAATAATGTTCGGATTTCTCCGCTATGATCCCTCGACATTAAATTTCGTCGAACTTTACAAGTTTACATTACAAATTAGGACTGAGATAAGGTCATTTAAAATGAGGGTTTCCCGGTACGATGTGGCGATCTCTTGATGTACAAATATATCTCGATACGATGGCCTTGGAAATATTGGGAGTGGTTTGAAAAGATTGACGTTGCTTGCAATATTACTCTAACTTGTGTGTGTAATGTTTAACTTGTGGGTGCTTCTGTAATTGTGCTATTTAGATTTTTACCCTTTTTTATTGATTGTTTCCTTTGTTGCATTTCGCTTTGGTATGTGTTAGACTAGATTTTTTATGATAAACTACAACAGAGGTCACTCAATTATAGTTAAGGTTACAATTGGTCACTCAATTATTAAAAGTTATATTTGGATCACTCTATTATGGGTAAGGTTACATTTGGGTCACCCTTCATATTTAAAAATAAGTGTATCAATTTGTATATTAGATTAATTAACGATTTCAAATTAAGTACTCTAGTGTTAACAATGGTATACAAGTAATTTGGAATAAAAATGACTAAATTGATATATATATATATATATTTAAATATGAAGGGTGACCCAAATGTAATATTACCCATAATTGAGTGACCCAAATATAATTTTACCCATAATTGAGTCACCCAAATGTAACTTTTAATAATTGAATGACCGAAATATAGTATTGCCCATAATTGAATGACCTCCATTATAGTTTACCAATTTTTTAATCGTTGCCTTCCAATGCAAGTTTAAATAAATACATGCCTCTTATAACTTTTCTTAGTTTTTAAAAACGTTTTCAGATCTTGAGCAAGTGTACTTGACCAGTTTCTTAAGAACAATTTTGTTCTCTTGTATTTGTTTAGATCATGAGTTTTAGACCCACTATAAGTATTTTTCTTTCTTTTCTTAAGTCCCTCATTCTCATCCCCTCTAGGTAGAATTATATTTAGAATTTGTAAATAGAAAGACATTTTTAGATGTTTAAATTTTGAGGTTGTAAATAGAATAATATAGATTAGAAGAGTAGCCCTCATAATAAGCTTTTCAGGATCTAATCAAAAATAGTCAGTCAATGAATTAAATATCGATAGTTATTAAAAAATATTTTCTTCTTTCAATTTAAATACTCGACAAAAGTGGTAACCAATGGTGAAGTCACCTTCACTTGTGACACCCAAAAAGATTATGAATTTTTTTATAAGTTTTATATATAGAAATATTAAAATTGAAATTAACATTAAATAGAAAATTTCGGTACCTCTATTTATGTCCCACACTAAAAAATAAGTTTAAAATTTAGAGTTAAAGATTAGAATTTAATTTTTTAGTGTTGAGGGCATAGAAAGGGACATAAAAAAAGAACAAATAATTTTTATCCATTAACACCGCTTTAAAAATAATTGACATTTCTACATAAAATTTTACTAAGATTAATACCACTTTAGAAATAATTGTCATTTCTTAAATGAAATTGACATTCAAAATTTTGTAGAAAAAAAAGTGATTTCAACGTGTCAAATATTGCACATATTTAGACATATCGTTTAAAGAGACCCGGAAAATTCTGATTTTCCTCATCTTACTAAAAAAACTCCAATTTTGTTGGTAGAAAATACTAAAATTACCAACACTATGAAACTACATAAACCCCCCAATCGGTTCTCTTGAGAATCAAACTAGAAAAGAGTAAAGTTTTAAATAAGTAAAAAATTAATAAAATGGGTGTAGAGAAGAAGATGATGATCCTATGCATCTGTGCAATGGTGGTGAGCTCAATGCTGATGGAACATGGTGTTGCCAATGCGCAACCGGTGATCGGATACCCAACAATGGGAAGGAATCTGCAAAAGCCATGTAAACACAATTTTGCCGGTTGCCTGCCACCGCCGTCCAATGATTATAACCGAGGATGTGAACCCTCTCAGAGATGTCGTGGAGGCGGTGCTGAAGTTACGGGAGACGAACCTACAAAATCTGAAGGAGAGGTGAAATCATAAAATTTTAGGGACAAAAATAAATTTTTAATAAAAGATACATATAAAATTTTTAAAAAAATTAAATTATATATAAATTTTAAATTTTTTCGGAGTCGACTGCCCCTTCCAGTCTCCTTTTACCCGGTCTCTCCCAGAACTAAAACCACTTGCACCAAATGAATTTCTCCCTTTCACACCCACGTTGTTATATGTACAAGTGATCAATGGTTTCGCGTGTTGATTTATTCTTTGTTGTTACCCTTCAATTCCTGAAATATAATAAATTATATTTTTTATTTACTTATTTTTGGATTTTTCTTTCACAATATCGGCGTTTTTGTTATTATTACATAGTGATAATTATATTCTAAAGATAAGTGTTGGAATTTAAATCAATATAAGATGAAACGATATATGCATTTTTAACCACTCGACCAATTAATTGTAATATCGATATTTTGATATATGATTGGAGATGGAAATTTGGAATTAGAATTAATTTAGAGTTAACTTTAGGGTAAACTACATAAATGATCACCGGTTTTAAAAAACATAATTATAGTTTTTGAATGAAAATTGTAATTTTTGAAAACTAGCAGTTTTGAATAAGGAGGATATTTAGGGGCTTAAAAGGCTTAAATGGAATTTAGGCGCTTAATTGATAAATTTTGGAATTTGAGGATTATATTGTAAGTTTAAAGGTTATTTTATGAAAAATCTAGAAGTAAGATGGTTAAATTGTGAATTCTAGAAATATCATAATAAAATTGCAATTTAATAATTTGAGGTAAGTTTTGTGTCACTTATGAAAACTCTAAAATGTTAAGTGTTTTAATTTGTATTTTACCCCATTTTAAATTCTATCACGCAAGCTACGTCCGACATTTAACGGTCTAACGATCGAAATGAAAGTTTTTCGATTTAGTGACCATATTGCTTTAACGACCGTGACTTGAAGATTAGTGACCATATTTAAGCACTCTAAAAATTTAGTGATCATCGGTGTAATTTACCCAAATATTTTAACCTGTAAACTTTGTCAAATATTGCATGTCTATTTTCAAATATTTTTCAAAGAGATCGGGCAGTTCCTATATTCCCCATCTTATTTACTAAAAATGTTTGTAAAATGTTTAAGTTTTGTTTTTGGTTAAAAGATATACTAAATTGAAACTACACAAACCCCCCTAATCTGTTCTCTTGTGAATCAAACGAGGAATTTGTTGAGTTTTAATAATTTGAACAAATTCCTTGGAATAAAAATGGGTGTGGAGAAGAAAGTCATGGTGCTATGGGTTTGTACAATGGTGGTGGCCTCAGTGGTGGTGGAACACGGTGCAGGTGCGGCGATTAACTACACAGGATTGAGAGGACGCTGTAAAAAACCATGCAGACTCGATGATGAGAAGTGCAAGGGACGGCTGTGCAAATATTATAATCGAGGATGTGAAGAGTCCCAAAGATATGGTGGTGGTGAAGGTCAAAAGTTAATGGCCATCATTCATTGAGTGGCCAAATTAATAGAATGTGTAAGTAAAGATAACTAAATGTGTAATTATGTAAATTTATCTAATTGTTATGTCATTGTTTTTCTTAAAATTTAACTGTCAATGGCTTGATTGAAAGCATTTTAAAAGTTTAATTATACAAATGACAAAATTTATAGTTTAATTGTCAAAATAGAGTCAGACCTATAGTTAGGAGTGTGCATTTTCTGATAGCGGATCGCATCAGATCTAGAGAATCAGATATTCGAAATTTTGAATCGGTAAAATAGCGATCTGGAAAAAAATCGGATATACAAATATTAATATATTTGATTATGCGAATATATAATTTGATTTAAGTATTTTTTCAAATTTGTCGGTCGTATCTATAAAAATATTGAAATTCGAATATAAATAGCAATATATTGACAAATATAACAAGATTTGCATCTATAAAAATTTTGCTTTTTCGAATATTCATATAACAAACATCAAATTGCTGAATATAACCAGATCCATATTTATGAAATTTTAAATTTTCGGATATTTTGGATAATCCAAAACTTAAAATATTACAAAAACTTAAAATATTACAATCCATATCCAATCAGAAAAATAAAAAACAGATCAAATCAACGAATAAACATATTAGATTGATCAGATCAAATATTTTTACATAATTTTATCTATAATTGGATGATCATGCATGTAGTTTACCTCAATTTTTTTTATTAATTTTCACGTCATCTACTATTAGTTTTTAAATCGAGTACGAATTTTATAACTTTTCACAGTTGTTAGACATAACAGAAAAGGACATGTAAACAGAGATCATTTATATAGTTTACCCTAAAATAAAAAGGTATAACTACATATTTATTATCTCATCTATTCTCGCGTTACTATTTTAGTAACTTATTTTTTTAATAAAATGGTACATAATATTACGTTTTGTTTCTATTTTAGTATATTACCATTAAAAAATTAACAACATGTTGATTAGGATAGAGAAAAGCACATATGACATGCTAAAAAGGAAAGAGAAAATCACATGCCTTTTCTATGACTTTAGTCAACGTGACATTCTGATTAGGAGAAAGAAAATGATGTGGTAGCTTGTTACGTGTGATTTTTCTCTCTCTTAATTAATTTTTTTTTTAAATTTTTTTAACGACATAATATCAAAATAAAAACAAGACATAATATTAAATATTATTTTATTAAAAAATAAATAGAGTACTAAAATAATAACACGAAAATAATTAGAATACTACAGTAGTTATCCCAAATAATAATAAAGGGTGTCGTGATCCAAAAGTTTATCAAACGCGTGTTTTTAGGAGTAGACATTACCTATAGATATAAACAATTAGTAATAACCTATATAAAATTATAAATAATATAAATATAAATTAAGAAATGAATTTATTCAACTCGATGGGAACTCAGCTTCACCACTTTCTTCTGCTTCCTTCTCCACCTCTCGCTTCACTTCCTCTTCTCAACCTTAACAAATCCTTAGCAATTACCTCCACCACTAACAACCTCCTACGCTGCAATTCCACCGGTTTTCCCCGCACAGATGGACGGTCCAGATTCGATCCTCAAAGTTCCAACGATGAAGACGGCGACGACGAGTTCGAGTTCACCAGCGCAGCGAAGCAGAGGGTATGGTGGTCTGATTTTGATGATTACGATGATGTCTGGGATTTAGATGAGGATGATGAATTCTGGGTTTTTAAGGTAACCAATTTTATTATCTGTAATTAAGCTTTTTTTTGGGGGGATTTAGAAGAGAATGATGATATTGGGGAATGATTTGAATTTGGGAAACATTTGATTGAGAAAGGAACTAGGGTTTAGCCTCGAGGAAAGCATGATTTCTTGGTTAGAAGATAGTGGAGGTGCTGCAAAGATAGGATTTTTCTCATTGTTGCAAAGAATTTTGTGGGAGTATATGGGGAATGGGGATTTGAAGTCACAATAATTATGATGAGAAGTCACAATAATTTCTGATGTATTTGAAGTAGTTAAAAGATTAAGATTAGTTGTATTAGGCATATTATTTAATTAATTGTAAAGTTTTGGGTTCCTTTTCTTTACAAATCACATTTTCTTAATGATATGGCTTGGATTTGGATTTCAATCTTTGAGATGAATATGGTAAGGTACTTACCTTAAAGATTTCTACATATAGGTATTTCGAGCATTCGGCTGGATGCTACCAGCCATTGCCATGTCATTGTTGCTCGGAACTGGACCAAATGCTTTTATCATGGCATTAGCTGTCCCATTGGGGCAGTCAGCACTTTCACTTGTGTTCGACAAGGTTTCGGGAAGGACGAGAACGAGTAAGAGATGGAAATCCACCCCCAAGCGCAGGACCAAGAAGAAACAATTTACGAGGGCTGCTGCAGATAACACGAGAACAAACAAAGGAAAAGGAGAGACGAATAAGACTGGTGAAGAGAAGACGAGTTATAGCTCGTGGTTGAATTCAGATGGTGGTTTACGTGGTAAGGGTGGTCACAGAGTCCCAAAGTATGGCGGATGGGATCAACTGGATGATCAAGTGGAGACCCAAAAGAGGGCAACAAGTCGAAAGGGAAGTGGAGTACCGAAGCAACCAAAGGAGGGTAAATTTAGTAGGATAGGGAGAGTCAGAGACACACCGTTGCTGCTCAGGTTGTTGATTGCCGTTTTTCCATTCTTGGGATCCTGGACTAGGTTCCTATTTTGATTTTTCTACTTCCAGAAATTATGAACTCGCATTGCCGCTGCTTAGGAGCCGTCGATGCTGGATATCAAAAGAAGCCATTGCAATGGGAGGCTACCAACCAAGTGCCAGTTTGTTGCTGAAAGCAACTTGGGAAAGAAGGCAAATAATTCGGTAACGTCTTCCGATAGCATTTTGAGTCTGCATCTTTGTTTTTAGTCAATTCAAAGCTTGTCTGACCTTATAAACTTCATGCCAGTGGGGGAAGTGAGCAGGGGATAGATAGGAGGATAAATCGAAATATAACGATAGGCGGTGTCGTATCAATGAATGGACCATGATCTTTGTCTAAACCCATACCACTGCATTCCTGGGTAAATCCTTGTTCAGCTGTTCATGTGATGAAATCTTAATAGATTACTCTAATTAGGCAGTAAAAGAATTGTGCAATTGGTATTTATATGCATTGATAGCTTGATAGCCAAAGAAACTGCCTCTTCTTCTGTGACCCCTACACGACTGACCGGTTTGCATCCGGTGCCTTCCAACGATCCTTAGCAATAAACCTGGATGCTTCTGCTTCGATGAACTTACGACTCTTAGGCCATCTGCATCGGCATATGTCCTTTCTCATAGAATCAGATGGAGGCCGAACGGCCGCAATATGCAGCAAAGTAGCTTGATTGAGGTCTCATTCGAATAAACTCCGGTTCCGATTCCCCTTGCCATTTGCCATGTCCCGAACAAGCACTTTCCATTGCAGGATCATAGTTAGTACAATGATTCTTGAAGGCCCATTTTTACGATCCATATATCTTCCTAGAATTTAGTACTTCGTCCAACAAATACTTTCTAATCGAAGGGTCTTTTTCTACTATTTTTAAAAATAGTCGAGGCTATCAAGAAAAAAAATGAAGGTTTGCATCATTTATAAAAGATATATAAACTTGATTTTTTTAAATAAGTGAACTTATTAATAGTTTATCAAGAGCTAAGGTTAATGAACTCTAGACTTAACAACTCTTTAAAACTTGTAAAAAAGAAACAACTCTTTAAAACAAATAAAAGACTAAATGATGATTATTGTTTAAAACCAAAACCATGTATCACCGTAGGGTGATAACGAGCATGTCAGTCTCGAAGCTCGCCGAACTTAGAATTTTAGATTTGAGCTCGAATTAGACAGTTTTAACTCGGTTTGAGCTCGACTTGTTGTTTCCTTAAATTATTTATTTTTGTTGAAATTTTTGAAAAATATGTGAAAACTTATTTGGAAAAAGATCATGTTTATTTTTTAAAGTCCACAAGTAACCATAGTACATTTTTTAAATTATGCAAGTCAACAAAGAAGAGGGGATTTAAAGTATTTAACCATGACAACAAGTTAACAACACTAAAACAAAGTAAACTTTTTACAAATTTTTCGAGACGAGCTTGGGTCGGCTCGACTTGTTAAGGTCTCAAGCCAAGTACGAGCTTGAGCTGAACTTTGACCAAACCGAGCCTAAATAGCTTATGAGCTGATCAGGCTCATTATCACCCCTATATATCACATTTACAATACCTTAATTAATATTGTATTCATTCGTTGATACGTCATACGCATTAAACAAAGTAAGCACAATGTAAATAGATAGAGATATGATTCGTTGACGTATTGTAAAGCTTAAAGTTTTATACGGAACGTTGAATGAGTAAAAATAAACTGATGAGATTAATAATATGAGATGAAAAAAAATTTACGAAAAAAATGAGTGAAATATCTTTAATTTAAAAGGCTTAAATCTCAGTCATTAAATTCATTTAATTCAATAATTTAAAAAACGTATAAATTTTTAAGTTTTATATCGCGTGAGTTAACCGTAACTCTAAACAACATGTTTTAATAATGGATAACAACAAATTTATACATATTCATTGATTACATTAATCAAACAAGTAAAATGTCATGAAACAAGTAGGGGTGAGCATTCGATCGAGTCGATTCATAAAATTTTAAGTTATTCGAGTCGAAGAGTCTTATTTTATGAATCAAACCTTATTTTAAATTTTTTTGATTCAAGTCGAGTTTATAAAATTTGAGTCAAGTTGTCGAATTCCTATACTGATTTAATCGTAATTATTTATAATGTTATAGTACATATTGATTCTAATTAAACGAATTTCTCTAATCATATAATATATATATATATATATTTCTTCATATCTTTTTTACATGTGTGAGTAAGATTTGTAATGTTATTTAATAAAAAGTATCATCTAAAAATTTAAAATATATATAATGTTATTTTTAAGGAAGGAACTTTTAAGGATAAAATATGGATAGGAGTATAAAGGAGTCAAGGAATTGGTGAGAAGAAAGAATTTTAAAAAAATTATAGTATTTTACAGTAGTTTAGAAGCATTTGGTTTAAATTTGTTCAAAATGGACTTAAAACGAAAGAGAAATTGAAGAAATGAATCATACAAAATTGAGAGGCTAAATTAAAAAATAAAAAAATATTTTTAAAAATATGAATTGAAGCTAAGTAGGTATTCTATAGTGGTTTATGAGCATTTGGTCAAAATGAACTTAAAACGAAGGAGGAATCAAAGAAATGAAGAAATCATACGAAGTTGAGGGGCTAAATTGAAAGATAAAAAATATATTTTTCAAATACATGAATTGAAGCTAAATAGGTAATTTATAGTGGTCACTTTAGGAGCCTTTGGTTCAAATTTAGTCAAAATAAACTTAAAACAAAAGATAAATTGAAGAAATAGAAAAATCATACAAAATTAAAGAGCTAAAATGCAAAAAGAGAAAATTTATTTTAAAAATATAAATTGAACCTGCATAAGTATTCTACAAAGGTTTGGAACACCTGGTTCAATTTTGATGAAAAATGACTTAAACTAAAGGGAAAATTGAAGAAAAAAGAAAAGCAGTGACTAAATTACAAAACTGTAAAATTTAATTTTTTAATTTGGGCAAATTTGAAGTCAAATCAAACTTATAATTTTTTTTGAATTATTCGATTAAACTCGAATAATTTAAAATTAAAAAATAATTTTTAAATCAAGTCAAATTTACTCACATTAAATTAAAAATAATGACAATTATTTAGGAAGAGATTTAACATATTCCAGTAAAGTATCATGTAAACTCTTATCAATAGAACCATACAACGAATATTGATTCTTAAGGAGTAACAAAATAAATCATGTATAAATTGATAAACATATTCAATGAAAAATATTTATGATCCAACTCCATATTATTTCTCTAAATCATATAATGCTTTCTCTAAATCATATATTTAATTTTATTTTTTATTTGGTAAATTACACCACATGTTATTTAGTTATAAGTTTAATAATAAAAGTCATTCTTCTTTTAAAAATAACAACCAAGTCACTCAATTATAAGTTTAATAACAAACATGTCACTCTTCTTCTGAAAAATAATTTTGAGTCACTCAATTATAGTTTTAGAAACAAACATGACATTCAATTAAAATTTTGTGGTAAACAAGTCACTTTGTCATTAAAATTGAAATAAAAACTTGGTATAATCAAAATTTTGTCCCCAAAACTTATGCATTCTATTAATTAGGTCCTAATTTAAAATAACTTTATAAATGTAACCATGCATATTTAAAAATTTCATTAGTGAAGTGACTCTGTCTACTAGCAGACGTTGTTAAGGTTATAATACATATATTATATAGTCTGTCAGTTGTTCAATATTAAAGTAAATTGTGTCTGTCAAACTATCACATCTATTGATTACTGGACCGATGAAATAAATTTAATTTTTTTGAAAAGTAAAATGAGTCTCGTTAAAACTTCTTCTTATCAAACACCAAAGTTGAAACTCAGTATCGAACAATGGAATGAGGAAAACAGTGCCCGAAAATGATATTATTAATGGAACATACAATACATGTTGATAAAATTTTTAAACATGAAGGTTTAAGTTTATTGAGTTATTTTGAAATAAGATCAAATTAATAGAATGCATAAGTTTTGATGACTAAAATTGTTATTATATCAAGCAATTGTTTTAATTGTAAGGACATAGTAATTTGTTTGTCACAAAATTTTAATTGAGGGACCTCTTTGTTCCTAAACCTATAATTGAGTGACAAATAGATACTTTTAGAAGAAAAAGACATGTTTGTTCATAAACTTATAATTAAATGACTAAATTGTTACTTTTAAAAGAAAAATAGTTTGTCCATAAACTTAGAATTAAATGACTCAATTGATATTTTGAGAAAAGGAAGGACGTGTTTGTTACCGAGTGACCTCTAGTGTATTTTACCGTTTTTATTTTCACATAAAAACAAACAGTATAGGTAAAACGTATTCCCTCCCTTTTCGCACACTCTCTCCGCCATTACTTCCAAAAGCAACTGCCAACGCCACCACTCTCCCTCCTTTGATGCGCTCGCTTCTTTCTTCTTCTCCCTACCCGATCACAACTCTCTTCAAACTCGCCCGATCCCCCCGCCGAGTCAGCTCGTCTCCACCTCCGCCTACTCGGAGATTGTCGAATCCAATGGTGATCCCTCCAAAGACCTCCGCCGCTGCAGTTTTCCCCACCGATTACCGCCTAGCGACAATTTTGTGGATTAAGTTTCGTAGAGAATCCATGCTTTCTCTTTATTCGCCTTTCGCTCTTTGTTTGGCTTCTGGGTCTCTCAAGATCGATACTTTTCGTCATTTTATTTCCCAAGACGTACACTTTCTCAAAACATTTGCTCATGTGTGAGTCCCTTTTTTATTTCTCCTTTTTTTTGGTGTTTTTGATAGAATTTTCAGTTTGGGTCTTGTTTGTTTTGTAGAATGCATTTTTGGGTTTACCTGCATTTTTCTTCTGTTTGATTTATTTGCTTGCTTGCTACCACTGTACATCATATGCTAAGATAATATGAAAGGGAATTGAAATCTCAAATGGAGATTTATATTTTGTTGATATTTAGCTTTATTGAATTGAAATGTAAAGAAAATTGAAGAATCGGTATAAACTGTATACCCTTTAGTATTATTGAATTAGCGCATTCCTTGCAATTGCATCGTTGTTGATATTCTGTTTAAGGGAAATGATCATGGTCTTTGCATCGTCTTGTTGATTTGCAAAATGTGGGAATTTTAGATTGTCATTTTTATGAAATTCCGCTGATGATTGAGAGTATAGGAAAAAACGATGAATGAAGCTTCAATTTCTAAGCGCCACTTGGTTGATTAAGTAATTATTCAGATGTTTATTTTATTTTCTTTGTGTCGTCTTTCTCAGCAACTAATCGGAGGGTTTTATTGTTATTATTCGGGGGGAAAAGTAATTACAATGCTTGAGGCGGGTCAGTTCCCAGAATTATAGTTCTAGAATAAAATGAATATCTTTGTGCTGTTAGCTAGTTTTTATTAGAATTACCTTGTGCTGTTTATACGTAGGCATAGGTCCTTAGTTGATTTCTTGTTTTCTTCAATCTGTGTTGTAGATGTGAATCGGCAGAAGACTGCGCTGATGAGGATGATGCAAAATTAGATATCACTAAGTTAAGGAAGGGTGTCTTGGAGGAGCTAAAAATGCATAATTCTTTTGTACAGGTATGTAAATAGGGCTCTTTTCTGTCGCCTACCACATGCTCAATTATTAGAAAAAGTTCAGATGAAAAAAGGAAATTTAATCTTGCCTTTTATTGCCATTGCTTGTATATTTACAAGACATTAGCACCAACTATTTAGTATATTGATCTCTTGGAGTCAGAGATCCAACCTTAGGTCATTCTGGCATATGAAATCGTATCCAATAGAATTTAATCCCGACTTTCTATACATTTCTTGGATATCATTATCCCTTTGATTCTTTCTTTCTGATCATATAGATGGCTGTCCCATAAAATATCCAGTGCTCTTCATGGATGACTAGTTTCAATTGGATGAGGGTTAGATTTTGATATTTTAAGCTCACTAACTCATCAGTTAAAGAAATCTTATAAAGAGATTTGAGTAAATAATCATATTTTTCCATTTAATACATTCTGTCTGCCTTGCTATGCTATTTACAATAAAGCTTCTTTTACTCTCTAAGATAGTTATTCGTTAATCCGTATGCATAGCTTTGTCTCCTTAGTTCTTGTCTGGTTAGGGCCTAGGGGTAGTAACTTATTTGTCTGAATGCTGGAGTTCTGCAGGAGTGGAGTTCTGACGGTGTTAAAGAGAGCCCTATCAATTCTGCAACTTTGAAGTGTACAGAATTCTTGCTGGCAACAGCTTCTGGGAAAGTTGAAGGACTAAAAGCTCCAGGAACACTTGCCACTCCATTTGAGAAAACAAAAATTGCAGCTTACACAATAGGGGCCATGGCACCTTGCATGAGGCTGTATGCCTTTTTGGGCACGGAGTTTCAGGCACTTCTAGAATCGAATGAGCATGATCACCCATACAAAAAGTGGATTGAGAATTATTCTTCTGAAAGTTTTCAGGTATGGTATTGATAGCATTCATTGTTTGTAGTGGTCAACTTGATTACCGCCTCAGTGTTAAAATCTTTAGATAAGTTGCCCTTCAAATCCCATGGCTCAACTATTGATTCTTTGAATTCAGGCATCAGCTCTGCAAACCGAAGACTTGCTGGAAAAACTTAGTGTTCCTTTGACAGGCGAGGAACTAAACATCATTGAGAAACTTTATCACCAAGCAATGAAACTTGAAGTAGAATTCTTCTATAGTCAACCGCTTACTCAGCCTACTATTGCTCCTTTGACTAAGGAGCATGACCCTGAGCAAGATCATCTTATGATATTTTCTGATTTTGATCTTACTTGCACGGTTGTTGATTCATCTGCCATTTTGGCAGAGATAGCAATAGTAACAGCCCCAAAATCTGATAAGAACCAACCAGCAGGTCAAATTGGTAGGATGTCGTCTGCTGAGCTGAGGAAAGCATGGGGTCTACTTTCTACACAATACACAGAAGAGTATGAACAATGCATAGAAAGCATTATGCCTTCTGAGAAAGGTATTTAACTGTATGTGTCTGATCTTCAAAAAGATGTCTGGATAACATGTAAATTAGTTCCTTTACATTGATTCTTTACTTCCCATGGTTTTACAGTGGAGTTCAACTATGAAAGTTTGCATAAAGCACTTGAGCAACTCTCGGACTTTGAGAAAAGAGCAAATTCTAGGGTGATTGAGTCAGGGGTGCTTAAGGGTCTAAACCATGAAGATATTAAACGAGCCGGCCAAAGACTGATTCTTCAAGATGGTTGTATTAGCTTCTTTCAAAAAATCACACAGAAGAATAGTCTGAATGCCAATATCCATGTTCTGTCATATTGTTGGTGTGGTGATCTCATCCGGGCAGCTTTTTCTTCAGGTAGGATTGTTCTCTCTCAATAGATCTCTTTCCACCATCTTCTACTTCTATCTTGTCAATTGCTGCGAGTGCTTTCTCAAGTGTTGTGTGATTTAATTATTTCATTTGTCTTGAGAAACTGAACGTCCGAATTTACCCTTTTACCGTTAATACTGACAGAGAGTTTGTTGAAGCAGGGGGTTTAGATGCTCTGAACATACATGCAAATGAGTTCAGTTTTGAAGAATCAGTATCCACAGGTGAAATTGTTTGGAAAGTTCAGTCCCCTATCGACAAGGTTCAAGCTTTCAATGATATCTTACAAGACTGTAGCAATAACAGAAAGAACATGAGCGTTTACATCGGAGACTCGGTGGGGGATTTGCTATGCCTGCTGAAAGCAGATATAGGAATTGTGATAGGTTCAAGTTCAAGCCTAAGGAGAGTGGGGAGTCAATATGGTGTTTCTTTTGTCCCATTGTTCACAGGCTTGGTTAAGAAACAAAAGGACTTTGAGGAAGGAAGAAGCCCTTGTATTTGGAAGGGCCAGTCTGGAATTCTTTACACTGCTTCTAGCTGGGATGATATTCATGCCTTCATTTTGGGGTTGTAGAATTTATTTATTTATTTATTATTTTATTTATTATTATTATTTTGTTGGAAGGCATCATCTTGTTAGTTTAGGACGGATGGATGAATTATTTTATTTATCCAGGACAGATTTATAATGGAATTATTATTATTTGTTTTGGTATAATAATGTCCATTTTATGGGTCTATATTTGAAATTTGTGGCTTTCCCTCACAACAATATCGAACTCGGATTCTCTCATATTGGAAGTGCAGTATACCTTGTCATTGTTAATTGGCTATCTGTAACATTTACATCCATGTCCATTATGTATTTTAATTGTACCTAATACAATTAGAAATTCTATAGCACTTGAAAGCTTAAAATTCTACCGTAACTCTTAATAATATTAAACCATTGTTTAGCCAAGTTTTATGAAACGGAGGTGCCAAACCCAACCATCAATAAAAGACAAAGGAGATTAAGAGATAATCAAATAAGATTATATAATTATCAAAAGTTCAGTTGATGCAAATAGTTAATAGGATGCTATAACAACACCACTAGTGACGAAACCAAACATGAGCGGGAGGGTCTTGTCTCCCCCATTTTTTTGGATTAATAGTAATCTAAGTCCACATTTTAAAGGATAAAAATCTGTTGTCCTTTTTTGGTGTCTCTATTTATACTCCAATACTAAAAAAATATTACAAAATTAAATTTCAAGCCCTAACTCTAAGTTCTAAATCTTAAATCTTACACCCTATACCGTAAAAAATACACTCTACCTTAAACTCTCTAAACCCTAACCATAAACCCTAAACCCTAAATTTTAAACATAAGGCATAAATAAGGACACCAAAAAGGGCAAAGAATTTCCATCCCATTTCAAAGATCACAATGTTGGAAATACCTCTATTGAGGTGGAAGAAGCATAATTTCCGTTTGGACTCAATTCAAAGACGGACGACGCATATCGTAAAATAAAAATTTGTTGCATTCAACGCTTGAGTCATGGCGTTTGGAGTGTTTTCCGGTTAAATGGACACTAAATTTTCGTTCAGAAAGATGAAATGAGTTTGATGGGAAATTTTGAAATTTATCGCCGTTATTGTCGATATACTGCGGTGGTCAATCGCGACGAGTTGTGGATGAAATTTGGGCATATAGAGGGAAAAGGGAAGGAAAATAAAAAGAGAAGGAGATGAAGGCAAAAATGAAAAAATGATTTTATAGTAATCCAAATCACATTAATTTTGAATTTTATTTTTGACTTTTTCATAATAATATTGTTTTGTTGTCGTCTGTCATGTCATAATCTCGATAATTATTTAATGATTTAATGACTAAAATAAGAGCAACTCAAAATTTTAATGATTAAATTAAAATTTTTAAATTTTAGTAACTAAAATAAGAATGAGAAAAAAATTAGTGATAAGATTTGTAATTTACTCAAATTAAAAAATATATTTTATCTCTTCAAATTTTTATATAATTATTTTTAAAATTGGAATTGGTGATCATTTAATTATTGAAATAAGTAAATATCTAACAAAAGTACTTAAACCATTCATCTAGTTAGGTATATATTTCTTATCTAGTTGTAGCATTGTTCCTAAGATCCTTATGTTGATTAGGGGTGTAAATGAGCAGAGTTGAGTTCGAGTAATACTGAGTTCGACTTAACTTGTTAAGAATTTGAGTCGAGTTCGAGCTTGAGTGTGCTGAACTCGACTCAGCTCAATAAAAAATCGAGCAAAGTTCGAGCTCGAGTCGAGTATTGACCGAGTCGGACTCGAAATCGAGTAGCTCATGATCGATCTCATTTCATTTATAACCCTATTCATAATATTGATAATAAAAATAATAATATATTATTTTTATTGATCAAATTGCATGATTTCATTATAGATAGAACCATACAAAAGAAATATTTTCATGTGCCTCGTTAAAACCCCTAAGCCTAGTCGAAGAAAAAAGTACACATAAAATATACATATATTGTTATGTTAGTTTGATTTTTAAAAATAAAAAGTAGTATATTATATTTTCAAGAAGGGTATCAACTATCAAGTAGTTCAGCTCGGCTCGTTAAGAACTTAAGCCGAGTTCGAGCTCGAGTCGAGTCCAATCGAATCAAGTGTAAATATCTCAACTTTTATTCGACTTTTTAATCTTAAATAGCTCGTGATCTATCTTGTCTCATTTACAACCCTAACTGTAAATATCTCAACTTTTATTCGACTTTTTAATCTTAAATTTCCCCTTTTAAAATTTACAATAAATCGTTATGAGTTTTCAAAAAATATCATTATGAATATATTTTTGAAAACAATTTGTACGGAAATTTGTAGTACACTGACCTTGTTAGCAAATAACAATAGGGTGTGTATAGGGCGTGACGCCTTAATTTAAGGTTAAAAAATAATAATCGAAATATTAAAAAAGTATAGAACATAAAATGTTACAATATAACCGGAATGTTATACTTTTTGATAATATTTTAGGTTCCGTGCAAGTTTTGAAACTTGTCAAAGAAAAACTTTCAATCTAAAATGTTATCGAAAAGTATAACATTTTTGTTGTATGGTAATATTTTAGGTTAGGTATTTTCTAACACTTTGATTGTGCAGTTTTTTACCTAAATTAAGTTATTGTACCGTAAACTCGCCCAACAATAATGTACCACCTTTTTTTTTTTGAATTAATGGACCCTCCAATTAGCTGGTTCAGCATAGATTCCCACTCTTACAAATTCTATAAAACAAAGTGTCTTTAATTTAATTAATTTAATTTTTGCTTACTGCAATATTGTTTTGGGTAAACTATACCATTGACCACCGAACAAATTGGGGATTCCTATTTTGACCACCGAACTAACGAACTCGTCAATCAGACCACCGAACTTATTAAATTAACCTATTTTGGCCACCGCCGTTAAAAAGTTAACAGAGGACTGGCGGAGTGATGACGTGGCAGTTAACAAATCTTTATAAAATTACACATTTGATCCTTACTATTTACACATTCTTTCAATTTAGTCCTAATTTTAAATTAATAAAATAATTTAATTATTTAATTAAGTGATGACACGTGTCAACACCTTATTTGATTTTATAAAATCAAATATAAATAATTAAATCCTCAAATAAGGTGTTGACACGTGTCATCACTTAATTAAATAATTAATTTATTTTATTAATTTAAAATTAGGACTAAATTGAAAGAATGTGTAAATAGTAAGGATCAAATGTGTAATTTTATAAAGATTTGTTAACTGCCACGTCATCACTCCGTCAGTCCTCTGTTAACTTTTTAACGGCGGTGGCCAAAATAGGTTAATTTAATAAGTTCGGTGGTCTGATTGACGAGTTCGTTAGTTCGGTGGTCAAAATAGGAATCTCCAATTTATTCGGTGTTCAATGGTATAGTTTACCCTATTGTTTTTAATATAACCACCCATATATACAAAACATGTGAAGTAGGCCCTCTGTGTTTGTTTTTTCATTTACAACCTTTTAATCTTTTAGCTATTGTTTCATCTGTCCAACCTACCAAGAACTATGGAAATAATTGCATTATTCATCCCTCAATTATAAATAAATAAATAGATTTATTTACTAGATCATACTTATCTGTATTTATTTTTTCAAAAAAAAACTCTTGAAATTCTATACTTAATTGCTGATGAGATTTTATTGTAAAATCTATTGATCATGTATATATTTATATGGTTAATTATTTTGGGTAAATTACAATAGAGGTCACTCAATTATAGATAAGGTTACATTTGAATCATTTAATTATTAAAAGTTATATTTAGGTCACTCAATTATGGGTAAGGTTACATTTAGGTCACCCAATTATTAAAGGTTACATTTAGATCACTCAATTATGAGTAAGGTTACATTTGGGTCACCCGTCATATTTAAAAAAAGTATATCAATTTGTGTATTAGATTAATTAATGATTTCAAATGAAGTACTCTAATGTTAACGAGGATATACACATGATTTGGAAGAAAAAAATGACTAAATTGATGTATTTTTAAATATGAAGGGTGACCCAAACGTAACTTTACCCATAATTGAGTGACCCAAACATAACTTTTAATAATTGGGTGACCCAAATGTAACCTTACTCATAATTAATTGACCTTCGTTGTAGTTTACCCTAATATTTTATACAACACACTATTTATCAATATTAAAATTAAATTTATTATTATTAACATGCCATTTATGTGGCATATAATTTTATACATTGTTTGTAAATATAAAAAATTAAATTTAATATTTTTTTATAAATAAATGAATTTAATATTAATGACATGTCATTTATTAGTTCATTATACGAAGTATTAACTCATTTTTATATGTCCATACATTGAATATAAATGTATCTCATCTTGTTCTCTACTTAGCTTTTGATATCTTCTTCTCAATTATTTTCTTTCTTTTCCATTTCCATTTCCAGTTTTTTTAGGGTTTTAATTGGTACATGTTGGATGAAGGAGAAGGAGACGATGAGCATGGAATTACCTGCAGAATTGGGGGAAGATTTCAAGGCCAAGTTTTCGATTGTATTATTATTGTTGTTGTTGTGAAGTTCGGCCAAAAGTTTTTGAATTCTGGAACGAATTGAGAAGACGATTGACCATGGCTTCGAGGAAATCTTAACCTCTAGGCAAGTCTAATGCTTGGCTTATCCTCCTCCTCTCTCTGCTTTTTTTCTTCTTCATTTTATTGTGTTTGGTTGCTGAGAAAATGAAAGATATCATGTTTGGTTGTTGAGAAAATGAAAGATATCACATGAATAAATTTTGAATCTTGAGTTCGTGAACTTGAAAGTTGAAACCTCGACTTGTTTTCTGCTTTACCGATTATTTCTTTTTGTTATTTAAACTTAAAATTATGAATGAAATAAATTAAATTAATAAAATATTTATAATAAATTTATTCGTATTTGATTTGGATAAATCAATTAATAAATAAAATATTGATGATTATACTTAAAATTTGTAAAATTAATTTATTTTATATTAATGGAAATGACTTTTGTATATATAGAAAATTCGACTCGGACGGGTATTGTTTGCTTGCTACATATTCTAATGTATTTTCTTATTTGATAATTCTGATTCATGGACCTTAATTTTAATTAAGATTTGATAATTAGGTTTAATACAAAATATCAACTTTGAACGAAATTTGATGGTTAAGATGCCAATGTCCCTCCCGTAGGATTTTGAATATGTAATCTCTTATATAATTTTAAATTGACATAACGTCAAAATATATGTATAATGTTTGACTGAATAATTATTTTGGCTCATATTTTCTTTTTAAGTAATTTAGCCCTCAACGTTTCGTTTTGGGTTAAAATGAACCTTATGTAGATAAGAACTGTTAGTTAACTAACGATAGATGACTTAAAATGACATGACAAACATACATGGCAGTGCACGCCGTGATAGAAGAGTCATATAGACAAATATATTGATTTTACAAAATGATACATCATTCAAAGAATAATTTTATAAAATTGAATAATATATATATTTTTTATTTTGACGTGTTGTTCTGTCGAGTCATTTCAAGTTGTTTATCGTCAGTAGACTAACATTTCTCATCCGCAGAGGGGGTATTTTAACCTAAAATAAAACATTGAAAGTTAAATTGTTTAAAAAAAATAAAAACTAAAATGACAAATCAATCAAACGTTAGAAATATATTTTAACATTATGCCTTTTAATTTAATTTTTTTATTCAATTAATCTCCTGTTAAAAGGGCAGAAAGCAAAGTGCAAACTTTTGTAGCTTTCTCTGCATTCTTTCATTTATTTAATTTTACGTAAAGCTAAATGTAAAATAAAAAATAATTTTAAAAAAATTGTCAAATTCAATCAACTTTAACTTTAGGATAAGGATAATCAATTGAAATTCCACTTCTTCATCATTGAAGTTTAGCCGCATGCGAGGTCTCTTAACAGCAGAAAATTATTAAATAGATTCGGCTCATGTCATTCTAATTTTAACTAATAAAATTTATTAATTTAAACGCTACTTTTAAATAGCTATTAATTTTTATTTAATAAAACAAGAAATAAAAATTTAGCTTAAAAAAATAAAATAGATAAATTTTATTAATTAGAACAACGAATAACGTAATAAATCGAATCTATCTAATAATTTTTTCATTAGAGCAAACATCCAATGTTAAAAATTATATAAAGAAAAAAATAGTTGAATTACTACATCTTATGTAATCAAATTCTTTGAAAAATTAAATATTTTTTTATCGGAACTTGTACAATTTTATTGATGTGAACAGTACAATAAAAATATTTTCAAACGACTCGTTAATAATTTTTTAATCTTAAATTGAGAGAAAAAAAATACCCTTAAAAATATAGAGAGCAACGCAACAAAGCACCGAAAACAAAATACAATGCGGATGGGGACTGAGTTTGTTATATTCGAACCATATAGATAACCAAATCGTAACCGTATAAATAATCATAGAGATCCCAACAAATATCGCAAGGATTCCGATATTTAACGAGATTTTTAAAAAATATATACTTATTTATCTATATACCCCTTATACATATCTTAATAAAAAAACTTAATTATATTATTATCACTTTATTTTTCTCTCAAATCTAATCACACTCGAGTTTCTTAACATGTTTATAGCTTAATTTTTAGATATAAGAAAAAAACCTTCATCTAAATATTCTCAACACAACACTCTTTCAATATTCATCATTTCGTAATTCCTTCTAGATACAACCTTTATATTTTAAACTGAGCTGACCATTTATTCTGGTTAGTAAAATAACAATTTTGTTTAATTTTTTGGGATGAGAATTCTCTGAAAACCCCGGGATCCGTGCGGGAAGGGTATGCGGACGAAAAAAATGCCTAAAGCATTTAATGAGTATTTCTCAAAACCGTAACCGCAAGTGTTGGGGTCGGAGTGGCACCCCTAATTACCAGATAAAAAATTCTAGAACGAGTGACGCACACCGATAAACGCCACAAACACAATACATCACTAAACACCATTAAATTTTAATGAGTTTTAAATAATTATTAAAAAATTCAAAGGAGGGACATGCAATTAATCATATTTAAAATAAAATTAGAAAAAATTATTTTATGAACCATTCTCACAATCTCACCCATGATCCTTCTCAATTAATTAAACTCACATCATTTTTTATTTTTCACGTAATATTTTCTTATAAATTAAAATTTACAAATCATCGTCTTCTTCCTTATCCCTAACATATTTATTCTAATATGTTAATGAATAAAATCGTTAAAATAAAATAACATCCAAAAAATTTAACCCACAAAACAAAAGAGACAAAAATAAAATTAGTATTAATAAAATCATTGTATTCCAATCTCAAACGATAAAATACAGTGCTCGCCCATAATGGAAAATTTTCTATATTCCAACACTGTGAAACCGGTTCAAGCTTGTGCCACGGTCCATCGAAACTCCACTTAGTTGTTCTATATTCGGGCATTGCCTTGGCACCAATATGGTATTATGGGGTGTTTCGTTTTACATTAGCAACATTAGGAGTTAATCAATTTGAACTGTAGAGTGGTCTTAATAGTAAAAGATGATGTATTTCATTCAAGTGATTTGGGTTCGAGCACTATGTGTACACGGTGTGTGTGCCTTATTAAATGGCTAAAAAAATTGAGCATATAATATCTTGTAATCACACCAGTATATTAAAAAAATATAATCCAACAGATCAAGGAAGTTTCTTCGAGCGGTTTTTCTTCACATTCTAATATTCTATACAGTCTGTGTTGTTAGTTCAGTAGGCATTGTCTATGTTGAGGATAATATTAATTGGGGAGTGGGATTTGGAATTTGGAATTTGTGCGGCTTTTAATTTTCTGGGTTTGCTTATTTTCTTGTTGGGAAATCGTTTCTATTGCATGTAGGTTTTTGAACCATGCAGCAACCAAAACTGAAGGAGACATTAATTCAGATGAAACGATAGCCAAGCCATAGATTGGAATGCAGTAGTTTTATTAATAATAATTTTATTTTTGTTTTTTTATTTGTGGGTTAAGTTTTTTTTGGGTGTTATTTTTATTTTAATGATTTCATTCATTAACATATTAGAATAAACATATATGAGGTATGAGGAAGATGCTGATTTGTAAATTTTAATTTATAAGAAAATATTATGTAGAAAATAAATATGATGTGGTAGGACCATGGATGAGATTGTGAGAATGGTTCATGAAATAATTTCTTTTAATTTTATTTTGAAATATGATTAATTGCATGTTGTGTCTTTAAAATTTTTAATAATTAATGCTCGTTGTAGACTCATCCTTACAAGATAGTATTTGTTCGTCTTTTTTTTTACTTTTTGATAATGCACAAACTTTGTATATAAAGCTACTCGAACATGCATCTCTTAGAAAGAATATTATTATCTTTTCCACTGAAACCACTCGTTAAATTCACACTTAGATGTTTTTATATTAATATGAAAGATAAGTCTAGAGTAATCTTCGTGTACCGATATGTACCACTAACCATATGCTTTGATATGTATCACTAACTATTTTAATAACTTTTGAAATAATGAGGATCAAAAGTATGGTTATTCCTTTTAATAATAATATACATTAAAACACTTTTTCGTCACTTTTTAAAGTTTTTAAAATTAAAAGTTGAATTAAGAATTAATTTTTTAGTAAAACTTAGTTATTTTTGAATTAAAGTAAAAAAAATATAAAATATAGTAAAAAATGTTTACGAATTTTATTCTCAAAAAGAAATAATTACGCCTTAGGTCCGATAATTTTAAAAGTTATTTAAATAGCTAATTGTGCATATTAGTTCATATAATTAGGGGTATATATCGATAAATGTCGTTTACTTTAGAATTTTTCTTGATATGAAAGTTTTTTTTTTGAATAGATATCGATATGAAAGTTGAAATAACGAATATGTCATTGGAAATTATAGGAAAAATACTTATCTTTACAAAGATTTAATCTTACAACTAAACACCCAATTAATATATATAATTAACACTTAATATAATAGTCGACTGTTTGATATATCAATCAAAATTGGCACTCCAACCTCCACATCAACATAAACAGTTAAGTCATATAAAAATATTATTTCAATTAAAATCGAAGACTTTTATGAATAAAAACACAAAATAAAACTTTATTTAATTGTAAAATGACAAAAACTTGTTTAAAAGGTATAATAGTTTAAGTGCCTTTTTAGTAAATAAAAAAAATAAAAAAATAACCCACTTATTACATTATATTTTTAATTAGAAAAATATGAAATATTAATACATCAATTGCGTTCCCTATCAAGTTACCGTCCTTCCTTCTTTCCTTTGTTTTGCAAACTGAAAAAAATTATGAAATTTCATAAAGATGTAATTGATTATTAGTTAGTCTAATAGTATTAAAAAAACTAGATTATAAGTTTAAATACTGATATTGTGAATGAGGTAAATTGTAAAAAATCATTTTAAAAATAGTATTTAATCTGAATTAATCAACTAATAAATCAGATACAGATAATTATAAAATAAATTCTCATAAAGAGATAACAAGTGAGATTTGGATTGGTAACATTTTCAATAACATTGTATAGGAGTAAGAAAATTTTACAACGCTCGATGAACACCGTTGAATACTACTAACGCCGAACACCGTTGAATACTATTAAATTAATTAATAAATATTAAAAATTTTAAGGACTCAACATATAATTATAAATTTTATTTTAAACAAAATTTTAGTTAAATTATTTACTATATATAATATTTTTTAATATTTTTTAAAAATAATTAGACCAACTTTAATCAATTAAAAAAATAAAAACCCTAAACCCTAATTAATATATCTTTTATGCAATATATGCTTCTTAATTCTTTGGTGGACTGCTTTGTTTCTTTCGGTACATTGGTGGATTGTGTTGCTGTCATATTTGTTTTCCATACATGAAATGAAAGCTATATCACAGCTTTATTTTTTATTTTATTTTTTTAGGACTTTATCTTGATTAATTTGGATGATTCGCGTCGTACGCATGACTTTTTATGGGTAATTTTTTTTGCAAAAATTTTCTACATACATAAAATCTCGAATTCTGTAACCCCCTCGTCTCGGTCCGGACGCTTGACCGGTCCGAGTGGGCCACACGGGGAAAACCGAAGCGAAACCCGTTAAGGTTCCTCCTCGGTTAACGACCCAGAAAAATTCTTTTTGATTTAATCTTTTCTAAATGCTCATTCGAATCATATGTGATCATAACAGCGGAAAGACAAGCATTCATAAAACAATAACTCGAACAACCTATGCAAAACAGTCCCTTTTTAAATTATTAAGCAGGTCGTTTCAAAACACCCTCAAGGTGTATCGAAACGCCTTGACCTGGCCAACGGTTTTAAGCCTACACGAAGAGGCCGTATCGGAACGGAGGTCAACCGTTCTGAAACACCCTCAACGGTCAACTTCTCATGGTCAACGAGATTTTGACCGTTTCGAAACACTTTAATCTCGTCATTTTCTCAGAATTCCAGTAGCGAAAATGTATCGAAACGGCCCCTACGCGTTTTGAAACGCCCGGCCAAAAACAAAGGGACCGTATCGAAACAGGGTAGACCGTTTCGAAACGCCCTCTGTCTGCAGACTAGTTTTAGTTGGTTTATGGCACAAGGATGTCCTTAAACCCCTCTAAAACTTCAAACATCAATCCTAAAACAAACCCACATAACAAGCATGCATACAACATCAATACAACAAAGTTAAACACTAAAGGCAACAACATCACAAGACCACACATCCATACATAGCATTAAAGGTATTAAACTTCAACATGGCCAACACTTAGGCAAAATAAGATAGGTAAATACCAATATGGTTTACAAGCAACATGGCATTTAAATCCCAACCAACAAAGCATATAGAAGGAGTCTAGAATGCTCCTAGCAACAACAACAACATAATCCAATAAGCACCATAACACGGTTACATGTCCCATTGCTTGACCATTACATCATAATTAAAATGTTCATACTTGGTAGCTAAACAAGCACCACGAAGCACACTTGGAGGCCCCTTCTTGCACTTAGCAACCCACAAACTAAGGATCTGCATTGTCGAACAAAGAGAGAGCGTAAGCAATAAAGTTTAGTGAGGGTAAGCTCTTTAAAAACAAACATCGACAATGCAGGGTCCAAGCACGATCTCAACCAAGGTAAATGCATGATTACCAAAAGTCCTCAAGAGCCAAATGTTAAAGATGCATGAACAATATCCAATTATATGCCATGCTCAACAAGCTCTATTTCACAACATATGTAATCACATATAAACATCTAAATAGAGATCACATTCCACAACACATTGATACACATATCAATCAATATTGGCACCTAGCTATGACCCGAATACGCGGATAAACCCGTTGGAATTCACATCCAACAACCACTTTACCTCACGGTGGGATTTCACTCATCCTCACGCCCCGTCGATGGGATTCCACTCATCATCGACATATATATAACAATTTCCGGGCGAACCCGTACTCCTCCTTGGTGACTCAACGCCACCAAAGCCACGCGCGAATTTAGACTCATGTGTGCACACTAACATCCTAATGATCGATCATTTGTACTCAAGCATACTAGTGCCAACATTTAACTCAATCCACATTATTCATTTCAACCAATTCCGTGCTTAGCACGTACTCACCATGATCACAATCATAAACCATTCACATGCATTTCATAATGCATCATAAATCATGCCTCATCTCACATGTATAACACATTATACATAAGCAATCATATCACGAGTACTACAAGGCATAAGCATCCAATACAAGTTCAACCAATGGCTCTAGTTTAAGTTTAGGATTAGGCTACCACCCTAATCCTAACTCTAGGCGGGTCTACCAAGCCCGACCTAGTCCATATGCTCGAACCAACAATTTAAAACCACTTTAAAACATTAACCACTCACCTAAACTTCCAAGCTCAAAGCCAAGCAAGCAACCACCCTCAAGCTTCCGGATTTCTTCCCGATGCTTCACCGACACAAGTTCTCGCCTCTAAACAACCTCAATACAATTCAAACAACATTCAAATCAGCCCAAGCATCAAAGTACTAATCCGGAACACAATTCAAACACAATGCACACTATTTCAAGCCATGAACAACCCCACATTTAACAAAACTCGGGCAGCCCCAAAACCTCATCCAAAACCCATGTTTTCAACACCTTTTACACCCACAAATGATCCCAAATCAACCCCTAACCATAGCACTAACAATAGCCCATCAATTCCAACCTAAAACAACCCCCAAAACTCACCCAAAACCCTTCAAAAACCCCCCTTTAAACTCAATTTCGAGAATTTGCTTAAAACCAAAAAAAATTCACATATGTGGTACCATTTAGCTCCTAGACTTCATAACTAACAACATTGAATCAAAATATTAAGTTTAACAACATAAAGGCATCATTTTTAATCAAAACTTTTGAAATCTCCATTTCTAAAACTTTAACGAAAATAAAAACTAATTGTACTTTTGAAGAGAGGAGGTTGAGGAGAATTCAAAAATGGTGTTACCTTTCAGAAACGAGTTGAAACGGAGGAGAAATGAGATGGAATAGTGTTTGGGTGGAGAGAGCTCTTCAAACCGATAGTTTGATTTTGAGGAAGACAATGAATTGTAAAATTTGGTGTTTTGTTTTGTTTTAATTTAAAGGCCAAGACCATTTTGCAATTAATGAAATGAGATATTCACAAGAGCATATAATCCATGGCTATTTGGGGTTTAATTTCAAAATATGGTCAACACAACTAATTAATTTGAAACCAAAACCCGGAACATTATTTTAATTATAAAGCCGAGCCCAAAATAATATTAAAATATTATTTTCACCCGACCCCTTAACCCGGGTGTTACAAATTCAAAACCAACTTAAACGATGTCAAATTACTTATCACTTAGACCAACTCGTTGGTCATTGCAACCTTAATTTAATGGAGCTTTGTGCCTTTAAATTTGAAATTTGACTTTTGTCAAATAGTGCTTTTTGTTTCGGTGAATTATACAAGATCTATTTATCTGTTTGTTTCAAGACAATTATTTCTTTTTTCTTTAGCACGTCGGATTTAAATTGTTTGTACGATGGATAGGTATAGACGTATGTAAAAATTTAATTCACGTCCTTTAAAGATATGAATTGATATGAAAGTTAGACTAACGAAAATATTTAATTAATATGATATTGATAATTTAAGAATTCAATGAAAATATTTGAAGTATTAAACAAATATTTGTAGTGGTTAGTACGGATATTAAACTTAAATAAAATTTTCAACTACCATAGTTTATTATATATTTGATAGTACTAATATTTGCTTTGTAAATTAATGAGACTTAAGGCTATGAAGTCTTTTTATTTGGTCAGCAAATTCCAATCTTCTTTTCACAAATTATTGGCATATAAATTCAATATATATGGCCTACATGTTGGAAATTAATTTCACGGTTTCAAATTATTGTAATCATTAAATGATTTGTTTTCAAAGATAAGCTTTGAAATTTATTTTCTTTGCTTATGTTCGTAACATTTGAACTCTTTTAACTGTTTATATTCTGAACCGAGTAGTTTTTTTTTTCTTTTTGATAATGACAACTGAATTTTATTAATAACTATGAAAAATATCTCAAATACAAAGCATTCAAAATAGAGAATAATGAGATCTAGTACACCAAAATCTCAAACAACCCAAAGATGCAAAGAAAATAAATATTTTCATAGATATTAGCATACCGACAAAATCCAGAAGTCTTCCTGAATCTCCTTGTCTCTATCCAAACGAGACGCTTTACGATGTGAAAAAGGAGTGGTGAGCTAACCAAACTATCAGGCAGATTGTTCCGCTACCCAGGTCTGATTACATCGGCAAACGACCATCAACCGAGAGGGGATCTATCTTTTTATGAACACCGACAAAATCGAAATCAGAAACAAGCGTCGTGAAGATCTAGTAAGAGCATCAAACGAACGCTAAGGTATGCTGAAATCATGCCCAAAAGCGACAGATGAAACGAACACAAAAATAACGAAAAAGCGTGCCACAAGGACAGGGAAACACGTGCCACAAGGACATAGATTTTTATTAAAAATATAAAAAAACAAAAAAACAAAAAAATGAAAATAATGAATCCGGTGATCGACAACCAATATCAAAACCGATTTCTGATCACTAGCTAAGAAACAAAAATGGAAGAGGCGGCTATCAAATTGAAAGAGAGGGTATTGTACGGCGCTATTAGGGTCTGAACCGAGTAGTTTTAATGATAAATGATAATGTTATTTTTATTAAATGATTCAAATTCGAGTAGCATAATCTGCATGTGTATTTAAATTAGAATGTTAAAATAGAGTTTTAACCCTAGCTTTTCTTTTCTCTCTACCGCTCTTTTATTTTGGTTGAATTTAGACCGGCGACGGCAACAACTTTGGGATTTTGTCAACCGCTGGTCACTCATTTTTATTTGTTTGTTTCGTTCTTTTGATTTTTAGTTTTTTAATTCAATAAATTTGTCTTCATGACACGTTTTTTCTACCGTTTGATACGTTTTTTTTTTCTTTTTAGCACGCTTTTCTGTCTCTTGGCGTGCTTTTCTATTATTTGTTCTCTATCAGGGTTGGATCTGACGTCGCCACGACTAATAAGATGACGCTCATTTCATTATGTTGTTGATCCCATTGTCTCAGACCCTTGAATCGGATTCGAATACGCGATTACATCTACCGTTTATTCGCGATTGAGTTGGGGTAATGACCTTATCGTCAACGTACGTTCACTATAATATGCATTTGTCAGTGTTGTTTGTTGATGGTTTTATCCATCATCGTCGATTTGGGGATGTTTGTATCCGTCTTTTGTTTCGAGTCTTTGGATTAGGTTTTTACTTGTTCCTATTTATGATCCTCTTTTGATCTAGAGCTTAATTTGATTTTTTGGATTTGTGTCTGAATTTAGATGTTTGTTTATTTAGGGGTAAACTTTTATTGTAATTTTAGATATTTTCTCGTTTAATAAAATTAGTGAATTCAATTTCAAAAAAACTAGAATGCTAAATACGGTTTGTATTCTTTATTCGATGATTTTGGCTAATCATTGGGAACTTGTATAGAAGGGATTGTATTCGATTCCATTCAATCCGGATATATCTATGGTTTCGATTCATCAACAATTCTAACAAAAATTTCTCAAATTCTAACAAAATATATTATCTATATTTTCAACAGCTTTTCAATGAAAATATTTCTATCAGGGTGATTTTTTTTGGATGAACTATCAGGATGAGTTTCATTTCACATTATCAAAAGCATTTCTATTAAAAAATTAAGTTGTTTGAACTATTAATTTTTAGATAATTGATTTTTTTCAGTAGTTTATGAAACAATTCCTTAGATATAGAAAATTTTATTGAATCTAAACTTATATTAATTAATAGAAAACATATATTTAAATACTATTAATCATTTTTAAAATATTTATTAACATAGTTTAAATACTATTAATCTTAACATAGTTTCTTTAATATTAAATGAACTCTATTTTTTAAAAATATTTATTAAATCAAGTTTAAATAAATAATAAAATCACATATCTATATAGAATAATTTTGTCAATTTTAAAAATTTAAACAATATGTTCATTTTTTTCATTTTTATAACTATAGATATTAAAATTATTGAGCGACTAATTTGGATTGGATACCGCAAACACATTATGAGAGTGACTTTCTCAATCTAATTTATTCAATTCACAACTTCAATATCCAAACTTTTAATTTTACTTAAGAGACCAACTGATTGTTAGTTTCATAATTCGCTTTTACAAATAATTTGATGCTTAGAATTTTATAGATAAATAGATAGATAGATAGATAGATAGATAAAAATGATACATATCATTACGATTTTGAAATATAGGTTGTTGTCTCTACTTATAAATACTGATTAAAATAGTATATTAATATATTTATAATATTTTTAAAAGAATAAATATTCTATATACATGCGGTGAAAATTAAAAGTTTTCACAAGCGTTTTAATTTTAGGGTATAAGGAGTTAGTTTAGAGTAAAAGGTTAATGGGTTTAGGTGTAGGGCGTTAGAATTTAGGGATACTTGTTTCAATTTAAGATTTAGGGTTATAAATTAGAGTTTATAGGTTAAAACATAAATCATCACCATATTATCCTAAAAACTAAACCATAACCTATAAACCCTAAACCTTAAATTAAAACAACTATAATTAAATTCTAAACCCTATACCTAAACTTCTAAACCTTATGCCCTAAATTAACTCCATATACCCTAAAACTAAGGCGATTGTGGAAACTTTCAGTTTCCACCCGGTATATATGATATTAATCATTTTTAAAAAAGTATTTAGTCAATAAAATCCTATATAATTCCAACACCTCATAAGCAAAAACCTCAGTCACCTTTCATCCTACACAAAATGGATCCAACAAACAAATTCTACTAGGAATCAAAACCACGCAAATATTGAACCATAAATCCAACACAATCTAAAAGTAGCAACAATTGAAAAGCACACAAATTCCTACATAGTTCGGACAAGTACACACATTATTTGAATGCATCAAAATTGAACACATCTTCCCTCCTGTTTACTTTTTCACCACCAAGATCACCTCTTTCTGCATAAATCGACAGTCCTCGGTTATCAATAATAATAGTAAACTTAAATTCATGAACAACTTGGTGAAACAAGACCTTTGTTTTCACCTGGTTTATGATGCTTTTCGATCGGTTGGATCCTCGCCCCTTTCTGCATAAATCGACGGTCCTCGGTTATCGATAATAATAGTAAAGAAAATTAAAACTTAAGACTGGGAATCAGATTTTCTTACCAAAGAATTCAGCCCAATCTACTAATTGAAGAGCTGCTTGTTGGACAAGGAGAGCAACTCTAATGTTCTCCCTGACATTCAACCTCTTCAAGCAAGCATCATACGAGTCGAACCACTTCTGGTAATCGAACAGCACTACGGGAAAATTCGACGGTCCGTTTAAAGCTCGTACTAACTCATCTTCCTTTATATTTTTGGAACATATCCATACATCCATCCTCTTCAGATGCATTTTCTTGTGAAGCTTAGCTCTCTTAAATTCATTACAATCGATTGCATCTCCTATCAGTTCGACACGAAGATTTCCTCCGAGGAGGTCCAATTTTTCGAGATCTCCAATGCTGAGTTGATCGCCATGACTTCCATCAATTCTCATTTGGATACCACTTAGTGTCTCGAGAGAGGTTAAATTACCGATCCCTTTAGGATAGTAAGCCAGACGAGGACAGTCCTTAATACAAAGATACCTCAAATGAATCAGCTTACTAATTCCAACTGCCAACTTCTTAAGATTCAAACAATCTCGAAGATTCAAAGATTGTAAACTGATCAATTCACACACTGCTTCAGGTAAACTTTCTAATCCAGAGCAAGAAACTAAACTAAAATACCTCAAGTGAATCAAATTTTCTATGCCACGAACAATTTCTTCGGGGCGTAGATGAAACGAATCGAACTCCAATAACCTTAGAAGCTTCGACCGACTAAGGAAATCTTGCAAGGCATCACCAGATGTTTTCTCATCAGAGGCTACAACAAGGCTGCGTAATTTCTCTAAGCCATCAATGCACAAAGTAGAAGACTTGCAATTTTGAATTACCAACCTCAAGTGACGAGCATTTCTGGAAGATAAGTCCAACGTCGAATTTCCGACCACCTCTTCCGTCACAAACCTATCTTCAGTCAAAAACTGGACAAATTCATGTACCATGTCATGCATCTTACACGAAATTATGCCTCCGTAAGCATCTTTTTTAAAATCCTGAAAAAACGAACGGGCGGCTAAGTACTCGAAGTACTCTTCCCCTTTCAACTCTCTTCTTGCATTATCATTAGAGTTCAAATAACCTTGTGCCATCCAACGCTGGATCAGTTCATATTTACTAATTGTATAGTTGTTAGGAAAAATTGCACAATATGATAAACATTGTCTTATTGGTGAGGGCAAATCATAATAACTCAACAATAGAGGTGAAAAAATTTCTTGTCCAAAACCTGATTTCCATATCACACTATTCAGAACATTTTGCCACTCTTCTCTTCCTTGTTTGTTTTGCAGGAGACTTCCTAGAGTTTTTGCTGCAAGCGGTAAACCTCGACACTTCTTCGCAATCTCCCTTCCAATGTCCTCCAATTTTTCACGACTCATTCGGTTCCTCCTGCTAAATGCTTTCTGAGCAAGTATCAACCAACAAATTTTCTCAGACAACAGTTCTAAAGGAACAACTTCAGATGACTCCATTTGCCTAGCAACAGACTCGTTACGAGTAGTCACTAGAATACAACTTCCAAGCATGCCATACTTAAAAGCAGCTTTTAGTGGTTCCCAGTCTTGATCACGGTCGGTCCACACATCATCGAAAACGAAAAGGAATTTTATTGCTTTAAGCTTTTCGGCGATTATACGTAAAATGTTTTGTAGCGTTGGAGTATTGAGGGATACTAATGCATCAAGGTCAAGATCTGCAAGAATTGCTCTAGCAATTTGAGTTTGATCGAACGGATTCGATGCACAAACCCAAATTGTTTTGCTGAAATGAGCTTGAATTCTCGAATCATTGTAAATAAGTTGAGCTAGAGCTGTTTTCCCGGTCCCTCCCATGCCTACTATAGTGATAGTAGGAAGAGTTTGATTCCTTTCTTCAGACAGCAAAATACTTATTATGTCTTCTTTTACTGCATCTCGACCGATCAACTCCGAAACATCGACAAAAGAAGTGCTCTCTAGCCGCTGCTTGTGTTGCTTGGCTTCTTTTTTTATCAACTCGAACCTAACTTTGTCATTAACAATCTGGTCTAGCTCTTCGTTGATTTCCTTTATTTTGGTAGCAATATCATAACGTTTAACAATCTGGGGACCGGAAGAAAAGCATGAAATGAAGGGACATACCTTCCATTTTCGGACAGAGCCAGAACTAGTGGATTCAACCCCATGTGTTTGCAACCGTAGGACAGCAGTTTCCCAGTCGTCTAACACATCTTCCATGTCATAAGAAACATCTTTGAACTTGTCTAACCAATGTTTCACCCGCTTGTCCAGGTACTCTCGTTCTTCCGCACCTTCGAGCTCCAACTGGAGTGCTTTGAAATTGCTTTCAAGCCTTTTGACCTCTTTCTCTGCACCTCGCACCAGGCTCCACGCTTCGCAGGCTTTGTCAATTGTGATTGCAGTCAGCTGCTCCAAGATGACTGAAGCAATCGCTTCTGCCATTCTTCAGACAGAGAGAAATCGGAATCGATGTTAAACTTGAAATTGTTTTGAGATATGGAAATCAACTGCAGTTTGGGTTATGTGTTATATCAGTTTTCAAAGAGGACGTTTAAGATTGAAACTTGTTAAGCACTGCAACAGCCGAGTTAATACAGTAATTCGTAACAGACATTATAATAAAATACAAACTGATAACGGAATAGAACTTTGCATTGGATATAACATATTTTTGAAATGTTCAAACATAAAATCTATTAATTTATACGATATTTAAATATCTTTTTTACTTGCCGAAATGAGAAATATGAATTCCTTGAAATGTAATGTTGAAGCTGCACATTGCTTTTGGACCCCAATTTTGACACTGGACAAACAAAAAGTTGGGATCACAAACATTTCTAATAGGATTTATATCCAATACACTGGCGGTAGTTTCCACAAGCGCCTCAATTTTAAGGTTTAGGGTTTAGAGTTTAGGGGTTTAGATGTAAGAGTTTAGAATTTAAGGATAATGGTTAGAATTTAGAGTTTAACCTATAAACCATAAATTCTAACCCTAAACCCTAAATTTTATTCACAATCCTTAAATTATAAACTACTACACATAAACCCACAAAGCCTACACTCTAAATTAAGTTTCTAAGCCTTAAAATTAAAGTGCTTGTGAAAACTTTTAGTTTCCACCGTTAGTGTATCAAATAATTATCCTTTCTAATAAGCATGTTTAACAGGATTAACCATGCCTCCTTAGACCACAATAATGCATCAACCGTTGAGTGGCCCCGTGGAAAAGAAAGTGTTGATATTTTAAGAGATTCGGGCTCAAGTAATTTATCTGCATTAGTGGTTTTCAACTTTTGATTATTTACACAAAATTCCGTATTATCCAATCTCATTTCAGCTCATTATTGAACAGATTTAATTATTTTATACTTTGTTCATAGATGCTCTTAACCCTTTGATAATGTACATACACTTTGTAGACAAAACGATTTAAATAAGTGTATACTCAAATGAAAACACTTGTTGAATTCTAAACAGATTTAAGTTTCGTATTGTCTTTTCAATATTTAATATACTAATAATGGTAATAAAAACGATTCTATAACAAATATCAGATATATTTTAGAAAGTCACGGTCTTAGAGAACATTATGTATTACTACACTGTCCTGTTTAATGTAAAATGATAATGAATATTATAGTATTTGATATATATTATATACCGTAAATTAAATTGTTATTAAATGTGAGCATGCGAAGACGGCAGAGCACGCTCAGCTGTTCCACTTCCTTTTTCTTAGGTCTCAGGTTTAAGATCATTCAAGAGTGTTGTTTTTACCTAAATTTTTCCCTTCCCCTCTAGGTAAAAGTAGAATAAAATTTTCAAAAAAATTGTTATTAAATAAGTCATGAGTTCAAGACCGAACACTCTTCTTCCTTCCCTTAGAGTCCTCTTTCTCCATCCTTCTAAATTATATATGGATGATATTTGGATAATGCATTTGGTTTAGTTGAACTATGTAGTATTTGTTTTTTTTAAGATTATTTATACTACATTTCTTTTACCTTATATTAAAAGAAAATAAGACATAAAAACTCTTATATTAATATTAATAACCATCATTTAGATTCTAATCTTGTCATCACATAAAAGATCATTAAACTCGAGAATTCTTCTTAAAATTTAAGCAATTCCTTCCCAGTCAAGTATGCAGCATAAGAATCAATTGCAGCACTTTCAATCAGGATTCTTTCCAGGTAGAACGGATGAGTCCAGCTAACTATGGTAACGGCTAAAGACCTCGACTTGAATGGCAACGAAAGAACCTTAGATGCCAAGGATCTCACACCTACCGCACGAAGCAGTGGTTGATGAAGTGCATCCGACGCCAATTCACCAAGATCGACCACGTTTCTGAATCCCTGCGGCAAAAGTAACCTCAGCTTGTCGACATCCTCTTTCATGCGAACACCAACAAATATGATGTCTTTGTTGTTCAAGAACAGTTCAAGGAACAGAAAACCCCGAGCGCTTCGGACCGTTGTTAGTACACAACCAAGCCGAGTGCAGATTACTAGAAGCGCATCATCTGTATCATTCTGACGCCATGTTATGTCTAAACCAACAACCATGTCTTGATGTTCGATCATAGCTTGATAAATGAAACAAAGGCAATGAAACGCCCTATCTGGATTTGTATCACTCAGCACTTCAGTCTTCAACGCAGTACCATCCACCATTTCAAACACATCTCCTGTAAGTTCATAAACTGCATCCATTCTTGAAATGGAAGACTCATAAGGACTGAGGCAATGTCCTCGCCTATTTATATAGAGTTTTTAAAACTTGGGTATTGGCAGGCGTGGCCCGTGGGTTCATTGATTGCACTGCTTGGAAGACTGGCAGGCGTGGGTTCATTGAGCCTTTCAAATATGAATTTAGCTGTTGAAATGTGATTAATGCAAATTTATAACATGACATTTACTGTTAAAATCTATAAAGCACATGTATTTTTTACGTCCCGTATCGAAGTCATATTGGGTACGACTTGGATAAAAGCAAGTATTTTTTTGTTATTTTTTTTATCTTTTATTCTTTTACATTTTTTGTTTTTTTTAAAAAAAAAATCGCTCACATAATTCAACTATATATAATTATATGTGTGTGATGTCATGCTCATATGATTTTTGTATAACTTTTTATTCTTATATTTTTTAGAATTTAATGTTTATTTTATATTTGTACTTATACCTTTTAATTTTAAAAATTATCGTTTTTCGTATTTATATCTATATCCGTACAACATAGGTCAAAATATCTGGTTTTGAAACACTCTTAGGAGTTGAGGGGTTTTCATCTTCATGAGAAGAGATTAAAGCAGTTCGGCTTAAAAAGATCCAACTAATTTTAATGCAGCAATTTCTTATACTCGAAAATCCCAATTGTAATTCCAAACAGGAAACGGAAAATAAGCATTAAATAAAATTGTATGTAAGCGAATGAATCTATCAGATTAAACGGTCCATCATCCATGAGCCATGAAATTAATGATTAATTGAGTAATAATTAGTGAACTTCCGAGACTCGAGCTCCCAATAACTTCTTGGAAATCGTGTATGGAGTGACCGAGCTATTAAGAAAATGGAGGGTCTATTCCTCTGGTCTCTAATTTGTTAGTTTAAATACTTTTCAAATTAAGAACAACTCATCCATGGTTTTTTTTTTTTTTTAAAACGTTAGTTTTGTTTATTAAGATTATATTTGAATTTAAGTGTTTTATTTACTAAGTTATAAACTTTTATTATAATTTCGGATATATTATTGTTTAATAAAATTACTACATTTCAATTTTCCAAAAAAAATACTTTTCAAATTAAATTTTACTTCTTTTAAATTTTGGATTAAATGCTTATTATATCCTTATTAATTTTAAATTTTGACGATATTATTTTTTCTACTAGACCTAACGAACTTGACTTGAGTACAATAGTCTAAATTAGACTCGAGCTCGAAACAAATCGACTCGAATTTTAGCTAAACTGGAATTCAACCTGAATTGAAAATAACTAAAATCGAACGCAAACTGAACCGAAAGTAACTTGAACTGAAAGCAACTCAAACCGAAAGCAATCCGAATTTAATTTGCTCAAATATATATATATATATATATATATATATATATATATATATCTTATTCTCCTTTTGTATTTTATTACTAGTTAACAACCACCTTTAATAATAGTTTAATGGTTTAATATCGTTGTTTTATCTTTAAAATATCATCTTCATATATTGACCCGATCCGGAAAAAAAACAACCAATCTGATATTGACATGACATGAAAATCAATCTATCTGATATTGACCAAAATCGAAAATTCAACTGATCCGATATTGACCCGGCACGAAATAATATAAACCCGAACTAAATCCCAAGCAGACTCTACCTAACCAAATCAAACCTAAATCAAAAATCAACTCAACCCGAAATGATTCAACCCAAACCCTATCCAAATAACCTAAATATAGGGATGGGCATTTTACCCGATCCGATCGAGTTTCGGCCCGGCCCGTTCGGGTCGAATTTTTAATGAATTTTTTTTTGTTTGGGTCATGTTGGGTTTTTATCTCGGTGGAGTTCAGGTTTAGGGTGGAAAATATCCGACACGACCTGAGACTAATTGTGTAATTTGCCCCTAAAATTTTTAGGGATATTGTTAGGAATTTAGGTGCTCGATTCCTTCAACCGTTCTTGCTCGCCAAGTGGTGGAGAAGTGAAATTTTGGGTGATAGAGGTGTGGAAGCTAAAAATGATAAAGACAATATGATTTATAGTGGTTCAACCTTCTAATCAAGGTTTACATCCACTACCTTAGTTTCCCTCTAAGGATTTCCAATCAATTCACTATTGGTTCGTCCACTTTTCTAGGCTTAGGAGGAAACCCTTACAAACCGATCAAGCTTTCTACTCAAAGCCTTGATCAAACCTTCTTTACAAAGAGATAAAAATAAGCAAACTCAAATCCCTCTAATATGTATTTGTTTGCACAATTAAGCTCTCACCCAATCTTAAAATACTTGAACAAATATAACAATTTTGGCTCACTAGTGTTTGTCTATTACAAGAAATTAAACAATAAAGTCCTAAGACAATTTCTTGATCATAGTGTTGTTGACAATTGAAGCATTAACCATTTTTTGATACTTGGAGGTCCCTTTTATACTCCTAATTGAGTTTGTAGCCGTTACTAGCCGTTGGGATTGAATTGGAGCTCTTGGAGACTTTATTTCCCACCATAAATGCAGTTCTGCAGCCTACCGTATCGGTACACGTGGAGGTGTATCGGTACGCCATTCTCCAGAACTAACCGTTGGACTCTTTGTCAGCCTATGCGTATCGATACGCTTGAGGCGTATCAGTACGGTATGTCATTTAAAATATCGTTGGAAAATAGCCGTTGGGGTTGTTAAAATAGGGACCAGTACGCCTAGTGTGCGTATCGAAACGACCCCTATCCGTATCAATACGGTCTCACCTGTATCGGTACGGGTTTTGACAGTTTCAAAATTTGGGCAAAAACGCATCGATACGGGGTATACTATATCGGTACGGGCTAGTTGAAAATCCAATTTTGACTTCTTTAAAGCATTTAAAACTTTGCCAAAAACCTTTTAAAAAGCCTCAAACTTATTTTCAAGTTATTTGGACTTAAAGACATGTTTTAAATTCTTTTCAAATAGGTCCAAAATATTTTTCAATAATTATATCAAAATATTAGTTCTACAGATATTTATAATAATACCTCTTATTTATATATATTTTTATTATTAAGTCTTTAAAATTGAATTTTTATTTACAATTTAGTATTCAAATTATTATTTTTTACGATTAAATTCTCTAAAATTATTTTTTATAATTAAATCTTTAAAATCATTTTTTACAATTAGGTCTTTAAAATTATTTTTTTCTATATGTTGAGTCGAGTCGATTGCGAATTTAAGATACTTATTTTTAGGTCGGGTTAGGTTGACCAAAAACCCGACTCAACCTGTAACCATCCCTACCTAAATACCACCTCTTCCTTTTACCATCTAATTTTGACTTTGTCCATGATTGAGGGAAATCATCTACTAATGCACATTCAATCTGATCTTTCGGGACACCCCGGCCCCCGACACGGAACATTTTTTTTTTTTTTTTGACATGAGACACGGAACATTTAATTGATATCATACTCAAGGGTCTGGCCTTAAATGGCACCAAAGAACTTCATGAGACAATCCTATCAGACTCAAGGAAATGTATTTTTGTTCAACTTGGTATATTAAAATATGTGATTATAATTTATATTTATACTGTAATTTTGAAAGATAATCACACATTATGATCTAAATGCATACTACCCAAATTCATTTTTACTTAAAAACATATTGCGCATCGTATCATATTTTTTAAAAGTAATTTTTTCATGAAGTCCACCACATTGAGGTGACTTACTATGCTTGAAGAAAGGTAACATAATGAACAATATGTGGAAACACATTCCATCCATGTTTTATAAGGTTAGTTATACTTATTCTCTCATGTCATGTATATGTTCTTGGTCATCCTCAAGCACCATAGCCAAAAATGCAGAACTTTTGGTAGGACCAAAACATAGAACAGAAGAGGGAAAAAAAGAGACCAATGTAAATATTAATTAAAATACAAACTCTTATATTAGTATTAATAACCATCATTTAGATTCTAATCTTGTCATCACATAAAAAAACTTTAAACTAAAATAATTCTAACTTAAAATCCAAGCAATTTCTTCCCAATCCTGTATGCAGCATAAGCATCAATTGTTGCACATTCAATCTGGTTTCTTTTCAGGTCCGGCAGATTATACGAGGCAAATATGGCCTCTTTTAAAGACCTCGACTCGAACGGCAACGAAAGAACCTCCGATGCCAATCTTCTCACGCCTAGTGCACGAAGCCGTGGTTGATGAAGTAGATCAGAAGCCAACTCACCAACATCCACCACGTTTCTCATTCCGGGCGGAAAAAATGACTTCGGCTTTGCCCTTTTGAGATCCTCTTTCATACGAACACCAACAAATATCACGTCCTTGTTACTTAAGAACTGTTTTAGGGTTTAAAGTTAAGATTTATGGTTAGGGTTTAAAGAATTAGAAATATAGTGTATTTTTTAGAATGTAAGATAAATGTGAAATTTAGAGTTATGGTTTAAAATTTAATTTTTTAATATTTTTTTATGGTGGGAAACAAAAAAAACATGATTAGGGGATAGATAATTTTTGTTCTTTAGATACACGGTTTGGGCCAGTGAAAAATTAAGGAAAATTCCCCCCTATAATACTCCTATAAAAGGGTAGTCTCTCTTCAATGTTAGATACACTAGAATAGTAATGGTATAAGGATAAATTTGGTTCCTAATGTTTTTTTTTTTATTTCTGTTATTTTGACACTTACCCTTTTTAATGAACAAATTTGGATTCCAACCTAATATATTTTTTTTGTCGAATTTTTCATTTTTAACTAATATGCTCACTAAAACGTTAAAATTTAACGGTAATAATAAAACGGAAAATTCTACAACGAGCGACGAACATTGATGAACACCACTAACGATGAACATCATTAATTTTTTTTTAATTTTAAAAATCTAAAAGACTAAAATTATAATTAAAATTATCTATTAAAAAATAAAAATCAAATTTAATAGTTACTTTATAATATTTTTAATAGGTTAGAATTAAATATACCCAATTCTCCTAAACCCTAACAAAATCAATCTCTTAAGAAAATAGAAATCAGTTTATAATTTTTTAATAGATTAGAATCAAATATACCCGCTTGTTCACATGGTTGTCGCGTCTATTAAATTTGGGTTAAAAAATTAATTTATATTTTTTTAAGAGATTGATTTTGTTAGGGTTTAGGAGAATTGAGTATATTTAATTCCAACCTATTAAAAAATATTATAAAGTAACTATTAAATTTGATTTTTATTTTTTTAAGAGATAATTTTAATTATAATTTTAGTCCTTTAGATTTTTAAAATTTTTAAAAAAATTAATAGTGTTCATCGTTAGTGGTGTTAGTCAATGTTCGTCGCACGTGATAAACTCATCTTAATAAAACACATACATGTGACAATTTATTTTTGACTAAAATTTGGCAATTTATTTTAAATGGCATTATATTTAACTTATTACATGCATACATGTGTAATATAATTGCATTTCAAAATTAATTATAAAAAACAAAGGGCACAAAACAGGAAAAATCATTGATTAAAATCAAATCCTCTAAAAAAAATCAGACCATTATTGTTTCATCTCCTTCCTTTCACCTTAATACAATTTTAATATTATCTTTATATCCATCGTCTTCGTCATACAAGGTGAAAGGAAAGGAGATGAAACGATAATGATTTGGTTTTTTAAAGGATTTGATTTTGCAGAAGGGGCTAACAGATTGGAAAATGGCGAGTAATGTGGCTGAAACCAGATCAGCTCATTGTTACTGGACTGGAGTTTGGTGCAACTCCAGAAGCTTTGTTGAGAAACTTGATCTTTCCGATATGAATCTCAGTGGCATTGTATCGGATCATATTCGAGGTTTGCTCGGCCTATCGGTCCTCAACGTTTGCAACAACAGTTTCGATACATCTTTGCCGATGACATTTGCCAATCTCACTTCACTGACGAGCATCTATGTAAGTCGAAACAACTTTATTGGCAGCTTTCTAATAGGGCTTGGCATGGCTTCAGGATTGACTTATGTCAAGGCATTGAGCAACAATTTCTCGGGACTTCACTCGAAACCATGGATTTCAAAGGTAGTTTCTTGGAGGGTTCGATTCCTACATCTTTTAAGAATCTGCAGAAACTGAAGTTTCTTGGCCTTTCAAGCAACAATTTTACTGGAAAGTTTCTGAGAGAGCTCGGGCATCTTTCGGATTCGGAAATTATCATTCTCGTTTACAATGCGTTTCAATGGTATCCAGATCATATGGATATATTGCTCCCGGTAAGTTTAATATCCATGATTTTGTAGATAAAAATATGCTTTCTTTGACAATAAACCATTAACTAATGTTTTGTTGAAACCTGTTTTATGACAGAATATGGATACACTCAGAAGGTAGCTGAAAAGATCGACATCTATAGCTTCGGTGCAGTTCTGTTAGAGCTTTTATCCGGGAAAACGCCATTAGATCCTTCTTTCGGAGAATCAGTCGATATAGTTGAATGGACTCGAACAGATGTTAAGAAAAGCGTGGAGAAATAAAGGAAAGAACGCGGACAGGATCGATGATATTATTTCTTTGCTATTAATCATATACAGGAATGATCCCAGAGGGGAGAAAACTGGATATTTAGTCCGGATACATATATGTTTATACTTCATTGAGCACAAAATATTCCTTAAACATGTTTCATTTTTATAAGAATGCTGAGGAAACAATTACCTGAATCATTACCGAGCTTTTAATCCCGTAAAATTAAAACGGAAAACGGTTGAGAAGGAAAATCAAGGTGCCTCTTCTCGATCCGAAGAAAGGTTACCCCTCTGTACAACAACTTTCGTTTCCTAAGCTCAAAAGATGAAAATCTTTTGCACTTTTCGCCATCGAGGTATGAATGCCAGAGCTGGATGTTCTTTTGCTCCTATGCCGCAACATCGAGAAAAGTTGTAGCTCCTGCTGCACTCACTTCATCAAGAAAACTGCTAGACAATGGCTGAGAAAAAGGTAACAGATAAAAAAGACTCGGTGCTTTAGTCAACTTTAAAGAGTAAATTTTCACAGTTCGCATCAACATGGATTCCAATGAGGACGGCGCAAAAAGTTTCCATCACAAATTCTAAAAACTCCGTCCGACCAAAATTAATCGTTAACAAATAAATGTTTACACTATACCTCCTTATTATCAACGTGCGATAAGAAAAAAGGCTCCTTCTCTCGGAGACCCCCATTTGCATTTAATATTCTTTCCAAATCCTGCAAAAAGGACCAATAATGAGATTAACAGGGACTTGCGATTCCCGAAAAATGTATGGACAAAACAAATTCAATCACAATGCTAGGCCAAACTCTAAGATATTCTAACCGAGCATAAAATATTTAAACATGGTTTCACAATGCAGGTCCATGGTCTTTTGTCAATGCAATACATTTTGCAAGACAACATAGAAGATAGGGATAGCAGAAGGCCACTGATTACTCCCACAGTTTTTATTATCAACTAATCGGGTATTCTAAGTGTTCCGACCAATAACATTGCAACATAAGTCGATAACAACTTCTACAAAGCCTTTAATTCAGTTACGACAACATTCGCTTAATGCTCAAATTTCAATGTATATGTTTATAAATTGTAAGTGGAGGTCATAAAAGAGAGAAAAAAAAAACAAGTTCAGAAGATTTGTATAATAATTTAATTTAAACAATTTAAACCTAACCGCTTTACCTTTCCGGTCAAAATTTCAAACTCAAGCAACTCTTCCACAATCTTTTCAAGAACTGGACAATTTTTCTTGAGCATATCCCTTGCCTTACCATATGCTAAATCATAAATCTGCAGAAATTATAAGCATCTTTTATAGAGATTCGATAACCAACGTCATTGCAAAAATATAATAAATCAACCTCAATTATTCTACCAAGAATCATACAAAAAAATGAATCCATACCGAACTTGTCACATACCTTTTCAACTTTAGTTGCCACCTCGAACTCATGATTGTTTCCCATGCTCAAAGCCGTAACCTAATACCAATGAAGAAAAGTCAAGCATAAACAATCTATTCAGGCCAAAAGAAGAATTATGTATTACTAAAGCAACAACATCAATAATCCCTTTATCGCATTGATAATAATGAAGTTCACACTTAAGTTTTAAAAGGGCCAACACACAGTAAGAATGAACGGACAAAAAACGAGATGCTATCAGAAAGAAGGAAAACGGCCAATGTCCAAGTGTACATCCACAACCTCTGAGCAGTCGCAGCATACATAAAAAAACATATTATTCTAGAATTTAAAAAGAACCATGCACAATTGTTTCAGTATTTGGATCTATAAGGAAAATAGGGTACCGCATTATTACTATAGTAGACCGCAGGACTATCATCAGGACCCCATCCATACTGAATCACCATCCTTGTGGCTATCTGTCGCAATTTTCACGAAAGTAACTAAGATGAAATAGTTTAAATGAAAATTGTTTTACAAGTTCTCCTAAGCCTTAACAAGGTTATTATACTTGGAAATATGAAACAGTAAGAATAGGATTATATCAACCTCCTGAGCCTGCTTTAGTTCTGATGCAGAAAGAATATTTTCTTCTCCAAAAGGTAGAAGCAGTTGGGCTGCAATATGTGACCCAAAGCAGAATACAAGCTTTTTTTCAAGGTAAGACCTTGACTCTGCATTGCCATACATAGACCCTTCATTTCTTGCCTTGGTAATCTTTGTGCATCCAATTCCCTGAAAGATGACAAGAGCTAATTAGTTCTCGTATATTCATCCTTCCCCCCAAACAGGTTGAATACTGACATATTTGGCCAGTAAAATATGCAAGAATTATAAATTCACATATTGCACATACAAAAGCACTGCAACTTGATAAAATATAAAAGTTTGAATAAAAAGATGAGCTGAGAAACAATATAAAATAACTAGCTATGGCCCATACGTGATTCTGTAGTTCCTTATCCATCTTCATTGCACTGAATCATCTTCATACATTTCGTGCCAATAATACACATTTGCATGTTCAAAATTTAGATTAGGATGTATAGTTAGAACGTAATGCTGCTATCGGTATTATAAAAATGGTAGGTAAGCACTATATTTTACTTCGGCTACCAACTTCTCAACAATTGGATAACAAAAAATTAAATTCATGACTAAATCAAGCAAAAACTAACACAATGGAAGTACCAGAATCTTTAGTTTACTCCTAATACCTAAAGAAAGCAGTACACGCCACCTGCAGTTTTGAATTAAGCATTGAACCACAATAGTAGCAACATAGTCATAGACTCCTTAAAGATAATAACACTTACAAAACATACTTCAGAAATGCAATCTGAAAAAAAATTAGAATTGCTAACCTCCCAGGAACAAGGCTCAAGCCATAGATTATCCACAACATCAAAATTTGGTAGAAGTAGTGCGATGAGACCACGACCAGCAGCCCAAACAGCATGTGGGAACTTAGTCTCCCTTGTCCACTACAAATAACCACACTGACATTAATGAACTTTCATGACAGATGTAGGCCAATAATTACTGTATCGCTGTGAGTACACAGTACAAAAGATTAGTACAAATATTTATAACCTCAAACTACCAAACAATGCCATTTGCCTAAGACATCCGTCCACAGAACATTCATGAGAAACAAGCAAGTCATACTCATTTATTGGCACTTTGAAAATTAACAGCATTTACAGCCTTGTAATTTAATTAATCACCAAATTTCATTCAGCAAGCACTTTATTGACATTGTATAAGATTCAAGAATCTGAGACTAGCCCCAGAAATTATTTTTCTATAAAAAAGAATCCAACAGCAAATTATTAATAGCAGTGGACTTGAATATTTAAAATGACAAGAAAGTTAATTACTGACATCAACAGGAGGATTTAGATATTCTATTCCATTGCTTATCTGACCATATGGCTCCATTAAATCAACCACATTCTGCATATCATCTTTGGTCAAATTTAGCCCAAGGTGATTCACCAGCTTTTGGCTAATTTGCTTGACAATTTTGGTTTTCCGCACCCATTTTGGGACCATGCTGCTGAAAGTCTGCAAAAACAGTACAAATCAAACTTACATAATTTGGTTAAAATCATTTAATACCAAAAACATGTATTTACCACCAATTAATTTGGATTAGTTAAATATGAAATTCAAAGGAGAAACAGGTAAACAAGTAAACTAAACAAAAACAAATAAGTTATTCTTCAATTTTAATGAAGAACAAAACAGGTCCATTAATGAAATTACATTGACCTGGTAAGGTACGAACACCCATAACATAAGGTCCTAGTAAGAGGTTGTACGAGAATAAAAAAGGGCAACAGAAATATTATAGATGCTGAAGTGCTAAGACATTCCCAGGTGCCATAAAATAACAATAGGAATCATTTCTTACCGCAAACCAACTACAATAACTCATAAGTTCATCTGTATCAAGAAACTTGCTTCTAAATGCACTGCCTTCCAAGGCCACAGGAACAAGTTTAAGTTCAATAGGCCGCAAAAGAGCAGTCTTCTCAGCAACCTAAAGAAATAGAAGGATCATGATTTAAATATATTAGCAGACAGCCGGAGCTTAATTTTTTCTTAAAAAAACATTAACAACAACAATAAATGCAGGAAGCAAATATACGCAGACAGGCAAAACAGAGAGAGATTAGCAAAGAAGGTAAAAAGATTCATCTAAAAAAGTGATTCATAAATAAGAATAGCAATTGGCCATTTGGGTGGAAAAAGTTGAGAAGAAGCGTGACAATGATATAAAAGGTTAAAGACAAAAACTTGCAAATGGAACTTCAAAAGAAAGGTCAGAAACTACCTTTTTCCAGTCTACCATATCAATAAGCTCCTCATCCATGGTTTCCTTTGCAGCAATCTGTAGTATCCCCTCCCTTTCTGCTTGAGTTGGCCTTTGAAGATGAAATACTCTGTCCATACGACCAGGCCGTTGTAACGCCTCATCGATTTGCTTGATATTTCTAGTGGTAGCCATCAGAACAACCCCATCTTGTTTCTCAAACCTGCAAAAGGTTCACAGTGTGTTAGGAAAATAAAAAGAGGCTAACCTTACCACTTTTGTTAATAAAGGTCAATGACTTTACATAGTATTGAAATTACATAAACACAACCTTTACGAACAAACAAAAAAAGAAAAGAAAAGAAAAGGATAAAAGATAATAAAAACAGGCAGCTCAGCAAAACTGTTTGGGAGCATCCAACAGAAGTTGGCGACCAGGCCTTCCATAAGAAAAGAATTGTATCTCATTGCCCAATCTTTATAGAAAAGCTCCATAAATTACATTCAAGGATAGATTCCTTCCAGCAGATACACAGGCAGAAATAACTTAGAACTGAAATGATCAAATTATTAAAGCACTCACTGGCTACTTGAATCCCCAATCAGTTATCATGAGCAAGTCATATATCTCATGAGCACTTGATTAATGCATAAAGAGGAAATTAGTGCATGTGAACCATATAAACAAAAGGGAAACATAGTATATTACCCATCAAGTTCCACAAGAAGTTGATTGATGAAGGCCTCATGGTCCTGCTTTTTTGTGTGGATAAATTTTCCACGAACACCAGCAAAGAGATCAAAATCCTCCACAAATATAATTACAGGTGCCTAGAAAAGGGGATTAGACAGGTCAGCAAAAATTGGACAATATAAGGTTAAATAGTCCTACCAAGGACAGCAAATTCAAGATACCATACAAACACAACTAAAACTTTAGTTTTCTAAGAACTGAAAAGAAATTATTCAAGAACCAAAAATATGTTAGTTGTAGTTTTACGGGTTTTGATGCAAAAGAATGTTTACATCTTTAAGATATAAACAGAAAAGGTACAGAACTAGAAGCTGAAAATATAATGAAAAACAAATTCCAAAAACAAAATCACATATTGTCGGAAATATAGTTAAATGATTAAATGGTTTGGTCCAGTCGCACCAGGTACAAGGATAAACAAGGACAAAGACATTAAAAAAAATTGCATGCCAGTAACAGTAAGAAAAATTTAGAACATAAAAGCAGGATTTCGAAAAATAAGTCGAACCTAGTGAAACAGTGCCATTAGCAAGTTTGACCAAGTTTAGAGGGAAAATGGAGGTAGATCCAAGGAGATTGGAAATAAATGAACAACCAAAACATCATCATCATTCCACTTCTATAACTTAACAGTCCCGTAGAGACCTAGAATTTGAGCCATATTTTACTTGGCAATTAAAATTTATTTAATTTCTAGCAGATAAGCAATAACTGAAAATCAACAATAAGGCTCATAGAGGACTACCAAATCCCTGGCTGTCTGAAAAAGTTCCCTAACATTTGATGCACTTTGGCCAACCCACAGCCCAGCCTCCAATTGTTGGGCTTCAACATTGACAACTGGCACCCTTGCCTCAGCAGCTATGGCCAGTGCAAGAGACGTTTTTCCTGTTCCTCTCTCTCCAACAATAAGAACTCCCTGCAATATAACAACAAATTACCTAGACCTTGTCCATACTGCATTCATCATGGATATCTTTTTCCGCAAGTGAAGGATATTTACGGTGCACAGATTAATATACAAGCTCATGTTAAGTGCTAACAAGTTAAAATGCAACATTTTTATGGTTGAATTCAAACTGTATTAACTCATTATCAGCCTCAGAAAAAATATATAATAGAGGACAGATATTATATTCATGACATTGATTGCACAGTATTCTTTCCAACTGATTGATGCTCTTTCACAAAATGTGCCACACTGCTAAAACCACAAAGTATAAGCAGCTCCCTTAATGACTATGATTACCACTGCAGCAGAAGGCCCCCAATAACAAATTTAGAGCATGAGAACCAAAAAGGAATATCACCCAGTATATTGGTCGTAAGAACCTGCTAACCAAAAGAATCTGAAAAGCGGGAGTGACCTACATCATTCCTTCTCCCCTTCTCAGCAGAGAGGAGACGGCAACATGTCATTTCGTAACTAGCCTAAAGGAATTCAAGACCACCATTCTCATTCCAATATTTATTGCTCCTCTCCTATTTGCCCTTCCAATGTTAAAACCATCATTTCATTCTAAGCATCAACATGAGTTCAAAAAAAGAAGAAAATCCAACTCCAAAATGATACATAAAAAGAATGAGGTTAATAAAAATATAGCAGAATATGTGTAGTTTTCGGAATAACATACCTTAGGTGCACGGGCACCCATTTCTTTGAATGCACCAGGATTCTGTAGAAATGCAACTACTTCATTGATTTCCTCTCTCATAGATTCAATGCTAGCAAAGTCCTTCAAGGGGATTGGAGGGTTTTTCACTCTCTGCAAACCAAAACAAACTTTAAAATTATCTCATAGAAAACTTCAATCATTGAATATGTAATGTAAACTTTTGTGTCAGAACTGAACCTTCATTCCATCAAAAGCAGTTCTTATGGGATCAATGCCAGCCTTCTTCTTACATCTGATCGTCCTCAGCCTATAATTGAAATAGCCTTTCTGCAAGGTAACATATAAACAATCTTAAAACCAGTAAGCTGCACCTTGAAAGTCAAGTGTAGAGAAGATATATGCCTAAACAAAGCCTCCACCAAAACACCATTGTATGAACAGGCACCCTTAAGAAAACTGTAGGTATAACAAAAAAACATGAAACACAATTAAAAGGCATGTAAATAATACCACTCTCCGCAGTTTTCTCATGTTTGGATCTCTACGTATAGGTCCATAACCAAGAACTCTCGGAACTTTTCTTCTAAGGAAGCGGAATGCATGATATAAAATAAATCCATAGATAGTGCTTCTAATGAGAAACCAAAGAAACCAATTAAAGTCATCTGTCTTTCTGGACTTGAAATTTATTTCTGCTTCGGACTGCCATTTCAGATACCACGTGGAGGCAACAGTTTGACCTATTTCCTCTGGCCATGCCATCCCCAACTGCATCCTAACCTATAACCATGGCAATGCAGAATTTTTTTGAAAAATATAAGCAATGAAAAAAATTAGAAACTATTCTCTGAAACTCCATGAATGCACTAACAGAATTCATACCGGGTAAGGAATGATAGATTCAATGAGTGGAAAAACAATAACCATCATTATATCATCATTTATATTTTTTATTTTCTGATAAACCCAATCTTTTCCATATGATACAAATTTTGTCTTCCATAACCCAGTTAAGCATTGATGAACCAGCCTTATTGTCAAGAGAAACTGTTGACGAAAATCCAACTCCGAGAAAGGGATATACATCAATTGAACAGCAGTTGGGATGCCGCAAGCAAGCATTTTCAGGTATAACCCATCAAATCCTCCAAAATTCTCATATAGCATGTCAAATTCCTGGTGTTGAAATAGAAGGGAAAATGAAAACATTAAGAAGCATAACAATAATGGCTCATGGAATCATTAGAAAGGGTTTTACAGTCATATAACCTTGATGTCAACAAAATATTCCTTATCATCCCCTTTCAGTGCAATATACATCACAGCCCAGTCATGCCTGATTCGAGCATGCTCTACTAACTTCTTAGACACTGCATAAGGAACAGCCATTGGATCCATTTCCCACCTACTTCTCTCTTCATTGTACCAAGTCTTTGCAACCACTCTATCTCGATCCAAGAGAATTCGTTCCTGCAATAAACATTTTATATATAAGGAACAACATGACATACTCAAAATAGTCTTGTAACAGGCCTTCTCTTCAATATGAGGAAAATAAGTCTTATGATATGTGAAGATTAAATATACACCTTCAAGATCAATGACCTTCATGATCTGAAGGATAAAATAATTGAACTTTTGTAAGAGAAACATATGCATCCTCCCCATTTTACTTTCTAGTGTTAAGTTCAAAAATATCTCCATAAAACGAACTTCCTGTCAAGGGAAATGCTACCTGTCTTTGAGCTACATATTGTTTGCCAAAATCAGAATCTTCCAGCATGCGCCTTTTCAGGTCTGCTTTAGCTTCTTCACGCCACTTCTTCCAACCATGGTGCAAATGTAGACTAACAGCTTTAGGAACAACAACTTCCTTATCTCCAAACATCCACTTCAATTCAACTTCTGGAAATCCTTTCACAATTTCATCCTCTGGAGTTTTTACAACAAAACGCTTTTCACTGCCAAATTTTTTCATCCTTCTTCTTACACGAGATTCCAGATTCTTTTGCATCTGCCTAGAATCTTTAAGACATTGTTTTATGCGTAAAGCAAAATCCATAGAATCTTGATTAAAGAATGCTCCAAGATCTTCAACCTCCACAACACTAGGCAAAATCATCTGTTCAAAGAGCTTTCTTTGTGCCATTTTAAGTTCATCTTGAATTTCAGACCTTGAAAGATTGGTAATAGAGCTTTTTGGCGGACTGCAACCACAAACTCCAATACTTTAAATAAGGAGATGAGTTATCTAAGAAAAACATTTTCAAATTGAAATTAGATTTCAACAGGGAGAACAGGGACTCATCTACTCATTTAAATTATACAATAATTTAGAAAGACTAAAACGGACCATATCAAAATCAGCATCAGGACAGAGTATGACAAAACTGTTGGAAGCTAAAATTAGAAACCATCCGCATCATCAAAGTAAAAAAATGTCTGCAAGTACAGATATAATATCTCATATATTACATATTTAAGGGGGAAATGCTATTTACTCTTTGTAAGACAAAGAAAATAAACATTTAGATAACCAATAATTCCATTCAGAATAGGAAATGAGATAACTTGAAGAATGAAGGAGAACAAAAGAAACAAGGTAAAGTGATAAGCTATGAGAGCATTATCATGCTAGCATACCATAATATGGATACAGGACACACTGAAAATTCTATAATTCTACTCAAGCAAAATCAATTCTGATCGAACTCCAATAGATCAAGAACAACATACAAAAGTATATAATAAAACACAGCAAAGTTTTACCTCTGGAAAAGCTCCTTCCTCCTCATTTGGTTATTAAACCGTTGCACCAACTCCTCACACTCCCTCTCAATAAAACAAAGCTCCCTCACACCAATACTCAGCGCTGCGGTTTCTCTCCTCAAAATCTCATCCTCAATCTCCCCGATTCTCTCCCATATCCCACTATATTCTTCCTCCATTTTATCTATCCCCTCTTCCAACTTTTCCACTGTATCCGTCCCTTTACCTTTCCCCTCCCCCCCTTTCTCCTTCTCCCTTCCCACTTTCACTACTTTATCCACAATATTTTCAGCTCTTTCCTCTAACTCCACTTTCTCCCTTCTCAACTCCCTTAATTCCCTATACAGCCCTCTCATTATCTCCCCTTGCAATTCCTCTTTCTTCACTTTCACAGCTTTTAAAACTTCTCCAACATCCTTAACATCACCATTTCCATTCCTAACCTCCTCTATTCTCCTCAACAGCCCCGAAACCACCTCTAACAACCTCCTTGTATAATCCGAAAACTCATGCTCATTTTTCCTTAAAGTCCCGTCCTTTTTTTCTTCTCTTTTCCCCCTCACACTCAGTTTTTCTACCACTGCAGCCATTGCTACACATTTAAGCTCCCCATTTGGACTGAGATTTGATAACCCAATTGCAAAACAAAGCAAAGTAAAAGCCAAACTCTTAACTAAACATTGAAATGAAGAAAACCCAGACGAGGCTTTGACTTCTTTTTCCAAATTTCCCCTCCTGGGTACCACCAAGTTTTGATCTTTTAAAGGTTTCGAGCTCTCGGGACTTCCTTGGAAGGCCAAATCTTTAAAATTGAGCTTAATGGAGAGGGTTTTGGTGGGCTTCTTGATAAACTTATGGGTTCTGATGAGGTACCTGGTTCTGAAATTGGGAGGGGAGAGTTGAGAGAGGCATGGTGAAGTGAACATGGAGTCCATTGAAAGAGTGAAGGTTGGTGAAGCTAAGGGAGTGTGTTATTGATAATATGGTGGAAATCGGTTGGTCATTTTGAAATGTTCAGAAACGTTTGAGGTTAATTTTGGAAAGAAAGAAAAAATTTGGAAGCCTGCAACAACGAGGGAGTAGAACTGAAGAAGAGAGTGCTTCAGAGAGGAGAGGTTTATGTAGGGATTAGAAGTTTGGATTGAACCGGGTTCATAATGAGCCGTTTTGTTTCTTTTGTTTACAAATGGACAAAATATGGTTTTAGTCCCTTTATGTTCAAAATTTAATATTTAACCCGAATACTTCAATTTGATATAATTTCATAAATTGGTAATATTATTTCAAATTGTTAACATCGTTTACCAGGGATGGACGAGGGGTGTTGTCGTCCATCCGAAAATTTTTAAATTCCCTTAGAAATTTTAGTTTCAACCTTAGTTTTTTTTTTCTATTAAAAATTTAATTCCGCACCTCTATAATTTTAATATAGCGTCTTAATAATTCGCATCCCTCATATAAAATATTGTGTTCGTTGTTTATTAATATGTTAAAATCACTACAATGTGGAATTTTTTCAAATACAAACCATTATCGTTTTTATATGAAATCCTTTCAATTTTATTTTAAAAACCATTTCTTTTAAAAAAAATATCCATGTTATTTTGTCAAAAAATCCAGTACAATGATTTGACCTAATAATTCATGTATATTTTTTTTACTAAAATATTTCATGTATAATTTTTTTTAAATAAACACTAAACTTCACTAAGATAATGAGAAGAAGTATAAGATAAGCATACCCTTAAAAGATAAACATAAAAGAACAAAGAGTATACAAACATGAACAGTAAAATTAAATTTTCTCATAAAATTTTTATCGGTGTTCTTTAAATCTATCGTCATAGCGAAATCTTGGAGTGCTCACTGGTAGAGCCACATCGTTGAATTACTTTAATCAAAAAGAGGGAAAAACATCTTGGTTAACTCTATAAACAACCAATCCATGTAAGATCGTGCGGTAAGATTCAACTGTAGCATTCACCAAGTTGAAGACGTCTTCAATATCAACATGCCATATAGGCAGACAAAGAACGTGCCAATCGGCAGACGAAGAGCATACCAAACAACCGATAAAGGTAAAAAAAGAAAACAAAGAAACAAAAGATAACAAAACAAACAATAAAATAAATCACCGTCGGTAGACGACCAAAGCCGCCACCATCGGCTTAAAAAAACTCAAAAATTACTTACAAATTTTCAAGAAAAAATAACTGTTGTATAGAAAATATGAGAGAGGAGAAAATGTGAGAGTAATGTATCATTTCATGTATAAAATTGATATTGAGAAATTGAATATAATAATATACCAAACAAACAGTTAATTTAACTAAATATGTATGATTAAATTTTAAATTTGATCATAACAGAAGGTCTAAAATCATAAATTAGTATTTTGCAAAAGTCCCCCTCCAAATGTCACAATCACCAAAAACTCCCTATTAGAAGTACCCTAAAATTTTGTTTTCAAAAATATATATATACAAATTTAAAATCCCAGCTTCTTAATTTTGTTGGTGCTAATTTTTCAATTTTTTCCGTGACCTTAAGAAATAAGATTATTAAACGTTTCCCTCCTCAAGAAATCCGAGTTGGATTTCCGCTTCAATCGCGAATCTTCTTTCACTCCGGTGAGTCAACTCGTTCTCTTGATTCCCGATTCCAATTCACCAGTCCTTTAGACAGTGGCCGAAGTTAAATAGAGCTTGAACTTAAAATCGCGTCTTCGTTTTCGATTATTTCTAGTCTTAGTTCTTCGTTTCTATAAATTTTATTATTTTGAGTTTTCAAGTGGTTTAGCATTATGTTAATGGAGTTGTTGTTTTAGGGGTTTACGGGAGTTCTTATTTAAAAATGAGGAAATTTTGAAAATATGGGGAGTTCTTACAAGCTGAAATTGTGTTATAAATTTGAATACCTTTTTTTATCAGTGAATTGCTTAGTTCAAAATGACAATTAACCTAGTATCAGTTAGTTGCGGTCGCCTGTTAGTGTTTATTTTTATCATTTCTTTTTTTGCTGGTTGATGATTTGCTTACTGTGATTTATTTCTAGATAGGGATTTGCTATTGCGTGGCTGTATTGGTATGAAACAAATTTTTTATTAGAAAAATAATAGGATTTGATTCCAAAATCCAAACATAAATGTATAAGTTTTAGTTCCAGTTTCCTGGGTCATCCTTTCGTTCTAAAAGAAGTTGGTGTTTTTTATGCATTCTTTGACATAGACACCATAGGATCAAGCCGGTGAACCATAGGATTGAAAGAAAAAAAAAGGTTTTCCGGTGAACCGGTAACCATTGTCGATTGGGTCTTTTAGGTCTCAAGGAGAATTGGCGGGAGAAAAAAAGGAGAGAGAGAGATGAGTTCGTCGGCAGTAGAAGCAGAAGCGCCGGATCTGGTGTGCCAGTTGGATAGCGTCCAAGGTATGGTCGACGCACTCTCCGCCGTTCGCTGGAAACGCCATCAGGTCTGTTTTGAAAATTTATGGGTTTGACTAGTATATAGGGATTTTGGGGATCTGAATATACTATTTTTGGTATAATCATAGGATGCGGTGGTGGAATTGTCAGAGCATGGTGTGGTTTTGATCGTGGAGGATACTGGTTGTCTTCAAGCCAAAGTGTATCTTCAACGCGAGGTACTCATTTTCTGCTTCCCCCTGTCTTTTAGTTTATCTGTATCAAGTTTGAGCCTCAGCCTTCCTTTTTTTAATTTGCAGCTATTCGTTCGTTATGAATATAACGCTGAAGGCCGGCCGCGATTTGGAGTGAGCTTGGGACTCTTTGTCGACTGCTTGAACTCATTTTCTGCTCCTGGACGTTCAAGTACGATTGAAATTCAATACCCAGGACCTGATATGCAGCTTCTTGTCAAGTATGTAATTCCTCTTCTTTACCTGCATTTCAGTGTGGTAGAATTTTAGTTCAAAGGTGAAATTCCTAACTGTTCTAATTCCATCAACAGTGATATGAATTTCCCAATTGTATCCAATTTCTACTTCTTCAATACTCAAGTTGATTTCGGCATCGTAAGCGTGACTCGTTTTCCTTCTTCGTTTGAATGGTTATTAGATCTGTTGATTCACACGATGCTTGCATTTATGCGGAAATCAGGACAAGAATTCCAGATACAATTTCATGGGACTACAACTTTGAACCTGCTGGAAGCACACCACTTACTTTTACTGTCAAGGTATTGTATTCAATTGGCGTGATCATATCATATAAGAAATGGGGGTAGCTCGGATATTAGGGCTGTGCAATCTATTAAAATGGCATATCAATTTTTAAGAAAATCAAATGTTTGTTGACTTGTTTGCGTGGTAGATTGACTTTTGAATAAAAAATGAGTTTATCATAACTCAAAATCTATCAAGTATAACATCATTTTGCTCTTCCCATGTACTTTATCACTAATACAGAATTAATCTTTTGTTTTTTACTTGTAAATATTTAACTTCACTCATTTTGTCTCCCAACTTTTTCTTGGGCCATGTATGGCCGCTCGTATTTGCATCTGTCCAGAATCATCCCGGTGAGAAAGAACCAAGCATGCCTTGAGTTAGGAAGCTTTTGCACACATTTGTTAATGGCTGTTTTTGAATTCAAACTCTTATACTCCTAATATCTGATGTTATGGGTTTATGAGCTCTTCCAGACACCTTTTTGGTCTTCTATCAGATGATTACGTGCTTGGAATATCCACTTAGATTCAATCAACTGTTACAACTGCAAATTACAACCATATAGTTTTCCTTGATTCAGTCTGCAGCATTGAAGGAAGCAATCGATGATCTAGAATGGCCAGGGTCGAGCATCCAAATCGTTATACAGCCCGACCCCCCGTGCATTACATTTAAAGGAGAAGGCCATGGAGACTTGCAGGTGTGGTTTTACTTTCACACTCGTAAGCAACATATTGTTTTGGTTTCAAGAATTCAGAAGCTTAACCACTCGTCCTCTTTGCAGGTAGATTTCACGTATTATGTAAACACTGATCTTGTGATTGCATTTCATTGCGATCGCCAAGTATCCTACAGGTATGTTTATTCCGTATCGATTCTTTACATCGTATTAACCATTTAACTTAGCAAATCAAACATCATCTGTTCTCGTCTTGCAACTTGGCAGGTATAAATACAAGTTTCTTCGAGCAATAACTTCAAATCTTCCCAGCAGTGTTATTAAAGATAACAGAGGAAGTAAGTTGACTATTGGGAGAGGAGGAATGTTGAAAGTTCAACATTTAGTTTCAGTAGCAAGAGCAGCTGCTTCACATCCTCATATTGATTCTGCCGGACATCAACAACCTAGTCGAATTGCTTATATCGAATTCTTTGTTAAGTCCGAGGTTGATGAAGACAATTAACAATTCATACGACTTTATTCGCTTGTTTTTTTCGTTTCAATTTCTAGCAGTCAGTCAGTAACATATCTGTCTTGCTGTTTGTTTTCTGAAGGGGAAAGTCTGATTTGAAAAGGCTGTAAAGGACTTTCACAATGATATTCAAAGAGGCTTTTCTTTTTCTTTTAAAGCTAGTAGAATGTGCAGCTTCCAACTTTTGTTTGGAAACAAATACTTCATTTTGTATAGTGATGTAAACAGATTTTATGTAGCCTAAATGGATAATTGTTACCCTGCATATTAATTTGCATTAAAGTTTTAAAAAGTACATGAATGGAAATTATAGTTACATATAATATATTTCAACAATATAGTGAAAAAACATGTCATTATCTAAATCTACATTACATATGCGATGGGGGATTGTGGATTTGGAAATTCGAATTTAACTCTATATTATAAAATGTAAAATATGTCTAATTAGATTCGGATCTGAATTTAATATTGGAACAGGTATTGAAACTACTAGGCCAGTTTCGAAACCCCACCGAAACCACTAGGCTAGTTTCGAAACCCCTATAGTTTCAAAACCAAAAGAGGATGAATATCTACCTTTGCCACCAAAACACAAGGGAAGGAGCTGATATTAAGAAATTGAATATAATACATATACCAAACAAACAGTTAATTTAACTAAATATGTATGATTAAATTTTAAATTTGATCATAAAAGAAGGTCTAAAATCATAAATTGATATTTTGCAAAAGCCCCCTCCAAATGTCACAATCACCAAAAACTCCCTATTAGAAGTACCCTAATTTTTTTTCCTTCAAAAGTATATATACAAATTTAAAATCCCAGCTTCTTAATTTTGTTGGTGCTAATTTTTCAATTTTTTTCCGTGTCCTTAAGAAATAAGATTATTAAACGTTTCCCCCAAGAAATCCGAGTTGGATTTCCGCTTCAATCGTGAATCTTCTTTCCCTCCGGTGAGTCAACTCGTTCTCTTGATCCCCGATTCCAATTCACCAGTCCTTTAGGCAGTGGCCGAAGTTAAATAGAGCTAAAATCGCGTCTTCGTTTTCGATTATTTCTAGTCTTAGTTCTTCGTTTCTATAAATTTTATTATTTTGAGTTTTCAAGTGGTTTAGCATTATGTTAATGGAGTTGTTGTTTAGGGGTTTACGGGAGTTCTTATTTAAAAACGAGGAAATTTTGAAAATATGGGGGTTTTGGAGATTTCTCTCTCTCGTTTACTGTTCTTACAAGTGGAAATTGTGTTATAAATTTGAATACCTTTTTTATCAGTGAATTGCTTAGTTCAGAATGACAATTAACCTAGTATCAGTTAGTTGCGGTCACCTGTTAGTGTTTATTTTTATCATTTCTTTTTTTGCTGGTTGATGATTTGCTTACTGTGATTTATTTCTAGATAGGGATTTGCTATTGCGTGGCTGTATTGGTATGAATCAATTTTTTTATTAGAAAAATAATAGGATTTGATTCCAAAATTCAAACATAAATGTATAAGTTTTTAGTTCCAGTTTCCTGGGTCATCCTTTCGTTCTAAAAGAAGTTGGTGTTTTTTATGCATTCTTTGACATAGACACCATAGGCAGAAACCACATGCCAGTAATTTTGAGGTTAGTCTAGGATAATAAAGGAAGTCACTTGCAAATAAACATGAATGCTTGCTATCTCTGCTTCTTTATTGTTGTATGACGTGACTGCGTGATTTTCTTGGTTGATTGATTGGTCCTTTGCTTGGTTTGCTGATATGTTTAGTTTACATCTTCATAGCTGCTTCTTCGGAGGGTTATTCTCTTTCTTAATGCAACTTGAATAAAGATGGATGAAAAGCACAACGAAGTTGATGATGTTGACAGAGCCTCTAGTGATTCTTTTTTCAATGATTCAGATGATGATGAACCATCAACATCTGGACAAGACGATGGGGTGCGTTTTGAGGTAAGTCTATATTGATGTTTCTTATCATTGTATACTGTTTAACTTTTTGATGGATTCTAAGAACTTCGCCATCCTCCTTCCTGTTGCTATTTATATTCTTCTGTGATTCTAATGCTTGCATTTATTTGCACTTATACACACTTTATCCATTGAATTGTGTAGGAGCCTTTGACTGAGAAGGAAATAGAAGAGCTGGTATCTGAGTTTTTGGAAGTTGAGAGCAAGGTACTAATATGTTCATTCAGACATCTTTGATCCTTTCTTTTTCTTTATTATGTTGGAATGTTTTCTCACACTCATTTCAGGCTGCAGAGGCACAAGAAACACTTGAAAAGGAGTCTCTTGCTAAAGTGGAGAGTGAAGTGAGAAAGGAGCTGGCACAAACTCTTCAGGGGGATGATGTTAGTAAACTCTCTTGTTTCTATCTCATCAAAGTTCTGTTGTCCTTTCCCATCTCTGATTCTTTTTACTTTGTTCATAGTTGGAGACAGCTGTTGCAGATGAAATGACTACTTTTATAGAGCAATGGGAAGTTGTGCTAGATGAGCTCGAGACAGAGAGTGCACAATTGTTGGTCTGCTTTTTCCTTCTGTTTTTATTTATTAAAACCGTTGCCTCCTATACATATATTATTGGGTGAATGAGTACTATTATCATTCACAAAATTAATTTTCTGTAGCAAACTAACATTTGAATGTAAGCTCAGATTTTATCCTTTAAAATTTATGTTGTCAGCTTTGAGGGATGTTTGGGTCATGAATGGATTTGTCATTTGTTCATTCCTACCCGTTGCTTCCCCTCTTCCCGGCTGTGTTGAAAAGAGAAGAAAATGCTGCTGGCTATCCCTGGAAGCCTTAAGTTTATTTGGCTGAAATATTTTCTTTCAATTTCTTTCTACTATATTTTCTTCCCAACCAAATAGCAGTACATAATTTAATTAATAATTGTATTTCGGTATATCATTGTTAACATTTTGAATCATATGATTGTCTAACAAAGTTTGTTTTAGCGTCAATTGCATTTTCTTATGCCGCTGCCCCCCTCTCCCCCTTTTTTCCGCTGTTTAGAAAGTGTGGTTATTCTTGACATCTCTATTCTGAACAGGAACAACTTGATGGGGCTGGTATTGAGTTACCCAGCCTTTATAAGTGGATTGAGAGTCAAGCTCCCAATGGTTGCTGCACTGAAGCTTGGAAAAGAAGAGCACACTGGGTAGGATCTCAGGTGACTAATGAAACTTCTGAGTCTTTAGCTGATGCTGAAAAGCATCTTCAAACCCAGAGGCCCGTAAGGAGGTATGATTCTGGCCTTAGGATACTGAACTATTGAGTAGCAATAGACCAGTTGAATTTGACCATACCGTTTGAAGAGTGTTTCCAATAAATATTACCCTTGTATGTGTGTGACATTTCAATATTTGAATCCTTAGCTTTTATTTTTTTTTCTTCTTAATTGTTGAATTATACCGAAAAAGAGGAGAAAATTATGTTAGTACTAGTTAATAAGCCACCATCTTGTGAAACGTTGCCTTCGTACATGTAGTTATTTAGCCAGGTGACTATTGCTCAGCCTAAGGCCTTGATCTAAACTCAAGGTCCTAGTTACAAGGTTGGGTGTTCTAGAACTAAAACCAAGTATTTGTGCTGTAAAAGTTGATCCACACATTCATGTTTTAGCAATAAATTTAGTCTCCTTAGTTCTTCTCTGAAAGGCTTCAGTTGATTTGTGGATCAATGTTTTTGATTCAGGAAACATGGTAGATTATTGGAGGAGGGTGCTAGCGGATTTCTGCAAAAGAAGCTTTCCAATGATGCTAGCCAGGAGGCACCAACAGGAAAATCGGACATAGACTGGAGCTCATTCATGAAAATATGTTCTGATGGTTTAACTGAGGATGACACTGGTTTTGGCAGCAAGAACTGGGCTTCTGTCTACTTGGCCAGCACCCCACAACAAGCTGCATTAATGGGACTTAAATTTCCTGGAGTTGATGAGGTGTGGAATTACTTTTTTGTCATATAGTAGGGCTAGATCCTTTTAGAAATCTCATTTTCTAGTATCAAAATGGTTTTTCTAACTCTTGAAATTCCCTTTTTTCCCCTTGGGTATAGATGAGGAACTAGGGAGTATTCAAGAAGGGAATTGGACCTTGGGCCACAACCTTAGAATAATGTCTTTCCTAAAGTTACCACATGTAATTTTTTTTAATTTATCAGGCTGAAACTGATGCTGAAAAGCCTTTTGGTTTAACCTGAGCTTTTGGCTCCATAGTTGGTGAATTCATCTTTTGACTTAGAGCTGGATTTGAATCCTCCCATTCCTCAATGTATAAAAGAAAGAAAAAAAGCTTTATGGCTTGCTTATGGAGAAAAATTGGGATTAACTTATCAAAGCCTAAACACCTTCCGCCCCACCCTTACCCCTTGTACCACCAAATAATCTAATGGCATGCCTTGACCCCTTACCTATTATACCATGTCCTAGGACATTCTTCTTTCCTGGTTTGGTACCAAGAAATTTTGCAATCAGTTTTATATAGTCTTGTTTTCCATGTCAAAGTCATATTTCTTCTTAATGAAAAGATCGTACGGTGATTTACCTTTTCATTGCTTAAAATTTGTGTTTTAATGAGATTTGTTGTAACCTAGTCTGTATAGATTCAGCAGTTCTTGGGATGAAGTTTCTGGTAACCTTTTTTTGTTAGGTGGAGGAGATTGAAGATATTGATGGCAGTTCAGATAATCCGCTCATTGCAGATGCCATAGAAAATGAGAAAGAGCTGATTCTATCTGAAGAGCAAAGGAAAAATTTTAGAAAGGTTAGTCAGTGTTTGATGCAATTATTCTTTGTTCCCAGACTCTTTTCAAACACATTTATCACCTTCTTTCCAATAATTTTCTGTCATGTTTTGCAGTTGATACATTGAGTGAGCATCTTCTTTTCAAAAACATTTTTCTAAATGCTGCCTTTTGCTTGAATCTCTTTTCCTCGAACTACTTATCTGTTTTTTTTGGGAGATACATCTTGGATAGTGCTCATCTTGGTAGTGACTACTGATAGAATTTGTTCAGGGTCATGGGATTTCCATAGTGTAATATATAACCGTATTTTATCTTCTACAGTATTATGCTTGTCATAACTCCTACAGCTCATCTATCCTTGCATTAACATCTAAACATGTATTGACAGGTCAAAGAGGAAGATGATGTAAATATTGACAGGAAGTTTCAGCTGCATTTGAAACAGAAGAGACATCGTAGAAGATCAAAACAGGTTTTACAGTTAATTACGTTTTATTGTTTCTCTTTTTGTGTTGCCCTAGATTAATTGTAGAATATTACTATATATATTGTGTGTATGGGGACATCTTGTCATTGCCTTAAAGTAACGACACTCTCGTGCATTAAGGCTAAAGATTGATGAAATTTAAGTTCCCTTTGATATAGTTTTTAATAATTTTAACTGAAATTGAGCTTAATGTTGTGGAAACTTATAAGGTTGTTTTAGTGAATTGGCTTCCCCATATATAGGACAAATCTGATAAACCATGTGGCTTTTTAGTGGGTTGGGCTCAAGAAATTTTCAGGTGTTGCTGTTACAGTTATGCTTGAAAAAGTTGCAAGGATCTAGAGGTCAATTGGGGTTTTCATCTAGTTATTCTTGAAGGAGTGATAGTGGTTTGAATGAGACTACAAAGCTGCTTTTTCCTAGTGTCAAGAAAATGGATTTTCAGTTTTGCTTAGAAGATCAATTTGTAAGAGTTGGAGTGAAAATTTTGTAGAAGGTTAGCGAAGGACTTGATTGCATTGGGACAAATAAATTAGTTTAGGGGTGCAGCTGTTGTGTTGTCAATAGTTAATAGTGAAGAAAAACAATCAGTTCCATTGTCAGAATTTACTAGAATATTGTAAGTGTGATGATGGTATTTGCAGACTTTTGGACTAGTCCTTATACTTCAGAGACCATGTCTCCTGCACTGGAGAGTACCCTAAGGCACCCTCCTTTTTCAGGAAAAAAGAGTAACAAATAGTCAACTTTATACCCATCGCATAATACTGTAGGAACTAGGAACAGCTTAACAATAAAATCCAATTACAGAAAAGAAGAAAGCTTCTTAGCATAATCATCTATACTTGTTGACGAAATGGAAACAATTTAGCATGTCAAAGAACCTAACATTCTTTAGGGCCTCAGATGAAGCTAATATGATATGACTATGCATGCAAGGACTTTAACATTCTTTATGTTTTTATGTTACTAAACCTTGTCCCTCAGAGAATTTTGCCCTTTTGATCAGGCAATGGAAAGCAAGTTAGATCAGTCCCAGCCTTTAGAAGATGATTCTAACTCAGTTTCGAACAAGGAAAATCGAGAAGATAGGGAGTGTGTGCCTAATAATGAGAATGGTGTTACTTGTCAGACTTTAAAGAATGACGTGCTTGAAAGTTTTGAATCATGTAAGCTGGGCAGGACACAGTCTAGTCCTAATGGCATGTCCTCTGAGCATGTTGAATCAGATAAGTCTGGTTCTGGAAAACTCGTTGGTTCCAAGCGTTCAAATGAAGATATAGAGGCTAATGAAAATAATAAGAAGGCCCGGACTGTTATCATAGCCAGTGATGATGAAGCTGATAGTACAGTGAAGGATGAATTGATTTCATCCAAATTAGAGAGAGTCATAGGATCTCAAGATACAACGGTTTCTAGCTCTGATAGTGATTCAGAGAATTCAGATACTGATACCAATACTTCTGTCAGGTACATGATATTCCTTTGAGATAAGAAAATTTTAGACAATTTGCATCTCTTTTTCTTTTCCTTTTATTTTCATCATTTATATGATTTAAAAAATTTATATATGCTTGTCTTCTCTGAATTTGCATTAATATTACTGTGCAACATCGTTTTGGGGTCGAGTGATCTTTAACAAGTGTAAGTTGTAGGATATTAAGTTTGCTTGTTACATAAATTTTCTTTGTTCATACAGTAGAAGTTAATGTTTTCAGTTCTCATAGTTATTTTCTTTCACGGAGTCAGGACAGGCCTAAGATGTTATAAGCAATGCTTCAATGTATTCCTTTTTCTAAACCATGCCCCTCGTGCATGCAGCATTGATATTGACACACATAAATGTCATCGTCTCTTGTTTTATAAATTACTGTTCAGGTTCTGCTTATATAGATGTAGTTTGTGCTATTTATGGCCCTTTTCTTTTTGCAATTTGGCCATTTTTGGTAGTCTCTATCCAATGTCTTTCTTTTTATGGATACTCTGCACCAATTTATTTACAATCAGTTAAACTATGAAGTTGACTCACCCAATAGTCTACAGTGATGTAAATGAGGAGGGGTTTCGTGGTATCTATTATGGCTGATTTCAAATTTGAACAATTTGCATTTAGCATCACCAAATACAGTAAGGCTTGTTTCTCTGAGTCAATATTAATCAGTTGTGTGTTTCTGAACCAGTTCTAAGAGAAAGCAGAAAAAGAAAATTCGAAGGATTCTTGATGATGCTGAATTAGGTGAAGAGACAAAGAGGAAAATTGCTATAGAAAAGGTACAAGTTTCTTCTTTTTTCAATCGAACTGGTTTCTGGTACTGACTTTTTCATTGTGCTCCCAATTTTGTAGGAACGTCAAGAGCGCTTAAAGTCGATGCAGTTTTCAGCCAAATATAACGTGATGAACTCTTCAAGCTGCAGTAGGAACTTATTAGATGAAGCTAGTCTAGAGATGCTTGGTGATGCCAGTACTGGTTATATAGTGAATGTTAGGAGGGAGGATGGTGAAGAAGCTGTAAGGATTCCTCCAAGCATATCAGCAAAATTGAAAGTCCATCAGGTTTCTCTCTCATAATTGTATAAGTTGATAAAAACTTGCAGTTGATGTTGTTACCTGGGCTGTTCATCATTTTCTCTGAGCATGCTATCATTTAATTTAATTTGCTTGATTATGTTATGTTCTATTATACTTGAAATTATCATTTGGTTCTAGTTACTTTTTTACATACTGATGTAGCTTTCAAGTTTGACTTCTGACATAATAAACCTGGATTTCTTGAGAATTCTCATGAAAATATACCATTGCTCATGATTGGATCTAGATACAGCAAACCGTTTTTATTGCAATAATTTCTCCCACTGATATTACAAACCTTTATGCTGTTTGAACATATGGAAGTTGGGTTGGGGAGGAATGTAAATATGGTTCTTCTTTTCCCTGCCCTTTTTCTTCTGGCCCTAATAAGAGCATTTGATTGAAGATCTTTATTGATGCTGCTGCCAGTAAGCTCGTTGAGTTTTGAATGCCTCTTTGGTTGATTTATTGCTGCAGATAGCTGGGATCCGATTTATGTGGGAAAACATTATACAGTCGATCACAAAAGTGAAGTCTGGGGATAAAGGTCTTGGGTGCATTCTAGCTCACACAATGGGACTCGGTAAAACATTACAGGTATATTTACTCCTTATCTCTCTATTATCCTCTTTCAGCCCATTTCTTTTTGGTATGACCATGCAGGCATGCTTGCTAGTGTTTGTTTTGGTGTCAGTTCTGATCTTGTGTTACTCCCATTGCAAACAATCTATTTGTGCTCCTTTCAGTCCAAGTTTTTGGGTGGTTAGTTTGCCTGACATGTCTAGTTTTAATTGCAGGTTATAGCTTTCTTATACACGGCAATGAGAAGTGTTGATTTGGGATTAAAAACTGCACTTATTGTCACTCCTGTAAATGTGCTGCACAACTGGCGGCAGGAGTTCATGAAGTGGAGACCTGTGGAATTAAAGCCCATTCGTGTCTTCATGTTAGAGGATGTGCCAAGGTTCGGTTAATGTTTTTCTGACATATTTAGCTAGAACTTTATCCTATTTTGCCATGTCGTACTGTAATTATAACCTTATAATAATATTATTATGCACGTAAATCATGGCATACCCAAATTTTTATGCCTCTTCAGGTGTCATTGTGAAACAAAGATTTCTTTCCTTTGGCAAGAGCACATTTCATCAGTATAGTGTGGAAAAATCATGCCTTGCGGTTGCCCCTGGAAAATTGAAACTTATTAGCATAAAATAGGATGTGTTTTGCAGTGCTGGAAGCCGAGTTTTATAACATGTGTCCCTAGAGGAAGCGACTATGTGGCAAAGATTAGTTGTATCAGTTTCAGGGCAGGATAAAGTGGAAGTTGTGCATGTTCTGCTGGATGAATACTAAGATAAAACTTGGGGAAGGGTAGAATCTATGATTGGAAGCATAAGTGTAGGCTTGATAAATTTGCATAATCTTAGAAATGATTGTGAGCATGTGCAATCAGGCCTTCAAGTGAAAAAGGAAAGAAAACGAAATGCTTGGGGCCTTGGGCTGCCCTATAAAGATGCCAATTAAGTTTTATGACCCATCCTTACCTGTTCTCTCTTCCATTTTGTGGGAATTTCTACTGATTAAAAGGTGAAGAAATAAAAAGGGTGTGAGAAAGGGGCCATGGTGGCCGGAGATGCAATTAATGATGGTGGTTTGTGTGTGTGATCGGTGGTTAAGGATTTGTTGTTTGGAGAAGATGGAAAGGATATTTTCCAGAGAGAACAATGTGTTTCTCTGTATTTTCTTATTATTCTTCACTATTAAATGTATACAGAGTAAGCCTTTAAATAGGCTGATATAGAGTTCTAATATAACTAAAACTATACTTTTATCTCTAATTTAAATAATATTTGTCCCTAATTTAAATAAGACTTCTAGTAAATCTAAACTACTAACTTGGGAATAAACTCTAATTATAGATTAAATAAAACTCTACCACTTCTCGGATAACTTACACTCTCCCTCAAACTCTAACACTTCTCGGATAACTTACACTCCCCCTCAAGCTGGTGAGCAAACGTAGTAGAGCACCAGATTGGATCTTGGATGTGATGCCCACTCATATTTCTTCTATTGTTTCTTAGAGAAAAGAAAATCTCCCTTTTCCGGGAGCCATTGAGTTGAACAACTAGGATATAATCATGTTGTTCTTTGCACGGTCATTGTTGAAAATTTGCAGCTGATGTTGCTGATTTCGGCATCCTTCTTGAGATGACTACCAACTTTGCTGTAGTTGTTGGTTTTGCACCTTCCTTAGATGTCTTCCAGCTTTCCTCTGTCAGTGATGATCTTTTTCTGGTTTTTGCATCTTCTTCTGAGATGACTTCCAGCTTTTTCTGCCATTCACGGACTAAGTAGCTGCTTCCATTCAATAATGATCACAGGAATCTACACTCCCCCTCAAGCTGGTAGTTACACGTACTAGAGTCCCAGCTTGGATTTTTGATGTAGAATTCCTTGAAAAATAATATAGTTTTTCTTTAAGGCTAAACTAAAACCTTTTCTGCTATCTTTTTTAGGACGGATGGCTAAGATAGAACCAAATAGTTTTTTAAGGCTAAACTATAACCTTTTCGACAAAACAACAAAAAATAAATGAGCAAAAATTTCACCAGAGATGTAAGATTTCACCAGAGATGTAAGATTCCAACGAAGGAGAAGCCAAGGAACGAGCGTGGCCTAATGATAGCAGGGGAAAAAAAAGTGTGCATATGAAAAGAAAAATAATATCATATCAGAGATGGCAGCAGTGGTGACGACATCAAGATTGTTGTTGGCTCATGATACCATGTGAGAAAGGGGCCATGGTGGCCGGAGATGCAATTAATGATGGTGGTTTGTGTGTGTGATCGGTGGTTAAGGATTTGTTGTTTGGAGAAGATGGAAAGGATATTTTCCAGAGAGAACAATGTGTTTCTCTGTATTTTCTTATTATTCTTCACTATTAAATGTATACAGAGTAAGCCTTTAAATAGGCTGATATAGAGTTCTAATATAACTAAAACTATACTTTTATCTCTAATTTAAATAATATTTGTCCCTAATTTAAATAAGACTTCTAGTAAATCTAAACTACTAACTTGGGAATAAACTCTAATTATAGATTAAATAAAACTCTACCACTTCTCGGATAACTTACAAAGGGAAATATCAATTGTCTAATGTACTTGCTGCAATCATTGCTTTTTCAGGGAGAGACGGGCAGAATTGCTTGCCAAGTGGATAAGGAAAGGTGGAGTGTTTTTGATAGGCTATGCTGCTTTTCGGAACTTGTCTCTTGGAAAACATGTGAAGGATCGGAACATGGCTAGAGATATTTGTTATGCTTTGCAGGTGATTCTTATTATCTTCAGCAGCATACCAGTAAATTTTTGTTGATTATTCATTTGGTAAATTGACTTGTAGGCAATACTGGTTCAGTTGTGCGGTCAACCTAGATTATTATCTGATTAGTTTAAATATTGCTGCTTTGTTAGCAAAATAGATTTAGATGGCATTTTATCGAACCATTTGTGATGAGCATTCTCAGTTATAAACTAGGCTTGTTTATGCTCTGTGCTGTAATGTTAGGCCTGTGTGGTTATTGAAGCATTGCTTTGTTTTCAAATTGAAAATAGACATGGATATCGTATGTTTTGCATCATTTCTGGACCGATCTTCTCTATCCATTTTTATGGTTTTTCTGCCTATGACTCGAGATTTGTTTCTAATTTCAGGATGGACCTGATATACTAGTTTGTGATGAAGCCCATACTATTAAGAACACCCGGGCTGATACAACCCAAACCTTGAAACAAGTGAAGTGTCAGAGGAGGATTGCCTTAACTGGATCGCCACTTCAGAACAATCTCATGGAATACTACTGTGTAAGCTATTTTTTAGCTAGAAATCCTTTTTTCCTACATACTATACAGAATACACAGTTCTTATTGGGTTTCATTGGAGCAGATGGTTGATTTTGTAAGAGAAGGTTTTCTTGGAAGCAGCCACGAGTTTAGGAACCGGCAAGTCGCTAACTCCTGAATCATCCTCATTCGTCCATTCTCCCTTTTTTGTCATTTTGATGTAATCTTGGTTTTCTGCATTTGCAGCTTCCAAAATCCAATAGAAAATGGTCAGCACACAAATTCAACACATGAAGATGTAAAAATTATGAATCAAAGATCTCACATCCTTTATGAACAGTTAAAAGGATTCGTTCAGAGGATGGATATGAGTGTGGTGAAAAAAGACTTGCCTCCTAAAACTGTCTTTGTTATTACTGTAAAGCTTTCTCCACTACAGCGGAAGCTGTACAAGAGATTCCTTGATGTACATGGTTTTGCAAATGATAGACCTTCTAATGAAAAAATTAGGAAGAGTTTTTTTGCTGGGTACCAGGCCTTGGCTCAGGTACAATCTTATACAGCCTGTTCTTTAAGTTTATAAAAGCTGCTTTATCACATGATTCATGTGTGCATGGCCAAAAAAACCCTGCAGGTGTTAAGATTATGGTGAAAATCAGCATGTCCTGAATTTTGCATTGGTATGTTTATCTAGTAATGAGACAATCACATAATAAAAACAAGTGATAGATTCAACTAACCATATCAAACATCATGGAAAACTTAAAATGTGAGCCCAGACCACTGAGGTTCCGCACTATCCTACTAGTCGGACCAAGAGTTGTCCAAGACTCTTCACATGCAACATCCAAGTGTTAACAAATGCAATTACAAGCCCCCCCCCCCCCCCCCCCCTTCCTTCCTTAGAGGATCTTCAACCCTAATGCCGTTATGGAATTACGTGTTAGATAAACATTGGTTAATTTTTTTTATGAAACTACATGATAAGTTACAATAGGTGTGCACCTGAGATACAGGATTACCAAAGTAGATCCACGATATCTTATAGAACAGGACAAACCTTTCTTAAGCTAAAAGTAGCTGCACTTCATCTTCTTTAGAAAATAGTACGCTCTTCATAGTTTTGGCCATTTCATAGGGAGCCTTGTTTGAGGGATGCTTATATCTTTGATTATTTATTTTAAATAGATTGGTGCCTTATTTTTTAAATTGTAGGAAATATCATCTACTTCATTAATTTTGAGGCATTATATGAGGAACTCATGAAAAGAGGCTTATTGATTGGTTTCAGTAAATTGTCAACTAACAGATGTTTGTGTTTTGAGAGATGAGAATCATGAATAAACCTAAATATTTTCCTAAGTTCTAGGTTCCATGATTTTTTAGCGTTTTTTTACTTGCAATTATATATTTGAGCTTTACTATAATCTTTGGGTTGAAAATTATAAGAGTGGGAAGATTCATGTTACTTTTTTTTCCTTGTACTTATCTTTCTACTTTTTCCCCCTTAAATGAAATTATTTTGAATGCATGTTGTTTTGACGTAACTATTTCTTTTCATTCGTAGATATGGAACCATCCTGGGATACTGCAATTGAACAAAGAGGATAGAAACTATATTAGTCGTGAAGATGCTGCTGAAAACTTCCTTGCAGATGAGAGCTCAAGTGATGAAAATATAGATTATAACGTGGGTGTTGGAGGTATTCACTGTTTCTCTTTTTATTTCCGGTACCTAGCACTATTTACGTGTGGACATGTCAATTTGCATGCTAAATATGTCAGTTTTAAATTTTTGGTTTCACTAGATAAGGTTTATACTTTTTTTCTTTTCACTGAATGCAGTGAACTGATGTTGCTTGTTTAGATGTGTATTCTTGTTTGTTCTCATGATCTATGTAATTTGGAGGGTACTAATTTTGTATTGAACTCCTAGTAATAATATTATATGCACTCATTATTAGTTAGTTTGATAAATATGGAGTAAGTCTCAAATTATTAGTGCATATGAAAAAAGGAAGAAAGAAGAGGAGGTTGGGGATGGGCCGAATCCGAAACACCATCTGTGCCTTTTTGGTGCGCAAACTGCAGACTAGTGTTACCCATAGCGTGCAATCTGGCACGTTTCCAGGTCTGGTCTGCTTACTGCATTCACTAACCAGGCAACTATTTTTACTGATTATGTCAGTGAATGAGGTTGCAACGAACCTTGAGTAATTTGTAAGTCAATGAGTATTGAAATTTGTGGTTTCTTCCATTTCATGTCATTGGGACATGTTTATAGAACCATTGGTAGCTTTCTGTTTTCAATCATTAGGGTCTCATGTTTTTAACTTTTGTGTTTAAATGATCTTGCTTCTTTTTCAGATAAAACGAGGAGTATGAATGATTCTCTGCACGAGAAAAATGATTATGGGTTTATTCAAAAGGTATGTGAATATATATATATATGCCTTTTGTGAAACTTAATTACACAATAGCTTATGTATATATTGATTTTTCTTATCATGTTGATGCTTGAATGTTTCTCATTGCTAGGGTTGGTGGAGAGATCTTCTTCGCCAAAATATTTACAAGGAACTTGATTACAGTGGCAAAATGGTTTTGCTGATTGACATCATAACCATGTGTTCAAATGTGGGTGACAAGGCACTGATTTTTAGTCAGAGCATTCCAACTTTAGATCTGATAGAACTATATCTTTCAAGATTACTTAGACGTGGAAAAAAGGGGAAGTTCTGGAAAAAGGGGAAAGACTGGTATAGGTGCGTGCATGTATATCACTGGAAATTGTTTGGAAGTTGTTAAAATTCCTTGGTATTATCCCCGTGTGACACTGTATCTTTCTGTTAGTTCACTTAGTTTGTGGTGAAAGTGTGTTTGCTTATGTCGGCTTTTTTTAACAAATGGTTTTTCCCGCCAAGTCTCCAACATTTTTTGTATTTTATTGTAAGCATCTCCAAAAATGTACCTGATTTTCTTGGGAAGCTGATTTATTTTTAATATATAGCATATTGTGATCTAGGCATCATAAATATGATTGTTGCAAGAAATACTAAAAACAAAGATGTCTCAAGCTCTCTTTTGTTTGCTATGTGCTATACAGACTGGATGGAAAAACAGAAAGTTCTGAAAGGCAAAAGTTGGTTGAGAGGTTTAATGAGCCAACGAACAGAAGAGTCAAGTGTACTTTGATCTCTACGAGGGCTGGCTCTCTTGGGATTAATCTATATGCTGCAAATCGTGTAATTATTGTTGATGGTTCTTGGAATCCTACATATGATCTTCAAGCTATATACCGGGCCTGGAGGTGGGTTTAAGTCCATTATTTCTGTTAATTTTGACTGCATGTTTTAGCCGCATTATATGTTTGTGTTATTATAGGTATGGCCAGACAAAGCCGGTGTTTGCTTATCGGTTGATGGCACATGGAACTATGGAAGAAAAAATTTATAAGCGTCAGGTAAGGGAAACTTTTTTGCCCTTCGTTGGTTTTTGTTTATTGAATAACCTTTTAACTAGAAATGGTGCAAATAGGTGACGAAAGAAGGTCTTGCTGCAAGGGTGGTCGATAGACAACAAGTACATAGGCATATCTCTAAGGAGGAGATGCTACATCTGTTTGAATTTGGCGAGGAAGAGAATTTTGATACTTTAATGGAACTTAGTGAAGAGAATGGAAACCAGAATCTGGCTGATGAAGGTGGAAAGTCACTGAAGCAGAAGATTCCTCTTTCTCACGGAAGTTGTTCGTCTGACAAAGTAATGGAAAGTTTACTCGGCAAACATCATCCAAGGTACTCTCAATCTGTTTTTGTCTATTGGTTTCAGCATTTATAAGCAAGGAATAGGTATTCTCCGTTCTTTCTGTTACCGGTTATGTTCCGTTTCCTGAAAAATAAAAACAATAAAATTAGAAAATTCTTTATCTGATTCTGATGTTTGAGTGCTATGTTATGCAACATAAAGAAATATCTTTGCTACGATCATATAAGTTTGCCATTAGTCCCTTTTATAATCATAGTAATTTACCTATTGTTGATGTTTTTAGGTGGATTGCCAATTTCCATGAACATGAGACCCTTTTGCAAGAGAATGAAGATGAAAAGCTCTCGAAAGAAGAGCAAGATATGGCTTGGGAAGTCTTTAGGAAAACCTTGGAATGGGAGGAGGTGCAGCGAGTATCCCTTGACGAATCTGCAGCAGCTGCAGAGCGCAGGGCTGTTGTTCCCGATGTGGCCCCTCCTAAACCAGAGCCCGTGATGAGTCACCTAACAAAACCCCACGGCATTTTCAGGAGTCGGATTGTGCAACGGAAATGTACTAATCTTGCCCACCTGCTCACCCTCAGAAGCCAGGGCACAAAATTCGGTTGTAGTACTGTATGCGGGGAGTGCGCGCAGGAGATAAGCTGGGAAAACTTAAATAGGGAGGGCAAAATATCAAGGTAGCAAAGACAGAATGATGAAATTTCTCCATAATATTATCGACTTTCGAATGTAATTTGTTGTGATTGTACATGACAACTTGTATGATGTCAGTTCAATTCCCTTTTGAACACACTCCATTCTTTTTGGGGGGCCTTTATTGTTTCCCGTTTACAGAGTCATTTCCCTTTGAAAATGGCTGGTGCATCTCTTTTAATGAAATGATTACGTAGTCATAGTTTTATCTGCTTGTGGTGCAATCAATCTCTGCCATGTTATATAAAGCTTTTACCATTTTTACGTATGCAAAAAGAGGCCAAAATCTGAAATAGTGGGAATTACCCTCTTTCTAAAATTTATATCTGATACGATAGGATGTGCAGTGCCTACCGAAACTTCTTCTTTTTCTTTTCGATGTGATAGGATAGGATGTGTAGTGCCTACCGGTTATTGGAAGTTTTTTTTTTCCGATGTGAGGTTAATATATATGCCCCTCGAATATGCAAAAAGATATCAAAATTTAAAATAGGGAGAATTACAACAAATTTTTGTACTATGCTCCAAATTGACTCTTTCAGCTCAAGTTTGGGTACAAATTTGAGGCTTGAACAGGGATAGCATTTTATCCGACAAGTTCTAACCCGATCGGTTAGATTTTTTAATTAAAAATTGAATTCGGGTTGAGTTTTTGTTAAAGATATACTTGGGTCGGGTTCAGTTTTAGAGTGAAAAATATCCGACCTGACCTGGAACTAATAGTGTAATTTTCTCTTAAATTTTTAGGGTTATTTATAATACCCCTCTTTATATATATATATTTTATAATTAAGTCCTTAAAATTGAATTTTGTTTATAATTTAGTCCTTTAATTTATAATTTTTTACAATTAAGTCCCTTAAAATTATTATTTTTTACAATTAAGTCCCTAAAATTAATTTATTTTATATAGGTCGGGTCAGGTCGAATTTAGTATATTTATTTTTGAGTCGGGTCGGGTTTTTTAAAGAATATTATCAGGTCGGGTGCTAATTTATGGTGTTTATTTTTGGGTCGGGTCTGGGTGGGCCAAAAACCCTACCCGTGCCCATCCCTAGGCTTGAATGGTACTTATCAGTATCTTTATGGAGTTATCAGACCTCATAACCAATGAAGATCATCTATAACATTTCAAAATCAGTTTCACTTCCATCCAGCGCAAGCACAACAGGTTTGGCAGATGCTTTCAGATTCAGATTTTGCAGATCAAATTCAAAGATTTCATGGCATATGTGCAAGACGGATGAAAATTAGGGCCCTACATATGCCCCCACGCTTAAATTAAGTTTAAGGTTTAGAGTTTTAGATTAGGAATTGTAGTTAGAGTTTAGGAAATTTAGGGTAGGATGTATTTTTTAAGGTATAGGGTATAGGATTTAAATTTTAAGGTTTAGAATTTAATTTTATAGTGTTTTTAGTGTTAGAGCATAAATAGGGGCACCAAAAAGTACAGACAAAACACAAGAACCAGCAATAGTACAAAAGCTTTGATCATTAAAACTATATATAAGAATCAACTAGAATGAATGCCACACAGAAGAATTTTATACAACTCAAATTCTTCATCAAAATGCAGCCCAAGCTCCAGATGCTTCAGAAGCTACTTTCTATTCACCTTAAAAAGAATTTGTATATAGCACAAGCATTGCTTCTTAGATGCATACTACCTCTGAATTCAGAAACTGACTCGTAAATGTACGTGTTTGTGCCACGAGCATCAGTGCATCCTTTGTTCTGGAAGAAGAAATCCGATCGCCGGTTCTGCCAACCTTAAACACAGTGGAACAATCACACTGCCTTTTGCAGGTTAAGAATACAACAAAACCATTATCCAGTATGATTTGTACACTCGAAAGCAAGGTATCAATTTCATGCAATGAATCCAATGATGGTATATATGTGGTGAAGCTAACATCTTTCATCTCCTAGCCAATTATCCTTCTCCTTCGGTCCAGTCGGCCCTTCCTCACCGTAAAGCGCTGTTGGAAACAGGTCAAAGATGTTCTCCATTGAAAATCGAACAAGCAATGGGAGGAGGCTAATTATCTTATCCAGTTCAGACCTCGAATCGTATACTATGGTTGGACCCCATTCTCTCATGTACTGCAACCAACATGGTTCTGTAACTACCCCATCTCCAAGGTACTCAGCTGCAACAATCTGATACCTAGTGCTTGAATCCACAAAATATTTGCTTCGAGCAGCATCGTTTGTAATTCCTATTCCAAGTTTAACTACCCCTTGAAGGTAAGTCCCGGGATGCGGAAAACTAGCATGCCCGTGTTTGGATGAGTAAATGATTGGCTTATTACCTTCAATAAATTCCAAGTTGAAAGCATCAACCCACTCACCACCACTATGCTGTGAGAAGTATACCTTCCATAGTTCTCCAGTGAAATTGCTTATCCGAAGAGTGAAGTGTTCCCAGTCACCTACATGTTGTCCGATTTTGTTCATTTGTATGCTCATTAACCCGATCTTAAGGTTGGCCGGTCCATTGAAGGGACAAAATATCCACATGACGATATCGGTAAATGTTCCACCCAATGCCGGTTTTACATGAACATAGAGCTCTGCGCTTTCCAAGTTTCCATTTCTAACATTATTTCTTGCATTATCTTCCCCTGGTAAATCTATCCAAAATGCCCCATCATTTATCCCTCCACTAGGCAAGTTAGAGCCCAAATAATCAATTCGTTCACCTTTAAGCTTGCCATCTTTGTACAAAAGTGCCCCGTTTTTGAAAAACCATTGCACGGAAGACGGCATACAATCTTCATCGGGATGAAAGAAAACCGTTGCACCGTAGTGCTTGATGAGAGCGTGGAGTTGGTTCAAATTCGGCATTGCATGTAATGAAGGATCAAGATTCTTCAAGCATGCAATCTCCAACTCTTGATCTTCGGAAACGAAGTAGGTGCAGCAGAAAAATGTCCCGGTGGAAACACCTCTGCAGAACATTCCCCTTTTGCAAGGTCTCGTGGTCCAAACCTTAAACGTGTTTGCATCGGTGGCAAGTAAATTGTCCATAATTTCACAAGTCTCGGTAAGATCTTCTCGGACACATCTAACTTCTTCCACACTAGGCTCATTAGGGGTGTTGGTAACCACAACTCCCATTGCTTTGTATCCCAAAGGCGGATTCGGCAGCCAGAAGAAACCACAACCATTACCATAATCTGTACTCCAAACCAATGAGTAGTTAACAGGCTTCCTTAGTGCAGGAAAGCCTGTATCAGAGTCATAGTCACAATAAACTTCCAGACTCGAAGGGTCCCTCTCCCGAGCAGCAAGAACATACCCTCTCAACAGCTGGTCATTTGGCTGACAATAATAACCAAGACAGAAGAATCCATCCGGAATCCCCACGGGTTTATAAAATGTGAGACCTCTCTCTTTACCTCGCAACAAGCTGCAGCTCCATACGCACTCGAATGCCGTAACTTTAACCACTTCCAATTCTCCTAGGTTAATTTTTCCGGTAGCAAATCCTTGACCTGAGAAAAGTAGCAAGCACATCATTATCAAAGTGGGTTAAACATATCTAGTCATGATGTTAGAAAGCACAACTACCATAGAATTTTTCACTCACTCCCTTTGAAGTAAAGGGGATGGGAATGGGATACCCCACACCTCCAAAAAAGCTTAAACAATTTTTTTAAAAAAAAAAACAAAGATTCAATTAAAACATAAGTAGAATTAGACGCATTAATCTCTTTTATGCAAGAGAATTCTATGTCAAGCATTAAAATTTCCTAACTTTCAAAGTTTTGGAGGACAAGATTCATTACAAGTTTACAACTTTCAAGAAACCCAGATTTTTTTTTTGTTGCTCTCCCGGTTCCTCAGCCCTTGCCTTTGCCCTGACTAATCTGGACCGACTCCCCTCGCACACCTAGCTTTAACAACCCGTTGGTGAAACCCATATATTTTTTGCATATACAAGAGTTCGAAGCCTACTTAAGCAATACAAAGTTGTTTACAATTTGGACCAACCTGTCGGTGAAACCCATATATTTTAACAAATGAAAGGTATTGATCGACTAACTTCTTGTTCAAGTTGCTTAAGCTATTGTCTTAGTTATCTACCATCATCACAAAAATAAATAAATAAACAACGTCCTTATAGGCTTCCTTCCTTTCTAATAGTGGGAGTTCTAAAGAAAAAGGACTTTATTAATGGAAAATGGTAGTAAATTTATCTTAACATCATTGATTTATAGAAAGAACTAGTATATTATTTTTCCAATTCAATATAAATAATATTCAAATTTATTTTTAAAACTGGTAGTTACATAATAATATTTTATTTATTAACGTTAATTAAAATTTAATATCTGGATCATAATTAAAAGGAAAAAAAAAAAAGAAAAGAATTGATGGAAACAAAGACTAAGAAGATTGAGAGTTTAGAGGCAAATAAGTATTCCCAAATCCAATGCATCAGTAACCATTAATTTACAAAATCCAAAGCAAATAATGGGGCCACGGCCACCACCTCCACCTCCACCTCCACCTCCACCTCCACCTCCACCTCCATAAATGCCTTATTTACATATATTTTTATTAATATAATAAAAAATCATCATATGATAAATTGTTCACATTATTATCCAAATAATTAGCAAAAAATCTCAATAATAATCGAACCACATGGTATAAATAATAAAGAAAACAACTTTCACAGAAGAAATAAGAACCCATATCTCAAGTTATCATGATGATACTAATTTCAATCTAGTTTTCCTGGAAACTAAGAAGAAATCCAGCAAAAAAGGAAGAACTTTGAGGCAAGGGCATACATACCTAGAGGCCATTCTGGGATTGGGGAAGGCAAAGAAAAAGGCTGAGGCTGAAGCAAAGGGAAGTCAACATCAGCTTGTTTATGCCAACAGAAACATTCACAACCAAACATCTTAGCTCCTCAAAACCCACGGATTTATCTTCAATTTCTTTTTTCAGACATAGAAAGAAAGAGACTTCAAGGGAAGGAATGGAGAGAAAAAGGAGAGAGAAGTTAATAGAAATTCCTCTCTCTTTCTCTTTCTCTGCCTCTTTCTCTTTCTCTCTGTGTTGAAGGAACAAACGAAAAAGACAGGTTTTTCTTGTAAGTCTCAAGTTTTGTTTTTGTTGGAAAGAAAGTTTGGGTTTTGAGGGAAGAGTGTGATGAAAGGTAGTGATTTCAAGTCTGGGTTTTGTTCAACAGGATTATTGTTGAAGTGCGCGATTCAATAATTGAACACTAATCCAACACATGTATTTTAGGGTAAACTACGTAAATGGTCACCAAACTTTTAGGACAAATTCATTTTGGTCATTATACTTTTAAAATATTTGATAAAATCACTCAATTTTTAGTTCGATTTCAATATAATCACCGAACTTTTAGTTCGCTTTCAATATGGTCTCTCATGTTAACTTCCGTTAGAAGCTGCTTCGTTTTTCTTTAATAAAAATAGGTAAATTACATCAATCATCACTCAATTTTCTTCTCACTCATATTTTAGTCACTAAAGTTTAAAATTTTCGATTTAATAACTTAACTTTCGAATTTTTCATATTTCGACCACTCTCAAATGACATGTTTATACAAATAGAAAAAACGATTAATCCTTAGAAATTATTTTGGTTAATTGGTAAATTTAGATTATTTAATTCTCAGTCTTATATTGTACTAATTAAATCAGATAATCGATCAATCAGTTAACATAAATATTTGGTTCTTGAAATGATTTTTTTTTACTTTGTTTATTAAAATATCAAATATGATAATATGATAAATTTAATAATTGTTCGGTTGTGATAAAAGTGTAGAAACAACTAGAAAGTTAAAAATTGAAAGTTCACACCTATTAATTCTACTTAGAGCCAAAACTTTTAAAAAAATAAAAAATGTATCAAAATCACTAGACTATAAGATATTGTAATGCATAAAATTAAGAAATATTATATATAATAAATCAAATCGGTTAATAATTTTGCTTAAAACTGTGAACCGTAACCAAATCAAAATAATTTGTACCGAAATCAAGTTCGATTAATCCTTAAAAAATTGTTTTGGTTAATTGCTAAATTCAGATTACTTAATTATCGATCTTTTATTGTACCAATTAAATCAGATATTGACTGGTTAGTTAGAATATTTGATTCGAGTAATTTTTTTTTACTTTGCTTAATAAAATATCAAATATGGTATATGGTAAATTTAATAAGTAAAATAAAAAAATCATTACCCATTTTTTAAGTATTAATTGAATTTTTTTATTTGTATAACCATGACATTTGAGAGTGGCCAAAATATGAACAATTAAAAAATTAAGTTATTAAATTTAAAATTGTTAAACTTTAGTGACCAAAATAGGTGTGAGATGAAAGTTGAATGATGATTGGTGTAGTTTACTCATTTTTTACTAAAGAAAAACGAAAACTAACGACAACTCCTAACTGAAGGTAACGAGAGGGACTATATCAAATTTGAACTAAAATTTGGGTGACCTTATTGAGTATTTTAAAAGTATAGTGACCAAAATAAATTCATCCTAAAAAGTTGGTGACCAATTATGTAGTTTAGCCTATATTTTATTAGATCATCATATTTCTCTCTCAATTTTTTAGGATTTTGTCTTGATTGAATTTGTTCGATCTGTAATGCTCATCTAACTTTAGTGGGTTTAATTTTTTTGTTGAAAATTTCTACATACACAAGATATTAAATTTAAAATTTACTTGAACGATATTAAGTTGTTTACCGCTTAAATCAACTTGTTGGTATATTATCGTGTCATTCATGTGTATTTTTTGTTTTTTTTTTATCTTATTTGTCTGTTTTGGCTGTTTTATTTTACTTAAAATATTGATTATAGGAGTCATCGAAAAATTCATACTCTCAGTTCAAAGAAATTGTACTTCACTTTCTTCTCTTATTTATTTTCTTTTAATCTTTCACCCATCAAATGCGGTCCACATTTTTTTATTTTTTATTAAATAATGAAGTATTATATTTTTATACCGGAATTTGGATCTATACAAGATAATACAAAATGAGCATCTTTAGCCACTAAATTAATTAATTAATCTCCATATTTTGTCTACTTTCTTATTATTTCCTTCCTCTTTAATACTCTATCTGATATAAGGTAAACTTCACATATGATTACTAAACTATTTTAAAATATTTATTTTGATTAGTAAATTTTTAAAAGATACAAAATGTACATTAAATTTTAGATTTTTGTTATAAAATTGACACTGAAACATTAAATATCGTTAGCAGTCTAATGGCGAGATGACTGGAAAACTAAAGTAATATGTTAATTGTTACAAAATGATCATTTAACTTTGAAAATGTTACATGATGATCATTAAACTATTTAATTATTATAAAATAATAAATTCACTATTTAATTGTTACAAAATGATAATTGGACTATTTTAATGTTACAAAATGATTGGTTATTACATGTTATGTTGCAAGTTTTTTTGCTATTGATTTCAAGACTTTATTTTTAAAAACATTTAAAATGAAAAGAATTAAAAGCTTTTTGTTTCCAAAAATCTTTTCTAATGAAATGAATTAAAGAATTTTTTTCAAGGAACGTTTCAAATGGAATAAGTTAAAGGTTTTCTTCTAAAAAAAATGTTTTTGGAAACAAAAAATTCATTCGTTCATTTGAAACGTTTTTGAAAATAAAATCTCTTGAAATCAAAAATAACAAAAAAATTACAATATAACATGTAATAACCAACCATTTTGTTGCACTTAAATAGTTCAATGATAATTTGTGGCAATTAAATAGTGCAATGACCATTTGTGTAACAATTAAATAGTTTAATTATCATTTTGTAACGATTAAATAGTGAATTTACCATTTTATAATAATTAAATAGTTCAATAACTATTTTGTAACATTTACAAAGTTTAATGATCATTTTGTAACAATTAATATATTACTTTAGTTGCTCAGTCGCCCGTTTTAGGCTGTTAATAGCATCTAACGGTTCAATGCTCATTTTATAACAAAATCTAAAGTTTAATGTTTATTTTGTAACTTTTGAAAGTTTGATGACCAAAATAAATATTTTAATATGGTTTAATGACTATTTATGAACTTTACCAGAAAAATATGTACCTCTAAGCATTCAATTAAACGTGCATTTCACGCGCCTCTAGACACGTAGAGGATTTGTTCATTTTTTTAAAAGTATTTAGAGTGCCCTTAGCTAAAAACTCTCTCTAACAAGTAAAATAAACATTGTTTACTTTACGCAGTAGCACTATATATATATATATATATTTGGAAAATTTTACAAGTGCGACGAACACCGATGAACACCGCTAATGATGAAGACCGATGAACACTATTAAATTAATTAATAAAAATTTAAAATTTTAAGGACCCATCATACAATTAATAATTATTTTTAAAAATTCAATTAAATTATATTTTATATATATTAAAATTTTATTTTTTAATAAGGGTAAACTATATATTTAGTACATCACCTATTTCCGTATTTCTATTGAACCCTCATTATTTAAAAATTATTTCAATTTGACCCTATTCTTTATAAAAAATAATTTAACCCTTAACCCTCAACCTAAAACCCTAAACTATTAAACCTTAAACCCTTAAACTCTTAAATCTATACCCTAAACCATATACCGTTAAAAATAATTTCACCATCATCGATTCAATTCAATTCAATGAATTGTTGAATTCTCCTAAAAAAATTCAATTAAATTATTTTTTATATATATCAAAATTAATTAAACTCGAATCTCTTAGAATTAACAATATCATCTTATTTGAGATGAAGAGGTCATCACAGTTAATTATAATTAATTCAATATTTTATTTCTTAAAATATCCACTAGAATGATTCCATAGATTAATTATTAATATTCTTTAGTTCTAAAACAGAAAAGAAATGCGTTTAATAGACGAACTTCAACATTTTAATGCTGAATTTGTTGAAAAGGAAAAAAGCTTATTCATAAGAAGAAATAATTGATAAAGAACTCATCTTAATATAGGGGAAATTTGATAATATCAAGAGGAGACCAACAAGCATTCAAATTAAAAGTTTTTTTAAATGTTTTTATTAAATAAAAAAATATTTATATACAAACTTTATTTTACACAAACTTATTAGATTTAGAGTTTATATTTTAAGGAGTTTAAATATAAATATGGACGGAGGTATATTGTTTATGGGAGTGTTGTTGCCCCTACAAGGAGATTTTTTTACCTTTTAAGTCTTTATATTTTTTTTTAAAAAATTGAAATAATTATGAATTTGCCCATTCACCTTTCAAATTTTATGTTTTGCCCTACTTTTAAATTTCGATTTCGTTTCTAGTTGTAGGATTTAGAATTTAAGATTTATGGTTATACTTTATATTTTTAGGGTTTAGAGTTAGAGTGTATGATTCTAGGTTTAATAATTTAGAAATTTATTGATTATTTTTTAATATAATATCTAAATTATCCAATCCTTTTCTACGCCCATACATCATAGTATAATGTGTGTTTAAGCACACTCTAACACATGTCTTTTTATATGTTACAACAACAACATTGATATCAATTAAATTAAGACTCAATTACATTAAAAAAAATAAATTACGTAAAAAAATATACTTGAATTTGACATTTATCTCTATATCTGGACAACATGAGTTTAGTTTATTGAAAAGTTAGCAAAATATAAAACATAAATTTCTTTGTTGATTTTATATGTATAAATAATAAATGCATATTATTATGGATAAATATTCTATACACAAACGGTGAAAACTGAAAGTTTTCACAAGCGCCTTAGTTTTAGGCTATAGGGAGTTAGTTTAGGGTATAAGGTTTAGGGGTTTAGGTGTAGGGGTTAGAATTTAGGGACAGTTGTATCAATTTAAGGTTTAGGGTTATAACTTAGGGTTTATAGGTTAAAACCTAAATCCTCACCATATTACCCTAAAAACTAAACTCTAACCTATAAACTCTAAATTATAACCCTAAACCTTAAATTGAAACAATTGTCCTTAAATTCTAAACCACTACACCTAAATCCCTAAACCATACACCCTAAAACTAAGGCGCTTGTAGAAACTGCCAGTGTATAAGATATTAATCTATTATTTAAATGTTTAAAATTTATACATATCTTTGACCTTTCTATTTTATTTTATAATTTTGATTTATTTATTTTTGAAGGATACTTTTTGGTTTATTTGAATGTAATACTTTTGGTAGTTTATGGGTGATTTTTCTTTAAAAAATATTATTATAGTATAATTGATTAACTGAATTGAAATCTCTTAATTTTACTAAACGAGGAAATAAAAAATTTAATCCAGACATATTTTTATAACTATTGAAATAAGAAATTAGCGACTCGAGATCATAATAAGACCATACAAAAAAAAAGTAAAAATCTAATCCAAAGGCTCAAAACAAAAGATAAATACTAACATTGCCAAAAACCGACGGTGAAAACTAAAACTATAAACAAACAACATAAAATGCATATTACAATAAGGCACGTTGACAACACAGAAACTAACACAACTCAATCGCGAACAAGAAATGATGATTATGAGCATGTATTCAAATTCAGTTCGAGGGTTTAAAATAAAAAAATCAGAATAACTAAAAGAGTGTCATCTTGATAAATCGTGACAAAGTCAAATTCAACCCTAATAGAAAATCAAATAAAAATAGTCAAACAACCAATAAAAAAAACATGCCAAAAGCCATAAAACATACCAAATAATAAAGTGGGCCACAAAAACAGGCCTATTTATTAAAAATTCAAAAAAACAAACAAACAAACAATGATAATACGAGACAACACCAAGATTGATGCCACTGTTAATAAATAAAGAATAAAAAAAAGACGACGACACCAATACTAGAAAGAAAACTATGCTACTAGGATTACCAATGCATATGGTTATAACGATTAATTAATAAATTATTTTTAAATTGATCACGTTCTCCCAAGTATATTTGGGGGCTAGAAAAGGCTTTTTTTTACCTTTCAATGGTTCGGCTGGGTGGAATAGCCGAAGCAGAAAAAAATATATAATATATTTTAGAGTAAATAATGATTAGTCACTAAATTATTCTCACATTCTTATTTCGATCATCAAATTATTATTTTTAACAAAATCATCATTAGTATTATGTTTTTTTATTTTATTATAGTCATCTATCTATTGTTAAAAAAGTCACGGAAAAACTAATATTTTGGTGACCAAAATAAGAAAGAAGCAATATATTGGTCACCAAAACATGAAAAAAAAAGTAACATTGCTGACCAAAATAAAAAATAACACATGTTTAATTGTGGTTGAATAATTTTTTTGGATTGTTATCCTATATACTGACGTGCCTTAATTTTAGGGTTTAGAGTCTTAATTTAGGGGGTATGGTTTAGGGGTTTAGGTGTAGGTGTTTGGAATTTAAGGATAGTGGTTAGAATTTAGGGTTAGGGTTATAATTCAAGGTTTATAAGTTAAAACCTAAATCTTGACCATATTACCCTAAAAACAAAACCCCAAACTCTAAACCATGAGTTATAACCCTAAATTCTAAACCCCTAAACCCTACACCTTAAACTAAGACCCTAAACTCTAAGACTAAGGCGCTTGTGAAAACTTTCAGTTTTCACCGCCATTGCATAGGATATAATTTTTTAAAATAAAATAAACCAAAAATTTCATAATATTTTCCATAGTTTTGAGTTTTTTGTTTGAATTTTTTTAATATTCTTTTATGATTTTGTATCATCTTTTTCAAGTAAGTTCTTAATCTCGCTCTAAACATTTTAAATATTTTTAATGTTTTAGCTTGTAATTGTAATATTGTTTACAACAAAGTTTGAAGTTAAAATACGGATAAAGTTTACATTAGATTTCATGAGTATGTAAAGAAATTGTGTAAAAATTTTAAAAAAAAGTTTTGAGAGAGAATAAATCAATCGAGCTCAAAATTGGGAGGGGCTTAAAAGGTATTTAAACCAAAATATTTAAAAAAACTAACAATAACTTTAACGTTTTAGACCAAAGTATTAACTTTTCAAATATACATAGATTATAATATTCATTTTTGTAGTACATAAACTGAAATGAACTTATAAATATAATACAAGACTAAAATGAACTTTTAAATGTACACACAAGAATCTCTACTATACTTTAACCTTGTATATGTTTCCTCATTTAAAAAATTGTCTTCAGAAATGAAACTATTAAGGCATTTGGAGCGGTTGTAGTCTCTCACAATTTTTTTTTATATAATGACATTTTAGATCTTAGTATTTAATTACATATATTTTTAATTTATTGACAATATACTTACACTTTTTAGATAAAGTGATTGAATCTGAATCTCTTAAGATGAACATCATCCGAAATCACTTGTTGAGTTCAGTTTAAATGTTAGTTAAATAAAGTCTTTGTTTTAAATCTTTATTCTTTTAATATAAAGTAATTTACAACTTCTCAATATTTGATTCTAGCTCCGTGTTTAAGAAATTTTGAATCCAAACCTTTTTAAAAATATGTACATTATGCACTTATTATTAAAACCATGCATTATAGATATACAATTTCGGATAAAATTCCTCTACTCCTTTTCAGTGCCTTTACTTATGCCCCACAGTCAAAATTAGGTTTAGGGTTTTAGGTTAGGAGTTATGGTTAGGGTTTAGGGAATTTAAGGTATGGTGTAATTTTAGGGTGTAGGGTTTAAGATTTATAATTTAGGGTTAAGGTTTAAAATTTAATTTTATTGTATTTTTTAATGTTGGGGCATAAGTAGGGACACCGAAAAGGGGTAAAGAATTTTTATCCATACAATTCCTTTTGAGAGTATAACAAAATGCAGAAGATGGATTTAATTTTAGGGTAAACTATACTAATGACCACCGAACTATGAGGTTGGTGTCGATTTGACCAATATATTTTCAATTGTGTTAAATATACCACACAACTATTTAACTGGTTCCAATGTAGCCACCTGCCGTTAAAAAAACGAAAAAATTAACGGGGCTGTTAAAATAATTGGTATAATTACACATTTAGTCCCCTTTATTTATACAATCATTCAATTTAGTTCTAGTTTTAATCTAATAAAATAAATTATTTATTCAATTAGGTGGTGTCACCACCAATTAAAGTAAGAAAAATAAATTTTTAGAAGCTGGCTACAAGGGGAATCAAACCTGGGTTGTTAGGGAAAGAAGTCAATGCTCTTACCACTAGGCTAAGAATGTTTCTACTATATGAAATACCAAATGTAATATATGTGGTATATTACAAACACGAGCGAAGGAGAAATTTTTTTCTTTCCTTTCAACTATGGCTAAGCATGTTTCTGATTACTCAAATAGATCCAACTCCTTTTGCAAGCTCAGTGTGAAAATCAAAAACCTCCTGGTTTTTCTTATCTAGCCAGGATATTACCACCTTCAAAAATTGTTAAATGTTACCATCAGGAAGATTACTCAAAATTTGTTCAAACATTAATTACCATCAACAGAGAGATGCTTCAAAGCATGCATTGAAACTTTACTACTTAATATCAGACAACATAAAGGAAAACTGTCTATGCTACTGTTGCTGCCATTGATGTCAACTTTAGAACTTGCTTTCAGGGTCCAAAGAATTGAACAGATGAATACTAAATGAACACACAAAAAATTAACCTTTTTTGTTTATTATTCTTTTACTCTAACCAGCGGCAATTATGTCCCCTTTGCAGTATTAATCACATCTAACATTTCTTTGAACTTTGACTATGGTTCGATTTCAGATCTGATGGACTCGAGAACTTGAACAACTTCAGTCATGCTAGGTCTCCTTGAAGGAACCTCTGATGTACAAATCAACCCCAACTTCATAACCTGTATTAATTCATTTTCCGCGAAACCACAGAACCTTGTATCGAAGCAAGCTGAAGCAGAACCCCTCTCCAACAATCCTCTTACATATTCACACAAAATCACTACCTCGTTTACTGTTGGACTTGTACTGGTTTCCTCCCAGTTACTAGTTCTAAAATAATTATTCCGAAACATGCTTAGCCATAGTTGAAAGGAAAAAAAAATCTCTCCTTCGCTCGTGTTTGTATTATACCACATATATTATATTTGATATTTCTTATACTAGAAACATGCTCAGCCCAGTGGAAAGAGCATTGTCTTCTTTCCCTAAGATCCCTAACAACCCAAGTTCTTCTAAAAATTTATTTTTCTTACTTTAATTGGTGGTGACACGTGTCACCACCTAATTGAATAAATAATTTATTTTATTAGATTAAAATTAGAACTAAATTGAATGATTGTATAAATAAAGATGACTAAATATGTAATTATACCAATTATTTTAACAGCCCCGTTAACTTTTTCGTTTTTAACCCCATAGTTCTGTGGTCATTAGTATAGTTTACCCTTAATTTTAATAAAAATGGAAGTGTGGAAGAGATGCAAATACAATCAAACTCTCATATAAGCAACAAAAGGGAAAGCTTTGATCTCTTGTTCTTCCATATCTTCGATAAGAACAAGATTCAAACAACAGATTGGCTACAATTATCATCCACTGCGCTTAAATCATGAACTTTATTGCCATTGCCAATGCCTTGCGATTCAGGTTCTCCACAAGTAATCGAAATCTCAATCCCCAAAGCATTACTAAAACATGAGAACAACTTGATGTTTCGGTTTCCCTTCCCTCTTCTCCTTCTCAACGATCTCCGGGATCCCACGGCGGATGCCGGCGGCATTCTCGACCCCCACCTCTCTATCTTCATCTCTAGTTCTTCTTGTTCCCTCTCTTTCCTCGTCCATTCACTTATTTTTGGATTGTCCTTCGTCTGAACTTGGTTGTTTACCGGCGGTTTGTACAACCCTTGTGCAATGGCGGCCGCTACGACGGAAACCGATGGTCCCACGTCGGTGCTACAATCAGAGCCGCCATTCACCATGCTACCACCGTTCACCATGCTGCCATTAATAACCGAGTTGTCTTCCATTTTTAACTCGGTTCTGTCGCTTTGCGAGCGGATCATTTTGGCGGTTGCATGTAACTTGTCGTTTTGATGTTCATCGTTCTCGTGATTGTCTGTATTCTCGGTCGTTTTCGGTTTAGGTTGTTCTAACAGAGGCAAGCTGCGCATGGTGCTATCAACAAGCGCAACCTCCATGTTTAGAATCCCTTGGGGACGGCCCGAGGGGCGGCGGATTTGAAGCGTGACGGCTCTCGCGTCGGAGTTGCTGTCGGCGTTAGCGTCGGTCACGGACCGTAAATGGAAAATGTCGTTGATGTTGACATTAACACAACCGACCAAGGCATCTTTAACCCACGCGGCCGCGTAAATCTCGATGGCAATCTTGGAGTCCTCGGAGCTAAGGAACTTGTCATCGACTCGGAACGAGAACTTGTCGTTCCAAACTGGATTGGTTCCGCCGGTTTGGTCGACACCGGTGGCGAGCTTCCGGTCGGGCTGGACCCAAACAATGGCATAGGTCTTCATGTTCTTGGAGACCTCAACGAGGTCTTCGGCGGAAAGGAGTGTGACCTCTAGAACCCTGGAATGAGCGGCCATTGTGGTGGCGCCGGGTGTTGAGACCGGGCGGCCGGGCCTGAGTCACCCACGGTGATCTATATGGGTGGCGCATGCAAAATCGTGGGATTGAAGGCCGGGAGGAAATAAATACGGGACGAGTTTTGGGGCGAAATGGATGGAGAATTTGTTATAGGTGCCATGGATTTTAGGCCATCACCTTTTTTAAACATGGCTTGGTTGTTATTTTGTTCAAAACCTTACAATTTCGGATTCTCTATAAACAAGGTTCTTCACTATAGATTTAATGGGCGGTTGGATAGAAAAATTGATGATGTTTATCTTAGAGATTTGAGTTTGAGCACCGAGTATGTAAGATGTGTGTGCGTTTGTCAAAAGGTTAAGAAAATGTATGAACATATACTATCATATAATCACATTACTATATTAAAAATTTGTCACAGAAGGCATAATGCCAAAAAAGAATATCTTTATTGTTTGAATGGATAGCTAGTAACATTGACTTCTACTCCTTTTTAAAGCACTATAACTTTTGTCAAGTCATTTACTATTAGTTGATTAATTGTTTTCATTTATGGAGGGACTATTTTGGCCTAAAATAAGCCTGTTGCAGCTACTAGTGCTCAAACTTGTGACCTCTAAGAACAACAACCGTTTTCTTAACTACTGAAGCAAATTGATTCGTGCTTATATATTTGAATTTTAATTTTTTTTACTTTTATTTATAGGAATTAGTTTTTTTTAACATTGTTGGTTTTATATATTCATAAAAAGAGAAGAATTACAAGTGTATAAGAAGAACAACCCAACCAAATCTTCTCTAAACTGTTCCTAATAAAAAGAGAACCAACAATTGAATCTAAAAAACCTCGGCGTGCATCTAGAAATGCAGATGTAAGATAAAACCGAGCAACAATTAAAATAAATTCCCAGTCCATGATCACTGTAGGACCTAAGGGGAAACAAGAGCCAACAAACAGCTCTTAAACCAGCCCATGGAGATGTTGTCTATCCCTTTCTGCGATCATGGTGATTGATGCAGGAGCTTCTTCCATCCAGTATATCAGAAAATCATAAAAACGTCCTTCTTATGCAAGAGTGTGTGCTGCCATGTTGCCTTCACGACGGGTATGGCAGAACTGCACTTCATGGAGACCCCTGATGGATTCCTTGACATCCATAATCAACGACCTGACGTGTGAAAGGTCATCACCGTTGGAATTCATCTTTTTGATTATGGTTAATGAATCCCCTTCGAAGATAGCTCTATCAAAGCCCAGATCCTTTGTAAATTTCACCGCATCCCTACATGCCAAGGCTTCAGCCTGGAAAGCGTTCGCAACATGAGAATGGCTCAAAGCACAAGATGCCATTACTTGACCTGTATTATTTCGACAAATAATACCCGAAACCGAAACTTGTAAGTGCTCATTGAATGCATCATCAAAGTTTGTCTTCACAAGGTTTGTCGATGGTGGATGCCAATATGACTGGCTCACGTTTGATACTGGAGAAACGGCTTGCTGTAGACCCTCTTGTTCTTGCAGAAAAGCTTGGACAAAAGAAGTGGTCTCCTGCGTGGTAATGGTCTGCTTTTCATGTACTGATCTGTTCCGGGCATACCAGATAGCCCAACAAGACACAACAAACACATCCTTTTTCTTGCTGTCCAATGCATTGAAAAAAGTGGCTACCCATTCCTTCATGTTAGATCTGCAGAATTAGAGGGAAGAGAGATGCCCAGAGCTGCAAAGACTTCCTTAGAATACCAGCAATCGCGAATTACATGAATGATGTTCTCACTAGCTGATCGACAAAATCCACATAAATTATCTACTTGCAGTCTTCGAACATGTAAGTTATCGAAGGTAGGCACATAATTATTAACAATTCTCCACATCATAATCTTTACTTTTTCTGGCAAGCTTAAAGCCCACATACATTCATAGAATCTATGCAAAGACACAGTAGATGCAATGGAGGTAGAACCTGATCTATCGACAGATTCATTGCGGAGTAGTTTATAACCACTTTTGACTGTATAAGAGCCTGAACCATCATATCTTCATACCAAAACATCGTTTAGATTTGATCTCGCCAGAGGGATGGCACAAATTTTTTTCACAAGGTCCACCGAAAACAATCTGTTAAGTACTTCCATTTTCCAGGTTCTTGTAGGAGAGTCTATGAAGTCTGCCACCGTAGTATAATTTGTGTCAATGACATCAACTCTTAATCTGCCATCACCAGCATATAGGAGCCATGAATCGTTCCATATATTGACACTTTTCCCATTTCCAATTCGCCATGTAAGACCGCTGTCCAGTAGTCCTCTTGCACTTAAAATACTGCGCCATGTATAGGAGGGATTCGAGCCCAGGTTTGCATGTATAAACTCACTCGTTGGGAAGTACCTGGCTTTCAAGACTTTAGCCAGTAATGTGTCTAGGTTGGTGAGTAATCTCCAGCATTGCTTGGCTATAAGAGCCACATTAAATTGACCAAGATCACGAAAACCTACACCACCATCTTTCTTCGAGCAGGCTAGATGAGACCAAATTGTCCAGTGAATTCCCTTATTTGTACGTGTGTTTCTCCACCAGAACTTTGTCATCGATTGTTCCATAGCACGACAGAGAGAGGAAGGCAGTAAGAAACAATGCATGGCGTAAACTGGAACAGCTTGTAGGACACTCCTAATCAACGTAGCTTTCCCTCCCATTGACAAAAACTTAACGCCATAATTAGCCGTTTTGTTGTTAAGCCTGTCCAAATAGTAGCCAAAAGCCTCACGCTTATTGCGACCAACCATCGTAGGAAGTCCCAGGTATCTCTCTGGATTGGATGATACACGGACGCCTAAAGTTGAGCTAATAGATTGTTGATCCTCTGGAGACACATTGCTGCTGAAGAAAATGAGAGATTTGTCGTAGTTTACCTGCTGCCCAGAAACATTTCCAAATTGTGCTAAAATATCCTTCATGTTAGACGCACCTTCAGTTGATGCATTAGCAAAACAGATGCTATCATCTGCAAATAGAAGGTGCCCTATTTCTAGTCTCTCTCGACCAATTGTTACACCTCGTAAGGTTCTGGTTTGATTGGCGTGATTTATCAACACCGATAACCCCTCTGCACATACAAGAAATAAATATGGGCTTAGGGGGCAGCCTTGGCGTAATCCTCGTGAAGGGACAAAACTCTCACCAACAACACCATTTAAACTCACAGAGTATGAAACCGTAGTAACACAATCCATGACAAGGTTCACCCAACGCTGAGCATACCCCAAGTGCAGAAGCATTCCCTTAAGAAATGACCATTCTACTCGATCGTAGGCCTTACTAAGGTCGGCTTTCAAAGCAAACGAACCAATCTTCCCCGCTCTTTTGTTCTTCATTGAGCTCAGTAGTTCATACGCTATCAGAATGTTGTCTGATATTTGTCTATTTGGGATGAAGGCCCCTTGGCATTTGTCAATGCATGAATCCAGAGTTGATGAGAATCGAGTTGCTAGGACTTTTGCTATTATCTTGTAAATCACGTTACAAAGACTAATAGGCCGAAAGTGTGCCATATTTTCGGGCTTCTTGATTTTGGGAATTAAGACAATTAATGTTTCATTGATCTCTTTAACACTTGAAGAACCATTCAATATTGACAAACAGTATGAAGAAATATCCGATCCGATAATATGCCAATATTGTTGATATTTTAAAGTTCAATTGTTAACCCGTTAGGATTTCTCCGCTAAATTCGTTGGCGTGATATTTTAAAGTTAAAAAAATATATAAATGCCATGTTTCTGAAAATGTTATGTTGTCATTGTTCAAAAAAATGTAACGTTGTAATGATCTTGAATTTACTCTATAATTTTAAGATGTTAATAATTAGGGTTTCTTTTATATTTTTGTCTTTTGAGATAACATCTATGCATATGTTGTCTGAAACCCAAGTAATAAAGAAACTAACATCAACATCTTCGTATGGAATCAAAGGCATAGCTAGGATTGAACTATGAGGAGGTAAATTGATTAACTTTGAAACAATTAAGGTTTTAAAAAATAATTAAACCGTAAAAATTAAAGGAATTTGAGTTTAATTTTATAAATTTTAAAATTGAAAGGTCTTAAAAAGTAATTAAACCAAACAAATGAGAGTCAAAAATTTAATTTTATTAATTCTAAATGATAAAGGTCCTAAAAGAATAATAAACTAAAAACTTTTAAGAGAGACAAAAATTTAATTACAATAATTTCAAAATTATTTAAACTTGTAATTAACCCATAAAATTTTAGGGCAATTGCGCCTCCCACCTTACATATAGCACCGTCCGTGTGTGGAATCATGGGTTCAACATCTCATTTTCTCATCATCTTTACCTTGAAAATGAGATTAAAAAAGGGGAATTGTGTGGTTACGGCTAATTTTCATGTCACATTCTGATGTGTTGGGATTAGTTTGCTGTTGATTTTATTTAAGGGTAAAATTTTGATATATGTATATATATAATTTATTTTATATAGATTTGTATATTTATGCCATAAAATCTAAATTTAAAATTTTAATTCTAAAAAAATAAATTTTATAATTTAAATTCTAAACTAGACTCTTAATTTATAAAATTAAAAGATTTGTGTAAACTTTAATTTATACAACTTGTGTATTAAATACGATAATTTACCTTGGTACTTTAAGATTGTAAGATTAATCCTAGGCTTGCCGGAAATATTCTGTAATGATTAATTAGAATAGTCAATAGCTTCGACCCTTCTGTAATAGTGATGTTCAATTGGGGACTTAGATTATTATTAGGGTAAAGTACACAAATGGTCATTAAACTATCTTAAAAATATAAAATGGTCACCAAACTTTTAGATGTTATATAATGAGCATTAAAATTTAGTTTTTATTACAAAATGGTCACTAAGTTGTTAACTGACAGTTACGAAAATTTGTATAACAACATATTTAATCCATAATATTTACATGTTCAATCAATTTAGACAATAATAATGACGGTTAGATTAGGATTAAATTGATTGAATGTGTAAATATGAAAGATTAAATGTGTTATTATTCAAATTTTTGTAACTATCACGTCATTCATTTGACGATAATTAACGGCTCAGTGACCATTTTGTAACAAAAACTAAAGTTTAATGCCCATTGTGTAACTTTTGAAAGTTTGGTGACCATTTTCTATTTTTTAGAATAATTTAATGACCATTTGTGTACTTTACCCTTATTATTATATCTTTGGATTTAATTACCAATATCTGACTCATTGGTTAATTAATTTAAATCAAGTTTTGAAGTGATCCAATTTAGGGATAATTTTTCCACCCTAATTTTTTCATTCACAACATCAAGGTTTGAACTTCTAACATTGCTTAAAGAATCTAGGGTCTTATCCCGCTAAATTAACTTGTTGTTGATAGGGGTGAGATTCATTTTAGTTCAATGTATATGTGTTATGCTAGCTCATGATTGAGAGATTTATCTTTTTCATGTGTCACATGACGAAATCACGAATTAAGATAAGGAGACAATATATAATTATCATTGATAAAGAACAAGGTATAGGTAAATTGAAAATTAAAAGTTTAAATAAATAAAAATTTATTATATTTTTAATAATTTTTTGGGTAAACTATATAATTGACCACTATACTATGGTTTTAGAATCGATTTGACCACCATACTTTTAATTTAAGCAATTAGACCACTCAACTATTAAAATGGACTCAATGTGACCACCAATTGTTAAAATCTAACAGAGAGGCTGGCGTGGCAGTTAAAAGAAACGTGTATAATTACACATTTGGTCATTATTACTTATACACTCAATCAATTTAGTCCTAACTTTAATTTAATAAAATTAATTAATTATTAGAGGACTTTTTAGTTATTTATATTTAATTTAATAATTTTATTTTTCTCTTCTAATCATCTGGATTGGAGGAAGAAAATAAAAACTTGGTAAAGTGCTGCAAGTTTACCACTAGGCCAACTACATCTTTATGATCTATGGTGTAGAACATAATATATATTTTATTTTGTTGCTCGTGTCAAAAAAAAATAAAATAAATATGAATTAAGGGGCTCGAGAGTTGGTGTTACCCCCTCATCTTAATCATCCCTTCCACCCTCAACACCGTTTGAATCTTTCTCCGAATTCGTTTTATGAGGCTCAATGTGATTTTTTTTAACAAGGATATTCGTGGATTTGTTTATCATTGTGAATTCGATTTGCACATCCACTGTGCTTTGCTTCAATCATCCATTGCAGCAAGTTTTCCTAGTTCTTTGCACCAGCACCCGTTGCTGTTCATTCAAGACCATGGCAAGGAACTCCGAAGTTATTGTTCCGGATGTAAGAAACCATTATCCGGTCCGATTTACCACTGTTAATATTGTTCTAATTATAACCTTCATAAGAAATGTGCTGAACTACCCTTCAATCATCCGTTGCTGTAAATTTTCCGAATTCTTTGCACCAGCATCCATTGTTCTTCAGTCCAAACCATAACGAGGAAGTAAAAATTGATTGTTCTGGACGTATGAAGCCATTATCTGGTCCAATTTACCATCCTCTTACTCTCATGCCAATCCCACGTACTCATATTTATTTATTTATTTTTAGCATGAGCAACAAACTACGATATATATTTTGTACCATGTATTAAGAAGAAGTAGTTGTCCTAGTGGTAAACTTGCAGCACCCTACCTAGGCCAACCCTGGTTTGAAACCCAATTAATTAATTTTATTAAATTAAAGTTAAGACCAAATTAATAGAGTGTATAAGTAACAATGATCAAATGTGTAATTATGCAAATTTCTTTTAACTGTCATGTCAACCTTTTCGTTAGATTTTAACGGTTGGTGGTCGCATTGAGTCCATTTTAATAGTTGATTAGTCCAATTGTTTTAATTAAAAGTATAATGGTCAAATCGAATCTAAAACCATAGAATAATGGTAAATTATATAGTTTACCCTAATTTTTTAGGGGTACAAATTGTATAGAGAAACTTAGTAGAGGATATCTAGTAGGTCTTACGATGATGGAACAACCTCCACAAGTGTTACAACAGTCCTATCCATGGATGTCTTTCAATTTATGCATAGCCTATTCTTTTGTTTAACCAAAAGTATTTAATTTATTAATTAATTAATTTGGACTGAGTATTGTAGAGGTCTATTAGACTATAATAGGGCGACTCTCTTAGCCTAATTTACTCCATTCATAATGTTTAAATTCGAACATTTGATCTTACTTAAGGGATCTAATGCCTCATCCAACTAGGCCAACTACTAGTTATATGTGCATAGCCTATTTTAGTTCTTTATAGATATGTTTTTTTTAAGAAAAAAAATATTTTCTTAAAATTTTCATCATTCTGCCAAGCACACCAATGAAAATTATTTTTTGTTGTTATAATTTTCTCTAATTTCAATTGTCTTTCACTCTACCAGTAAAATCTAAATACAATAAAAAGTTAAAATAACAAAAAATAATAATCTCTCATTTAAGACTTGGTGCATTTAGATTTTTTTTTTATCTTTTCATTTCAATATCTTGAAGGAAAACCCCATTAATTTTGGAAAAGAAAATTGGAAACCAATGTTGGAAATAGTACAAATTATTGCAGACATTGTCAGCAAACGTTTCGGGTATTCTGTCATGTTATAAATGAAAATTTGTCCATTAATTCCCTTTAATTCAACAGCAAATAATTCTTTACGTTGAAATTATTTAAACCAATGGTATTGCTATTCGAAACAAGTTTGATTAAATAGTTCTCTCATTCAAGGTAGGATTTCATCTCAAAATGGCCACCGATCGAGCCTGAGACTCGTCTGTTCTCTTGTCTAATTTTGTATTTGCATTTCAAATGTAACCACAAATAGGACCCCAAATTAAATATAAAATAAAATATACAAATTGGACACTAAACTATATTGAAATGATTTTTTGGTCGTTGAAATACTAGAAGTTACAAAATGAGTATTAAACTTTTAATTCAGTTGTAAAATGATTCCTACTAGTGATAACTATTGATAATTTTAAGGACTATTTTGTAGCAGTTCGTTAAATTTAAATAACCATTTTGTAACATTTGAAAATAATAATAATAACAGTTTGATTAGGGTTATAAATGATACGAGACAGATCGCGAGTTACTCGAGTTCAACTCTTTAAAGCTCAACTCAATTGGACTTCTCTCGAGTACTTAACGAGCTGAAACGAGCCACTCGATACTCGACTCAAAAAGCTCGTAAGCTACTCGAAAATATAATATATTACTATATTATATTAGTTAATTAGGGTTTAATTTTGGGGTTTGGGGTTAATTCAGAGTTTATAGCATGTTTTGAGATTTAGGGTTAGGTTAGGTTTAATAGTTGTTGATAGGCTTTTTGGGGAATAAGGATTAGCTAATTGGGGTTTACTTCAAGCTTTTCAATCTCAAGCTTTAATTTTTGTTTTCGAGTTCGATTCAAGCTTGATAACTTTGAGCTCACAAGCTTTCAAGTCGAGTTGAGCTTAACAATACTCGAAATCAATTCAGCTCGTTTACACTCCTAAATTTGGTAATTGAATTAAGAATTAAATGATTATTTTATAATTTTTAAAAGTTTAGAGACCAAAAATTATTTCAGCATAATTTAGTGACTATTTATATATTTTATCATTAAATAAATATATAGGTGCATGGGGTGGGGGACTATTTCTTAAATATGTAGGTTCATCTTTGAATAGGAAACAATAATAGCAATAATGTGGATTTAGCACCGGTTTAGGTCCCATGTTTAGGGTCAGCTACATAAACAGCATTCATCAACCACCTTCTACACAATGTCTTTGGCCTTTGCCATCAATGTCTTGGGATCGTTTTTGCAAACTAATATTTATTTTTGGTATAATAATTTTTTTGGACTCCTAATTTTATCCCTCTTAGTTATTTTAACCCTTAAATTTTTATTGTGTTCTAATTTTGACCTTCAAATCTTTATTCTTGCTAAATTGATAAAGATGTGAAGGGATAATAAGGTTTAATTACTAGGATATTGCTGTTGAGTTTTTTATTTTAAAATTTTGCTGTGGTTTTATTTTTATTTCATGATCTATGGTAATTTTTGTCACATTAATAAAGTATCTGATGAGGTTGGCTGAAGTGACATGGATATTTCCCTGAAGTCAGCATGACTTTAAGCCGACTTCTCCTTTATTTGCCTGAAGTCGACATGTAGTCTCAATGACTTTTGCTTTTACTGTAACAAAACAACATATCATGAAATAAAAATTGAAGTGCAATGGATCATAAAATATTAGGTAAACTACATGAATACCATTGAACTTTAGGATATGACTCAATTATACAATTGAACTCTAGTAAAAGGTCCGATTATACCACTGAACTTTAAAAGATTCAATTATACCACTAGGTTATTTTGGGCTATCTGAGGCATCAAAAAACCATATCAAAATGATGTTGTTTTGGTTTAGGGTTCATATTACCCAATGGTATAATTGAATCTTTATTAAAGTTTAGTAGTATAATCGAACTTTTTACTAAAGTTCAGTGTTATAATTGAACATTTTATTAAAGTTAAGTGGTATAATTGAACCTTTTACTAAAATCTAGTGGTATATTAGTATCATTTTTTAGTTTAATGGTATAATTGAGTCAAATCTTAAAGTTTAGTATATTTCGTGTAGTTTACCCTAAAATATTTTTCTCAACAAAAAAATTTAAAATTTTTAACAGGATAATAATGACACCTTTAAGCTGATTTTAACAAATTTGTTCTTTTCTGGCATGTCATTAGAAAGTTCATAAAAAGATAAAATATTTTTTACTAATTCATCCTTAATAAAATACCATCATTTTTTTTACAATTTTCTATAAGTTTTTTTAAAAAAAATCTAACGATGTGGTAAAAAAAATACAAAATAATTAACATCTATATTTTAATTAAAATAAATTAACTTTATTATTTTGTCATGTTTAATCAATTTAATAAAAAATATAAAGATTAAAATGATTAAATTGATAAAACTAACAGATAAAATTTATTCTCACTATTTTTTAAAGAATAAAAAGGGAATGTTTTACGTGTAAGAAAACTGAACAAAAATTTCATGATACTTTTTTGTGACTCTTTCCATATTTTATTAGTAAAAATTTAAGTTTTAAATCCTAATACTAAATTTTAAACTCTAAATCTTAAAAATATACCATATATACAATTATCTAAACTATAATTCTAAATTTTAATTTTAAACTTTAATCTTAAACTCTGAACTTAATTTTTTAATTTGAGAAAATTAATAAAAGTACTAAAAAGGGCAAAAGATTTATATTCAAGAAACTAGTGATTGAATGCAACAACTGTATACACCTAGTATTTGTATAAATAAATGCAAACAAGGTCAAATAAAATAAAGAAGAAAAGAAATTAAAAGGCATCCTATTATCTATAACAACACACATTGGTCTCCATCTCCCTTTTTTTCTCTACAACTATGGATTCCGTATCAAATCAGAGTGGCCGTGAACAAATGACACCAAAAGATTGTGACACCATAGTTCCGGCACCCAAGTACCATTCCTCGAGACGAACACCTTCTTCGTCGCCATCTTCTTCATTCGAATCTTTGTATTTTCCGGGGGATTTGCCTCTCAATGCTGCTACGCCACTCCGATTTTCGGGTGTACCGTTCTCTTGGGAGCATTCGCCAGGGGTTCCTAAGAAGCTACAAAGTCACAAGAAAAAAGAGTCCACAAAGTTGCTGCCATTACCTCCCCCGGCAACTCCCCCGACCTCGAAAAAGAACAATTTCGAAGACATTCTAGCCCGAAAAAAGGCATCCGATCCGTTTTTCGCGGCGATGGTCGAATGTTCCAAGGACGATACCAACGAGGATTCCGCAAGCAATATCTGGACCGGAATCAAGGTTACAAGGGGCATGAGTGACAGGTTCGGATTCATTAATCTTTACTCCTCATGTAAAAGAACTTGTGCAGTTTCGGAATCACTAGTCTACCTTCCAAGGCCTAGCAGAACAGCTAACTACGGCATAATCGCTCGTCGCTCTCGTTAAATGCAAGTCGTACGGATCGAGTTATCGCATTCTGGGATCGTGATCTTGGTGTTAAAAGCACAAGACAAGTTGCATTTGTGTCTTGATTTCCCTGTCTTTGGTTTTTTTATGTGTGTTTTTGTTGCATGTGAGGACAAGGATGATCCCTTCAAGACTGTAATATAATATGAATAGGAAGCTGAAATGTTGGCGCTGCCTTTGTATTTTAGTGAATGTTAGTTCATATAATAATTTCATTGTGTTGGTTGTATTTTCATGTGATATAGTACATGTTTTTCAAGAATAAGAGTGAATATTACACTTCTCCATTTGAGATCTAAGCTCCATTGGACCACCATTGAAAATGACTATTTTCTATACTACTTCATCTTAGGGGGTCTCATTTAATATTATTTACATTTTCCAAAGTTGACCGGTGTGTGGATTATTGGGATGGTTGTTGTCTTGTTGAGCTATATGTTTGTTAGGGATGTAGATGAGATGAGACAGACTACCAGTTACTCGAGTTTGATTTAGTCAAAGTTCTATTAATATTCGACTCGAGTTCTTAACGAGTCGAGCTGCTCGATATCCGACTCGAAAAACTCGCGAGCTACTCGAAAAATATAATATACTAAAATTTTTAATTTGAAATCTAAATTCCTAAACCTAAAATCCTAAAACATAAACCTTAAACATAAGTCTTAAACCCTAAAATCTAAATCTTAAATTCTAAACCCAGCAACCTAAACCTCTATACCATAAACTAACACCTTAAAGTTGTGTATCAATTTTTTTTCCTAATAGGGTTTTAAATGGACGAGACAGATCGCGAGCTACTTTAGTCCGACTCGGTCAACACTCGACTCAATTGAACTCAACTCAAGCTCGAACTCGACTCGAGTTCTTAACGAGCCGAGCCGAGCCGAGCTCAGATTATTCAGGCTAGTTAAAAACTACTCAAGCTCAAATTCGACTCGAAATCTTAACGAATTTAGTCGAGCTTAGCACTACTCGAGCTCGGTTACCCCTCTAATGTTGGTTACATTCTTTTTGTTGGAAAAATAATAACGTAACGAAATAAAATATTAACATTAATTATAATAAAAGAAAGAAAATAAATTGAATTTAATGTATTGTAGTATCATGAGCGGTATAAAAGGTAAATGAATGTGAGCATGTGCTTCGTGACGACAATTGTATTGTGGATGCTCTAGCAAAGGCCGCATCGCCTGGTGATTTCGATGTGTTACTCTACCGGATCCGCCAAGTAGCATTGTGCCTCTGCGGACATGGCAGTAGTGGTTGGCAACAATTAGGGGCGGAGTCAGAAATCTATCTAAAATATGTCATTTTTTTAATGATATTTAAGAGAAGTTAAATATTTATAAAAAACATTAATTTATTTATAAAAACGTGTCAATTATATATTTTTTAAATTTTTATATACAAATTGTATAAAAAAGTGTAGTTTTTAAAATATTTAGGTGTCAACAAACACCTCAATTATGAGTGTGGCTCCGACCATGAGAACAATGGGTAATTTTATTAAAATAAAAATAAATTTATAGCACACAACTAATTTCACGTTGAATTGAGTTCTGCGATAGGTCAACAGTTTAACTAATAAGCTCAACTTCTCAATTTAAAATGCGACGATTTTATAAAATTTGTCTCAATTGAGATCATTCAAATATTGAGATACGAATTTATTATATGCATTTACTAGTTCTTCATTTAAATTTAGTCAATTTATCAAATTCGTCTCAGAAATACCACCAAAATTTTGTGCTGTGAATTCATTATAGCAAAATGGTTCAACCTCGCAAGTGCTTGTAATATATTATAGAGATAGGTTGAAATATGTACATTATGAGTTGTTTTATTGTTTAGTTTGACCACATGAAACATAAAAATTAAGTATTTTAACTTGAATTCTTCCAGCAATAAACTTACCAATGGCGAATACAAACTTAGTTTTGCGGTGGTTGAATTGATTTTGGATCAACGTAATTTTATAAAATTAATTTTAAAGTAACATAATTTTTGTTTGGGAGTTTTTTTTTCTTAAAAATCACGATTGTATAAATATATAGTGTAAAAATCACGACGAAACGCAAAAACTACTTCTACATTGCTTCTCCCAGGATCACGTTTGGGGTTCAGAATTGATTTTAAATTTTTGGATCCAAACATGTGGGCACAACGTTGGAGGCCAAAAATCCCGTTGAATCAGGATTTTAGGCCTCCAAACACCCATCGAAACACAAATATATCATCGAAGGTCTTATAAATAAAACAAAAAAATTCCGACATAAAAATTTAATAAGATACATGATTTATGAATTTTTCATAAATTTTTTTTCACTTTTTCTACCAATTGATTTACACATAATTATAGCACGCACAAAAAAATCATCAATATTGATCATAAACTTATTTTTACATTATTTAAAAAAATTTTAGTTGTATATGTAAAAAATTCCTGTTAAAAGATTTAACCATTAAAATTAAATATGCGGCGTGAGTTAATATAGATTAATCTGTACGAATTCTTAAAAACTAGAAGAAAAAATCCCTTAAATTGCAATAACAACCGTTTCAATAGAAGCACTAAACTTTACATCCTCAAATTGAGTTTCACTCCATGGCATTTAAAAAAGTATGAGTATACCACGTACGACGAACATCGATGAACACTACTAACGATGAACACCGATTAACACCATTAAATTAATTAATAAAGATTTAAAATTTCAAGGACCCATCAAATAATTAATAATAACTTTAAAAAATTCAATTAAATTATTTTTTATATATTAAAATTTTATTTTTTTAATAAGCGTAAATTATATATTTAATACCTCACCTATTTTCGTATTTCTATTGAACCCTCATTATTTAAATATTATTTCAATTTGACCATATTCTTTATAAAAAATAATTTAACCATTAACCCTTAACCCTCAACCTAAAACTATAAACTATTAAACCTTAAACCCTTAAACCTATACCCTAAAGCATATACCCTTAAAATAATTTTATTTAATAAGTATCGATTGTGGCGAACCCTTAACATGAACAAGAGGGCCGGTGAATTGACTGCGCAGGAGTTAGACAACCTCATGACGATTGTGGCGAACTCTAGGCAGTTTAAAATCCCAGACTGGTTTTTGAATAAGCAGAAGGATTACAAGGATGGGAAATATTCCCAAGTTGTGCCTAATGCTCTCGACATGAAGTTGAGAGATGACTTGGAGCGCTTGAAGAAGATCAGGAACCACCGTGGTCTGAGACACTACTGGGGATTTTGTGTCCGTGGTCAGCACACCAAGACCACCGGTCGCCGAAGAAAGACTGTTGGTGTCTCCAAGAAGCGTTGAATGCTTCATATTATAGTCTATTACAAGGCAGCAGATGGCTATTTGTTTGCTTTTAAGCATGTTTTGCATCAAAAACAAAATTTTGGATGTGATTTTGTTTTGATTTTTTAGTTTGTTTTAAACCTGCAGACAAGTAGTGTTTTTTTTATCGTTTGCTTGATCTTTTTATCAATTGGTATTAATGGAACCATTGTCTTTTTATTTCAAAAATTAAGTATCGAACATAATCTCTAATTGTTCTTTCATTGCTTGTTCAATGTGCCTTCGACCAACTCACCTGATATCGTTGCTTTCAAGACAATTTTTTTTCTTCCATTAAAACGACTAAATTAGGCTTCCAGGTGAAGGATTATGTGCGATACTTTTGATGTGCCTACTAATTTTCTCGAGTTACTGAGATTCAAGTGCGATACCCTAAACCATATATAGTTTAGGGTATAGATTCAAGAGTTTAAGGGTTTAAGGTTTAATAGTTTAGGGTTTTAGATTGAGGTTAAGGGTTAAATTATTTTTTTATAAAGAATATGGTCAAATTGAAATAATATTTAAATAATTAGGGTTCAATAGAAATACGGAAATAAGTGAGGTACTAATATATAGTTTACCCTTATTAAAAAAATAATTTTAATATATATAAAAAATAATTTAATTAAAATTTTTAAAGTAATTGTTAATTGTATGATGAGTCTTGAAATTTTAAATTTTTATTAATTAATTTAATAGTGTTCATCGGTGTTCATCGTTAATGGTGTTCATCAATGTTCGTCGCCCGTTGTAAAATTTTCCTTTAAAAAAATCACGGGTTTATGTCCCCAGGCCCCAGCCTCCCCTACAATTCACTGCCAACCAAAAAAAGAACACGATTAATTATGCTTAAAGCCCTTTGATTTTGTTCTTCTTACAAATAAAACCTTATGAATTTCTATAAAATCTTAGTAACACTTTTTTATATATATTAAAAAAGAAATACATTTTATACTGGCACATATTTTTTAATTATAGTTTAAGTTTAAGATTGTAATGGGTGTGGAATTTGAATCATCAATAGAATTATAGGGTGTCATTTGTAAAATATTGTTAAAAATAAGGGGGCGGGTATGCACTTTCCCAAAAAATAAAGACAAAACCATCAAGTACCAAATATTCTTGGTTTAATAGGAAAAATAATGCATAAACTATACCTTTTCTTTTTAGAAAGGCACCTAAAGTATTTTTTATTTAAATAAGTTTTTAATATTTTTACAGTTATTATTTTAGGTGTCTTAGCGTTAACGATCATTCAAAAAATTTCGTTAGCTAATAAAAACATGACATGTGACATACTTTATTTTATTTTAAAAATACTAAAAAATTTCAAAATTTCCTAAAATAATCTCCTAATCTCAAATCTCAACCACTTTCATCACTAGACTCACATGATTATTTTCTCTCCTCCCGTCGTTAAAAGGTGACGGTCGATGTGTCTAACTTCAAACGAAATCGAACAACAAAAAAAATAGAGGCCAATGACGGTCGATCAGACGAATGGCGTTCAAGTCTTGCAAGGAGAAGAAAAGATTTTATTCTGTTACCGGTAACATAATAAACGGCGACAATAATAACCGATTTAAAGATTTAGAAATTTTAAAGTTATTCTGTAATTTTTAAAAATTTTAAGGATTTTTCTAAAAATTAAGTTAAAAATAACAAAAAAATTAAAATAAAAGCCCATCTCATATTTTGATTGGTTAAAGGAATTTATTTTTTTGGTAAAGATTTTTTTTTTAAATAACATTAAAGATCAAACACAACATTAAGCCCCTAGAATATAGATTGGGTACTTTTTTTTTCCTATTAAGCCAATATTCTTCAACATACCCGAACCTGGAAAGTTTCACGGGAAGAAGCGGCGGAGGAAGAAGAAGATGTTGTTTCAAGTGGGAGGACAAGGGGCTCGTCCCACCTTTTTTGAAATGGCTGCCGCTCAGCAACTCCCGGCTAGTCTCCGTGCAGCCCTCACTTACTCAATTGGGGTCAGCCTTTATCTATTTGTCTTCACGTCTGAAACAAAAAAGAAGAAGCATTTTTTTATATATTTAAGAAATACCCATTTTAATTTTCCTTCTTGATTTCTCAAATTTCTTCAGTTTTTCTATAAAATTTGCCTATTCAATTAGTGGGTCCATCTTGGGTTTCTGTGCATATCCATGTTTCTGGAACTTTTAGAACGAAATAAATTGATTGTTTTTAGTTAAGTACCTGGGGAACAAGCTTCAGATTGTTTAGTGTAAGTTTGTAGATTTATTACGATTTTTATAGCTATCGGGATTTAGTATTTTGTGGCTTATTTGTGGATTGGTAGGTATTGGCATTGAGAAGCCCAATTCTGCATAAGGTGTTGGACTATGAAGATGAATTCTTTGCTTTGCTGATGTTGGTTCTTGAGACGCATAGCCTACGAACTACAGGTTTCCTTCTGCTTTGATTTTCTTTTAGTTACTTTATTACTTAAATATCTTTTCTAGGTAATTTTGCTCAGCATTTATTTGAACCTTCTTATTCCCACATTCTAGACAGTGTTTTATGTACCCAGTTTTAGTTTTCTTCCAAATTACATGTGTTCTTCTAAACTTTAAAGTTCACTCTGATTTCACTTGTTTTGTGAGATGTGTTCATTCTATTGTGTCTTTGCAAACTATGGATCTGTGTTTGTTGCTTTTATGTGAAATATAATGTAATCTTTGGTGGTAGTGAAGGTGTTGGGAATTGTTTTTTTATGTCATATATTATTGTTCATTCCGTTCACGCATTGGAATTGTATGGTGTAGGAGAATAACCAGAGACAGAGTCATGTGTGGAATCTTTTGGTAATTTAGTTGATTCTGGTTGTTTCAATGTGATATGCAGACCTTCTTAAATTTCAAGGCTTGACTGTGCTCCATGACCTCACTTGTTCAAAATGAGTTGTAGCAGACCATCATTTAGTTCTAGCATACATGAAAAACTTTTTTGGTTACTTTTTTAACATCAATGAACCTTAACCTGAAGCCTAGAGCTAACCAGCTTGTTTGTGGAAGGAGGTAGCAGCACATGGTTTGTTCCCTTTTTTTCTTTTCTCTCATGAGAGAAAAAGGTCATTTTATGTATACGAGAAACTTTCATTATTAGCTCTTTATGGAATTCAACATCTTTCTACCCTGTTTCTTACATTGGAAGCTTATAGTAATGCCCATTATATGTTGTTTGCAGTGTTTGGTTGTAAGTTTTACTTTAATTTTGTTAGTGCAGTTGGAAGATTTATGTTTGGCTCGATGAGACTCGCTTTTCTGATATAATGTTCTTATACAGATGCTTCTTTTGCTGAGTCTCTATATGGCTTGCGGAGGAGAGCAGCAAAAATAAGAACAAAACAGGTTGACATCCGATCAAAGACTAGCGATGGGATCAAACACTCTAGTCTAGACAAGCGTCAAAGGGTTCTTTCAGTTGTATTTTTGGTAGAATTCTGCATCTATTTTTCTATTCTTCTTATTAAGATGTTTTATGAACCTTATAACCAAGTAATCTACCAAAGTTCTTCTGTATAAGCATTTTTTGTTGTTGTGGAAAGTTAGTTTTGGGTATTGACAGTTTGAACTGATTTACAAGCTCTCACATCAGTTCCCCCAAACAACCTTTGCTGGATGTAGTAGTAACCTCTGATTTGCTTTGTCTTTGTAGGTTGTTTTGCCATACCTTAAGTCAAAATTGCATTCAATTTATAACAAAGAAAGGGAAGCCAGGCTTCAAGCAAGTTTATGGGGTCCTGGTGATGAAAGATTTGAAGATGTTGACTACTTTGTTGAAGGGGAGGCCTCCATTGCTTCAAGAACATCAACAGAAACAGAAGCAACAATAAGAACACGATTGGTGAAGAATATTCAGAAAATTATAGGCGTATGTTATCCATGGCTACATGCTACCACTGAAGGTGTGTTCGGATCTAAGTTATCATTTAATATCCATGCTTTCAAGAATGAAGATAATTTATTAATGTAATCATTGTTCATGGACTACCAAGACCTAAAGTGGAACTTGTGATTGAGAAGGTTAGGGGGTGAGCAATATATGTTGTGATCACCGATTAATAAGTTAATAGTTAAGTTGTGGTTGCTGGTCGTGGGACTCTCATTTGTGCCTGCATATTGTAGGTTTTCTGATTTACTGCAATCGTATTTATATTTGTAATGATTCCTTGAAAGAGCTTTGAATGACCATTATCTGTCTTTGACCATGCTTTGGAGTTTGGTCGGATCTCAAGTTATGTGCTTTTGTCTAATCTTGAATTTTGTGGTGCAGGACTATCATTTACTTATCAACTTCTATATCTGCTGGATGCAACTGGGTTCTATTCTGTTGGATTAAATGCCCTTGGGATTCATGTTTGTCGAGCAACGGGACAAGAATTGGTATTAGACTCAACAATAATTTCTGCTATCTGTCTGTGTGTTTTATTACACTAATATACATGCAGCAGTATTTTTGTTTCTTCATGCTTTTTCCATGCACGATACACTTGCATAGATATGCACACTTCTGCATTTTGTTATTATTTATATCATATATGCACACATACTCAATTTTGTTATTTGATGTCGAGGTAGATGGATACTTCTTCTAGAATTTCCAAAATTCGAAGTCGTGAACGTGAGAGGTTGCGGGGGCCTCCATGGGTGAAGGTATGTTCTGTGAATATTTTAGTTAGGACCATTATTTTATTTTTTTACCAAAATTGCTCCTCTAACTTTAGCTAACGTTAAAGTTGGCATACTCATTGGACAATATGATTCCTACAGGCGGTACAAGGAGCTTTGCTTAAATGTGGATATGTGGTGCTGGATTATGCACAAACCGGTTTAATTGCTGCAGTATTTATCTTTAAAGTAAGTGTAGTTTACTGGTTACTAAATTTATTACCCCTTGGGGTTGAGGGATGGTATATTATTTTTAACTAATAACTATATCTGAAAAACATAATAGACACAAAATATTTATTATGGATATTGGATAATACATTTTTCAAAGCAAAAATCTGCAATAGCTGGTCCAAACCAAACTAAACCAATCAGTTTCTTATTTGTTTTAGGCCTAAACAGTGAGCCCTACCCATATGTCATGCTGATTCGTAATATTCTTTTATAGATACTTTCTTAAGCTTGTGTAGTTTTGCTTTAGCCTTCATCCACTTCCCTGGATGTCTATTTAACTTAATAATAAAATAAGACCAGATGCCATCATTGAGGTTTAATAATTAATATCAATAAAATCCGACAATTCTTAAAGTTCTGTCATCCTTTCTGAAGTTAATATTTTTATTTTAACTATTCTGTTGTTCCTTGAAACCTGTATTTTCATGTAACGTTCAACTTTATTTCTGGAAATGGTAATGGAATTTGCTTTGACTTCCTTTCCAATATTGGATAATCTTTGTTTGTGCACAATAATCATAGATGATGGAATGGTGGTATCAATCTGCTGAGGAGAGAATGTCGGCTCCGACTGTGTATCCCCCACCTCCACCACCACCACCCCCAAAGGTGAGAAATTCTCCTCTCTGTCTCCTCACTTATGGGCATGCACACACATGCTCACTAAACAATTCATTGTTATTTCGTGGACCACATTTCTTTTAAGAAAATGGAGAATCATCTGTGAGCATGTTTATTTACATATGTTTCATTGTATATATTGATGGATATTAAATCAGGGATATCGCCTAGGATATGATGGCATTGTTTCTTTTATTGCATTGGTCATAAAATATTTGGCAGAAGTTTGTATTTTTTTTCAATTTATCAATCCAAAAATAGAAGAAATAAGAAGGGGCAAGCTTTAATCACTCTGTTGCTTAACCAAATATTTCACTCATCATCCGTGCAGGTTGCCAAAGACGGGATCCCCTTGCCACCTGATAGAACAATCTGTCCGCTGTGCTCACAGAAGCGTGCAAATCCATCAGTGGTTACACTTTCAGGATTTGTCTTTTGTTATGCTTGCATACACAAGTATGTTTCCCAGGTAAGGCCTTCAAACCCTATTTGGTGAACCAAATTAATATTTTTTCACAGTGCACGTATATGTAGGGAAACATGCCGGCTTCATAGACTGCATGAATTCCTTTCAGAAGTATACCCTTTAATCATGTCATAAAATTGACAATTTATATTTTCCTTTTCTCATCTGTTCCAACCTTAAGTGAAACTTCACTGGACTCCCTATAAAGTAGTCTAGTAATATTGGAAATATCTTCTTAAGTCACCTTCAATCTTTGGCTTTTTATTAGCAAAAATGAATATGTTTTATTTAGTTGTTGTCTTGTTGATGAGAAGCAATCTCTCTCTCTCTTATCTAACTTCAAGGAGACCGACTTAAAACCAAAGTTTTCATGCATTTACAGATTTAGTTGTTTTTACTAGTTTATAAAAGTCATTTGTTATAAGCTTGAGATAAGATTCTGCAAGGTTCGGTGAAATGAACTGTGTATGCGTAAATTTAGACCATCCATGTTGATTTTCATCTTTAGTTCTTTTCAGCTTTATGTAGATTTTCCCCTTTCTTAAGCTTGAAGCACTTATTTGATTTGTGCTGTATTTCATTGCCACAGTATAAGCGCTGCCCTGTCACACTAATGCCAGCAGACATCGACCAGATAAGGCGGCTCTTTCATGATGTGTGAATTAATTCATTTTTATACATGTTCAACAACCGAGTCATTGATGAATGTAAAGCTGCCAAACGACGAGGAGGGCCAAGATGAGCACAACGAAAATAATGTAGTAGGGAATTCCTTGTTTTCTTACTGTACTGTTGCCACTATTTCTGGCGTTTTTAAAAAGTTAATTTTCTGTAAACATTTAGGTAGCTTTGAAACTACAAACATCCAACTATGGTCAGTCACCATATAAACACTTTGTACAAAAAATTCCATTTACAAGTAAATCTTTAATTTCATCTTTAACATGTACCACATTAAGCATGTTGTTTTGCCTGGATTGATTTGATGTGATGTTTGGGATCCATGAGCACTAAAATAGTTAAATAGTCAGATTCATTGGTAGAGGAAATCAATATTATTTTGCCTTTCAAACAGCTCAAATCTTTGTGCTTGGTGTCAAAGCAGACTATTATTTCCATACAAAATTATGTAGACAAGCTAAACAAGCTACAGACAAATGAAGCAAACAAAAATGCATATAAACAGAAACATTCATGAGAATGCAGCAGAGACATGCTATACTCCTGCAATCCCTGTATCCAAAGCTCCCTCCAACCTTGCCTCGAATGGTATAGCATTCCATCTCAGTCTCTCTTCCTGCACAACCAAAACAATTATCATTTCCATCATGCATATGTAAAATGTATATAATCATAAAAATATGAAAAACTCACTTTGTATACCTGAGTGTTTCTGCTCCTTGTTCTCAGTGCTCCTTTGCGCGGAGAGCTTGAATCGGTATCTACTATCTGGCCAGTATGACTCCAGTAGCTCCCAACAGTCCCTATGATAGGTGTTTCATCCGGACTCCGGCTCCTGCACTTTCTAGAAGAATTCGATGCAGAATGATGTTTAAGATCTTCCACTGTTAATGCTCCTAGAATAGGCCTATCTTCGTAGCTTGGTGAATTTGTCATCCGGGATGCTGCTGAATTCCCAACTGAATTAGTACTACCCTTCGAATTCGGAGTGTTTTCAAGTCCCACTAACCAGCTAGAAAGACTTGTATCAACTGCAATCTCCTGCCCTACCAGCTTCTTGCCATTGGAACATAGTTTTGAACTCGAGGTTCCAAGCTTAAAATCAGGCTCGGGACTAATCGGTATATTGAAACCTTCCACTAGATTGATGTTCTCCTTTTCTTCATTCTTCAATGGTGAGCTTGCTTTTGCTTTCACTCCTTTCCATTGAGGAAGATTTTCCACAGGATGCAAAACTGATTGCACAAACTGATCACCCTCATCTTTGGCATTTCGATTTAACACAACCGGCATCGGACTACTGACTTCCTTCTCATCCGATTCAACTTCACAAACAAGTTTCCTGGACTCTATTGACAACGAAAACAGCGACTCAGATGACTCTTCTATGTCCAATTGTGCCTCATTTTTAGCCTCTGCAATGCCAACCTCATTACCATCATTTATTTCTAAATCCAAATCTTTCAATTCCTCCTCACTTTCTGCACTGTTCTGATATCTATTGTTTTGAGGCTTACAAACAACAGTTGAAGCACTCAAATCCAAACCAGAACATCCGCTTCCTTTAACTGTTCCTTCAGCCTCCTCATTTTCCTCATTTTTCAACAACTTGTCAGATGATTCAACAGGCAATTCCTCACGAGTCTCCACATTCAAATCAAAAGCTACCATCTTTTTACCACTGTTGTTCAATAGCTCCCCTAGCTTCTCTCTACACAAATCGGCACGAAACAAGCAGGTCGACACAGGACAGCCACAAAATTTTATGTCAGTGGGTGCGAATCATTAGGAAGTTATATTAGAAATGTAGAAATGTAAGGGCCCGAAATTACAAAATTTTATGGATGCGAAATCAGATCATCCCTGAACACATGCATAAACATGAATAATCAAGAGATTAAGGCCTGAAACTGGAGTGCCATTACTTACTTTTTCAATATGATGGGGTTGAAGGGTTTCCAAAAATCTTCTTCCTTGTTGGATAGAACAGCTTCATAATTGGCTTCATGTTTCTGGATGGAACAAATTTGTTTTGAAAAAAAACAAAAGAACCCAAGAATAATAAAATCATGAAAGTGAAGAGAAACCTAACCTGATCAACAGAGGAAGCCCCATCGACCGAATGCTTGTGTCTTTTGTTCTTGCAGGCTGAAAAACAAGCAAAAAGAGAGCAACCCATTATTACCCTAATTGACTTCTTCAAAAAAGTTATCTTTTTTCAACACCCTGGTCAAGAAAATCGTCTTCTTGGAGAGTGAAAGCAAAGAGAAAATCAATGGGGAAAACTCAAAAGAAACTAAGAAACTTGGTCAATGATTTTGAAGAAGATAAAGACCTGAAAAATATGACCGTTACTGCTGCTGGCGGATTCGTATAGGCTTCATTTAAACTGGGTTTAATTTTGCTCCAGTCCCTGTACTCTTCGAATTTTAAAATTTAACCTCTCTAGTTTTAGTTGCACGATTTTAGTTTTCAACTTTGACCGATTAAAACTAAAATCCAATTGATAATATTATTAATGAATTTTCAAAAAAGTTAAATGTGGGAAATGTTTGGTAAAGAGAGGTTTGGGTAAAAATTAGAGGTTTGAATTATAATTAGAGGTTTGACCAGTCAAATTCGCTAATATTGTTGTTTAGTAAACAACGGATTGAAAGAGCAGATTGGGGTAAAACTGCTAATTTTAAAAAAGCTCTTATTATGAGCTTTTTGAGATTAGAGATTTAATATTAGAGTTGTAAATACTCTTTTACTCTTACCAGTTACTAAAAATCTCAAAATAACCTAAATTAAATATTTTCTCACCCTATTTATAAGCTAATCATATTTACTTTTTTTCTCTTTTTATTATCATATATTTATATATGTATTTAAATTTATTAATTAATTAAATTATATTAAAATAATTATATAAATAATAAATTAATATATAAATCATTTGAACATGTTTAGAAAAGTTATATTAAAAATAATCTTATAGATCTAATTAATAATAATTAGATACAAAATATTGATAACTAATAAATTATTCAAACAAATATTGAATATAATCATGTCCTTATATATCATTTGTTTCTTTAGATAATCTAACAGCTATCAGTTATCAGCTAATTTTACCAAATATTTTTATACAATCAGCTAATACAATCCGTTAGTCAAGTCAGCTAATGCAATCAACTATCAGCTATCAGCTAATATAATCCGCTATCCGCTATCAACTAATTGTCAAACATGACTGTGGTGTTTCAACATGTATATACTTTATTTAGAAATTATAATTCAAATGAAAACGTATATTAAGTTTATTGTTTATAATTAAAATAATAATAAAAATATGTTCTATCTAATTAAAAAGTAAAGTGAGTATGAGAAGCAGTATTAGCTCCACGACCACGAGGGACATATGTAATTTTTTATTCAATTTTTAATAAAAATAAGCTAACAATGTCATGAATTGGAATTCAATTTTAAATCAAACAAACCAAAAAACAAATAACTTTATGAAATTAAAAGTAAACATGCTAAATTTTGAAGATTGGAAGAGTAGAGGGTCCGGAGGCATAATTATATCGTTAAGGTGAAGACATAGATTTGGCACTGAGATTAATGCAACTGTTGGGGTTTAAAATATTTGAGTGAAAATAATAATGAATTTGTGCTTTAAAAAGGAAGTCTTCAATAATTATGGGATTTGTGGGGGTAAAGGCAATAATAATGGATCTATCTCTATGAATTCATAATCATTTCTTTCAATTATTGTTAGGAAAATTCTACCACGAACGACGAACATTAATGAACACCACTAATGATGAACACTATTAATTTTTTTTTTAAATTTAAAAATTTAAAGACTAAAATTATAATTAAAATTATTTCTTAAAAAATAAAAATCAAATTTAATAGTTATTTTATAATATTTTTTTAATAGATTAGAATCAAATATACCCAATTCTCCTAAACCCTAACAAAATCAATCTCTTAAAAAATATTATAAAGTAACTATTAAATTTGATTTTTATTTTTTAAGAGATAATTTTAATTATAATTTTAGTAATTTAGATTTTTAAAATTTAAAAAAAAATTAATGGTATTCATCGTTAGTGGTGTTCATCAATGTTCGTCGCACATGGTAAACTCATCCTTATTGTTAACAATATGTGTAGGATTTCATAGTTATTTTTTTTTTCAATTTTATAAGTTTAAATTAAAAATAAATTCTTTAAGCTAAATGTGTAACGTGATACATAAATTTATATTTGTTAACAATTATATACACAAAATTTTGATTTTTTTATTCATTTGTCCACATGAAACTATGATTATGGTTTAATTATACACACCTTAAAAAGTAGATACATATATTTATTTTCATATTGAATAAATATAATTATTTGTACATGCAATATATAAACATAAAATTATATTACCTACGTTAATAACAATATTGATAACTTGTGGTTTTAGCATAATTTTTTTACATTGTCAACCTATTATTAATAAATTATACATACATTAACAATGACATTTAATTTTATTGAAAAAAGTATTGATTTTCATATTAAATAAATAAAGTATACGTATATTGATAACCATATTTAATTCAATTTATACACTTGTAGGTTACACAACCATATTATATTAAATTTCTAGCAGTCCTTTCCCTTATTTTTTGTACCATCTTCCCATATCAAGCCTGATATTATAAGTCACAATTCGGACAAAGAAACAGGGGAATGATCCTTTGAACCGTGTCGGATACTTATCCCTGTCCGACACTCGTCGTTAAATTCGAGTAACATAACTCGTATGTAATGAAAATATAACCAGAAAGAGCTGAACCATGAGCACCTACTTGGGGGAATGATCCTTGGGTTCCTACGCCATTGCTAAGTATGCATGTAAGAATGGGAGACAAGGCATGTGAAATGAAAGTGTTCGAATTTGAACAACATATGGAACTTGCTCACCGTATTCGAATGAGCCTTCCGCATCTAAACAATATTTGGTTCTCCACCGAAATGCAGGTTAGCATTTTCCAACAGTTTTACTCAAAAACAATGAATATGCATCTATCTAATATCACAGTGATAAAACTAAATCTCAGGATACCCTCGATGGAACTTACACAAATGTGAAACGCCAAGTCGGTAACATATCGATGGCTGCATACGAGGCAAGTCATGGAAGGAAAACCAGCACGAACTATCCTCTTGTTAATTTCTGGCAGTCGAATCGGACTATTTTGTCGGTGCATTGGGATCAACATGGTGCTTTCTCATAGATGGCATGAGGAACACCAGAGGTTCTGGTAGAGAAACCTGTGAACCAGAGATTGACTGTAGCCATGTATATATTAGATAAACAATCTATAGCTATTAATTTTGTTCAAACATGCCACTTTGCAAAAGATGTTGTGCCTCTTTGCACGTATTTAAATGAACAAGGAAATCACTTACTACATATGTAGATATAGTTGCAAATAAATGGAACAAACCTCTTGTCCCAGCTTCGAATGAGCATCTATTTCGACACTTCAATATTTAGATAATTGACACTTATCCGAGTATGTGTTGATACATACTGGCTTGTGACACTGACATTTGCATCCAAATCTGAGTACCTACAAGCAAGTATCACTGGATGCAAGCTTGAACTCCTTGTCAATCCTTTACCAGTTTACCTTTACACGAGCCAAAAGGCGGGGGAAAAGAGCAAGAAAGAAGAACCAACAATGACAGGTAAAAGAATAACAATCACAAAAATGAAACTTTGACAACAAAGAACTTAGATACAGAGATTTAATGTCCAATAAAAATCAGAACTGAAACAAAGCTAATAAAAAAACGAGGAGATTTTGGTCCCTCTCCAATTTCACATCACATAACAAAACAACAGAAAAAGACAAGGCTCTTCTTTAATCAAAGATATTCCCCTACCAATCATTCAGCTAATCAACTCCCCCACTGGTGAATTACAAATAGTAAATGTCAGATGGGTATAGGGAGGAGCCTTACCTCCTCAATCTGTTGTAGATGCCACTAAAAGGGTAAAACAACCGGGAACGTGTAACTATTCTTCAACCTCTTCATTCACCTGCTGGCTTCCATCCCCACCTTTGGCTGCGGCAGGCCTTTTGTGCTTCTTGCTTCTGGCTTTCTTGGCTTTCATGCGACGTTTTTTCTCGTTAGCGTCAACCCAGGTATAGTCGGACGGTATGTGGAAAGGATCAGCGTCATCCTTATAGTGATTACTATCACTATCACTTGACTGGCCACCGCGATTCCCTCTCATCCACGAAATCCATGATGTTGAACCCTCTGATTCTTTTGACTTGGCATCCTGGAAATGAACTGGGCTGGAAGGAGGTGTTGTGAACTCCTCCATCGGCTGAAGCTCCTCAAATTTAGTGAAAGTGACAAGAACTCGAATAGTTGGGACAATAGGGATGGCAACCTAGATTAGGGAATGTATAAGATATCAAAGTGAATTCATTCAAAACTTATATAGAAAGCTTTTTCAAAAATAACTATTTTACAGAAACCAACCCAATACAAATTGTTGAGAAAGCATGTCACACTCATAAGACACCACTTTCTACTGCACTTGCACAACAGTTTCCACATGGACAATAGAATGAAGATCTTATAAGGGTCATTTTCAAAGTTAATATTAATGATAAAAGTGTTCAAACTTCAAAGGAAAGACAATAGAACTGGCAAAAGAAGAAATAGGGTATTCTGCAGCCTCAATATAATGCACATAGCATGTGGTTCACTGTCAACAAGGTGACCTCCTAAACTAGAAATACAAAGGTATAAATGTAAATAATAACCAAAACCATGCTTTGTAATGTCTGAATCATATCTACATATTTTTATGTAAAATTCCGGGCAGATTCCTGCATACGGGAATAAATATCGATTATAGAAGTGGCTTCACCTTCAGAATTTATAGGCCAGGCCCTAAGTTAAACCTCTGAACCTTAAAAATATTCATCTCCACATTCAAGGATAATTTATAGTTCAATCACCCAGTCATTTTGAAATATTGAATGGCAAGACACTCTTAAACTTAAAACCTATACAAGACCTTCACCTAGTGACTACAGCTAGGGTCCGAAACCATCAAGCACTAATGCATTATGACAGTTGCACGAATTGTAGATCCAACAGAAAGAAAGATGGTGAAAGAGCATATTCCCATCAAATAAATTTTATTTCTCAAAACCACCTATACACAAAAACTATCTGTCTTTTATATCAGACACAAATACCAATAACACAAGTTCAGGTGAGCAATTGCCAAACCGTCCTAAGAGTTCCAACCAGAAACCATTAATAATATACGAATGACTTGTAAAGTGTATTAGTAATTCTCAAGTAACAATAAGCTCACAATCTATAGCACAACCGGTCCTCAATTCACTAGTTACCACAAAACAAACCCCTACTTCAGCACTTATTCAAGTTAATTTCCAATCAACACTAAATGTAATTGGATTTTAAGCACCATAGGACCAAGGATACCACTAATAGACTCATTTGAGTTTGTTAGAATTGATGTGAAGAAAATGAGGTGATTAGATCACAGGAAACAAGCAAGTAAAATAAGGCCAGCAAAGTGTTCATAGCAATTTGAGTATTTTCTCTAACCTAGTACATTTTTTCCTGCCTAAAGATATTGACGGCTCTTCATTTTCAGACATTACTACTACTCTTAGTCAACTGTGAAGCCTGAATTCTACTTCAGTATTTTTTTTATCATAACTTCCTCTGTTCCAACCACGAAAAGAAAAACAAATTAAATAGAGAAAATTTCACTGACATAAAAATAAAAGCATAATTTATGGATACAGTTGAAATCTAAACTGAATGTTTAACATCAAATCAGATAAATGATTGCGTTGTTGGCTTTATCTAGCTTAAATTACCTTGACAGGAAATGTGCCCAAAGGCAGCTTAGTTGTCAAAAGCTCCCTTAATCTCCTTATAGCCTTGACCTTGTTGGCTAATATGTCAAGTAAAGGCAGGAGTTCCTCTGTCTTTAAAGGGAAATCTGGTGTTAACCACAAAACAGGTCTCAAACCCTTCTTGAACTCACTCTCAAATTTAGCATCAGTATTTCCCCCTTTCTTCTTCTTCTTACTACTACTTTTATCTTTACCCTTCTTGCCATCAGCAGCATCCTCCTTCGGAAATTCGGATGATGATCTACGACTATCAGCTTGTTTCTGATTGCTACCTTCAGGAGCCGACTTTGAGAACTTCCCAATCTTTGAATCATCAGGATCATCACTATTCTTTGAGCCTTTCTTGTTCCAGCCAAACCAGCTCTTCTTCTCCTTAGCAACACCATTTGATTCACAATTTTCATTGGAACCTCCTGATCCATTTTCTTGGCAGTCCACGACTCCATGCTCATCGTCATCAAAACCATTTGAATTTCCCATACGAAGTGCCGAATTCAACTGCACCCTTTCCTCAGTTGTCAATACATCATCGTACTCATCATTTTCACCACCATTTGCCATCCTTTCTTCATCATCAACAGAAAAAAGCTCTTCATCAGTCATTGCACCTGGAACCCTCCTTGACTTCACACTGACTGTCACATGAAGCATATCAAAAATTTTTGCCTTCCAGTTTCCAACCATCTCGCTTCTCTCTTGTCGCCTCCAGTTCAAATGAGGAACAAGTTCAGCCTGAGTGACATCAATTCCAGGCCTGTACATATTAGTTTGAGACATCAGTTGCACTTCATGGGCAACTTCTGATTCTGTTGGTTGTGCACCAGCCCCCTCTAGGGCATTTGTAACTTCTTTTTCCGTATGAGAAAGAACAATCAGAGAGCCCGGAGGAAGAGAAAGATTCCCATCCTCAGATGTGTAGCCTTCTCCTAGAAAGAGGAATGTTTGGTCCGATCTTTGAATACGGAACCCATCAAATCCAGCAAGTGTCATATCAGCACGGAGATTTGAACCCCTCTTCCAAATGCGGTAGGTGTCAGATGGTGCAATGCGTCCAATAAACGGAATGACTGAACTTTCAAAATGAAAAGACATTTCCATGTAAAAGTCACGGATACGAGCTGTCGAGGCAACAATCCTGGGAAGCCTCCGGCACCATTTTGACCAGGCAAGCGGCTGGTAGTGTCGAGCAATGATCATAGCAATTGCCTCTTCCCTTGTGCAAACGGCTTCTTGCAAAGCACTCCAACCCTGCTCATTCTGAAGACTCCAATCTGCTCCAGCCACCATCAAAATCTCCGCTGAGATTGGATCTCTCAATCGAACTGCTAAATGCAGCGGAGTCTCCCTACCTGGGACATCACGACGATCTATGACAGCCGAAACAGCATCAGCCCGTTCCTCAGCCTCAAGGGATTCAGCTTCAGTATTAACCTCACCAGCTTTGGCAAGTCGAGGGAGTGTCGAGATGATGCGCCTAAGCCCAGCATAGTCACGGCGGGCAACAGCTAAATGGGCAGGACTATGGGCATATTTTGAAAGATCCTCCATTATTTATACCTGACTCTCTCTTTAGATTTATATTACTAGGCTATCTTTTCCTCCATCTCCAATACCCCTATCATCGAAAACATAATAATTAACAACAACAAAAATCCACTCCCAGCTTAATCTCAATTTCTCCAAAACACTATAGTTTAAGATAAACGAATCAAAATTTGCTAAGCAACTTCACTACTAACATAAGTTAAAAGAATATTCGGCAATGAGGTAACTTCTTTACATTAGCTCAAATGATGTTCAGTTTCTTTTATCCTCCGTTCCATTTACAGAGCAGTTAAAGCTTCCACAGAGTTCAAATCTGTAAATGAGATCCCAAAAACAGGAAATAAACAGAAAAATGAGCTTCAATAAGTAAAACCTCCATATTAGCACCACAAAAGTTTGCTTTTTTTAACAGCCAAAAATAGTAAATTGAAGAAAAAAGGAAAAAAGAAAGTCAAACATAAATGCTTTCACTAGTTTACTCTAAATTAAATTTCACATGTTTTTAAATAATCACCAAAAATATGCATTTATCTTCTTTCCCTCGTTTATTTTCGTTCATTTCATAGGCAACCAAACAAAAAAATTAAACAAAATTAAAGAATAAGAAAAGCCAAACCTGAGGAAGCAGATGCAGCATCCAGCTAAACGAAACCCGACCGGATCGATTAGGTTTTCCTTTCCCTTCCCTTCCAATTCGGCTTCGTCAAAGTTCAAACTTCAGAAAGAGAGAAGGTTAAATCGAACGGTTAACGTCAATTTGAATGATATAGGATCCGACGGCTCACGATCTGAATCTTTGAAACAAAGACTCGCCTCCACACCACGAGTCGACTCAGTCCTATACCAAGTTAATTGCTGAACTCAGATCTTTCTCCGGAAAATCTTTTGGTTTTCGATCTATCCATTAACTTTCTGTATATTTTCAGGTCGCGTCCCTTAACTTTTTCGCTTTTTCTTTTCTCATGCCGTTTTGGAACGCTAAATGCCCCCTCGTTTTGGTGTGAAATTACCTTCACTGCCATTCGCGGCATTAATTTTGCCGGGACTAAAATATATACAAATTACCATAATTAAAATATATACTAAATATACTTACTATATATGAAGATTTTAAATATAAAATACAATAGGTTTTTTTTATAATAACTTTAACCCATAGCTTATTAATGGAGTTACTTAAATTATTATAACACAAGAGTTTTTAAGATTTCTTAGTTTACATTAATTTCCTAGCATTAATTAAGCACTTAATAACTCTTCATTCAAGTAACTTCAATAATGAAAATTGAAATGTAACAGAAGTGGACCAAATTTGTTAAGGGTAAACTACTTTCTGGTCACTCAATTTTCCTTATTTCTATTTTGGTCACACAATTTTAAAATTTTCATTTTCATCATTAACTTTCAAATTTTGCTCATTTTGGTCACTCGAACATCAAATGTCTAACTTCGTGTCTTCGACACCAAAAGGTTGTGTTCTGATGCTTTTATTTTTGAAAAAATCTCAAAATTTTATCTTTCTTCTTTTCCATGGTCAATATCTTTCTTTACCTATCATTCAACCGTGGTTGGTCTTTGTTTGCAATGTAACTAATTTCAAAATTTTGCATTTCCCCCTTTTTTTTCTTCTCAATTTGATTTTTTTTAATCGAAAAAATCAAATCAAAACTTTAACATTATCTTGGTCTGATCTACAATTTACATCGTTAATCATTTTTCATCTCCTTCTCGACGTTCCTACCATTCGAATTCCGAAGAAAACACTTTGACACCAATTAAAAAATTGTGCTTTAGTGCGAAAACCAAATCATTTAATTAACTTCAAATATTACAAAACACACATAATAATCATCAAAATATTTGTTGACATTTATTTTCAAAAAAAATATATATTTGTTGACAATCACTTTTAAGATACAATATTTAATAAATTCGAGATTGAATCTATCATCTTTGTTTCTGTTCTATATCCTAAAAATTTAATTCAAGATTTTCAAGATGAAATCTTAAATTTTGATCCATAAGAGCCCCATGAGACACAACAATACATGAACCAAACATTTTGCCTCTTTTCTGCTTTGTTTAGCTTCTATCAATGTTTGATATGATCTGGCGAGTCTACGGTACAACCGCCTAATTTAAGGCTAAAAAACGATTACCGGACCTGATCAGATTCCAAATTCTAACATAATTTCTGCAAAAAGCTAAACCACTCTTTTTCTCTAAAACTTTAGTACCTTGTTAGGGAGAGTGGACCATAGAGGCTGAGGTCCTTATGATTTCAGTGCTGCTGAGAGCTTTGTTGAGCCCAGAATGTGTTGTGGGGCTGGGGGTTTTGCTTAACACAATCATGATTTGCCCCTTAAAACTGTCATTGGCCCCCCTTTTCCCCCATGTGAGCTGTGATTTCCCACATAAAACTCACCAAAAACCTTTTCGAATTTTGTTCCTTTGCTTCCTGTTCACTGAAAAGCACCATGACTCCTCTCCAATGTCACTTTCACAAATTTATAGCTGAACAATAATGGTGTGTTGTAGGGTACATTCCCAACCTATGTTATCTATATCCATGCGAATCATACATTCGAACATAGATATACGAATGTAAACATGAACATAATATTAAACCATTAAGCATGAATCACACTACTTCAACTAAATGTGTCGTATCGTGTTTATCGAACTATTTTCATGTTTGTGTTTTCATATCACATCCAAAATGACAAGTTTCTGATAATAAAACCATAAACAGGAACTACCAAAAAAAGAACAAAATCTATAGCAGTCTCATTGAGACACAGATTAGATGTGTGTGACTTGGCTTAGAGTTTCCTCAAATATATGAGCACTTAAATTGGTCAAGGTTTTAATAATGATGATTTGATGTTTTGCAATCACAGTAGTAGGATGTTGGGGGCAACAAAACCTAATTTTGATGAAATGAAGACATCACACATGCAAATTGTTAGCCCCAATTGGGAAACTCATTTCACCACTCTCTATTATATGGCTAAATTGTTCAAAAACCTTGAACTATATCACTTTTCTTAAACAAGCCCGTCCTTTGGTTTGTGCCTAAATAAACCACTATTGTTAGAGGCTTATTTGGGTACAAGTTAAAGGTTAAGGGCTTACTGGACTTATTTTCGATTTAGTAAATGTATAGGGACTTGACTAAATAAGTTGGTAAAGTGCAGGGGGTTATCTATTATTTTAGCGTTATTATATTTATTGAGGCAAAGCTAATGCACCAAGGACAGTTGGCATAAACAAGAAATTCTCAATCAGAATATATCATAAAATTTTGTAATTAATATTTTAAGTTGGCTTTACCTGTTTAGATTCCTTCAAATGTGAAGAGAATTGATTGTAAAGGCAAGAAATCTTACATATAAATTGACCAAAAGTATTACCTCTTCATTCAAGAGCAAAGCATGCTGGTGGGGCTGTTTTAACTTTCAAAAATGAGTTTCTTTGATGACTGATCTATCCCTTGTAGTAAGAAATGATTGCATTGCCAAGTGAAGTGGAGGGTCAAGATTTCCGAGCAAACAGCTCACAGGTGATTATATCTTCTGTGGACGCAGCAGATCTTCCGGCACCTAGGACTGGAACAAGATTGAAGATAGGTTTCCCGCCTACTTTGGCACTGTCATTCATCTGATCAAGTTCCTTGAATGCGTCCTCGAACAAGCTTGATATTGTCTCCAAAGGCACATGGAGGCTTTGTGGGATGTAGAGTCTCAAACTCTAGGGGGGGAAATGGGGGAAATAGAGGTGAGGAACTATAATGAAAACAGTCGAGGAATAAAAATAACACATAAATGGATAGGATTAATAAAATAAATGACAACTCTAGGAACCAATAATCAAAATCTAACATTAAGAAGATTTCCTGATGAAGATCATTTTCCTAACCAAAGTTCAACAGGATATAACTCTATTTACAATCAATTTTGAAGGAAAATTTGGCACTTGCCTAAGAAACTTACCATTGTGTCTTTCCAGGAGAAACCATTTTCGATAACAGTTTTGTCAAGAAGATAGAGGCAAAATCTAGATATTCTTTTAATTTGGCTCTCTGTGAGAGAACTCTGATGATTGCCGTTGCTTTGATCAGCATTCATAGAATCAGAACAAATCTTCATAGCCACTACACTTGTGATAGACAAAACCATTGAACATATCTTCCCGTGAATGACACATTTTTGTATACAAGAATCATGCCAATCTGCAGGTAGAAAACTGGAAGAACTAGGTGCCACTACTATGCTAGAGAGTTCACAGGAGGTTTCTTCAAATGTTTCTGCAGTCTCTGGGACATAAAGAATCGGCTTTACTTCTACAAGTGCTCTGCAATATCAGAAACAGAAGATGAACTGCCCTTCTGTTGGATGCAACACATACCATTACTTCTTCGATTATTCATCCAGTAAGAAAAGCAAACATAAATTCAAGTTGAAAACTTCCTTCTCAGCGTACTTTATTATTCATCGAAAAGTTGACAAGAAGTGTGGTTCATTTACCTTTTCGGAAGATCTGGAACTACAATATAAAGAAATATAGGATCAAGCACTTCAGGCTTGGTCTCTTTATCCACATGAGACAGCTTAAGTTGCTTTACAAACATATCCAGCTTGTCGTGGATTTTCGGTCTCTCTTCTAATGGAATGTTTTTCGAGCAGTAAACCACAAAGAGAATAGCAGAAGTAGATATTGAACACTTAAAGCATTCTGCTATTGCCTCACTGTTTTGCAGTGCCTGTTCAAGTTCTGCAGTGGAGCCTCCATCACAAAGAGTCATTGTAGGTGGATCAAGTCCCAATTGCCCAGCCATATGTAGTATCTCCTTATGCAAAGTTGCCTAAAAGTAAAAATGGATCGGATTAAAAGTTGACTAGACTGCATTTGGATAAAAACAATGCAGTTCGCCGAAATAACAGGCCTGTCCGCACCAAAAAAAAGTCATCTTTCAACATTTATGAATGGGATCTTAATAATTTAAGATCCTCATGTGGCTTCCAATTCAATCTCTTTTCATAAAGAAAACTATTAGTGTGCTTCACTCCCCACCATAAAAAATATTCAACCAGACAATTCTTCTAATCATTTCAGTATTCTTTTGGAATATATATGAAGTATAAAAAAGTTTCAAAAAGGAACCTTTACTTATTGATGCCAATTGCCTTTATTAGGAGTACCTGACTGTAAGGTCCAATGCAACTTGGTGCCCAGCATGAAATACTTTGAACATGCAAAACTCTTTTGCTCTGATCATTGGCAACTAGAACTTCAATATACGCTCTCCCTAAACCTGCTTGAACTAAAGGCAATTCAATAGTACTTCGCGATGGAACACCAAAAGGGCATTTGTCTTGAGTAATAAATCTAACGTATGTCTCATTTGCCTGAGTGAACTGATCCATATCAGAAATGTAGAGATGGATATAAAGCACGTGCTCCCAACTTAAACCACAGCCTGCAAGTTGCAACTCAATTTGTCTAAGGATCAGCTTCAGGTCTTCCTGCAAACCTATCAATCAAAAGGTAATAAAAAACAGATTGTAGTGTTGTATTTGGAAACACCAGTTGAATAGAAAGGAACAATATGTTCCATAGAATGATAACAGGAAATCTGCAAAGCATCTTTTTTTGTACCTGCTGATGGACCTGATGGATCTTGCAACCAACAACACATAGAAAATGTATTATCTTTTTCTGTTTTAGAGAGGTGAAGCTTATAACTTGAAACTCTGATCAAGTCAGTAACTTCAGGAACAGGCTCGTATGGAGCTTTGCATTCTATTGGGTTTTCTCCTTGCACTTCAGATACAGAACTGAAATTCTCGCAACAGAGATCATCGGTTTTGTCATTACCACTTGATGAGTTGGATGCCTTTCTTTCCAAGTGAAATTTCAATGGATGCAGCACTCCAACTGGAGCTATGGAATCTGAAGAGTGCAGTACAACTTGGAATTCATCAAGCACAATCCGAGCATTCTGAGAAATTTCAACCTTAATAATTACGTGGAAAAATAATATGTGGAGAATTTGTTAAATGCAATTGGGATACAAACCCCCTTGCTCAGAATATGAATTCCGATTAAATCCTTGGAAATAAATAAAAGAAACCACTAAAATGAAAGAAAGATGGGTTGAGATTGGAGGAAGTGACAAATATAAGGAAAATATGTATGCCAGTAGACCGGTCAACAGAAAACTTACATGGAAGAGTGGGCAGTCAAGAGTCAGAGTTTCGTACTCCCCTCCCTCACCACATACGTTTATTCCATACAAGCTGCAAAAAGGGAGTTTGGAAAGAATAAAAAAAACACTCTAAGTTTCCAGTCACGCCTTAAATGTTAGAAGTTACGTTATGCATTTGAAAGAGAGAAAACATTAAAAGAACAGCACAGACATACTCTTTCAATTTATGCAGATACGGTTTCAAGAATGCTATTTCTTTGCCCAAGTGCTTTGCAGGGTCCAACCCCATGGCTGCAACCTATAACATGATAATCCAATATAAAACACACAATACTTCAATTAAAATAGATATGATGAAGCATCTCATAAAATAAATAGCTAGAAAATAAATCTGCATAGCACATGCAGAAAAGACATCACAAGGGTTCTAAACAAATGTTAGAAGAATGATCAAATTAAAGATACTACATACCTTGACTGTGATAGCCATGATACCATTCGTTATCTGAACAGGAAAGAACAGATGATAAAATGTGAGGCAAACTATCTAAATTTTTATCAAGTACTCACATCAACAAAATAAAAATTACCATTTCTTGGAGAAGCAATGATTGATCTTGTTTCCACAAATATGCCAGAGAAACAAGCCCTAACCTTGAACAAATGCTTTCCACTCGTAGCCTTTGATAATCTGATGCAATTGCACCAGAAGAAACTGCTGTGACAGAAGGTATCTGCTTCTTAACTTCATTTAACAGAATAAACATGTCTTCAACTTCATCACCCGGTGTTTTCTGGTAGCTAAGTTTCTGGTGCCTACAATAGTCACCAAAAGCTTCAGAAAAGAAAATACGTATAATGTATCTGCCAAGTTGAAGGGGCATATGCTTGGCTGAAAACTAACTGATCCAAGATGCAGTCTGTCGGGAGATAATTTTTACCAAACATAAAGTAAATTTCTTCATGATATGCCTACTTACAAAATGGATTAACAATTTTTCTATGCTGTATCCCAACCATTACGCAATGAAAGGGAAATGTATAATTGCATAGAAGCGTCATACTTAGTACAATTTGGCAACCACATGATATGTCCACAAAAAGAGATACATAGCCAAGCATTCGTAGTTCTTAATAACACTGTTTAATAATCCGATAACAGATAAAACAAACTTGAAGGAAATACCATAACTAAAAATATGGAAAAGCCTGAAGTACACAACAAACCAAGCAATCGTGAAATGACGAACAAAGATAGCATTTTTATCCCTTTCATAATTGTGCTACAAAGTGAAGATCATTAATTCCCTGAATAAGATATATGGTTTTACCACAATACTCATTTAAAGGGCTTGCCTTGTGGATCCTTGTATCCGCCTTCGGAACAATGGAACTCCCATGCATTCAGCATAGCTTACAATTATTTGGTGCCCTACCTGCAGGAAAAAAAGAGAAGCATTCAATATCCATGCTGAACTCATGCAAAGATGCATATTCTATAAACTCTTAACATTAAACAATTGTAGTATGATTTTTCTACCATTTTCTTACAAACATAGATCAGTGAAATCAAACGACAAGAATTGGCAGACTTACAGTTTGATACATGTAGCTATCCAACTCATCCACTGAATCATCAGCTGGTAATAAATTAGCCACAGCAACAATCTAGATAAAAACATCAACAAAAATGTCAACTTTTTTCTCTAAATTTTTGCAAAAAGCACTAGAATTTTAAATTCTAAGGGGGAAACATCTACTAGTACTTCTTTTCGGTACCCTTTTCTTTTAAGACCCTATAATTCCCAAAATATTTTGAGGTTTTAACTGAAATTTTGTTGATTTGTTTCTAGGGAAAGAGCAGAAAAACCTGGTGGCCGTATTCGATGCATTTCATCATAGCATAACAGCTATCTTTGCCACCGCTGACTAAAGCAACCACCTTCATTATATCTGCCGCTGAATCAAATTGCAGATATCGAATTTGGCAATCTCTTCTTTGAGAAGAAGCCTGAGGCGCTTGAGACAGGGATTAGGGTTTAACACTGTTTTCTTCTTCTTCTTCTTTAATAGGCTTAAGTTCTTTTTTAACAGGAAAATAAGTACTTAAACTATGTAAAAAAAAATGTTTAAAATTTTATTTTTTATTAAAATATATTTTGAATTTTTTATTAAATTAAGTATCTAAAATTTCATTTTTAACTGAAATAAATGATAAAGTAGGTATTTTAATTAATTTTAAAACAAGTTAAAAGTATAATTTAAATACTTATTATTATTTCAGTCAAAAATTTAGGCTAAATATTCTATACACAGTTGGTGAAAATTGAAAGTTTCCACAATCGTCTTAGTTTGAGAGTATAGGTAGTTAGTTTAGGGTATAGGGTTTAGGGGTTTAGGTGTAGGGGTTTAGAATTTAGGAGTAGTTATTTCAATTTAAGATTCAGGGTTATAATTTAGGGTTTATATGTTAAAACCTAAATCATGACCATATTACTCTAAAAACTAAACTCTAACCTATAATCCCTAAATCATAACCCTAAACCTTAAATTAAAACAACTATCCCTAAATTCTAAACCCTGCACCTAAACTCCTAAACCTTATACCCTAAACTAACCCTCTATATCCTAAAATTAAGGCGCTTGTGGAAACTTTCAGTTTTCACCGCCTATAGGATATTAATCCAAAAATTCATTATAAAAAATAAACATAGTTTCAGCCCTTATTTAATAGTTAAACATTTTTAATATAACACGGTTTTTTAGTTTAACTTTAAAGTCAAATATCTTTTCTTTATCATACCACTTACAAGAGTAAACTTTTTGCGTTAAAAGATAATATAAATGTATTTAAAATCCGCAACCTCTAAATTTTAATTGTAAATATTATGTTTTTTTGAATTAAATATTTTTTTAATAATTTAAAGATAATTAGAAGGTAATATATGTTCATACATATTTTTAATTATTTGATCATACGCACAATTAAATTTTTTTCATATATTTTTACACATTTATATTAGACTTCTGCAAAGTTCGATCTGGATTAGTCGGTCAATAGATCGTGTATGGTGGTTATACCAAAAAGTAGAGGTGCTTATCGAGCAAGTTGATCACGAGTTGAGTAGTGCTCGACTCGAAAATTGTTTGACTCGTGCTCCACTCGACTCGATACTCAATAAGCTCGATAAAATTTTGCTCAAGTCATGTTCATTAAAAAACTCGTTGCTCGACTCGACTCGTTGCTCATTAAGCTTGACATGATTTTTAGCTTATATTTTAATATATGAAAAATCGAGTAATATTATATAGAGTTTAATATAAATTTAATTTAATACATTTTAAAAAAATAATTAAAATAAGTGTGCAAAGCAATTTCAAAGTAACAATCTACAAATATATCAAACTAACATATTACAAAAAAATAGCGAATTACATGTGAACTTATCGAGTTGAATAAGACTTTACTCGACTCGACTCATTAAAATTTTGAGTCAAATTCAAATTGAGTCAACTTAAATTAAATGTTTATCAAATTTTGATCTAGTCGAATTAGAACTGCTCATGAGACGTTGAACTCAATTAACACTCCTACCAAAAAGTATGACTTTCTTATATATATATATATATATATATATATATATATATATATATATATATATATATTTAAACCCTTGGATGTTAACAAATTTGGACCAACGAAAATATAACACGTAGTAGATGACAAGAACAACAACAAAACAAAAAATTTCACTGATTTAAATCATGATGTTCCGTCGTGCTCTAACTTCTCTCAACCCGATTTTTACACTAAAATTTTCATCGTCATTTTCTCAACCCAAATTTGTCATTAATTTTTATTAAAACCTTCAGAAAAATTACGAAACCAAAATTTAAATTTAAAACACCCACGTTTTATTTGTCAAATATAACCGTAAGATTAAATTAAAACTATGAACATGAGCTATCCATGTCTTCAAATATCTTTAGACAATTCGAATTTATCAAAATCTTCTTCGAAACCCTACAATCGCTTGAAAATTTTCTAACAAAGCTCAACCACTATAGAAGAATGAGGAGGGAGGGGAAGAATGAGGATGTCACGTTTTTTTTTGGTCCAATAAGATATTAAGATTAATGTTTAGGGGTCAAAATATAAAGAAATCATACTTGTGGTGAAAAGTTGAAAAACCAAATATAGTTTGAGGATCAAGAGGCAAAAATAAGTTAAATAAATGTTTGTATTTTGTAACCATTTTATGAAATCTGCACATCGAAGGATTTTATGATAATTTTATTCTCAATAATGAAGCTTATCAGAAATGTTAAATCATATTTGGTTCATCAAAATTATTTCATTGATCTGTTTACCGGTACACAAAAAATAATTTAAATTGTAATGAAGTTCAAACCCTCCACCAATAATTAAGGTAAAAAAAATTCTTACAATTTTCACTTAAGTTATGTAGTTACTAAACTCTATGATAAATTCAATTCTATTCATTTAATAGCAATTTATTAATAAGGTTGTATATAAACCCTAGTCGTTAGATAAATTTAATTCTATCCATTTAACAATTTATTAATAAGGTTGCATAAACCCTAGTCGTTAGGTTTTTTTCCAAAATTTTTAATTAGTTTTTTTTTTGTCTCTATGGCAATAATTTGACATTCATGTAGCAATCATCACGCTACACCCTGATACAATCAAAACCGTTAACAAACTAATCTGCAAGATTGATTTTCTTGATCTCCACTCAAAGTCAATATAGAATTTCATAAAGGTTGTTAGGGTTTTTATAAAAGAATAATGAGTATTCGGAGGAATATGACTCGTTATTGAACCCAAAACTTAGGAGAAAGAGAGGGTGTCACCTCCTCTACAACTTCAAAATTTCCTTTCCCAACAAATGTTTTTGACAAAGATTACCTTTCCCAACTGATTTTAGTAGAGAACTACATTACATGGTACATCTAATAACTTTAAACACTACAATAAACAAGCATGCTACAACATATTTAAGCACGATTAACACAACACATGTCGAATAAACACTGTGTTCGTATCCGGATTATCAAATACTAAAGTTTTTCAGTATATCTACATTCCTTCCATCCCGGGAGAGATTTTGTTCAATTGTTACCCATAGATTTGCAAATTTAGGTTCCAGATAAATACAACATTCATTCATAAAACTACTAAATGATAAAGAACTAAAATAAATTGCTAGACAATCAAACCAAGATTCTTGCATAAATAGAGAGCTAACATGACAATCCTACCACTCAAACCATGCCACTAAAATTACTACTAAATGAACCAACTTGGACCCCGAAGAGGAAAACATGAACTTTGATCGTAGATTCGTATCTTAGAAATCAAGAACGGAAAGGATATTAAAATGTTCTGAGCTTTCTTATACCTGGATTTCGATTATAGTCTCCCAGCAAAACTCGTTCATATGAAAAATTGTTACAGCCTGCTCCAATTGCATAATTCATCATTTTTTTTTTTCAAATCATGGATGCAAAGGCCTGGAAATCATTCACTGGTGCACCAAGCGTACGTCCCAGAAGACCAGGCCCAAAGTTTTCCTCCAACGAGTTTCAATGTATCTTCCTCGTCCATCAAGGCAACATTCTCTTTCCGGTGCCCAACATAGAAGTGTGTTGAGCCATTCTCTGAGCACCTGTAGAGATACGACAGATTGTGAGAAAATAAGTAGTAAGCATACATTTGTTGTTGATTTTGCATGAACTTCTTGGTTGCTCAATTATAAATGTTTTGCTGTCATTTTAGCTTTTATTCTTCGATTTGGTGCACTTGCAAAATAGCCAGCACGCATGCATTGGGCACTACATTATTTTATACATCTAATTTTCTCTTCTTTTTTCTTTTCGGAAAACGCCAAAAACAATACAAAATAACACAACGTGAACTGAAAGAGCTTACCTTATTCAACTTAGAAGGGAGCCTCAAGTGATTCATCCCAAACCTCTGCACTTCCATTAGAGGCATCTTCGACGTCGTCTTCCATTGAAAGCCTAATATATTCTCTATGTGCAAATCGGTCCCACTCTGTCAATGTAGGGTTCTCACGCTCCTGTTTTTTCCGATATAAACAAGGCTGTTATCCAAAACTTGCATAGAAGTATGATGGTTTCCAATTCCTGGTAATGATAATATTAAAGAAGCTAAAATATCACATTTACCTGACGTATGAGGAATGGATCACGAGTCTCAAAGGCCATGAATTTGTTAAGATTAAAAAGGATATTGAAAATACTTCCCGAAAGTTTAGAGCCTTTCAGGTCACGCAATGTGACATAGCTCTCATCCTGCAAATAAGAAAGCTTCGGTTGCTGAACATGTAAAACAATCTATCTCCATTTACAGTGTATAGTTAGGAGCATTCAATGAACACTCAGTCCCTAAAAGCCCAAACCAAAATATGGTAAAAGCAGTTCACAATATAATTAGCTCATTAGATCACACTAAATGATCTTATTACGAAGCAGCCATGAATTACCTACTTCCAGAGGAGCATGAGAAGAGAGTAAACTCAATTTGCCAGAAACCTACCCTCTAGACAGTTGTATTATACCAACAGAAATCAATAAGTTCGAAATTACAACCAGATCTTAGCACAAAATCAGTATTCTGATTCATTTTCCATGAGCACACCCCAGCCAATAGGCACCATATTAAACAGACGAGAAAATAAAAAGAGAGCAAGATAAAACGGTGAACCTCGGGTTTAATCATGTCAATTATTTGACATAAGATGTCCTCAAAGAGAACGGGTTCCTGTCCCATGCATTCCATTCGATGCAACTGCTCCTCATAAAAGAATTGCATTTCATTACGTGTTAGAATCCCATTGCCATCCAAATCTATACACTTGAACCTACAAAAGGAAAAAACCACATTGGAAAAATTAGCCAATAATAATAAATACTTGGAACTCCAATCTTAATGTGATCATCCAGAACCTCCACCCCTTCTTCAAAACACACTGCTTTTTCTCACCGTCGGACAGCAGCAGCAGAAAACTAGGGAATATTTATAAAGATGCGAATGAATCATACACATCAGTTAAATTTTTCTTTGAGCAAGATTAATTTCCCAATCAGTAGCTTCAGACAATATTTTCAGCATTTTTGGCGAGGAATGCGAAAAATAGCCATTTCAAATATTTTTGGGGCCTTTTCAAACAAGTGAATTTCTACGATAAGTAGAGGTATATTTATTTCAAACACTAAGAAGATAAACTTCAAAATTGATAATCCATGAACAAAATCCAACATAATACCCTTGATTCTACAGAGAAAGAGCACAAACATACCAGTACTCAAGACTAGGCTCGGACGACTTGTCCTCCTCTGCAAGGATAAAGTAAACAAAATCTTCATACCCCATCTTTCCTTCAAACTTACTGGTAAACTTTCTTGGAACCTAAGACGTAAGGAAGCATAACATGAGTGCAAGTTCCAAACTTGTGGATAAATTAAGTCAATCAATGAAACAGGAAAAGTGATAGAAAAGGTTCAATTAAATGAAAAGCTTCTTCTGCATATAGAATGTGGTTTGGACCAAGGAACGAAAATGACATCTGACTCAAGACAAACCTGAGAAAATATCCTATCAACAATCCGGTAAGTGAGCGCATGGTTACCATATCTGATAAGGTTCTCCTTGTCAATCAAGAAATCATGATCTGTATCCAGCTCCCAAAACTTGCAGTATATCACGTAAAAGTGCTCATATGAAAAGTACCTGTAAATATAGTATAGAAGAAGAGAGAAAGATTGAAATGTGAAAATAATCAGTATAAAACAGAATGTATTAAGCATGCATCAAAAAGCAATTATATAAACTTATTCCAAGCCAAGTCCCTACCTCAAAACTTTATTAATGTCCTCTTCCTCATCAGCATGTAGCATGGCATCAATCAAGTTTCCACGTTTCAACTCCCTAAGAGTGAGGTGACCATTCTGAGATCTATTTATGTAGTAATATATTCTGTATATTACAGTTTCAGCTGACCATGCGAAACAAACGTTATGTTAACAAGCAACATCAGATAAAATGTGGAACATATTTGGCAGCAATAGAAGCAATCTAGACTTGCAAACAATTGAAAAACACAGTAGTAGTTTATGCTAACTGTTTGAGCAACAGTAAACAGCATATATAATGGGAGAGAGCACGGCATGTTAAGACAGATATTCTTTAAGCTGTAATGCATGAATTGGTGTAAGATATTTTAGTTTCACTTTCAGTCACAATATATACAATACATTTCCATGGAAGCATAGCCATTGAAACTAAAGAACAATATAAGATTACTCTGGATTAAACTAAAAAAAAGATGAATTATTAGAACAACTTGTGCAAATTCATCATCTTAAACCTACACGTTTTAGAAAATGGAAGCATATCCATTGAAACTAAAGACTAGAATGAGAAGTACACTGCCAATCTTTACTAAAGATAAGTGACCAGCAAGCTAAACAAGAATATGAATCCTGGTTTCTATGCACCTTATTCTTCCATCAAGAGAAGTACAAATTTCAACACTAGCTCATCAAAGAACAAGTTTGCATTCTTGCTTTATTAATATGCTATTTTCATTTTATTAATAGTTTTTAACATGACATTATAAATGATCAAACATATTAGAGACAGAACTACTTCATCAATGAACCAGGGTGAACCGCATGGGTAGAATTTCCCATGAAAATAGATGCATTCACAGGATTTGCAAGTTTAGATATTAGTGGTTCCAGCATTTCGTGTAGGAGTTAGTTAGTTTGGAAGCAATTCACACAATGTTCAAATACCTTAGATATTGTAAAAGGAGGGGGGAATATCGAAAAAGTGAAAAAGCACCAAAAAATAAAAATTAAAATGAGAAAACAACCAAAGGTGTCAAACAGATAAAAAAAAACAAACCATATCTTTCCTGAAACTCAGGTGTACTCTGTAAGAATTCCAACCCTGGATGAGTTGCCAATAGTTCTCGGAGCACTGGTTTGAAGTCATCCTGTCAAATTGGAAAGTACAGAAGAAATTAAGCTTAAACATGTACTATTAGACTCTCACCAAATATTGCTGTTGATTTAAGCTCTCGAAAATGCATAACAACCTGAGTGAGGTATTTGAGATCTGGTTGCTTTAATATTGTATATACTTGGGTTGCTATATCCATGGTCAGTATGTTGCCATTGACCCAATAATCAATAAATGCATCTCTGCAAGCAGTTTAGAGAAAAAATCAGAAAAAGCTACAATACAAAAGAAGAAAATGATATCATAGCTGAAAAGCAATTACAACGAGAAGCGATACCGGATTAGGAGTCGGATTCTAAATTAACATTTTCACCTATTTATCATTGTTAGCAAACTTTAAATTTATAGCACATAGTACTCTTACAAGCCCAACATGGAGAGCACCAAATTCTCATAATTTTTATATAAATATCTTACAGTTAAAAGAATATGATGGATCTGAGATATAAATATAGCTGGTCCACTTCCATGAACAAGAAAGTATACCTTGTAACCACACCAGTGCTATTAACATCAATTTTTCTGAAAAGTGATGAGGAGAAAAATGAAGGCAGTTTGCAGATTTCTTTGGTCACTAATTTGAATTCTGAAACATATAGAAAGTAAACAATGAATATAAGACGAGTTCCAGAAATATGTGTTAAAGCACACATGCACTTATCTTACCAAGCAGCTGCAGCCCATCCGGATGTCCATAGAAGAACTGATTGATTCGAAACATGCATTGTTCTTTTAGATCATTTGGAGGCGGACGGCCATTTTTGAAGTAAAACTGGAGGTGTTCTCAAGTACAAATGTAACAAGTTATAGCTGATCTCAGAATAGAAAGGAAAATACAGCAGATAAAACACAACCAAGAAACCGAGAAAAGAAAACTATAATATCAAATAAACAAGATCCAAACCTGAGGTATGAACTCTTTCACAGGCTCACTAACTACTTTCAGTGGAGAACCTAAGTTTGAAGGACCAGCCCTTTGTTTTGTTATACGAGGGGAACCAGATACACTTCTTGGTGAAAGGGGAGGAGCACTGCCAGCAGGAAACAAGGAAGGCAGAGCATTGCTTGTTGCTGTGCTTCCAAAGGAAACATTTCCAGGAACATTCAAGGGATTATGCGCCTTTGCATCATTAACCAATGATGTCACCTAGCAAAGTAAAAAATTAAACAAAAGTCAACTCCACTCCTAGGCTCAGAGGAGTGAGGACATTTTAATAAATCACATGAATTCAAATATTTTGCTTCAAAGACAGGGTATACATTCCATATATAAATACAAACGAGACTACAGCCTTCCTCTCATTCAAGAATATACAAAAAGCTATCCTAGAATATTGTTACAACTGTTAAGCTTCCAACAAATAACCAATTTGCACATAAAACTAATGAACAAAGATGTATGGGAAATCAACAATCGGAGGTCAAATATTCCTTTCACATCAATTTAATCCACTAAATTACCTAATGCTCCGTTTGGAAATTAGAATTTGAAGACTTGGATTTGGATTTCATTTGCTATGTAAATGATAAGAGTGAAATGCATATACTATGGATAGACAATTAAGATTCAATATAATATATAGATGAAAGTATTAAAAATATGGATTGATCAAATCCAAAAACAAATTAGTAATTCCAAAGTCACTACTATAGTACTATATAGAATTATAGATATCTAACAAATCCATAAATTTGAGAAATAATCACCAATGTTATATTTCTAAGTATTTTATCACTCAAATTACAGTATCTTTTAAATCCAAATCCAAATTGTAAAATCAGGTTCCCAAAAGCTCCCTAAATTTATTCTTCAAATAAGGTTCACATGAATATCTACAATGAACTAAATAAACCATGAAGAATCAAAATAATATGTCATCAAATATAGCTTAATATTATACGCTTAAATTAAGTTTCTTCTCTAAAAATATTTTACCACCAAATAATCGAGCAAGGAACTGACTAGAAAAATGCAAAGCCAATAACTAATAATCATTTTCAATTCAAGGTATAAAGAAAAGAAAACAAATCAAACGCCGCGAAGATTCGAAATTAGATAATGAAAAATACCAGCTTGTGAGCATCGGGAAGCGAAAGCCACTGTTCGAAAAGCTTTTGCGTGAATTCAGGATTGGATTTGAGAACAAACGGGGACATCTCCTGTAGCTGCAATAGCTCCGGATCCAAACACGTTATATCGCCAACAGCAACTGCCTCCATTTTCTTTTCTTCGCATAACCAAACACAGCTGAAACGAAGTTTCCGCCCAGATCAAATGTAATCAGGTTTTATTAAATAAAACCAGCGTATCTGAGCTTAGAAACTTATTTTTTAGTAAGTAATTGAAAAATGTGAATGAGGAACTTCGATTTTGAGCTGGGAAACAGTTGGAAACCCTAGATCTCCATGGAAACAGGGAAACCGAGCTAGGCAATCGAGTGATTTCGGCGAAACAAAGTGATTTACAATTAGAACAACAAAAAACAAAAAGAAATTAAGAGAGATTCAAGAAGTAGATCAGATCATCTAAGAAATTACAGAGATTTGGAGTAACATCAGAAAGAAAAGGAGTTTACTGATTTTCTGAGAGAAAAATCAAATAATTAAGGGATCCACGTGGCCATGTGGGGGAAACGATATAGCCACCGGTATCAGACAATCCCCGAATAAAACTAGGTCTGTAATAAAAAAAAGCTTAAACGTCAAATAGGTGCCCAAACTACATCCTTTTTTCCAGTTAGGTGTCTAACGTTTGTTTCGGGCCACTTAGGTGCCTAACGTTTCATTCCGTAACCCATTTTAGGTTTTAGCCGTGACGGACGTTAAAATTTTCCGTTAAATGACACGTGGCATGTTTTTAAATTTTCTGATATTAAAAATAATAAAATAAATAAAATAAATTAATTAAAAATAAAAATAACTTGGGTTAAATTACCTTAAACCCCCCATCTTCTTCTCCCATCAAACTGTCCCAGGTTTGTTCTTATACCCCCCATCTTCTTCCCCCATAAAACTCTAAATTCTTTATACTGGACAATTTGATAACCCTCCAGAGAAGAAATCCAAGCCCGAGCCATCATTTGAAATTTTGACCAACCCAGCAAGAGTGGTTCCTGCTCAAGAGAAGTTCATCAAGTTTTTGGAAGACAGTCGATACGTGCATGTGAAGTCGGCACCATTTGGGTTTGTTCTTCTCAGAGACCTGCGCCCCAATGAACCGGAGGAGCTCTCTCTAACAGATTCACTCACATCTGCAGCATCCCCAGCCGGTGGCTCATCTGTAGCTGCAGGACAACAGAGTTCTTCATCAGCCATGGCAGTTGATGACGAACCTCAGCCTCCTCAGGCATTCGAGTACACATCCTGATTTTATCGGATTTCGGAACTAAAATGGGGGCAACAATACTTTTATACATGAACAATGTCTTTTCATATTACATCTCTCTGATCTAGAGTGAAAAACTATGAGATGTTTTGCTTGATTCCCATCCTCGATGTGGGAAGTTTTCGAGTAATCAGTTTCACATTCTTAAATCTTTCTGGGGTTGTCTTGATTTCCCATTTCAGGCTTGGGTTTGCATTTTAAAGGATGTTGTTCGAAATGTGGTTCAACGGTGAAGAGGAGATAGAAGAAGAACAGGGGAAGGGGGAGGGTGGTTTGATGGGGAAGAAGATGGGTTTAAAGGATTTTATTAATTTATTTTATTTTATTTTTATTTTTAATATCAGAAAATCTAAAAACATGCCACGTGTCACTTAATGGAAAATTTTAACGTCCGTCACGGCTAAAACCTAAAATGGGTTATGGAATGAAACGTTAGGCACCTAAGTGGCCCGAAACAAACGTTAGGCACCTAACTGGAAAAAAGGTATAGTTTGGGCACCTATTTGACGTTTAAGCCTAAAAAAAATATTTGACAACAAAATTATTCTTTTAATTAATCACAATTAATTGGTGCTAATAGTTTTGAGTAATTATATCATGCACCATTGGTAGAATTTTTTGTTTCCATAAATGTCTTAATTTTAGGGTTTAAAATTTTAGTTTAGGATTTAGAGTTTAAGAGTTTATGTACTTAAAACTTATGGATCGTGGTTAAAATTTAGGGTTAGAATTTAGTGTTTATAGGTTAAACCTAAATCTCTAACATATTATCCCAAAACTTAAACCACAATCTCTAAACCGTAAATTACAACCATAAACCATATATTATAAGGGTAATTGTTCTATACACAAGCGCTTGTGGAAGTTTTTTTTACACAAGCGTCTTAATTTTAGGGGTTAAGGACTCCGTTTAGGGTTTAAAATTTAAGGGTACAAGTGTAGTAGTTTTGAATTTAGGGATTGTTGATAGAATTTTGGGTTTAGGGTTAAAATTTAGGGTTTATAGGTTAAAACCTAAATCCCTACCCATATTACCCTAAAACTAAACTCTAACCCTAAATCCTAAATTCTAACCCTAAATTCTAAATTCTAAACATGAACCCTAAATTATAAATATTTACACTAAAACCCCTAAACTCTAAACCCTAAGCTCTAACCCTAAACCCTGTAATTGAGGCGCTTGTGAAAACAAAAAATTTCCACCGCCAGTGTATAGGATATTAATCCATATTATAAACTCAATTCTTTAAGGAAAACACTTTAATGCACAAGCTTGTGTAAAATTTAATTTACACAACCTTTCAATTGAAGGGTTTATGAATTTAGGTTGGTTTTAGGGTTTTAAATTGTAGGATGTAGAATTTAGGATTTATGATTATAATTTAGAGTGTAGAGTTTAGGATTTATGTTTTAGAGTGTTAGGGTTAGGAATTTACGTTTTAGATTTTATAGTTTAGATATGAAGGGTTGTGTAAATTTTTTTACACACCTTGCGTATCAAAAGATAACTCATTCTTCAATTCTAAACTCCTAAACCCTAAACTAAATTTATAAACACTAAAACTAAGACATTTGTGGATTAGTTAGGTTTATTGGATGTTAATTTAACTTTATTTTTTTAAATGTTTTTTATAAATACTAACGAGGTTGATCCAAGTGGTACGTAGCTTGGTACCGCTTAAGTATGTCTCAAGCCGAGACCTTGTTTATGCAGAAAATTCCTGTTAGGAGACTCGATTACCAAAGCCAAATGTGCAATGCGGGTTGGTCCGGATTAGTTAGGGCAAAGCCTCGAGGAATCGGGAGGGCAACCAAAAAAAATTAATGGTAGTTGTAATTTAATTATATTATATACTTAGAGATAATTTTATAAGAGGCCCCTAAACTATAATTCTCATTCTAAATTTTTCTCTAAAATTTAAAATATTCTATATCAGTCTCAAAATATAACTCATTTTAAATTGATCCCCAAACTCTAAAACATTCTATATCATTCCTCAAACTATCAATATCATTGCATTTTGATCATTATGTTAACATGTCCTTAAACCTATCGATTAAAAAATTAATATGTTTTTAAAGGTTTAAGAATTAAACATATCACCTTCTAAACAATTCTTAGGGCCTTTAAAAACATGGTTAACAAATAATATATTATTTGTTAACCATTAAAGTTACTAACACGTTAATAGAAAGATCAAAACGGAACGATGTTGATAGTTTGGTAATTAATATAAAATATTTAAAAGTTTAGAGATTAATCTCGAATGAGGATCATAATTTGAGGATTAGTATAAAATATTTTAATGTTTATGAATTAATTTAGAATGAGAGTATGGATCGGGATCTTATGCAATTAATATAAACTAGCATAACTATTTTTATTCAATCATGAAATAATCAATAAAATGTTGTGTTTTAGCTTATTTGATTTATAAATTTGATTGTTAATATTAATATTTAGGGTAAACTATCTGTTTGACCATCAAACTATTGTGAAAGTTTTAAAATGACCACCATAGAAAAAAACGCGCCATTTCAGTACCCAAACTATTAAAATGGGATCATTTTGACCACCAGCCGTTAATGGGCTAACGGAAGGTGACGTGGCAGTTAAAAAATTAAAGGTATAATCACACATTTGGTCCTTATTATTTACACATTCTTTCAATTTAGTCCTAATTTTAAACTAATAAAATAAATAAATTATTTATTTAGATAGTGACACGTGTCAACATCTTATTGGAGGACTTTAATTATTTATATTTAATTTAATAAATTTATTTCCCTCCTCCAATCAGGTGGTGACACGTGTCACCACCTGTTTAAAGGAGAAAAAACAATTTTGAGCATTGCTTGCCAAGGGAATCGAACCCAGGCAACAAGGGAAAATTGGCAGCAGCATAACCACTGCGCCAAACCCAATCCATTGTTTAAAATTACTCCATCAGATATATATTGCTTATTGTTTTTACACGGTATAGCTGTGAGCATTCAGTTTTTAATCTTTGATATGAAACAATCAGCAACTCAGTGTCTCATACTTCATTGGAAGTGGACGATTAAACCCTACTTGCGATAGCAAATTCCCAACTGCAGCAAGATCCCTGCAAAATACACCTTGAAACGCATTTGTGTTGGAAGTATTGCTGGTCGATACATCTGAGGAATTTGTTGAAGAAGTGAGTTCGGGTTCTGGTTCGAGTTTGGAGTTCGAATTTTAGTTTTGTGGCACTTGAATTGTTGAATGCTTTGCTTGTTGTAAAGCACCTTCCAATTCCTGTCAGCTGCTTCTTCATCCATAATGGTAGACATCACGTTGGAATACCCTTTTTGAAGCAATCTGTAAAGAAGCAAAGCCGACATCTTGGCTCTATCTTTAATGGAGTCGAGATCGAGGTCGCCGACTAACTCGCATCGATAGATGAAGTTTGTAGCTTTATCCGGCTTGTGCCTTAAACACAGCAGCAAATGAGCTCTCTCAAGTTCAAACCTTGAGCACCCACGCCTCAAACCAATCAAAGCATAATAATCAACATTTGCAGTCTCACCAGAAGCAACCCTTTGCTTCAATCGTTGGATTCTAGTCGTTAATGAGCAAAGCAACCCTTTGCTTCAATCGTTGGATTCTAGTCTCACCGATCTCGCAAGACGGAATTGTAAAGCAGCTTCAAGTGTTTAAGGTCGTGTAAACAATCAGGTAGGCATCGTATTGTTTCCAAAAGCATGGCTCTGGTGTCCAGCGCTTGGATTTTTGTATTGGGAATATATATCTGATGGAGTAATTTCAAACAATGGATTGGGTTTGGCGCAGTGGTTATGCTGCTGCCAATTTTCCCTTGTTGCCTGGGTTCGATTCCCTTGGCAAGCAATGCTCAAAATTGTTTTTTCTCCTTTAAACAGGTGGTGACACGTGTCACCACCTGATTGGAGGAGGGAAATAAATTTATTAAATTAAATATAAATAATTAAAGTCCTCCAATAAGATGTTGACATGTGTCACTATCTAAATAAATAATTAATTTATTTTATTAGTTTAAAATTAGGACTAAATTGAAAGAATGTGTAAATAATAAGGACCAAATGTGTGATTATACCTTTAATTTTTTAACTGCCACGTCACCTTCCGTTAGCCCATTAACGGCTGGTGGTCAAAATGATCCCATTTTAATAGTTTGGGTACTGAAATGGCGCGTTTTTTTCTATGGTGGTCATTTTAAAACTTTCACAATAGTTTGGTGGTCAAACAGATAGTTTACCCTAATATTTATATATTTTGATTACAATTACATTTACAGTTAATACAATGGTTAATTATTTTATACACTGGTATTTTTTTACAAATGTCTTAGTTTTAGAGTTTATGGATTCAGTTTGGGCTTAGAGTTTAGAGGTTTAAGACTAGATGTTTAGAATTTAGAGTTATAGTTATAATTTAGTGTTTATATGTTATAACCTAAATCTCTAATCATGTTACCATAAAACCTAAATTCAGGGGCGGTTCAAAAGTTACGGGGCCCTGTACAGTTTATTAAAATTAGGCCCTTTAATTTATAATCCCAAAAATATATAAGGTTTTTTTAAAGCTATTTTTATCTTAGTAAAAAATATATTATGTGGCTCTCTTTAAAGTAATTTTTTTTATTTTTTTCTTGTAATTTATTAAACCAAAATCTTTTATTTTCTACGTATAAACATTTAATTCAACTCATTTGGAGCCTTTTTTTTCTTGGGAACTATGTGCGGTCGCTCACCTCGCACATGTCCAACACCCCTATTGCCTAAACCTTAACCTTTAATCTCTAAATTTTAACTATAATCCTAAATTATAACACTAACCCCTAAACTTTAAATCACAGACTAAATCTCTAAACCTTAAAACAAAAGCATTTGTAGAAAAAATTTACCGCCAATATATTTGAATATAAATCCCGATACATATGCATAAATATATCTAAACTTATATTAAAATAAATTTGGGCAAACAATTAAGACTTAGAACACGATATACTTAAGATAATACGAACATAATAAAACTTAACTCAAAATAAAATTTAGTCCGAAAAATCACATATTCATAAAAAATAAAGTACAATAAAATTTGAACCGAAAAGACACAAATTTATGAATTTACTTACATTGAAACTCATACTTATGCACTCGAAATCTTAAAGCTTAAGAATCGAACAAATTGACTTTTTTTATTAAACCTACTTAGCTGACTTTAAGCTTAAAAATCGAACAAATTGACTTTTTTTCTATTTTACCAAAATTGACCTAACTAAATCGACATAACTTTAGTGTATTATTTCAGTTAACCGAATTATATTTTGGGTTGAAAAAAAAAAGTTTGGTGATCGGTTTGAGTTAGGTTTATATATAATATATTACACATATATTGAGAGTGTATTTAAAAGTAAACAAAACTCGATTTGATTTAAAAAAATTAAAACTTTAAGTTATTTGAGTTAATTTGAGTGTTTTGTTCGGATTTCAATTTTAACTTGAGCTTGAATTTACAAAGTTTGAATAATCGAAAAACGTAATACTAAAACAACAATTTTGGTCTTTAACTAATTAATTTGATTTATTTTATGATTTGGTCAATTATTTATTTGTTTCTTCAACTTTCCTTCGTTTTATGTCTATTTTTATTAAATTTGAATGTTCCTCGGCCGCTGGAGAATATCTATGTGACTTTAATTTTTCTTTTTGACAATTTTTTTTGTAATTTAGTTCCTCAACTTTGCATGAATTTATTGTTTTTTAAATTTCTCTTTTATTTTAAGTACATTTTTTTATCAAATGAGAACACATGCTCTTCTACCACTGTAAAATACTGACAATAAATTTCTTATTTTATAATTTATTCCCTTAACTTTAGATTTTATTCAATTTTATCCTCCAACTACATGTCTTTGCAAATTCTTTCTTCCCATTAATTTCATCTCATTTATACCCTCATCAATATTTTGTCCTCAAAATATTTTCTTTTAAATATTTTTGGAGGATATTTGATTATTAAATAGTGTTACAAATCTTACTAACACATGTGAAACAAATATGGTTAGGGCTAGTCGTTCAAATCGAAACCAATCAATACCATAACCTTTAAACGATTACATTTAAATTTGAACAAAAATAAAAATAAATATATTTAATTCAACTTGACTCAAAATTTTTTAACTAAAATAAATTATTTTTTCACTCGACTTGATCAAATATTCACCCATAGAAATATTTGAACATCACATCATAATTACATGAAAATGTAATTACTACCTTAATAATTACACCAGTGTAATTACTGGGAATCCTAATTACCTGGGTATTTTTAACAAGCACAATGCAATTAAATCTCTTTTTCTTTGCATTCTAATTACAATGCAATTATATCTTAATTCCTCACTTTATGTTTGTATACATTGCAATTATATAAGTAAATTATAAATAATTTTAAATATTATAAAAATAAACCTTAAAAATATTTTGTAAATAATTAAGTATTGAACAATATAATTATTAATGAAAATAAAATTATTAGGGGTTAAAAATAGAGTGTTATATATATAATATGTGTTAATATTCGCTTATACTGTGCAAAACTTAAATACCTTTATATTTTTTGAACCGTTGGATGATGGTAAATAGATGACTAAGATTATTTCCTTATTATTTTTTTTCTTGCGATAGTCTTCACTCTTCTCATTTTCTATTAAAATTAGGACTAAATTGATATAATAGGTAACTAACAAGGACTAAATGTGCAATAATTATACACATTTTACTTTAACGACTACGTCACCTTTCCGTTAACTTTTAACGGCCGATGGTCAAAATAAGTCCATTTAAATAGTTGGGTGATCGAATTTTAAATTTTTTTAGTTGGGTGGTCAAAACATGTCGTGGTCAATAGTTGGGTGGTCATTGGGTTAGTTTACGACAACAGAACTAATAAAAAATTAAAGAATAATTATATATGCAATTACACCTAAATCCATTTACTCGAGTACTTTCTAAACGCGACCTTTTTTTTGAATAGTTCCTACCTAAGAAGAGGGGGAAAATTTTAATCTTAATTGATATTGAACCTCCAATTTAAGGGAGAGTTAGAAATGTCAAAATAAGAACTTTTAACCAGATACACTGGATATTGTTGACATTTAAAATCAATATATAAAGTGGTCTTCTTTAATCGGATGAATTTGAAAGATTCAAAAGTAATAACCGACCAAAATAACTAACATAACCGACCTTAACCAAAAAGCTAACAAAACCACCTAAACCAGAGCTGACCAAACCAAATTGATTAGTTTGATCGATTTTTCCATTTAAACCAAGGAAAATGCTCATCCCTAATTGTTTCTTTGCATAAATTTATTCATCATTATTGAGCATGCTTGCTTGTTCATTGTTTCTTTGTATAAATTTATTTAGATTACTTTATTGGGTAAATATTCTCTACACATGCGGTAGGAACTGAAAGTTTTCACAAGCGTCTAATTAATTTTAGGTTTTAGAGACTTAGTTTAGGGTGTATGACTTAGGGGTTTAGGTGTAGGAGTTTTGATTTAAATACAATGGTTGAAATTTATAGTTTAGGGTTATAATGTAGGGTTTATAGATTAAAACCTAAATCTTCATCATATTATCCTAAAAACTAAACACTAACCTCTAAATTCTAACCATAAACCTTAAGTTCTAACCACTATCTCTAATTTCTAAATCCGTACACATAAACCGCTAAATCCTACACCTAAACTCCTAAAACTAAAGCGCTTGTAGAAATTTTTAGTTTCCACCGCCAGGATAATAATCCTTACTTTATTATTCTTGAACAGTTTTCTTATTTATACAAAAAAAATATATGAAAGGAAGACGCAGTTTACCTGAACCTAGGATACACAATTTCGAATTCAATTATGTATTCCCAGTTTAAATTAACAAACACAATTATACATATTATTAAATAAACTGAGATTCAACATAACTTTAAACTTTTAATAAATATGAACTAACACGTATAATCTCAAACACAAACAAAGCTTAGAAACAAACCCAGATCATCCAAAAATTAATTTTTTTTATCGTTTTCGTTTTTCTTTTCTGAAAACTTAAGTACGGATAAAGATTACAAATACTGGAATTGCATAGTATTAAATACCCCCCTAATAGATTAAGAGAAAGTAGGAAAATAGGAACTGCCAGCATAGGTTTCACCATGAATAAATATTTAACAAAATGGTAGGAACCATTTCTTTTAATAGAAAAATAAGTTTGTATTGTTCATCTTTCACAGGCTCTATGACCAGAGCTATTTCGGATATTGTCAAGACTCTGAACGAAAATTCAAAAATGAACACTTACAAAACGAAATCATATTTTATTATTTTGAACAATTAAAAGCAAGCAACTCGTTACTCGTTATGGTTGATAAAGGTAATAGTAATAATTCTCAAATACTAATTGAGAATGCTCTAAATTTAAATTAACTCCTAAAATAATAACACGTCAAAGTAAACTATGCTTGAAGAATAATAGTTTAATTGGTTCTGATGATAAAAATTATCGTAAAAAAGAAAGTAATAAATACTTAAGATGATCATACAGTGGATGCAAATGTTCCTAAATAGACTTAAAACATAACTAATAATAAAACGACAAAAGAGATTTAAGTACCTAAAAATAAAAATAATGAAAGTATCTTAATAAATTATGCAACCATGAGGAAAAGGGTGGAACTAAAATAAAAAGTTGTCGACAATGTATTTTCGTATAATGTTTATACTGAAGTAATTATAGAAAAGGAGGATCATGAATATAGATTTATCGAGGAGCATAAATATTTAAGTGACTAATTAATATAGATAAACATTATCCAAGTAGAATTAGATTAACCACCATTCTTTGGTAAGTTCGTCTGATTTACGTTCCAAACAGACATTTTGCAGAAGCTGAAATTTTTAAATTTTTTTTTTTATAAACGAGCGTTGGCACTCAATTGACAATTGAATCTAACTTTTTCTATTATTTTCGTATCTATAATAGTAAAAAAGGAAAGTAGGGTTCCAAGTTGTTCAAAAATAGTGGCGCTGTTGAGTTTCTCGATCTTTTAACTTAGGATTAGTCAATTCTATTTCTTAATAGGGCAGAAAAGGAATATAACTCAGCGGTAGAGTGTCACCTTGACATAGTAAAAATCATCAGTTCGAGCCTGATTATGTCATAGTTTGAAAAATTCTGCTAAACGAGTCCTAAGTGTTGTTGTTACAACCTTTAATATAGACTAGTTGATAGAAAAACACATGAAAAATTTTGAAGGATTAAAATGCTGAAAGTATGTGGAAACTCTAAAGAAAATTGTTAAATGTGCTTGCGTAAGTATTAACATATGCGATAATAAGAATAGAACCAAACCCATCTATTTTTATAAGAAATCGACATCAGATTTAAATATTATTGGAGCCTCCAAAAGTATTTGATTATTTAAATTAAGTATTTGAAATAAAAGACAAGGAAATTAAACTTTGTCTTGGCTTGACTACAAAATAAGTACTTAAATTATGATTCTTTCTTGCAATAAAAGCCTAAAGCATTTTTTTGGTTGAAATAGATGCTTAGAATTTCATTTTGACTTGTTTTTAAAGTTAACCGAAGCACCTACTTTGACACCTATTTCAGCCAAAAATAAAATTTTAAGCACCTATTTTAATAAAAAAAAATTAAACACTTATTTCAAACAAAAAATACTTTAAGCCCCTATTGCAAAAAAGAGACATAGTTTGAGCACTATGCCGAAAGAAATTTATTAAGATAATACTACAGGATACATTAAAGGAGATTGAATATATCATATTTCTCCAAACTTTTTCTTTACAAACGATCTTCAAAAAATGACAATATAGACATTCAACAACTCAGATATATTAAGTGATGTTGTCATGAAAGAGTAAAAGATATGTTGTACCACAAATATTTAATTCAAGTACAACAATAAAAATTATATTCTTTATTCTTCCCTAATTTTCTTATTTTAGTTATTTATATTTATTGTTAAATTTCCTTTACTTTTATTTATATTTGTTTAAAGAAGAAAATCGCTGAAGAAAACACACACACAACACACAAGCTTTTTGATGTTTGTATTTGAATGCTGGATTCTATTAAAATGAAGTTTCACAGTACTCTACAACCACCAGGTTTAAATCATAGAAATGCTGAGTAGTAACACATACTTGACTAATAATGGTGCAGATGCAGTCGGGTCAAACCGGCTCAACTCAGCTGGTGGGTCAATCTGATCCAAGAAAAGCAAGGCCGAAAGCTTTTATCAGAGCTGCTCACTTGTGTAATATCCCTTTCTTTTGTGGCTTCGGCTTTTTCTGATAATGGTTCTGCCAATGAATTTATCAAAACAGATACCCAAAGTTAGAATCAGAAATGACACAAAAGGTTTGGGGAAAAAACTTGAATGAAACAAGTGGTAGCGTATACGTATACGTACCTTTTGTCTCACAAGGGCTTCTTGATCTATCCTCTCCTTCCAATTACTCTTCCGAAGCTTGATTGGTCGATTTCCAACATATTTACCTGCAACACATTATCCGGAAAGTAATCATCAAGGAAGCCAGAAAAAAAGTAGTCCAGGTTTGGGTATGGTTATAATAGTATCCACCATTCATCTCCTTAAGTGCGGCTGCAAGGTCAGAGGGGTTAGCAAAGCTAACAAACCCGTAGCCCTTTGTTTTGCCCGTCCGTTTGTCTCTAACAACCTGGAAGGAAGATAATATATCATATAAATATTTTAGATATCAAATCGTTTTTAAGAAATCATGAATCCCTCACGGATTTTCTTAAGAACGAAAATGGTGTCCCAAAAGGTCAACCACAAGCATGATAAAAGGCATGTCATGCCCTTGGATAGAAATAAAGAAACAAGATACTACAAGGTAATGTAGTAATGGTTGACTATCAAACAAAATAAAGCTAAAATCATCATAGGCAGAGTGTTCGTGAGCCAAAAACTCGACAACTCAAAATGAGCATACTTAAAAATATGTAACTTATCATTCTTCTTACTTAGCATGATTAAGACCACAATCTATAGGCAACACCGAGACTTCTAAAATGCGACAATATTTGATCAGAAGACCAGCGAAAGCACAAGTGGTTTTAAACATCGTATTTGTGGGGATGTGGAATAGTAGTTCACAGGGAAAAAAATAAGGCACTCAGGTTAAATGCCATACAAAAAAAATAATGGATAAAGGGAAAACCATGCCCTACCGACCCGTTTACCCCATTTAAGGCTAGAAAGGAAGTGGGCATCCAACTTAAACAGTTTAATAGGTTGACTGAACTTATTCAGACTAGTTCAAAAATCAATTCAGCTAGCTATGACTCAAACTACTCCATAAGTCAGGTCAAATATACCATACTCAAACCCTGTAAGTCATAATCCAGCAGTCAACATCTGATATCCATGTCTACACTCCACAATTTTGATAGGATCAAAGAATTCTAATGAAATAAAATGGATTGTTCCATTAATTTGCAGACATGCAGGTTCAAGGCAAAACCTACCTTAAACACAAACATATAACTCTCCGTGCACTTCATACAAAAATCTGAGCAACAAATGCGAAGAGTTGAAAGACACAGTGCAAAAAACGCTAATAAAAAGGAAAACTGAAAAATAAAAAGAATCAACTAACTGGAAAACTTACTTTAGCCATGTTAAATGATGGAAATCGTGCAAAAGCTTTTGAAAGAACATCATCATTCACCTCATTACCAAGATCACCACAAAATAAGCGAAAGTCATCTGCATATTAATCAACAGAAACAGAACATTAGGAAGGAAATTAAAAAAAAACTGGTAAACAAACAAAGAGAAATCAAATAATAGATGAATATGAAATTTGATAGTTCATACTTTCTGGCCACTCTGCAAGCGTTGGATCCTCCCATGACTGACCAGCAGCTTTCCGCGGGATTGCTTTCTTTTTAGTTTCTGCTTTGTGTTCAATTTCACTGCTTGCAAGAGCAGCCTTTACGCTCTCTAGTGCTTCGGGGGTAACTATTTGAGCATCCCTTTGAAATAACTGTTGAGCCTGTCCAAATATACCACAATTTATTACATAGGTGAATGGGGTACTCAAACCCACGGCTCTAAAATAAAAATAGGGTTTTGGGGATACTTCGTCCAAAATACATATAAAGAGCCATAAAGAAAACAAAACTATGAACAATGATCGCAAATTTGAACTAAAAATTCAATTTCGTTGTTAAGTTTTCAACTCTCTATTTCAATTTCCACCAATCCAAGTCCGTGTTCATGTTTGAATTTCGAATTCATTTCTCACTAACAACATAACCCACAAAATTTCAAAGTTAGCAAAAATTTATTGAAACAATTTAAACCCAACATAACTCATGAATTCTCCACGAATCCCAAATTTCAAATAAAAACTGAAATCATATTGGTAGTTTATTGTTCTGCTGACCTGTTGGTATTGAGGGAGAGAATAGACACCGGGAACGGGAGCGACGGGGGCAGGATATGCAGCGGGTGGGGCGGCCGGAACGGACTGGGCTGCAGCGGCATAAGGTTGGGCCTGTTGCTGGAGATGAAACGGCAAAGGAAAATACGGCGGATTCGTCGTCGTTTGGTAGGTGAATTGAGACGATGAAGAAGAAGCGTGATTTGTGGTGGAAGAGGGAGGAATCGACATGGTTAAAAATTGGGGATTTAGGGTTTTAGAATGTATAAATTGGGGGAGAACATTGATTCAGAAGAGGGAACTATAAGTGGATCTGGAAATTTAATGAAGGTAAAGAATCAATAAAAAAAATCATTTTTAAGGGAAAACTATCTGTTTAGCACCCACCCCCGTTTTTATTTTGGTACTTTACTAATATTTTTGATAAAATAGTAATTAACAATAAATTTTATTTTTATTTTAGTACCTCTACTATTTAAAATTAATAGAAATAGTGATATAAATTAGTTTAATAACATTTTAATTCATAGTTTTGTATAATTTATTAATTTTGTCTAAAATTCTATTAATTTAAACATTATTCTAACTTTTAGATGAAAAGTATAAATTTCTTTTCTTTTCTTCTTCTTTTAATTTTTTTCTTTAGGTTTTGGATTTGCATGCCATTAAAGAATTTTGGTTGATAATTGTTTTCTGAATATTGGGTATTCGTCAATTTGACAAGTTTTTAGAAATTAATGTATATATATATATATATATATATTTAAAATTTTCTCTCTTTTTTTGGTTTTTTAAAGGTTATAATCAAGGTATAAATATGTTTTTGAGGGGAAGAAGTAAATAAATGATAACTTTATGTTTTTTAATTCAAAATTTTAAAATGATGTTTAAATTGATTGAATTTTAGACTAAATCAATAGATTGTATAAATTTTTGAACTAAAACTATAAACAAACTCAATTTGTCTGCAATAAAAATGAACAGAGATCATGAAGAAGACTGACACAACACCTACACTTGTTTTTTTTTTGGTACATGCATTTTGTAAATCCTTGGTTAATTATTAACCGAAATTTTGATCTAAAGTAAGTTCATAAATTGAAAAATAGCTTGTCAGAACAAAATTTACAAGTTTAAGCAAAAAAATAAAATTGATGATACATTTTCAGAAATTGGAGACTACAGAGACAGAAGAGCATGAAAAAGCATTCATTTTGTGGAATTCGGATCTGGCCAAATGCTAGGGGTTTAGTTGGTTGAAAATGGATTATTGGGATTTGATTTAGTTTCTATATTCCAAGTAGCGATAAGGATAGTAATTAGATCAATAATTGGGATAAAGATTTTATGGGGAATTTTGGATATGCAAAAACCTTGAAGTGAAATACTGAACCAGGTTCTTAAGAAGATTTAATTTTCTTGAAAGACTAAATGTGTAAATAATAAGGGTTAAATTTATTAAAAAATTGAATTAAGATTAAATTGTTTAAATGTGTAAAAGTAAAGGACTAAATGTGTTATTATACAAATTTTGTTAACTGTAACGTCATCTTTTTAACGCCCGTTAACAGTTCAGTGGCTAAATTGGAGCAAAACCTAAAGTTTAATAATAACATTGTAGTAATGAAAACTTTGATTATCAAATTAAATAATTTAACAAATTTCAATGATTATTTGTGAAGTTTACCCTTTTTTATTTGAGAAAGAAAAAAAAAGCCTTTATTTTTTGTCTTTCTGTTCCCTAGGTTCTAATTTCTAACTTGGAGGGTGAGTTTACGATATAACAACTTAATTTATGGTTAAAAATTAGTGCAATTGAAATGTTAAAAGCCACAAAACTTAAAATGTTACTCACAAAATCGAAATGTTATATTTTTTGTAACATTTTAGGTTGATGGTAAGTTTCGAAACTTGTCATGGTTAATATTTCAGGTTGTAAACCTAAAATGTTTATATATATATATATATATATATTAACACATTTTAGGTTGATGACAAGTTTCAAAATTCATAGACAAGTTTTAAAATGTATCCTAAAAAGTATTTTGGGTAATATTTAGATTGATGTAGCTAATATTTTAAATTCGATATTTTTAACATTTCGATTGTATTATTTTTTAGCCTGCGCCGCCGCTGGACACACCCAACTCGGAGAAAATGAATCATTCCAACCTCATAAGTATCTACAATTTTATATATATTTAAAGGAAAATACCCGCCTTAATTTTAGAGATTTAATTTAGGATTTAGAATTTATGCTTTAAGATTTAGAGTTTTAAATTTAAGGGTTGTTAGAATTTATAATTTAGAGGTTAGTGTTTAGGTTTTAGGATAACATGGTTAGAGATTTAGATTTTAACTTATAAGCCTTAAATTCTAACAATGACCCCCTAAATTCTAGTCATACCCCTAAATTCTAAACCCTAAACTAAATATTTAAACCATAAAAGTAAGGCACATGAAAACAATATTATACCATGTAGTGGAAACAAAAAGTTTCCACAAGTGTCTTACTTTTAAGGTTTAAATATTTACTTTAGGGTTTTAAAATTTAGGGGTGTGGTTTAGAATTTAGGGTTTATAAGTCAAATTTAAACTCTAATTATATTACCCAAAAACATAAATCTTAACATCTAAACCCTAATTTCTAACCCTAAACTATAGATTCTAACACCAAACTATAAATTTTAAACCCCTACACTTTAACATTAGACATTAAACCCTAATCTAGATCCTTAAACCCTAAAACTATGAGCACTTGTAGAAATTTTCATTTCCACTGCCCGTGCATGAGATATTTTTCTTATAAAAAATAATAAATATATATTTGACATATGTGAATAAATTTAAATGAATATAAACCAACGAGGTTGGTCTAAGTGGTAAGTAATTTGATATCATTTAAGTACCTCTCGAGTTCGAGCTGTTGTGTATGCAGAAAATCCCCGCTGAGAGATTCACCCATTAAAGCTAGGTGTGCCACACAGGTCGGTCAAAGTTAGTCAGTGCAAAGCCCTAAAAACGAAAAAACGACCAAAAAAATTAAATAAATATAAACAAATATATTCGTTCATTTAATTAAACGAATAAATTTTTTTATTCATATTTTTTTATTTATTAAATAAATAAACACAAACAAACTCCCTATCAACTATCAAGTCTCTCCCCATTCAATTTTTTTTACAACACTACTAATTAATTCCATGCGAAAAAACATCCCAACGGCGAAATTAATCAATTAGTTTAGAACAATAAAAAGAAAAAGAAAACCACCTTATCCTTGTATTTCCCCAAGTTACCCCTCTGAGAAAAGTAAATACCCTTCATGCTTTCAATTTCTTCTCAAAAACACAACATAAAACTGAAACATTTTTTTTTTTAGATTTTATTAAAATCTGGTATTTCCTGTATTGATGAATTAATTAATCTTCTATATTTACCCTCATCATCTTCACTCTATTTTCATGGAATTCTTCAAATTTAGAAAAAAAATTCATGATTTTTCTCTCTCTTTTTTTTCTCCATGAAAAATTGGTGTAGTCAAAAGGAGTTTTCTGAGCTGCTGAAGTGAAGTCAAATTACAGATATCCTTTGGATCATGTAAGCACCATTCTTTTTTTTTCTAATTTTTTGGATGTATATTTGGGGATTGTTTGCTTGCATTTTTTTGCCTGATAATAACTATAAAAATAGTAAATTATAATTTTAAGGGCTTTATTATATTTTTCCTGAAATTTTCATCGATCAAATTAAATGCCTGATCTTTTAGGGTTTAGTGCTGTTTTAATCAATTGATAAAGTAATGGCATGACCATCATGGATTTAGCTGGAAGCTTACGTTGCATAAATTCTGTTTAGGTCTCCTGATTTTATTTTCTATAGAAAAACCTGGAAAATATGTTCATGAATTTGATGTTGAATCTTATTTGTTGCATGTGAATTTTTGAAGGTTACAGTTGATGTTTATTTGTCGATGAAAAAATTTCTGATCCAAAAGGGGACTGCTATCTGTTATTTTCTTGTTATATATAACTTTCTAGAAGCAGTTTTTTAGAAATTTGATTGCAACATTTCACATTTGAGGGATCAATTATATAAAAAACGAGAAGGCATTAGTCTTGTTGATTCACCTAATCAGGCTACATTAGTAATCGGATCAGGAGTTTTATCAAACGCATCACCGCCCTTTGTGTAACTTTAGGTGTTTAGATGCAAAATTATATTTGTGTTCCATTTTGGCTATTATCTATGACATGATTCTAGGATTTGGGGATTGGCGTATGCACGAGTCAAACGAAACATGATTTTTCATGCTTCGAAGTGTTAGGCCTGACAGCATACTTTAGCATCGATCCTTACGATCATTGCAAGAATGGAACTTATACAGGAATAAATCTAAAGCTTATTTGGCCTCATCTCTCTCTTGCTTTATCAGCTGAAATTAATCAGGAAATGGCTTAGCAAGGATCATAGGCAATTATCATCAAATACTCTGGAATGTAGTCATCCTCGGTTCTTATTATCCTCGTATCTTTTTTAACTTACTGAATTGTGGTTTTTTTGGGGGAAACCTGAAAATTTATTGTAATGATTATTGCATTGTTGATATGTTTTATGCTGAGTTCACGAGAACATAATGGTCTGATTGAATGAAGCTTTTGAATTATGTTTCGTCTATTTTTTCTTCTTAATACTTGCTTTCTATTTCTGTGTAGATAAAAATTCTTTTTACAGCAATTCAGACTTATAGTTAGGATGTTGGGCTGCTGGATTGATTCTTTAATTTTTAAGCCAGGCCTGTTTTGTATTCAACTTTTCCTATTCCAGATACAGAATGTAGTGTTTGAATTGTCATTCTTTGTCTTGTGTAGCAATACAGATGGGGACAGAACTTATGAGAGTTTGTGTTAAAGAAGAGAACGATGATATCCCACCAGTTCCACCAGGTTTCGAGTCATATGCATCATTTACCTTAACAATGGGCGCACAAGATTCTGTTAAACACGAGAGTGATTGTGTGAAGAATTGTTCTGCCTCCGCAACTGCAAGAAGTCCTGATGCCAGTCCTACCCCAAAGGAAGTTGAATTTGGAAATAATGAAAGCACAAAGCTTACAAGATCTCTGAGGCGAAGACCTTGGATAAACTATGATATGTATGATAGCAGTCCAGAAGATGAGCCTGATTGTGGGAAGCTTGATCAAGTTAGTTTTTTTTGTTGTTGAAACTTCTGCTTTCTTTTCTTGTAATATATTTGTTGAACCTTCTGTTTTCTTTTCTTTGCATTTTGGAAAAATGTTTTGTTTTATAGTTTTGGATGCTGGTTTTGGAAATTTTAGCAAAACATTATGCTATCACCACTTAATGACAATGCTACTTCTTTGTAGTTTCATATGTCATTCATTTTTGCAGAATCAAAGATTGAGACATGATCTTCCTAAAGGCGTTATCCGTGGATGTCCAGAGTGTAATGATTGCCAAAAGGTTAGTTTTTGAACTTTTGTTCTTTCCTAGTTTTGTGAACTTTTTACATGTTTCATTATCTGCCTCAGGCAGCACCGCTCCTCTATTGCCATTTCTTACAATACTGTTGTTATATTTATCCTCTATTGTAGCAACACTGTAGATGTAAGAATGACTTGGAAATGCCTTGTTGTTAAGTTTCTGGCAGAATTAAATGATGGCTAATTTATATTGTAATGTAGCTTAAAGTGACAATAACTGGTAATTGCTAGACAAAGCAATTCAGATTGTATTATTTCATTGATATGCTATTCTCCTTTTTTAACCATTGTCTTCAAATATTATTTCATTGATATGTAAATTGTTGGAACAGGTAACTGCAAGATGGCATCCAGAAGAAGCATGTAGACCAGGCATTGTGGATGCACCTGTGTTCTACCCAACAGAAAAGGTATTTAGCGTTGCTTACAATATTTGAGTTGTTTGAATATCATAATTTGCCTTCCATAGTTTTTACTGGCCATATTTGCAGTTCTGCATTAGAGAATTAAATATCTTATGTGGTTCTATAATGTTCCCCCAGGAGTTTGAAGATACTTTGAAGTATATAGCTAGCATACGACCAAAAGCGGAACAATTTGGAATCTGTCGTATTGTTCCTCCATCTTCTTGGAAGCCTCCTTGCCCTCTCAGAGAAAAGAATATATGGGAAAATTCAAGATTTGTCACTCGTGTGCAGAGGGTTGACAAGCTTCAGAATCGTGGTTCAATGAGAAAAATGTCAAAAGTTAATAGCAATATCAGGAGGAAAAGGAGAAGATGCATGAGAATGGCCGTAGACTGTGGGTCTGATAGTGGAAATATCTCATGGTCTTCTGATGCTGGATTTTGTGAAGTAGAGAGGTTTGGGTTTGAACCTGGTCCAGAGTTTACTCTGGATAAGTTCCAGAAGTATGCAGATGATTTCAAGGCCCAGTACTTTAGGAGGAGGGAAAATGATGTAGATATGAAAGGTAAAATGAACATTCTTCCAGATCACCATGAACCTTCAGTTGAGAATATTGAGGGTGAATACTGGCGCATAGTGGAGAAAGCAACCGAGGAAATAGAGGTAAAGTTTGTGAGTTTGGAAAATGTTCTCCTTTCCTTTCTGTCGATTAATTTACTTAGCTCTGGACAGCCTGAGCTATTGAATTCACTTTCCTGCTCCAGGAAGCTATGGTTGGTCCAAATAAGAGTTCGATAAAATTTTATTTTTAAAGCTTTTTAAAAAGCTGAAATGAGTTTCTGGAGGCTAGGAAGTTCCAAATGGGAGATTCTAGAAAGTGTCAATAGGAGAAGCTGATAGACAAAGTCAATGAAGTTTCAAGTGGACCAAAGAAAATTGTTCATAGTTAGTTCAAACAATTTCATTCTGATAGTATTTTAAAAACCTCACACCAACAAACTGTGTTTTTTACACTCCAACTAGACCAATCAAACTCTGGTTGTTTTCTTATCTGTTCTTTTCTTTATTTCTCTTTAAACCAGTTGCGAACAGGAGTTGCTAATACATATGCTCCTTTTCTTTCAGGTTTTATATGGGGCTGATCTGGAAACTGGGGTTTTTGGTAGTGGGTTCCCTAATAAGTCCAGTCAAGTTGGATTTGCATCCAGTGAGAAGTACATAAAATCTGGCTGGAACTTGAATAACTTCCCCAGGCTTCCTGGATCTGTTCTCAACTATGAAAGCAGTGATATTTCGGGGGTTCTGGTTCCCTGGTTGTATGTAGGAATGTGCTTTTCATCATTTTGTTGGGTAAGACTTCTATGGCTATAAACTTCCTTTCCCCTTGCATGAGTGGAACTCGGATCTGATATCTTCTGATAATTTTGTGTTAGCCTAACTCGTGAAAATGAAATTCATGTCTATTTGTTTTGTTTCAGTGACTTTATACTCCATTTGGTTCTCCCATAAATTGTGTCCCTTCAATTTGGTCTAATAAGAAGAGTTAAGAGGTTGGTATGCCTGAAAAGTGTTTCGAGGGTGGTGTTGATGTGAATCGCTGGATGGATTTCTTACCAAAATAATGGAAGAAACCCTTAACAAAATATTATGCCACCTGGCCCAGTGTGCAGAAATTTATGGATATAGTTTTATGTTTTTTAGGTGTTAGCCAACAAATGATTCTGTTGAAATTTTGAGTTATTGAAGTCACATTTAAGGCCATTACTTACGCATGACAACATAAGGATGACCTGAGAATGCTAATATTGCTATTTCCCCATTTGTTTTATGTCGATGGGACTAGCATGTTGAAGATCACCACCTATACTCAATGAATTACATGCATTGGGGTGCTCCAAAAATATGGTATGGTGTCCCTGGAAAGGATGCTCCTAAACTGGAGGAGGCTATGAAAAAGCATCTGCCTGACCTTTTTGATGAACAACCTGACCTGCTTCACAAACTGGTAAGCTAAACGATCTATAATATGGTGTTTATATTTGTAATTGTAGCTAAGGGTGATTTTATTTAACTGTTTTAGAGTATATCAAGCATTACTAAGAAGCCAAATGTATCGAAAGATACTCTTGCTTCTTGAATTTGAGTTATCAGATAATCCTGATAGCTCTTTGTTAGGATAGCATGTTTTATTTACTAAGACCCCCACCCACCAATAAAAAAAGGTCATTAAGGTCAGTTCTAAGCTGAACCTGGCTCAAACATTCAAGGGGTACTGGCTATAATGATTACTAACTAAAATTTCTACTTTTTAAGAGAAGATCACAAATCAACCTTACCAAGCGAGTAGCAAAATGATTTTTAAGCCTGACCTTGTTTTGGTAATATACAAACCGAATCATACTGCCTCTAGTCTCTTTTCTAGTTTTGGATATCTGAGACAGGTTAGGATGCTTTGGTTCACTATCCCAATAGACCACTTAAAAGTAAATGGAGTGGATGCATAACAAATTTGTATGTCGCGGGTGCAAATGTAGTGGATTCATCATAAGATATTCTCTTTTCCCAGTTATGCTTAATTAATGGAATACTACTGTGCAATATCAATGATGCCCTGAATGTCATTCTTTCATGCAGGTCACCCAACTGTCCCCTTCCATACTAAAATCTGAAGGGATACCTGTCTATCGATGTGTTCAGCATGCTGGAGAGTTTGTTCTGACATTCCCTAGAGCATATCATGCAGGGTTCAACTGTGGTTTCAATTGTGCAAAAGCAGTAAATGTAGCTCCTGTTGATTGGTTGCCACATGGACAGATTGCTATTGAGCTATACCGTGAACAGGGAAGGAAAACTTCCATCTCGCATGATAAATTGTTGCTTGGAGCAGCAAGGGAAGCAGTCAAAGCACACTGGGAGCTCAGTTTATTGAAGAAGTATACTTCTGATAACTTAAGGTGGAAAGGTTTATGTGGAAAGGATGGGGTCTTAGCTAAAACTCTCAAGGTAAGTTATGTCCGTTATTTGTCTTTGGGCTGATTTATTGGGTGGGATTTTATGAATTCTTTTAGTCAGTTCAGAATCTGTATATGATCTGGGTTTGAACTGTGTAAATTTCATTCTTAAGCTTGAACTTTGTGTCTGATTCAAATTTAGTGTTCGGTAAACTTTTTATAAGTGGTCTTGGATTGGTCTGATCTCTAGAGAATTGTTGATCCCAAATCTCTAATAATGTAAAAAGCTTGTGATTATGAGCTCTAAAAAGTTATGTGCATATGCATGCAGATAGATTCAAGCATGTATACTTCCGTGTTTATTGTATATGTGCATATAGACACGCAAACTCATAATGCAGTATGTGCATATGTAAAATTCATTTTGTGTTATTAATAAAATAAATATCTGGTGATTAATTTAGTTTCAATTCATAATCGGAAATAGAATTCATGTTTACTAGAGTCTTGTAACAATAGTATTTAGTAAACTTATTAGCATATAAGCAATGCTTATAGTTGGGTTGATTTTGACAGACTTTATATATGTTTATTGCCTACAGACACGTGTTGAATTGGAGCGTCTAAGCAGGGAGTGTCTTTGTAGTTCCTCTCAGGCTGTGAAAATGGAGAGCAATTTTGATGCTACCAGCGAGCGAGAATGCAGTATATGTTTTTTTGATTTGCACCTTTCTGCAGCAGGTTGTCATTGCTCCCCTGATAGATATGCATGCTTGAGACACGCAAAGCAGTTCTGCTCATGTGTTGAGGGTGACAAAATTTTCCGATTTCGATATGATATAAATGAATTAAATATCCTTGTTGAAGCAGTGGAAGGAAAACTAAGTGCAGTATATAGGTGGGCAAGACTAGACCTCGGGTTGGCCCTGAGTTCATACGTAACCAAGGACAATATAGCTGGTAGGTTATCCCATACCCCAAAAGGAGTACCTAAAGAAGTGCCAAAACCGTCAGTCATTTCCTCCAAAGAATTACCAGGAGAAGATATGTCGAAAAACAAACTCTTGATTTTATCTCAAATTTCTGCTCAGATGTTACTGCTACAAAGAAATAAACTACCTGATGGTGCATTACCATCAGAAGATCCAAATTCTAAGTTGAAGAAAGGGGAATCGGTTCTTTCTGCTTCAAGCTTAAGCATTCCAGGAAGCCATACTGCTGTAACAAGTAGAGTGAAGAAACCTTCAGCTCCACGAGATAATAATACAATTCTTCTTAGTGATGATGAAGGTGATGAATCTGAGAAACCAGTTTCAGAAAGACCAAAAGAACATTCTGTCACAGAGCTTTCGGAAGCCTCGCTGAGGCTGGCACCATCTAGTGAAAAAGCGAGCGCATGTAATTACAAGAATGAGGCTATTTTAACTACCCCTCTAACTGATGCTGCGGTTATGAATCAAAAGGATGCCGATTCCCCTGATGTACAGAGAACTAGTTGCTCCTCTAATTATTCTTACATGAAAGATGAGCATGCTGAAAACAGTATCACATCAGTAGGATCTAATCACCAGAATGTATTTTGTCATTTAGAATCTGCCACTACAGAATCCGGTAAATGTGTTCAGGAATCTTGTAATACCACAGAGAAGGATGATAACAAGAATAAACCATCGACTGTTGAAAGCTACCTTCAGCATCTGCTGCCTTTGGGCAGTGAAAAAGTTGACAAGGATAAACATGAGAAGGTGGGAGTCATTGCCTCTGCAAAATTAATCGACAATACAATAAGAAATGTAGGAGGGCTGTCTTGCTCTCAAAATAATCTGGACAGAAACGTCCGGCAGAAAGGTCCTCGCATCGCTAAGGTAGTGCGTAGGATCAACTGTAATGTTGAGCCATTGGAATTTGGAGCTGTGCTCTCTGGGAAGTTATGGTGTAACAGCCAGGCCATTTTCCCAAAAGGTTTGTTGCATTGTTGTTTATTAAGGCGGATGCAAGTCAATATGCCAAGTATCGGCAGCTAGATGTATTTACTCATTTGTACTATTGAATGCAGGATTTAAGAGCCGGGTTAGATTTATTAGTGTTTTAGATCCAACAAATATGGCTTACTACGTCTCAGAAATTTTGGATGCAGGGAGGGATGAACCTCTGTTCATGGTAATTGAAAATTTTATTCTATTGACTATGTTTTTGTACCATGATCTTATTAATTAAACAATTTTTTTTCTCTTACCTGTTTATGCTTCAACTTGTATTCTATAATGTCGGAAAATGTTGCCATGGTGTTTTAAGCATGCATGACCTTAAAGTTGATTTGGTTTCAGGTATCCGTGGAGCACTGTCCCGGTGAAGTATTCGTTCATGTTTCAGCTGCCAGATGCTGGGAGATGGTGAGGGAGAAAGTGAATCAAGAGATAACGAAGCAACATAGACAAGGAAAGACCAACCTCCCACCATTGCAGCCTTCCGGCAGCCTTGATGGCTTTGAGATGTTTGGTTTTTCTTCACCGGAAATTGTTCAGGTAAATTAGTTAGTAGACTATGTTTGGTTCCCTCTACCTCCATTTATCGTATGCTGAACAGATGAAGTAAAACTCATTTCTCGTTTCTTTAACATATACCAGGCCATTGAGGCAATGGATCGAAATCGAGTTTGTACAGAGTATTGGGACTCTCGGCCTTACTCACGGCCTCAAGTGCAGTTTCTACAACACTCTCGCCCCCATGGTAATGTTGGCAATGCACTTGGAACATCCGCGGAACAAAACAATGCAGGGACACCTCAGAACAATTGCTTGCCCGGTGAAGTTGACACACTTCTCAGAGGTCTATTCAAGAAGGCGAACTCCGAAGAGTTACACTTACTTTGTAGCATTTTAAGCAACAAAAGGCCACCCATGGATGTAGACATTGTGGCTCGACTCCTCAAGGAAGAGATTCACGGTCGTCGACCTGGATGATTGAATTTTTTTCCCCGTTCGTTCGGATTCAAGATTCGGGAGCCCATTTCTCACATTTTTTTCAACTCTGTAAATATCGATATCCTGCCTTCATTTTCATTCAATCCACCATTCTTTCAGGTAGAAGAAGAAAGTAACAAGTAGCTGTAGTTAACCGGACCATTCCAAATCTTGTTTGGACATGGACCAAAAAAAATTGGACCACAACTTGATTTGATGCCACAAATCAGAATATTTGTAATTTCTGCAAATCTTTGAATTCTTGTTTTAAAATTCAATTTCGCCTGCCGTAGGCATTAAATTAATGATTAATATCCTATAGTAGAAACTAAAGCGCCTTAGTTTTAGGGTATAAAGAGTTTAGAATTTAGGGATAGTTGTTTTAATTTAAGGTTTATGGTTATAATTTAGGGTTTATAGGTTAGAGTTTAGTTTTTAGGATAATATGGTGAGAATTTAGGTTTTAACCTATAAACCGAAAATTATAACCCTAAACTTTAAATTGAAAGAACTATCCTTAAATTCTAAATTTATACACCTAAATTTTATACCCTAAACTAATTCCTTATACTCTAAAACTAAAGCGCTTGTGGAAACTTTTCGTTTCCACCACCTGTGTATAGAATATTTATCATTTAAATTAAAATAATAACATTCAAAATGTGAAGTCTACGTAGGCACATGGCGAGTGGGGGAAACTCCAATCGCAAAACTGTAGCTAGAAAAATAAAAAGGAAAGAATTGGGTCAAAGATTCGAATCGTACAATAAATGATGGGCTTTTCTGAAAAATAAGCAGCTGCTCTACATACTGTTCAACTGCTTCTCTGGCTGAAGTACTTATGCTAGACTTTATTACATAAATAATATTTTTGAATTGTTTTTTTAAATAATTAGAGTATTTGGGAAGAATAATAATCTACTTTATTCAGGTATAATATTATTTTGTATTTACTATTTTAATTAATTGAAATTAAAAATAGACTCGTCAAAACTATACAAACATCATAAAACAATATTGGTAACAAAATTGAGATTTTTTTAAATATGCTAAATCTACTAAAATAATAATACACTAGAATGTCCATTCAACATCGTTTTTCCTTTAACCAAATCATATAATCTTTTTTTTCGACCATGTGTGCCACATATGATAAAGACACGTTTAATCAACATCGCCTTTAAAAAAGTCTGATTGAACATATCTTTGTTTTATGTGACATGCTTAGTCGAAAAAAGTATTGTTTTTGTAAATAAAATTTGATGACATTTCATTAAATAATTTTAAAAATGTAGGAATATGATTCGACTCATTGTACAAACGGTGATTTTTAAAGTTTGGGGTTTGAATTTTAGGGTCTAAGATTAACTTTTTAAGGTTTATTGGTAGATTTTAAGTTTTAGAGTTTAAAATTTGGTTGTTACTGTATAATGTTTAGTATCCCTAAAATGATGTATGACATCATTTGAAGTCTGATTATGAAAAAAAAAACTCCGCTAATAGTGCATCAAATATTAACCCAAAAGTGTATAGTTTGAGTAATAAAACCCTCATGCTATGCTTTCCAAATTAAATAATAATAAAATTTAGCTTAAATACTAGGCGTTATATATTCTAAAAAATATTAAATGAAATAAATAAATAAGGAAAGTTGGATTTTCTTAACGGTCTATTTTCTAGGGTAGCAAACATTGAAATTCAAACATGATTCTCAAAGCACCAAATTCAGTTTATCCACTCGGACAAAAACCATTAATTCCCCCAAATTAAAACCTCTCCACACCTACACCAACATAGAAACAAACAGCCTTTAGACATAAATATTTCGCACCAAATTGTACCCGGAGAATTGAAAATAAATTATGGTTTTATATTTTTAATGAACTTTACCGCTATTCTCAGTGTAATTTTTTAAAAAATATAGTAAATATCTCAAAATCACTACATCCTTTTCGCTTTCGATCTATATTCCATACACCGGTGTGAAAATTAAAAAGTTTTCATAATTTGTTTTAATTTTAAGGTTCATGTATTTAATTTAAGAATTTATGGTTTATAGATTTAGTTTATAGGTTTTGGTTTGAGGTTTAGAATTTAGGAATATTAGTTATAATTTAGGGTTTAAAGTTAGGACTTATGGTTTAGAGATTAGAGTTTGGATTTTAGGATAATATGATGAGGGTTTTAGGTTTAACCTATAAACTTTAAATTGTAACCCCTAAACCTTAAATTCTAATCAATATACCTAAATTCTACTCATAAACCTTTACACCATAAACTGAATTCATAAATCGTAAAACTAAAACGCCTATGGAAACTTTTAATTTTCACCGTCAGTTTATGAAATAATTATCCTTTCATTTTATTACAATCGATAACTTTTATTAATAGTCAATGTTTTTTTATCCAACTACTAGTTGATCAAGTAAGACAACACTAGATAACTTAAGTAGACAATTTGTGAATGAAACAAATTAGATTGAGAGGGTTGTCCCTGTAATAGATCTATACAGTATCTAATATATATTAATCAATTAATGAATCATATATATATGTATAATTATATAAACAAAACCATTGTGTCCTCTTAGTAAGACTTGGACGGAGAAGAACAATAAAAGTTGCATTAATAACGTGGGGCTGCATAGGTCAACTTCAAAACGATATGAAATTGATAGATATATTATCTGTACATTCATTCATACATGCATGCACCATGTTTTAATGCTTTGTCTTTTCCTACAAAACAAAGAACAAATATTGAAGTTGAGATGAGCCCACCTTGTTAATTTTATGTCACTTTCAAACCATTTACAGTAATTTTATCCCCAATTCTTAATTATTTTTTAATTCATTCGTCTGAAAAAAAAGATATTGTAGGTTTAGATTCTCTTAAACTTATAATCTTTACACGCACGTCACCAAGGTGGTACGTACTTAATATTGTAAAATGTGTAAGGTGTTTCAAAAGAATTTTATGTTTTTTTTATATAAATTTCTTGGTTTTGATTTTAGGGTAAAGTACATAGACGGTCACTGAACTTTGATGCAAAAAATAAAATGGTAACCGACCTTTCAAAAATCACGAAGTAGCAATTAAACTTTAGATTTTGAAACAAAATGGTAACTGGGGCGTTAAACCCCGTTAACCCCTAACGAAAATCTGACGTGTATGCCACATCCCCACCCAGTTTTCCATGTTATATATAAAAAATAATAAAATTATATTCCACGTCATAATTTAAAATTAAATATACATTATATAGGCCATCAGCTTTTACTGTTACTCCACCGCTGCAAACGACCAACTCCACCGCCAATATCAACGGTCTCGCCGCAATTTCCCGGCTGCAATCCTCTTCAACAGAGCTTTACCTCTCCACTTCCAATTCTCCACTCTTGAAATCTCAAAACACAATTCTGTTTCGACTGTTCAAAACACAAGTCTTGGATCATAGATATTGGTATCCAACCAAAACCCGCCATTGCCACCCTCACACGAAACTTTTTCTCGAGTTGTACAAAGACAGAGAGAGATCTATGAATTCTCCAAATCATTTTCTAAAATTCTAATCCCTAAAGTTACACCCCGAGTGGTTCTGGTTTTTGTTCTTTGAAAATCTTCCCCCTTTCTTCTATTACACCTCGCTTCTCTGAATCCCTTTCTGTTAAGCATCTGTCTTTTGAATCAAAATTTAATTTTTGGGTTTGCTTTTTTTTTCAGTACTTAACACAGGGTGAAAAGCAAACTTAGAGACAAGGATTTCTTTTAAAGCCAGGTGATTTCAAAATCGAGATCCAGTTTTTTTTATGATTCTTACTGTTTTCAAACTGAATTTTAAGAATTTCCCTTTTTTTAAGTAGATAAATCAGCTTAGAGGGTGTAATTTTTGATCCCTCAAAGTTCATTGTTTTGAAGTTGGATTTCAAAGGTTTTTGTCTATCTTAAAAAGACAACCTCTTTAATCCTTTCTGGGTTTAAGACATGTTCTTCAAGTTTTGGTAAGAAACATGTCACGTTTTCTTCTTTTTCTTAGTTTAAAATCCAGTTCAGTTTTGAAAGTAACGGCAGCTGCAATGAATTTCATTAGTAGCGGAGCAGTTACATCAGATCTGTATCAGGGGCATTAACGGAAGCGATTTCGGTGAATACAAGCCTTTACCTTCCTCTGTTGACGCTAAGCTTCAAGCCATCTGTGAAAGCTTGGAACAAAATCCAAAGCAAGGAAACAAGAAGAAACCATCCAAGGCGACGTCCGAGAATAAAAGCAAGAACTACAAAGTCAACGTGGCAGAGGCCGAGCCCGTGGATAAGACTGTGAAGGTGGAGAACTCTTCTTTGGCTGCGGCTCAATCCGAGAGTGAGGGTTCAGCAGTGTCTTCACCTCTATCAGATCTTACATTCGCGGACTTCGACGAACAGCCATGGCCTGAAGTTGCTTGTTCTTCTGAAACTTTCATGTTGTCGAAATACCCTTCGTATGAGATTGATTGGGATTTCATTCTAGCAGCCTGAAACGGATAGAAAAAATCAGATGTTTCGGTTTATGTAATAGTGTTTTGTATGTTTGTAAAAGCCAACTGCAGCTGAGTTTTTGGGAGTTGCAGTGGCATGTATTTTTTATATATGACGTGGAAAACTGGATGGGATGTGGCATACACGTCAGATTTTCGTTAGAGGTTAACGGGGTTTAACGTCCCAGTTATCATTTTGTTTTAAAATCTAAAGTTTAATTGCTACTTCGTGATTTTTGAAAGGTCGGTTACCATTTTTTTTTGCATCAAAGTTCAGTGACCGTCTGTGTACTTTACCCTTGATTTTAATACAAATATTTGTTATGGGCTTGTAAGAGAGAAAAAAAAATAGTAGATGATCTCAAACACGGAATTTGGACCCAAATTCCAGATTAGTTCAAATCGGTTGATTTGTAGATATTATTCGATCAAGTTTAATAAGTGATGTTTTACGTCCATGATTGATATTTTATGTATCGATAATGTATAGTTTTATGTACTGTTATTAAATCATATGATAATAAATGTATAATATAATGATTTGGTGCATGTTCTCGAAATAACAGACTTAATATGTAGAGTTGATGGTAAGAATTCATAGAGTGTCATATTAGAATGTGGTTGGACTATGGTATAAGTAGCTGATGGCGGAGTTGCAAAAGGTTTTTCATGTTCACCAGAATACAGAGGCCGATTGATATTGAGTTTAGTGGAGTTAATTGACCCCATTTGGATCTAGAAAATCCTTGTAAAAGCAAGAAATTTCGGGAGAAAAAAAATGTATTTGAATCTACTTGATTCATCACATTAAAACTTAAAGGAATAAAATTCTCTGTCTCTTTTCGGTGCCCCTATTTATGCCCTGACACCGAACATTAGGTTTATGGTTTAAGGTTAGAGTTTGTGGTTAGAGTTTTGGGAATTTAGGGTATAGTGTATTTTTAGGGTGCCATGGTAGGGTTTAAGATTTAGAATTTCAGGTTAGGGTTTGGAATTTATTTATTTTAGTGTTTTTTAGTGTTGGGGCATAGAAGGGGGCATCGAAAAGGAATAGAAGATTTTTATTCAACTTAAAGTGGTCAAACTGGATGAAAATCTTATGTCCTTTTTCGGTGCCTCTACTTGTGCTCCCACGCTTAAAATTAGGTTTAGGGTATATGGTTTAGGATTTTATGTTAGAGTTTATGGTTAGGGTTTATAGAATTTAAGGCATTGTGTATTTTTTAGGGTGTAGGGTTTATGATCTAGAATTTAGGGTTAAGGCTTAAAATTTAATTTTATAGTATTTTTTAGTGTTGAGGCATAAGTAGAGGCACCGAAAAAGGGCAGAAAATTTTTATTTGGTTAAACTCAAGTAAAAATTAAAAATGATATCTACAAAAGTGGGGTAAAATGGTAGTGGACCCTTTGTTAAATTCTTCATTATTTTAAATTATTTTGGTTAAAAATAATATTTCAAATTATTTTAAAGTCTTATTTTTTAATTGGCAGATTCATTAATTGTAATTGAAGAGTCAAGAATTTTGAGATAAATTCAAATAGTAAGTTATTATTAGTTTACTATTATAGTCATATTTTGATACACAAGCTGTATAAAAAAATTATACAGCAATATTTAGGCTATTTAAAACCTAATTTCCTAGCTCTAACACCCTAAAACTTAAATTTAAATGTATTATTATTATTATTATTATTATTATTATTATTATTATTATTATTATTATTATTATTATTATTAAGGGGTTGTTAGGTTGTTTAATAAATTTAAATGTATTCAATAATTTTTTATTCTTCTATTTTAAAATTTTTAATTTATTTAATTTTAACTTTCTTAAACTTACTTAATACCAAGTCTAGATTCGCCACTGCCAGAATATGATTGATGTAATGGAAAGAATCATATTAATCTTGATAGATGTGAGCTTACCAAGCGCTCCATGTGCTGCGTAGCGAGACAAAGTGGACGAGCGTGTGTCTCACACCTGAGTGAAGTGGTGTTTGCGAGTGGGGCATTTATAAAGAGATTGAGACGAGGTCGGGTAGTCAGGAAGCTGTAGCGAAAGCTCGCCAAGCACCTGGAGAATAAGTGTTTGACATAATAAATGATTTATTGATATTTGAATGGATGAATCATTACTTAATTAAAGTTCGATTTTACGATAATTAAGGTTTTAATAAGATAGTTATGTATAATAACTACATTTAAGATAATTTTGTTTTGAAACAATAAGAGCCCTATTTACTTAATATTAGTACATGTAATGCATTGGATCAGTCCAAAAAAGTAAAAGTATAATGTTTAAAATTTTCAACGCAAAAAAAGAAAAACAATCACTCGAACTAATTATTCAAAAAATATTTTTAATTAAATAGTAAAGTATTATATTTTTATGTTAAAATTCGAACTCATACAAGATGAGATAAGATGAACATTTTTAACCACTAGGCTAATTAGTGGATAAAAAATATATTTTATTTAAAATAATCTAAAACGTGAAAACCAAAAAAAAAATCTTTCTTTCATAAATAGCAAAAGTAGGCGACCCCAAAGAAGGAAAACGAAAAACAAAAACCTCGTACGGACGCATCGGGTACATCCAAGGGTTGATATCATTCCACGTGGGTTGGATCGAGTGGAAACGCGGTACACGAAGCAGAATTAGCTGTCGGGAGGGGAAAGAATTGTCTATTTCTAGACAGGCAGTACAAACGTCCACGTGGGAGCACGATGCTGTAGGGTCCACTTGATTGATGCACGTGTCAACTGCTTTTCCCTTCACCGTAGATTGCGGGGATCTTTTTTTATCTGTACGGACTTTTTGTGTTATAGGGGATTGTGCCTTTTGTGTCCCCTCAGGAGCCTTAAATGTTAGGATGTATTATTAGGTAATTTTGAATGAATAATTTTTTTAAAATTATTATTTGGGAAAATAACTCACAAAAAATATTATTTGGCAAAATGACTCCAAACTTGCCACGTCGGTGAACCTCGCGTTGTGTAGGACGTGAGGTTTGATATCGCGTTCTGCACAACGCGATTTTAGTCTACATAATCTTTTTGTTTGTGTTAACGTACATTTAATTTTTAAAAAACCCCACGACCTCTCGTCTTGTAGAACGCGATATCAAACCTCGCGTGCTACACAACGCGAGGTCTACCGACATGGCAAGTTTGGGGTCATTTTGCCAAATATTATTTTTTGGGAGCCATTTTCCCAAATAATAATTAAAAAGGAGTTTTTAAACTAAAATTGCCGTATTATTACAACGAAACAAGACAAATAAAAAATAATAACTATTTAATATATTAGCGGTAAAAGTTTAAAAAAATTCATAAAATTTTAATTTTAGAGTTTAAAGACTTAATTTAAAATATATGATTTATAGACTTAGGTGTAGTTTTGAATTTAGGGAATGTAGTTGAAATTTATAGTTTAGAGTTATAATTTAGGGTTTATATATTAAAACATAAATCTCATTATATTACCCTAAAAACTAAATCCTAACCTATAAACCCTAAATTCTAATCATAAACCTTAAATTCTAACCATTATCCCTAAATTCTAAATTCCTACACATAAACCCCTAAACCCTACACCCAAAACTAAGCTCATAAACGCTAAAACTAAGCTCATAAACATATAAATATAAGGATTATTATCCCACATAGGGGTGAGCAAAACTCAACTCTACTTACAAAATTGAATTTTTTTACTCCACTGGAGGCAAAAAAACTCGATTCGAAAAAATTTCAAATAAAATTTGAGTTGTAAAATGGAAATTTGAATAACTTGAATGACTCGAAATTTTTAGTAATTAATGGGTTGATTTTTAAGTTCGAGTCGAGTCCCTCAAATTTTCATGATATATATATATATATATATATATATGAAGAAATATTTTTCATATATGAAAAATATGATGAAACATACATGCATATCTTATATGATTAGAGAAAGTCGTTAAATTGGAATCAAACTATACTGTAACATTGATAAATAATTACAATTAAATTTCTATAGTAACTCGAAAACTCGACCCAAATTGAAAAAAATTCAAATAAAGTTTGATTGTAAAGTATGACGCGTCAACTCGAATAACTCGAAATTTTTTGACTCGACTCGGTCGAATGCTCACCCCTAATCTCATATACATGCGGTGGAAACTTTTATTTTCACAAGTATCTTAATTTTAAGGTTTAGGGTTTAGAGTTAAGAGGTTTAGTATAAGAGATTAAAATATAAGGTTCATTGTTAGCATTTAAGGATGATGGTTAGAATTTAGTGTTTATGGTTAGGGTTTATGTGTTTAGGGTAATATGGTTAGAGATTTGGGTTTTAACTTACAAACCATAAATTTTAACCATAAACTCAAAATTCTATCAATAACTCCTAAATTCAAAACTACTACACTTAAACCCATAAACTCTACACCCTAAACAAAGTCTCTAAACCTTAAAACTAAGGCGTTTGTGTAAAAAAAGTTCTCACAAGCACTTATGCATAGAATAATTACCCATAAATATAATTGATTGAATTTAGTTTGATTGTTATTGTAGTTGATAATGTTACATAAAAAATATGTAAGGATGGACACATGTCGAGTCGGATTTTTTTGCCGATCTAAACTTGATTAGAAAATAATTACTTTAAACCTGAACACAAATCGTTCACATATTTAAAAATAATCCTTCTTAACCCGACCCGATTTATAAAAAACAATGTTAGGGTTATTTGAAATAGATCATTAATGTATATCGACATTTTCGTGTATAATGCAGACTTTGTTGACATTTTTTTGTTTCGAATATGATGCGTGTCAACTTCAAAGTTTGTGGGTTATTCTTGCACATATTCTCTGCCTATTTCTAGGAACAAAATTTGAGCATGCCATTTTTTATTTCTAATAATGACAAGTTTTTTAACCCTATTCATGAACACTTGCTGAAATTAAAAAAAATGTTCCTTTCTCATTGGTTTAGCAATATAAACAACTACTCAGATAACGAAACTATTATTTTTCATAAAAAAATATAAATGTTGAAGACTAAATTTATAACTATGTCAATATGACTTGAGATATATCAAGCTTCGAATTAGTCATTGAAAAACATTGATTTGGTTAGCCCAATCAACAAATACTTTTCACGTGCATTAGTAACTTCGCACAATTAGGGGGTGCAAAACTCGAATTAGAAAAAAAAATCAAATTATGCGACTCGATACGATGCAAAAAAATGATTCGTAATTTTATAAACTCGTATCGCCTCGAAAAAAAATCAAATAAATTTTGAATTATAAAATATAAATACGAATAACTCGAATTTTTTAGTAACTAATGGATCAATTTTCAAATTTGAGTTGGGTCTATTAATTCTACCTGAAATATATAAATTACAATTGAAAAAATATATATGTGTATTGTATATAGTTATAGAAAACCGTTTAAATTGGAACTAATTAGTATCACACCATTATAAATGTTTATAATTAAATTTGAATACAAATCGAACGACTTGACTTGACTCGAAAAAATTTCAAATAAAATATGAGTTATAAAATAAAACTCTCCAACTCGATTAATTAAAAAATAACTCGACTCGACCTAATCGAATGCACATCTTTATTTACAACCTAGGAAGAGTCTAACTACACATGTATACGCCAAAAGTTGAAGCTTGTGATGTGGAAAGTCTTGCAAGCATTGAATGATAAAGACGAGTCCAAAGACAGTTCAATTTCAATTTTGCTTCAGCCTTTCCGGAAAAAGGAAAAAAAGGAAATCCCAAATCATGCTTGATTTCACTGTCAAAAAATCAATTTTCTTGTACACTGACTGGGCAGGATCATTGAAAACGTTTTAATTGTTGAAGAATCATTAGTTCGCACAATGTGGACTTTTTTCCCCACTAAGAAAATAATTTGAATTTATTCATGTGTACACGTTTACTTATGTATACAATACACATTAAATCTGCATTGGGTACTTTAAATAATGTTAAAATTTTAAATTTTAATATTATAAATAAAATAAATTAGAATAAGAAAGACACGCAATAATAAATATTTGTAGTGCTTAAAATCTGAGTTAATCGACTGATTAATCAAATATCGATGGTTATATACACAAAAATGACACGTTACCTTAAATATTTTCGGGGGAAATTTACAAAAATAGCATCTTCACGGTTAATCTATCTACAAAAATGTTATAGTTGAATGTTGGGTCATAATTTTTAGGCTTAAGGGATCTTAAGCTCTTGATTTTAAAAATAATAATAATTAAATTCGTAATTTTTTTACATCCAATTAAGTTTTTATACTTTAAAATCTCATCAATTTACTTTGATCAACGTTGATTGTTAGATCTAATGAAATTTTAAAACAATTGGTGTCATGTGTTGTGTCAAGTCATCACTTGGTATTTCTAGAATTTTTGCTTTATTTAAAAAAATCTAAAAATATATATATTTTTAAAAAATCTATAAATGTCACGTGAGTTTCATGTGACAAAATATTCGGAGGAAAAAACTGTTAAATTTAATAATCAAAGGTGATCAAAGAGCTTAATTGATTCAATTTTTTTAGTATAAAGACTTAATTAGATGTAAAAAAATTCTCCAAAAATTCAATGGCATTAAGGCACCCTTAAGCTTTTTTTAACATCTTACACCACATATAGTTATTACTTCCTCGCAAGAACAAATAACATAATTGGTCAGTCTACTTTTGCTTTAAATGCATAATTCACATGCATACTCTATCTCACCAAAACACATAATTCCAATTTCATTCACAAATATTAACCAAAGCACCAAAGTTTCTAAATTCTAAGTATATATATATATATATATGTGATTTTATTGCTCGAGAGCATCTTATTCACGCCTCTCCACCCTTCCATGCATATAATTATATCCAAACATGGCATGCACGTGTGTGTATATATATATATATATCATGTATATTGCTAGCTATTTTTGGCAGTAAAAAATGTGCAGAATAATGAATGGAAATTATAATTTGAAGAGCAGCCTCTTGTTTTAACCCCAAGCCAAAACTGTAAAGGCTTTCTTGAGTTCTGTGCTGCCTAAACTGACTGAAACTGGCACAACATATATGACTACTCAAGTTGGTGCATGCATGCATGCAGTTCATATGTTGTGGGATATGGTCCACCATTTTCTTGACTGGAAAATGCATGGATTTTTCAGAGCTAAAAACTAGTTTCATTGGCAGAAACATATACATATACATATATTTGTGTGTTTTAGGAAAGTGATAGAGTCGAGAATCAAGATAGGGGGAAGTTTAAATGAATTGAAAATTGGGGTCCAAATAGGTAAAAATTCAGGATGCTAACACAATGTAAGCCTTAAAGAGTTTTACATGTTTTTTGGATTGTTAGATTAGTGAAAATCGATAGTTGAGATTAACATGGAAAGATTTTTACGAGAAAAGAAAATAAGTTAATTATCCTTCATTTAAAAAATTTAATCTCAACTATTAAGATCATTTGATCCAACAATCCAAAAAAAATGCAAAAGTTTTAAGTTTTAAATTGTGTAAGTGGATTTTAATCTATGTATTATATATGAGTAGGATTCACTCACACAATGTTACATTTGAGATTATCTAATTCTCTTTTTCCCCCTTAAAAACTATTATTTTCAACTTTTAATCTCAACTATCTATTTATACTCATTTAATAATCCAAAATTAATGTAAAACTTTTTAGTTTTACACGTTTTTTGGACCGTTTGATGAGTGAAACGAATGGATGAGATTAACAGTAAATATGTGAAGATTATCACTTGAAAAAAAGAGAGTAAGGAGTTAATCTGAGCTATCAATTTCTCTCATCTAAGGATCCAGAAAACGTGTAAAACTTAAAGAATTTTACATTGTGTAAGTTAATCCTAACTCTCTCTCTATATATACGTACATAGATTCTCCTACTGGAAAGTGTTTAAGCCTTACTAGAAAAGCAGCCTTCTGAAAGTGGTAAGAAGAGTAACAGCTAGGCTCTAGATAGAAATTAAACCAGGTTTTATAGGGTATGTATAGATTTTTTAAAAGTTTTTCATATATTTAAAGGATCCTTGAAGGTTATATTCTAATATTTAAATGTAATACACAAGCATCGAATATGAATACTTCATGAAAAATGACAGTCCGGACAACGTTGCTGCTTATTAGCATAAAGCTTTCCATCATGAATCATCATTTGGTAATATTTTCTTTGCAGAGTGTAATTTTTCACATATTCCATATAAGAAAAAGACAATCAAGACATCAGCCTAGTATTAAACAAGTATTATCCTTAAATAATGTTCAAAAGTTTTGTCTACCAAGTGGATTAACATACATACAGCCCTTTGATTAGGCTTCAAACCTCCATTATTCCATCTGCTTTATATTGGCTCAAAATTTTGTATAAACCTAACACTTTTTTGACATGTGTGTATGTGTTTTGTTTTAGCTGTCACCAACATTAGGAAAGATGAATCTAGGTTTTGTCTTTTTGCCTCACAATAGATCTATTCTTATTATATTTTAATTATAAAAAATGTTATTTGGTGTCTAATGGCATTGATAATTATGATGATGTTTATATTAAAGAATTTGTGAGCATTACATTATTGCTTTATCTTTTTCTTAAATTTAGTGAAAGCAATATATTAAGAATAAAATATTCTTAAATAATAATTAAATAATCTTTATTAAAAATTTATTACATTCATATTCAAGTTCACAATTCTTCTTTCTTAATAATATTTCGTTACTGATGGTGAGAAAGAGACATATGTAGTTTTCATATTAATATATGAAAAAGAACATAGAGATTACAAATTAAATACTTATCTACTAGTAGTGACATTGGCTTATACCATCAAATTATATATATAACATGTTTTGATCAACTATATAAGCCATTGAAATATGATGGACTAATGAAAGTAGAAAGAGAGAAATACCTTAAAAAGAAACAAAAACCCATTAAAACCTTATCATCCAGACAATTTGCTGATTGCAAAAGAACCTTTGTTTCAGGGTTTTAAATCGCGGTCGCGATTACGGCGTTATTTCACGGTTTGCGCAACCGCTATATAATACTTGCTGTAAAAAAAAAAGTCCCCGTTAGCATCAACCCAAAAAATAGAAAATTGTGATTAAAAATGTCTCAAGAAAAGCAAGCAAGTATCTTGAAATACAGATATTGAGATTCTAACCAATTAAGCTAAATCCGAGTTTTTTTTCCTACTACATATAGTAAGATCTTGTTGCCATCATTTTCTTTCTAGTACTGTTCATTCCCAGTTACCTCTGCTTCCTAGTAACTGATCATGCTGTCACTATACCAATACAAACTGTCCCCCTAAAGGGCAATTTGAAGGGTACCCACTTTTCAAAGCACACTACCTTGTTTTCAAATGAGCAACTCAAAAGAATACATACAGGGTACAAGAGTGATTTAAATTGCGGTTGTGGTCGCGGTGACTGCATACCGCTATTTTTCGTAATAACGGTTTCAGACGGTGCTGTTACCGCTATTGATGCAGCGGATGCTCAAATATGAAAAGAAATCCATAAAATTAACGAGTACTGAAGATTTTTTTAATTGAATTTGTTAGTTAACTCACTTGCAGAAGTGGCATCAGCAGCAAGTGTTGGTGGTGTTGGAGAAGATGATTGTTGTGCTGATGGGATAGTTTGTAGTGGTAACTTCTGCTTCGGCCTCTTCCTTTTCTTGGCATAGCTAACTCCTCTAGCTTTGGCCTGGAAATCCCTGACTTCCCTCAAGTAAATCCTCACAGCTCTAGCTCCAAAAGGGTTCCCTTCCGGCCTACCACCGTGCTCCTCGTAGGCAGCACGGAGTCGGCCGATGAGAGCATCGAGGCTACCCCAAGCTTGTCGGAGAGGGCAAGGGCAAGGAGCCGGAGGGTTAGGTAGGCCAAAGAAAGGACAAGTGTTGTTATGAACTTTAGTCTTCCCGAATTGATCCAGATACCTAAGGAACTCCAGGACATGAACACCACTACACATTGAAAGAGACAACGGCGGCCTATGGTTCCGCAGGTACTGGCAGAAAGTGTTCCAATCTCGGCGCTTCTGGTTCTCGTAGCGGCTTGGAGTGGTCGACGGCGGTGGGGTTGCCGTTGCCGTTTCCGTTGCCGTTCCAGTGCTGGAATTAGGCGTTGCACTACTGATGATGATGCTGTTGTGGTTGTGGTTGGTACTACCTGTAGTTGCCATGGTGCTTGAGCTTATAATCCGACTTGGATAGTCCATTATCAGAGAGAGAGAAAACAAAAACTTATCTTGGATAGTTGTTTTCTGATCAACTGTTTAGGGTTTTCACTTCATTCTTGTATACTTGCCAAGATCTTGCATGGCTTCCATGATAATCAATAAGAAAATAGAAAAAAGGGTTTTCTTTTTTGAAGAGAAAATTTGGTATCTGCAAGAAAATTCTTGAAAGACTGCAGTTACATGGGGTACATGAAGTATGAAAAATTATGGTTAAAGATATGAAAATGAGAGCAGAGATGATCAGATTCTCTTTCTTTTGGTTTGTTTGGTTTCACAGAAAAAGGGCAAGCAAACTGAAGTTAGAACAGTGGTGCTAAAGTAAGAGAGATGGAGATAGACCAATGGGTCAAGAGATGGGAAAGAAATGGCAGAGGGAATTGAAGAACCAGTGGTTAATAAGTAGTTGATAGTGAAAAAATGAATTATTAGGGGACTGTTTTGCCAAAAATAGGACAAGTTTGGCAGTGAAAGGCAGAGGTGATGGTGACCCAAGGGCTGTACCCCAAATATTTCAGCTTTTCAATCTTCACTTCAACTCTCCTTTCTTAAGCGCGTGTATTACAAACCATTGGTGATAAATGATTAATATTATTTTTTTTCTTCAAATATTTTGGTCTCCATTGGGATTAAATGTTTGTAATGTTTATAAGAGTGTGAATTCTAATACCTTTAAACACGTTGTAATAATCTCTCTTTTTTAGAATTTATATATTTTGACACTGACACACTTGTCTTAAGAAAATGATACGTTTTTCTCAACTTCTTGTGTTCCAGTGGCAAAGGATGATGTTTATTATTTTGATGACCCAAATTCGAGCATCAGTGTTGTCATATTGTGTGTGTCTTTTTAAAAAAAGACTAAAAAAGTTTAAACATATATTATCCTTATATCACACTAATGTCACGGGGTCAGAGTCTTCACGCAGGGACAACTCCCCCGTGCGGCAACCCAGGGCTCCCATAAGCCCGGGGTTCAGCCTTTTCCATTCGATGCTTACTGGTTTCGCCCTCCCATGGGCTCATCAGGGAAGCGGGGACAGCTCCCGACCAGTGTGGTGCCTAACCAGCACGCCCTGTCCCCAGGACCGAGCGACTGTACGGCACGTACTACACCCTTAATGCTATCCCGCATCCCGACTTAAGCACAGCCAACAAGCATCTCGTCACGGTCTTGCCTATCAAGCAAACGGACCGTGACAATCTCCCCCACTCAATTCATGCACGCCCTCGTGCATGGGGAGAAATCTCGTTCCCACTTCTATGAGGGAACCAACCCAGATCTAGTGTGCAATTCCCTGCCTGCTCGCCCTCATTACCGAGGTTCTGCGAGTGCTTGGCGAACTTTCGCTGTAGCTTCCTGCCTACCCTACCTCGTCTCAATCTCTTTCTAGAGGTCCCACTCGCGGACACCACTTCACTCGGGTGTGAGGCATCGCTCGTCCACTTGACCCGCTACGCGCAGCACATGGAGCGCTTGGTAAGCTCACAGCTAGCACACGAACCTGCTCTGATACCATCTGTCACGGGGTCAGAGTCTTCACGCAGGGACAACTCCCCCGTGCGGCAACCCAGGGCTCCCATAAGCCCGGGGCTCAGCCTTTTCCATTCGATGCTTACTGGTTTCGCCCTCCCATGGGCTCATCAGGGAAGCGGGGACATCTCCCGACCAGTGTGGTGCCTAACCAGCACGCCCTGTCCCCAGGACCGAGCGGCTGTACGGCACGTACTACACCCTTAATGCTATCCCGCATCCCGACTTAAGCACAGCCAGCAAGCATCTCGTCACAGTCTTGCCTATCAAGCAAACGGACCGTGACACTAACATATTAAAAAAACGTATTAATTAGTTAACAAAACCTTTGATAAACATTGTTTAAATTTATTTTTATACAGATAATACATTAAATAATAACACATTAATAAAACTTTTAAGTTTATGTAAAAAAAAATTAAATTTGTTTTGCCGGTGTTTATAATTTTTTAATAAAATAAATATATTGCGATTATAACATCTATTAAAAGTTTTATTATTGATTTCCTTTTCAAATATGTTTTTTTCTTGATATGGTTGTTGGATTTTTTTTTGCTTACCTTATTTTATTCCTCTCTTTATTTTATGACTTTGATCAGTGTTGAAAGATAAATTGTTGTTCATTTCTAACTATTAGAGTATCTTAAAAATTCAGTGATTATATGTATACTTTAGTATTTTTTTATTGAAGTGTTGAAGGGTTTTAATGTATTGTTATTACATGATTGATTGTTATATATATATATATATATATATATATATATGTTAATTACATACTCATTAGCAAATTAAGAAATTGATTGATCTAATTAACAATTACAACCGAGTGAGTTTTAGTTCGATTAATATATTTGTTGTTGTAAAAACTAAGAGGATACGAGTTCGAGCACACTTATACGTGCATTATTTTTAAATTAAAAAATAAAAGCTTTGTTTGACAATTAGCGGATAGCTGATAGCATATTACATTAGCTGATAGTTTATAGATGATTGCATTAGTTGATTTGACCAGCGTATTATATTAGCTGATTGTATAAAAGTATTTGGTAAAATTAACCGATAGCTAATAGATGTTTGATTATTTAAACAAGAAAAATGACATATAACGACATGATTATATTTGATACTTGTTTGAATAGTTTATTTGTTATCAATATTTTGTATCTAATAATGTTAATTAGATTATAAAAATAATTTTTTTATATAACATTACTAAGAATATTTGAAGGGTCTATATTTAAATACAAATATAAATGTGAGAATAAAAAGGGAAAAATAAAAAATATTAGTTTATAAATATCACAATGTAAATATGTGAAGATGAAAAATTAAAATAGAATGTTAAATTTAAGTTATTTGTGAATTTTTGAAAATTGTTATGGGTAAAAGAATATTTCTAATTCTTATGTTAAAATTTTTAATTTCAAAAAGTTCGTATTGGTAGTTTTTTCAAAATTAGAGATTTTATCTCAATTTGTTATTTTAATCTGTCATTCACAAAACATCTAAATTAACAGATTTGACCGGTTAAACCTCTAATATTAATTCGAACCACTATTTACCAAACATAATCAAAGAAATTTGAATAGTTTAAACATTGTATAATAAATATTCAAATTTAATTACGGAGTGTATTAAATACCCTCTCTTTTCTTTTCTGCCCCAAAAGGTTAAGAAGTATTTTTTTTGAAATAAAAGCTGGATTTCATTAAATACAAAAAGGTACAATAAACGCTCATTATAACATAAGGAAAAACTTGAATATTATGCCCATAAAGAACTCATGCAAAAAAAAAATAGAACGTGAAAAAAATAAAATGTGAAAACCAAAGGACATGGAGAAACAACAAAACCTTTCCTTATGACCTTCGTATTCCATAAAAAAACCATAAATCATCAATAAAATCTTCTTATTTTTGTCTAATTATACGCTTAAATAATGATGCATGAAAAATGATAGATAAAATCAATCTCACAAACTCTTCCGTTATTAATTTTGAATATATTAACAAACCGCCAAAAAAAGAAATTCATAATTTTCCTTCATTTATCTTTAGAAAATCATTTTTAACATTTCTATGGGAAAATTAGCTCTATCCACCTTCAACCGATCATTTTGACCGATTTTTTCAGCCTTGTAAGAGGCAATTAAGAGAATGTAGTTGTGCTCACAAGAATATGGTTCAAAAGCTTAACGTAGTGTAAATAGGAATAGAAATTTTCTACTATTTTCTAGTGTATTTATTTATATTTTAATATTAAATTTAAGATTTAGAGTTTAGGATTTAATTTTTAAAGTCTAGACTTTAAAAATTAAGATTAGAGTGTAAAATTTAATTTTTTAATATTTGAACATAGACAAAGGACAATTTTTTTTGTTATATCCATAGATAAACATCTCTCGTTGTGCGTGATGATATCCCGAAGTTTGATTTTCTTTTGGACTTAATTTATGAATTTCTAAATAAAGAGTTGAAGGATATTAACTCTTGCTATTATTAGCCTACATTAACATGCCTCAAGCTTTATAACTCGAGTTCCTAGCTCGATGACTTGGCACATGATACCTTACGATCTAAAGAATAATTATAGGCTGTTATTCTCTCTACCACTATACTAGATTGTGTACTTTTCGAGCTATTTATCCCTTCTGATTTTGACGAAGAGTCGCGATTTGTTAAAGGATGAAAATTGTATGTTTCCAAATTATGCTTATTTTAGTGTCCCCACTTTAAAAAAGTTGGTGTAAGGTTTAGAACTTAAGGTTAGAGTTTAGGGAGGGGTTGTGTGTAAAGTTTAGGGTTTATGAAATTAGGAGTATGATGTAATTTTTTAGGGTTTAAGGTTTAGGACGTAAAATTTAGGATTAATGTTTAGAATTTGATTTTTTAAATATTTTTTAGTGTGAGACATAGAAAGGGGCATAATTAGGGGGCAAAGGATTTTTGTTCTCTATTGAACTAATATTTTGATATAACAAATTAAGTGAAAAATATTTTAAATTTGATCAAATATTTTAAAAATAGTTCAAAGTCCATCAATCTTGAAAAATATGTTTAAACATACTATTCATATTTTATTCATTATTTTCAAAGTTTTCAAAAACCTCAAAAATATGTGTTATTAAATGTTTTATATAAATCAAATATTTTTAAGTTGGTTAAAGTTTTTAAAGAGTTTAAAAATATTTTTAAAACTTTTAAAAATATGAAAACACTATTCAATCACTATTCATAAACAATACTGGTCCGAGACCATTCTTTTTGGCCTCGAAATTGGGTTGTCAGAAACTTAATTTTGAGCCTGTAACAATTATATTTTGGTAAGGCATCGAAACATTTATAAAGGTTTTGAAACCATTGAGTGCATAAGCTTAAAAATGCTCGAAAAGATTCACAGATTATTGATCAAGTGCAAGTCAGTGACTAGGAGACATCGCAGGATTACTAGAGCTTCGGATCAGACATCGATAAAAGATTTAGAAGCAAAGAGCCTGGAAATAGAGAACCAATTGGCAGAAGACGTCGACAACCTTCAATTGATAAGCGAACTGAAACACATTCGATGTTTACTATGGCAAAAATACAACAAAGAGGAACGAGATTGGCTGCAAAAATCTCGATTGAAATGGTTCGAATCAGATGATCGAAACACTAAGTTCTTTCACTTAGCGGCATCCATAAGGAAGAAAATCAATTTCATCACGTCTTTGAAGATTAATGGTTCCGTGGTAAGGAATCCGGAGAAACTTAAACATGCCATTGTTGATAGCTTCAAGGCTTTCTATTGTAAATCCACTGCTATACCTTTGAGGGACTTCGACTGTCCGCTTAAAAAGCTTAGTATGGAGTCTGCTTCTTATCTTGATCGAGGTTTCAGCATGGAAGAAATCGAATCTGCTCTTCACTCTCTGGACAGTTCTCGCGCACCAGGACCAGACGGATTTAATTTGGGGTTTTTAAAGAAAATGTGGCATGCTATCAAGGATGAAATTTTTGCTATATTCAATCGGTTACACAGAGGTATTGTGCCGGAAGCAGCGATCAACAGCACGTTCGTGGTCCTTATACCAAAGATCTCTCAGCCCGCAAATTTAGAAGATTTCAGACCTATTTGTTTAGTAGGAAGTGTGTACAAACTCATCTCTAAAGTCTTGGCCAGAAGACTCAGTGATGTATCAGAGGAGATTATCGGTGACACTCAATTCGCCTTCTGCAAAGGCAAACAAATTCTAGACTGCGTGCTCTTAGCTAACGAAACTATAGATTATTGCAGAAAACAGAAGATTAAATCGGTCGTGCTCAAAGCCGATTTTCGCAAAGCCTACGATTCCATAGACTGGAATTTTCTACTGTTGATATTAAGGAAAATGGGGTTTAGCGAATTATGGTGTAGCTGGATTTCTTTCTGCATTACCTCGGCGTCATTATCAATTCTGGTCAACGGATCTCCTACACAATTTTTCAGTATTAAGCGAGGGCTACGCCAAGGTTGTCCGCTATCTCCATTCCTATTTAATTGTGTGGCGGAAGCACTTAATTCTTTACTATCAAAGGCTACGAACAGGGGTCATTTTAAAGGCATCAATTTTCACCCGGGAGCGGAGAAAGTAACGCACCTCCAATACGCAGACGACTTGATTATTTTCAGCGAAGCTAATGAAGATCAGATCAGAAATATTATTCGCATTCTAAAAGGTTTCGGTCTCGCTTCTGGCTTGTCTCTAAATTTAGCTAAAACCACTCTTTCAGGAGTAAACACAGATGAAAATTTGATAGCTGCCTGGGCTTATCTTTTCGGATGTAAGAAAGTACCATTGCCTTGCACTTATCTTGGTCTTCCTTTAGGGGCAGTAAGAAACCAAGTCTCTCTATGGAACCCCATCGTATCTAAAGTGAACAAGAAATTGGCTGGATGGAAGGCGAATTCTTTGACTTTCGCAGGAAGAATCGTCCTTGTGAAATCCGTTCTATCAAATTTGCCGATCTATTTTATGTCGCTCTTCAAGATTCCAAAATCAGTTTCTTCCTCTCTTTCCAGCATCATCGCAAGATTCATTTGGGGTTCGCTGGACAAGAAATCTATACACTGGGTTAGCTGGGATCATTTGTGTTTGCCCAAATCCTTTGGAGGCTTGGGCTTGTTTGATTTTAATCTCAAGAATAGAGCGTTGCTGAACAAATGGATATGGCGTTTTGGGTCGGAATCTAACAGTTACTGAAGGAAAATTATTGCAGCGAAATATAACCAACCGGCCTCCTCTTTGCTCCCGATCAATACGCCAGGTAACAAGGTCTCTTGGTGCTGGAAAGCTATTATAGAGCCTATGAAACAAGCAGATAATCTTAATGGCTTTTGCAGCAACTTCGGTTTCGTTTTTGGATTAGGCAACAAAGTGAACTTCTGGATGGATTTCTGGGCAGGAGATTTCTCGCTCAAAAGCAAATTTCCTCGAATTTTCGCCTTATCTTTGAAGAAGGATGGTTCTATCTCAGACTTCGGATACTTGTTTAATGGGGTGTGGCAATGGGATATTCCTCTTAGAAGAGCGCCATTCGATTGGGAGCGAACAATATGGGAAGACTTCCTAGAAACCTTAAAGAGCTTCAGACCATGTATATCATGTGACGATAGCATACGTTGGCGCCCATGTTCGTCAGGTATTTATACGCCAAAACATTTCTACGTCACATCCATCACATCAAATACTAATCCAGACTTCCGTTGGAATCTTGTTTGGTCGAATCTTGCCCCGCCCAATGTCGAGTCCTTTATTTGGAAAGCCTTACTCGGTAGATTGCCCACAAGGTCAGAATTAGCCAAAAGAAACTGTCTATCAAGTCAATCGGATATATGTGCACTCTGCAACAAGTATTCTGAAACAATTTCTCACCTCCTAATACACTGCTCATTTTCATGGAAACTATGGTCCTTATGGTGTTCTTTTTGGCAAATTGATTGGGTGGCGCCGGGAGATATGAAAAGTTTCTTAACACAGTGGATACATATGCCGACCTCACACTACAATACCGCTATTTGGAGATCGAGTTTTTACTGTATCGCATGGACTATATGGTTAGTGCGGAACGAACTCATTTTTAGAGGTATGAAAGCTGAACTTAATCAAACTTTCGATTTATGCATCGTGAGGATGTGTTTGTGGTGCAAAGCTAAAGGGCTTCTACCTAGTGGATACATTAGAGATTTTATCTCTAACCCGAGACGGCTTTGCGAATTTAGATTTGAGAAAGCTGCAATCAATTCTGTAACTTGGATTCCCCCTACCGGTCAATGGTTGAAATTCAATATAGACGGTGCAGTAAACGGTAGCTTCGGAGACGCTGGTATTGGAGGTTTACTACGAGATTCAAATGGCAAGTGGCTTCTATATTTCTCAAAAGCGGTTGGTAATTCGGATCCTACGACAGCGGAATTATTGGCTATTCGAGAGGCATGTATACTATTCCAAGCATCGAGATGGGCGAGAAACCACTCCTTGATAATCGAAAGTGACTGTGCACTAGCTCTATCTTGGCTCTCAAGATCCCAAAACGTCCCCTTAACTTTCAAAGCTTTGGTTAAAGATTGTTGCGACATGATCGACCGAGAAGGATGGCAAGTAAACAATGTGAATCGTGAGAATAACAGTTGTGCAGATATATTGGCCAAAAAAGGTATTCATAGACACCCAGCCCTTATAGTCGGTCTCGACCCAGCAGACCTTCAGTGAGGTATTATCAAAGCCAAGTCTCAATTTCTCCTCTGATAGCTAATCTGTTTTGTTAATGCAAGGCGAGCATGTATGTTATTGTCATTATCATGTCGCTTATTGTATTCTAGTGTTTTAAAAGTATGTGGTATGTCCTGTTTTGTTTGACAGTGAGTATGGAAGGAATTGTAAGAACATGATTGGAAACACTCTTTTTCCTCCATTAGGTCTAGGGAGGTTTTTTAACGAGGTTTCCAATTATGTTTCGAAAACATTACGTATTAAGAATAATGGAATTTCTTCTTTTCAAAAAAAAAAATGCTCGAAAATTAATTTCTCAACAATTCTAATTCATCCCAATAATCATAAACGGCTAGTTTCTCATTTCACACTATAAATACACATCAAAGACACTTCAAGAAGTAAAAATGAGAATCCAAGCCTAAAGATCAAAAGGAAAGAACTTCAAGACTTTATTCTTTTATTTTCTCTTATACATTTTTGTAGAGAGGTTCATTGTAAATTTTTATGTTCATCTTTTGAGAATCTGATTGTGCAAATAAATTTGTGATTTTTTCTTGTTTGCTAAATTTATATTTCTCATAGGAGAGTGTAACTCAAAATTTTGGGGTATAAACTTTGAGGGGAATGATTCACAAGATGCTGGAGTATAAATTTGGGTGAATTGTGTAAGTTTACTCTTTGTCCTTGAAAGAAAGATAAATTAGTAAATTTGTGGAAAATTATAAGTGTGAATAGCTAATGTAGTGGAGGTAGACTTGGATTAGAAGTCAAACCACGATAAATCATTATGCAACGTTTTATTTTCAGTTGCTTTCACCATAATATCTTGTTTGTCAATTCCACACCTTCTTAGCGATTTTTAGTTGATCGATTCGATCCGAACACAGTCATTGACTGTGAAATATACGAATGAAGTGAAAAGAGTTCTTCTGATTTCTTAGCCATATTCCCTTTCTTCGGGAGTTGATGGTCTCCCCTCTTGGTTATATTGGAGAGGTCTGACAGGCGTATCATAAAATTATCTTAAATGTTATTAACCAAATTGAGTATAGGTCCACTAATTGGTCTAGTGGTTATGGATGTTTATACGTGTAACTCCTTGTGTGAATTCGAACATCGACATTTATTTTGAAAATATTATTATAACGCTACTTAATCAAAAAAATGAATTGAGTAATTAATAAACAATATGATAAGAGTTGAGATAAATGGAGTTGGAATTATTGTGGAGGTCCTTATTTTCTAATTAATACCCAAACTATTATAAGGTAATAGTTGGAGAGATCCAATTCGTTGATCTCCACTAATTGCTTGGTGGAGATGATCATAACCCATATATAAATAAGTTGAAATCTTTAGAGTCTTTTAGACCCTTCTCAATCATTTAAGATAATTTGCTAAATTGATTGTGAAATTGTTAATAGAATTGAAATCATGCTCTCTTTTTTTCGTACTTTTGATTCCTCAAGACTTTGTCCAGACTAGTTTAGACTGACCTGTGTCACATATTTGATTTTGGTGAGTAAATTTTTTAATAGAGATTTCTATATACACAAGACCTCGAACTCGAAACATGTTTAAACGATACCAAATTACTTACTATTTGGACCAATCTCGTTGATTGTAATCTTGCCTTTTGAATGTGCTAATATTTGGATGGAAGCTCAAGAACAAGTTGGAGCTCCAAACTAAAAGGGCAAAGAGAAAGTGGATTGTTGAATTGCTTGAGTTGATGTTCGAAAAACTTGGATTAGGCGAGTGTAATCGGAATTATACTTTGAAATTGAAATTTATTATCTGTAAATGTAAAATTGTGTTACGTTATAAGATAGCTCTTGTGAAGTGTCTCTAAAAAAAAACACTCTTGTGAAGTGTGTAAATTGAATTGAAAATAAATGTATAATTGTCTGAATTGACATATCAATGTTCGAGATATGTGAAAGTTTACGTTATAAGAATGTACATAGAGTTTAAAACTTAAATTGCGAGCTTCACTAAAAGTCTTCTTAATTTAAATGGAAGAAAAAATACTCACAATTAAATAGTAAAACAATTAAAAAAAACTCGAAATAAAATATCAAACAACATAGCAAAAAGAAAAGCAAAGTCACACGATCGCCCAAGGGCTTCCTTCGCAATGCAGCCAGCCAATCGAGCGAAAAGCGAAATGATACATTTAATTAGAAGGTTTAATTAAAATAATTTAAAATTTAAATACATATATAAAACTTATTTAATAATTTGAAGATGTTTAGTGCAATGAGTCCAAAAGATAATGAGTTCAACTACAAGACCGAAGCATTTTTTTATCATTAAACTAAAATTTTGGGATGCAATTACCCGCATAGCATAGTTTTTTTTGTCTTCTTTCTTCTTTTGCTTTTTATTATTTTTTATTTGTTGATAACGATACTAATTTTAGTATTAGTTATCGACCGTCAGAATTTATCGTTTTTTTTTCTCATATTTCTCATTGTTTGTCTTGTTTATATATATATAGTTTTGAATAAATAATTTTGTCCTTATGGCAAGTTTTACTTTATCTTTTAGAACATTTTTTTATATATTTTGGCACAGTTTTTTTTTCTTTATCGATCTTTTGGCCGCTCTTTTTTTAATTTTCTATCAGGGTTGGATTTGACATTGCCACGAATGATCAAGATGTTGTTCTTTTGGCTATCTTGTTGATCTTCCTACCTTCGAAGTGGATTTGGATACACACTCATAATTACCGTTTATTATTCGTGATTGAGTTGTGGTATTGACTGTGTTGTCAATGTGTCTTATTGCAACATGCATTTTTATGTTGCTTGTTGATGATTTTACCTTTCATTGTCAAGCTTTGGTGATATTTGTATCTATTTTTTGTTTCGAATTTTTGGGTTGAATTTTTTTTACCTTTCCTTTTATAACCCTCTTATGATCTCGAGAAGCTAATTTCTTGTTTAAATAGTTGTAGAAATATATTAATATTAAGTGTTTTTGTCTACTAAAATATAAATTTTCATTGTAATTTTAACTATATCATCGTCCAACTTAACAAACAGATTTCAATTAAAAAAATGGGATGCAATTCTCTTCTAATTCCGAAGCGGGAGACCATGGATAGCAATCAAAGTAATTTTTTATACCTTTTTATTATTTATAAATTTTTACTATAAAATTACAATTAGCACATATTAAGTAAAAATAGTTATCATCATTTTGAGAGATTTTTAAAATTTAAAAAATACACTAGTTACATTTAAATTTGATACATTTAATCTTAATTTGTACTATTAAATTAAACAATGAACAATTTCTTAATAATGTCAAGAGTAGGACCATTTAACCGTTTCCTATGGTAAAAGAGGATCTAGGGAGAAGAGAAGGGAGAAAAAGTCCTTTCTTCACTCTCTTTTTTACCATACATTTTTATTTTTACTTTAATTTTTTTATTTTGGATTTTGGGATTCTCCAAAAGCATACAAAATCTTATTCTATATCAAGAGGAGCCATGATTGTCATAAGTGAGGAAATTTAAGAAATGTATTTTGTTAAAAATAGAAAACAAAATTGTTCCCAATTAGAGTAAGGAAACACATCTCCTGCATTTGGAATCTCAAACCTACAAATAGGATAGCACATTGGAAATTAAAAATAAAAATAAAATGGACTCACCAAAATTTTCATAGCTGTTGGAACCAAGGAGAAATAGCTAGCTAGCTAGCAAGCTAGGGTTAGCCAAGTTATAGGTTGGCTGCTTCCCATTAGGGTTAACCAAGAAAGGAATGTAAACAAAACCCAAAATTTACCCTAATTAGTTAGCATTGCCATTGCCAACTCCCACTATTTCTTTAGGCTTTTGTTGTTCCATTTTTAGGCTACACTTTCATGCATTTGTACATAAAAATGATAATTGAAAGATCTTGCAAGTTTCAACCTTTTCTCATTTTATGTGATGAACAATTTTTTTTTAAAAAAGATCGTTGATGTCCAATTGTAGTGCATAGAGATATGAATATTTGGTTTAAAAATTGATTTTAGGTTTAAGGCTAAATGTTCGAAAATAAAATTAAGCCCTACAAGGCCAAAGATTTAGAAATTACAATACTTTAAGCACTTACCAGTTGCCATCGCGGTTCTTCAAGTCTTTGTTTTGACTAATCCGGACTTATGGAAACACATCATTATATAACTTGTAGTGACTATTTTGTAACAATTTAATAAGTTTAATGAATATTTTATAATTTTTAAAACTTCAATGACAAAAAATTAATTTTACTTAGTTTAATGGCCATTTATTTACTTCACCCATTTTAATGAAAATGTTAATAAAAGAAAATGCACATTATTTGGTTAGATTTCAATATGGGAGTAGATGAATGGGATTTCTACCATTGTCTTTATTGTTTTGTCCCTTTTGTTTGAGCATCAATGACTTGACATTTTGGTTCCAAATGACTTTTTTCTTCCCGTTATTTTTTCTTTTTTAACTTTTATTTTTAGAAAATGTATATACAGTTATTGTAAACTTTAGATTACACGTGCTTGTCATATTTAGGAGTTAAGAGTTTAGTTTCAAATTTATGTTTTAGAGTTTAAGGTTTAAAATTTAGAGATTCATAGTTAGGGTTTAAGTATTAGATTTTAAAGAAAAGTTATGTGAAAAATTTAACGGACTGGTTATCAATATATATATATATATATATATATATATATATATATATATATATATATATATATATATATATATATATATATATACTTTTCACCTTTTATTTTTAGTTAATTTTTTAGAATTTACCAACTAAAGTGAATTAATTCCAAACTTTGTTATTTTCAACCTACCCAAATTTTACGCTTCTCTAAAAAAATTACTAACAAAAAATATTAGAACTTGTTTAAGCTGTTCGGTCGATAAATTTCCGATAAAACACTGGATTACAAGTTAATCTAAAATAAGGGCAGTGATAATTTTCATTATATGGAATCTATGAAATCTAAAGATATCAGCTAGAACAAAAAGTTTTCATAAGTGCTTTACTTTAGGATTTATGGATTCAATTTAGGGGTTTATAATTTAAGGATAGTAGTTAAATTTTAGGGTTAGAGTTATAATTTAGAGTTTATAAGTTAAAAATCTAAATTCATTACCATATTACGCTAAAACTTAAACCTCAACTCCTAAATTCTAAATTATAACCATTATCCCTAAAATATAAACCTTAAAATTAAAACAATTGTAAAAGTTTTTAATTTCCAATGTCAGTGTATTGAATATAAAACCGTTTTTGGGTGAAATTAACGTTGGAATGCTAAAAAAACTTCAAACGTGAAAGTTAAGCTTGTCTTGTTTAGTTGTGTCCCTATGTAATAAAAAATGTCATCGCCCTTCAAACATTCCTTGTCTCTCTAGTTTATTAAGGACAGTTCTTGTATGCTTGTCATGTTTTACCCAATAGGTCGTGCAACTGATAATGCCATGAAGTTATTAAAAATTTCGATTAATTTTCGGTCACAAAAAACTGTTATTTTTTTCTCTTTTCTTGAAAGTGAACAATTGCAATCTATTAATGACATAGTTGCATGTAGGTTATAAAAAAAAACAGGTGGAATGCATTGATGATAGAGTTTGTAATTTGAATTTTGATTTAGTCCAGCTCAAAAAGTTTGCAATGCGACCAAATTGAAGAAAAAATTGGCAGGAAAAAATAAGATTGTGGTGGGCTACGCTTGCGGAACGGTTCAGACTTTGTTGTAAATTGAGTTTTTGTAATATTTTTATTCGAAAATTTTGACATCTTTCTTAACTTCTGTTCATTTTTATTGTTAATTGTTGACCGAAAACTATAAAAAAGTAAAATAACTTTTTATTGTATATGTATACATTTTTATCGATTTGACCCTTAATTTTTAAAAATAAGTAAAATATCATTAATGGAACAATATCGTTTTTCAACCATCTGTGTTTACGTAGGAGAAAAAAATTAGTAATTTTTTTCTTATAGCTTTCAGGTTATTAGTTAATGTTGAAATTGAAGTAAAGTTAGAGAAGAGATCATGATTTTCAAATAAAAAATAGTACAATGACTCACTTTTGTAAATTATACTAGAATCTAAATTTTAAAATAATATAAAAACTTTTATTAGGATATTTGTTTTGATATAATAATTAAAAAATAGTTTTAGATTAAATTAAAAAAACTTAAAATGAGCAAGTGTTGATCGGTTGGTCAGAGCTGCTCACCGCTCCATTTCCCTTCCCCTTAGGTCCCAGATTCAAGACCCATCAGGAGCATTTCCTTTCCCTAAAGTCTCCCCCTCCCCCTCTAGGTAAAAGTAGGTAATCTTTGTCAATTTTTTTTTTTTAAAAAAATGACTTTAAGTCCAAACAACTTGAAAATAGGTTTGATGAGTTTTATAAGGATTTCGAAAGGTTTAAACATGTTTTAAAGTAACCAAACTCTCGTTACTAAAAAATTAACATGGGGCATTGATTTAAAAAACTAAATTGGGTATTTATTTTTGAGAAAAAAAATATATTTTAAGTACTTATTTTGACGAAATTTTTTTAGGTATCTATTTTGACAAAAAGTATACTTTAAGTATTTATTTTGACCAAAAAATATTTGAAATATTTAAATGAAAAAAGTTTGTATACGTTAATAAATACTTATTTGTGATATAAGCCTTATATATGTGTGTGTGAAAATAACATTAACATAAAAAATTATGCAATTTTTTTGATTAAATAGAAATAATTACATTTTCAAGATAAATATCGGATTCAAACGTTATAAAATGAGCATCAATGATCACTCGACCAATTAGTGAATCTTAACTATGTAAATTATTATATCAGTGATAGAACAATATTGATGGCGGGGTCATGCCTCTAACTTTTTATGGTTAAATTATATTTTCAATCTGTCTTAATTTTTAAATCAATAAAATTAAACTCCGATCTCTTTCATTTTTCTAGTTCAATTATTCTTTAAATCATTGGTATTTTTAAAATTAATGAAATTAAGTTTTGGTCTCCAATTTTTTTAATTCAATTACTTTTTAAATCATATTAGCTTTGAAATCAATAAAATTAAATCATGATCCCTTGACTTTTATGATTCAATTACCCTTTAAGCTCCACTTGTTTAAGAACTCACTTTTCTCCACCTATAAACTCATGTATTATTTTAATGTGTTTTTAGATATTTTTTATAATATTGCATTCAAATAATTATGTTGATATATTACTTAATCTACTTTTAATCTTATTTTATTTTAAATTATTAAACAGATAGGAAATGGAAATTACATGTTAAATTAGATTAAATTTTATGATCTTCATTATTATTATTATTATTTTATCATAATTAATCTATTTTTTTGAAACTTGAATCTTGTACATGATTAAATTTTTAGTGTCAATGATAATTATTCATTTATATATTTTAAAATCCCATACTATTTTATATGTGTATATTAATAATCAATATATAATTTATAAATGTATATTTTTTTACGAACAAAGAATCAACTACAATTAATTTGTTATGAACCTTACAGTTTTTGAGTAAGCAAAGAAAGTAAAGAAATAGGGAGAGAACAGAATCAGAAATAAAGAGGGAGAAAATTCATAACTCCATTCATCATAAAAACATGGAAATACATTCTGCAGCTTATATGCTAAGTTCACTCTCAGTACAGGACAAAATCAGTTAGTGTGGTGGACGTTTTTCTTTCCCTGGTGCCTCTACGCACACCCTGGCATTTCTTTAGTTGATTGTCCTCTATTGTCACCCCTTTGTTTGGCTCAGAGTGCCCCTGTGGTCCAACAGTACCATGCTCATCACCCATGACATTACCTCCCCCAAATGAGCGAACATTGTCCTCAAGGTTCCAGTCAGGGTACTTCTGCATTAGCTCCTCCAATATTTCCCAGGTGTACTGATTCTTCCCCGACATATCCCACTTAACCAGAACTTGCTGAACATTTTGCTCCCCCATTCTTTCGGTTCGATGTTTGATGATTGCCAGTGGCACCTGCTGCCCATCAGCTTTGCTCAACATTAAGGGTAAATGGGTGACTTGTTGGGTGGGCTGTCCCTTACATGGTTTGAGCTGGGAGATGTGGAAGACTGGATGGATCCGAGTTGACTCTGGCAGTTCAAGCTTATATGCCACCTTGTCGATCCTCTGAACGATTCGGTAAGGGCCGAAAAACTTGGGGCTTAGCTTCTGATTACGTCTCAAACGCAGCGACATTTGTCGGTATGGTTGCAACCGAACGAATGCCCAACTCCCTTCTTCGAGCTCATGTTCCCGCCGGTGTTTGTTCGCCTGATTTTTCATTCGAACTTGGGCCCGATGCAGATTCTGTTTAAGCTCCCTCAATAGCTCGTCCCTATTTCGTAACTCTTGATTCACCTGCTCATTCCGCGAGGCTCCTTCTAGATAATCTGCGATTGTAGGGGGTTCTCTTCCATACAAAGCTTTGCAGGGGGTCATTCCGGTTGACACTTGGTAAGCCGTATTATACCAATATTCAGCCCACGCAAGATATTTTTTCCACTTACTTGGCTCGTCTTCTGTCAAACAACGAAGGTACATTTCCAAACACTTATTCAACGCCTCCGTTTGGCCATCGGTTTGTGGATGGTACGCGGTGCTCATACACAACTCGGTTCCTTGCAGTCTAGATAATTCCCCCCATAGTTCGCTCATAAAAATCTTGTCTCGGTCACTTACTATAGAACGGGGTGCCCCATGCAGTTTCACCACTCCTTGGACCATGATATTAGCAATGTAAATGCTGTCAAAATGTCGCGGCAGCGAAAAAAATGGCCGTATTTGGTTAATCGATCCACCACAACCAAGATAGCTTCTTTCCCATTCGATTTTGACAATCCAGTAATGAAATCGAGGGAGATGTCTTCGAATACCTGCTCGGGAATCGGTAAGGGTTGCAGCAATCCTGCTGGGGAGAGACTGTCACTTTTCATCCTTTGGCAAACTTGACACTCGTTGACGTATTGCCTCACCTCTTTTCTCATGTTCTTCCAATAGAAATTGGTCGCGATTCGTTGAAAAGTACGTAGTATACCAGCATGTCCCCCTCTAATTGACCCATGATACTCTCTCAACATCAACGACTTCAAGGCAACTTCGTTTGGAACCATGATGCGCCCCTTGTATAATAAAATACCCCCATTGTTCTCATACGCAGAATACTCTTCACTTCCATGCTGAACTTGTTCTCTTATATTCACCAATTCACTGTCGCGTTCACTCGCCTTTCGGATATCTTCCAGCACCCCCCAAGTTGTGCGTGTCATTGCCATTAAAATGGCATTGGTTTCTCGAGATAGAGAATCTGCCACATTGTTCATCTTGCCAGGACGATAGCGTATCTCGAAATCGTAACCAATCAATCTCGACAACCATCGTTGTTGTTCCGGGGTCTGAATGGTCTGAGCTGTGAGTTCTCGAAGAGATTTTTGGTCGGTGACTATGACAAACTTTCTTCCCAGTAAGTATTTCCGCCACTTACCCACCGCTTGCGTGATTGCGTACATTTCTCGATTGTATGTGGATTCTCCTTGCATTCGGGCATTGAGTTTTTGGCTGAAGTAGGCAATCGGCTTGTTTCCTTGCACTAACACGACCCCAATGCCCACCCCGGATGCGTCTCTCTCCACAAAAATGTCTCATCAAATCGCGGTAAAGCCAACACTGGTGCGTTACACAATCTTGCTTTTAGTTGGTCAAAAGCCCCCTGGGCAGCCAAATTCCATTTGAATTCTTCTCCTTTTTTTCAATAAGTTAGATAATGGTGCAGCAATGGAGGCGAATCCTTGTCTGAATCGTCTATAATACCCAGCAAGTCCTAAGAACCCCCGGACCCCTTTCACATTCTTTGGTGTTGGCCATGTCCGAATCGCTTCAACCTTCTCCAAATCTATTGTCAACCCCTCTCTCGACACCACGTGACCCAAATACTCCACTCGATCTCTCCCAAACATACACTTGGATCGTTTGGCCACTAATCTGTTTCTCCGTAACACTTGTAAAACCTCCTGCATATGTCTTAGATGTTCATCCCAGTCCTTGCTATACACTAGAATGTCGTCCAAAAAGATCAACACAAACTTGCACAGATATGACCTGAAAATTCCATTCATGGTAGCTTGAAACGTTGAAGGAGCGTTGGTTAAACCGAAGGGCATCACTCGAAATTTATAGTGCCCTTCGTGTGTCCGAAACACTGTTTTCGACACATCCTCCTCCCTTACCCGTATCTGGTGATATCTGGCCAGCAAGTCAAGTTTAGAAAACCACATTGCTCCTCCTAACTCAGCAAATAACTCATCTACTGTGGGAATTGAGAACTTATCTTTCACCGTTATAGCGTTGAGCGCCCTATAATCGAAACAGAACCATACCGATAAATGTCGTTGCGTTTGAGACGTAATCAGAAGCTAAGCCCCAAGTTTTTCGGCCCTTACCGAATCGTTCAGAGGATCGGCAAGGTGGCATATAAGCTTGAACTGCCTGAGTCAACTCGGATCCATCCAGTCTTCCACATCTCCCAGCTCAAACCATGTAAGGGACAGCCCACCCAACAAGTCACCCCTTTACCCTTAATGTTGAGCAAAGCTGATGGGCAGAAGGTGCCACTGGCAATCATCAAACATCGAACCGAAACAATGGGGGAGCAGAATGTTCAGCAAGTTCTGGTTAAGTGGATGTGTCGGGGGAGAATCAGTACACCTGGGAAATATTGGAGGAGCTAATGCAGAAGTACCCTGACTGGAACCTTGAGGACAAGGTTCGCTCATTTGGGGGAGGTAATGTCATGGGTGATGAGCATGGGACTGTTGGACCACAGGGGCACTCTGAGCCAAACAAAGAGGTGACAATAGAGGACAATCAACTAAAGAAATGCCAGGGTGTGCGTAGAGGCACCAGGGAAAGAAAAACGTCCACCACACTAACTGATTTTGTCCTTTACTGAGAGTGAACTTAGCATATAAGCTGCAGAATGTATTTCATGTTTTTATGATGAATGAAGTTATGAATTTTCTCCCTATTTATTTATGATTCTGTTCTCTCCCTATTTCTTCACTTTCTTTGCTTACTCAGAAACTGTAAGGTTCATAACAAATTTGGTATCAGAGCGCCCTTGTGGTCCAACAGTCCCATGCTCATCACTTATGACATAATATTGTCGAAAATAATTGAAATTCTAAAAACCAATATATAAATGTTTATAACAGAGACTGTTGAACATCTATTCGGCAGTTGTGGAAATTTGGCGAAAAAAAATTGAAATGGCTAACATGAAATTCTAAAAATTTTAGGTAATTAAATTAATTTTTTTAAAAAATTATGAAGCGTTTAATTTATATTTTTAAATAATTTAATGTCTAAGTAAATTTTTTGAGAGGTTTAAGGAGAATTTTTTTTAAATTTTAGGTAATTAAATGCTATGTGTGTCGTCTTTGAAAAAATTAAAAAAGTTGAACAAATATTACCCTTTCGTCAAACCAGCATATTAAAAAAATAATATTGGACCTAAACGAATAAGTTTTAGGTAATTAAATTCCTATTACCTTCAATATGGATAGAGTTGCGCGTAATGGATAAAAATCATGGTGTTTGATTTCTTTCTTCGATGTGATTTTTTTAACAATGAGCTTTATTTATTTATATATATATATATATATATTAACATGGACATAACAAGATCAAGAACAAGAACAAAAATTTCCAATATTTAATAATTTTTAAAATAATATTGGACCTAAACAAATAAGTTTTTGGCGGGTTTATCTAAAATCTAATCCAATCCATGACTTTTTTTCTAGATAAATAGTAAGATAATTGTTTGATGCACCGTGAGTAAAATTATTCTGCACAAGCATGTTTTTTTAAACAGCCCTAAACTTTAACCTTTGAACCTTAAATCCTAAAATTTATTTCTAAATCTTAAAATTTAACCTAAAACATTAAGACCCTAACACTAAACCTTAAACCCTAAACCTTAAAAATCAAACATTTGTTAAAATAAATTTTCCTTTATTTGAGGTATAAGGTCAAAATATGTCTTTAATATTTCATTGGATAATTATTTTAGTTTTTTTTAACATTTTAGCCTCAAAATTTTATTTTCAACCAAGACAACCTTTCTTCATATGAAAACTATTAATTAACTAACGGTTTTATCTAAAAATAAGTTATTTTAACCGAAAATAAAATATTGGGACTAAGTATTGGAAAAGAGAATAAGGATAAACTTGACTATTCAAATGAATTGTTAAGGGTATATTTTAACATTATAGCTACAAATATATGCAGCCAACTTTACAGCAGTACCACAACCTAAAAAACTAAAGTTTGAAGAAAATTAATTGATGATTCACATGAAAGCCAGGCCCAATGTCAAATCATATTTGATGGGGCTTTAATGTCTAAGCTCATTTGCTCAAATATTTTTCTAGCCTCTGAGGGGCCCAATCCAGAGGGTTACTGGCCCCACAATGGTCCCTCAAATATCCTTGCAATATATCTCATGCCTCATTGTTTCCCACTTCTTTCATCCAACTTGAAAACCAAGTAATTTTTTACCAAATATAAAGAAAACTATGCATTCATATGATTATATGAAGATGGATACAACTAGAGAATAGGACAGGGGATTGTATATATTGTCATTCGAATCTTAAGCTTGTTGAATGTCGATTCGTAAGGCGTAAGAGTACGAGTATGAACTATTTGAAACCTAGTGTTGGATGGTAAAGCTTCATAATGAGATGGTATTGCTTAATTTATTATATAATCCGATCGATCGTGTTCCCGTGTTCGAGGGGTTCCGTCGACATGGCCCGAAATGATGCTATGCTATCGAATAGTTAAAGGAGTATCGGCTTCTAACTTCGTTGCCGTTTTCTTCTTGCATCCAGGGAAAGCTTGCTGCAATATGCAAAGAACATTATACAGGCAAGAAACTTAATAGTTGATGTTTGATCACCTCACCTGAAAGCATGACAAAGTGTATTGCACATCACTTGATGAAATCTGGTGGTGGAGGACAATTCTCATCCTGAATGACCGAAAACACCACGATTACCCTACTATATATAGCTGTATATCACAGTAAACGTGAACGCACGCTAGCTCGGTTCGGGATCCATATTTTACTAATGATGTTGAATACTTGTACCGGTATGTACCGTCGAATTTCTATTTCTGGTATATACTGTCATTGTTTTTGAGCCCCATGAACTTTCATCTCTATGTATCAAGAAATAACAATTCAAAAAGGGGGAGTCTTCATATGTGTTTACTTGGTTCGAACTACACATTCAAGTTTAATCGATTTCCGAGAGTAATTGAAAGCGATACGAATCTATACGGATGGTTTTTGATGAAGAATACTGACCTGGATTGGCCCTTTGTCATCACAAGTACACCATGTTCCTCTAAATTGTTGTATAGTTGCTCTGCTGTGAATTTTGAGTCCTCCCCTATTTCAACATTTATCTGTTGAAATAAAGTAATGAAGAATTTAAGCAAGGTAAGTTTTCTTGGGGAACACGGCAGAAACAAGTAAAAACAGGCTAGTAACTTATTGTACATCATCTTCGCTCAATGATTGAATCAAAATTCGAACCGTAAAAACTCAAATCCAGATTGCAGAGGGAAGGGAAAGATTTCCATTAATGTAGGTTTAGTAAATAGCATACTCACAATATTGGTTTCCACTGCTGCAACATCCACTCTTAGACCTTTAATTTGATTTAGGCCCTCTGGAACAATACAAAACTAACATAAAGTCGATGAATGTTACACCGGAGTTTGTTGGTCGAAAGCACCGGGAAAGGTCCAAACCGAAAAGTTTGTACTTTGTATATAACAGTTTACCTGCTAATATCTCTGCCTTCTTGTGATCACCCTCGAGCTTTTCGATATTCTCTTTCAAAGCAACAAAAGCAGCGGCGCAGATGAAGCCAACCTGCCTCATCCCACCACCTAAGGTTTTCCGAAGTATTCTAGCCTGATAAAAGCCGAAAAAGACCGGAGTTTGAGCATAAGTTTAGTAGATTGTGGAGATTTTTAGCAGCAAAGCTTTTGCCTTTACCTTGGCAATGAAGCTTTTGGAACCAACAATGACTGATCCAACTGGAGCACCAAGACCCTTTGATAGACATACCTACCATACATGCAAAATCAATGGTCTAATTCCATCATCCACTAGATGGAGAGGCTGAAATAAACAATGATTTTACTCGAACAACATACCGAGACTGAATCCGCAGCTTGTACAAGCCTGTTAACAGGATCTCCAAGTGCCTGTCAGACAATCACATTGGACAGATAAGAAGAGAATTCAATTAGCATTTAAGCTGTTCAATTTTTCGACGAAACTTAAACATGTACTCTATGTCAAGGGAACAAATTTCCTTGTATGAATCTTCATATTGATGATAGAAATGCAGGCCATATAATTGCAAGAAGATATGATGAAATGTAAATATAAAAACGGTTTACTCACAACCGATGCATTGAAAATGCGAGCCCCGTCGATGTGAAGCTTTAAACCGTGCTTCTTCGCTAGCTTACCGACCCTGTCGGTGTATTCCGCAGACAAGCATCTACCACCAGAGCTGTAGCATATGAAATGTAACAACATTGTCCAACAGGCTAAAAGGAATTTGCATAAGAAAGAAAGGTTGTTACTTGGCATGTGAATTTTCCAAGCAAATGAGTCTTGTAGTTGGGTACAGAAGCTCTCCTCTCGGGTCTCTAATAGCGGCTTCAATCGAACCGATGTCCATCGTTCCATCTTCGTTGTTCTTCACCGGCCTTGGATGTACACCTCCGATCGTTGAAACACCACCGTTCTCGTAAATATGGATATGGGAATCGTCTCCGAGAATGACTTCACTTCCTCGTGTATCACAATGAACAAGGACACTTATGAGGTTACCCATGGTGCCTGATGAGACAAATAGACCGGCTTCCTTGCCCGTGACCTCGGCGACCTCCGATTCTAACCGGAACGCGGCCGGATCAACTCCCAGAACATCATCATCAACTTCGGCAGTGGCCATTGCAGCCCTCATTGCCTCGGTTGGTTTCGTTACCGTATCGGATCGAAGATCCACCCTTCTTGTCACCATTGTTGCTGAAATTTAATCCCAGAAAAAATGTCAAAAAAAAACAATCTAAAACACATTACTCCAATATTCAAATCAACAATATAAAACAAATTGATCCTTACAACATTGATTTTGTGTAACCATTTTCAAATAATATTCTCTAGGACCAGACACTTGAGAATTTCACATGAATTTAGTGTCAAAAAAACATAAAATAGGTAAATTTATCCCATGCCATTGATGACAACAACACGTTGAACTAGTCTCAAGGAAACTCAAGGAATCCATGCACATGCACTCAACTTACCTTTTTAGTAAAACTGAACAAACATGTCGGACGTAAGATTTTATGTTAGGGGGCGAATTCTAGAGGTGAAAATATATTTTTCAATAAAAGACACATAAAAAAAACTTCTAAATCATATACAAATTTCAAAATTTTAAGGGCAACCGCCTACTGAAGGGCGAAAGCTTACCTATTTGGAAATTGGATGACTCCATTAATATTATCATACAAAGCCTTGGAAGAAGTTGGGAAAGGAAACATGAGCTTATATAATAGCAGTGGCGGAGGGTAATGGGCCCTAGCCCCCAAAATTTTTAATATTTAATTTTTAGTCATTTAAAATATTAAAAGTTTTAATTTGGCCGTTTTAAAATTTTAATTTTTTACTATGTTTTATTTTATAAATATTTTTATTTAAATACTCTCGGGCGGAACTAGGATTAAATTATGGGAGGAGTCAAGTTGTTTGTCTTTAAAATTGACAAGCCCCTAAAAGATAACTTTAAAAATATAGAGGGTTGAGGGTTTAATTTCACTAATCTCAAAATTGGCTTATCTAAAAAGTAAATAAACCAGAAAATTTGAGATAACTTAATTCTATTAACTTCAAAATTAATAGGGTCTTAAAAACTTAAACTATTTTTTTTTGGAGATACCAAGACTTAATTTTAACAGTTTCAAAGTTTTCAAGAGTTAAAAATACTAAACCATAAAATGTTGGGGGTGGACCAAATCCCCTTAGACTCACATGATATTCCGCCCATGATTACCCTCCAATTTTTTTAAAAAAATCTCACTAATATTTATTCTTTTAAAAAAGTTAGTTAAACCAGTGAATCTTTTGAGAATTTTAAATTAAATTCTTCAAAGTTTTTTTTTAAATAGATATCCTATTACTAGGTTACTAAGATACCAAAACTTGAAGTTTATAGTTTGGGTAATCTACATCAATTTTAAATAGATATCCATGTCACTCGATTTGAGAAAAAAATTAAAATAATCACTTATGTTTTTAATTCTTACTATTTTAGTCACCTAACTGTTAACTTCCATTAATAAAAAATGTTAATTTTAATTTTTGACCCCTAAACTTTTAAAAGTTTATTTTTCCACCACTTTCAAACAAAAAACTTAAAAATCCTAACCATTCATCCATAGATGTCACCACCTACAGTCGCCATCAATAATTGCCTATTGCTACCAGTGGCGGAATATCATGGGGGCCACAGGGATGTGGTCCCCGCCAACTTGTTAATTCTTGTTAATTTTTTTAAGAAAAAAAGAAGATAAAACTAGTGCATTAATCCTTCAATTTTTATAAAATTTTATTTTAGTCCCCCTCAAAACTTTTAGTCTCATTTTGGTACCCTCCTTTACAAATTTCTAGTTCCGCCCCTGATTGCTACGCCATCAATCGTTGCCTTTTGCTATCATCATCAGTCGTTGCCCCGTCAACCTCTCATTCAAACACTAACCCCAATATCTTTTTCACCACTTGCATAGTTAAAATTATTGCCCAAACCCAATCTTTTCCCTAATTGTTTCCCCTCGACAAAGTTGAAATCACCACCCAACCACAAGCTTCACAACCATCAACCACCTAAATCGAACCACCCTTGCCCCCCAAGGCATATTCACACCTTCCCCACCACCCACGGTGAATCTAATTTTTATGTTCATCCCCGACCCACAACCTGCGAAATTTGTAACTGTCCCTGCCCAATTAAATGCGAAGTGGGGCGAATCCCCGCAAAACCCGCCCCGCTGACATCCCTAATAATCACAATGTTAAACATTACCTGGTGAGAAACAAACATCTCTGGAACTTTATGTAAAAAAAACATCTCTGGAACTTGAAAACACAGGGATGCAAAAACTTACAACAGATAATGCTTTGCTCCAACATAGCTAGCATCCATGGGATATTTCTTTCACTCTCATGAAAAATACAAAGGCGGATATCGATCCATCAATCCCCAAATATTACTGGTTGAATGAGGAAGAACTAATGACTTCGGCTCTTGTGATTCAATAAATTTTGGGACTTGTTAAGAGCTAAAACAACTACTCCTCCATTCCAGTTTGATTCTCAGAAGTATCTCCACCCAAGACAGAAGAATTGTCAATCTTGATGAGATCGGTAAAACCTTCACCTTCAGGTGTTTCTTTGATGCTTTCCTGTTTGGTAAAGACAGCATCAGGGTTTACAGATTCTGAAGCAACCTCAGAACTTGTTAAACCATCCCCAACTGGTGTCTTTGTGATATTATCACCGTTGTCTTCCACAACCAAATCCACACTACCAGACATGCTTCCATCTGTTTCCGTATCCATGGTACTATGCTCTTTTCCTGTATCAGCATTCATATCAACTTTCAGGCTTGGCTGGCCATCAAGAGCAGAGTCAACATCCTCCGAGGAAGGTGCAATCTCTGAAAGTCCTAAGCTTGGAACAGCATCTTCACTTGCTGCAGCCTCAGACAGCTCAAGAGCATGATCCTTCCCAGCTGCCTCCTCTTGTCTTTGTGCTTGTAATCTGTATACATCCATCAGCTTTTGTATCCTTTCCATCTCAGCTAAGTGATTTCCATATCGTCTTTGTAAGGTTTGTTCAAGCTCCTTCTGCTTCTGAACTTCCTCCCAGAGACCATTTATCCTGTGTGATGCTGCCAGCTGCTCCTGCTTTTGTAATGCTTGAAAACACTCTAGTTCTGTTCCTGCAGTATCTATCTGCTTAACGGTCGACTCAATCTGACGCCAAAGAGTTGCAGCCCGTCTCTGATAAATGAAATTTCCATTGTTTAGTTCAAAAGGAACTACAATTTCAAACAAGATCCCTCACTAAAAGTATGATGCAGCATTTCAAATATCAAGTAAAATAAAAATAGTGAGTTCATCAATTTATTTTTCTAGAAGCTGGATAGAAGCAACTATCATCCATTAAGCATCACCAAATGATTTAGTTCTACGCTCAACATTAAAACGAACAAGATAACCTGCATCCTAATAATATAATACACAGCGAAGAAGGCTTTTACAAGATAACTTATAAGGAATGCAGCCAACTCTTAGATATTTTAACACAAGACATCAAGTACCACCAGATTGTAGAAACAAAAACAAAATAAATAGGTAACTGAATAACCAAACAAAAATAAACAAAAACACAGATCTTAAGGCACTCAATTTCCTGGATTCAGACATAAAGAAAACACACATAGACTTTTCTGTAAATCTTATTAAACACTACCAAAATTGTTTACTCGATTCAGACACATTTAAAGAAAAACATGCTGTATAAAGATTTCTGTATATGTTATTAAGCACTAGGAAATTTGTTTACTGGATTCAAACACATAAAAAGAAAACACGCTGCATGACGGGCAAAAGTTCTCAAGGAAATCTAATAACAGAAATTGCATGATAGAGATTATAGCATGTATGATAAAAATTTCAATTAAAATCAACATGATGGTGTCTAATGATGTACCTCATAACCCTGTGTGAGAACACTACACTTCTTCTCCATGCCTTCTGCCTTTGACTTATCATTATCCATCTTCTTTTTCACATTGTCAAATTCAGTCTGCAGGGCTGCAAGTTTCTCAGCATTTCCAGCAACACTTGATAGACCATAAGCATGACGAGTAGGAAAGTACATGAGATCATTCAAGCAAGTATTATGTGCTTCAACAAAATCATCATGAGATTCATTTTCGTGTCCCATTGCCACACGAAGATATTCAGCCTCTTCCTTTATCCAGGAATCAGCCTGCCAAGAAAAATAAGGCAATTTGTCAGTTTGCAAAAAAGACTCATCGTCATTTACACACACATGTCATTATTAAAAACTCGAGGATCAAAAGAAAAAGAATCTCAGCATCATGCTGGCAGGGAATTGAATCTGAAAAGTGAGAAGTAGTTGGTATTCAGCAGATAGAGTTTAGAGTACAAGACCTTACATGCTGTGGAACAAGATTAAAATAGCAATAATTACAGGCACCAAAATATTAATAAGGTCAAATCAAATGAAAATCACTTTTGCACTTCTCGTATGAGATTTTAGATGGTTTGAACTCCTTAATGAATAAATCCTGTGATAGGCAACGTTTACTACAAGCTCAACTCAACTCTATAACAAGCACCAAATGACAAATTCTTAACAGTAACAAGAAATTGTGGAGAATGATGATAATGTCCTCTGAATCTAATACGGTTTGGAAGCATAAATTGCATATAAAAGTATGAAATAAAGGCAACATAATCAGTGAAAAGAATGACAAACCTCTTTCATTTCATCTTCTTCAAAATCTTCAATACTAGGAACAGATCCATTACTGGAGCGCTTGGAACCCTTTTTCTTCCCTTTATTAGCCTTTTCATCAAGTGGATATTTAGCATTGTCGTGCTCCAGCAATGACAGAAGCTCCTTTCTTATCATTTCATCAGCCTGCTCAATTAGAGTAGGAGGAACAAAGGAACTTTTGTCTCCATCAGTCCTCATCAAAGAATCTCTAATTAGTTCCAGGGATGCACTAGGAGGCCTTGGAAGCTCCCTCTGCAGCACTTTTGATCTCTTCTTAAGCAGTGCCTGGTGTCGTGCTTCTTCCTCAGCCCTTTCTCTGGCCATCCTATCAGACATGTCTTCTTCAATCTTCTCCTCCGGTTCTTCACTTTCCTCTGGGGGTGGTTGAATGACTATTTGGTACTCATTCTTTGGCTGTGGAAGACTACCAAGTCCAGATCGCAAGTTCCTTCTTACATCAGCTTGTCTTCGTTGCTCAAGCTTGGCACTGTCATGTAGATCCATCTCTTCGTTTATGTGGAGCTCATCCCTGATGGGAGTTCCCTTGGGGGTCAAACCAAAAGAATAGCCATCCCTTGATGGTGTCATTCCAATTCTAGGAGTAAGACCTGCACCTCCAGGAGTTGCTGCAGGAGTCAACATTGGATTAGGTGTTTGGACCTGTGATTTAGGAGTGACCCCTGAGAAATCTGAAGGGTGCAGCTCTGGGTTTTCTCCACCAAGCAAGGGTGTCTGAGACTCTCTCAATCTAGCCAAATTTTCAGCTTCCATCATGATAGCATCACCTTTTCCAGCAGGTGTTCTTTGTGGGGTCCGTAAAGGTGTCATTCCCTGCCGTGGAGTCTGGGAATAATTTGCAAGAAGAGCACGAGTAGCACCACTCCCTTCAGCCAGTTCCTCATTCCCAGCAAGAAGATCGCTGGCATATCCCATCTTTGCGATCTCCTCCAATTCATGATTGGAAATCTGAGGTTCTGGTAGCATAAGTTTGGATCTCTTCCTCACTGTTTCTGGATCATTTAGCTTGTTGGCCTGCAATATTGCTGATGGCGCATCCTGCCTCTGTGTTATTTTATTTTTTGCAACATCCTGCTTCCTTAACTGTGCTTCTATATCAACTCTTCTTTTCCCCTCAAGTTCTTCGATGGTTGTTGGGAACTTAGGCTGTTCCACAGGTCTATCCTCATCAACAACATCATAAAATCCTGGAGGAGGCCTCTTCTCAAAGGGAATTTCTGCATTATAATCAATTCCCTTTCTTTTCCTCTTCCGATGCCTTGTATCAATTCCAGCAGCCTTAAGTTCCCTCCTTTTCTGCAAAGATGCAAGCCTCCTGGCCTCTTCAAGCTGTTTCTCCCTAGCTTTCCTCTTCGCCTTCTTACCCCTAGTATTAGCTAACCGAGCTCGAGCTTCAGAAAGCATTTCCTTCTCATCCTCATCCATATCAACAGGATCTGGACGTGCAGGCTTTGACTCAGGGTTAGGGTCAATCTCTCCCGGTCGTAATTTCCTGGGATCATCACCAGGCTCATAATTTTCATCTCTAGCACAAGCTGCATCAAGGAGTTTCTCATATCGCTCAAGACATTGAGATGGAGTCCGACCAACAATTGGAGCAATTGTTCTCCATTGTGTTGGCATAAGCTTCGCCAGATGAAGCAGTTTTTCATCCTCTTCTCTAGTCCACTCCGTCTACATATGTCACAAAAACCCAATTTATCACTTCAAAGTTCTTATTAATCGAACTGAACAGAAAAAAAAATCTGATAACTTTTATTCATCAAAAGGAATCAATTAAAAACACACCTTTATAATCCAACACAAAGAAAAACAGTAACACCCAACTTTCATCCAAATGTGGGTTAGTCCACATTTTAAATATTTACATACTTTCATCAAACATTATTTTGATTTTCTTCAGTTAAATTGTTGCTTTTTAACCAACTTTGAGTAACCAAACAGCAAGTAACAATAAGCTACAATATCCTTTCTTTAAATTAAGCTTAGCTAATCGAAAGAAATGAATCAAATAAAAACACTTCTAATGTAGCTTAGCCACTCGAAATCACCGAAACCCCCCAATGTTGAAAAGCTTCAATACCCATAACTGATTTGGTTAATTAAGAAAGAAACTCAAATAAGCTATTCGATACTAAACAATTTAAAATTTCTATCAACACTCATTCTTAAAACAAATCCATCTTAGTAACCTAAAATGAATCAGAACAGAAAGAAATGTACCTTTTTGATAGAAGGGTCAAGCCATTCGTACCAACGAGCCTTACATTGCTTAGCAGATTTACGAACAAGTAAAGAAGAAATTCGAGCCCATTGGTTCTTCCCATATTTCATAACCGCCGCTTTCAATATCTCATCCTCCGTGTTCTTCCACACTCCTCCTTTTATCATAATCCTCATTTTCGCTCACTTGTTCTTTCACTTGCTTCGCCTTGAAGGATTTAAATTGAAAAGAAACAAATTACGAGCCCTAGCTTCTTGGATTCCCAATCTCTGAATCTAAAAACCCTAGTTTTTTCCCCTAATCGAGTGGGAAAATGAACTACAACTCGGAAAAGGAAGCAAGTGAAAAACCAGAAACGGGATATGAATCTTATAAATTGTTATTTGACCCCTTAAATTTTGTGTAATTAAAATAGGACCCCTTATAAATAGATGTTGGTTTTCTATGGGCCGTCAACTTACTGAATTGGAAATTTGGACAAATCACAAATTAGTCTTGGGTCACACTAGCTTAGCATAATTTAGCCCGGCCCATTCAAAATAATTAATTCTATGATATATTTTTGGGTGGAATTTGAATTCAGCTAATTTCGATGTTTAAATTATAAATTATTTATTATTATGAAATAGGTAATAAAAAATCTATAAAAAAATATTATTTTAGTATTTTATTGGAGTTTCCGCGTGACATTTTGGTAGGCAGGGATGGACTAAGGAGGGGTGGAGAGTGGTCGTCCCCTGAAAATTTGAAATTTGTATATGATTTAAAAAACAAATATTTTTATGTATTTTTTATTGAAAATTTTATAGATTCAACTTCTAACATAAAATTATGTTACCGACCCTAAGGGTGGGGTATGGGACAGGGAAAGTTATCATCTTGACCCTAAAATTTTATAGAATATTAGGTTGCATGTAGGGGTGGTCATTTGATCTAAATTTGATGAGTTTCGATCTGACCTAATCTTATAAAGTTGATTTTTCTTAAAATGAGTTTGGGTACGATTTTGTGAAGGATGAGATAGAGTCAAAACCAACTCAAGATATAGTGTAATTTCTCTCTCTCTCTCTCTCTTATATATAGGGATGATTACTATAATGTTTTTTTCTTTATATTTTTCAATTAATTCCTTATTTTTTTTCATTTTCCTCTCTATATTTAAAGATAATTGATACAATGTTCATCTTTCTTTATATTTTTTCATTAAATCTTTATTTTATCGAATAAAAATAAAATTTTATTATTATTGCTTTTGTCCCGTCGAGTATGAACGGAAACAAAGATTTAGCCTAAAATTTAGATTCAGTTTCGAGTTGGCTAAAAATTCGACATACCTAAAATTTAGCTAGTTGCATGAGAAGCTATTTTATACGTATAAAAGAATTGTAATCTACATCATATTGGAAATCATTGAGTTTAGCAAATAATAAATAATTCCATTACCATAAAACCTCGGATTTATAGATTATAATACGTATCTTTGGCGTGCTACATACATGTACCTTAAGCATGCTTTAATCCACATATTATAATCGTATGATAGTAGTGTGTGTGTGCGTATAATATTAGGTAAATGATTCTACTCGTAATTATTAGTTTAATTTAAATTAATTTAGTACCAATATATATAATATCTAGCAAGCATGATGCAAGCTTTTAGGTCATCAAAAGACAAACCTTTAGAGTGAGACATGATGCATATTAATACATAATTTAATACGTTAATATTAAATTAATTTTGTATTACTTGCTAAATTCATGCCTACATTTGTTCATGATTTTATATTATATTTAATTTGAATCGAATTGAACAATGTTTGAATTATTATTTTTTATTGAATAAACTATTCACTTTTAATTATGAAAATATCAAATATTAAAAAAATATTTTTTAAAATAATAAAAGAAGCTTTTGATAAATAACTTCATTTAAATTCATAATCCATCCAACCTAGCTCATAACATGGTTACGTATGTTATTATGCTTACAAGGAAATCACACATCGCTTGTGATTTCAATGCATAATTTAATTATATCTTTATTGAGTTCAGTTTAGTTCGTGTTGTTATTAGTGTAACATATAAAAAGACATAAAAATAAGCATGTTTAAGAGTTTAATATACTCTAATATAATAGTGAATTGAGATTGAATAATGTAAACATTGTATTTCAAAAAAATAGTTATGTTTTTAGACATTTAAATTATATAAAATAAATGGTTCATATAAAAATAAGTGTTCAAATTATTTTTTGGTTCAAATATGTGACTAATGTTTCATTTCGTTAATTTTAGATGCCTGCTAGTTAATCGGCGTTCAAAAAATTTGTTAACCAGTCAAAACATGACACGCGGTATGTTTATTTTATTTTATTTTTCAAAAAAAAAAAACTTGAAATAATTTTTTTACCCACAATTTTTAATTTTTGAAAAATCCCAAAATCCTAAAATTTTACAAAACAATCCCATAATTCCTAAAATATCACAAACCTCAAATCACCACTGCTTTCATTGTCGATTGTGGCTCCTGAGCTCACCCATTCGATCGTTTGACCTATTTGATCATTTTCCTTCAACATGGCTTCGCCATAAAAGATGAACGGCGAACGAAAATCGATGTTCGGCTAGCACATCGTTTATTGTTTTACGACAATTTTATGTTGGGGAAAATGACCGGCTAGGTCCGGCACTCAAAAGGGTGGCGATTGGTGGCAGAAACGGCATCGATATGGGGGGTTTGGGATACTTTAGGGATTTAGAGAATGTTTTGTGAATTTTGAAAAATTTTGGGGTTTTTAAAAAATTAAAAATTTTGAGTTTATTTCAAAAAAAAAAGTTAAAATTATTGCTACATGTCAAGCATTAATTGGATAATATATTTTTAAACAGTTTTAACGATCATATACCTAAAATTGTAACGGTATAAACGTTTAACACCTATTTTTACCAAAAAATAATTTAAACATTTAAAATTAAAAAAAAATAATTTAAGCACTTTTTTGTATATTAAGCCTAAAATAAAAATATTTTTTAAAATTAGAGAAATGACAATAATAATTTGAGTTCCAAGTTCCAACCCTCAAAAAGAATAGAAATGTAATTTTCGCATGGCAAATGCTCTGCTTAATTAACGTAAGAACTGACGAAAGTAATCAAGCCTGGTATAAAAAAAATGTTAGATAATAGTAATATCTAAAACAATATTCTAATCCAAACTGTTTGGAAAAAAAGTCTTTCTTTTGACAAAATAGAAAGTTCGAATTAAAATAAACATTTTTTTAAATTCGAACATAAACATTCACATAATAGGACAAATCGAAATCTTTATTAACAAATCTTTTGTCACATTTAAAAAAAAAACTTAATGGGTTGAAGTATATGATTTGAATTGAATTTAGAAAAATTAAACCTAATGAAAATGACAAGTGAGTTTGTTTGGTTGAGTAAATGTATAATAGTCCATTATGAATGCGTGGAAAGAAGAACAAGTGAGTAGTGGCGGTGGCATGACACATTTGGTGTTGAGTTATTGATTCCACTTGGCAATAAAAGCTTAATTTATTATATCCCAATTAATTAAATTAATCAAAGTAATTACAATATCTTTATTGGAATTATATGTATCAAACAAAACGGTCGTATGATTTCCCAATTGTTTTTCACCACTTCATCAAAAGAATCCCGTCGACAAAACTAGGTGGCGGGGGAGGCTTTGCTTTTGCAAAACCAATTAAAATTAGTATACCGAAATTTTTTATATTTAATGTTGGTTTAGTGGTACAACCCTCTTAAATCGGACTTTTCGAGGCGTATTATGTCTGTTTTTAGATTTAGTCTCTTTTATTAGTGTGTAGGTATTTATAGTTTCTTAATACTGTTGATGATTGGATGGTGTAAAACCATGTGACAACTTACGGATGAATTAACAAAAATAAGTCCAAGCTCTGAGTTTTAGGCTTGTATATTGGGCACATAGATACCACTCAGAGGAGCCTTGCTATGTTTTATCCTTAGGTGGCTTGAGGGATCCGGTAACATTAGTCTCCGAGGTCTACCTTCAGGGAGGTAGTTGTTGTGGACCATTTTCGGTGTTCGTCATTTATGTAAGAGTCGAAAGGTATTTTTAGAATTGTGCGAAGGCGACAAAATTGGGTGTAACAGTAGTATATGTTTAATTTTTTAATCATTTGATAACGTGCGACATGGTGCTCGAATTCATGTCACCTAGATAGAACATCGGTTTTTACCGTTGAGACCACTCCATAAATTCTCATATGAATCATAATTAAATTTAGATTCGAGTTAAATTAATATACAATAAGAATAGGAAAATTCCACAACGTGCGACGAACACCAGTGAACACCACTAATGATGAACACCATTAAATTAATTAATAAAAATTTAAAAATTTAAGGATCCGTCAAATAATTAATAATTACTTTAAAAAATTCAATTAAATTATTTTTTATATAGATTAAAATTTTATTTTTTAATAAGGGTAAACTATATATTTAGTGTCTCACTTATTTCCATATTTTTATTGAACCCTCATTATTTAAATATTATTTTAATTTGACCCTATTCTTTATAAAAATAATTTAACTCTTAACCTAAAACCGTAAACTATTAAACCTTAAAGCCTATTCTTTATTCATATTTGATGATTACTTTCTTTTTCTGAGTGTCTACGAAATTTGGAGAGGAAAGTTACAAGGTTTGCTCTTTAGGAGACTTCACCACACATTTCTGATGAGAAATACTTTGATAAAGCCGAAAATGAAGACCAACATCAGCAAGAGTTCGTTGATAAAAACAATAAATATGAAAATTGGGAAGCGGAAGGTAATGATGTACTTGTGCAGAAAGCTTCATCAATGTTGAATGAAAGTGTTCCTTCTGAAGAACAATCAAGTATTTCAATAAGCAAAGATCAAGTGGTTAGTAAGAGAAACAATCATTCGGTTTCTAATGGACAGAAGAGTTCTGAGGATTCTAATGTCGAAGGCGCTCGGTCCGCTCCCAATCAGTACCACTATCTGTCACCCACAACACATAATCATTGCAGCAATTGTGTCGTCAAGATTCAGATGTATGGATTGATATTACTGAAATTTAAAAACCATCTTAACCATTGTAGCAAATGGTTCAAATTCAATACCTTGTTTTCGAACAGTTCCGAAATTCGGTAGCTATAGCTATGCATTTGCAATCCTGGCCAAGTTTCCTTGCCTAAAACTTGACAAAAATTATATATATATATATATATATATATATATATATATATATATATATATATGGGTTTTATTTTGATGCACAAGCTGTGTAAATTTTTTTTACACATTCCTTTTATAAAATTTAAAATCTAAATCACAAATCCTAGCAACCTAAAACCTAAGCCCTAAATCCTAAACTCTAAATTCTAAATTCTACCCATAAACCTTAAATTATATACCCTACATATTAAACCCTAAACCCTAACCTAAAACCCTAAACCCTAAACCCTAAAATTAAAGGGCTTGTGTAAACTAAAGTTTACACAAGCTTGTGCATCAAAGTATTTTCCTATATATATATATATATTTGATACACTGCCAGTGTAAAAAAAGTTTACACAAGCATGCCTATTTTCAAGCTTAAATTTAAAACCTAAAATTCTAACCTTAAAATCCTAAAATTCTAACCCCAAACCCCAAACCCTAAATTCTAACCATAATTCTTAAATTCTAAACTATACAACCTAAACCCCTAACATCTAAACCCTAAACTAAACCCCTAAACCCCTAAATAAATCCGCTTGTGGAAACTTTATTTTCCACCGCCGGTGTATAGGATATTAATCCTATATATATATATATATCAAGTGGAATTGTTCACTATTTCTAATGCAGGTTCTTCACCTGGAAATTCTGCAACTTTTGGCTCTGTGTTATTACCACTGCAAATAACCACAGCCTCAAACACTTCCTCTTTGGATTCTCATCTTGACTCATTCTCCCCAGTCCTTGACTCCACAACCCACTCGTGAGTCAACTCGTCAACTATCTCCACCCGAGTCACTTCATGCCTGAATCGAATCAACTCCATCAACCCAAAGTCCCTGGCGAAATCCTGAAGAAACCGATGAAAAGAATAGAGTTGAAAAATCAGTATGCGTAAGCATGCTAAGGATCACAAGAAAGTAATCATCAAATATGAATAAAGAATAGGGTTTAAGAGTTTAAGTGTTTAAGGTTTAATAGTTTAGGGTTTTAGGTTGATGGTTAAGGGTTAAATTATTTTTTATAAAGAATAGGGTCAAATTAAAATAATATTTAAATAATGAGGGTTCAATAGAAATACGAAAATAGGTGAGATACTAAATATATAGTTTACCCTTATTAAAAAAATAAAATTTTAATATATATAAAAATAATTTAATTGAATTTTTTAAAGTAATTATTAATTATTTGATGGTCCTTAAAATTTTAAATTTTTATTAATTAATTTAATGGTGTTCATCGGTGTTCATCATTAGTGGTGTTCATCGGTGTTCATCGCACGTGGTAGACTCATCCATAAGAATATATTTGAATCATTTACATTTATAAATAAGAATATATTTTATTGTCGTCCTTCTATATATGACGTAACAACAATGACTTCAATTGAATTAAAATTCAATCAATTTAAACCAGAATTCTAAATTTAAAAAAAATCTCTTCCAAAAGTTAAAATTATTTTTTGATATTTAGTATTCTAATTCAAAACTTTACTCGAAAAATATCGAGTCATTACAATATGACAAATGTAATGCTAACAGCTTAGAAGTTGGAAAAGGACAAGTTGGATTTTAGTATTTTAGCTTACAAGTCTAATTTTTATTTTTTGTTTTATACGGATACAATTTATCATTACAATATGAGTTAATTGCACCACATGTCCTCAAACTATAATCTTTATTTTAAATTAGTCTTTAAACTTTTAAATATTTTAATTTCATCCTTAAACTATGACTCGTTTTAAATTGGTCCCCTAAACCTTTGAATACTCCATTTCCATTCTCAAACTATGACCCTCATTCTAAATTGGCCCCTAAACTTTTTAAATGTTTCAATTTAATTCTCAAATTAATGTTTATATCACATCATCATATTATTACATAATACACATCGATGTTTCATGACAAATAACAATTTTTTATAACAATTTTATTAAAAAAAGATATGATAGAATATACTGATGATTTGGGGATGAAATTAGAATATTAAAAAGTTTGAAGACTAATTTATAATAAAAGTCACAATTTGGAGATGAAACCAAAATTTTCAAAAGTTTGGGGACCAATTAAGAATAAATGTCATAGTTTGAGGATTAATTTAGAATGGTGACCATAGTTTGAGGACGTGTGGTGCAATTAACTCTTACAATATTACAAAATAATTACATTATAATATTCTATAAAAAACAATAAAATTTAAGAATACAATGTAACAGTAAAAAAAGAATACAATGTAACGTTTAGTAGGAATGTTATTTTTATTAAGTTTTAGTATATAAGATAGTAAAAAAATTAATTTCGTTTTGTAACTTTCAGAATACAATGTAACATTTAGTAGGAATGTTATTTTTAGCCACTCACGAGAGTGGAACCCTCACGATATGGAGCATGTTGTATATTTAATCCGTACACGATTATATTTCTTGTTTAGACTTTAATTAAATGTAGAAAATTCAATTAGAGCACATGTTATATATATATATATATATATATATTGAAATCAAGTGATCTTACAAATAGATATCGTGGATTAAAGTTATTTAAGTGAGTGTTGTAATAATACACAAAAGAATAGTTTAAGTATTAAACTATAATTTTTTTAAAGTATAAGTATCAAATACGATATTTTAAAAATATAGATATCACATTAGACATTTTAAAAGTATATGTATTATATTAGATATTTTGTCATAATACAAGTATTAAATGTATTATTATTCCTTTTCGTATTGTAATTTATATTAAATTATGTTTGGTTATGAATTTCGGAAAAATAATAAACTTGCGGATAGTATGATAAAGCTAGCGGAGAAGGTGATCTCGAGTAGGGTTGGGCGTTCGATTGAGTCAAGTCAAGTCAAAAAATTTTGAGTTATTCGAGTTTGTAAGTCTTATTTTACGATTTAAACTTTATTTAATTTTTTTTAATCGAATCGAGTTTTGAGTTTCTGTACAAGTATAATTGTACATATATATTTCTTCATATATATTTCTATATACAAATACGTAGCGGTGCACATATATATTTCTATATGCATATACTTAGGGCTGGACGATGCACATATTGATTTCAATTTTAACGGTTTCTATATGCATATATAATATACATATTTATTTCTTCATATTTTCACATGTGATATACATAACATATTAGACATAATTGATAGACTCAACACGAGCTTGAAAACTGATCAACTAATTATAAAAAAATTTGAGTTATTCGAATTTCTATTTTATAACTTAAACTTTATTTGAAAATTTTCGAGTCGAGTCAAAACGAGTCGAATAATTCAATTTTTTCGAGTCGAGTCAAATTTTGCCCACCCTAATTTCAAGTGTTAAATTTCAATGTGGACATATCTCTAACTTGATTATTAAATAGAACGAACCCTCCACTAATCCTTGCTTTTTCTTTAAAAAGATTCCATTCCATTTTCATTGTTCTTCCAAACTAAAAGGAATATGATTTTTCCTTTAAAAAATAAAATATTTGAGTGAAGAAAAGAATAAAATACTCATATTCAATATTTCTCAAATATAAATTTATGGAAGTAATCCATTCAAAAAGAAAAATGAAGTGATATATTTTACACATTATGTAAAAATAAAAGAACCTCACACAATTTCATAAGTTTTTCTATGATTGTTATTTCAAAAATCTAATGGTAGAATTTCATATTATATTTACATTGTATGTCAAATTCTGAGTAAATTTTAAAATAAACAACTATTTAATGTAAAACTTTTATACCGTTAAATATATACTAATAAAAAATTATTTTGAATTGACATGATAGAGATAACAAATTGATTCGAACGTTTACATGTATAGTAAGTACAATAATATTGACAAATTCAACCGTTAAATTGTTAAAATATCAATTAAAAAACTTACAATATTGCATAAAACTCACTTCACTAGTGTAGGTGGAACCTAAATAATTTATAAATATCATTCTTAAAAGCATCTAAAATATAAAATATATTTACATACTATAGTCACAAAAGATTCGTATTTTAGCAATTACACCTTTCTTTTTCCACATAGTCCCCCACTATAAATGGTCCTAATTTTTTTCTTCTTTTTGGACCCAGATAAGTGGAAAAGAGGATTTGCATTTCCATATATTTGGCTTAAAATATTAGCCAAAAAAATAAAATCTTGTAATAAAATATTGGCCAAAAGAGATATTTATAAGAGCATAAATATTAAATATATATAGTTCATAAAGAAAATGAAAGGCCTTATCCTTATCTCCCAAATGTCCTTGCTTTGTACTTGCCACTGTCCTGCAATATAGCATTCATCTGTACCTACTACTACTTATCCACAAAGCTAGGGTTCCATATTTTTAAAAAAATATTGATCTATATGTAAATGATGTAATTAATTTTTATTTTTAATTGAAAAAATAATTGATTTAATTTAAGGGTAAACAACATCATTGATCATTAAACTATTCACGATTTTCTTTTTTGGTCACTAAACTATTATTTTTTGGCAAAATCATCACTAACGCTGCCTTTTTTCTATTTTGGTTACCCGTCGTTAAAAAACTCTCGAAAAAAATAATAGTTTGGTGACTAAAACAGGAAAGAAGCAATAGATTGGTGACCAAAACAGGAAAAAAATAACATTAATGACCAAAATAGGAAAACGTAACTTTAGAGACGTTTTTACCAAAAATAACAGTTTGAAGACCAAAACAAAAAAACGAGAATTATTTAGTGATCAATGGTATTATTTACCATAGTTTTAATTTAGTTGCCACCATTATCGAAATACACTTATTTTATGTACCATCTTTAATAAAAATTTAATGAGTGGTTCTAATAATAAAGGGTGACATGTTCTATCTAAGTAATATGAGTTCGAAGAGCTTCATTTACAAGTGTGTATGAATCTATTCAAAGTTAAAATCGAATACATATATTACCTTATATTCGAATAGTATGCTAAAAACAACCATCTTCAATACCCATGAACTAAATTGTTTTTTCATATACAGTTTCAAGGTGATCTAAAAATAATAGGTGGATAAAAGCATCTTCAACTTTCGTTATCATAATTCATACATGCCCTATATAATTAGGACAAATGTTAGTAGATCAATTATTGAGCTTTGGGACAAAACATAATGATAAGTTGTAATGAAATATACCATGCCATGGTTGTTTTTATCCACATGCTTATAGTCCAATTTCAATTATTATAATTTTCTATTGAGTTACTGTAACATATAAATTGTATTAACTTAGTTTAAAAATAATGAAAACTTTCTAGAAGGTAATTAATATTGTACTTATATAACAAATTGATTCTTGTTAAATTAGACAATAATCAAGTAAGTCTCTACATAAAATAACATTTTAACTTGATCCTTATTTAAAAATTTATGATTAAATAAATCTTTTATTTAAAATAACATCTCATCTACCGCGTGTAGATAACATGGGTTACACTGATGGCGTGTTAGGTTTTTATTGGTCGTTAACGTGCTGACATAACAACACAAGGTTAACTGGAATTTATAAGGTTATATACGTAATTTTTCTTTTAAATTTCACATTACAAAAGTAAGTATTAAATAATAATGATTTTTTCGAATAGTTCTTACTTGGGAGGAGGGGAGCAAAAATTTCATTCTAATGTGTATTGAACTCACAACCTAATAAAGAGGGGAGGGTGTAAATTGAGAGCTTTTAATCACATACTCTAGAGATTGTTGACAGATCTTAGGCAGAGGCGGTTCAAAGATTTTAGAAGCCTTGTGCAGTTTATTAAAATAAGGTCATGTGCATTTTATTAAAATGGGCCCTTAATTTATAATATAGAAGAGATATAAGGTTTTGTTTTCAAATAAAGTTTTCTTAATACAAAAAAATGTTGGATTACTCTATTAAGTAAACATAAAATTAAAAAAATAACTTACAAGTATCTAAAAAAAATCTATAACGCTTTTAATATCAATTCTTCCAAAAGACCACTCTCATTTTTTTTTTGAGAAAATTGTTATATATATATATATATATATATATATTAAAGAACTCGTTTTGGGCTATTTTTTTCGAGGCTCTGTGTGGTCGCACATGTTCAGAACCACCATAATATTAGCTAATAATTAGCATGAATATTATATAAAATGTGTATGTATAGTTCCCATCGTTAATAATTAAGCTAGTTTTTGTAGTTACTTGATTTAATATGCCTCCAACAATATCAATATCGTGCTTTGTTGTACAAAAGCCAAAAGGTATGGTAATATGACCATTCACCCTTAATGATGGTCTTAAATAATAATAATAATAATAATAGATTTAAATTCAGGATTTTTTTATTATATATTATACTCTTGGACTTTATAAATTTGTAATTGTTGTGAATAAAATAATGAAAAACAACGAATAAGAATAAAATAACAAAAAATAAAAGAAAGAGAGATTAGTATTATTATCCAAAACTAGACATATGTACAATGTTTCATCTATTTATAGGCATAAGAAGTACATAATACATTAAACTCTAATTGATGGAGATAAAGTTCTTATCATTATAGACATCTACATAAATAAATATTCATAACAGTAATATTTTAAGCTTTGAGTTTATATTTTTTAAACTTCAATTTTTAAATTTAAAATGTATCACTGATAAAGTTTGAATTTAAGAACTTGAGAATTAAATGCAGGTACAATTGCTAAAATTCAAATTCAGATCATTAGTATGATATTGCATTTCCTTTAGTGAAATTGTTACTAAGATTTATTATTTATAAAAAAGTTTTAAAATCTACTTTAAAAACTTTGAATATTTTTTTGTAAAAATTATTTAATTGTAATATTAGAAATAACTAGGCCAAAATTTTATATTTTTTACATAAAAAAACGAATTGTGATATTTTAATCGGAACATAACGACTGAAAAGTCCAAAAATCAATTAACTATGTGAATAATCTCATTATTCCAGTGGTAGAAGTAGAATAGGATTGTAATAAAAAATGTGTTATTAACCCCTCTTATTTAGGATTTAAAATTTGCCCATTTCCCAATTATAAAAAGAAAATTACAATCGTACTTGGAAATGTTTTTGATTAAATAAAAATAATTAAGATTAAAAAATGTAAGAAACACTAATAACTGTTGGTTCCAAATCTTGAAATGGAAAAGCACATTACTCTCCCAATAATCGAATTCGAAAATTAGAGACAATCTGGTTAGAGGAAAATATCAAATTTCGAATATGAAACATAAAATGAACATGAACTATAAAAAATATAAGCAACAATATATTGTATCGAAGATTATGCTTATTTGTCAGAATTTTTAGATACTAGATTATTTTGTCACTCTTTTACATGAAATATATAACATTTCTTACCATGAAAGGAAGCAAAATTATGAGTGGGATTTATATTAAAGAAAAATAGGGAAAATCAGATTTCATACTTTGATGTCTTTCAGATATTAATGTGATTTGGGTTTACAATTTAGACATTCACATATTTTTGCCGTTTTTAGTTTTTTCAAATTAAAATTATAAACAAAACATACCTAAAACATAAAAGAGTAATTTGTTCGATTTTAATTAAGTTGGTAATGTTAAGGTTTTGGATTTTTGAAAGATCAGAATGAGTTTTATTTTTATGTAAATTGTGTATTAGCTTTATCTAAATTTATATACAACTTGATATTCATCACATGTAAGTCTTTTCCAAAATTATTCTAATTTAAACTAAGATGATTTATAGTGATTTAGATGAAAAACTTTGTATTTATCAACCTCATTATGTGTATTTGTACAATTTTTAAAAAGAGAGACGCGTATGTTTAATTTGTTTGTTATTTTTTAACTTGTTGGTATAATTATAAGACAATATTATTGTATTTGTTTATTAATCTTAACCTTTTAATAATGTAGATACATCATGTCGATAACATATTTAAACTCGAGTCTCTTAAGGATAACAACATTATCTTTTTCCACTAGGATCACTTGATGAGTTCAATTTTGTTTTTTATTTTATCTTGAATGCATTATATGTAGTATTCGAATATGGGTACTCCTTTGATAAAAAGGTGTTCATGATAATTACCAGTTGATACAGTGAGATAAGATATTGGGTTTTTTTTAAAAAATAAGTTCAAGAGTTTGAATCTTGACATTATGAATGAAGAAAATTAGATTGAGATAATTACATCTATAATAGACCTTAATAATCTCCTACTTGAATTAGTGGACTAATAAATCAACCACCGATATCAAACCTATTGACTTACTAATACATGTCGAGTACCGTAGAGGCCTGTTACGGGGCGACCTACCCTACTCAATTTGTTTTATTCACAACGATAAAATTCAAGTTTTTGATATTGTCTAAGAGATCTAATATCTTATTCTACTAAATCAGTTGGTTGTTGGTAAAATAATTTCATTATCAATATATTACTTTGGTAAAAAGTCTATTTAAAAACAGGTGTTAGAAACCAAAATTTTCTCAAAATAACATGATGTTTTATTTCTAAATTCTATTAAAAATACTTCTATTTTACTATTCTCTCAATATATACAGGTAAAATAACAATACTCAAAAGTCAAAGTCAAACTTCCCAATATTTTTTTACATTCTAAACAAAATTTTATATTGTAAAAATGGTTAAAGTATATTTTTGAGCCCCTATACTCCTTACACATTTGAAATTTAGTCCTCCTATTTTTACTTCCAACAAATCATTCATTTACTTTTGATATCTAAAAATTCAAATCCAATTAATAACACCGTTAAAACCATCTCATTAAATTCGTAAACCATGTAACTAAAAAATAACATTGTAATGAACATGAATTTAACAGACATAGTTAGTAAATTGATTTGAATTTTTTTTTTGTTTAACCACCGGTTCTCGATCCATTGGTCGACTAATCTAGATTGATTTTGTAGAGGCTCATTATGGGGACGACCCTCCCAACCCGATTTTTTTTTCATTCTCAACTCCAGGATTTGAACGTCTGACTTTACTTAAGGGATATAGTATTTCATCTTACAAGACCAACTGGTTGTTGATAAATTAATTTGAATTTTTGAATCTGAAAAAAGTAAATGGATTAAATTCTAAATGTATGAAGAGTACAGGGACTTTGAGCATATTTAAACCAATACTCATACACTCCATTTATTATTATTTTTAGTTTCGGTTTTTTATTTTTCCAGCCCCTGAAACAAACAAACAAACGTGTGTAAACAGGGCTGAATCCTCCCCTTTTTCTCTCCCAATCGACCGAATATTCCTCTCAAGAATTCCTTTCTTTTCTCTCTATAAATCCCTTCCCTTTCCTCTCAAAACTCCCTAAACCACAAACAAAGAGAACCCTTCCCTTTAATTTCGACCGGAAAAAAACAACCCAGATCGGAAGAAACTCTCAACCACCGGCCTGAGAATGTTGAGCGAATCGTTGCAGAAGAGCAAGTACCAGCCGTGCGAGGAGATCGGCAGGGGCCGTTTCGGCGTCATCTCCCGAGTGTTCTGCCCCATGACCGAATCCTCCTTCGCCTGCAAAACCATCGACAAACGCCTCCTCTCCGACCCCACCGACCGAGAATGCCTGGAGAACGAGCCCAAAATCATGACCCTTTTGTCCCCCCATTCCAACATCGTGCAAATCTACGACATGTTCGAATCGGAGGACACCGTCCAGCTCATCCTCGACCTCTGTCAGCCGGTCACTCTCTATGACCAGATCCTGCAACACGATCTGTCCGAACCCAAGGCCGCTTCCTACATGCAGCAGCTCGTTCTGGGTCTTGCTCATTGCCACAGGTTCGGGATCGTTCACAGGGACATCAAACCGGACAACATCTTTTTCGATTTCCGGGGGAATTTAAAGATAGGCGATTTCGGTTCCGCCACTTGGTTGGGGGAACACGGGACCGTCGATGGGTTAGTCGGAACGCCGTATTACGTCGCGCCGGAGGTCGTCATGGGTAGGACTTACAACGAGAAGGTCGATGTCTGGAGCGCCGGCGTCGTTCTGTATGTCATGTTGGCCGGCGTTCCTCCGTTCTACGGCGAAACGGCCGAGGAGATTTTCGAGGCTGTTTTGAGAGGGAATTTGCGGTTTCCTACCAGGATTTTCAGGTCAGTCTCCGCTGAGGCTAAAGACCTGTTGAGGAAGATGATTTGCAGAGATGTTTCCAGGCGACTTTCTGCAGAACAAGTCCTGAGTAAGTTCTTGAATTTTCAATCTTTTTTCTGGGTTTTTAACATTGAAAATCAATCAAAAAAGTGAATCAAATTGCTAACTTGTTCATGAAATGCAGGGCACCCATGGATCTTGAATGGAGGGCAAACAATTTCAATGGATTGATTCAATCAAAAACGTTGAAAAGAGTTGGGAATTATCATCATCATCACTCAAAAGTATATCATAAATAAAAGCTTATCAATGTAAATACAAGGCTCTGCCTATCAAAAATGGTCCCCCAAGCTTTCTTCTCCACCAAGCAAAAGTCACCATGGAAGTTTTCACTTGAAGAACAGAACTTTCTTCACATGGAGGGGTCCAATCTTTTACCAATATCTAATTTTGGTCCCTCTTTTTTCCATTGTTTTGTTGTTTGGTTGATGTTTTGAGAACTAAGCAATATAGAGTGACTGTACATAGGTAAAAAGGTAGATTTTGAGAACTCCGCCTCCTGTACTTCTGTTTTTACTAATGAAAGTATGAAGGAAGTGAGGAAATGGAAAAGCCTTTGCTTTTCATATATGAGAATCTCTTGTATCCCCTTTTTTTCTTCTTTTTTCAATTGAAGAATTTCAAGTACCTAAATAAAATATATATGCTTGAGTTTTGGTATCTTATTTTGCATCTTTTTTTGATGGGTCCATTTTCTGGGAATCTGAAACTGTTCATCTTCTTTGTTTTGATGGATGCTTGTATGTACTAATAGCATGTACTTGAGCATATACTGCAACATCCTATTGACTTTGCCTATGGGGAGTTTCATGGAATCTGCATTTTTTTCTATAACTATTTTGGTTTTATTGTATTTTCTATGGCCGTATTAGAAGTCGGATTGACGATTCTTCTAATCCAGTTTGTTCCGTTCATAACACGGAGAATCTAATTCAGTTTGTTCTCTTCATAACACGAAGAATCTAATTCAGTTTGTTTCGTTCATAACACTAAGAATCTGTATATTTGTTGTAATTGTGAAATGAAAGATTTGAATGGCAAATCGTTTTCACTTTTCAAAGACATATGTTGAAGCTTGCTCTGCTAAAGTCTAAAGAATCAAGAGTATTGGGGAGCAAGCTTTGCATGTTGTGTTAGCATATGCTTGGTTTATTCCTATTTTTTTGTGCTATTTAACTTCAGCATTTATTATTTCGCACGTGATTTTTCTTTTTACAAAAATAAGAATTACAATATTTCTTTTTGGCCTGATGACATTTTTAACCTTTGAATTCATAATAATACTAAGGGTAAATTACAATGGAGGTCACTCAATTATGGGTAAAGTTATATTTGGGTCACCTAATTACTAAAAGTTACATTTGAGTCACTCAATTATGGGTAAAGTTGCATTTGGGTCACTCAATTATTAAAGGTTACATTTGGGTCACCTTTCACATTTAAAATATATATCAATTTGTGTATTAGATTAATTAATGATTTCAAATGAAGTACTCTAGTGTTTACGAGGGTATACAAGTGATTTGGAAAAAAACATAACTAAATTGATGTATTTTTTAAATACGAAGGATGACCAAAATGTAACCATACCCATAATTGAATGACCCAATTGTAACTTTTAATAATTGGGTGATCTAAATATAACATTACTCATAATTGAGTAACTCAAACGTAATTTTTAATAATTGGGTGATCCAAATGTAATCTTACCCATAATCAAGTAACGTATGTTGTAGTTTACTCTAATATTAATCACATAAATTCAAAAACAATTTATATATCCTATTCAAAAAAACCTTTCTACTAATAAAACAATAATTTTGTTTAAAACTTAAATATTTATAATTTTATTAAATTTCAGTCCGTGTAAAACAATGTCTTAGCACTTACTATTAAATGGGAAATTCCAACTTTATCCATTACGGAGATATTATCACATATAATAATCACATAAATTCAAAAACAATTTATATATCCTATTCAAAAAAACCTTTCTACTAATAAAACAATAACTTTATTTAAAACTTAAATATTTATAATTTTATTGAATTTCAGTCCGTGTAAAACAATGTCTTAGCACTTACTATTAAATGGGAAATTCCAACTTTATCCATTATGGAGATATTATCACATATAATAATCATAAAAATTAATTTTAAACACAAATATCCATTAAGATTCAAGTCTTTTTTTCTTTGTGGAAAAAGAAAAAAAAATGATATATTGAAAATCTGAAGCATTAAAGTGTAATTAAGATGGAAGGTGAATGAAATTAATGAGTGAAAACAGTGGAATACTTATCAGTTATCATGCCAAATACCTACTTTTCAAACCAAAAAATCAAATCATATCTGCTTATATTTTTTTGGTTTTACTCTCCGTTTTCAGGATTTTGGTCTGAATAATCTAGATCGACCTACGTTGTTTATTTAATTTTTGTGAGTAAATTTCTTAACAATTTTTTTTACATATATAAAATCTCGAACTCAAGATTAATTTAAACGATACTAAATTACTTATTACTTGAACCAACACGTTGATATGCTTATCAAAATTTTGCTATAACTTTACATATATGTTTCTAGAATGAACCTAACTTAAATATGAATTAAATATCTCTCTGCCGTAGAGTACACGTCAAACACAGAGTTAAAATCAAATATAATAAGAGTTAAATTAATGAACTTCTAAAATATAATAGTATATTAATTTTTTTTGAGTTTAAAATTTTAAAATAACAATACTTAATTTGCTTAATATTTAAATTTTTATAAAGATTTAAATTATTATTAAATTTAAGGTCAATGTTGATCAAATAAATGAATTGATAAAATTTTAATATATAAAAACTTAATTAGATAACAAAAAAACAGAAATTTAATTATTATTTTTTCAAAAAATTGAAAACTTCGTATTCTCAAGCACAAAAAACCCCTGGAATCTTTAACATATTGCATGTGAAAGTGGGGGGAAAAGATGGAAACATGGTTAGGTCTGAAAGGAAGTTGCAGTGTCCACTACACAGTTTTTATTTTAATTAAAACAAATTAAAAGGGGATTTAAAGATCTACAACCTAATATAAAGTTAAAAGACAATAAATTTCGAAACATATTCAAGCAAACTTAGAATGTTAAGAGTTTTTATAACGTTTTAAGTTAGTTTTTTCGACAAGTTTCAAAACTTGTCGAAAAACCACAAACTTAAGATGTTATTAAAAACGCAAGTTTCAAAACTTATTTTTTAAGTTCTAAAACTTGACAAAAAAAAAACATACTTAAAATGTTATAAAAATATTTAACATTTTATATTGTTTGAACAAATTTCGAAACTTATCATTTTTAGCCGTATTCTAGACCTGCCGCACTCGAGACTCATCCAGTTGAAAGAAAAAATAACCTTCCTATACATTTGTCATTCAATTTTCTGGTCATGGGTACTTGAAGTTTCATTTTTTAAAATAAAAAATGGTAAAAGGATTCCATGTACACATAAAGTAATGTATTTGTAGATCAGTAAAGTAACATATCGGCAGGTATATGATATAATAAATATAACTATAAGGTTTCACATGCATAGCACATGACATCTTTGATAAGTTATCACACTTTTTGTTGTTGAGATAAAATTATTGGGTATTCTCATTACATTATCTTATACTATGTTTTGTGTGTCATTTTATGTTTGCTTCAGTTTAATGAGACTTTTAAATTTATATTAAAATTCTCAACTACTTAGCATCTAATTAATTATATTTTAAAATAAATTTAGAATTTAAATATCATTGAGGGAAAATCTGAAATTTTCGATTTTTTACCAAAAAAGAGTAAACGTTGGAAAGATCTAAATCGAATATTAATATCTATCTCAAGTCACTTGTGGTCCAACGGTCCAAAAAATAAAGATAAGGACATAATCTTAGCCATTTATTACTCTAATCCAACGGTCCAAAAAAGTATAAAAGTAATTAAGTTTTACACAACCTAAAATAAGAGTCCAAAATTCATTCGGGGCGGTCCAAATTTTTTAGGAATTATGTGCAATTTATTAAAATGAGACATTCAAGTTAAAAATAAAAGTCTAACGTAACTCAAAATCGATGAAGTACAATATCATTCTACTTTCTTCAAGTGCTTTGTCTTTACCATTAATCTAAAAGTAATCTTTTATTTATTTTTTTCTCTTGTTTACATTTAGCTGAACTCTTTTTTTTAAGATCATATCAACCGTTACTATTATGTATGTCGAGAACATCACTGAATATAGTTATTGTTTATTAATTAGTTGATTACTTGTATGGGACCAAACCAAAATAAAAAGGGGTGGCATGAATAGTTCATTTTCATAACTTTTGGGAACAAATTTTCTTGGCAACCAAACAAGTAAAAGTGTGTGTACTTTTTCAATATCTCCACTCCTCAACAAAAGAGAATAGTACCCAAACACATCAATGCATGTACCAACTCCATGTGCCAACTGCAAATTTTTGGTCCCACCCATGTGATGCTATAGTTTTAATTTTATTCATTTATATTTTCTTGAATCTTATGGATAATTTAATACTGAATTATTTGTGGTCGGAATGGGCTCAACCACAGTCTTTGTCGATATTCATGACTTCTTTTGTCTTCATGCTTGTTTTCAGTTACAAGTTTCTGGATTTAGTTGGCTGTCACTTCAATTCCACAATACAATTATATTTTTTTACATAATTATCAATATCTAATAGTAATATCATGAAATTATTAACGGAACACTTTGCAACTACTTAAGTGTCTAGTTAGATAGAGACAGAAAGATTCATTTGTTGGATTTGTATGAATGATGAATGCATAATTGAGGGAAAATTTGTCGTTGTTTGTCGTTGCATCCTCGCATTTGGTGGTCGATGTTGGCTAGTGTTGACCAATTGATTCATCAGATTAAGGATGTTTTAATATTAGGATCAGGGACGGAGCCACAACTCTAATGGGAGGGGCTGTGCCCCCGGTAGGGGAAATTTTTTTTACCCTTTGATTCCTTATATTTTTCCTGAAAAAATGGGATAATTGTGAATTTGCCCCCCCTACCTTTCAAAATTTATGTTTTGCCCCCAACTTCAAATCCTAGCTCTGTCCCTGATTAGGATTAAAGATGTTTTTAATGAGGCTCACTTTTGGGTTTAAACTTTTTATGATTGCATTAATAAAATCATTTCTTGCCCAGCAAAAAAAAAATTAGGGAAATTTTGGTTTTTTCTTTTCATATTATTGGTTTTAATATTTTATTTTTCTACGTATGAGAAATTTTTTGGCAAACATAGTGGAAAAGCTTCTCTTCATATTTTAGGTGTGATATGTTGTATTTTTTATTTTAATGAAATCCGATTTCTTATTAAAATATATATATATAGTAAAATCATATTTGAATTTATCATAATTGAGTTAGGTCAAGCTCCTAAATAAAGATTACCATGGGTTGTTTTTCCGTCTATAATACTAAAATATAAGATTTTAAAAATATTAAACTTTTTTTAATAAAAAATATCAAACTTTTAATCACTCAACTCAATATAATACAGTATAAAATAATATATAAAAAATCATCAAAACACTAAATTTTGAGGAAAACAAGAATATAGAAAAGATTCTAAAATCCAATATATAATAAAAAAAACAGTGAAGAAAAGGGCAGACATAGGTAGGTGAGGTAGGGTTTTGTACATTATTTAAACACAATTTCGGGTTATTTTACATGAAATGTCAAAAATAATGCTGTTTTTGAGGAGCCTGAAATTTGGTTAAAGATGTCGACATATCAGTGTGGCTGCAGTGTGCATGTTTTTTTATATTTACATTGAATTTGCTGATCCTTCTAGAACTCATATTAATTTAAAAAAGCATTGAAAAGAAAGAAAAGCCATTTTCTTTGACCAATTGATAAGCTATCCCTCACCCTTTTCATTAACCACGAATTCTACACGGCAAAATTAGTCAAATACACTCCTTATAATAATTATTTAAATAAATAACTCCTATTTAAAATTTGTCTTATTTTAGAGATTCTTTTCAACTGAATAAAAATTTGTGTGAGAGTCTGCCTCATTTTATAGGCTTAACATAGAACTATCCAAATAAAATAAATATATGGAATAAAGAAGAAAAAAACCTTTGACATGCTAATAACATGATGAGTCAGTCCAATAGAGGAGTTCAACGAATGAATGTTTGAAACTTGTAAATAGGGGTGTAAATGAGCCGAGTTGAGCTTAAGTAGTACTGAACTCGATTCAACTCGTTAAGAATTTGAGTTAAGTTCGAGTTTGAGTGTGCTTAGCTCGACTCGTTAAGAACTTGAGCCGAGTTCGAGCTCGGCTCGTTAAGAACTCGAGTAGTTCGTGATCTGTCTCGTTTCATTTACAAATAGTCAAATATATTATTGTTGTTGTTGATAAAATTTCCTTGTGCCTCATTAAAAAAACCCTAATCTTAGTAGAAGGAAAAGAGGAAATTTAAAAAAAAACCCGCTTAAAAACAAGCTAAAAAGGGCGTGTACGAAAATTCTTACAAAAATCGTAAGGAATTTTGTACAGTGTACCAAAATTCTTACAAAATTGTAAGAAACTCGGTATGTACATAAACTTTTACCACTTTTAAAAGAATTTCGGTACATGTACAAAATCCTTACAAAAATCGTGAAACTTAAGGTATGTACAAAAATGCTTACAACTTTTGTAAGAATTTCGGTATGTACATAAAAGTAGTAAGCAATTACGTATATACCGAATTTCTTATTATTTTTGTAACAATTTTGGTACATGTATATAAATCCTTACGATTTTTCGTAAGAATTTTTGTACACGTTTTTTTATAACTTTTTTTAACCGGTTGTTTTCTAGAACTTACCAGGAAAAAGGTACACATAAAAATATACAGAAAGTTAAACTAAAATAACCCAACAACCAAAAACATTTAACCTACATTTAAGTTCATTTTTTTAAATAGTATATTATATTTTCGAGTAGCACACGAGCTTTTTGAGTCGAATATTAAGTAGCTCGGATAAGCTCGTTAAAAACTCGAGTCGAGTTCGAACTTGAATCGAGTCTAATAACTTCAAACTTGACTCGAGTCTCATCAAATCGTGTGTTAATCGAACTTTAACCGAGTCGAACACGAATAACTCGCGATCTGTACATCTCAATTACGGTCCTACTTCTAAAATTGATAGAATAAGAAGCTAATTTTTGTACGTTTAGATTACGGAAGAGATAAGGGATGTCACCGTCAAGAGTTAATGGATGAAAGTAACAAAAGAAGAATGTAATGACAAAAATAAAAAAGAGAAACAAAACGAAGTTATAGTGTTTTACACCTAAAAAGTAGCCATTTGATTTTTGAAGAATAAAACTTTTTAGAGGGGCCACATTTATTTTTAGGATAAACTACCTGTTTAGTACTTTATATATTTTTTCTTTTTGTTGCGATAATCAAACTTTGTTTTTGAGGTAAAATTGTATGCAACGGTACACTTCATTTCTATTATAGTATCTCACCCTTAAAAATTAACCATAAAGCTGATTTGTCATTTACTATTATTTTTTTTAGTTTTTTCTCCCCTAATAAAAAATAACATGCTACTAAATAAAAATAAAACATAACGTTAGGTACTATTTTAACAAAAAATTAGTTGCGTGACCAAAACAAAAATAGGAGAAAAGATATGTACCAAATAGATAATTTACTCTTAATTTTAATATGCTAATGGTGGAGGATCTTTCCATTATTCGGTCGAAACTTTCGTCGATAAAATTTTTTATTCGAGTTTTTTGACACACAAAAAATGAGTGCATGAAATATGGTGAACTGGTGATCGTTCAAAAACAAATGCTAGAGAAAATTAATGTGTGAATGCCTTAATAAGTGGAATCCTCTTTTGTTAATTGTTATTTTATGCTCGTTTTAGCATATATATAATATATATTGTTGGAATATTCTTTATTGTATATTCATAATATTTAAAATTTTATTTGACGCATTAATAATATATATATATAGCACTATTGCCAGTGAATCATAAGTTACAGTCTATTAAAAAAATAAAATTAAAAAAAAAACATTGAATATATTTCAATAAATATCTTTCATATTATATATTTTTGAAGGAATGTTTCATATTATTTTTGCAAAAGAGATTCGACCCTGTTTTTTTATATTGATTTATAGAATACCAAAATTAGGTAGAAATTAGAATAATAAGACTTCTACACCAACGTATTGGGGATGTCTAATTTGTGTAGAACCTTGAATCCAATAAGTAGTTTCGATGAAAAAGAGAATCATTAGGAGATCTGAATTCGATCATTTTTATTTACGAGATGTGCATGTCTTATCAAATGGTTAAAAAAATGTATGAACAAATATTATCTTATACAAAAATGATTAAAAAATCACTCTAATATTATATAAAGTATTTTTGTATTATTGATTTGATTGGGAGTTGGAACAAAACAAATCCAGCAAAGCTCACATAGTCACATATTTTGGGGTTATTAAGGTTAGGTCAGATGATGTCCCCAACACAATCACGCTTCTTTTAATTGTTAATTTTTATTAGAAATCTGAATTTGTTTTTAAATAAATAATAATTACATAAATTAATTTTAAGTTCATGGAATCTGATTATTAATTTTTTACTTTGGTGCTTTGTGCTAAACCATAATTAGGACCAAATAAAAAATAATCCTTGAAATAGAAAATGTGATGTATATATAAATATAGTTCAGAATTTTAGTTTAAATTTATCATATATAAATGTCATATATGTTTTGGTCTTTCAAAATTTTATAATTTAACTCTAAATCCCTAAAAAAGTATGATTTCTCCCCTGGGAAATTACACAGATATTTCAGTGAGAAAAAACATTTTCTCAAGTATTGTACACATTTTTCTATTTCTCAATATATAGCATTTGTTACAGTAAAAGTGAAGTCGGTAAGCTTGCATATTGACTTTACCGTACATCTTTTTTATTATTATTATTTTTTTAAGTTGGAGAGCTTCATACCAACTTTCTAGTAATTTTACTTAAATGCGGTGAAATTACATAGATATTGTACATCTGGATTGAAGATTTTAATAAATAATATAATGAACAGTGAAGTCGGTATAAAAGTCTACTAACTTTACTCTCACCGAAGCAAATACTATAGATTAAAAATATAAAAAAAATGTGTAATTTTTTGAAAAACAAAAAACAGGGTTCAATAACTTAATAAAAAATAGTATATATATTTTTCTATCATAGATTACTAAGTCCAATTTCAAATTTCAAGTATAATAAATGATTCTAGATTGACACAATTTTCTGGTTGGAAAATTCTCGAGAAACTAAAAAGAAAAAATAATAATAAGAGAAGTGCATGTGCTTATACCTACTAACTTGCATAATAAGTCATACTAATTTTCTATAAAATTTCTGGGGACCATTCCATTCAGAATATGCTTTTGTTTTATGAAAGCATCTTTGACTTCTGGTACATTAGGATGCTCTGCCTGCCTACCTGACAAAATGGCACAAATTCAGGTTAATGTTTGCATATATATATATATATTTATTTATTTATCATTATATTGTGGGAGTATTATAATAATATTTTTAAAAATTACAATTATATGAGTTAGCTTATAGTTTTATTTATATTTAAAATTGGAGATGGAATAGATTGTAAAAAGTTTGAACCCTGACCTTTTCCATAGATTACTCTGAAATATAATTCTAATATTTAATTAATTAATAGCAAAATTTATTAATTTGTTTAATAGACAATTGATTTTTGAAGTGAGGGGTTCCATACCATCCTTATTTGTGTATCTTTTGTGGTATATAAATCCCTTGAACGGTGGTGGTGACAAAATTTAAACTTAATAGACAATGACGACTTATTGGAATAAATTTTTTTGCCCCTTTCTGATGTTTTTATTTGTGCCTCCACACTTAAAATTAGGTTTAGGGTTTAAGGTTAAGATTTATGGTTAGAGTTTAAGAAATTTAACGTATGCTGTATTTTTTAAGGTATAAAATATAAGATTTATGATTTAAAATTTAGAGTTAAGACTTGAAATTTAAATTTTTAGTATTTTTTAGTGTTGAGACATATATAGGGGCAGAAGATTTTTATACGACTTACCATGGCTAGGGAATAATGGCTATTGATGTAGAGGACTTCTTAAGTAGGGTACAACAATTTTTCCCCTTAATTTGAAATGAAAATATCTCGACGTCACTGTGGGACGGAGGTATCCCATTTATTTTAGTAATATTTTTTATTAAATAATGAGATATTATATTTTTATGTTGGGATTTGAATCTATAAAAAAATGAAATAATATAAGCATCCTTAGTCACTAGGCCAATTTGTGGATCTCACCATAAATGAAATGAATTGAAAAATAACTCTATAAAACAACTAAACACGATTAAAATAAAAATAACAATGCAAGCATTATACAAATACATAAAGCAATAAAAAAATACAAAATAAAGTTTTATTTTTCTCTTTTTCATACTTTTTCTTTCCATTTTTTCACCATTTCTTATAGATGTGCATACATTAGTGTGTGTGTATATATATATAATATAGATTTAGTCAAATCTCAGTCACTTAAAAACAAGAATTTAGTCAAGAGTCATGTGAGAATGCGTTCAAACATTACACCATCTCATCACATTTTTTATTTTAAATATAAGAAGATTTGCAGGTAGTTTTACATTGAACTTGGACCGCTCTAAAGTTGTGAAATTCAATTTTGGATATCTATTCATAAAATTCCAAGGTACATGTTTTTTGGGTTGTCATTACGACTCAAAGGGCTGTCCCCAACCCATGCATGAGTGCGGACAAAAAAATCCCATGCATTTTTCATCATAAAAAAGCATGGGATTTTAGTCCGCGATCATGTATGTGATTGAAACAGTTCTAATCTTAAATTATAAATTTTAAATTTTAAATCTAAAATTATAAACTTTATTTTTAAAACTGAATCTTAAACTATAATCTTAAACTTAAGTTTTTAGTGTGTAACATAAATATAGGCACCGGAAAAGAGTAAATGATTTCTATTTCATGATTGCACCATTAATGAATAGTCTTGGACGGGGAGGTTGACATGTGCGAGATGAACGAGTGCATAGAGCCCTCAAGAAAAGTGGCCCCCAAATGAGTTAAATTAAATGTTTATAGAAAAAATAAAAGATTTTGGTTTAATAAATTACAAGAAAATAAAATAAAAAATAACTTTAAAGAGGGTCCCATAATATATTTTTTACTAAGATAAAAATATCTTTAAAAAACTTTATACATTTTTAACATTATTAAATTAACGAGCATCGTTTTAATAAACTGCACAGGGTTCCTTAAATTTTTGAACCGTAATGTCCCTAGTCAGGGGCAGAACTAGGATGAAATTATAGGAGGGGCCGAAACGAGAATGAAGTTATGGGAGGGGTTAAATTAGTTATCCTTAAAATTAACAATTCACTAAAAATAACTTTATATTTAATCTCACTAATTTTAAAATTGGCATAACTTAAAAAATAATTAGACCAAAATTGTTGACAAAATTTAATTTCATTAACTTCAAAATTGACATGTCTTAAAAATTTAAACCAGAAAATTTTTGGAAGGACCAAAACTCAATTTTAATAATTTAAAAATGTTCAGGGGTTAAAAGTATAATTATCCCATAAAAAGTTGGGGTGGGCCAAGTCCCCGTAGGCCCACCCGATGTTCCGCCCCTGTGACCCTAGTCTTGGACGACCTACATGGTATTGGATGACTTACATGTAGTGTATGAAACCGTGAATCTAATTTCCATATTATTTTACTTATAAAAGAAGAAAAACATACTAAATCATTTATTTTGAAATTTTAAGTTATTAGTTAAATAAAATATTTAAACAAACAAAATAACATATAATGACATAATTTTAGTGTAGGGCATAAATATATGCACTAGAAAAAATAAATGATTTCTGTTCCATGATTGCACCATTCATGAATAGTCTTGGATGACTTACATGTAGGGTATAAACCATGAATCTAGTTTCCATATTATTTACTTCACTTACAAAAGAAAAAAAAACATACTAAATCTTTTATTTTAAAATTTTAAGTTATTAGTCGGATAAATATTTGTTTCTTTTAATTTTTAAATTAAATATTTAATGGGTAATCTTCACCAGTGGTCCCTTTTGTTTAGGGTGTGTTTTATTTTGGTCACCAAAATTCAAAAACGTGTATTCTGGTCCCTAACGTTACAAAACGTTTATATATTAGTCACCCAACCGTTAGTCTCCGTTACTTAGCTAACGGGTGGCTGACATGGCTCGTTAAAAAAAAAATCCACGTGTGTAGTCCACGTCATTTAAAAAGCCTAACGGGTAGATTCCTACCTATATAATCCCCTTTACATCAATTAAAACCCTAAATCAATCTCTCTTTTCTTACCTCTGTAGAAATTTTAAAGTAAAGAAAGAAGACAGAAGAAATGGAAGCAGGCGTTCCGATTTGTGGTTGTGGCCTGGAAGCAAAGATTTCAACTTCTTGGACTGATGCTAATCCTGGTAGGAGATTTTTTAGTTGTAAAAAATATAGGAAGAAGAGTCCTTGCCGGTTCTTTGCTTGGTACGATGAACCTTTGTCACCACGGGCAAGAGTGGTAATTGTTGGGCTGTTAAGAAGAGTGAAGAAAATGGAGTCGGCAAAAAAAATTGAGAGAATTTGTTGGTTATGCTTGCTGATTTTCTCCATGGCAATGATGTGGGTTATGAAGTAAATGGTTGGTTGGGGTTTATTTTCAGAGAATTTTAGGGTTTGGGTTATAGAGATGATGTTATTCCATGAAATATTTTGTGTGAAGTTTGGGTTTTATGGTTTGGGTTATGAAGATTAATATGTAGGTTTTATTTCCATGAGTTGTAATTTTGTATGGTTTGTATGAATAACTTGTGGATTGTTCTATGTAATGGTTTCAGTTAAGTAATGAATATATATAGTTTTGGTAAAAAATTAAAATTATTCAATTTTATGTTGTATTCAATTGAGTAACTAGTAATGAAGATATAAATTATTGTCAATAAAATGAAGAATTTAAAGAATCAAAGGTAAATTTTCATAACTTGCCAGCTAATACAAAATAACAGTTTCTCAGCTGATAAACATCATATATCAGCTGCAAAAAATGATATCTACTGCTAAACATCATGTAGCAGTGACAAAATAATCACCTAAAATGTTAAGTTTGTAAAATAAAGTTGTCCCAACTTAACCAACAAAATATGGCATCAACTGCTGAACCTCCTATAGCAGTTACAAAATGTGACCCAAACATTTTAAATCACAAAATATGTTTGTCCTAACTTTACTCCTTAGTTGCTGGCTGTGCTTCCTGAGTTGGAGGATTAGATATTGTAGATTCTTGACTTGGCATCCATCTCACAGTTGTTGGTGAAGGAAGAGGCTGTTTTCTCTTAATTGGAAATTTTTCCCTTCGACGCACAGGTTGCTGCTGAGATTGTTGATTCGGTGGAGGTTGTTGTGGATGCTGAGGTTCTTGAGGTTGTGTACGTTTTGATCTCCTAAATGTGGTTCTTTGAATAGGTTGATTTGCACCCACTTCTCCTCTACAAGTCCTCCTATTGTGGCCCTTTTTTCCACATTTTGTGCAGCTGGCTTGCAACCCTCTTTTGCTTAGCTTAGGGTTACTAACTTCATCAGATTCCAATCTTCTCTTCTTGGTTGGCCTTCTTGGTGGTCTCCTTATGGTTGGTGGCAATATAGGTTCCATGTCAGTTACTGAAGCTCACTGGTACGGACCTGAAAACAAAATAATGAAAGAAATTTTTTAGTTAGTCATTGACATAGTGTAAGGTACAAGGTAGCTTAGATTGTTACCTTTGATTGGTGTAATCATGTTAAAGTAAATAACCAGCTGTGTACTGTTGTGGTAGCATTCATTAACAAATTCTTCAGGCTTTAAGTTATTCAGCCGAAAGACTGATGCTGCATGAGAACATGGGATCCCAGTAAGGTCCCATTTTTTACATGAACATGATCTTTCTTCAAGGTCCACAACATGCTGATGAGATGGGCCAGCTTCAACTTGATATTTATGCAAACCAGCATAAGTTGGCCAGAACCTGAAACACCATAAAACCAAGGCAGGCAGATTACAACTATAAACCAAGGCAGGCAGATTACAACTATAAACCAAGGCAGGCAGATTACATCATATAACCAAGGCAGGCAGATTACAACTATAAACCAAGGCAACTAAAATAAAACACATCATATAACCAAGGCATGCATATTACAACAATAAACCAAGGCAGACAGATTACAACTATAAACCAAGGCAGACAGATTACATCATATAACCAAGGCAGGCATATTACAACAATAAACCAAGGCAGGCAGATTACTTCATATAACCAAGGCAGGCATATTACAACAATAAATCAATACCAACAATAGGCATATTGCAAGCAAAAAACATAAGTAGAAAACATATTGCAAGTATCATATGAAACAAGAAATATAATTTCAAATTAAAATGTAACACATTAACCTGATGGATGCTTCAATATTGATGTCCAATTTTTTTTGAATTTTTGCACACAATAATCCTTTACACTTTTCAGCAGCCTCTCTTTTAGCTACAATTCAAGTCATAATTTTAGTTCGAATTATCTCCATCATAGTCAATATAGGCTTATCTCTTGCCTCCAAAATAGACTGCATAAAACATAATGACAGTGAGAAAGAGTTAAATCAAGCTTAAGTAGTAAATAATTGGTCCCTTTCGAAATGGTGTGTTTTAATTTGGTCCCCTTCGAATGGGTGTGTTTTATTTTGGTCCCCTTCGAATGGGTGTGTTTTATTTTGGTCACCAAAAATAGAACACTATTTTTTGAATTTTGGTGACCAAAATAAAACACACCCTTTCGAAGGGGACCAAAATAAAACACACCCTTTCGAAGGGGACCAAATTAAAACACACCATTTCGAAAGGGATCAAAATAAAAAAACAGATAATTGAAACATTTTAATTACCTTGTTAAAAGATTCACAGTGGTTATTCAGGAGCATATCACACTTGCTCCTAGTGGAGAAGTGTGATCTAGACCACTGCACAGGGTCTTTCTCTTTAAGCCAAGCATATGCAGGCTCTGACAATGCCTTCAACTGGTCCATAGCATTTTCAAACTCCCTCAAATAGGTAGCTCTAGCAGCCTTCCAAAGAGCATCTTTTAGAGCTTGGCCTTTGTGTTTTTCCTTAAAATTTGTGTACATGTGTCTAACACATTTTCTATGCTCTGCATGTGGAAATACATCTTCAATAACTTCTTTAAGGCCCTACAATATAACATTTGAAGTTAATATCAGAAATAATCCATTTGCATCAGAAATAAATGAAACATATGTAAAATAGATTAAGGAGAGAGCTAACCTTCTGTCTATCAGACATGAAACAAATGTTGAAAGAGTTATCAATCTGCAAATCAGTTTTCAAAATTTTCATAAACCAATACCAAGAGGACATATTCTCACTCTCAACAGCTGCATATGCAATAGGATATATGCAATCATTTGCATCAATCCCTACAGCTGTCAACATATATCCTTGATAATAACCCTTTAAGAAACAACCATCAACACTAATTATCCTTCTACAACCTATTTTTCACCCTTCTTTACAAGCCTATGGACAAACATACATTCTCTGGAACAACCTTAAATCTAAATAACAGATTGTAGTTGTTCCAAGATTTGTAATCCTCAACTCTTGTAAGTAGTCATAAATTTTCCCATATTGAGCCTTATGATTCCCTTCAATCATTTCTAATACACTTTCTCTAGCCCTACCACACTTCCCAGTGGACACAAGTGTACCAAATTCATGCAACACATCGTGCCGTAATGATCTCATGCTATAATTAGGCTCAGACATAAATTTTCCAATGTAGTACTTTGCCATCCACTTAGATGTAATATTAGTACTACTAACAGACTTGGAACATGTATGAGAGTTTACCATAGTTTTAATTTGCCAAGTCTTGTCCATATTGTCCTTAGGATCCATAGGGGCTGCCCACAATGTCCAAGGACATCCTTCCTTGCATTTTGCTTGAATCCTTCGATTGTCATTCTTCTTCAGTTTTACTTCCACCCTTTCCACCCTTCCATATTGCTTGATTGCTTCTTTCAATGTTGTTTTATTAGGGAATATTAAACCCTTAACAAACTTCGGCTTCACCATGTCAGTTTCAGTATTGAATGAAGGGTACCTAGGCCCATCTGAGTCTGAACCATGCTCACTATATAGGTCTTCAGAATGGTCAGTTTCTGATTCTGACCCATTAACCCTATTATGCACTTACACACCATTAGGTCCAAAGCCATCCATGTTTCTCTGAACCCCAATTCCTATCCCATCCTCTTGTCTGCACGTGTCTTCTCTTTCCCAATTATATTCATTGTCACTAACATCAAATTCTTCCGCAGCTTCAGATTCTTCTTCAGAAACAACATGGTTATCTTCTTCTTCTTCAGTAGGATGCACATCTTCAGCAGCATGGTTATCTTCTTCTTCTTCAATAGGATGCACATCTTCAGCAGCATGATTATCTTCTTCTTCTTCAGTAGGATGCACATCTTCAGCAGCATGGTTTTCTTCTTCTTCTTCAGTGGGATGCACATCTTCTTCAACATCAGTAAACACATCTTCTTCAACAACATGGCTTTCTTCTTCTTCTTCAGTAGGATAAACATCTTCTTCAACCACATGACTTTCTTCTTCTTCAGTATGCACAGCTTCATTTTCAGCATAATGATCTTCTTCCATATGCACATCTTCATCTTTAGCAGGATGCACATCTTCTTCATGGACTTCTTTTTCAACAGGGTCCAGATATATATGCATGTATCTTGAGTTGGGCACATTGTTCAGCATAACCATACAATCTTTATCTGCCTTCAGTGGCCTAACAGAACTAATACTCAAAGCAGCATCTGGCACTCTCCAATAAACAGCAAAGGGTCCAACTACATCTAGCTTCTCAACCATTTCACATACTGAAAATATGGAAAATGTACCAGCATCAACAAAGTCGAAACAAGCTTCAGACTTGAAGGTGTACTTCATCCTTGGTGAAAACACAAATTGTCCTCCATAGTGAACTACTATAGTTAACATGTCTGTCTCAGGCCCTGCACAGTACACAATTTCATTACTAAAACACCATAAAAAAGTTACTGTAAAATAATCAATACCCCATAAAAGGAAATGTGGTCCAACAAAGGAATAAAGAAATGTGCAAAATGATAAAAAACAGTACACATAAATGCATTAAATTTAGTTGGTGAACTACATAAATGCATTAAACAGTACACATAAAGACAACAATGGCAACAAAAGACAACAAAGACATAAAAAGAACAAAGACAACAATGCAATATAAAATGAATATTATCATAAAAGACATAAAGTAAGAAATATTCTTTTAAACTAAAAGACAAAACACTTTTGCAGTATCCATGCAATAAACAAACTTAAATAAAGTGAACTATTTTATAGTCTACCAAAGTGAAGTAAACAATTTTAAACAAACTTTTGCAGTTTCCATGCAGTAAACAAACCTGAAACAGTGTCATGAAACCCTAAAATTCTAGTATAAAATCAAAGTCAACTCATGTGCAAAACAATCTTAAATAATCCCATGTGCATAATCCCATGTGCAAAGAAATATTCTACCAAGTCAACTAAAATTTCAGAAAACTGAAACTTTTAACAGACTTGTACAATAAACTCTCAATAAACAATTTTACAACCCTATAAAATCTGAAAGAATCTCATAAAACCCTCAAACTAAAACAAGAATAATTAACAATTTAACATACCTATACAATATACCCTCAATAAAACCCTAAACCCACTTTGCAATACACAAAACAGTTTAGAAAACGATTACAAAATAGGAGAAACAAAACCAATTTTCGCAATCTTACCATACACTAAACCCTAAACACACAATAAAATCATAAACTCACTTTGCAATACACTTAATATTTCAAAAAAAAAGTGCGAAAAAATCATACCATACACCACTTTCTGCTCCCTTGGTTTTCGAAGTCGCCAACTCCCCATTTTTTCGAAATCTTACAAAAAAAAAACAAAAAAAAAACCAGAATTAGAAGTGATAAATATCACAAAAAAAACTAAATTCGAAATAGGAGATAAACCCTAAACCTTTCATTACTTACCTTGAGTTTTCAAAGATTTCACAGAGAAACGAAAGAGACTTTTTGGGGAAGAAAGACGAAGGGTTTTTGTTTAATCGGTGGATTGAACAAAGACGAAGGGGAAGAAAATGACTTTTGGGGTTTTTATTTTTCTTTAATCGGTGGATTGAACAGACTTTTTGGGGAAGAAACAAAAGGGATTAGAGGGTTAACCCTTCAATTTCTTTTTACCCCTTTTCAAAATAATAATTAAAGACATTATTTTACACGTGGAATAAACACGTGGATTTTTTTTAACGAGCCATGTCAGCCACCCGTTAGCCAAGTAACGGAGACTAACGGTTGGGTGACTAATATATAAACGTTTTGTAACGTTAGGGACCAGAATACACGTTTTTGAATTTTGGTGACCAAAATAAAACACACCCTAAACAAAAGGGACCACTGGTGAAAATAACCCATATTTAATTTATCTTTAATTTCTTTCTATGCTTGATTATAACCCGTTTCTAAATATATCTGAAATAATTTGAGGACGGCTCAATTATAATTTATAATATTTTCAATTACAAATGATAATGATGATCACGAGATAATAATTTTGAATAAGAAAAAACAAATCAAAACTGATGTCTTCAAAAAGTGATATTAAATCTTTTTTTATGATGATATGCATCATTTGTTAATTTTATGAAATTTAACAATTTTTCATTCAATTAATGTGATAATTTTCTATATAAAATCTGATGCATCATTTGTGTCAGTAACGAGTCACTAGTATTATGTAAGCATGAAGTTTAATAAAGAAAGATGATAATAGAGTGGTTTAAAAAAAAATAAATTGGGGTTTATACCTTTCAAAAAAATGAGGTTTATATTTTTTATTAATATCTATTTATTAATCAATTATTTTAAATCAAGTATTATAAAGAGTTTATATAGAGTTATTCTCTTAATTCAATGTATTTTATTTATAATACTAAAATTAAAATTATTAATTTTGTTTAAAAGATTTGTCGCATCATTTCATTAAATCAAACGATATGATAAGATTTTTTTTATTTTTTCCATTTATTTACACTTTTGGACCAAATTCCTGCATGAAGAAATAAAATTGAATTTGAAGTGCCAAGTAAAAGCAGCCATACATTAAAACACAAAAAACAAACAAAAGATAATGTGAAAGTCTGAAAGAGATGGATTTTTGTTTGTGAACCTATTTGAATGATTATGTCCAAAGCCCGTTGGGCTTGACTTTATATATACTTGGACATATTTGGAATAAGTTCTATTTTAATCATTGATTTTTCTTAATTTTATCAATTTAATTATTTAACTATTTAAACGATATCAATTAAGTTATTACCTTTTAAAATTTAACGAAAAATTGATATGATAATTAAAAATAATAATATAATTGCACATTTAATTCCAGTTATTTACACATTTTCTATCAATTTAATCATAATTTTAAATTAATCAAATAATTTTAATCATTTAATTGATTGTGACATACATCACCATATGCACGACTTAGCTTAGTGGATAAGTGCAGTGCCTCTTGTCAATTATTTTGAAGAAAGGGAAAATGTAAAACAGGGTTGGTAAATTAAAATTTAAATGATAATAAATAAATGTGTAATACCTAAAATGATATTGTATGAGTTTGAATCATAATATTAGAAGTAATCTCTATTTAATAAAAAAATATTTTTATTTGTATAACCATGTCATTTGAGAATAGCCAAAATATTACCAATTCGAAAGTTGTTAAATTGAAAATTGTTAAACTCTGGTGACCAAAATAGGTATGAGAAGAAAGTTGAGTGTTGGTTGGTGTAGTTTACCCATTTTTTATTAAAGAAAGAGAAAACAAACGACAACTTCTAATAGGAGGGACCGTATCGAATTTGAACTAAAAGTTAGGTGACTTTATCGAATATTTTAAAAATACAGTAACCAAAATGAATATGCCTTAAAAGTTTAGTGACCATTAATGTAGTTTACCCTAATTTTTTATTAAGTAAAAAGAAATTGTATTCCAAGATAAATTGTCGGAATTCGAACCCATAAAAAGGCTAAATAAACATTATTGATCACACGATCAATAGGTGAATTTAAAAAATTAATATTAAGTTTAATAGTTGAATTTAATGAAATTAAAACGGTAGCAAATATAAAAAAAGGATGTCAACTTCAGCGACTCACAAGGTAATTTACTATATTTTCTTTCACCTGTAAAATTTGATAACGCATGTATAAACTAAAGGTATAAAGTTTGTTAAATCACTTGACCAACGAAGCACCAGTGGTCTAGTGGTAGAATAGTACCCTGCCACGGTACAGACCCGGGTTTGATTCCCGGCTGGTGCATTTGTTGGAGCGATGAGGATAATTGTGCATTTGTGATCATAGGGTTATCACGCTTATCTGATTAATTTATGAGGAATTGCACACCTGAGCTTTCTTTTTTCCCCCTAAGTTCCTAACATTAGACAGAAAAGCTGAAATTATGGTAAAGACTAAAGACTTCTTATTCTTACATTCTTCGGCAGTTTGAAAACCCTGCCAACCCAAAGGTGTCATTTCTGAAACATTAATTTTACATACACAAATTGATGAACTTCTTGCATATGTGAATGTTGAAGGTCCTCATAAAATTCTTACTTTTTTGGTGTTTCTATTTATGCATCACACTAAAAATAAAAATTATGTTTAAGAAATTTGGGGCGGAAGGCGTATGGTTATAATTTAAAATTTAAAATTAATTGTTAGAATTTAATTTTTTTAGTGTAGGCGTAGAAATATCATAAGATTTTTGTCTGTAATTTTGAATGTGTGTTTACTCTTGTTCAAGTCAAATCATTAATGTGGTTTAGTTATTCAGATAGCATTTTAGGCAGTGTGGGATGTGAATAGTTTTATTTTATATTTGGTTAAATATGCTTTAAGCCTAAACCTGACAAACTTGATCCGAGACCCGAAACCCGAACTGAAACTCGATTTTGACCCAAACATGATGATCTGAAGTTGACTCGAAACCCGAAATAAACCGAACCGAAATTTTTTGTTGAACCGAAATGGACCCGAACCGAAATGGACCCGAACCGATTTGACCCGAACCGAAAGCTGAACCGAATATCGACCCAATTTTAACCCGATTTTGACCCGATTTTAATCCGAATATCTATTTTTAACAATATAATAAATAATAAAAAGAAATATGTTTTATTATCTTTTTATACTATATCATGGAAGAGACTGTTCCTCTTGTCAAAGTTGTGGTATAATAACATTTTATGTCATTTTACGTTTCAATATTAATTAAATAAACTAATTTTTAAATTTAAAGTTTCAATATAATATTTTCTCTCCCAATATTTAATCTTACATTTACAAAAAAAAAATGTCAAAATATTGCATTAAAAGGAATGGATACATAATAGACCAATTCATAGGGGCAACCTTTAATTGCATCACTAGTCCATGCATTGAAAAATTGGTGGCTTATTTCCCTCCAAAATTTTATTTTTTCTCTCTTTATTTTTTCTAATTGTCTTTTTCTTTTTTTTTCAATCTAACTTAAAAAATTGGTGGCTTATCTCCCTCCAAATTTTTGTCTTTTCCCTCTTTATTTTTACCAATTGTCTTTCTCTTTTTTTTTAAAAAAAATTAATTAAGTTTTAATTTAAATTAATTTAAATGAAATTTCACATTTAATTTTAGAATTATTTTAATTATGTCCGTGATTTATGCTTTTAGATTTTAGTTAGCTCAATTAGATCCTAAGTTTAATAAATTAATTCATTTCAGAAATTATTATTATTATTACATATAATAAGCTTTGATTTAATATAATTATACAAAAAAATTTGATATGGATACATGAAGCTTTAATTTAAATATTTAATCAAATTCAAATGCATAGATTAACAAGTTGAATCAGAATTAATCTCATAAATCAATAACTCTAAACTAAACCTCAAACCTTTAACCCAACTCAAATCGAATTGACCCAAAAATTTAAATGTTGACCCGACCCGAAAGCGACCCGAACGATCCAATTTTGACCCGACCCGAAAGCGACCCGAACGATCCAATTTTGACCCGAACCGAAAGCGACCGATCCGATTTTGACCCGATCCAATATCAGAACCGAATTCGACTCAACACAAACCCGAATTAGACTCGAACCCGAACCGAATCTAAACCAATTCTAGACCTCTATTTAAGCCCATGCATTCTTCAAATATATAAAATTTAGTCGTTTACTTTTTATTTTCTGGAGTTTAATCTCTCTAGTTTTTTAATAGTAATAAAAATTAAAGTTCTTGTGTTAAACTTAAAGATGTGGCATTTTGAAATAAAAATATATTAACTTGATAATAAAGAATAACCCAATACAAACACGGACATAACAACAAAAGTAGGAACGGAGCAAAATAGACATATCAACAAGCCCAAATTAAACTAGAATTGGACGAGGGCCGCGCGAACGCAGGCCCCCACTGCCACAAATTATGACGTAGGCTCTCCCACTTTGGGGAGACCTTAAGCGAGCGCCCCTCCCAAGTGCAATGGAGGTCGCTAGCCTAGACCATGGGCCTTGATGATCACCCATTGACCCCGTCCAGGTATGTATGTTCTAATGCTGCTAGGTGCCTCTTATTTATATAGCTCGGCTCATGCTCCCTTCTCTTCTTTGGTCGATGTGGGATTAGTGCTTTATAACAAAGAATACTGGGTATGAATTGCTCCTCCTGACTGGTGAGGCTGAATGAAGGCAGATATTGTTGGGTCAAATTTATGAAAGTAACCCCATGCCCAGTCCATGTTTCATGAAGCTGATATTGTTGTTTTGCTATTACCCAGATTTGATGTGAATTCGAACTTGATATCTTTCTTAATGTCCAATTTGACATGTTTCCTTTTGTCAGTGTTTATGTTGGTTTCAAACACCATTTTCAGGTTGTTTTATGCATTGCTAGGCATTTGAGATGTTCATTTGTTTTAAGAACTGCTGCTAGTGTTGGCATGGTAGATAGAAGGAACATGTAATTTTTTTCTTTCTAAATGCACGTTTTTGCTAAAAGGTTAAGTAGTATAATATGTGTGTTTTGTGTAGGGGACCAACAATTGGTTTTCAGGGTAAAGTTCTCCTTGCATTTGAAGAAAACGGTTCCTTAAAAATTGGGGTCAGATTTGACAGATCTATTTTAGAGGGTAATGATCTTGGTGGGCTTTGTGAAGAAGATCATGGTTTCTTCTGTGCTGGTGATCACTTTATCCCGTTTCTTACATTAATTTCAAACATCTATTATGATGCATTGTGGACTTCTATCCAATCTTACTCATTGTGTTTTCAATCTATAGCTAACTTGTTGAAGAGAATGATTTTACACCACCGTAAAACAAATAGTAAAAAGTTGTTAGCTGTATGATTTTACACTAATTTTACAGTGGTGTAAAATCCTTCTCTTCAACATAGCTCACTTCGTTTGGATAGTTTTGGAGGAGATGATGTTGACAAGCTAGTTGTTAATGACCTTTTTGAGGTACGCATCATTTTGATCAATGCATCAATGCTTTTGCTTTATGGTATTTACATTTATAAGCATTTAGCTTTGAATTGTCTCACTTTCATATGTTGCAGTGAATGAAAGCAAGAGTAGTCCCTTGATTTTGTTTGTGAAAGAGATCGAGAAGCCCATGGCTGGAAATTCAAATGTATATACTTCCTTGAAGAGTAAGGTTGAGAATCTGCCAACTAATGTTGTCGTGAGTGGTTTTCATACCCAGATGGATAATCGCAAGGAGAAAGTAACCAACATGAACTTTTTAAATTTAAAAAGGTAGGTTGGTTACTTTCTCCTTGCGATTATCCATTTGGATATGAGAATCACTCACGACAACATTAGCGGGCAGATTCTCAACCTTACTCTTCAGGGAAGTATATACATCTGAATTTCCAGCCATGTGCTTCTCGATCTCTTTCACAAACAAAATCAAGGGACAACTCTTGCTTTCATTCACTACAACCTATGGAAGTGAGACAATTCAGAGCTAAATGCTTATAAATGTAAATACCATAAAGTAAAAGCACTAATGAATTGATCAACATATGGACACCTCAAAAAGTTCATTAACAACTAGCTTGTCAATATCATCTCCTCTAGAACTATCCAAACGAAGTGAGCTATGTTGAAGAGAAGGGTTTTACACCACTGTAAAATTAGTGTAAAATCATACGGCTAACAACTTTTTACTATTTGTTTTACGGTGGTGTAAAATCATTCTCTTCAACAAGTTAGCTATAGATTGAAAACACAATGAGTAAGATTGGATAGAAGTCCACAATGCATCATAATAGATGTTTGAAATTAATGCAAGAAACGGGATAAAGTGATCACTAGCACAGAAGAAATCATGATCTTCTTCCCAAAGCCCACTAAGATCATTACCCTCTAAAATAGATCTGTCAAATCTGACCCCAATTTTTGAGGAACCGTTTTCTTCAAATGCAAGGAGAACTTTACTATGAAAACCAATCGTTGGTCCCCTACACAGAACACAAATATTATACTACTTAACCTTTTAGCAAAAACATGCCTTTAGAAAAAAATTACATGTTCCTTCTATCTACCATGCCAACACTAGCAGCAGTTCTTAAAACAAATGAACATCTCAGATGCCTAGCAATGCATAAAACAGCCTGAAAATGGTGGGTAAAATAATGAAGAAGAAGAAGGGAAAGAAAAGAGAGAAATAATTAAAAAAATATTAAAAAATATTTAAAAAATGTCATGTCAGCAAAACTGTTAGCTATTTAACGTCGGGGATCAAAATAAGAAAACTATGTAACAGAAGGGACGGTTTTGCCAAAAAAATAGTTTTGGGACCAAAATAAGAAAACTATAATAGTTAGGGGACCACCGGTGTAGTTTTCCCTAAAATTAAAAAGAAGAGTTAATTGCACTACACATCCCTAAACTATGATTCTCATTTTAATTTGATCCCTAAACTTTTAAATATTCTAATTTCACCCTCAAACTATGACCCTCATTCTAAATTGGTCCTTAAACTTTTGAATATTCTATTTTCATCCCTAAACTATGACCCTCATTCTAAATAGGTCCTTAAACTTTTGAATATTCTATTTTCATCCCCAAACTATGACCCTCATTCTAAATAGGTCCCCAAAACTCTTGAATATTTCAATTTCATCCGCAAGTTATCGTTTATATCACATCATATTATTACATAATACACATCAGTATTTCGTGACAATTAACGCTTTTTATAACGGTTTTATTAACATACAATATTATTAACATATACTGATAATTTAGGGATGAAATTAGAATATTCAAAAAATTTGAGGACCAATATATAATGAGAGTCATAGTTTGAGGGTGAAACTAAAATGCTTAAATGTTCTGGGATCAATTTAGAATAAAGGTCATAGTTTGAGGATGGAATTAGAATGTTTAAAAGTTTAAGGACTAATTTAAAATAAGTGTCATAGTTTGGGTACATGCGGGTGCAATTAACTCTAAAAAGAATATAGATTTTCCTACCATGTAAATCTACATTATGATATATATACATATTATTTTAAATTTGTTCATTTGTTTTGAACAAATCTCATATTAAGATTTAAGGTAGGATTTAATGTTCAAGATGATCATTAGACTTACTAAAAGCTTTGACCAATACAATTATGATATTATTAGGGATCATATTTGGTGTAGCAACAATTTAAAATCTGGAGACAACATAGAGAATTAACCTTGCATTAGTGATATGCTAGATTCGAAATAGCATTTGACTTTCAAACTTGCGATTCAATATCATATCGATATGATACTCAACAACCAGATAAGAATCTTTTGAATCAATTTAGAAACATAAGTCTAAATATGAGGATGACTAAAGCAATTAACCCTTACTATCTGTCTAAGGGCCAGGCTCAAAATTAGTGCTCAAAATACACATGTAATGGATCTACATGTCTTATTACAATTCTAAGCCAATAAAGCACCAGTGGTCTAGTGGTAGAATAGTACCCTGCCACGGTACAGACCCGGGTTTGATTCCCGGCTGGTGCAGATTGTTGGGGGCGATGAGGATATAATCTCGTGCTAATGTGGATGATAGGGTTATCACATTTCTCTGACTGTCCGATATCTAAACTCATACAAGTGATGTTAAGCCTGATTGGAGATAACTGTTTTGATCGGTTTTAAGTTGAGTAATAGGAATAGAACTACAATCGTTTGACAAAGATCAAACCAACTTTTTTTTTTTTTGCTAAGTCAACAATTTTTATTAATAAAGGATAAATCCCAAAGGGATAGAAATGAAAAAAGAGAGAAGAAACTTGATTCAGTTCGATAAATTTATACAATCGTTTTTAAAATATGACAATTCTATCTCGGTTTTCGAGTTTCGGATTTCGGAAAAATAATGTAAATCAAATGAAAGTAATTCTCTAATAATTTACCAAAGAGTAGAACTCTCGGAAATGCCGAGGAGTTCCTCCAAGTAATCAATACCCAAATCCTCCAGCACCACCACATTCTCCATCTTTACAATCTCCTTCTCTTTCTTCACCTTCTTCATCACCACCGTCGTCCCCTTTTTTCCCTTCAACGAGTGCCGTTTCTTCATCGTCAAAACAGGCGAACAACCGTGTTCGAATCTGTAGTCCATTTCTCGAAGCGATTCGTAGACTTTATCCATCGGAAAATTGAGCACAGCCAATGAACCCCGCATCGCCAATGCAGCTTGATCATATGCTAAAGCAGCAGCCTCGGCTGTATCAAATGTTCCAAGCCAAACTCTAACACCATTCCTCGTCGAATCCCTTATTTCAGCAGCATATTTCCCCCACGGCCTCCTCCTAACTCCTCGATACGACACCTCCTCGTTCGATTTAGAGTTCACTTCGTTATCGAACGACGTCGCCGGAGCTTGGTTTAAGAGTCCTAAGAGAAGCATCTCCTGAGAGTCGTTTTCATTGAAGGGGAGAGCTTCTTGGTTGTATGAAGAAACGTAGGAGGAAGATGATTCGGAATATTGGTATTGGAAATATGAAGAATCCATGATTGTTTGTCTTAGAATTCATATGAGTTATATATATAAGGCAGATTGAAATTATGACAAGGTCAGGACACAGGAAGGTAGGAAAAGTGGTGAAATACATGAATATGCAGACACATAGGGTTTTTCAAACCAGCATTATTTGGTCGTTAATTGGATTGGACCATCCAATGAGGAGCTACACGTGAGTCAAAGGAACACATGGGCCATGGCGGCCAGGTCAGACCGATTGTTTTTTGTTCAATCTGTCGTCAGCTTGATGATTTCATCATTAGCTAACTGCTGCAATTTTAGTGCCTACATAGTCCAGTGTTGAAGCAATGGTTGGACACTTCTGGATGATACAGAATATGAATCTGAATGTGGAACGTCTCAGAAATGTCAAATCAATTTGAAAATGTGACCATTTTGGTTTGGGGTTTCATAGTTTTTTTACCCTTTTCTGGGTAATTAAGTATAATTTCTTCACCTACAAGCATACCGAGATTTCCTTATATGTTAGATATGTATTTTATTAGGGGTAAACTATATCGGATTCACTATCAAAATTTTACCCTCTATACATATCAAATTGCGTTGGGAATTTTTGTCATCCTTAGTAGTGACGGGTGACACAATTGCAATCTTCAAGCTTCTCTCCAAGTTAGACTCTCCCTCTCTCCCTCTCTGCCCCCATCTCTCCTGGTAGGTTTGATGTGTCTGGTTCGAGATTGTGTGAAATAAGTGCTACTTGGTGGTGGTTCAAGCCTCTGAAGAACCTTTTGCGTGCGTTTTCTGTTAGCTTTCTGTTTTTCCGAATCCGTTCTACTGTCCCCTTGCTTCACCCTCCACTTCCTTCCTTTTCTGTGCCTGTGTGCATTTACTCTCCCCCGTCCATGGATCCTATGTTCATTAATTCCGCATTGAGTATGGGAGTGGTCAATAATGGGTACCCCAACCACCCGACAAATCCTAACTTTTATAACCAAGAGTATATTGATGAGCTGAGTTTAAATGAGGACAGTGAGGTGAATTTCACACTCAAAAATCATGCTCTCATCGGTAAACTCCTGGCCCCAAACCCCTTTAAGGGTCTCACCATGGCTGCAATTCTTCGGAAAGCCTGGAAGCTGGAAAGCCTGGAATGTCACGAACTTGGACGTAACTTCTTCCTGTTTCTCTTCAAGTCTGTCGAGGAACGCCATGTGGTGCTGGGGGCCAAACCGTGGGCTGTCTAGGACTCGTTAATGGTGCTCAAGGAATGGCAACCTGACAAAGCTCTTGAAGAGCTAAACTTCTCCATCGAAGAATTTTGGGTCCAGATAGAAAACCTGCCTATTGGACTGAAGACGCCGGAGAATGTGCAGCGTATTGGGAACCTCTTCCCAATTTACTATGGATCAACCCTCGACGACACCACAATCCCAGAATGGCACGGCCAAGTAAGTATCAGAGTGGGTTTAAGAGTTGAAGATCCTTTAAAAACTGGATTCATCCTGAACCGGAAAAAAGATAAGCCTCTCGAGATCTCATTCAAGTATGAAAATATGCCAAGGTTCTGTTTCCGGTGTGTCAAGCTTGGCCATACGGAAGGGAGCTGCACCTGTGATATTACAAGGTTTAATCTCAAGGGGAAGTTTGGACCCTGGTTGCGAGCAATCACCGGCGGAAAACACAGACCCCACTGTCCGGGAAGCTCCCATCTTGCCGATGCATCCGACGCTAGCCCTTGCACTAAGGACAAAGCGGTGTGTAGCCCAACACTGGTTCAGTACTAGGAAAATCCTAGGCAAAAGATCACATCGAACAATGCTCCCCGTAATGTCCAATCTCCAGCAAAAGAAGTCAACTCCCTATTTCCTTTTGAGGAAACTGTGCCTACATGCAAAGCTGGCACGTCGAAAGTAGGGCTCCCTAGCCTTAACAATTCCCCTAATTGTGAATCTAGTGAAATCTCTGGCATGATCCTACCTTCGGAAGGTCTTATCCATAAAGCTGAGAGCAGTACTCCTCGACAGATGGCAACCTGGGGCACCCTCCTCGCCATGGGCCTCGACAAAATGGAGGTCTTTGTATGCAAAAAAAGGAAAAGAAGTGAGGATGAAGTGGAGTCATTTAGCCAAACAAAGAAAAGGGAAATTTGGAACCAAATTTCTAAGGAAATAGTGCAGGTGGCACCAAATAATTGGTGCATTTCCGAAAGAGGAGGGGCTGCTAATGAGGATATTTTGAAAGCCGCCCTTTTTCCTACGTCGTATCTAAACATGTCCTCCATTATTCAGAACATCGAGAGTAAGAAGAAGGGGAAGACCTTCGACTCTCAGAGATTAACCCTCATTCGAAAGGCGGCCCGTCGTAAATTTTCCATGGAACGTTCGAGAGTTGTGGTTGATGAAGTTGGTCTGATTGAACTAGGCATCGACCCCTTCGGTAATCAGATTACGAAAATGCCGTTGATGTGTATCGATGACAACTTCTTCCTAAACGAAGAAGTTCAGGTTAGTGACGACAAGGACAAATCTAAGGAAATGAAGATGGATACTCGTTTTATGGAGATGGGCTAGGACTCGGATGACCCCCTGGAGGGTTATCCGGAAGACCAATGATTCCCAAGGTAAGCCTGGTCTGTGACGGGAAGGGTCACAGATGCTTCAAGGTGTTTCTACCTTCCCCTTGGATCTTGATGCTTTAAGCTAAGGCCTGTGATCCAAGGTCATCTTGCTGCATTAGTCTTCTTTTACTTGTTTGTCGAATGGTTAGTCCAAACCCTAGCAAGACGGTGCGAGATTCCTCAGATTGTGTGTTTTTCCAGCTTTTGTTGTCTATTGGCTCTTACCGTGTTAAGGACCATCCATTCTCGGAAGGAAGCCTGCCTCTAGACAGAGCTCTCCGGTATCGACAGTGGTCGGTGAACAACAACAGGGGGCAACGATCTGGTTTTGGTTCTTGCCGGAAGAGTTTTGCGTTGTGGGTTTTGGCGATGCTTCTCACTGTACCTTGGTGGGTTGTTGCTTCTTTTTCGGTTTGTTACTGGGAGGGTTTCCCCGTCAACCGTGTTAGTGGCCGTCGTGTGCATGGCCTGGTTGTCTCTTTCTTTTGGTCCTTTGTCTTTTTCTTGTTGTTGTGTGGGGCCTGCGTACCACCTGTTTCCCCGGTTGGGTGTAGGAGAAAGGAATTTGTCGGCAGTTGGTGCTGCAGTTTCCTTTCCTTTTTTAGGTTTCCGGATGTCTCCTCGCTTGTTGTTTCGGTTGGGTTTGTTACCCCTTCTTTTATCTAATGAAAGTCTTATTTGATAAAAAAAAACTATATCAGATTCAGATATCATTCAATTTTAGGCGTTATATTGTTTATAGTATTGAACTTTCAATTTGTTCTATAATAGTACTATAGCTTTATTCCGACTTTAATTATATCATTAAGTCGTTAATTCAATAACGACAAGATGATGTGGACGCCAAGTGCTGATGTGGATGTTGAACCAAAACGACGTTGTTTTGGTGTAGTTATTTTGACGTCCAAAACAAACGTCGTTTTAGACATTAAGATTTAAAAGCGTATCGATTTTGCCATTAAACTTTAAAACGATTCTATTTTTGCCACTGAACATTATGGCCATAGTTGGTCATTGGTCACCATTCACAGCATGATCGATATACAACGTTGACAATTTCTTCCTCTTTGACAATGAACACACACCTTACAGATAAAATAACTTGAATTTAAATTTTTTTAAATAAACATTATTCGTTTTTTTTCACGGAAACTATTTGTTGAATTATATATATAAAATAAATTGTAGTTTATAAACCGTTACTATGATAATATATAATTTTATATTTTATATTCTATTTTAATAATTTTGTCCCTACATAATGCCCATGATTGAAATGTTGAATATTTCCTTTCTTCCAAAAAGCAAGCAAATTTGTAAGGTTCCTTTTGGTTACTATTTTTTTTTGAAAAAAAATAAAATATTTTGCACCACAAATGGTTGCACGTGTGGGGGTGTGATTTAGACAACCATACACAACCAAAGAAGCGGTCTTTACAAGAAAATTGTTCTTCGGTCAAATTAATTTCCATTCAACATTTGGCTTTGTGATATTATCATAGACATGTTGAGGAAACCATATTTGAAGTGCACCTTGAGAATGTGCTTGGAACAATCCAATTTTTATTAAAATTCTAAAAGTAAATTTATTTATTTGAGTAAAAGCATAGAAGATTTTCAAGTGTTTTTTAAGGAACTTTAATATTAATTTTGACTAGTGCAAATCCTTATTTAAATTTTAGAATAAGGTTAATTATTTGATATATCGGTAGAAGAAAAAATTTCAACTATGATGTCATTTATCTTTATAAAAAATATATAAAGTTTACAAATAGTCACTAAATTATTTTAAAATAAACGTACCAGTCATTCAATTTTTAAATGTTATAAAATGATCACTGAATAATTAACTGTAGTTAAGGATGTGACATGTTAATTAAAAAAAATTATATAATGACAGATTCATTCGTTCACATACATACACTCAATCAAATTAGTTCTAATTTAAAAATATTTAATAAATTTAATACTCATTATTTAGATATACTCTCAATTTGATCATATTTTTAATTAGTTTTGGCCCGCTAATTAGTTGTGCCCCATTTCCCCTCTTCATCCTAGGTTCTAGTCCCTTGCTAGTTGTTCCCTTTTTTCTTCCATTTTGTTTTTCTTTCAACCGGTTGGTGAACGTAAAAATAATGAGACTAAATTTATTGATTTCTTCATAATTTAAAATATGACTGAAATTAATATAATATGTAAATAACGATGATTAAATTTATTGATTGTTTAAATTATGACTAAAATGATTGGATGCATAAATATGAAGATTAAACATGATATTATAATTTTTTAATGGTCACGTCATGTTTTTAATATCAGTTAACGATTTAATGATTATTTTATAACAAAATTTTAAAATTTAATTACTATTTGATGACATTTAAATGTTAGTCGATCAAAATAAATATTTAAAATAATTTAATGACCATCGTTAAACATCTACATTGACCATGTTTAGTAAAGAGCAGATTAAGCTAAAACTAGAGATTTGAGCTAAAATTAGAGGTTTTAGCGGTTTGTATTAAAAATAATTATATAAATAATAAATTAATATATAGATATCCTTCAAATATGCTTAGTAATGTTATATTAAAAATTATTTTTTAATAATCTAATTAATATTAATAGATAGAAAATATTGGTAACTAATTAACTATTTAAACAAGTATCCAATATAATTATATCTTTATATGTCATTTTGATTGTTTAAATAATCAAACAACTATCAACTATCAGTTACTTTTACCAAACACTTTTATATAATCAACTAACATAATCAGCTAACTAAATCAGTTAATACAATCAACTATCAGTTAATGAAATTTGTTAGTTATTTGCTAATTATCAAACATGTCATGCCTTCATCGAAAATATACTATTGTTTATTTCACATACTTTTATTTAATGTTTTGGGAATATACATGAACCTCAGCTTTTGTCTTTTTGTTAAAAACAAATTATTTTAGAGGTTTTTGTCAAAAATCGATCCTCCATCACATGGTTATCCGATTTTTTATACAAAATTAGAAATCAATTAAACATGATTATCCGATATATATATTAAAAATATTATTTACCATAAATTTGCAAAGTTTGAAACTGATTTTTTAAAAATATTTATATAATTGATATGATCAATCTCAAACTTAATTATATTTTTAATAATATTTAAAATAACATGTTATAAGATCTGATGGGAGGGTATAAAGTCATATTCACGCTTTTCTCACCACCCACGGTGAATCTAATTTTTATCTTTATCCCGCCCCACGACCCACGATATTTGTAATCATCCCTACCCAATTGGATGCGAAGTGGAGCGAATCCTCACAAAACTCGCCCCACTTACTTCTCCAATGTCTATCCATTCAGTTCAGTTTTTTATATATATATTTTATATATTGAAACAATTTTTATTAAAGAATAAAGTCATCAGTCATAATAACGACTCGAAAATATAAAGCACACAACAATGACTCCCATAATGCAAAAGCAAAACGAAGCACCTATACAAAGACACTAATGCGTTGGAAATAGTACGTGCAATTATAGCAAGTATACCTGTAACACAAGTAATAAATCGATGAATATCGAATATCGTATTTACAAAAATTGAAGTGATAAACTCAAAGTAATCACACAAGAAGAATAATGAATGGTGATAAAAACTATAAACTAATATTGTAGCAACTAAAGTAAATTGAAGCAATTATTGAAGAAGAACACATTGATGCCGACTCACAAAGGTATCGAATATAAATGGGTAGCTGGGTTTATTGCTAAGTACGATGTTAACTATCATTCAAATGCTATAGCGACGAAACAATACTTATCTACTCGACAAAATTTTTGTAATAACTCATAAACTATGTCTAGTTAGAAGTTAATAAAAGAATGCTATTGTGATACATGTGTATGTAAACCCTAACAATCTTATTATCTTTTAAGTTTTTATTAGTCGTTGGAATCCTAATCTTATTTCTAAGTAGGATTAGAACTCAAATTGATAGCTTAAACTCCATTATTCACACGGTCTAACTTAGCTCTCTTGATATTAAGTCACAATTCATAATTAAAGGCCGCTCTCGCTAGCTTTTACAAGATTAAGCATTAAGATTAATGAAACGAATAGATAAGCAAACATATGCTATAACATTAAATAATAATTAAGCAAAGTAATTTAGACAATAAACCCAACTAAAATGTACTTAGCTCACGTCTTAGCAAATAACATCAATCCAAATAAAATGCAAGTTCATAGCAGTCAAGTAAAGCAACAAAAAAAGGAATCACAGCGTCCTAAGGTTTCTTCTTTGTGTCGCGAGTCGGTGCTGCAGTGCTCCAGGCTCCTCAAACCTCTCTCGATGGCTATTGTCGTTTGAAAACTTCTCTTGACCTTCGACGATTGTGGTTCTCCGATGCTGAAGACAAGGGGTGTTCCTCGAATAAAGCTTTCTTTCTCAACTGGTTTATGCGTTAAGTGCAGCTCTCTTTCTAATGGTATTCTCCTTGACTTTATAATAAGTAGAAACCCTAATGTTTTTAATTTTGACCCATTAAATGTCAACCCTAGAAAGTAAAGAAGTATCTTGCCACGTACTTTTCATGAAGGGAAGATGAGACTCATGTACTGTTGTACATGTTTTCCATCTGCTTCAATAAATGTGAGAAGGGACCGCACGCTAAATAACGTCAAATGATAGAGATATAAAAACACTAATATATATAAATTGGTTAAGTTCAAGAACAAACTCATAAAATGTATGTAAAATAGTCTTAAATGCAACTATATGAGCTCGATTACATACAATAACTTAATTCACATAATTCAAGTTTCTGAACAAACTAAACACAAATTTCTCTAGCCAAACCAGGTGGATATAAAATACATGGTGATCAAAGAAATTAAAACCTAGCCATATAATTTACACAACTTATTAAATTATAATCGATTTTATAGAAAATATTGGTTGGTTGTAATTTTCACAACCTCTCTATATATTTGAAACGAAAGAAAAAGAAAAATCATTCCACTTTCAAGCTAAAATAAAAAAAGACATGGCAATAAAATTTAATGTTGTTTTTACAGTGTCTATAATATTACTTTTACTTTGTTCAACAATTAAAGTTCAAGCAGGTGTTCTTGATGTCGTTGCTAAATTTGGCGCAAAGGCCGACTTGAAAATAGATTTAAGTAAGGTAAGTGAAATTGCAAATCACTTTAATACTCCAACGATGAAAACATGCATAATTTATTTATTAATATATTTTGTTTTAGCCATTATTGGATGCTTGGAAAGAAGCTTGTAGTTCAACAACTCCAGCAACAATAGTGATTCCTAAAGGGGTATATCTTTTAAGTCAAGCAACACTAGAAGGACCTTGCAAGGCTCCTATCGAGCTTAAAGTTCAAGGCACTATAAAAGCTCCTGCTGATCCTAAAGCTTTCAAAGAGCCTAAATGGATTGAATTCAATAAAATTGAAAATTTCAAAATGTCCGGCGGAGGAATTTTCGATGGTCAGGGAACCAGAGCTTATAAGAGAGAAGGTTGCGATAAAAAAGACTTTTGTAGTGTACTCCCCATTGTAAGGTTTCTTTTCTTTTGTTAAAATTTGATATTTTTTTTATAGTTATAACTAATATATAGTTTTTTTACTCTATTTTAACTATGAAATTAAACAGAATATAAGGTTTGATTTTTTGACCAATGCGTTGATACAAGACATAACTAGCAGAGATAGCAAACAGTTCCACGTTAATCTTTTGGGATGCAAAAATATTACTCTTGAACGATTCAACGTACGTGCACCTAAAGATAGTCCAAACACAGATGGTATTCACATGGGGAGATCAGATGGAGTTAAAATTATTAACTCAGATATAAAAACCGGTGATGATTGTATTTCGATTGGGGATGGTTCCAAACATGTGGAAATCACGGGAGTAACTTGTGGACCAGGACATGGCATCAGTATTGGCAGTCTTGGAAAGTTCAAAAATGAAGAACCGGTTGAAGGAATTAAAGTAACAAAATGCATCATGAGTGATACTTCGAATGGTGTTAGAATCAAGAGTTGGGCAGGTGAATCTTCTGGCACTGCATCAGATATACATTATGAGGATATCACCGTGAAGAATGTCAGTTGCCCTGTCATAGTTGACCAGAAATATTGCCCATCGAATAACTGCAAAAAGAATGTATGTAAACACTTATCAAAATCCTAATACTGCGAAAAAAAGTTTATCAACCATCTAAATAATATTGTGTTCATGCAGGCAGAATCAAACGTTAAACTAAGCAACATCAGCTTTAAGAACATTCGTGGCACGGCTGCGCTTCCAGAAGTTGTCCGAATCATTTGCAGTGGTACTTTTCCATGTCAAAATGTGGAGCTCGCCGACATTGACATTAAGTACAATGGACCCAATGGACCTGCAGTATCCGAATGTAAAAATGTAAAACCCAAAATTACTGGCAAACAAAATCCGGCTGCATGTGCTGCCCCTGTGCCACCAAACCCTACTCCTACGGTTTAGATAGCCTGCAATGATCAAAGCGAATGTAACTCATGCACCTTTTTATTTTACATAAATGCATTTGTTTCTTTTTAATTCTATGTTATTAAAAAAAGTTGCATTAAATTCAATTGTTTAAAAAATATTCTTGAATAAAAAATAGAACATAAGTGATAATATTTTATGCATTTCGACTTATTTGATTGAACGTTATATGCGGCACATGTAGATGTAAAAAAATTTTCATGTAAAATCAAGTAATAATTATTAAAATTGAATAAAGAACATATTTCTTATCAAATTTTACCTATTCAAATATTGTATTGGTTTTAAAATCATAATAAAATATTGATGTATAAAAGATGTCTTGAAAGCTAAGGTGTATACCAATAAAATAAAAATAAAAATATGTTTTTAATATTTTAAAATTTATTAACTCAACTATTTTTTTATTTTTTTGAACTAAGGTGATTACAAGTAGTATTTGTTCTGAATATACTCTCAACCATTTGACAATGCATGCTCAATCACCCTGCTGCAGCTACTGGTGCTCGAACCCGTGACCTCTAAGAACAACAACCATTCCCTTAACCACTGAGACAAGTTAGTGCGAAGAATAATCTTCTCGCGTCCATCCCCGCCCCATAACCCGTTTCGAATACAAAATATAAAATCATCCTTTCTCCACGACCCGCAAGACTAAAACCATCCCACCCTATCACCCATGTGGGTACTAACACACACCTAATCCTCTCTTTATCCACCCCATGACTCATTCATACAATATATTTAAAAGTAGTAATTAAATATCCGTCAAAGCTTGGTGGTAGTCGACAGTAAAGATCAAGCTGTAATTTCATTTTCTGGTCCTTTATTTGATGGGTCTAATCGATGTAAGGAGATATCTGGTTGTGTGTTTTGTTTTCCCCCTCAAAGTGTGTATTCTTTTCCTCCACTTAGGCTTAGGAATGTTTTTAACGAGGCACACTGACAAGTCGTCGTTTAACCGGTCAAAAATAAATATTTAACCTCTTTCAACAATAAATAAAATAAAGAAATTGAGTAGTATAGGGAAAGAGGGTCGATCCACGAGGAGATTAGCTGGAATTATTGACTTAAATTTTGTTGGATTTGAATTACCAGGAATATCTACAAAACAAGGAAATAAAAAGGGGGTGATATGATTTTGAGTGAAGTAATAAAATTAAAATGCAAAAATTAAAAATGAGGAAAACCAAGTATGTGAAATAGCCTCGAGCTAGCCTTGTCAATTCCTTCGATCATTGAAATAGATTTTTACTCCGGGGATCATGTCGGTTACAGTCTGCGAGGCCCAACCCGTCGCAACTTGCTTCTCTCTCGAGTAACCAATCCTCCCAAGACTATCTTCGAAGGTTGATTCTTAAACAAATTAGCCACTTCTATCGCCGTTAAAGTGTTTAGTTTTGAAAGCAGGAAAAGCCCGACTCAGAAATTGTCTTAAAAAGAATCGCTTCTGATTTTATCTTTCCTTAGCGGACCGCCGCTAAGAGTGTTCACAGGAAGTCAAAATTGCCACAGGCCGATCCTTCCTCCCAACTATGTTTTTAAACGATTCCAGATCAACGAGCTCTTTTTGATTCGAAAAACGATTAAAAACTTTAGTAAGGCCGATTGCCAAACTATCTAAACCGAAAGATAAAAATGTATTCCCGAAGGAATTTAGGCAATGTTCAATTCTCACAATTAGAATTGATTTAGCTAGCTCTTGGCTCAAGAAATTTAGCTAAGCATGGTATTGATTATCATGCTTAACTTAGTTTTGGAAAAATAATTAAATAACATAAAATAAATGAAACAAGAAAATAAAGAAAAAGAACTTGAATTAAAACTAAAAATGTTTACAAAGGTAAAAACTAAAATGATTGATGGATGATCTAAGCCTTTACCAAGGGTGGTATTTATAGGCTTAGATTTACAAAGATAAAGTGATGAAATAATTTAAAATAATAAACAAAAGATAAAACAATTCAAATGTTTTAAAATTCAAATGCAGGAATCTAATCGGATAAGCTGATAACATCTTTTAGAACGTTCCAGAAGCTTCTAGAAGTTGCCACGTCATTGCCACGTCACTGCCACGTCAGACGCGTCGTGCCCGGTGTCGTGCCCATGATGCCAGTCATGACAGAATTATAATAAAAACTGCAGAAATGCCCATTTTCACTGCTATTTCCAGAATTGGATCCCTGCACAAAATATAACGAAAACAACATGTATTAAGCAGCAAGAAGTCCAAATAACTAGAAAAATAGCAAATGAAATATGTCATATTTGAGAACTCATCACACACCTTGCAGGTTTATCTTAATAAAATTATATTTTTGCCGAGCAAAAAAAAATATAAACCAAATTTATTATGAAAAAAGGTATGAAATATCCGTCACTCGGACTCCCACCACATATGTGACATATTCCAATTGTAACAGTTAAAATAATATTTCAATTGTTATAACAAATAAACAATATAGAAAGAACTAAAAAGAAAATAATAAAGAAAAAACTTTAGAAAATAAAAACAAATACCAATAGAATCTAAATAACATATAATGTTAGGAAAATAAAATTAAAAGCAGAAGAATAATATACCTATGGTGAGGACTGAGGAGAAGAAAACAAATATTAGAAAGAAGGTTTGACGATAGACAACAATAAAGAAGAAACTAATAAACTTAAATAATATTATTATATATACAACTTTTCATAAATATCACGAGATAAGTAAATATGAATTATCTTAAACTTGACTCTGATCCAAATTAAAAATTTTAAAATATTTATATATTTGATAAAATCAAAATCAAACTCAAACTCAATCATAATATATATATAATATTATTTACCATAAATTTGCAAAGTTTCAAACTGATTTTTTAAAAATATTTATATAATTGATATGATCAATCTCAAACTTAATTATATTTTTAATAATATTTAAAATAACATGTTATAAGATCTGATAAGGAGGGTATAAAGTCATATTCACGCTTTACCCACCACCCACGGCGAATCTAATTTTTATCTTTATCCCGCCCCATGACCCACGATATATGTAATCATCCCTGCCCAATTGGATGCGAAGTGGGGCGAATCCTCACAAAACTCGCCCCACTTACTTCTCCAATGTATATCCATTCAGTTCATTTTTTTTATATTTGTATCAATTGAAACAATTTTTATTAAAGAATAAAGTCATCAGCCATAATAATTCAAAAGATTCTGGAAAATTCAAATCTAAAGAGAGGGAACCTTCATGGGAAGCTAAAAAAGGTGAAAGGTGCCCTAAAAAATGGAACTCGGAGCAAGACTCAGACTTCAACAAAAGAGCAACACTCCTGGAAAGCAAGATTAATGCCATTGAGGAAAATGGAAATTTGGGAGATATAGATTCTGGTAAATTGGAAGAGCTGGAAATGTTGAAAGAACAATTATATTACTTTAAAAGCACAAGAGGATGTATGGAAACAAAAATCGAGATTAAATTGGTTACTCAAAGGTGACTTGAACACTGCCTATTTTCACAGAGTAGTAAAATTTCGTGCAAAAAAAATACAACCAGAAGAGCAAACTTGGGCCTAAAAGGTGAATCGAATCCAAAAAAAACTGAGACAATTCCTCTTCAACCACTTTGTCAATCATTTAAGATGTAAACCTAGGAAATTGGATGCAGTCTTTGAACTAAATTTTAAGGAGCTGGACGTTCAGGAATCAACTGATCTGGAGAAACCATTCACACTTGAGGAAATTAAGGCAGCTGTATGGAATTGTGATGACTCTAAAGCCCCTGGTCCTGATGGTTTTAATGGCTTATTCTTTAAGAAATACTGGGAGAATGTGAAAGAAGATCTTTTGCAAGCTTTCAAAGATTTCCACAACAGTGAAAATTGCATAACATAAACACTTCGTTTCTAGCCCTGATTCCTAAGAAGCCAAATCCTAAAAACATATCAAACCTCAGACCAATCAGCCTGGTTAGCTCAATCTATAATTTTTTTTGCAAAAGTACTAGTTGGTCGTTTGTGTGGAGTGCTAGAGAATCTAATAAGTGACACATAGTGTGCGTTCGTGAAGGGTAGGCAGATTTTCGATGGTGTGCTTGTTGTAAACGAAATAATTCACTTTCTGCAGAATGAAGAATCAAAAAAGGAAGGCATGATACTCAAACTTGACTTTTCAAAGGCATATGATTGTGTCAGATGGAACTTTATTATGATGGTGATGGACATAATGGGATTTGGTACCAAATGGAAGAGTTGGGTATTAGAATGTATGTCTACAACAAAGGTCTCAGTCCTACTCAATGGCTCACCAACTAAAGAATTCAGAATGTTTAGGGAATTGAGACAGGGAGACCCCTTGTCCCCTTTACTGTTTATATTGGTGATTGAAGCTCTACACCTATTGTTTGAAAAAGCAACTCAGATCGGGAAAATGAAAGCGATCCAAAACTTGCTGCCGGAAACAATTTTATCGCATCTGCAGTTTGCAGACGATACTATACTTTTTTTAAGACCAGGGGAACAAAACTTGGACTATGTTAAGAGGATCCTGCACAGTTTCGAAATTTAATCAGGCTTAAGCATAAACTTTAAGAAATCGGGCATTGTTGGCATAAATGTGGATGGTGATACAATAAAGTCTCTTGCAAGAATTTATGGATACCAGATAATTAATCTCCCAATCAAGTATTTTCGAATGCCATTAGGAGCAGGCCCGAGAAAAGTAAGCACATGGGATCTGGTAATTGAAAGGTGTATGCAGAAATTACCAAGCTGGAAGAGCAGAACTCTAAGCTTTGTTGGAAGAATAGTGTTGATTAATTCAGTCTTATCAGCCTTACCCCTATATTACATGTTAGTTTTTGAAGCCCCTAGAATGGTGATAGATAGATTTGATAAAATTAGAAGAAGCTTTCTATGGGGAAGTTGGAATGGCTCAAAAAAATTGACCAGAGTAAACTGGGGTCGTATATGCAAACCAAGAAAGATGGGAGGAGCAGGAGTCTTAAACTTAACGATAAAGAATAGAGCCTTACTTGCCAAATGGAGATGGAGATTTGTGAAGGAAAAGAAGGCTATGTGGAGAAAAATTATTGCAACGAAATATGGAGAAGATGAAGAAATGTGGTCGAGGAAATGTAAATCAAAAACTAAAGCATCAACGATTTGGAGAGGCATCACAAAAAACCTCTTGATGAAGTTTATCACTGGATGAGCAAGGTAGCCTACAAATGGAAATTAGGAGATGATAAGGCGATTCTGTTTTGGGAAGATCGGTGGACTGGTGAAAATTCACTAAGAACAAACTTTCCACGATTATATAAACTGTGCAACAACAAAGGGGTAACAATTTCAGCCCTGACTGGTTCAGTTTCGTTTCAGGAGCTACTTTGGACTTCAATGTTCTCAAGGCCATTGCTAGAAAGAGAAGAATTAGTGCTGGAAAATCTGAAGAAGGAAGTGGTGGGTGAGGCTATAAAGAAGGAGATACCAGACAGAATTATTTGGCTACATGACAGATCGAGAAACTTCACAGTAAAGAAATTGACAGAACTGATGGAGAATGTGGAAGTTGAGACTAATCTGTTTGATTATAATTCGATATGGAGTATTAAAGTCCCTCCTAAGGTGAAATCCTTTTTATGGATGCTAAAGCTTAATAAAATACCAACCAAGGGATTCTTGCTAGATAGAGGCTTAAAGCTCGAAAACTTCAAAAAGGAATGCCCTTGGTGCGAGTTAAGTGTAGAGACTTCAAATCACATGTTTGTGGAATGTAGGGTAGCACAGTGCTTTTGGGTAATGTTTTGTAATTGGTGGACTGTGATTTGGCCAAAAATTGAAAGTATAGAAGACTTATTAGATTTTTGCTTGGCTAACCATGGAAAGGGGATAGTGAAAACAGTGTGGCTTATCTCAGTAGCAGCAGCCCTTCGGAGCTTATGGCTTGCTCGAAATGAAGTCGTTTTTAAGGCAGAGAAACTTCCAGTGAAGGATATCCTGTTCTTTACGAAAATGAGGGCTTACATATGGATAAAAGCAGTGAATGAGAGTATCCTTCTAAATGAAAATAATTGGTGGAGTAACCCGGTGAAATGCATCGTGATGAACAAATGCAACCTTGAAGAAAAAGCCCGTAAGCCTACCTCTGCAAGTACAATAAATTCAATGTAGATGGTGCTCATAAAGATGGTAAGGGAGGATGTGGTGGAGTACTAAGGAATGAAAAAGGTGATGTAATAGCAATGTTTTCTGGACCAGTGATAGACTTGGAGTCGGATTTTTCGGAACTCACAGCAATAAACACAACTTTGAAGGTGTTTCTGGAAGCAGGACTTAAACACAAATTTAAACTGGAAATTGAATCTGATTCTCAGGTAGTACTGAATTGGATTGCAATTCCATTGATAAGACCTTGGCGCTGGTGGGATGTGTTTGATGAACTAGACTCATTATCAAGGGACATTGTAACAATGAAATTCTCTTTCGTTCCAAGATGGTTGAATTCGATGGCGGGCCATCTAGCTAAAGAAGGACTACAAATAAGTGATCTATTTAAAGCATGGTGGTAATTCGTGACCAACTGTAGAATCTCGATAAGGGCTGGTGAGGTTTCCATAGGAGAACTGTCCTAAGTTTTATGTCTGTTAATTATGTAATTTGGTGAACTTTTGCAGCTACAAGGGGTTCTTATCTTGTAAACTGTACCTAATTGAGCATTACTCTTTTTTCCTATTTAGGTCTAGAGGTGTTTTTAACGAGGTCCTTGACTAGGGTTGTTTTAATAAAACAAAGAATATTGCTGAGCAAAAAAAATGAAAACTGATATATTGTTGCTTCACATACTAGCACCTAGCAAGTTGGATTAATTTCGGGTAATTTAATTAATCTATTTAATATTTAAATATATTATATTTAAGCACTAGTTTTCTAAACTAATATATTGTTGATTTCTAAATATTAAATAGATTATATATATATATATATTAGCAAATAACTAGTTAAGGTTTTTGTATTTATTTTTATAAGTAATGGGCTTTTTATATGTTACTACTATCTATTAATAAAAAATGTGTGATAATGGGCTTTACCTAACCTTAATTAGTTCATATTATATATGTATATGTTTTCTTATTCAAACCAAAAAGATTATTACTAGTATTATGTAAGTTGCTATTTATTATCGTGCTATTATATGATTGAAAACCCAAAATATTAGTATGTTATATTAATATCCTTTATATCTTTTTTTGATTGGCAAAAGAGTATGATTTTATTAATAAGAATCATACAGTGCCATCACACTCCATGGTCTCATTAAAAACCTCCCTACACCTAAATGGAGGAAAAGAGTACTGAGGAGTATGAGATAAAGAACAAACGCTAAAAACAACCAAACAAACACGAAAAAACTAAAGCAAGAAACCAAAACACAAAACATTCACGCTAGCATGCAAAATCAAGATATGCGATCAACACCACCCCTCGCTAAAAAGTCATCCAAGCAATTCGCTTCTTGATTAAAAACATGAATACATGAGCTCAACAATAATCCCCCTCGGATGCAATTTCAAGGCCAAAAGATGTCTTCAAGCACCCAAAAAATGGTCTGATGTTGCGTGTTTCCATACTATTCGATCCTCACACTTTTAACAAACCACACCACGCCACTCTATCGACACAAAGGAAATCACGCACCACAGCTAATGAATAATTCCACCATACCTCGTTGTAGATTACCACACCACATATCGCCTAACAAACTCGCTTGATCCCCTCCCACACACGGTACTTATACTCCTACTATACCACAAAAACAAACATCCAAGAACCGAGCAAATCCGTCTCTTCTCTCGAATGTCAAAAACATCCGAAGAAGGCGTAAACACATAAACAAAATCATTAATAAACCATATCTTATTCACCATACCATCACTTGATGTTTTTAATTTAGTCACATATAAAATGACCATCGCACACCTTTATTGTCACAAAAAGCGTTGAACCGATTTACGCTTTAACGTTGAACCAATCCCTCTCACATTCCACGACCACAAACTCAACGCTCTTCGCAATTATTTTCGTTCTCGCGCTTCAATCATACGCGTGATATCCTTTATAATTTCTTGTTCGTTTTCAATTGTCTTCACCCCAATCAGTTTACCCAATTTCAATGTTTCCTCCGCTTCTCTAAAAATAATCTGTTTCCAGTTATAGAAGTCCGAATCTGACAAAGAGCCATTAGCAATTACCTCTGATAATTTTTGGTTTTTCTTCGGATGACCTCTGCCCTTTTTTACCAGCTTCGCTTCAGCCTCACCTTGCTCACCAGGCGATAAAAAACTCAGTTCAATTTTTGAAACCTGCCGTAACCTTCTAAACTCTCTATTGTATTCAATTGTTTGGGCCTTATTAGCCCTAGGAATTTCTATCATTGATCCATCAACACGTGGGCTCAATTCATCAGCTACTAGTTCTTCGACAACTAGTTCAGCACACGGTACCCCCACATTGTTTGAAAAAACACCCACCATAGCATCACTCGGAAAAACATCCAGAATTCGTTAACTTTCCCTTTCACGATGGACAAAGCTTACATCTTCATCCGCCATCCAACTTGCCGTCCTCATGACACGCCAATCCCCCCTATTGTTCTCATTCCACACACGATCAATTTGGCTCGATCCCAGAGCCGAATAAGAGAAAGAATTGGGTACCAATGTATCATTTGCTGACCTCCCACTTATAGACACCTTAACTAGGCTAGACATATCCATGTTCAAATCCTCAGTACTCATTGTATCTTCCGAGCAGTTCGCCGCCTCACAACTACAATCACACTTAGGGCCAATCGCTTCCTCAATTTCTGTAACGCGAATTGTGAAGATGTTATCGTTAATACGTAAGTCCATAATTACTTCATCTATGTGTGAAATTCAGTCGGTTTCGATCTGAAATCGACACCGTTCAAACGTCGAATTCGCCAAAGTCTCAATGTCAATCCGTACGAGTTTGCCCCAAATCGCTGCAATATTCTAAAATGTTTCTTCAGACCATCCATGAATAGGAATTCCACTTACTGAAAGCCATACCCTTCGATTCGGTAAAAATGATGTAGGCGACCATTCAATTAAATTTTCAAACCATGTTTCTAGACGCCTAGTCTCCAAAATTCTATTCCTCGATTCTTTATCTTCAAACATGAATAATACAAGAGAGCCCACAACTCGCATCAACGTAAAACCTGTCAATTTCGCCTTTGTAATCTCATTTGCAAGATTCGCTATTTGGCTGGGTTGACGGCAAAAACCCAAAGCGCAATTCTGTAAAATTTCTCATTTATCGGCATCAACAACCCCATCCACGCATTTGTGTTTCTCTTCCACTCTAGATTGCTCTTTCGCTATGATCTGATCATCACCATCCTCATCCTTGTTAAGCCGCCTCACTGGATTTCTTTTGGAATTGTTCATATGATCTTGATCATCCCACTATTTCTGGATCTCCTTGTTCGTCCTTGAATTAGTGTTATCACATTTTCTTCTCCAAAACGTATCCCTAGTCTCCCTTTGCGCCAACATTACCTTTAATTTGTATCCGTAAAGCCGAAATCCATGAAAACGCTATATGATTCAATCTGCATCCGCCTTTGACTCCAAACGTACAAATCCGAATCTGGTTCCATCTCTCGCTCTCTTTCTTGGTACAAATACATCCACAACTTCATGTCTGTCGAAAACTTGTCAAACGCCTTGCTAGTGTAGTTGCTCCAACAAGTTTGATACAAAAATCATCCACACTCTTTGAATCTGATTTCCCGAGCTCGTTTTCCTCACCATTAAGGTTGCGTGCGCACCTCTAATTCTTACTTGAAATTTCAATTGTGCACACAGTTTTAATCAAAAATATTCACAAACAAATGGTGTGCACACATCAAATCCAATCCATTTTCACTTCTCATGCAAAAGATGCAAACGTTGATACACAAGGTTTCGTAGTCTCAAAGTGCAAACCAGAGGCAGTGAATCGCGTTGCTGATTGGTGTTGCGGTACTATGTGTTATCAATTTGAGAACTCCCTTATTATTATTATTATTATTATTATTATTATTATTATGTTATATTTAAACTAAAATCAAAAAAGAAATAAAAATTATAAACCAGATTAAGTAAAACCCAATGCATATATAATAGTTAAATAAAAGCCCGAGTCTATTTATCAGTCTGTTTACATTAAAAACCCAAAAATATACATATTACATAATAGAGCCGTTTGGCCCAAAAGCCCTAATCTGATAACATAGGACAAACCTTAATTCCTATCTTGGGCTGTTGATCGAACGGTCCAGATTGTCTCTGATGGAAGAAGCCCTAATTTCCCTCCTTTTGCCCTGACACCGCAAGATCCCAACCGTCGGATCTAGTTTGTGATCAGATGGCCCAGATTGAAGGACCGCCCTTCCAAATTCCCCACGCGCTTGACTCATCAACTCTCCAGACCGTTCAGATCGCCACGTTGGCCTGAAGGATCATCAATTGCTGCAATTTTTCTGTTCCCCTCCTCTTCGCCGTTCCGCCATGTCGGCATATGCAACCAAATCAGAATTTTAAACAAAATATGCCAACAAAAAAGTCAGAAAGGACAAAGCAATGCGCCAAGAATTTTAGGATACACAACGGAATCGGCAGGTGGGCCAATGAGATGTTTTTCATTTTCATATTCCTTTTCTAAATTGATGTAATATTTGGCTATAAAGCCGAAACAAAACAATGTAACCAAGGGAGGCATCAATGGGGAATTTCAAAAATCAATAGAAAGCAAAACTATCAAAGTTTCAGAGGTATCATCTTCTCGTTTTTTAGCATTCATCGACATCCTCATTTCGAATTCAAAAATACACCAAAAAGAGCTAGGGTTTCGTGTTTTTACCTTTTGACGGTTCACCCTCTTTCGCGTCGGTTTTCTATCCCTCATTGACGATAAACCTTCCGGCCTTGCAGAGGCTATGCAAGGTGAGCCGAAGGGAACGGTAACCCAAAAAGGGTTCGTTTTGGGTTTCGGCTTTCACAAAACAAAGGGGTTTTTCATCGTTTTCGAAGGGTCTGAGTTGAGATTTGGGTTTTAAAAGCGAAAATGAATCGTTTTTTGGTGTTTGGAGGGTTCGCCGGCCGCCGACTAGCGATGACCGACGTGGTGAGTTTCGGCATCGAGAGGACGAGAGAGAGGGAGGTTTTTAGGATTAGCAAAAGGGGTCTGAAATGTTTATAAACGTTTTTATAATGTTTAAAAGATTTAATATTGGCGAAATCTTGTTTTTGGTCCTTTCGCGTCGCGCTATTTACGCGCATATGGGTTTCCGCGTTTTGCAATCACGTTTTTGGTCCCTGTGGTTTTCGAAATATTTCAGTTTCGTCCATTCTCGAGCCTAATCTTATCTCAAACGTTTTAATCCCCTTTTAGTCCCTGAAGCTCTTGATTTTGTTTAATTTGGTCCTTTCCAGTTTTTAAACATCTCTTTTATCATGCATGTTTTTAATTCCTGTTCTTTATTACATGTCTTAAATTTCAGTCCCACATTTGTAACGTTATGCTTTATATACATTGTTATTATTGTTTGAGCTTTTAATATAGTTTATGTGTTGTTATTTTGTTAAGTGCGTGTATATATACGATATGTATATTCTGCATGTTACCTATAGTATATTATATATTCATTATGTAGTTCATTATATATTTATATATTATAGTTCCATATATATAGTTGATTCTATTTCATGTTGGCCCTTTAATTCTGTTAGTTTTCTCAGTTTATACATAATGTTTTAAATGTATAATATATAATTTTTATATAACGTGTAGTTTTAATATATGATATATAATTTTATATAAAAACGGTTTTAATATAACATATAGTATCATGTATATAATGTATTGTTATTATAAAATATGTAATGTGTATCCGTTTACAAGCTTGGGCCTTGGGCTTTGGGGGCTTAGAATATTAGGGTTAAGTTTAGGGCTTTGCTTAGTTCAGGTGGGCTTGGCCTAGTTAGATTGAGCCTTTTAGGGATTTTTAGATGGGGTCAATTTAATTGTTTCAAATTGTGCGCTCGTTTCATAGGGGCACGGTTCCTACAATTAAGTTGGTTTCGGTTTAGAGCTTTAATCGAATTTAGGGCTTTAACTAGTTTAATTAGCTTAAATTTGTCTTTGCCTTATTGGGACGAATATTAAGTAAATTAAACCGATTAAACATTTCTTAATTATTTCTTTAAGATAAAGTTAATATTAAATTTAGATGGACACAACACAAGATAATTCATAATTTATTAGGACCTTCTAGTTTTTAGGGCACAATTAATTTAGGGTTAATATTAGAATCACCTAATTAATAATTAGATCACTAATCGTACTCCCATAATTTGGGCCTTTTAGGATAGGACCTTGGGTGGGCTTTTTGTGTTTACCTTAAAGCTTTTTTATGACATGCATTTATATTTATCACCCATATGACTTTTAGTGGGTTGACACGTTAATTAATCAATTTAAACCATACAAAAGGGAGGTATCTATTAGGGGTGGGCAAAAATACCTGACTCGGTTCACTCGACCCGACGACCCAAACCTAAAAATGCCGGGTAATTCTCGAAAAAAATTACCCGACCGGGCTGGGTACCCGACCTAGAAAATTTCCCGGGACACAGGCCAAAAGTTTCCCCTTACCGGGTACCCGACCCGACCCGATAAAATTTAATATATATATTTTTATATTTAAAATTATATTTTTATTTTATGTTTTTTAATATTTTTACTCTAAAATTAAGTTTAAATCCCTAAATTGTTTCTATGTTTGTATTATATTCTTTTAAGTTTTAAGTTTAATTTTTTTAATATTTTTTTGTTTAACATGTGATTTTTTTTTTAATTTTAAAATTTTAAAAAAATAGGAACCGGGTAGTCGGTACCCGATTACCTGGGTACCTAAATTTTACGGGTACCCGAATATAATGGGCCTGGACACGGGCCGCTTAATGAGGTATCCGGATGAACTGGGTTCCCGACAATGCCCACCCCTAGTATCTATTAACTTCGATATTTGTGTCAAAACAGTATGAACTCAATGGATGTTGACCAAATATTTGGGTTAGTCTTTACCGTCTCGAGGTAAGCGATAATTTAAAAAGGGAAATATCATAACATCATTCCTAAATGTTTGCATCATGCATAAAGGTGACGTACGAAAGTCGAACCATAAATTAACACTCCAGTCAGACTTATATGATGTCGGTTTAATCTATGGTCCGATGTATCATCATTCTTATTAATTAAATGCCTAATTAATTCCAAAGCAACAATTTGATAAAGCCCGTACAATTAAAGTCAGATTTTCAGTTAAGAACATCTAATTAAATTCACTTTAAACTTTAAATAATTTCCATCGATTAAAGGCAACAAATATTTTGGTACCGATTTCCGAGCATGATGGGGTGCTAATCCTTCCCCACACGTAACAAACTCATGAATCCTTTTCAAAACTAATCTCTAGTTTTATGGTGTCTGACCTACCTTAGTGGCCGGTGACGACTCCAAGTTTGTATCGTTTTCCAAAATTCAGATTTCAAAAAGAAAATCCCATGTTAACAAATCTTTTTCAAAAGCGGGATAATTAAAAGTAATTTTCAAAAAACATTATTACATCTACATGCCTCATTAAAAAACCCCTTTCTATGAAAGGGGAAAAAGAGCGCATGATGACAATCAAAAGTACAATAAGAAAACCAACACCTTAACCTTAGCACAACAAGGACACTCAAACACAATAACCTTTAAGACCAGACTCAGTATATCGACCTTCATTGCTAGCATGGAACCTCATCGAATACAATTCAGTGTAATCAAAGGGCTTATACAGCATGGGGTGTGCTTCATCCACCAGCTCCTCTGGTGCCTTTATCATGTAACCAGCTTTCGGGACTGTAAAAAGTCCGACGGAGTATCTCGGCTTGTCTCCATTTAGCATAACTCGGTGATAAGTGGCCTTTAATCGCCCATTTAACCATGCCTGCAACATTATACATCCAAATGATCCATCCTTAATTTGCATATATAAAAAAATTTAATGGAATTAAGACTTACATGGAGAGATTCTCCAATGATGACGATGAAAGAGTCTTTGGACGGAATACAATCGATCCATTCTCCAGTGCTGCTGCTCTAAACTCCCAATCCGTTAACCTCATTTTGGTACAAAATGGTCACCAAGTCCAAGTCGGTGTGAGCCCCGAGGCCAACCTGACCATAATGAGATGAACACATTATCTTTAAACATTATCATCTAAATGCACTAAAAACAAAACCTACAAGTTAAATGTTGTAGCATAATGGTTAACCATGAATACCCCTACCTGCGGTTCACTGGTTCTCGGCCCTTCATATCTGATCAGCTTAAGAAGGTATTCACTGTACTTCATGTGCTCATCCATGTATTTCTCTACTTGGAAAATCTCCAATATCATTCTTTTTATCATCTGATCCAACTCAATTATTCCCTTTGCGTAGGATTGTATAATTTCGCTGTCGATACATACAAACATATACATAAAAGAAATTACTTGAAAACTAAGCATATTAAAGTGAAGTTGAAAACCTGAAACTTGTGTTTCCTTGAGGCCAAAACGTACGAGTCTGGGCTTCGACGTTTTCAAGAACATGTGCATCGTCGAAGTTGATGCTCTCGAACAATGGTATTTTAGGGTGTTGGCCGATATACCCGTGGTAAGGTGTTTTGGAAACGTTTTGAGATTTGATTTCCAAAGGTAGATCAAATAACTCTTCCGAGGCATTGAATATTGTTTCTCGGATCTCCAAAGGGATCTTGTCGAACAAAGCCTGGAAGCAGCCGAACTCTTGAAGGGCTTGTTGGACTTGCGCTTTCACTGAATCCCACTGATCGATGCCCGGTTTTAGCTCCGGCTTCATGAAATCGATGGCTGGAAGCTTCGAAGGAGTGTGTGAGCCCATTTCTTAGGCAAAGTAGAAAGGAGGTTTGTGGATGGTTAGAGTTGTTTATGCTTATTGGGACTTAAATAGTGAACAATTGTGTTAGGATATGTAAATTGTAAACTATTGTAGATAAGGGCGGTCTTTTGATCGAGTCGAGTAAAAAAATATTGAGTTATTTGAGTTGACGCATAATATTTTGCAACTCAAACTTTATTTAAATTTTTTTCGATTCGAGTCGAGTTTTCGAGTTCCGATACAAATTTAAATGTAATTATTGATTGTATTATAGCATAATTTGATTATTGTTTAAACAACTTTCTCTAATCATATAAGATATGCATATATATATATATATATTATATTTTTTCATATGTGACATATATTTCATCATATTTTTATATTGGAAGATGCAATAAAAATGACTTTTTTAAATGACATTTTATGATCTTTTTAATTTTTATGGTAATTAATTTTTTAAATTAATTACTACTTTTAAAAGCATGTATTTAAGGAAACTAATCCTAAGAGTTTTATTTGGATTATTTACATTTAAGGGAAAATATTATCTTTTCAAAAAAATTACCAAACATATTTTTTAAAATTAAAGAGAAATGATTATTTCTTTAATTTTTAAAAAAATTACCAAGTTAACTTTATTTACCATTATTTACAATTTAAAGAAAATAGATTATTCACTTTTTTTAAAAGATTACCTAAAAGATTTCATTAATTGTTTATAATTAAGGAAAGGTATTATCTTGCTTTAAATGACTTACCAAGTTAAAGATAATTTTACAGTAAATGACATGTACTGCAATGTACCACTATTTATATATACCGCAATGTATCATTAACTGTTTTAATTAGTTTTGAAATCTTAGAGACCAAAAGTGTTATTATCCCCTTTAAGAATAAAATCTTTAAAAAGTAATTTTTATATTACTTTTTCATATTTTCTTTTATTTTTAATTAAAAAATAATTAAACTTCTATTAATATAATAATTCCTAGGGTAAAGTTCACAAATGATCACTAAACTTTGATCAATTATTCAATTTGGTAACCAAACTTCCAATTCATTCAATGCTACTAATAAACTTTTAGTTTTGTTTCAATTTGATCACTGACTCGTAAACAACCGTTAAAAGAGTGATGTGACTATTAAAATACATTTAGTCCTTCAGGTTTACACATTCAAACAATTTAGTCATAATTCGAAAGAAATAATAAATTTGACCCTCATTATTTCAATTTGACCCTATCTTTAGTTGGAGATAATTTTATATTTTATTTTGATCCCTCAATTATAACTAATGTTAGCTTGTCCCTCATAAGTCTCAATCCTGTTAGTATTCAATTAAGTTGAATGGTGATTAAAGGAACAAAAATAATGATAATAATAAAATGAATGTAATACCTAGGAGACTCAAAACCCTGTTCTTAACCTGGTAAACACGTGGCTTAACTGATTAAGCGAAATCCAAGCTCTGTCAAGTTCTTACCCATTTTATTCTTAAGGGTAAAGTACACAGATGGTAACTAAACTTTGTATAAAAATACAAAATGGTAACCAAACTTTTAAAAACTACAAAATAGCAATTAAACTTTCGATTTTGTTACAAAACGGTAACTCCACCATTAACACTCGTTAACCCCTTAACGGTAGGCTGATTGTGCTTGCCACATCCTACGTCCATTTCCACGTAATATCAATAAAATAAAAATTTAAAAACAACAACTATTTATTCTTTAACTCTTACGAAAATAGATCAAAATCCCCCTTTTTGAAATTTCTATGAACTGTTCTTCATGTTCATGGGTGTTTTTCATTAGTTCATTCGATTTTCCAGATACCGATGATGTTTTATCGTCCGCCCCTGCTTGTCAGTATCAGAATCTGAAGAGCTAAACACTAAACAATCCCTCTCTCCTTTCTAAACTCGAATTCACCATTAAAGTTACCCAGAAATTCAGTGGTTGGTTCTTCTTCATTCTTGATTTTATAATGCTCAGATCCATTTGGGCTCTTAAATATTCGTAGTTATCATGAAGACAACCGCCGAAGAATTGAAAATATACCCACTTATGTTTCATCAATTTATTCAATATTTTAGAATATTTTTTCACCAAATCAGCAACTGGTGAATTTTCATTCCTTTGGGTGTTTAATCTCTTCAATTCTTTGCTAAAATTAGGGGTAGATGTCGTTTATTACTAGAAATGGTTTTTGAGGTAAGGGTTTGAAGCTAGATCTAACGTGAAAAAACATTTGGATTGACTCGATTCTTCGACTCACGAACCCGCTCTAACTCGGAAATTAAATAGTTCTTCAGATCTATCAACCCTTGAGTAAAAGCTTACACAAAAACTCAGTGGGATTTTTCGATGAAAATGTGGACATATTTTTTTGGATTTGAAACTAAAATGGAAGAGGAATGCAGTGAAGGGAGAAAGAGAGTTAAAGTGAGCAGTGAAGAAGATAAGAAATTTTCATTTTGTTTTTTTACTATTTTTATTAATATTATGTGGAAATGATCTTAATGAGGTGGAAATGGACATGAGATGTAGCACGCACAGTCAGCCTGTCGTTAAGGGGTTAACGAGTTTTAACGATGGAGTTACCATTTTGTAACAAAATCGAAAGTTTAATTGCTATGTTGTAGTTTTTGAAAGTTTAGTTACCGTTTTATATTTTTATACAAAGTTTAGTTACCATATGTGTACTTTACCCTATTCTTAAACTATAGTCATGTGTAATATCAGAAATTAAATAAAACATTAAAGTACCCAACTACCCCTCATTATTATGGGATTGTATGTTCGAGAGTCGAGGGAAATCCCAAAAATTTACAAAAAGCTTCCTCAATCCCTCCCCCTCTTCAGCATTGCTGATCTAGGCTACCGCCCCCTGTGACCGTCACGGCTGGCGTCGGCATGACCAACACCACGCCGCGACACCAGCCCTAGCTATCACTCGTAGAGTTTTGCCGCCGTTTGTCATGGGCAATGGTTTAAAGGTTTGTCGAGAATAAGTTCATATGCCTCTGTTTTTCAACGTTTTTGACGTCAGTTGGAGTCCGTTCACCGCGTCACCGCTTCGAGTGAGTTCCTCGGGTCGAGCCTAACAAAACCTTACCCTTATATCACCCATTCGTTGCCATCTGGTGGATCATTAGAGCTACGCCAGTTCTAGCGATTTGCTTCGAGATTTGGTAAGTTTGGGTAAGATTTCTAACTTGGTACTAGATTAAGGTCGGTATGGTTGAATATGAGGTTGTTTCGTGCATTTTAGGCCTTTTCCGACCATTTTGGTCGCGCGTGGCGACCACGCGCCGTCCCAAGGTGATTTCCGGCCACCTGGGACGATGGTCCTTGAGTCAAACCGGCCTGACTGATTTGAACTCGGTCTGGCCACTAGTTTGGTCTAGTCTGATCGACCTGGTTTGATAACCCATTATATCGATTGTTAAAATCTTGTGGGCCGACCTTTTTAAGCCCAATAACTTTAGAATCAAACCCACATGGTCCAAACCCAAAACCTGACCGGAACCCATGTCTAAACCGACACGAGTCTGATATATACCTGACTCGAACCAAGTCAACCCGATGATTAAGTTAACTCGCCCAAGTCAATTCAGTGAGTCAACTCAGTAAGTTAACTCGCCCGACCAGTTAACTGCTGGCGTCACCTTTGACCAGTTGACCGTTGCGTTAGTATTGACTTTTACCGTTGACCACTGACATCAATGTTTACTTTGATCGTTGACTTTAACCTAAAAGTTAACTTTTTTCTAAAAACCTCTATTTTATTATTATCGACGTCCTGAATTCGTTTTTTAAGCTTGTTTTGTGAAATTCTAACCCGAAAGCCTCCATATTTGACCTTGAACCCAAGAGTGCATGAGTTTAAATATTTAGTTTAAGAGCAATTTGAATGAGGACTGATTAAGGGTATTGTTTTATTGAAGGTATCCATTTATCTTTGTATCCGAGATGTCGAGGGACGTTGAATTCGGGTTCGAGAGTGTTTGAAAGGCGTTTCAAGGGGTCGACTATTGTAGTAAGGATTCAAGGTAATACATTACTACCTCTTGCATGCTTTATGATACATGTAAGTATTTGGTTAACACAATTATGACTATGACAAGAGTACTATTATTTTCCGCATAAATCAAATTGATTTTGGAAATAGGAATGAATCTGGTTAAAGTCATAATAGTCAAATAAGATGGCTAATAAATCGAAAAGATATGGAATGCGATAAATAATTAACAAGGCAATAAATCTCCAAACCCAATTGATAGTGTTTAAGGACTCAACGTCTGAAATATTTGGTTATGAAATCCCGAAAATACCATTGAGGTATAAGGATTACAAAGTTACTCTGGACAAAGAAATGAGTTGGAAATCTATTTTTATCTGATAAAGCAATTGAATGCATCTAAAAATTTGATCTAACTGTGAAATTCTAGTAACGTGATTCAAGCTTGTGAGTTGACGAAATATTAGGATTCCGAATTTTGAATAATCTTCAAAGAAAAAAAATTACAAGAAATTATTTGTATGTCTGGAATTATCAAACAATGCAAATTATCGAATTGATTGAAACGACTAAAATGACTAAAGGATTGAAAGTATCGATAATACCAAATTGATTAGAATGGGCGTAATGACCGAAATCACTGAAGTACCCTTGGGCATTGAATTTAACAAATTAATTGGAAGAACTGATAAACTCTCGAGAATTGCAATGAATGAAGTATTAGAAAGTACTGAAATGACCTGAAGTATTAGCAAATTCAAGGACTATCAAGTGGATCTACCAAAGGCAAAGTCTTCTTCCAAGACATCTCCTCACACTATTAATCAGGTTTTATCTTACAATAGCATTTCTATTCCATATCAGCATTATATTAATTCTGTTGATATTTTAAAAGAACCTAGTTCTTATAAACATGCTGTTGCACATGAATGTTGGAGAAATGTTATGGTTGAAGAAATTAAAGCTTTAGAGAATAATAGAACTTGAGATTTAGTACTTTTGCCTCTAGGAAAATAAACAATTGGTTGTAAATGGGTTTACAAGACTAAGCTGAAATCAGATGGTACTTTAGAAAGGTATAAAGCTAGGCTAATTGCAAAAGGATACACTCAACATCCAGGCATAGATTTTATTAATACCTTTAGTCTTGTTGCTAAGATTACCACCATTCGAATTCTTATAGCTATTGTTGCAGCTAAAAATTGAAAATTACAACAGTTGAATATTAATAATGCATTCTTACATGGTTTTTTAAATGAAGAAGTCTATATGGAATCACCTCATGGTTTTTCTCCTAAGAATTCTGGTTTGGTCTGTAAATTAAACAAGAGTCTCTATGGTTTAAAACATGCTAGTAGACAATGGAATGAAAGGCTAACTTCTGCTTTAATTAATCAAGGTTTTAAACAGGCTGCATCAGATAATTCCTTTTTTCTTAAAGGTGAAGGTCCTGATTTCCTTGCTCTGGCAGTATATGTTGATGACATTGTCATTACTAGTCCAAGTTCTGATTCTATAAGTAACATTAAACAATTCTTACATGAGACTTTTAGAATCAAAGACTTAGGAGATTTGAAATTTTTTCTTGGATTTGAAGTAGCTAGATATTAGAAGAAACTAGATTTATGGAATCTAAACCTGTTTCTACATCTTTAAATTGTAAATTGTCTAAAAATGATGGTATTCCCCTAACTGATATTACTTCTTATAGGAGACTTATAGGAAAACTTGTTTATCTCACTAATACCAGACCAGATATTGCTTATGTTGTCCAACAATTATCTCAATTCTTATCTATGCCTACTGAAACTCACATGGCTACTGCTCATAGAATTCTTAGATACCTAAAGGGTACACCTGGATAGAGGTTGTTTTTTCCTGCTAACAATAATCTGAAACTTAGTGCTTTTTTAGATTCAGATTGGGCATCATGTCCCGATTTACAGAAGTCAACCATTGATTTCTGTGTGTTTTTAGGAACTTCTTTGATCTCCTGGAAATCGAAAAAACAACAGATTATCTCAAGATCATCTAGTGAGACAGAGTACATGGCATTAGCTTCTGTAACATGTGAAACACAATGGATTTCTTATCTTCTTTATGATTTACAAATTCCCTTCTCTCCAGCTAATCTTTATTGTGGCAATTTGTCTGCTGTCAAAATTGCAGAGAACCCAGTTTATCATGAACGAACCAAACACATCGAGATTGACTATCACCTTGTTCGAGAGAAGATACAACAAAGGGCTTATAACATTGCTTTCTGTATCCGCTCACAATCAACTTGTTGATTGCTTTACAAAGGCTCTTCAGCCATCATTATTTCGGGAATCTGTAATCAAGTTGGGCATTCAGAATCTGTATGCTCCAACTTGAGGGGGCTATTAGAATATGGTTATAGGAAGTTAGGATTAGGTGCTGACAGCTGAATTAATTTACTGATTAAAGAATTAGTTTCTTTATTAGTATAAATATTGTAAATTATATTATATTAAGGTATGTAAAGTTTTATTGGCTTTACTCTATCTTTGACTTTTCTTTTCCCAAATATCTCGAGTCAAAATCCCTCTTAATTCCCAAATCTTAACAACAAGTAAGCTAGATTTTCAAATTGTCCAATTTGATCGATTAAATGGCCAGAAAGCTGGTTGTTTGCCATATTCGAGGACTCTAAGCAATCCACACTACATCTAGACAAGCTTTGTACGATTTCTGATATGTCTTGATCAATTTCATTACAAGACAAGTCCATCTCCTTCAATTTGCAAAGATGTTCCAACAAGGTTGGTAATCTTCCTCGAAACTATTTATATGAAAGATCAAGGTGAGTAAGAGAGCTCAAGTTTCCAATGTCACTTGAGATTTTACCCTGGAAATTGTTACCATTAAGACTATGGAATCAGAGATGGTTTAAACTATAGAGCGAGTTAGGTATGGATGAACTGAGTGAGTTGGCACTAAGATCAACAACTTCGAGAAACGACATGTTCACAAAGTAATCTGGAATTGGACCTTCCAAAGAATTGAAGCTAAGACCGTGAAGACTAAATATCGACATAGGTACAGAAGATAATTGGTTCATAGAAAGATCAAGAACAACAAGTAACTTTGTAGAATTAACAATGCTGGTCGGAGATGCATCATCTTGTAACGTGCAACCACAAGTGTAACTCCAACAAATAAGGAAGATTGAATGTTAGTTGTAGCCAATCAGTTGATGTATATAAAGGCGTTTCACTCCATCAAACCTATTATGTCCGAGGTCGAGATACTGTAGCTTTGAAAGATTCCCAAGTTGATCGGGAATTAGTCCCTAGAATTGTGCTCGAGAGAAGTTAAGATGTGTTAAACTCCCCAGCAAACCCAAAAACTCGGGAAGTTGAGTGATGCTGAAATTGTTATCGCTCAAGTCTAGGGAAGTGAGATGCTCTTATTGAGGCACACAATTCAAGTTTAGGACATGTTTGATTTCCTTCTTGATAAAATTATATTTGTCGAGCAAAAAAAAAAATCAAATACCGCTGAACTTTATGTGATGTATCGTTTATACCATTGAATTTGTTCAATTACAACACTAAACTTTGGTTTTAACTTCAAGTATACCATTAGATTATTAACTCAATTACGACGTGATGATGTAGACAAAACGACGTCGTTTTGGTGTGGCTATTGTTGCCTAAAACAATGTCGTTTTAGGCACTGAACTTTAGGGGTGTATCAATTTTGAATAAACTTTAAAATGATTCTATTTTCTCATTGAACATTCCACCCAATCATCGCCCGTCAGTGATCATCATTCGCGACAAGATTGATTTTTCACAAAACCCACTCAAAATCGATGAAATTGAACAAAAAATCATCATTTTTGAGGGTTTAGGGGTTTGGAGTGTTTGTTCGAAAATTCGAACGATAAGAAACATTCTTTTGAGAAGACGGACAACATACCTTAAAACTAGCCTCATCGGACGACCATCGAAAGAGTTTGCACGCAAGACCTTTTTATGGATTTTTGTCTGTTTTGAGTGGATTTTATGAAAAATCAATCGGAAGAGAAGAAATAGGAGTAAATACAAACGTTTTGATAACAATCTTGTTGCGAATCATGATCGGTGACGGGCGGCGATGTAACACCCGTGTTTGAAAAAAATGAAAAATGATGAAAGTGGGGGTGTGGAGGCTCAAAACCACGGCCTCACCCCTCACCACCCAATGTGCAGGCCACTAAGCCAAGGGCTCACATATGATCTAACCTCATCTCTTTAACTTTTATGGTTAAAGAAATTAAATTATTTGAACCAATTAATAATGTATGCCCATTCACCAACCCCATCGAATTTCTTCTCGAAACCCAGTTCCCTTTCTCCCCCTTCACGATAACAAGCTCACATGCCCTAAATCTCTGGCCGTTCGCAACACCGACCACCGCCGGCCCGTGGCCATCACCGCCAACACCGAGAGAAACGCCACCTCATCCCGAACCTGTCCTCGTCCTCCACTCGCGCGACCGTTGTTCTGATCGTCGTGAATTGAGGGTCAAAGGTTCGACGAACCTAGGGTTTTTACGCTTCAGATATTCGAGTTTTTTCGGCCGTCTCCGTCGCCCTATCGTCGAACCCGACCTGAAACTGATCCGCACCCGACTTGAATCGAGTCAAAATAGAAAAATGAGCTAAAATGACTTGTATCCGATTTGACCCAACCTGACAGAACCTAACCTGAAACCCATCCGATTACTTGTTTTTACATCACTAGACATGAAGCCCGCAAAGATGATTGGCCATGTAAGAAAGAGTTTTAAAATCATTCTCTCGGGATTTTTCCTATCAACAATCTTTAAATTCAAAACTATTATATTTAAACTCTTAAACATTAATCACTAAACGGAGTCTCAAAATTATTATATTTAAATTCACTGAACGGATGGTATATTCCATGGATGGAATTCCCCTGCCCCTTTTCGGTGCCCCTACATATGCCCCCACGCTCAAAACTAACTTTAGGGTTTAGGGTTTAGGGTTTTATGTTAGGGGTTGTGGTTAGGGTTTAGGGAATTTAGGGTAGGGTGTATTTTTTAGGGTATAGGGTGTAGGGTTTAGGATTTAGAATTTAGGGTTAGGGCTTAGATTTTAATTTTGTAGTGTTTTTTAGTGTTGGGGCATATGTAGGGGCACCGAAAAGGGGCAGACGAATTTTATCCATATTCCATCCAAATTACCCTAGTTTAAGCACAATGTGTACACTATTTAAACAAAATCTAACTATTTAAAAAAAATAAAATTTTTATTTATAACTTAATTGATTTGAAAAAATATAAGCCATAAAAATAGCGAATTATATCTATGTTCAGTTTTGAACTTGATATACAAAATACACACTTCAACACATGAATTGAGAATTATTTAGAAAGCTGTTGAGCCTTTTTATTAGCAAAACACACTTACATCGAGTTTTCAATACATTAATCACACGAAAGGGAGTACATGAATAAAGTAAAATCCTACATAATCTATTACAAACACACACAAACCTCAATTACACATGCTTTAATTTTCTTATCAAACTACCTACCCATGGTAGCCCATAACACGTACAGCTTACGACCAACATGGTCTAGTTTTTGATAGTATGCATGCCTCCATGACCTGATGAAAAACAGGGGAGCCACCACTCCCCAAAATCCCATTACAAACCCAATCACTATGCTCACATATAACCCTTTCACTTTCGATCGCCCATTATTTCCTTCACCGCCGCCTCCATCGGTTGGAACACCTTTTGTGATGCAGTTTTTACTGACAGGAGGCCCGCAAAGATGATTGGGCATGTAAGAAGAGTTTTCAAAACTTTGAAGCTGAGTGCTTCTCGGGATTTGTCCTGTCAGGTTGTTGTAGGAGACGTTGAAGTGATTCAAGAAGTTCAAATTGGAGAAACTTGAAGGGATTCCACCATGCAACTTGTTCGTCGACAAATCAAGAGATTCTACCAACTCCATGTTGCCAATGTTGTCTGGTATATTTCCTGTTAGGAGATTCCGTGACAAATTTAATGAGCGTAGCCCAATGAGAGTTCCAAGTTCTTTGGGGATCTCTCCTGTGAGATGGTTAGCTGAAAGGTCAAGACTGGTAACAAGTCCTAATGTGGAACTGTATTCGTCTTCTCGTCCTTTCAGCACCAATAATGCACTCAAATAAACTGATTTACCTACTTCAAAGCCCCATGCTCCAAGATCGGCGGAGGTTTTATTTTTGGTGGCCATTGCAATGAAGTTACTAAAACATTTTGGAATAGCTCCTGAAATGTTGTTATGGGCAAGGTCCAAGTTCTGAAGATATTGAAGAGCACAAATCTTGTGAGGGATATGGCCATCAAACTTATTTGATCGGAGTCTCAGAACCACAAGTCTTGAGAGCTTCTCACCCATCCATGCCGGTACACTTCCACTGAAATGGTTTTCACTAAGATCAAGAACAACCAACCCCGAACAATTTCCCAGTGTGGAGGGTATTTCTCCAAACATACTATTGTTTCCAAGGTTTAGCTCTACAAGATTTGTATATCCCAAAGAAGAAGGGATTTTCCCTGTCAATTTGTTGTTTCCCAAATTTAAGATTTCCAATCCTTGCCAGTGACTCCAGCAATCTGGAATCTCTCCGAAGAGAAGATTTGTACTAATGTCAAGAAACCACATATTTCTCGACTCTGATGGAGCCTGAAAATGAATTGTTTGACAGAACTAAACCTGTTAAAGTTGGCAATAGTCTTGGCAATGGACCCGTGAATCGGTTTGAGCTCAAGTCAAGACTCTCTGACGTTCAAATATGAAATCCCCCCGGTAAGATCATTAGAGGAAAGATCTACATATTGAAAATGGGTGGAAAGATTCAAAAACCAAGTGGGAAGTACATCTGAAATTCCTGCATGGGACATATTTAAAACAGACAAGTTCCTTTGGAATCTTAACCACCGGGGAAACTTGGGACCAAGATGCCATTCACCCAATTCGATAGTTTCACACTGAAACGGGGGAACCCAGCTTGGGTTTGGATGGAATGTCAACATGTTTCCGTATGCCATCAATTGTGTCAATCTGGTGAGATTAGAGAAAGAGGTTTCTGATACAACTCCTTCCAATACATTTTGACCAATATTTAGAGTTTCTAAGTTTCCCAATTGTCCCAGACTTGGAGGAAAAGTACCATTTAATTGATTTCTTGAAACATCAAAGACCTCCAGAGATGATAACTCCCCTATTGACAATGGAATTGGACCAGAAATTGTGTTTCCAGCAAGGGAGAGGTGAACTAGATTTTTAAATTGCCCGAGTCGGTCAGTTAAACGGCCAGAAAGCTGATTATTTTCCATATTCAACGACTCTAAGGAATGCAAACTACAACTGGACAAGCTCTGCAGGATTTCTGATATGTCTCCTTCAATTTGATTAGAAGACAAATCAATCTCCTTCAAATTGCAAAGATGTTCCAACGAGGTTGGTAATCTTCCTTGGAGCTTATTATATGAAAGATCAAGGGATTTAAGATGGTTTAAGCCATACAAGGAGTTGGGTATGGATGAATTGAGTGAGTTGTAACTAAGATCAACGACTTCAAGAATGGACTTGTTCCCCAAGTAATCTGGAATTGGGCCTTCCAAAATGCAATCTGACAAGTGCAACTCTAGCAAAGAAGGAAGATTGGATGTTACCTGTAGCCAATCAGTTGCTTTATGAAGATCCACACCACTCAAATCAAGGTACTGCAAGGAAGAAAGTTGAGAAACCCATTGAAGACTTGTAGCTTCATGCAGCAAATTATTAAATCCGAGATCAAGATAATGCAGCTTTGAGAGATTCCCAAGGTTATGAGGGATTGCCCCTTGGAATAGAGCATGAGAGAGGTTAAGATATGTTAGACTCCCTAGCAAACCCAAAAACCCCGGGATTTGAATGCTGCTAAAGTCGTTATAGCTCAAGTCCAGGGAAGTGAGATGCTTCAGCTGGAGCAGAGAAGGATTTACTCTGCCTCCTAGCTTTGACCCGTAGTAAGCTTCCAATTCAGCAAGTGAAGCAAAATAGTCATCATCAGGAGGAGGAGGAGGAGGAGGAGGAGGAGGAGCCGCCAAGTGCAGTTGGTGGACGTGGGCAGTTATGTTATGGCAGACGACACCATTCCATTTGCAGCAATCCCCACCTTCAACCCAAGAAGATAGGCTGTTTGAAGGATCGGTCAGGTCATTCTTCAACTTCAACAGAGCTTCTCTCTCACTCTCAATGCACACCACATTGACATTAGAATTGGCATCAGAACAGCGAAAACAGACAGCAGCAGCAATGGCAATGAGAAGAAGAAATGGGAACAAGGGAATGGTAACAATAGTCATTGTTGCAAACTTGCAATTGCAATTGCACATCACTTTCTTCCAAGACCTCAAATTTCCACACACAAAAATGCATTTAATTCATAATCTTGTAGTAATCGGTTATTTCCATCAATTTCCTTATTGAATTTTCCACTGTTGAATATTTCCATCATACCATTCCTAGCAACTCCGAATATTTAGAGTGATCTAAAACAAAAATAGTATACACATCAGGCGCAAGGAACTTTCTTCCAAGACCCCAAATTTCCACAAGAAGCATTCAAATCATAGTCTTGTCGGTATCATTGAAAAGAAATAAAGAAGCCAAGTACTCAATCGAGTCTATGGAGTAAATCCCACTCACTCCCACCACAAGCTCGGCCAGCCATTTAAGTCTTACACAAGTTTTAAAACGGCTTAAATATACATTTAATACTATTTTGATACTTTTATTAACATATGTAGTCCCTAAAACTTATAAATTCGATCGATTTGGTCCTAATTCAAAACAACTTAAAAAATTTAACACTCCATATTTTAAAAAATCCATCAATTTAGTCATTCTACGACTTTGTCAAATCAAGCAAGTCTAATTGAACAAAACAACAATGAGATAATTATATTCTATCATAAAATAACAAGTTAGTGTTAAACTTTTTATATCGGAAAAATGATGTAACATTTACAAGAGAAGAACAAACAATTTAGAAGAATAACAAAGAGTAGACTGATAGAATTTTTAAATATAGATGATTAAATTTATTGAATCATTTTGAATTAGGACCAAATTGATAGACGTTGGGTACCCGGTAATGAACACCTCTAGCTAATGGGTTTATGGTTTTACGGTTTATAATTTATGATTTACGGTTTTATGATTTATAGGTTAGAATTTAATGTTTTGGTGGATTTTGAGTTTTTTTTTTTAATTTTGGAAATTTTGTTTTTTTTTTCAAAATTATTTTTTTTGTTTTTATTATAATATATAATATATTTATATTTTTAATAATATTGATAATATATATTTTATTTAATTTAAATATTTTATTTATTGGTTATATACATTAATATATTATTATATGTATATTAATATTTTTTATAATATATTTATATTATTTATATAATAAAATAAATGGAATTAATTTCAACTCCAGTTTAGAATATGTATTATTTGTGCCGGAAACAAAATAAAGATGTTGGCCCTGTTTGGTAAACAACTTTTTAAGCTAAAATTAGAAGTTTGAAGTATTTTTAAGGTTTGACTAATCAAATACGCTAATTTGGATGTTTTATAAATAGAAGATTATAATAGCGTATTGGGGTGAAACCTCTCATTTTGAAAAAAACTCTATTAGGAGCTTTTTGAGTTAGAGGATTGGATAAAAGACTTGTAAAGACTATTTTGTCCTTAATAATTATAAAAAATTCTCTAAATAACATAAATTTGATTAACTAATAAAATTAAAAAAAAATAATTTCATAAATAAGAAATTAATATATAAATTAAAAATACATATTAATTTAATAATTAATAAAATTATATTTAAAATATAATTTCATAAATAAGAAATTAATATATACATCTAAATTTAATAATTATTAAAATTATATTAAAAAGATAATTTCATAAATAAAAAAATTAATATATACACCCTCATATATACTCAGTAATAATATTTAAAAAATTATTTTTTATAACCTAATTAATATTAATAGATGCAAAATGTTAATAATTAATAAATTATTAAAACAAGTATCAAATATAATCATGCCCTTATATGTCATTTTACTTCTTCAAATAATCAAATAGTTATCCTCTATCAGTTAATTTTACCAAACACTTTTATACAATCACCTAATGTAATCCGCTAGTCAAATCAGCTAATGCAATCAACTATCCGCTATCAGCTAATGTAATCAGCTATCCGCTAATTGTCAAACAGGGCCGTTAAGTTGGCTTAGTGGTTAGGAGGTTGCCCTTGATTTTAAAAGTTCTAAGTTTAAATCCCATTGAGTGCATTATTTTTCATATTTTCCTCCAGCAAAACGATACCGTTTTGGGCAATTTAGTATCAAAATAGCGACACCAAAACGACGTTGTTCTGGTCCAGCATCCAAGTCATCACACCATTAAGGAGTTAACGGCTCGGTGGTAAAAACGAGTCAAAAAATAAAGTTTGGTGGTAAATTTGGACGAATTGAAAGGTTGGTGATATAAAAGGGTCACCTCAATAGTTTGGTGGTACCTGACATAGTTTACCCTATTTTTTTTCTTTAGTTCTTACCTGCATGGTTTTGTCAATCACCGTGTCTCCTAAACCGTTGCCATTAAAAAAATCATGTGACCAATCGAATATGACACGTGTAATAAAAATAAAATAATTTTAGAAAATATAAAAAAAATTCGTTAAGAAATCTCTAGTGTTCAGAATTTATGTTTTGAACTTATATGTTTTCAAAAATTGTAATTTGGTTTGATTTATTTTTATAATAAAATCATAAAATAGGAAAACATTCTAAAAAGTTGAATTTTTTGAAAAGAAAACTATGATTTTCCTAGATTTTCCAAGGCATTTTAGTGTTTTATGATTTAAGGTTAGGGTAGATAGTTTATTGTTCATTATTTAGGGGTAAGAATTTAGAATTTAAAAAAATTGAATTACAGCTTAAGATTTAGTTTTTTGGTGGTAAAATATGAATAGACACCAAAAGGATTTTTTTTTTTTCAAAATGACATAATGCCAAAAAATGTCCCTAGCGTTTGATTGAATTGTCATGTTGACTCCTATTATTTTTGAAACAATTTAACCCTCAATGTTTTATTTCTTTTTATCAAAATGACCCCTATGTGGATGAAAACTGTTAGCCAACTAACAATAAATAGCTTGGAATGATATGATAAACCTACATGACAGTGCACATCACGATAACAATGTCATATAGGCAAATATACTGACTTTACAAAATGACACATCAATCAAAGTCATTTCAAGTTGTTTATCACCATTTTACTAACATTTTTCATCCCCAAGGGGTCATTTTGACAAAAAATGAAACATTAAGGGCTAAATTACTTAAAAAAGAATAGGGGCCAAAGTGACCCAAATTTCCACAAGAAGCATTCCATTCATAGTCTTGTCGGTATCATTGAAAAGAAATAAAGAAGCCAATTACTCAATCGAGTCTATGGAGTAAATCCCACTCACTCCCACCATAAGCTCAGCCAGCCATTTAAGTCTTACAGAAGTTTTAAAACGGCTTAAATATACATTTAATACTTGAACTAGATATCTTCTTCTAAGTTGACACTAAATTTTTTTTTGCTCCCAATTTAGTACCCGGACCTTAATTCAATTCACTATTTTGATACTTTTATTAACATATCTAGTCCCTAAAACTTATAAACTCGATCAATTTGGTCCTAATTCAAAACAACTTAAAAAAATTTAACACTCCATATTTAAAAAAAAATCTATCAATTTAGTCATTCTACGACTTTGTCAAATCAAGCAAGTCTAACTGAACAAAACAACAATGAGATAACTATATTCTATCATAAAACAAGTTAGTGTTAAACTTTTTTATATCAAGAAAATGATGTAACATTTACAAGAGAAGAACAAACAATATAGAAGAATAACAAAGAGTAGACTGATAGAATTTTTAAATATAGATGATTAAATTTATTGAATCATTTTGAATTAGGACCAAATTGATAGAATATATAAGTTTTTATATCAACTTGAACAAACACCAACTTGAGAGCAAAATTTCTTCAAGTACCAACTTGAGAAAAGATAACTAGTTTAAGTAGCAATTTGGGAGTAAATTTATGTCAGGTATCAATTTGAGAAAAAGTGTCTAGTTTAGTCTCAGATACGATATGTAAATGTAAACCAAAAGTCAGAGGAAAATAAAAAACGAAAAGTTTAGGACAACATAGACATGTGCTTTTAAGATTTAAATATCATTTTGGAATAGCTCCTGAAATGTTGTTATGGGCAAGGTCCAAGTTCTGAAGTGATTAAAGAGCACAAAGTTATGATGTGGTTATATAATTCGAACTTTTATTAGTTATGAATTTTTTTTAATAAAATTAAATGATTTAAAAAAAAGGAAAAACGCGGGTACTCGTTGCCCGAGTTTCGCGGGTACCCGATTAGAGCCGGCCGGGACACGGGCCGAAGAAACTAGTATCTAAGACGTCGGCTACCCGGTAATGAACACCTCTAATTAATGGGATTATCGTTTTACGGTTTATAATTTATGATTTAGGGTTTTATGATTTATAGGTTAGAATTTAATGTTTTGATAGATTTTGAGTTTTTTTTTTAATTTTGGAAAATAGTATACACAGGCTCAAGGAACTTTCTTCCAAGACCCCAAATTTCCACAAGAAGCATTCAATTCATAGTCTTGTCAGTATCATTGAAAAGAAATAAAGAAGCCAAGTACACAGTCGAGTCTATGGAGTAAATCCCACTCACTCCCACCATAAGCTCAGCCATTTAAGTCTTACACAAGTTTTAAAACGGCTTAAATATACATTTAATACTTGAACTAGATTTACTATTTTGATACTTTTATTAACATACGTAGTCCTTAAAATTTATAAATTCGATTAATTTGGTCTTAATTCAAAATAATTTTAAAAAATTTAACACTCCATATTTAAAAAAAAATCCATCAATTTAGTCATTCTACGACTTTGTCAAATCAAGCAAGTATAACTGAACAAAACAACAATGAGATAACTATATTCTATCATAAAACAACAAGTTAGTTTTAAACTTTTTTATATCGGGAAAATGATGTAACATTTACAAGAGAAGAACAAACAATTTAGGAGAATAACAAAGAGTAGACTGATAGAATTTTTAAATATAGATGATTAAATTTATTGAATCATTTTGAATTAGGACCAAATTGATAGACGTTGGGTACTCGGTACTTCGGGTACCCGGTAATGAACACCTCTACCTAATGGGTTTATGGTTTTACGGTTATAATTTATGATTTAGGGTTATATGATTTATAGGTTAGAATTTAATGTTTTGGTGGATTTTGAGTTTTTTTTTAAATATTGGAAATTTTGTTTTTTTTTCAAAATTATTTTTTTAGTTTTTATTATAATATATTTATATTTTTAATAATATTGATAATATATTTTTATTTAATTTAAATATTTTATTTATTAGTTATATATATTAATATATTATTATGTGTATATTAATATTTTTATAATATATTTATATTATTTATATAATAAAATAAATTGAATTAATCTCAACTTCAGTTTGAAATATGTATTATTTGTGCTGGAAACAAAATAAAGATGTTGGCCCTGTTTGGTAAACAACTTTTTAAGCTAAAATTAGAGGTTTGAAGCATTTTTAAGGTTTGACTAATCAAATACGCTAATTTGTATGTTTGGTAAATAGATTATTGTAATAGTGGATTGAGGTGAAACCTCTCATTTTGAAAAACCTCCTAAAAAGGAGCTTTTTGAGTTAGAGGTTTGGATAAAAGACTTGTAAATACTATTTTGTCCTTGATAATTATAAAAAAATCTTTAAATAACATAAATTTGATTAACTAATAAAATTAAAAAAAATAATTTCATAAATAAGAAATTAATATATAAATTAAAAAATACATATTAATTTAACAATTAATAAAATTATATTCAAAATATAATTTCATAAATAAAAAATTGATATATACATCTAAATTTAATAATTATTAAAATTATATTAAAAAGGTAACTTCATAAATAAAAAATTAATATATACGTCCTCATATATACTCAGTAATAATATTGATAGATACAAAATTAATATATACATCCTCATAAATTAAGAAAATATATTTTTAATCTAATTAATATTAATAGATACAAAATGTTAATAATTAATAAATTATTAAAACAAATATCAAATATAATCATGCCCTTATATGTCATTTTACTTCTTCAAATAATCAAACATTTATCCTCTATCAGTTAATTTTATCAAACACTTTTTATACAATCAGCTAATGTAATCTGCTAGTTAAATCAGCTAATGCAATCAGCTATCCGCTATCAGCTAATGTAGAGATGATAAACGTTTTTAGGCCGAATGAGTTAATTTTACTGATCTCGACCCATATTCTGTCAAAATAAGTGAAGACCTAGAACAAATGGGCTTTCGAAAAAATGAACTTTGCCATAACAAAGATTTCTCTAATGTAGAGATGATAAACGTTTTTAGGCCGAATGAGTCATATGATCTTAAGGGATCCGGGGAGAAAGAGGGGGATGATCTTAACAATGTTACTGATAAGGGCACATTAGAAAACGTAATCTGTGAGAGTGATTCTTCAGGAGAAGACTGTAATCATGAGGAGAGTGGAGATAAATTCGACTTACCAGAATTTGAAGGTATAAAAAAGGGGCATAAAAGGAGGGAGAGAAGATTCAGATCACTATCAGAGTTTCAAGACAAGGCGTTGACTGAAGATGAAAGGAAGAAACGAGATCGTGCGAAGAGACGTTTAAAGAATAACGGAAAGGAAAACGAGAAATCTGGTTTGGAAGGAAGATCTCTCACTGACTCTGATATGCAAGCAAGATGGGATAATTTCATCAAGGAGTCTAAGAAGACTTTAGCTGTTGGAAAGAACCTCGGCATTGAATTCAGAGGGGACGAGAATGAGGTGGTGGAAGAACTAGCAACCTTAGAAGAAATTGATCATCGAAACAAGGAGATTTAGCTGTTTGGAAGTCTAGGAGATGAAACTAGGATAAAGCTTTGTCCTGGGATTTAAGGGGAATGGAGTCGGAAGCGAAGTCGAAGGTCCTTAGTAAAGTTATTACAATGTTCAGGGCAGAGATGGTGATTCTTCAAGGAACAAAGAAAGAAGCTTTTCTGAGTTTAGAGGTGGGCGACTCTGGTATGATGTTGAATTCAATTCCAAAGCGGCAACGTCATCAGGGTGTTCAGGTGGAATACTTACTTTTTGGGATAAAAACTAATTCGAAGCAGAGATGTGTGGCACAAAACTCAGGTACATTCTATTCTTTGATAGCTGCAAGATGAGACATTATACGCAACTAGAAACTTAAAAAATGTAGTAGGCGAGGTATAAAACTACTGGGTTTGAGGTTTCTAACAGTTTTTATAATTGGTAGATGGTTGAATTACCCCTTGTTGGGAAGGAAATCACTTGGTTTGGACCAGGATATAGGCGTAGTAAGATTAACAGGTTCTTGGTGGACAAGGAAATGCTCTAGCTTAGGTATTTAGATGGAAAGTGGAAAACGGATAAACATTCTGGTTTTGTGAAGATTGTTGGTGTGGAGATACTTCATTTAGTGTTTCTTTTCCAAGGTTGTACAGATTGGTTGCGAAGAAAGGGGTTTCAGATGCTACAGTGGTGGAAATTAAAACTTTTGCAAAATCGGACTAATAGAGCAGGTTCTCAAGACCTTTGCTTTTTAGAGAAAATGCGCTGCTAACCAGAATAAAAGAATGAATCTGGATGTGGGGTGTGCAGGAGATGTAAAGAAGCGGGTTGGATTGACAAGCTACCAATGAAAATATCCCTGGAAAAGCTGGACTACTTGTGATTGTGAGTTCTAAGCCGGTGTTTAACTATATTATTAATCCTATGATTCGTCCTTGGTGCTGGTGGAAGGTCTTTGTGCAGCTTGATCGTCTTGTTAAGAGAATTGGGGGAGTAAAATTCCTACTGTCAAGCTCAAGTCGAAATGTTTGGTCGAAGGCTTAGCAAGAGTAGGTGCAAAGCATGCAAACTGTTTCAATGCCGGGTGGCAGATCCTTGGAGTTATCTTGGTTCTTGGCCTTGTTGTGAGATGAAGTAGCGCATTTATGCTAGTATTTGGTTCTACTGTATGCTAGTATTAGCTTCTACTTTGTTTTGGCAGTTGGTTGGTGTTGGTTGTTTCTTATCTGATTTGGTTGTCCGGTGTTGGTTGTTTCTTCCCGACTTATGTGTACTCTTTTCCTTCATTAAGACTTAGGGAGGTTTTTAACGAGGCACATAAGTTGGTTCGACTTTTATATTAATAAAATTATATTTGCCGAGCAAAAAAAAAGCTAATGTAATCTGCTAGTCAGCTAATGCAATCAGCTAATGCAATCAGCTATCCGCTATCAGCTAATGTAATCTGCTATCCGCTATCTGCTATCCACTAATTGTCAAACAGGGCCGTTAAATTGGCTTAGTGGTTAGGAGGTTGCCCTTGATTTTAAAAATTCTAGGTTTAAATCCCATTGAGTGCATTATTTTTCATATTTTCCTCCAGCAAAACGACGCCGTTTTGGGCAATTTAGTATCAAAATAGCGGCACCAAAACGAAGTTGTTCTGGTCTAGCATCCAAGTCATCATACCATTAAGGAGTTAACGGCTCGGTGGTAAAAACGAGTCGAAAAGTAAATTTTAGTGATAAATTTGGACGGATTGAAAGGTTGGTGATATAAACGGGTCACCGTCAATAGTTTGATGGTACCTGACATAATTTACCTTATTTTTTCTTTAGTTCTTCCCTGCATGGTTTTGTCAATCATTGTGTCTCCTAAACCGTTGCCATTAAAAAAATCATGTGACCAACTTAAAAATTTGATATAGTTCCAACGCAAGGCCGAATTGCTTGCATTAAAAGAGGCATGTTTCTTGTTCAGCTAATCGAGATGGTCGAAGTCTTTCAATGTTACACTAGAGATAGACTGCACCGTGATCGTGGATTGGTTTACCAGGACAAATTTGGCACCTAGTAGTCTTCAAACCAATAATTTTGGAATGTTTGGGGCTGTGCTCGGAATTCTCTTGGTCAATTAGAGTTGTTTCTAGAAATGCTAATTCAACGGCTGATAAATTGGCTAAATCGGACATTGACAAAGTTTCTCCTTACCTGTGGTTCTCACAGAATGAGTAGCAAGCATCTTTTTTGCGAGTTTCAATGCCTAAACTCTAAGCCTCAAATTCTAAACTATATATGTAAACCAAATTAACTGAGCTTAATTTCGTTTATTTCATGATACCATTTTATAAATATATTAACTTTATAAATAAATATTATTTATAATTTATATTATATAACTAAACTATTATTTATAATATATATAACTAAACCTTAAACCCCAAATCCTAAACCATATATATAATTAAACCCCAGATCCTAAACCATATATATATAACTGAATACTAAATCATAAAGCCTAAGCCATAAACAATATATGTAACTAAACCATAAACCCTATATATAACTAAATCGTAAATCATAAACCCTAAATCTCAACCCCTAAAATTAAAATATTATTTATAGTTTATATTACAATTCCTAATATATATTATAGTAATAAAAGTTTAATTATTTTTTGAATTAAAAAATAAAAGAAAAATTGAAAAAAATAATATAAAAATAATTTTTATATTTTATTCTAAAAGGGGGTAATAACACTTTCGGTCCTTAAGATTTTAAAACTAATTAAAACAGTTAATGGTACATTGCGGTACATATGAATAGTGGTACATTGCGGTACATGTCATCTACTGTAGAATTATCCTCCTTACTTAGAAGGGATGTTCTGTTGTGCGGCAAGTAATATGAGGCTAATATGAGACATGACTGGATGTACAAGTATCAAGTTTCAACATAAATTATTATTGGGCAACAACATAAATTCTTACCGAAACGATATGAAAAACGGTAGTAACACAATTTTTTACCCTATTTAACCAAAACAAAAACCTTTCAAAAAATGATAAGAATTTATGTTACAATCCAAAATCTTACCCCCAAAACCTAAGTTTTTACTAAGCACATAAGAATTTATGTTCTTACATAAATTCTTACGTACATCAACATAAATTCTTACGGAAATATAAGAGAAAAACGTTATAACATAAATTCTTACCCTAGATCGCCATCACTAAAACTTTTTAAACAAATAGTAAGAATTTATGGTACAACCTAAAATCTTACCCAAAAATATTTTTTCTTATCAAACACATAAGATTTTAAGTTCATAAGTAAATTCTGACAGAGACTAACATAAAATCTTACCGAAAACGTAAGAAAAAAGTTTTTTTTTGCTCGACAAAATAGATTTATTAGTAGTAAATCATACATGCCAAAATTCTTACTGAAAACGTAAGAAAAAAAAGTTATTACATAAATTCTTGCCTTGGATTACCAAAATTCTTTAAACTTATGTAAGAATTTATGTTCCGATTTAAAATATTACTGAAATACATTATTTCTAATCAAACACATAAGATTTAAGTTACTACGTATATTCTTACTGCGAACAACATACATTCTTACGGAAAAAAGAGTAAGAAAACAAGTTGTTACATAAATTCTTACATTAGATCACCTAAACCAAAACTCTTTAAACTTATGGTAAGAATTTATACACAATCTAATCTTACCCAAAAACATAATTTCTCATCAAGCACATAAGATTTAATGTTCATACATAAATTCTTAGTGAGATCAACATGAATTCTTATAAAAAAGGTAAGAAAAAAGTTATTACATAAATTCTTACCCTAGATTATCAAAACTAAAACCCTTTTAACTATGGTAAGAATTTATGTTACAACCTAAAATCTTACCAAAAACATAATTTCTTATCAAACACATAAAATTTTATGTCCATACATAAATTCTTATTGAGAGTAACATAAGTTCTTACCGAAAAGGTAAGAAAATAATTATTACATAAATTTTTACCCTAGATCACCAAAACCAAAACTCTTTAAACTTATGGTAAGAGTTTATGTTACAACCTAAAATCTTATCCAAAAACATTATTTTTCTATCAAACACTTAAGATTTTATGTTCCTACATAAATTCTTACCGAAATGTAAGAAAAAAATGTTATAACATATAGGATGAGTCTCCCTAGCAAACCAAAGAAGTCCGGGATTTGTATGCTGCTAAAGTTGTTATAGCTCAAGTCCAGGGAAGTGAGATGCTTCAGCTGGAGCAGAGAAGGATTTACTCTGCCTCCTAGCTTTGACCGGTAGTAAGCATCACTTTTAGCAAGTGAAGCAAAATAGTCACCAGGAGGAGGAGGAGGAGCCGCCAAGTGCAGTTGGTGGACGTGGGCAGTTATGTTATGGCAGACGACACCATTCCATTTGCAGCAATCCCCACCTTCAACCCAAGAAGATAGCCTGTTTGAAGGATCGGTCAGGTCATTCTTCAACTTCAAAAGGGCCTCTCTCTCACTCTCAATGCACACCACATTGACATTGGAATTGGCATCACAACAGCTAAAACAGACAGCAGCAGCAATGGCAATGAGAAGAAGAAATGGGAACAAGGGAATTCTAACACTAGCCATAGTTGCAAACTTGCAATTGCCATTCCTAGCTACATCCTAATAGTAATATATACAGTAATCTGAAACCAAAATATTATGCACATCAGGCGCAAGGAACTTTCTTCCAAGACCCCAAATTTCCACCCAAAAAAAAGCATTCAATTCATAATCTTGTAGTAATCAGTTATTTCCATCAATTTCCTTATTGAATTTTCCACGAAAGGCATTTCAAGTCTTGAATATTTCCATCATACCATTCCTAGCAACTCCGAATATTTAGAGTGATCTAAAACAAAAATAGTATACACATCAGGCGCAAGAAACTTTCTTCCAAAACCCCAAATTTCCACAAGAAGCATTCAATTCATAGTCTTGTCGGTATCATTGAAAAGAAATAAAGAAGCCAAGTACTCAATCGAGTCTATGGAGTAAATCCCACTCACTCCCACCACAAGCTCAGACATTTAAGTCTTACAGAAGTTTTAAAACCGCTTAAATATACATTTAATACTTGAACTAGATATCTTCTTCCAAGTTGACACCTAAAATTTTTTTGCTCCCAATTTGGTACCCGGACCTTAATTCAATTCACTATTTTGATACTTTTATTAACATATGTAGTCCCTAAAACTTATAAATTCGATCAATTTGGTCCTAATTCAAAACAACTTAAAAAAATTTAACACTCCATATTTAAAAAAAATTCCATCAATTTAGTCATTCTACGACTTTGTCAAATCAAGCAAGTCTAACTGAACAAAACAACAATGAGATAACTATATTCTATCATAAAACAACAAGTTAGTGTTTAACTTTTTTATATCAGGAAAATGATGTAACATTTCATAATTAATTTAATAATTAATAAAAATATATTTTAAATATAATTTCATAAATAAGAAATTAATATATACATCTAAATTTAATAATTATTAAAATTATATTAAAAAGATAACTTCATAAATAAAAAATTAATATATACATCCTCATATATACTCAGTAATAATATTAAAAAAATATTTTTTATAACCTAATTAATATTAATAGATGCAAAATGTTAATAATTAATAAATTATTAAAACAAGTATCAAATATAATCATGCCCTTATATGTCATTTTACTTCTTCAAATGATCAAATATTTATCCTCTATCAGTTAATTTTACCAAACACTTTTATACAATCACCTAATGTAATCTGCTAGTCAAATCAGCTAATGCAATCAACTATCCGCTATCAGCTAATGTAATCAGCTATCCGCTAATTGTCAAACAGAGCCGTTAAGTTGGCTTAGTGGTTAGGAGGTTGCCCTTGATTTTAAAAGTTCTAAGTTTAAATCTCATTGAGTGCATTATTTTTCATATTTTCCTCCAGCAAAACGATACCGTTTTGGGCAATTTAGTATCAAAACAGCGGCACCAAAACGACGTTGTTCTGGTCCAGCATCCAAGTCATCACACCATTAAGGAGTTAACGGCTCGGTGGTAAAAACGAGTCGAAAAATAAAGTTTGGTGGTAAATTTGGACGAATTGAAAGGTTGGTGATATAAAAGGGTCACCCTCAATAGTTTAGTGGTACCTGACATAGTTTACCCTATTTTTTTCTTTAGTTCTTACCTGCATGGTTTTGTCAATCACCGTGTCTCCTAAACCGTTGCCATTAAAAAAATCATGTGACCAATCGTGTAACACCCGGGTTTAGGGGTCAGGCGAAAATAATATTTTAATTTTATTTCGGGTTCGGTTTTGCAAATTAAATAATAAAATATTTTATGAGCCTCGGGATTTCAAATGTTTAAGGCTATGTTGGGCCTATCTCTTAAGTCCAAATCAATGGGCTTTAAGAGGTGTGGGTTTGACCATTCATTAAGGGCATTTTGGTCAAATACAAAATGGATGAGAAATAAGATGACAAAATGGGTTTTATTTGAAAGAAAAAAATGTTCATCTTCTTCATTCCACCATTGTTGAAAACCTAAAACCCTCCTACCCCAAAAACACTATTTCATCAAATCCCTTCATCAATTCAAAGGCTTTCTTTGAGGTAATTATAATTTTGAATTCTCCTCATGATTTCCAACATTTTCATAGCTTTAGTTTTCATAGAAATCATCTTCTTGAGTTTTTGAACTTTTCAAGTTTGAATAAAAGCATGGAACTTTAATAGCTTTTTGGGTTGTTTTGATTAATAGATTTGAGTTTTGATCTAACCTTGCCTAATGGAACATTATATCTCATTTTGGTTGGGTTTTATAAAGATTTCCGAAATGGGTTTTAGGGGTGTATTTAAAGTGTAAAAAATTTGTGTTTTTGGAATGGTTTTGTGAGAAATTGCTGGGTTGATGTTATAGTAACATTGGGTGGGTGTTTTTAGATGTTTTGTGATGATTTTTGAGAAGTTATAATGTTAGTTTGATGGGATTTCCGTAGCTACTGCTGTAGGTGGTTTTTAGGAGTTGAAATTAAGAGTTTTTGAAGTGTTTGTGTGGGGAAATGAAAGGCCGATGGTTGTACAACATTATGGGGATGTTTTGGACATGTTTTGGAGTGTTTTAAGTGTTAAAATTGAGAGGTAATGGCTTGGTTTTGCTGGAGTACGAAAATGGAATTATTTGGGAAGGTTTCAGCTTTGAATTATTGAGAAAATGTTTGAGAATTGAGAACTGATGTGTAACAGTAAATTTGTGGTTGATTAAGAGGTTAATACATTGATTTTGATTGACTAGAAACAGCGGATTTGGCCTTGGGAGGTTCGGGCACGATTCCGAAAGTTGTGGAGACTTGAGTCGGCTTTGCTTGGAATTGCTTAAGGAAGTAAGGTGAGTGGTTAATGTTTTAAATTGATTTCAATGATTGGTTTTAGCATGTGGAAGTGAAAATGTTTTCAAGTGATGTTTTGGTTCAAAGGTAATTTTGAAGGTGGTTTAGATTCGAGCTTGAAAGTGACTTAAATTTAAAGAGTAAGTTGATGTGAAATGCCTCTTTAATTTCCCTTTTTATCATTGTTTTCGTTGCTTGAAATGACGATTTGTTAAGCATGTAATTTAAATACTTGAGTAGGAGCATGTTGCCTATTTCTATATCGTTAATGATGTATGATGGTATTAATGATGTCGTTGATATGTCTTGCAAGATGTAAGTAAGTTGGTGCAAGTTGCGCACGAAAATGGTGAGTAAGACCATTTGTGATTGGTAAGCTTGTAAGTAGTAAGTGATGCCTAATTGTGTATATTGTTGCAATTTGGTTTGGTTGTGCATGATATAGTGAGTACATGTCGCATGATTGTGATTGTATGTTGTGTTGCATGGTTGGTGTCGAACCTCACGTGATGGTTGTCGTTGCTCCGGTGATGTGTAGTCCCGCCGGTAGCGAATGGTATAAGACTCCGGTGATGTGTAGTCCCGCCGGTAGTGACTAGTAGAAGAGTACTTTGATGTGTAGTCCCATTGGAAAACTACTAGTCGAAACGGTGATGTGTAGTCCCACCGTGTGTGTTTGGTTATGCTTGTGCATACCATGTGTTGTTCATGTGTATCTCACTATATCATTCTCTTTTATGGTTTTGCCTTAATCTAAGATCATACCTTTATGCATACTATGAAGTGTAATGCTATGATAAATGCCTATATTGTTGACCCTTGGTTGAACTCGTATGTTAGTAGAAGGATTAGGTAGTTGGATGATTTGTATGCGTTGACTTTTACTTTTAAAGAAATCTTTGAACCCTGCATTGTCGTAGTTATGTTTTAGAGCTCCGCTCACTAAGCTTTATGCTTACGCTCTCCTTTTTCCGACAATGCAGATCTTTGGCTTGGAGTTAGCAAGGAGCAAGATAAGGGCGTCCAAGCGTGTGGTGGTTTGCTCAAGTATGATTTAATTAAATAATGTAATAGTCTAGCAATGGGAAATGCTACGTGTTTTAGGAGCTTGTATCTAGACTCCTATGTGTTGGCTTATTGTTGTTAATGCCTAATGTGATGTTTGAATTAATTATGGATTGTATGCATGTAATACCTTGATGATTGTTGGTGTGTATGATGACATGCTTTAGGGTGTTTAGGTTGCCTTATGTATGGTTGCAAACCTTTTGTGCTTGACTTGTGCTTTTAAGACCATTTGAGCCTTCATGTATGCTTAATATTGCCTAATTTGCTCTTTAATTAGAATGCTATGTATGAAAGCTTTAATCCATGTTTGAGTGACACCCATGGCTTAATTATGTGTGCTTGCATGTTGGTATACGCTTAGGTGAGTCGAGAAATGCATGTAGAGTCGTGTTGGAGTCGTTTTAGTTGAGTTTGAGGAGTTGCAGTGCAGGGGGTATCGATACCCCTGGTTAGGGTATCGATACTCTCTTACCCAATTGCCTCAGTTTTTGCCTAGGGTATCGATACCCTTAGGGTATCGATACCCTCCAAAGTTTCTGTAATTTGAAAGTGGGAGTTAGATTGGAGCGTATCGATACGGTGTTCCCGAGTATTGATACGGTTCTATTCTGTTGACCAAGGAAGGTTGACCGAGGAAGAGGGTATCGATACCCTTGGTAAGGGTATCGATACGGTCTTCACATGTTGACTTCTTGGGTTGACCTAGAAAGGGGGTATCGATACCCCTGATTAGGGTATCGATACTGCCTGCCTTATAAGCTTAAAATTGACTGCTTATGCGTGGCTGTGTTTCGAATGTGTTTTTCCTTTGAACGTTTCCGCTGTTGTGAATCACATAGGACTTAATATTCATCTAGGCAAGATTAATATAAAAAGAAAAAAAATAGGGTTGCTAACCGAGGGGGAATCCTTTGGGTTTCGCTTCGGTTTTCCCCGTGTAGCTCACTCGGATCGGTCATCCGGCCAGACCGGGACGAGGGGGTTACAAATCGAATATGACACGTATAATAAAAATAAAGGGTAAACTACAGTGGAGGTCACTTAATTATAGGTAAGATTACATTTGAATCACCTAATTATTTAAAGTTACAATTAGGTCACTCAATTATGGGTAAGGTTACATTTGGGTCACCAATTATTAAAGGTTACATTTGGGTCACTCAATTATGGGTAGGGTTATGTTTGGTCACCCTTCATATTTAAAAAAGTACATCAATTTAGTCATTTTTTCTTCCAAATCACTTGTATACCATCATCAACATTAGATTACTTCATTTGAAGTCATTAATTAATCTAATAAACAAATTGATATACTTTTTTTAATATGAAGGGTGACCCAAATGTAACCTTACCCATAATTGAGTGATCCAAATGTAACCTTTAATAATTGGGTGATTCAAATGTAATCTTACTCATAATTGAGTGACTCAAATGTAACTTTGAATAATTGAGTGACCCAAACGTAACCTTACTCATAATTAAGTGACCTCCCTTGTAGTTTACCCAAAAATAAAATAATTTTAGAAAATATAAAAAAATTCGTTAAGAAATCTCTAGTGTTCAGAATTTATGTTTTGAACTTATATGTTTTCAAAAATTGTAATTTGGTTTGATTTATTTTTATAATAAAATCATAAAATAGGAAAACATTCTAAAAATTGAATTTTTTGAAAAGAAAACTGTGATTTTCCTAGAATTTCCAAGGCATTTTAGTGTTTTATGATTTAAGGTTAGGGTATATAGTTTATTGTTCATTATTTAGGGGTAAGAATTTAGAATTTAAAAAATTTGAATTACAACTTAAGATTTAGTTTTTTGGTGGTAAAACATGAATAGACACCAAAAGGATTTTTTTTTTCAAAATGACATAATGCCAAAAAAATGTCCCTAGCGTTTGATTGAATTGTCATGTTGACTCCTATTATTTTTTGAAACAATTTAACCCTCAACGTTTTATTTCTTTTTATCAAAATGACTCCTCTGTGGATGAAAACTGTTAGCCAACTAACAATAAATAGCTTGGAATGATATGATAAACCTACATGGCAGTGCACGTCACGATAACAATGTCATATAGGCAAATATACTGACTTTACAGAATGACACATCAATCAAAGTCATTTCAAGTTGTTTATCACCATTTTACTAACATTTTTCATCCCAAGGGGTCATTTTGACAAAAAATGAAACGTTAAGGGCTAAATTGCTTAAAAAAGAATAGGGGCCAAAGTGACAATTTAATCAAACGTTTGGGGCATTTTTTTGCACCTACTGTCTTCAAACCAATAATTTTGGAATGTTTGGGGCTGTGCTCGGAATTCTCTTGGTCAATTAGAGTTGTTTCCAGAAATGCTAATTCAACGGCTGATAAATTGGCTAAATCGGACATTGGCAAAGTTTCTCCTTACATGTGGTTCTCCCAGAATGAGTAGCGAGCATCTTTTTTGCAAGTTTCAATACCTAAACTCTAAGTCTCAAATTCTAAACCATATATGTAAACTAATTAGTTGAACTTAATTTCATTTATTTCATGATACAATTTTATAAATATATTAACTTTATAAATAAATATTATTTATAATTTATATTATATAACTAAAATATTATTTATAATATATATAACTAAACCTTAAGCCCCAAATCCTAAACCATATATATAACTGAATACTAAATCATAAAGCTTAAGCCCTAAACAATATATGTAACTAAACCATAAACCATATATATAACTAATTCGTAAATCATAAACCCTAAATCTCAACCCCCAAAACTAAAATATTATTTATAATTTATATTATAATTCCTAATATATAGTATAGTAATAAAAGTTTAATTATTTTTTGAATTAAAAAATAAAAGAAAAATTGAAAAAAATAATATAAAAATATTTTTTATATTTTATTTTAAAAGGGGATAATAACACTTTCGGTCCTTAAGATTTTAAAGCTAATTAAAACAGTTAATGGTACATTGCGGTACATATGAATAGTGGTACATTGCGGTACATGTCATCTACTGTAGAATTATCCTCCTTACTTAGAAGGGATGTTCTGTTGTGCGGCAAGTAATATGAGGCTAATATGAGACATGACCGAATGTACAAGTATCAAGTTTCAACATAAATTCTTACCGAAACGATATGAAAAACGGTAGTAACACAATTTTTTACCCTATTTAACCAAAACAAAAACCTTTCAAAAAATGATAAGAGTTTATGTTACAATCCAAAATCTTACCCCCAAAACCTAAGTTCTTACTAAGCACATAAGAATTTATGTTCTTACATAAATTTTTACGTACATCAACATAAATTCTTACGGAAATATAAGAGAAAAACGTTATAACATAAATTCTTACCCTAGATCGCCATCACTAAAACTTTTTAAACAAATAGTAAGAATTTATGGTACAACCTAAAATCTTACCCAAAAATATTTTTTTCTTATCAAATACATAAGATTTTAAGTTCATAAGTAAATTCTGACAGAGACTAACATAAAATCTTACTGAAAACGTAAGAAAAAAGCTTTTTTTTGCTCGGCAAAATAGATTTATTAGTAGTAAATCATACATGCCAAAATTCTTACCGAAAACGTAAGAAAAAAGTTATTTCATAAATTCTTGCCTTGGATTACCAAAATTCATTAAACTTATGTAAGAATTTATGTTCCGATTTAAAATCTTACTGAAAAACATTATTTCTAATCAAACACATAAGATTTAAGTTACTACGTATATTCTTACTGCGAACAACATACATTCTTACGAAAAAAAGAGTAAGAAAACAAGTTGTTACATAAATTCTTACATTAGATCACCTAAACCAAAACTCTTTAAACTTATGGTAAGAATTTATACACAATCTAATCTTACCCAAAAACATAATTTCTTATCGAGCACATAAGATTTAATGTTCATACATAAATTCTTAGTGAGATCAACATAAATTCTTATCGAAAAGGTAAGAAAAAAGTTATTACATAAATTCTTACCCTAGATTATCAAAACTAAAACCCTTTTAACTATGGTAAGAATTTATGTTACAACCTAAAATCTTACCAAAAACATAATTTCTTATCAAACACATAAAATTTTATGTCCATACATAAATTCTTATTGAGAGCAACATAAGTTCTTACCGAAAAGGTAAGGAAAACAATTATTACATAAATTTTTACCCTAGATCACCAAAACCAAAACTCTTTAAACTTATGGTAAGAGTTTATGTTACAACCTAAAATCTTATCCAAAAACATTATTTTTTTTTATCAAACACTTAAGATTTTATGTTCCTACATAAATTCTTACCGAAATGTAAGAAAAAATGTTATAACATATATTTTTATATTGGAAGATGCAATAAAAATCACTTTTTTTAAATGACATTTTATGATCTTTTTAATTTTTATGGTAATTATTATTTTTAAATTAATTACTACTTTTAGAAGCATGTATTTAAGGAAACTAATCCTAAGAGTTTTATTTGGATTATTTACATTTAAGGGAAAATATTATCTTTTCAAAAAATTACCAAACATATTTTTATTTTAAATTAAAGAGAAATGATTATTTCTTTATTTTTTAAAAAATCACCAAGTTAACTTTATTTACCATTATTTACAATTTAAAGAAAACAGATTATTTACCTTTTTTAAAAGATTACCTAAAAGATTTCATTAATTACTTATAATTAAGGAAAGGTATTATCTTGCTTTAAATGACTTACCAAGTTGAGGGATAATTTTACGGTAAATGATATGTACTGCAATGTACCACTATTTATATGTACTGCAATGTATCATTAACTGTTTTAATTAGTTTTGAAATTTTAGAGACCGAAAGTGTTATTATTCCCTTTAAGAATAAAATCTTTAAAAAGTAATTTTTGTTGTGAATAAAATAACAAAGAACAATGAACATGAGGAAGAGGGAGATTTGTATTATTCTCAAATATAGACTTGTATACAATGCCTTCAGTAATTCATACATTTATAGGTATAAGAAGTACATAATACACTAAACTCTAATTAATGTAGATAATATTCCTAATGATAAAGTAAGTCAAATCTCCTTGATAAAGTTCTTATCATGATAGACATCCACATAGATAAATATTCATAACACCCCATTGGATGTCTATGAAGATAATGTGCCTCGTTAAAACCTTACTAAGATAAAAACCAGTGGGAAAAATTTTCATTAGTGAAGGAAAAAGAGTACACACATCTTTGATACGCATAACATGTTGATTCATTAAAAACATTACCAGGAAAACCCATTGGGACAAAACCTCGGTTAAGGGAAAAAGAGTGCAACACGTATTTACTCCCCCTCATGAAAACACTACAGAAGATCTTTGAATCTTCATAATTCAATCTTGAATTGTATTTTTCTAAAGATCGTGAGGGATGAAATTTTAGAGTAATATGTTTCATGATGTATCCACCTTTCAAATTGAGATATACATCTTGCATTATCTTCACACAAGATAGCTTTGTATCATATCTTGTTAAAGTAAATCCACTTAACTTTTGGATATGTTGGGTCAATGGTCTTAGCCAAACACATTTTGGCTTGCCTCTAACAATTATTTCTACGACATTTGAGGAGGCATCAACGAATGATTGAAGATCTAAAGGTAATGAACTTTGTATATCCATTGATATTTCTTGACCAACTAATATATGGTGCTTCAAGACCAAGAAAAGATATTGTTATCTTTATTCACATCCAACAATCTTACAATTATTGGGGTACTCAATGTATATGCTTTATCCATATTGAATCTTCTTTAAGATTCTTTCAGCTTATGTCCATTTATAGAAAAACACATATTTAAGTGCTCGATCTTTAGGTTGAGACAAACCGCATCTCAAGATTCTTTTTTCTCAAAACATTTCCTTAAATAACCAAATGCTTTGAAAGCTCTTCAGAAGTTCTAATAATATTTAAATTATCATAATGAATCTTGATCCAAACTCCTTTTATAAAAGCATAAGGAAATATGATCATTCTTATAGTATTTTCTCAATAAGTACTCACTAAGGCAATTATACCAAATGCGCCAAAATATAAATATTCAATGAGATATGTCTAAATAAATTTCCTCAGAAATTTCCAAATGCTTCTAGCATTTTAAATCCTTTAAGGATAAATAGGGATCCACAAAATAATTAGACGCATATAAAATATTTCATAACTGCCAAAGTAATTGCATCCACCATGAAGTAATTAAAACTCTTCATAAATCACAATTTAAGTCGTATTTACAACTACTTATTTGTGCCTCACATGCATTACACCTTTAAGTGTTTGGACTATTGGTCCAAATACTTCTCTTTTAGAAGTTTAAAGCGTCTTTCTAAATTGGCCAATTCAATATCTATTCTTCTAGATAGATTTCTATACATGATCCTCATTTTCTTTCTTTACTTCTATAGAAGTATTCTATTTAAAACTATTTGTAAAATCGTTGTCGACAACTTTTCAATTTTCTGGTTCCATTCTCGTAGTGACATAACTCATCGAGATCTCTTCAAGATTTCAATATTTATTTCAGGTACCTGAAACTCTTTAAGAGTTTTATAATTAGTTATGTCGTGGGTTTCTTCAGGAGCACCCGCCTACAATATATGACCATCTCATATTACTTTCAATTTACGAGAATTTTGATCATTAGAACCATTTCAACTATCATGCTTTATGCATGATTTACATCCTCTCGCTCTAACATGTAATTTAAACTTAGAGCATTTCAGCTGGTATATGAGACTTAATTACTCTCATTAGGTTAGTAAATATGTCTGACAGTTGACATGTAATAACATGAATTATCTTATGAACTTCTAGTTCATATACGAGGATCTAGATAATGATAATTCATTTTCTTCTATCCAGCTGATTAATATCTCCCCCTAATGTTGAGAAAAATCATGTCATAAATGATTCTCCAATTAATGTTTAAGAATTTAAACATAAAAGGAGACTCGTACTCAATATAGATTCTCAACCTTTTTTATTTACCCATTTTGTGTGTTGTGGTGGAGCGACTCAATAATAAATCGCACATTCAAAAATTATAAAATGGGAATGTATGGCTTCTGACCAAAAATCAATCATAACGGAGAGTTTATTATAACTCGTTGGCTTGATGCGTATAAGTGTTGCTAGATGGAAACATCATATAAATAATAACTCTTTTGTTCTCATAGTTTAGCTATTAAAGAGGAGGCATCCAATTGAAATTTTGCTAAACTGTATTTTTCATAATCAATAGGCTTTGTAACAATTGATTTAGCCTAAAATATAAACCCACAAGCTTTTGCAAGATGAATAGTCTAATAGCATAATCTGAATCCTTTTAGAATCAATCTCACAAACTTCCGGTTGTGAGTTGATAAAAGAATGTAGATGCATCTACTAAAATCATATAAAACTTTCCACATTTGCGGATATATGGGCCCATATTTCGTTCAGATATGCAAGACATGTAGTCTCAACTTTAGCATAAGAACTTCAAGTTCTAATTCTTTTGGTAAGTGGGATCAACTATATCCTTTGAGAACAAACAACACACGAACTTCAGGTTCTTTTAGTAAGTGGAATTTAATCAATTCTTTTAAGCAACACAAGAACTTCATGTTCTTTAATAAGTGAAATTTAATCAATTCCTTTGAGAATAAGCACCACAAGAATTTCAGGTTCTTTTAATACATGTGCATGTAAATCTCAATAATTTCCTCACCATTATCGATCAGGATGATCTAACCGATCATGCTAACTATATATATGTGTGTATATATCTCTAAATTTGTAAACTTCTTGTTTATCATAACATGTAATTCAATCCTATGATAGAACCTGACCTGAAACCCATCCGATTATCTGTTTTTACATCACTAAACATGAAGCCCGCAAAGATGATTGGCCATGTAAGATAGAGTTTTAAAAGCATTCTCTCGGGATTTTTCCTATCAACAATCATTAAATTCAAAATTATTATATTTAAACTCTTAAACATTAATCACTAAACGGAATCTCAAAATTATTATATTTAAATTCACTGAACGGATGGTATATTCCATCCAAATGACCCTAGTTTAAGCACAATGTGTACACTATTTAAACAAAATCTAACCATTTAAAAAAATTATTTATAACTTAATTGATTTAAAAAATGGGTCAACTACATAAATGACCACCATACTATAGGAAAAGTCGCAATTTGACCACTTTACTTTTTTTTCAAAGCAATTAAATCATCATACTATTAAATTGGGTGCAATTTGACCACTAGCCGTTAGAGGTTAACGGAAGGGTGATGTGGCAGTTAAAAAAAATAAAGGTATAATTACACATTTGGTCCTTATTATTTACACATTCTTTCAATTTAGTCATAATTTTAATTTAGTAAAATAAATTATTATTTAATTAGGTGGTGACACGTGCCACTATCTTATTGGAGGGATTTTATTATTTGTATTTGATTAAATAAATTCATTTTCATCCTCCAATCAAGTGGTGACACGTGTCACCACCTAATTAAAGGAGGAAAATAAAGAAAATCACAAATGAGGTTAGGGGGAATTGAACCCACATCTCCCAAGAACATTAAGCACTAGCTTACCACAACACCAAGTGTTGTTTTGTGAACTTATTACTGCAGTATATTTCTTAAAGTTAATTATAATATTTCGTAGTGGTATGAAATCCCTGCAATATATTTGTTAAAGTGAATTATTATATTTCAGGATAATTATTGCAATTGAAATAATAGTGGCGTGGCTATTAAGAAATAATTATTTCTTGGATCGAATCGAAGACGATATGGAGAATCGCATTCCCTTCGATATTGTTGAGGGTAACTTCATTCGGAATGGTGGTGGTGACACAGTCATTTCTTGGTCACATTGGTGACGTTGAGCTCGCCTCTTATGCAATCATACAAACCATTATTGTCAGGTTCATGTATGGGATACTGGTAAAATTTTATTTCATTCTTCTTTTATTTTTCATCTTTTCATGTTTAGCATGTGTAAATTGTAATACCTTGTTGTCGATGAATGGAAGATCGGCATGTCGAGTGCAACCGAAACTCTATGCGGGCAAGCATTCGGGGCAGGGCATCACCACATGATGGGAATTTACTTGCAGCGATCATGGATCGTTGATGGCATTACAACAACAATACTAATACCTCTCTTCATTTTCGCAACCCTGATCCTTCGGCTTCTCGGCCAGGACGAGGAGCTTGCGGTTGCAGCAGGGCCAATTGCTCTGTGGTTCATCCCAATGATCTATAGCTTCGTTGTTTCCATGACTATCTCGATGTTCTTACAAGCACAGCTCAAGAATCTGATCGTCGGATGGCTATCGACCGCGCCGTTCGTCGTTCACGTGTTCTTGTCGTGGATGCTTGTGAACAAGTTTAAGTGGGGAGTGAATGGAGCAATGGCAGCCATGACCATGTCCGGTTGGATAATGGTTGTGGGACAATTGGTGTATGTGTTTGGAGGATGGTGCCCTAATACATGGAGAGGATTCTCTAAAGCTGCTTTCTTTGATCTGGTGCCCTATTATTTCAATTGCAATAATTATCCTGAAATATTATAATTCACTTAAACAAATATATTGCAGGAATTTCATGCCACTACGAAATATTATAATTCACTTTAAGAAATATACTGCAGGAATAAGTTCACAAAACAACACTTGGCGTTGTGGTAAGCTAGTGCTCAATGTTCTTGGGAGATGTGGGTTTAATTCCCCTTAAGCTCATTTGTGATTTTCTTTATTTTCCTTTAATTAGGTGGTGACACGTGTCACCACTTGATTGGAGGATGAAAATAAATTTATTTAATCAAATATAAATAATAAAATCCCTCTAATAAGATAGTGACACGTGTCACCACCTAATTAAATAATAATTTATTTTATTAAATTAAAATTATGACTAAATTAAAAGAATGTGTAAATAGTAAGGACCAAATGTATAATTATACCCTTATTTTTTTAACTGTCACATCACCCTTCCGTTAATCTCTAACGGCTAGTGATCAAATTGCACCCAATTTAATAGTATGATGGTTTAATTGCTTCGAAAAAAAGTAAAGTGGTCAAATCGCGACTTTTTCAATAATATGATGGTCATTTATGTAGTTTACCCTTAAAAAATATATATATAAGCCATAAAAATAGCGAATTATATCTATGTTCAGTTTTGAACTTGATATACAAAATACACACTTCAACACATGAATTGAGAATTATTTAGAAAGCTGTTGAGCCTTTTTATTAGCAAAACACACTTACATCGAGTTTTCAATACATTAATCACACGAAAGGGAGTACATGAATAAAGTAAAATCCTACATAATCTATTACAAACACACACAAACCTCAATTACACATGCTTTAATTTTCTTATCAAACTACCTACCCATGGTAGCCCATAACACGTACAGCTTACGACCAACATGGTCTAGTTTTTGATAGTATGCATGCCTCCATGACCTGATGAAAAACAGGGGAGCCACCACTCCCCAAAATCCCATTACAAACCCAATCACTATGCTCACATATAACCCTTTCACTTTCGATCGCCCATTATTTCCTTCACCGCCGCCTCCATCGGTTGGAACACCTTTTGTGATGCAGTTTTTACTGACAGGAGGCCCGCAAAGATGATTGGGCATGTAAGAAGAGTTTTCAAAACTTTGAAGCTGAGTGCTTCTCGGGATTTGTCCTGTCAGGTTGTTGTAGGAGACGTTGAAGTGATTCAAGAAGTTCAAATTGGAGAAACTTGAAGGGATTCCACCATGCAACTTGTTCGTCGACAAATCAAGAGATTCTACCAACTCCATGTTGCCAATGTTGTCTGGTATATTTCCTGTTAGGAGATTCCGTGACAAATTTAATGAGCGTAGCCCAATGAGAGTTCCAAGTTCTTTGGGGATCTCTCCTGTGAGATGGTTAGCTGAAAGGTCAAGACTGGTAACAAGTCCTAATGTGGAACTGTATTCGTCTTCTCGTCCTTTCAGCACCAATAATGCACTCAAATAAACTGATTTACCTACTTCAAAGCCCCATGCTCCAAGATCGGCGGAGGTTTTATTTTTGGTGGCCATTGCAATGAAGTTACTAAAACATTTTGGAATAGCTCCTGAAATGTTGTTATGGGCAAGGTCCAAGTTCTGAAGATATTGAAGAGCACAAATCTTGTGAGGGATATGGCCATCAAACTTATTTGATCGGAGTCTCAGAACCACAAGTCTTGAGAGCTTCTCACCCATCCATGCCGGTACACTTCCACTGAAATGGTTTTCACTAAGATCAAGAACAACCAACCCCGAACAATTTCCCAGTGTGGAGGGTATTTCTCCAAACATACTATTGTTTCCAAGGTTTAGCTCTACAAGATTTGTATATCCCAAAGAAGAAGGGATTTTCCCTGTCAATTTGTTGTTTCCCAAATTTAAGATTTCCAATCCTTGCCAGTGACTCCAGCAATCTGGAATCTCTCCGAAGAGAAGATTTGTACTAATGTCAAGAAACCACATATTTCTCGACTCTGATGGAGCCTGAAAATGAATTGTTTGACAGAACTAAACCTGTTAAAGTTGGCAATAGTCTTGGCAATGGACCCGTGAATCGGTTTGAGCTCAAGTCAAGACTCTCTGACGTTCAAATATGAAATCCCCCCGGTAAGATCATTAGAGGAAAGATCTACATATTGAAAATGGGTGGAAAGATTCAAAAACCAAGTGGGAAGTACATCTGAAATTCCTGCATGGGACATATTTAAAACAGACAAGTTCCTTTGGAATCTTAACCACCGGGGAAACTTGGGACCAAGATGCCATTCACCCAATTCGATAGTTTCACACTGAAACGGGGGAACCCAGCTTGGGTTTGGATGGAATGTCAACATGTTTCCGTATGCCATCAATTGTGTCAATCTGGTGAGATTAGAGAAAGAGGTTTCTGATACAACTCCTTCCAATACATTTTGACCAATATTTAGAGTTTCTAAGTTTCCCAATTGTCCCAGACTTGGAGGAAAAGTACCATTTAATTGATTTCTTGAAACATCAAAGACCTCCAGAGATGATAACTCCCCTATTGACAATGGAATTGGACCAGAAATTGTGTTTCCAGCAAGGGAGAGGTGAACTAGATTTTTAAATTGCCCGAGTCGGTCAGTTAAACGGCCAGAAAGCTGATTATTTTCCATATTCAACGACTCTAAGGAATGCAAACTACAACTGGACAAGCTCTGCAGGATTTCTGATATGTCTCCTTCAATTTGATTAGAAGACAAATCAATCTCCTTCAAATTGCAAAGATGTTCCAACGAGGTTGGTAATCTTCCTTGGAGCTTATTATATGAAAGATCAAGGGATTTAAGATGGTTTAAGCCATACAAGGAGTTGGGTATGGATGAATTGAGTGAGTTGTAACTAAGATCAACGACTTCAAGAATGGACTTGTTCCCCAAGTAATCTGGAATTGGGCCTTCCAAAATGCAATCTGACAAGTGCAACTCTAGCAAAGAAGGAAGATTGGATGTTACCTGTAGCCAATCAGTTGCTTTATGAAGATCCACACCACTCAAATCAAGGTACTGCAAGGAAGAAAGTTGAGAAACCCATTGAAGACTTGTAGCTTCATGCAGCAAATTATTAAATCCGAGATCAAGATAATGCAGCTTTGAGAGATTCCCAAGGTTATGAGGGATTGCCCCTTGGAATAGAGCATGAGAGAGGTTAAGATATGTTAGACTCCCTAGCAAACCCAAAAACCCCGGGATTTGAATGCTGCTAAAGTCGTTATAGCTCAAGTCCAGGGAAGTGAGATGCTTCAGCTGGAGCAGAGAAGGATTTACTCTGCCTCCTAGCTTTGACCCGTAGTAAGCTTCCAATTCAGCAAGTGAAGCAAAATAGTCATCATCAGGAGGAGGAGGAGGAGGAGGAGGAGGAGGAGCCGCCAAGTGCAGTTGGTGGACGTGGGCAGTTATGTTATGGCAGACGACACCATTCCATTTGCAGCAATCCCCACCTTCAACCCAAGAAGATAGGCTGTTTGAAGGATCGGTCAGGTCATTCTTCAACTTCAACAGAGCTTCTCTCTCACTCTCAATGCACACCACATTGACATTAGAATTGGCATCAGAACAGCGAAAACAGACAGCAGCAGCAATGGCAATGAGAAGAAGAAATGGGAACAAGGGAATGGTAACAATAGTCATTGTTGCAAACTTGCAATTGCAATTGCACATCACTTTCTTCCAAGACCTCAAATTTCCACACACAAAAATGCATTTAATTCATAATCTTGTAGTAATCGGTTATTTCCATCAATTTCCTTATTGAATTTTCCACTGTTGAATATTTCCATCATACCATTCCTAGCAACTCCGAATATTTAGAGTGATCTAAAACAAAAATAGTATACACATCAGGCGCAAGGAACTTTCTTCCAAGACCCCAAATTTCCACAAGAAGCATTCAAATCATAGTCTTGTCGGTATCATTGAAAAGAAATAAAGAAGCCAAGTACTCAATCGAGTCTATGGAGTAAATCCCACTCACTCCAACCATAAGCTCAGCCAGCCATTTAAGTCTTACACAAGTTTTAAAACGGCTTAAATATACATTTAATACTATTTTGATACTTTTATTAACATATGTAGTCCCTAAAACTTATAAATTCGATCGATTTGGTCCTAATTCAAAACAACTTAAAAAATTTAACACTCCATATTTTAAAAAATCCATCAATTTAGTCATTCTACGACTTTGTCAAATCAAGCAAGTCTAATTGAACAAAACAACAATGAGATAATTATATTCTATCATAAAATAACAAGTTAGTGTTAAACTTTTTATATCGGAAAAATGATGTAACATTTACAAGAGAAGAACAAACAATTTAGAAGAATAACAAAGAGTAGACTGATAGAATTTTTAAATATAGATGATTAAATTTATTGAATCATTTTGAATTAGGACCAAATTGATAGACGTTGGGTACCCGGTAATGAACACCTCTAGCTAATGGGTTTATGGTTTTACGGTTTATAATTTATGATTTACGGTTTTATGATTTATAGGTTAGAATTTAATGTTTTGGTGGATTTTGAGTTTTTTTTTTTAATTTTGGAAATTTTGTTTTTTTTTTCAAAATTATTTTTTTTGTTTTTATTATAATATATAATATATTTATATTTTTAATAATATTGATAATATATATTTTATTTAATTTAAATATTTTATTTATTGGTTATATACATTAATATATTATTATATGTATATTAATATTTTTTATAATATATTTATATTATTTATATAATAAAATAAATGGAATTAATTTCAACTCCAGTTTAGAATATGTATTATTTGTGCCGGAAACAAAATAAAGATGTTGGCCCTGTTTGGTAAACAACTTTTTAAGCTAAAATTAGAAGTTTGAAGTATTTTTAAGGTTTGACTAATCAAATACGCTAATTTGGATGTTTTATAAATAGAAGATTATAATAGCGTATTGGGGTGAAACCTCTCATTTTGAAAAAAACTCTATTAGGAGCTTTTTGAGTTAGAGGATTGGATAAAAGACTTGTAAAGACTATTTTGTCCTTAATAATTATAAAAAATTCTCTAAATAACATAAATTTGATTAACTAATAAAATTAAAAAAAAATAATTTCATAAATAAGAAATTAATATATAAATTAAAAATACATATTAATTTAATAATTAATAAAATTATATTTAAAATATAATTTCATAAATAAGAAATTAATATATACATCTAAATTTAATAATTATTAAAATTATATTAAAAAGATAATTTCATAAATAAAAAAATTAATATATACACCCTCATATATACTCAGTAATAATATTTAAAAAATTATTTTTTATAACCTAATTAATATTAATAGATGCAAAATGTTAATAATTAATAAATTATTAAAACAAGTATCAAATATAATCATGCCCTTATATGTCATTTTACTTCTTCAAATAATCAAATAGTTATCCTCTATCAGTTAATTTTACCAAACACTTTTATACAATCACCTAATGTAATCCGCTAGTCAAATCAGCTAATGCAATCAACTATCCGCTATCAGCTAATGTAATCAGCTATCCGCTAATTGTCAAACAGGGCCGTTAAGTTGGCTTAGTGGTTAGGAGGTTGCCCTTGATTTTAAAAGTTCTAAGTTTAAATCCCATTGAGTGCATTATTTTTCATATTTTCCTCCAGCAAAACGATACCGTTTTGGGCAATTTAGTATCAAAATAGCGACACCAAAACGACGTTGTTCTGGTCCAGCATCCAAGTCATCACACCATTAAGGAGTTAACGGCTCGGTGGTAAAAACGAGTCAAAAAATAAAGTTTGGTGGTAAATTTGGACGAATTGAAAGGTTGGTGATATAAAAGGGTCACCTCAATAGTTTGGTGGTACCTGACATAGTTTACCCTATTTTTTTTCTTTAGTTCTTACCTGCATGGTTTTGTCAATCACCGTGTCTCCTAAACCGTTGCCATTAAAAAAATCATGTGACCAATCGAATATGACACGTGTAATAAAAATAAAATAATTTTAGAAAATATAAAAAAAATTCGTTAAGAAATCTCTAGTGTTCAGAATTTATGTTTTGAACTTATATGTTTTCAAAAATTGTAATTTGGTTTGATTTATTTTTATAATAAAATCATAAAATAGGAAAACATTCTAAAAAGTTGAATTTTTTGAAAAGAAAACTATGATTTTCCTAGATTTTCCAAGGCATTTTAGTGTTTTATGATTTAAGGTTAGGGTAGATAGTTTATTGTTCATTATTTAGGGGTAAGAATTTAGAATTTAAAAAAATTGAATTACAGCTTAAGATTTAGTTTTTTGGTGGTAAAATATGAATAGACACCAAAAGGATTTTTTTTTTTTCAAAATGACATAATGCCAAAAAATGTCCCTAGCGTTTGATTGAATTGTCATGTTGACTCCTATTATTTTTGAAACAATTTAACCCTCAATGTTTTATTTCTTTTTATCAAAATGACCCCTATGTGGATGAAAACTGTTAGCCAACTAACAATAAATAGCTTGGAATGATATGATAAACCTACATGACAGTGCACATCACGATAACAATGTCATATAGGCAAATATACTGACTTTACAAAATGACACATCAATCAAAGTCATTTCAAGTTGTTTATCACCATTTTACTAACATTTTTCATCCCCAAGGGGTCATTTTGACAAAAAATGAAACATTAAGGGCTAAATTACTTAAAAAAGAATAGGGGCCAAAGTGACCCAAATTTCCACAAGAAGCATTCCATTCATAGTCTTGTCGGTATCATTGAAAAGAAATAAAGAAGCCAATTACTCAATCGAGTCTATGGAGTAAATCCCACTCACTCCCACCATAAGCTCAGCCAGCCATTTAAGTCTTACAGAAGTTTTAAAACGGCTTAAATATACATTTAATACTTGAACTAGATATCTTCTTCTAAGTTGACACTAAATTTTTTTTTGCTCCCAATTTAGTACCCGGACCTTAATTCAATTCACTATTTTGATACTTTTATTAACATATCTAGTCCCTAAAACTTATAAACTCGATCAATTTGGTCCTAATTCAAAACAACTTAAAAAAATTTAACACTCCATATTTAAAAAAAAATCTATCAATTTAGTCATTCTACGACTTTGTCAAATCAAGCAAGTCTAACTGAACAAAACAACAATGAGATAACTATATTCTATCATAAAACAAGTTAGTGTTAAACTTTTTTATATCAAGAAAATGATGTAACATTTACAAGAGAAGAACAAACAATATAGAAGAATAACAAAGAGTAGACTGATAGAATTTTTAAATATAGATGATTAAATTTATTGAATCATTTTGAATTAGGACCAAATTGATAGAATATATAAGTTTTTATATCAACTTGAACAAACACCAACTTGAGAGCAAAATTTCTTCAAGTACCAACTTGAGAAAAGATAACTAGTTTAAGTAGCAATTTGGGAGTAAATTTATGTCAGGTATCAATTTGAGAAAAAGTGTCTAGTTTAGTCTCAGATACGATATGTAAATGTAAACCAAAAGTCAGAGGAAAATAAAAAACGAAAAGTTTAGGACAACATAGACATGTGCTTTTAAGATTTAAATATCATTTTGGAATAGCTCCTGAAATGTTGTTATGGGCAAGGTCCAAGTTCTGAAGTGATTAAAGAGCACAAAGTTATGATGTGGTTATATAATTCGAACTTTTATTAGTTATGAATTTTTTTTAATAAAATTAAATGATTTAAAAAAAAGGAAAAACGCGGGTACTCGTTGCCCGAGTTTCGCGGGTACCCGATTAGAGCCGGCCGGGACACGGGCCGAAGAAACTAGTATCTAAGACGTCGGCTACCCGGTAATGAACACCTCTAATTAATGGGATTATCGTTTTACGGTTTATAATTTATGATTTAGGGTTTTATGATTTATAGGTTAGAATTTAATGTTTTGATAGATTTTGAGTTTTTTTTTTTTAATTTTGGAAAATAGTATACACAGGCTCAAGGAACTTTCTTCCAAGACCCCAAATTTCCACAAGAAGCATTCAATTCATAGTCTTGTCAGTATCATTGAAAAGAAATAAAGAAGCCAAGTACACAGTCGAGTCTATGGAGTAAATCCCACTCACTCCCACCATAAGCTCAGCCATTTAAGTCTTACACAAGTTTTAAAACGGCTTAAATATACATTTAATACTTGAACTAGATTTACTATTTTGATACTTTTATTAACATACGTAGTCCTTAAAATTTATAAATTCGATTAATTTGGTCTTAATTCAAAATAATTTTAAAAAATTTAACACTCCATATTTAAAAAAAAATCCATCAATTTAGTCATTCTACGACTTTGTCAAATCAAGCAAGTATAACTGAACAAAACAACAATGAGATAACTATATTCTATCATAAAACAACAAGTTAGTTTTAAACTTTTTTATATCGGGAAAATGATGTAACATTTACAAGAGAAGAACAAACAATTTAGGAGAATAACAAAGAGTAGACTGATAGAATTTTTAAATATAGATGATTAAATTTATTGAATCATTTTGAATTAGGACCAAATTGATAGACGTTGGGTACTCGGTACTTCGGGTACCCGGTAATGAACACCTCTACCTAATGGGTTTATGGTTTTACGGTTATAATTTATGATTTAGGGTTATATGATTTATAGGTTAGAATTTAATGTTTTGGTGGATTTTGAGTTTTTTTTTAAATATTGGAAATTTTGTTTTTTTTTTCAAAATTATTTTTTTAGTTTTTATTATAATATATTTATATTTTTAATAATATTGATAATATATTTTTATTTAATTTAAATATTTTATTTATTAGTTATATATATTAATATATTATTATGTGTATATTAATATTTTTATAATATATTTATATTATTTATATAATAAAATAAATTGAATTAATCTCAACTTCAGTTTGAAATATGTATTATTTGTGCTGGAAACAAAATAAAGATGTTGGCCCTGTTTGGTAAACAACTTTTTAAGCTAAAATTAGAGGTTTGAAGCATTTTTAAGGTTTGACTAATCAAATACGCTAATTTGTATGTTTGGTAAATAGATTATTGTAATAGTGGATTGAGGTGAAACCTCTCATTTTGAAAAACCTCCTAAAAAGGAGCTTTTTGAGTTAGAGGTTTGGATAAAAGACTTGTAAATACTATTTTGTCCTTGATAATTATAAAAAAATCTTTAAATAACATAAATTTGATTAACTAATAAAATTAAAAAAAATAATTTCATAAATAAGAAATTAATATATAAATTAAAAAATACATATTAATTTAACAATTAATAAAATTATATTCAAAATATAATTTCATAAATAAAAAATTGATATATACATCTAAATTTAATAATTATTAAAATTATATTAAAAAGGTAACTTCATAAATAAAAAATTAATATATACGTCCTCATATATACTCAGTAATAATATTGATAGATACAAAATTAATATATACATCCTCATAAATTAAGAAAATATATTTTTAATCTAATTAATATTAATAGATACAAAATGTTAATAATTAATAAATTATTAAAACAAATATCAAATATAATCATGCCCTTATATGTCATTTTACTTCTTCAAATAATCAAACATTTATCCTCTATCAGTTAATTTTATCAAACACTTTTTATACAATCAGCTAATGTAATCTGCTAGTTAAATCAGCTAATGCAATCAGCTATCCGCTATCAGCTAATGTAGAGATGATAAACGTTTTTAGGCCGAATGAGTTAATTTTACTGATCTCGACCCATATTCTGTCAAAATAAGTGAAGACCTAGAACAAATGGGCTTTCGAAAAAATGAACTTTGCCATAACAAAGATTTCTCTAATGTAGAGATGATAAACGTTTTTAGGCCGAATGAGTCATATGATCTTAAGGGATCCGGGGAGAAAGAGGGGGATGATCTTAACAATGTTACTGATAAGGGCACATTAGAAAACGTAATCTGTGAGAGTGATTCTTCAGGAGAAGACTGTAATCATGAGGAGAGTGGAGATAAATTCGACTTACCAGAATTTGAAGGTATAAAAAAGGGGCATAAAAGGAGGGAGAGAAGATTCAGATCACTATCAGAGTTTCAAGACAAGGCGTTGACTGAAGATGAAAGGAAGAAACGAGATCGTGTGAAGAGACGTTTAAAGAATAACGGAAAGGAAAACGAGAAATCTGGTTTGGAAGGAAGATCTCTCACTGACTCTGATATGCAAGCAAGATGGGATAATTTCATCAAGGAGTCTAAGAAGACTTTAGCTGTTGGAAAGAACCTCGGCATTGAATTCAGAGGGGACGAGAATGAGGTGGTGGAAGAACTAGCAACCTTAGAAGAAATTGATCATCGAAACAAGGAGATTTAGCTGTTTGGAAGTCTAGGAGATGAAACTAGGATAAAGCTTTGTCCTGGGATTTAAGGGGAATGGAGTCGGAAGCGAAGTCGAAGGTCCTTAGTAAAGTTATTACAATGTTCAGGGCAGAGATGGTGATTCTTCAAGGAACAAAGAAAGAAGCTTTTCTGAGTTTAGAGGTGGGCGACTCTGGTATGATGTTGAATTCAATTCCAAAGCGGCAACGTCATCAGGGTGTTCAGGTGGAATACTTACTTTTTGGGATAAAAACTAATTCGAAGCAGAGATGTGTGGCACAAAACTCAGGTACATTCTATTCTTTGATAGCTGCAAGATGGGACATTATACGCAACTAGAAACTTAAAAAATGTAGTAGGCGAGGTATAAAACTACTGGGTTTGAGGTTTCTAACAGTTTTTATAATTGGTAGATGGTTGAATTACCCCTTGTTGGGAAGGAAATCACTTGGTTTGGACCAGGATATAGGCGTAGTAAGATTAACAGGTTCTTGGTGGACAAGGAAATGCTCTAGCTTAGGTATTTAGATGGAAAGTGGAAAACGGATAAACATTCTGGTTTTGTGAAGATTGTTGGTGTGGAGATACTTCATTTAGTGTTTCTTTTCCAAGGTTGTACAGATTGGTTGCGAAGAAAGGGGTTTCAGATGCTACAGTGGTGGAAATTAAAACTTTTGCAAAATCGGACTAATAGAGCAGGTTCTCAAGACCTTTGCTTTTTAGAGAAAATGCGCTGCTAACCAGAATAAAAGAATGAATCTGGATGTGGGGTGTGCAGGAGATGTAAAGAAGCGGGTTGGATTGACAAGCTACCAATGAAAATATCCCTGGAAAAGCTGGACTACTTGTGATTGTGAGTTCTAAGCCGGTGTTTAACTATATTATTAATCCTATGATTCGTCCTTGGTGCTGGTGGAAGGTCTTTGTGCAGCTTGATCGTCTTGTTAAGAGAATTGGGGGAGTAAAATTCCTACTGTCAAGCTCAAGTCGAAATGTTTGGTCGAAGGCTTAGCAAGAGTAGGTGCAAAGCATGCAAACTGTTTCAATGCCGGGTGGCAGATCCTTGGAGTTATCTTGGTTCTTGGCCTTGTTGTGAGATGAAGTAGCGCATTTATGCTAGTATTTGGTTCTACTGTATGCTAGTATTAGCTTCTACTTTGTTTTGGCAGTTGGTTGGTGTTGGTTGTTTCTTATCTGATTTGGTTGTCCGGTGTTGGTTGTTTCTTCCCGACTTATGTGTACTCTTTTCCTTCATTAAGACTTAGGGAGGTTTTTAACGAGGCACATAAGTTGGTTCGACTTTTATATTAATAAAATTATATTTGCCGAGCAAAAAAAAAGCTAATGTAATCTGCTAGTTAAATCAGCTAATGCAATCAGCTAATGCAATCAGCTATCCGCTATCAGCTAATGTAATCTGCTATCCGCTATCTGCTATCCACTAATTGTCAAACAGGGCCGTTAAATTGGCTTAGTGGTTAGGAGGTTGCCCTTGATTTTAAAAATTCTAGGTTTAAATCCCATTGAGTGCATTATTTTTCATATTTTCCTCCAGCAAAACGACGCCGTTTTGGGCAATTTAGTATCAAAATAGCGGCACCAAAACGAAGTTGTTCTGGTCTAGCATCCAAGTCATCATACCATTAAGGAGTTAACGGCTCGGTGGTAAAAACGAGTCGAAAAGTAAATTTTAGTGATAAATTTGGACGGATTGAAAGGTTGGTGATATAAACGGGTCACCGTCAATAGTTTGATGGTACCTGACATAATTTACCTTATTTTTTCTTTAGTTCTTCCCTGCATGGTTTTGTCAATCATTGTGTCTCCTAAACCGTTGCCATTAAAAAAATCATGTGACCAACTTAAAAATTTGATATAGTTCCAACGCAAGGCCGAATTGCTTGCATTAAAAGAGGCATGTTTCTTGTTCAGCTAATCGAGATGGTCGAAGTCTTTCAATGTTACACTAGAGATAGACTGCACCGTGATCGTGGATTGGTTTACCAGGACAAATTTGGCACCTAGTAGTCTTCAAACCAATAATTTTGGAATGTTTGGGGCTGTGCTCGGAATTCTCTTGGTCAATTAGAGTTGTTTCTAGAAATGCTAATTCAACGGCTGATAAATTGGCTAAATCGGACATTGACAAAGTTTCTCCTTACCTGTGGTTCTCACAGAATGAGTAGCAAGCATCTTTTTTGCGAGTTTCAATGCCTAAACTCTAAGCCTCAAATTCTAAACTATATATGTAAACCAAATTAACTGAGCTTAATTTCGTTTATTTCATGATACCATTTTATAAATATATTAACTTTATAAATAAATATTATTTATAATTTATATTATATAACTAAACTATTATTTATAATATATATAACTAAACCTTAAACCCCAAATCCTAAACCATATATATAATTAAACCCCAGATCCTAAACCATATATATATAACTGAATACTAAATCATAAAGCCTAAGCCATAAACAATATATGTAACTAAACCATAAACCCTATATATAACTAAATCGTAAATCATAAACCCTAAATCTCAACCCCTAAAATTAAAATATTATTTATAGTTTATATTACAATTCCTAATATATATTATAGTAATAAAAGTTTAATTATTTTTTGAATTAAAAAATAAAAGAAAAATTGAAAAAAATAATATAAAAATAATTTTTATATTTTATTCTAAAAGGGGGTAATAACACTTTCGGTCCTTAAGATTTTAAAACTAATTAAAACAGTTAATGGTACATTGCGGTACATATGAATAGTGGTACATTGCGGTACATGTCATCTACTGTAGAATTATCCTCCTTACTTAGAAGGGATGTTCTGTTGTGCGGCAAGTAATATGAGGCTAATATGAGACATGACTGGATGTACAAGTATCAAGTTTCAACATAAATTATTATTGGGCAACAACATAAATTCTTACCGAAACGATATGAAAAACGGTAGTAACACAATTTTTTACCCTATTTAACCAAAACAAAAACCTTTCAAAAAATGATAAGAATTTATGTTACAATCCAAAATCTTACCCCCAAAACCTAAGTTTTTACTAAGCACATAAGAATTTATGTTCTTACATAAATTCTTACGTACATCAACATAAATTCTTACGGAAATATAAGAGAAAAACGTTATAACATAAATTCTTACCCTAGATCGCCATCACTAAAACTTTTTAAACAAATAGTAAGAATTTATGGTACAACCTAAAATCTTACCCAAAAATATTTTTTCTTATCAAACACATAAGATTTTAAGTTCATAAGTAAATTCTGACAGAGACTAACATAAAATCTTACCGAAAACGTAAGAAAAAAGTTTTTTTTTGCTCGACAAAATAGATTTATTAGTAGTAAATCATACATGCCAAAATTCTTACTGAAAACGTAAGAAAAAAAAGTTATTACATAAATTCTTGCCTTGGATTACCAAAATTCTTTAAACTTATGTAAGAATTTATGTTCCGATTTAAAATATTACTGAAATACATTATTTCTAATCAAACACATAAGATTTAAGTTACTACGTATATTCTTACTGCGAACAACATACATTCTTACGGAAAAAAGAGTAAGAAAACAAGTTGTTACATAAATTCTTACATTAGATCACCTAAACCAAAACTCTTTAAACTTATGGTAAGAATTTATACACAATCTAATCTTACCCAAAAACATAATTTCTCATCAAGCACATAAGATTTAATGTTCATACATAAATTCTTAGTGAGATCAACATGAATTCTTATAAAAAAGGTAAGAAAAAAGTTATTACATAAATTCTTACCCTAGATTATCAAAACTAAAACCCTTTTAACTATGGTAAGAATTTATGTTACAACCTAAAATCTTACCAAAAACATAATTTCTTATCAAACACATAAAATTTTATGTCCATACATAAATTCTTATTGAGAGTAACATAAGTTCTTACCGAAAAGGTAAGAAAATAATTATTACATAAATTTTTACCCTAGATCACCAAAACCAAAACTCTTTAAACTTATGGTAAGAGTTTATGTTACAACCTAAAATCTTATCCAAAAACATTATTTTTCTATCAAACACTTAAGATTTTATGTTCCTACATAAATTCTTACCGAAATGTAAGAAAAAAATGTTATAACATATAGGATGAGTCTCCCTAGCAAACCAAAGAAGTCCGGGATTTGTATGCTGCTAAAGTTGTTATAGCTCAAGTCCAGGGAAGTGAGATGCTTCAGCTGGAGCAGAGAAGGATTTACTCTGCCTCCTAGCTTTGACCGGTAGTAAGCATCACTTTTAGCAAGTGAAGCAAAATAGTCACCAGGAGGAGGAGGAGGAGCCGCCAAGTGCAGTTGGTGGACGTGGGCAGTTATGTTATGGCAGACGACACCATTCCATTTGCAGCAATCCCCACCTTCAACCCAAGAAGATAGCCTGTTTGAAGGATCGGTCAGGTCATTCTTCAACTTCAAAAGGGCCTCTCTCTCACTCTCAATGCACACCACATTGACATTGGAATTGGCATCACAACAGCTAAAACAGACAGCAGCAGCAATGGCAATGAGAAGAAGAAATGGGAACAAGGGAATTCTAACACTAGCCATAGTTGCAAACTTGCAATTGCCATTCCTAGCTACATCCTAATAGTAATATATACAGTAATCTGAAACCAAAATATTATGCACATCAGGCGCAAGGAACTTTCTTCCAAGACCCCAAATTTCCACCCAAAAAAAAGCATTCAATTCATAATCTTGTAGTAATCAGTTATTTCCATCAATTTCCTTATTGAATTTTCCACGAAAGGCATTTCAAGTCTTGAATATTTCCATCATACCATTCCTAGCAACTCCGAATATTTAGAGTGATCTAAAACAAAAATAGTATACACATCAGGCGCAAGAAACTTTCTTCCAAAACCCCAAATTTCCACAAGAAGCATTCAATTCATAGTCTTGTCGGTATCATTGAAAAGAAATAAAGAAGCCAAGTACTCAATCGAGTCTATGGAGTAAATCCCACTCACTCCCACCACAAGCTCAGACATTTAAGTCTTACAGAAGTTTTAAAACCGCTTAAATATACATTTAATACTTGAACTAGATATCTTCTTCCAAGTTGACACCTAAAATTTTTTTGCTCCCAATTTGGTACCCGGACCTTAATTCAATTCACTATTTTGATACTTTTATTAACATATGTAGTCCCTAAAACTTATAAATTCGATCAATTTGGTCCTAATTCAAAACAACTTAAAAAAATTTAACACTCCATATTTAAAAAAAATTCCATCAATTTAGTCATTCTACGACTTTGTCAAATCAAGCAAGTCTAACTGAACAAAACAACAATGAGATAACTATATTCTATCATAAAACAACAAGTTAGTGTTTAACTTTTTTATATCAGGAAAATGATGTAACATTTCATAATTAATTTAATAATTAATAAAAATATATTTTAAATATAATTTCATAAATAAGAAATTAATATATACATCTAAATTTAATAATTATTAAAATTATATTAAAAAGATAACTTCATAAATAAAAAATTAATATATACATCCTCATATATACTCAGTAATAATATTAAAAAAATATTTTTTATAACCTAATTAATATTAATAGATGCAAAATGTTAATAATTAATAAATTATTAAAACAAGTATCAAATATAATCATGCCCTTATATGTCATTTTACTTCTTCAAATGATCAAATATTTATCCTCTATCAGTTAATTTTACCAAACACTTTTATACAATCACCTAATGTAATCTGCTAGTCAAATCAGCTAATGCAATCAACTATCCGCTATCAGCTAATGTAATCAGCTATCCGCTAATTGTCAAACAGAGCCGTTAAGTTGGCTTAGTGGTTAGGAGGTTGCCCTTGATTTTAAAAGTTCTAAGTTTAAATCTCATTGAGTGCATTATTTTTCATATTTTCCTCCAGCAAAACGATACCGTTTTGGGCAATTTAGTATCAAAACAGCGGCACCAAAACGACGTTGTTCTGGTCCAGCATCCAAGTCATCACACCATTAAGGAGTTAACGGCTCGGTGGTAAAAACGAGTCGAAAAATAAAGTTTGGTGGTAAATTTGGACGAATTGAAAGGTTGGTGATATAAAAGGGTCACCCTCAATAGTTTAGTGGTACCTGACATAGTTTACCCTATTTTTTTCTTTAGTTCTTACCTGCATGGTTTTGTCAATCACCGTGTCTCCTAAACCGTTGCCATTAAAAAAATCATGTGACCAATCGTGTAACACCCGGGTTTAGGGGTCAGGCGAAAATAATATTTTAATTTTATTTCGGGTTCGGTTTTGCAAATTAAATAATAAAATATTTTATGAGCCTCGGGATTTCAAATGTTTAAGGCTATGTTGGGCCTATCTCTTAAGTCCAAATCAATGGGCTTTAAGAGGTGTGGGTTTGACCATTCATTAAGGGCATTTTGGTCAAATACAAAATGGATGAGAAATAAGATGACAAAATGGGTTTTATTTGAAAGAAAAAAATGTTCATCTTCTTCATTCCACCATTGTTGAAAACCTAAAACCCTCCTACCCCAAAAACACTATTTCATCAAATCCCTTCATCAATTCAAAGGCTTTCTTTGAGGTAATTATAATTTTGAATTCTCCTCATGATTTCCAACATTTTCATAGCTTTAGTTTTCATAGAAATCATCTTCTTGAGTTTTTGAACTTTTCAAGTTTGAATAAAAGCATGGAACTTTAATAGCTTTTTGGGTTGTTTTGATTAATAGATTTGAGTTTTGATCTAACCTTGCCTAATGGAACATTATATCTCATTTTGGTTGGGTTTTATAAAGATTTCCGAAATGGGTTTTAGGGGTGTATTTAAAGTGTAAAAAATTTGTGTTTTTGGAATGGTTTTGTGAGAAATTGCTGGGTTGATGTTATAGTAACATTGGGTGGGTGTTTTTAGATGTTTTGTGATGATTTTTGAGAAGTTATAATGTTAGTTTGATGGGATTTCCGTAGCTACTGCTGTAGGTGGTTTTTAGGAGTTGAAATTAAGAGTTTTTGAAGTGTTTGTGTGGGGAAATGAAAGGCCGATGGTTGTACAACATTATGGGGATGTTTTGGACATGTTTTGGAGTGTTTTAAGTGTTAAAATTGAGAGGTAATGGCTTGGTTTTGCTGGAGTACGAAAATGGAATTATTTGGGAAGGTTTCAGCTTTGAATTATTGAGAAAATGTTTGAGAATTGAGAACTGATGTGTAACAGTAAATTTGTGGTTGATTAAGAGGTTAATACATTGATTTTGATTGACTAGAAACAGCGGATTTGGCCTTGGGAGGTTCGGGCACGATTCCGAAAGTTGTGGAGACTTGAGTCGGCTTTGCTTGGAATTGCTTAAGGAAGTAAGGTGAGTGGTTAATGTTTTAAATTGATTTCAATGATTGGTTTTAGCATGTGGAAGTGAAAATGTTTTCAAGTGATGTTTTGGTTCAAAGGTAATTTTGAAGGTGGTTTAGATTCGAGCTTGAAAGTGACTTAAATTTAAAGAGTAAGTTGATGTGAAATGCCTCTTTAATTTCCCTTTTTATCATTGTTTTCGTTGCTTGAAATGACGATTTGTTAAGCATGTAATTTAAATACTTGAGTAGGAGCATGTTGCCTATTTCTATATCGTTAATGATGTATGATGGTATTAATGATGTCGTTGATATGTCTTGCAAGATGTAAGTAAGTTGGTGCAAGTTGCGCACGAAAATGGTGAGTAAGACCATTTGTGATTGGTAAGCTTGTAAGTAGTAAGTGATGCCTAATTGTGTATATTGTTGCAATTTGGTTTGGTTGTGCATGATATAGTGAGTACATGTCGCATGATTGTGATTGTATGTTGTGTTGCATGGTTGGTGTCGAACCTCACGTGATGGTTGTCGTTGCTCCGGTGATGTGTAGTCCCGCCGGTAGCGAATGGTATAAGACTCCGGTGATGTGTAGTCCCGCCGGTAGTGACTAGTAGAAGAGTACTTTGATGTGTAGTCCCATTGGAAAACTACTAGTCGAAACGGTGATGTGTAGTCCCACCGTGTGTGTTTGGTTATGCTTGTGCATACCATGTGTTGTTCATGTGTATCTCACTATATCATTCTCTTTTATGGTTTTGCCTTAATCTAAGATCATACCTTTATGCATACTATGAAGTGTAATGCTATGATAAATGCCTATATTGTTGACCCTTGGTTGAACTCGTATGTTAGTAGAAGGATTAGGTAGTTGGATGATTTGTATGCGTTGACTTTTACTTTTAAAGAAATCTTTGAACCCTGCATTGTCGTAGTTATGTTTTAGAGCTCCGCTCACTAAGCTTTATGCTTACGCTCTCCTTTTTCCGACAATGCAGATCTTTGGCTTGGAGTTAGCAAGGAGCAAGATAAGGGCGTCCAAGCGTGTGGTGGTTTGCTCAAGTATGATTTAATTAAATAATGTAATAGTCTAGCAATGGGAAATGCTACGTGTTTTAGGAGCTTGTATCTAGACTCCTATGTGTTGGCTTATTGTTGTTAATGCCTAATGTGATGTTTGAATTAATTATGGATTGTATGCATGTAATACCTTGATGATTGTTGGTGTGTATGATGACATGCTTTAGGGTGTTTAGGTTGCCTTATGTATGGTTGCAAACCTTTTGTGCTTGACTTGTGCTTTTAAGACCATTTGAGCCTTCATGTATGCTTAATATTGCCTAATTTGCTCTTTAATTAGAATGCTATGTATGAAAGCTTTAATCCATGTTTGAGTGACACCCATGGCTTAATTATGTGTGCTTGCATGTTGGTATACGCTTAGGTGAGTCGAGAAATGCATGTAGAGTCGTGTTGGAGTCGTTTTAGTTGAGTTTGAGGAGTTGCAGTGCAGGGGGTATCGATACCCCTGGTTAGGGTATCGATACTCTCTTACCCAATTGCCTCAGTTTTTGCCTAGGGTATCGATACCCTTAGGGTATCGATACCCTCCAAAGTTTCTGTAATTTGAAAGTGGGAGTTAGATTGGAGCGTATCGATACGGTGTTCCCGAGTATTGATACGGTTCTATTCTGTTGACCAAGGAAGGTTGACCGAGGAAGAGGGTATCGATACCCTTGGTAAGGGTATCGATACGGTCTTCACATGTTGACTTCTTGGGTTGACCTAGAAAGGGGGTATCGATACCCCTGATTAGGGTATCGATACTGCCTGCCTTATAAGCTTAAAATTGACTGCTTATGCGTGGCTGTGTTTCGAATGTGTTTTTCCTTTGAACGTTTCCGCTGTTGTGAATCACATAGGACTTAATATTCATCTAGGCAAGATTAATATAAAAAGAAAAAAAATAGGGTTGCTAACCGAGGGGGAATCCTTTGGGTTTCGCTTCGGTTTTCCCCGTGTAGCTCACTCGGATCGGTCATCCGGCCAGACCGGGACGAGGGGGTTACAAATCGAATATGACACGTATAATAAAAATAAAGGGTAAACTACAGTGGAGGTCACTTAATTATAGGTAAGATTACATTTGAATCACCTAATTATTTAAAGTTACAATTAGGTCACTCAATTATGGGTAAGGTTACATTTGGGTCACCAATTATTAAAGGTTACATTTGGGTCACTCAATTATGGGTAGGGTTATGTTTGGTCACCCTTCATATTTAAAAAAGTACATCAATTTAGTCATTTTTTCTTCCAAATCACTTGTATACCATCATCAACATTAGATTACTTCATTTGAAGTCATTAATTAATCTAATAAACAAATTGATATACTTTTTTTAATATGAAGGGTGACCCAAATGTAACCTTACCCATAATTGAGTGATCCAAATGTAACCTTTAATAATTGGGTGATTCAAATGTAATCTTACTCATAATTGAGTGACTCAAATGTAACTTTGAATAATTGAGTGACCCAAACGTAACCTTACTCATAATTAAGTGACCTCCCTTGTAGTTTACCCAAAAATAAAATAATTTTAGAAAATATAAAAAAATTCGTTAAGAAATCTCTAGTGTTCAGAATTTATGTTTTGAACTTATATGTTTTCAAAAATTGTAATTTGGTTTGATTTATTTTTATAATAAAATCATAAAATAGGAAAACATTCTAAAAATTGAATTTTTTGAAAAGAAAACTGTGATTTTCCTAGAATTTCCAAGGCATTTTAGTGTTTTATGATTTAAGGTTAGGGTATATAGTTTATTGTTCATTATTTAGGGGTAAGAATTTAGAATTTAAAAAATTTGAATTACAACTTAAGATTTAGTTTTTTGGTGGTAAAACATGAATAGACACCAAAAGGATTTTTTTTTTCAAAATGACATAATGCCAAAAAAATGTCCCTAGCGTTTGATTGAATTGTCATGTTGACTCCTATTATTTTTTGAAACAATTTAACCCTCAACGTTTTATTTCTTTTTATCAAAATGACTCCTCTGTGGATGAAAACTGTTAGCCAACTAACAATAAATAGCTTGGAATGATATGATAAACCTACATGGCAGTGCACGTCACGATAACAATGTCATATAGGCAAATATACTGACTTTACAGAATGACACATCAATCAAAGTCATTTCAAGTTGTTTATCACCATTTTACTAACATTTTTCATCCCAAGGGGTCATTTTGACAAAAAATGAAACGTTAAGGGCTAAATTGCTTAAAAAAGAATAGGGGCCAAAGTGACAATTTAATCAAACGTTTGGGGCATTTTTTTGCACCTACTGTCTTCAAACCAATAATTTTGGAATGTTTGGGGCTGTGCTCGGAATTCTCTTGGTCAATTAGAGTTGTTTCCAGAAATGCTAATTCAACGGCTGATAAATTGGCTAAATCGGACATTGGCAAAGTTTCTCCTTACATGTGGTTCTCCCAGAATGAGTAGCGAGCATCTTTTTTGCAAGTTTCAATACCTAAACTCTAAGTCTCAAATTCTAAACCATATATGTAAACTAATTAGTTGAACTTAATTTCATTTATTTCATGATACAATTTTATAAATATATTAACTTTATAAATAAATATTATTTATAATTTATATTATATAACTAAAATATTATTTATAATATATATAACTAAACCTTAAGCCCCAAATCCTAAACCATATATATAACTGAATACTAAATCATAAAGCTTAAGCCCTAAACAATATATGTAACTAAACCATAAACCATATATATAACTAATTCGTAAATCATAAACCCTAAATCTCAACCCCCAAAACTAAAATATTATTTATAATTTATATTATAATTCCTAATATATAGTATAGTAATAAAAGTTTAATTATTTTTTGAATTAAAAAATAAAAGAAAAATTGAAAAAATAATATAAAAATATTTTTTATATTTTATTTTAAAAGGGGATAATAACACTTTCGGTCCTTAAGATTTTAAAGCTAATTAAAACAGTTAATGGTACATTGCGGTACATATGAATAGTGGTACATTGCGGTACATGTCATCTACTGTAGAATTATCCTCCTTACTTAGAAGGGATGTTCTGTTGTGCGGCAAGTAATATGAGGCTAATATGAGACATGACCGAATGTACAAGTATCAAGTTTCAACATAAATTCTTACCGAAACGATATGAAAAACGGTAGTAACACAATTTTTTACCCTATTTAACCAAAACAAAAACCTTTCAAAAAATGATAAGAGTTTATGTTACAATCCAAAATCTTACCCCCAAAACCTAAGTTCTTACTAAGCACATAAGAATTTATGTTCTTACATAAATTTTTACGTACATCAACATAAATTCTTACGGAAATATAAGAGAAAAACGTTATAACATAAATTCTTACCCTAGATCGCCATCACTAAAACTTTTTAAACAAATAGTAAGAATTTATGGTACAACCTAAAATCTTACCCAAAAATATTTTTTTCTTATCAAATACATAAGATTTTAAGTTCATAAGTAAATTCTGACAGAGACTAACATAAAATCTTACTGAAAACGTAAGAAAAAAGCTTTTTTTTGCTCGGCAAAATAGATTTATTAGTAGTAAATCATACATGCCAAAATTCTTACCGAAAACGTAAGAAAAAAGTTATTTCATAAATTCTTGCCTTGGATTACCAAAATTCATTAAACTTATGTAAGAATTTATGTTCCGATTTAAAATCTTACTGAAAAACATTATTTCTAATCAAACACATAAGATTTAAGTTACTACGTATATTCTTACTGCGAACAACATACATTCTTACGAAAAAAAGAGTAAGAAAACAAGTTGTTACATAAATTCTTACATTAGATCACCTAAACCAAAACTCTTTAAACTTATGGTAAGAATTTATACACAATCTAATCTTACCCAAAAACATAATTTCTTATCGAGCACATAAGATTTAATGTTCATACATAAATTCTTAGTGAGATCAACATAAATTCTTATCGAAAAGGTAAGAAAAAAGTTATTACATAAATTCTTACCCTAGATTATCAAAACTAAAACCCTTTTAACTATGGTAAGAATTTATGTTACAACCTAAAATCTTACCAAAAACATAATTTCTTATCAAACACATAAAATTTTATGTCCATACATAAATTCTTATTGAGAGCAACATAAGTTCTTACCGAAAAGGTAAGGAAAACAATTATTACATAAATTTTTACCCTAGATCACCAAAACCAAAACTCTTTAAACTTATGGTAAGAGTTTATGTTACAACCTAAAATCTTATCCAAAAACATTATTTTTTTTTATCAAACACTTAAGATTTTATGTTCCTACATAAATTCTTACCGAAATGTAAGAAAAAATGTTATAACATATATTTTTATATTGGAAGATGCAATAAAAATCACTTTTTTTAAATGACATTTTATGATCTTTTTAATTTTTATGGTAATTATTATTTTTAAATTAATTACTACTTTTAGAAGCATGTATTTAAGGAAACTAATCCTAAGAGTTTTATTTGGATTATTTACATTTAAGGGAAAATATTATCTTTTCAAAAAATTACCAAACATATTTTTATTTTAAATTAAAGAGAAATGATTATTTCTTTATTTTTTAAAAAATCACCAAGTTAACTTTATTTACCATTATTTACAATTTAAAGAAAACAGATTATTTACCTTTTTTAAAAGATTACCTAAAAGATTTCATTAATTACTTATAATTAAGGAAAGGTATTATCTTGCTTTAAATGACTTACCAAGTTGAGGGATAATTTTACGGTAAATGATATGTACTGCAATGTACCACTATTTATATGTACTGCAATGTATCATTAACTGTTTTAATTAGTTTTGAAATTTTAGAGACCGAAAGTGTTATTATTCCCTTTAAGAATAAAATCTTTAAAAAGTAATTTTTGTTGTGAATAAAATAACAAAGAACAATGAACATGAGGAAGAGGGAGATTTGTATTATTCTCAAATATAGACTTGTATACAATGCCTTCAGTAATTCATACATTTATAGGTATAAGAAGTACATAATACACTAAACTCTAATTAATGTAGATAATATTCCTAATGATAAAGTAAGTCAAATCTCCTTGATAAAGTTCTTATCATGATAGACATCCACATAGATAAATATTCATAACACCCCATTGGATGTCTATGAAGATAATGTGCCTCGTTAAAACCTTACTAAGATAAAAACCAGTGGGAAAAATTTTCATTAGTGAAGGAAAAAGAGTACACACATCTTTGATACGCATAACATGTTGATTCATTAAAAACATTACCAGGAAAACCCATTGGGACAAAACCTCGGTTAAGGGAAAAAGAGTGCAACACGTATTTACTCCCCCTCATGAAAACACTACAGAAGATCTTTGAATCTTCATAATTCAATCTTGAATTGTATTTTTCTAAAGATCGTGAGGGATGAAATTTTAGAGTAATATGTTTCATGATGTATCCACCTTTCAAATTGAGATATACATCTTGCATTATCTTCACACAAGATAGCTTTGTATCATATCTTGTTAAAGTAAATCCACTTAACTTTTGGATATGTTGGGTCAATGGTCTTAGCCAAACACATTTTGGCTTGCCTCTAACAATTATTTCTACGACATTTGAGGAGGCATCAACGAATGATTGAAGATCTAAAGGTAATGAACTTTGTATATCCATTGATATTTCTTGACCAACTAATATATGGTGCTTCAAGACCAAGAAAAGATATTGTTATCTTTATTCACATCCAACAATCTTACAATTATTGGGGTACTCAATGTATATGCTTTATCCATATTGAATCTTCTTTAAGATTCTTTCAGCTTATGTCCATTTATAGAAAAACACATATTTAAGTGCTCGATCTTTAGGTTGAGACAAACCGCATCTCAAGATTCTTTTTTCTCAAAACATTTCCTTAAATAACCAAATGCTTTGAAAGCTCTTCAGAAGTTCTAATAATATTTAAATTATCATAATGAATCTTGATCCAAACTCCTTTTATAAAAGCATAAGGAAATATGATCATTCTTATAGTATTTTCTCAATAAGTACTCACTAAGGCAATTATACCAAATGCGCCAAAATATAAATATTCAATGAGATATGTCTAAATAAATTTCCTCAGAAATTTCCAAATGCTTCTAGCATTTTAAATCCTTTAAGGATAAATAGGGATCCACAAAATAATTAGACGCATATAAAATATTTCATAACTGCCAAAGTAATTGCATCCACCATGAAGTAATTAAAACTCTTCATAAATCACAATTTAAGTCGTATTTACAACTACTTATTTGTGCCTCACATGCATTACACCTTTAAGTGTTTGGACTATTGGTCCAAATACTTCTCTTTTAGAAGTTTAAAGCGTCTTTCTAAATTGGCCAATTCAATATCTATTCTTCTAGATAGATTTCTATACAGGATCCTCATTTTCTTTCTTTACTTCTATAGAAGTATTCTATTTAAAACTATTTGTAAAATCGTTGTCGACAACTTTTCAATTTTCTGGTTCCATTCTCGTAGTGACATAACTCATCGAGATCTCTTCAAGATTTCAATATTTATTTCAGGTACCTGAAACTCTTTAAGAGTTTTATAATTAGTTATGTCGTGGGTTTCTTCAGGAGCACCCGCCTACAATATATGACCATCTCATATTACTTTCAATTTACGAGAATTTTGATCATTAGAACCATTTCAACTATCATGCTTTATGCATGATTTACATCCTCTCGCTCTAACATGTAATTTAAACTTAGAGCATTTCAGCTGGTATATGAGACTTAATTACTCTCATTAGGTTAGTAAATATGTCTGACAGTTGACATGTAATAACATGAATTATCTTATGAACTTCTAGTTCATATACGAGGATCTAGATAATGATAATTCATTTTCTTCTATCCAGCTGATTAATATCTCCCCCTAATGTTGAGAAAAATCATGTCATAAATGATTCTCCAATTAATGTTTAAGAATTTAAACATAAAAGGAGACTCGTACTCAATATAGATTCTCAACCTTTTTTATTTACCCATTTTGTGTGTTGTGGTGGAGCGACTCAATAATAAATCGCACATTCAAAAATTATAAAATGGGAATGTATGGCTTCTGACCAAAAATCAATCATAACGGAGAGTTTATTATAACTCGTTGGCTTGATGCGTATAAGTGTTGCTAGATGGAAACATCATATAAATAATAACTCTTTTGTTCTCATAGTTTAGCTATTAAAGAGGAGGCATCCAATTGAAATTTTGCTAAACTGTATTTTTCATAATCAATAGGCTTTGTAACAATTGATTTAGCCTAAAATATAAACCCACAAGCTTTTGCAAGATGAATAGTCTAATAGCATAATCTGAATCCTTTTAGAATCAATCTCACAAACTTCCGGTTGTGAGTTGATAAAAGAATGTAGATGCATCTACTAAAATCATATAAAACTTTCCACATTTGCGGATATATGGGCCCATATTTCGTTCAGATATGCAAGACATGTAGTCTCAACTTTAGCATAAGAACTTCAAGTTCTAATTCTTTTGGTAAGTGGGATCAACTATATCCTTTGAGAACAAACAACACACGAACTTCAGGTTCTTTTAGTAAGTGGAATTTAATCAATTCTTTTAAGCAACACAAGAACTTCATGTTCTTTAATAAGTGAAATTTAATCAATTCCTTTGAGAATAAGCACCACAAGAATTTCAGGTTCTTTTAATACATGTGCATGTAAATCTCAATAATTTCCTCACCATTATCGATCAGGATGATCTAACCGATCATGCTAACTATATATATGTGTGTATATATCTCTAAATTTGTAAACTTCTTGTTTATCATAACATGTAATTCAATCCTATGATAGAACCTGACCTGAAACCCATCCGATTATCTGTTTTTACATCACTAAACATGAAGCCCGCAAAGATGATTGGCCATGTAAGATAGAGTTTTAAAAGCATTCTCTCGGGATTTTTCCTATCAACAATCATTAAATTCAAAATTATTATATTTAAACTCTTAAACATTAATCACTAAACGGAATCTCAAAATTATTATATTTAAATTCACTGAACGGATGGTATATTCCATCCAAATGACCCTAGTTTAAGCACAATGTGTACACTATTTAAACAAAATCTAACCATTTAAAAAAATTATTTATAACTTAATTGATTTAAAAAATGGGTCAACTACATAAATGACCACCATACTATAGGAAAAGTCGCAATTTGACCACTTTACTTTTTTTTCAAAGCAATTAAACCATCATACTATTAAATTGGGTGCAATTTGACCACTAGCCGTTAGAGGTTAACGGAAGGGTGATGTGGCAGTTAAAAAAAATAAAGGTATAATTACACATTTGGTCCTTATTATTTACACATTCTTTCAATTTAGTCATAATTTTAATTTAGTAAAATAAATTATTATTTAATTAGGTGGTGACACGTGCCACTATCTTATTGGAGGGATTTTATTATTTGTATTTGATTAAATAAATTCATTTTCATCCTCCAATCAAGTGGTGACACGTGTCACCACCTAATTAAAGGAGGAAAATAAAGAAAATCACAAATGAGGTTAGGGGGAATTGAACCCACATCTCCCAAGAACATTAAGCACTAGCTTACCACAACACCAAGTGTTGTTTTGTGAACTTATTACTGCAGTATATTTCTTAAAGTTAATTATAATATTTCGTAGTGGTATGAAATCCCTGCAATATATTTGTTAAAGTGAATTATTATATTTCAGGATAATTATTGCAATTGAAATAATAGTGGCGTGGCTATTAAGAAATAATTATTTCTTGGATCGAATCGAAGACGATATGGAGAATCGCATTCCCTTCGATATTGTTGAGGGTAACTTCATTCGGAATGGTGGTGGTGACACAGTCATTTCTTGGTCACATTGGTGACGTTGAGCTCGCCTCTTATGCAATCATACAAACCATTATTGTCAGGTTCATGTATGGGATACTGGTAAAATTTTATTTCATTCTTCTTTTATTTTTCATCTTTTCATGTTTAGCATGTGTAAATTGTAATACCTTGTTGTCGATGAATGGAAGATCGGCATGTCGAGTGCAACCGAAACTCTATGCGGGCAAGCATTCGGGGCAGGGCATCACCACATGATGGGAATTTACTTGCAGCGATCATGGATCGTTGATGGCATTACAACAACAATACTAATACCTCTCTTCATTTTCGCAACCCTGATCCTTCGGCTTCTCGGCCAGGACGAGGAGCTTGCGGTTGCAGCAGGGCCAATTGCTCTGTGGTTCATCCCAATGATCTATAGCTTCGTTGTTTCCATGACTATCTCGATGTTCTTACAAGCACAGCTCAAGAATCTGATCGTCGGATGGCTATCGACCGCGCCGTTCGTCGTTCACGTGTTCTTGTCGTGGATGCTTGTGAACAAGTTTAAGTGGGGAGTGAATGGAGCAATGGCAGCCATGACCATGTCCGGTTGGATAATGGTTGTGGGACAATTGGTGTATGTGTTTGGAGGATGGTGCCCTAATACATGGAGAGGATTCTCTAAAGCTGCTTTCTTTGATCTGGTGCCCTATTATTTCAATTGCAATAATTATCCTGAAATATTATAATTCACTTAAACAAATATATTGCAGGAATTTCATGCCACTACGAAATATTATAATTCACTTTAAGAAATATACTGCAGGAATAAGTTCACAAAACAACACTTGGCGTTGTGGTAAGCTAGTGCTCAATGTTCTTGGGAGATGTGGGTTTAATTCCCCTTAAGCTCATTTGTGATTTTCTTTATTTTCCTTTAATTAGGTGGTGACACGTGTCACCACTTGATTGGAGGATGAAAATAAATTTATTTAATCAAATATAAATAATAAAATCCCTCTAATAAGATAGTGACACGTGTCACCACCTAATTAAATAATAATTTATTTTATTAAATTAAAATTATGACTAAATTAAAAGAATGTGTAAATAGTAAGGACCAAATGTATAATTATACCCTTATTTTTTTAACTGTCACATCACCCTTCCGTTAATCTCTAACGGCTAGTGATCAAATTGCACCCAATTTAATAGTATGATGGTTTAATTGCTTCGAAAAAAAGTAAAGTGGTCAAATCGCGACTTTTTCAATAATATGATGGTCATTTATGTAGTTTACCCTTAAAAAATATATATATAAGCCATAAAAATAGCGAATTATATCTATGTTCAGTTTTGAACTTGATATACAAAATACACACTTCAACACATGAATTGAGAATTATTTAGAAAGCTGTTGAGCCTTTTTATTAGCAAAACACACTTACATCGAGTTTTCAATACATTAATCACACGAAAGGGAGTACATGAATAAAGTAAAATCCTACATAATCTATTACAAACACACACAAACCTCAATTACACATGCTTTAATTTTCTTATCAAACTACCTACCCATGGTAGCCCATAACACGTACAGCTTACGACCAACATGGTCTAGTTTTTGATAGTATGCATGCCTCCATGACCTGATGAAAAACAGGGGAGCCACCACTCCCCAAAATCCCATTACAAACCCAATCACTATGCTCACATATAACCCTTTCACTTTCGATCGCCCATTATTTCCTTCACCGCCGCCTCCATCGGTTGGAACACCTTTTGTGATGCAGTTTTTACTGACAGGAGGCCCGCAAAGATGATTGGGCATGTAAGAAGAGTTTTCAAAACTTTGAAGCTGAGTGCTTCTCGGGATTTGTCCTGTCAGGTTGTTGTAGGAGACGTTGAAGTGATTCAAGAAGTTCAAATTGGAGAAACTTGAAGGGATTCCACCATGCAACTTGTTCGTCGACAAATCAAGAGATTCTACCAACTCCATGTTGCCAATGTTGTCTGGTATATTTCCTGTTAGGAGATTCCGTGACAAATTTAATGAGCGTAGCCCAATGAGAGTTCCAAGTTCTTTGGGGATCTCTCCTGTGAGATGGTTAGCTGAAAGGTCAAGACTGGTAACAAGTCCTAATGTGGAACTGTATTCGTCTTCTCGTCCTTTCAGCACCAATAATGCACTCAAATAAACTGATTTACCTACTTCAAAGCCCCATGCTCCAAGATCGGCGGAGGTTTTATTTTTGGTGGCCATTGCAATGAAGTTACTAAAACATTTTGGAATAGCTCCTGAAATGTTGTTATGGGCAAGGTCCAAGTTCTGAAGATATTGAAGAGCACAAATCTTGTGAGGGATATGGCCATCAAACTTATTTGATCGGAGTCTCAGAACCACAAGTCTTGAGAGCTTCTCACCCATCCATGCCGGTACACTTCCACTGAAATGGTTTTCACTAAGATCAAGAACAACCAACCCCGAACAATTTCCCAGTGTGGAGGGTATTTCTCCAAACATACTATTGTTTCCAAGGTTTAGCTCTACAAGATTTGTATATCCCAAAGAAGAAGGGATTTTCCCTGTCAATTTGTTGTTTCCCAAATTTAAGATTTCCAATCCTTGCCAGTGACTCCAGCAATCTGGAATCTCTCCGAAGAGAAGATTTGTACTAATGTCAAGAAACCACATATTTCTCGACTCTGATGGAGCCTGAAAATGAATTGTTTGACAGAACTAAACCTGTTAAAGTTGGCAATAGTCTTGGCAATGGACCCGTGAATCGGTTTGAGCTCAAGTCAAGACTCTCTGACGTTCAAATATGAAATCCCCCCGGTAAGATCATTAGAGGAAAGATCTACATATTGAAAATGGGTGGAAAGATTCAAAAACCAAGTGGGAAGTACATCTGAAATTCCTGCATGGGACATATTTAAAACAGACAAGTTCCTTTGGAATCTTAACCACCGGGGAAACTTGGGACCAAGATGCCATTCACCCAATTCGATAGTTTCACACTGAAACGGGGGAACCCAGCTTGGGTTTGGATGGAATGTCAACATGTTTCCGTATGCCATCAATTGTGTCAATCTGGTGAGATTAGAGAAAGAGGTTTCTGATACAACTCCTTCCAATACATTTTGACCAATATTTAGAGTTTCTAAGTTTCCCAATTGTCCCAGACTTGGAGGAAAAGTACCATTTAATTGATTTCTTGAAACATCAAAGACCTCCAGAGATGATAACTCCCCTATTGACAATGGAATTGGACCAGAAATTGTGTTTCCAGCAAGGGAGAGGTGAACTAGATTTTTAAATTGCCCGAGTCGGTCAGTTAAACGGCCAGAAAGCTGATTATTTTCCATATTCAACGACTCTAAGGAATGCAAACTACAACTGGACAAGCTCTGCAGGATTTCTGATATGTCTCCTTCAATTTGATTAGAAGACAAATCAATCTCCTTCAAATTGCAAAGATGTTCCAACGAGGTTGGTAATCTTCCTTGGAGCTTATTATATGAAAGATCAAGGGATTTAAGATGGTTTAAGCCATACAAGGAGTTGGGTATGGATGAATTGAGTGAGTTGTAACTAAGATCAACGACTTCAAGAATGGACTTGTTCCCCAAGTAATCTGGAATTGGGCCTTCCAAAATGCAATCTGACAAGTGCAACTCTAGCAAAGAAGGAAGATTGGATGTTACCTGTAGCCAATCAGTTGCTTTATGAAGATCCACACCACTCAAATCAAGGTACTGCAAGGAAGAAAGTTGAGAAACCCATTGAAGACTTGTAGCTTCATGCAGCAAATTATTAAATCCGAGATCAAGATAATGCAGCTTTGAGAGATTCCCAAGGTTATGAGGGATTGCCCCTTGGAATAGAGCATGAGAGAGGTTAAGATATGTTAGACTCCCTAGCAAACCCAAAAACCCCGGGATTTGAATGCTGCTAAAGTCGTTATAGCTCAAGTCCAGGGAAGTGAGATGCTTCAGCTGGAGCAGAGAAGGATTTACTCTGCCTCCTAGCTTTGACCCGTAGTAAGCTTCCAATTCAGCAAGTGAAGCAAAATAGTCATCATCAGGAGGAGGAGGAGGAGGAGGAGGAGGAGGAGCCGCCAAGTGCAGTTGGTGGACGTGGGCAGTTATGTTATGGCAGACGACACCATTCCATTTGCAGCAATCCCCACCTTCAACCCAAGAAGATAGGCTGTTTGAAGGATCGGTCAGGTCATTCTTCAACTTCAACAGAGCTTCTCTCTCACTCTCAATGCACACCACATTGACATTAGAATTGGCATCAGAACAGCGAAAACAGACAGCAGCAGCAATGGCAATGAGAAGAAGAAATGGGAACAAGGGAATGGTAACAATAGTCATTGTTGCAAACTTGCAATTGCAATTGCACATCACTTTCTTCCAAGACCTCAAATTTCCACACACAAAAATGCATTTAATTCATAATCTTGTAGTAATCGGTTATTTCCATCAATTTCCTTATTGAATTTTCCACTGTTGAATATTTCCATCATACCATTCCTAGCAACTCCGAATATTTAGAGTGATCTAAAACAAAAATAGTATACACATCAGGCGCAAGGAACTTTCTTCCAAGACCCCAAATTTCCACAAGAAGCATTCAAATCATAGTCTTGTCGGTATCATTGAAAAGAAATAAAGAAGCCAAGTACTCAATCGAGTCTATGGAGTAAATCCCACTCACTCCAACCATAAGCTCAGCCAGCCATTTAAGTCTTACACAAGTTTTAAAACGGCTTAAATATACATTTAATACTATTTTGATACTTTTATTAACATATGTAGTCCCTAAAACTTATAAATTCGATCGATTTGGTCCTAATTCAAAACAACTTAAAAAATTTAACACTCCATATTTTAAAAAATCCATCAATTTAGTCATTCTACGACTTTGTCAAATCAAGCAAGTCTAATTGAACAAAACAACAATGAGATAATTATATTCTATCATAAAATAACAAGTTAGTGTTAAACTTTTTATATCGGAAAAATGATGTAACATTTACAAGAGAAGAACAAACAATTTAGAAGAATAACAAAGAGTAGACTGATAGAATTTTTAAATATAGATGATTAAATTTATTGAATCATTTTGAATTAGGACCAAATTGATAGACGTTGGGTACCCGGTAATGAACACCTCTAGCTAATGGGTTTATGGTTTTACGGTTTATAATTTATGATTTACGGTTTTATGATTTATAGGTTAGAATTTAATGTTTTGGTGGATTTTGAGTTTTTTTTTTTAATTTTGGAAATTTTGTTTTTTTTTTCAAAATTATTTTTTTTGTTTTTATTATAATATATAATATATTTATATTTTTAATAATATTGATAATATATATTTTATTTAATTTAAATATTTTATTTATTGGTTATATACATTAATATATTATTATATGTATATTAATATTTTTTATAATATATTTATATTATTTATATAATAAAATAAATGGAATTAATTTCAACTCCAGTTTAGAATATGTATTATTTGTGCCGGAAACAAAATAAAGATGTTGGCCCTGTTTGGTAAACAACTTTTTAAGCTAAAATTAGAAGTTTGAAGTATTTTTAAGGTTTGACTAATCAAATACGCTAATTTGGATGTTTTATAAATAGAAGATTATAATAGCGTATTGGGGTGAAACCTCTCATTTTGAAAAAAACTCTATTAGGAGCTTTTTGAGTTAGAGGATTGGATAAAAGACTTGTAAAGACTATTTTGTCCTTAATAATTATAAAAAATTCTCTAAATAACATAAATTTGATTAACTAATAAAATTAAAAAAAAATAATTTCATAAATAAGAAATTAATATATAAATTAAAAATACATATTAATTTAATAATTAATAAAATTATATTTAAAATATAATTTCATAAATAAGAAATTAATATATACATCTAAATTTAATAATTATTAAAATTATATTAAAAAGATAATTTCATAAATAAAAAAATTAATATATACACCCTCATATATACTCAGTAATAATATTTAAAAAATTATTTTTTATAACCTAATTAATATTAATAGATGCAAAATGTTAATAATTAATAAATTATTAAAACAAGTATCAAATATAATCATGCCCTTATATGTCATTTTACTTCTTCAAATAATCAAATAGTTATCCTCTATCAGTTAATTTTACCAAACACTTTTATACAATCACCTAATGTAATCCGCTAGTCAAATCAGCTAATGCAATCAACTATCCGCTATCAGCTAATGTAATCAGCTATCCGCTAATTGTCAAACAGGGCCGTTAAGTTGGCTTAGTGGTTAGGAGGTTGCCCTTGATTTTAAAAGTTCTAAGTTTAAATCCCATTGAGTGCATTATTTTTCATATTTTCCTCCAGCAAAACGATACCGTTTTGGGCAATTTAGTATCAAAATAGCGACACCAAAACGACGTTGTTCTGGTCCAGCATCCAAGTCATCACACCATTAAGGAGTTAACGGCTCGGTGGTAAAAACGAGTCAAAAAATAAAGTTTGGTGGTAAATTTGGACGAATTGAAAGGTTGGTGATATAAAAGGGTCACCTCAATAGTTTGGTGGTACCTGACATAGTTTACCCTATTTTTTTTCTTTAGTTCTTACCTGCATGGTTTTGTCAATCACCGTGTCTCCTAAACCGTTGCCATTAAAAAAATCATGTGACCAATCGAATATGACACGTGTAATAAAAATAAAATAATTTTAGAAAATATAAAAAAAATTCGTTAAGAAATCTCTAGTGTTCAGAATTTATGTTTTGAACTTATATGTTTTCAAAAATTGTAATTTGGTTTGATTTATTTTTATAATAAAATCATAAAATAGGAAAACATTCTAAAAAGTTGAATTTTTTGAAAAGAAAACTATGATTTTCCTAGATTTTCCAAGGCATTTTAGTGTTTTATGATTTAAGGTTAGGGTAGATAGTTTATTGTTCATTATTTAGGGGTAAGAATTTAGAATTTAAAAAAATTGAATTACAGCTTAAGATTTAGTTTTTTGGTGGTAAAATATGAATAGACACCAAAAGGATTTTTTTTTTTTCAAAATGACATAATGCCAAAAAATGTCCCTAGCGTTTGATTGAATTGTCATGTTGACTCCTATTATTTTTGAAACAATTTAACCCTCAATGTTTTATTTCTTTTTATCAAAATGACCCCTATGTGGATGAAAACTGTTAGCCAACTAACAATAAATAGCTTGGAATGATATGATAAACCTACATGACAGTGCACATCACGATAACAATGTCATATAGGCAAATATACTGACTTTACAAAATGACACATCAATCAAAGTCATTTCAAGTTGTTTATCACCATTTTACTAACATTTTTCATCCCCAAGGGGTCATTTTGACAAAAAATGAAACATTAAGGGCTAAATTACTTAAAAAAGAATAGGGGCCAAAGTGACCCAAATTTCCACAAGAAGCATTCCATTCATAGTCTTGTCGGTATCATTGAAAAGAAATAAAGAAGCCAATTACTCAATCGAGTCTATGGAGTAAATCCCACTCACTCCCACCATAAGCTCAGCCAGCCATTTAAGTCTTACAGAAGTTTTAAAACGGCTTAAATATACATTTAATACTTGAACTAGATATCTTCTTCTAAGTTGACACTAAATTTTTTTTTGCTCCCAATTTAGTACCCGGACCTTAATTCAATTCACTATTTTGATACTTTTATTAACATATCTAGTCCCTAAAACTTATAAACTCGATCAATTTGGTCCTAATTCAAAACAACTTAAAAAAATTTAACACTCCATATTTAAAAAAAAATCTATCAATTTAGTCATTCTACGACTTTGTCAAATCAAGCAAGTCTAACTGAACAAAACAACAATGAGATAACTATATTCTATCATAAAACAAGTTAGTGTTAAACTTTTTTATATCAAGAAAATGATGTAACATTTACAAGAGAAGAACAAACAATATAGAAGAATAACAAAGAGTAGACTGATAGAATTTTTAAATATAGATGATTAAATTTATTGAATCATTTTGAATTAGGACCAAATTGATAGAATATATAAGTTTTTATATCAACTTGAACAAACACCAACTTGAGAGCAAAATTTCTTCAAGTACCAACTTGAGAAAAGATAACTAGTTTAAGTAGCAATTTGGGAGTAAATTTATGTCAGGTATCAATTTGAGAAAAAGTGTCTAGTTTAGTCTCAGATACGATATGTAAATGTAAACCAAAAGTCAGAGGAAAATAAAAAACGAAAAGTTTAGGACAACATAGACATGTGCTTTTAAGATTTAAATATCATTTTGGAATAGCTCCTGAAATGTTGTTATGGGCAAGGTCCAAGTTCTGAAGTGATTAAAGAGCACAAAGTTATGATGTGGTTATATAATTCGAACTTTTATTAGTTATGAATTTTTTTTAATAAAATTAAATGATTTAAAAAAAAGGAAAAACGCGGGTACTCGTTGCCCGAGTTTCGCGGGTACCCGATTAGAGCCGGCCGGGACACGGGCCGAAGAAACTAGTATCTAAGACGTCGGCTACCCGGTAATGAACACCTCTAATTAATGGGATTATCGTTTTACGGTTTATAATTTATGATTTAGGGTTTTATGATTTATAGGTTAGAATTTAATGTTTTGATAGATTTTGAGTTTTTTTTTTTTAATTTTGGAAAATAGTATACACAGGCTCAAGGAACTTTCTTCCAAGACCCCAAATTTCCACAAGAAGCATTCAATTCATAGTCTTGTCAGTATCATTGAAAAGAAATAAAGAAGCCAAGTACACAGTCGAGTCTATGGAGTAAATCCCACTCACTCCCACCATAAGCTCAGCCATTTAAGTCTTACACAAGTTTTAAAACGGCTTAAATATACATTTAATACTTGAACTAGATTTACTATTTTGATACTTTTATTAACATACGTAGTCCTTAAAATTTATAAATTCGATTAATTTGGTCTTAATTCAAAATAATTTTAAAAAATTTAACACTCCATATTTAAAAAAAAATCCATCAATTTAGTCATTCTACGACTTTGTCAAATCAAGCAAGTATAACTGAACAAAACAACAATGAGATAACTATATTCTATCATAAAACAACAAGTTAGTTTTAAACTTTTTTATATCGGGAAAATGATGTAACATTTACAAGAGAAGAACAAACAATTTAGGAGAATAACAAAGAGTAGACTGATAGAATTTTTAAATATAGATGATTAAATTTATTGAATCATTTTGAATTAGGACCAAATTGATAGACGTTGGGTACTCGGTACTTCGGGTACCCGGTAATGAACACCTCTACCTAATGGGTTTATGGTTTTACGGTTATAATTTATGATTTAGGGTTATATGATTTATAGGTTAGAATTTAATGTTTTGGTGGATTTTGAGTTTTTTTTTAAATATTGGAAATTTTGTTTTTTTTTTCAAAATTATTTTTTTAGTTTTTATTATAATATATTTATATTTTTAATAATATTGATAATATATTTTTATTTAATTTAAATATTTTATTTATTAGTTATATATATTAATATATTATTATGTGTATATTAATATTTTTATAATATATTTATATTATTTATATAATAAAATAAATTGAATTAATCTCAACTTCAGTTTGAAATATGTATTATTTGTGCTGGAAACAAAATAAAGATGTTGGCCCTGTTTGGTAAACAACTTTTTAAGCTAAAATTAGAGGTTTGAAGCATTTTTAAGGTTTGACTAATCAAATACGCTAATTTGTATGTTTGGTAAATAGATTATTGTAATAGTGGATTGAGGTGAAACCTCTCATTTTGAAAAACCTCCTAAAAAGGAGCTTTTTGAGTTAGAGGTTTGGATAAAAGACTTGTAAATACTATTTTGTCCTTGATAATTATAAAAAAATCTTTAAATAACATAAATTTGATTAACTAATAAAATTAAAAAAAATAATTTCATAAATAAGAAATTAATATATAAATTAAAAAATACATATTAATTTAACAATTAATAAAATTATATTCAAAATATAATTTCATAAATAAAAAATTGATATATACATCTAAATTTAATAATTATTAAAATTATATTAAAAAGGTAACTTCATAAATAAAAAATTAATATATACGTCCTCATATATACTCAGTAATAATATTGATAGATACAAAATTAATATATACATCCTCATAAATTAAGAAAATATATTTTTAATCTAATTAATATTAATAGATACAAAATGTTAATAATTAATAAATTATTAAAACAAATATCAAATATAATCATGCCCTTATATGTCATTTTACTTCTTCAAATAATCAAACATTTATCCTCTATCAGTTAATTTTATCAAACACTTTTTATACAATCAGCTAATGTAATCTGCTAGTTAAATCAGCTAATGCAATCAGCTATCCGCTATCAGCTAATGTAGAGATGATAAACGTTTTTAGGCCGAATGAGTTAATTTTACTGATCTCGACCCATATTCTGTCAAAATAAGTGAAGACCTAGAACAAATGGGCTTTCGAAAAAATGAACTTTGCCATAACAAAGATTTCTCTAATGTAGAGATGATAAACGTTTTTAGGCCGAATGAGTCATATGATCTTAAGGGATCCGGGGAGAAAGAGGGGGATGATCTTAACAATGTTACTGATAAGGGCACATTAGAAAACGTAATCTGTGAGAGTGATTCTTCAGGAGAAGACTGTAATCATGAGGAGAGTGGAGATAAATTCGACTTACCAGAATTTGAAGGTATAAAAAAGGGGCATAAAAGGAGGGAGAGAAGATTCAGATCACTATCAGAGTTTCAAGACAAGGCGTTGACTGAAGATGAAAGGAAGAAACGAGATCGTGTGAAGAGACGTTTAAAGAATAACGGAAAGGAAAACGAGAAATCTGGTTTGGAAGGAAGATCTCTCACTGACTCTGATATGCAAGCAAGATGGGATAATTTCATCAAGGAGTCTAAGAAGACTTTAGCTGTTGGAAAGAACCTCGGCATTGAATTCAGAGGGGACGAGAATGAGGTGGTGGAAGAACTAGCAACCTTAGAAGAAATTGATCATCGAAACAAGGAGATTTAGCTGTTTGGAAGTCTAGGAGATGAAACTAGGATAAAGCTTTGTCCTGGGATTTAAGGGGAATGGAGTCGGAAGCGAAGTCGAAGGTCCTTAGTAAAGTTATTACAATGTTCAGGGCAGAGATGGTGATTCTTCAAGGAACAAAGAAAGAAGCTTTTCTGAGTTTAGAGGTGGGCGACTCTGGTATGATGTTGAATTCAATTCCAAAGCGGCAACGTCATCAGGGTGTTCAGGTGGAATACTTACTTTTTGGGATAAAAACTAATTCGAAGCAGAGATGTGTGGCACAAAACTCAGGTACATTCTATTCTTTGATAGCTGCAAGATGGGACATTATACGCAACTAGAAACTTAAAAAATGTAGTAGGCGAGGTATAAAACTACTGGGTTTGAGGTTTCTAACAGTTTTTATAATTGGTAGATGGTTGAATTACCCCTTGTTGGGAAGGAAATCACTTGGTTTGGACCAGGATATAGGCGTAGTAAGATTAACAGGTTCTTGGTGGACAAGGAAATGCTCTAGCTTAGGTATTTAGATGGAAAGTGGAAAACGGATAAACATTCTGGTTTTGTGAAGATTGTTGGTGTGGAGATACTTCATTTAGTGTTTCTTTTCCAAGGTTGTACAGATTGGTTGCGAAGAAAGGGGTTTCAGATGCTACAGTGGTGGAAATTAAAACTTTTGCAAAATCGGACTAATAGAGCAGGTTCTCAAGACCTTTGCTTTTTAGAGAAAATGCGCTGCTAACCAGAATAAAAGAATGAATCTGGATGTGGGGTGTGCAGGAGATGTAAAGAAGCGGGTTGGATTGACAAGCTACCAATGAAAATATCCCTGGAAAAGCTGGACTACTTGTGATTGTGAGTTCTAAGCCGGTGTTTAACTATATTATTAATCCTATGATTCGTCCTTGGTGCTGGTGGAAGGTCTTTGTGCAGCTTGATCGTCTTGTTAAGAGAATTGGGGGAGTAAAATTCCTACTGTCAAGCTCAAGTCGAAATGTTTGGTCGAAGGCTTAGCAAGAGTAGGTGCAAAGCATGCAAACTGTTTCAATGCCGGGTGGCAGATCCTTGGAGTTATCTTGGTTCTTGGCCTTGTTGTGAGATGAAGTAGCGCATTTATGCTAGTATTTGGTTCTACTGTATGCTAGTATTAGCTTCTACTTTGTTTTGGCAGTTGGTTGGTGTTGGTTGTTTCTTATCTGATTTGGTTGTCCGGTGTTGGTTGTTTCTTCCCGACTTATGTGTACTCTTTTCCTTCATTAAGACTTAGGGAGGTTTTTAACGAGGCACATAAGTTGGTTCGACTTTTATATTAATAAAATTATATTTGCCGAGCAAAAAAAAAGCTAATGTAATCTGCTAGTTAAATCAGCTAATGCAATCAGCTAATGCAATCAGCTATCCGCTATCAGCTAATGTAATCTGCTATCCGCTATCTGCTATCCACTAATTGTCAAACAGGGCCGTTAAATTGGCTTAGTGGTTAGGAGGTTGCCCTTGATTTTAAAAATTCTAGGTTTAAATCCCATTGAGTGCATTATTTTTCATATTTTCCTCCAGCAAAACGACGCCGTTTTGGGCAATTTAGTATCAAAATAGCGGCACCAAAACGAAGTTGTTCTGGTCTAGCATCCAAGTCATCATACCATTAAGGAGTTAACGGCTCGGTGGTAAAAACGAGTCGAAAAGTAAATTTTAGTGATAAATTTGGACGGATTGAAAGGTTGGTGATATAAACGGGTCACCGTCAATAGTTTGATGGTACCTGACATAATTTACCTTATTTTTTCTTTAGTTCTTCCCTGCATGGTTTTGTCAATCATTGTGTCTCCTAAACCGTTGCCATTAAAAAAATCATGTGACCAACTTAAAAATTTGATATAGTTCCAACGCAAGGCCGAATTGCTTGCATTAAAAGAGGCATGTTTCTTGTTCAGCTAATCGAGATGGTCGAAGTCTTTCAATGTTACACTAGAGATAGACTGCACCGTGATCGTGGATTGGTTTACCAGGACAAATTTGGCACCTAGTAGTCTTCAAACCAATAATTTTGGAATGTTTGGGGCTGTGCTCGGAATTCTCTTGGTCAATTAGAGTTGTTTCTAGAAATGCTAATTCAACGGCTGATAAATTGGCTAAATCGGACATTGACAAAGTTTCTCCTTACCTGTGGTTCTCACAGAATGAGTAGCAAGCATCTTTTTTGCGAGTTTCAATGCCTAAACTCTAAGCCTCAAATTCTAAACTATATATGTAAACCAAATTAACTGAGCTTAATTTCGTTTATTTCATGATACCATTTTATAAATATATTAACTTTATAAATAAATATTATTTATAATTTATATTATATAACTAAACTATTATTTATAATATATATAACTAAACCTTAAACCCCAAATCCTAAACCATATATATAATTAAACCCCAGATCCTAAACCATATATATATAACTGAATACTAAATCATAAAGCCTAAGCCATAAACAATATATGTAACTAAACCATAAACCCTATATATAACTAAATCGTAAATCATAAACCCTAAATCTCAACCCCTAAAATTAAAATATTATTTATAGTTTATATTACAATTCCTAATATATATTATAGTAATAAAAGTTTAATTATTTTTTGAATTAAAAAATAAAAGAAAAATTGAAAAAAATAATATAAAAATAATTTTTATATTTTATTCTAAAAGGGGGTAATAACACTTTCGGTCCTTAAGATTTTAAAACTAATTAAAACAGTTAATGGTACATTGCGGTACATATGAATAGTGGTACATTGCGGTACATGTCATCTACTGTAGAATTATCCTCCTTACTTAGAAGGGATGTTCTGTTGTGCGGCAAGTAATATGAGGCTAATATGAGACATGACTGGATGTACAAGTATCAAGTTTCAACATAAATTATTATTGGGCAACAACATAAATTCTTACCGAAACGATATGAAAAACGGTAGTAACACAATTTTTTACCCTATTTAACCAAAACAAAAACCTTTCAAAAAATGATAAGAATTTATGTTACAATCCAAAATCTTACCCCCAAAACCTAAGTTTTTACTAAGCACATAAGAATTTATGTTCTTACATAAATTCTTACGTACATCAACATAAATTCTTACGGAAATATAAGAGAAAAACGTTATAACATAAATTCTTACCCTAGATCGCCATCACTAAAACTTTTTAAACAAATAGTAAGAATTTATGGTACAACCTAAAATCTTACCCAAAAATATTTTTTCTTATCAAACACATAAGATTTTAAGTTCATAAGTAAATTCTGACAGAGACTAACATAAAATCTTACCGAAAACGTAAGAAAAAAGTTTTTTTTTGCTCGACAAAATAGATTTATTAGTAGTAAATCATACATGCCAAAATTCTTACTGAAAACGTAAGAAAAAAAAGTTATTACATAAATTCTTGCCTTGGATTACCAAAATTCTTTAAACTTATGTAAGAATTTATGTTCCGATTTAAAATATTACTGAAATACATTATTTCTAATCAAACACATAAGATTTAAGTTACTACGTATATTCTTACTGCGAACAACATACATTCTTACGGAAAAAAGAGTAAGAAAACAAGTTGTTACATAAATTCTTACATTAGATCACCTAAACCAAAACTCTTTAAACTTATGGTAAGAATTTATACACAATCTAATCTTACCCAAAAACATAATTTCTCATCAAGCACATAAGATTTAATGTTCATACATAAATTCTTAGTGAGATCAACATGAATTCTTATAAAAAAGGTAAGAAAAAAGTTATTACATAAATTCTTACCCTAGATTATCAAAACTAAAACCCTTTTAACTATGGTAAGAATTTATGTTACAACCTAAAATCTTACCAAAAACATAATTTCTTATCAAACACATAAAATTTTATGTCCATACATAAATTCTTATTGAGAGTAACATAAGTTCTTACCGAAAAGGTAAGAAAATAATTATTACATAAATTTTTACCCTAGATCACCAAAACCAAAACTCTTTAAACTTATGGTAAGAGTTTATGTTACAACCTAAAATCTTATCCAAAAACATTATTTTTCTATCAAACACTTAAGATTTTATGTTCCTACATAAATTCTTACCGAAATGTAAGAAAAAAATGTTATAACATATAGGATGAGTCTCCCTAGCAAACCAAAGAAGTCCGGGATTTGTATGCTGCTAAAGTTGTTATAGCTCAAGTCCAGGGAAGTGAGATGCTTCAGCTGGAGCAGAGAAGGATTTACTCTGCCTCCTAGCTTTGACCGGTAGTAAGCATCACTTTTAGCAAGTGAAGCAAAATAGTCACCAGGAGGAGGAGGAGGAGCCGCCAAGTGCAGTTGGTGGACGTGGGCAGTTATGTTATGGCAGACGACACCATTCCATTTGCAGCAATCCCCACCTTCAACCCAAGAAGATAGCCTGTTTGAAGGATCGGTCAGGTCATTCTTCAACTTCAAAAGGGCCTCTCTCTCACTCTCAATGCACACCACATTGACATTGGAATTGGCATCACAACAGCTAAAACAGACAGCAGCAGCAATGGCAATGAGAAGAAGAAATGGGAACAAGGGAATTCTAACACTAGCCATAGTTGCAAACTTGCAATTGCCATTCCTAGCTACATCCTAATAGTAATATATACAGTAATCTGAAACCAAAATATTATGCACATCAGGCGCAAGGAACTTTCTTCCAAGACCCCAAATTTCCACCCAAAAAAAAGCATTCAATTCATAATCTTGTAGTAATCAGTTATTTCCATCAATTTCCTTATTGAATTTTCCACGAAAGGCATTTCAAGTCTTGAATATTTCCATCATACCATTCCTAGCAACTCCGAATATTTAGAGTGATCTAAAACAAAAATAGTATACACATCAGGCGCAAGAAACTTTCTTCCAAAACCCCAAATTTCCACAAGAAGCATTCAATTCATAGTCTTGTCGGTATCATTGAAAAGAAATAAAGAAGCCAAGTACTCAATCGAGTCTATGGAGTAAATCCCACTCACTCCCACCACAAGCTCAGACATTTAAGTCTTACAGAAGTTTTAAAACCGCTTAAATATACATTTAATACTTGAACTAGATATCTTCTTCCAAGTTGACACCTAAAATTTTTTTGCTCCCAATTTGGTACCCGGACCTTAATTCAATTCACTATTTTGATACTTTTATTAACATATGTAGTCCCTAAAACTTATAAATTCGATCAATTTGGTCCTAATTCAAAACAACTTAAAAAAATTTAACACTCCATATTTAAAAAAAATTCCATCAATTTAGTCATTCTACGACTTTGTCAAATCAAGCAAGTCTAACTGAACAAAACAACAATGAGATAACTATATTCTATCATAAAACAACAAGTTAGTGTTTAACTTTTTTATATCAGGAAAATGATGTAACATTTCATAATTAATTTAATAATTAATAAAAATATATTTTAAATATAATTTCATAAATAAGAAATTAATATATACATCTAAATTTAATAATTATTAAAATTATATTAAAAAGATAACTTCATAAATAAAAAATTAATATATACATCCTCATATATACTCAGTAATAATATTAAAAAAATATTTTTTATAACCTAATTAATATTAATAGATGCAAAATGTTAATAATTAATAAATTATTAAAACAAGTATCAAATATAATCATGCCCTTATATGTCATTTTACTTCTTCAAATGATCAAATATTTATCCTCTATCAGTTAATTTTACCAAACACTTTTATACAATCACCTAATGTAATCTGCTAGTCAAATCAGCTAATGCAATCAACTATCCGCTATCAGCTAATGTAATCAGCTATCCGCTAATTGTCAAACAGAGCCGTTAAGTTGGCTTAGTGGTTAGGAGGTTGCCCTTGATTTTAAAAGTTCTAAGTTTAAATCTCATTGAGTGCATTATTTTTCATATTTTCCTCCAGCAAAACGATACCGTTTTGGGCAATTTAGTATCAAAACAGCGGCACCAAAACGACGTTGTTCTGGTCCAGCATCCAAGTCATCACACCATTAAGGAGTTAACGGCTCGGTGGTAAAAACGAGTCGAAAAATAAAGTTTGGTGGTAAATTTGGACGAATTGAAAGGTTGGTGATATAAAAGGGTCACCCTCAATAGTTTAGTGGTACCTGACATAGTTTACCCTATTTTTTTCTTTAGTTCTTACCTGCATGGTTTTGTCAATCACCGTGTCTCCTAAACCGTTGCCATTAAAAAAATCATGTGACCAATCGTGTAACACCCGGGTTTAGGGGTCAGGCGAAAATAATATTTTAATTTTATTTCGGGTTCGGTTTTGCAAATTAAATAATAAAATATTTTATGAGCCTCGGGATTTCAAATGTTTAAGGCTATGTTGGGCCTATCTCTTAAGTCCAAATCAATGGGCTTTAAGAGGTGTGGGTTTGACCATTCATTAAGGGCATTTTGGTCAAATACAAAATGGATGAGAAATAAGATGACAAAATGGGTTTTATTTGAAAGAAAAAAATGTTCATCTTCTTCATTCCACCATTGTTGAAAACCTAAAACCCTCCTACCCCAAAAACACTATTTCATCAAATCCCTTCATCAATTCAAAGGCTTTCTTTGAGGTAATTATAATTTTGAATTCTCCTCATGATTTCCAACATTTTCATAGCTTTAGTTTTCATAGAAATCATCTTCTTGAGTTTTTGAACTTTTCAAGTTTGAATAAAAGCATGGAACTTTAATAGCTTTTTGGGTTGTTTTGATTAATAGATTTGAGTTTTGATCTAACCTTGCCTAATGGAACATTATATCTCATTTTGGTTGGGTTTTATAAAGATTTCCGAAATGGGTTTTAGGGGTGTATTTAAAGTGTAAAAAATTTGTGTTTTTGGAATGGTTTTGTGAGAAATTGCTGGGTTGATGTTATAGTAACATTGGGTGGGTGTTTTTAGATGTTTTGTGATGATTTTTGAGAAGTTATAATGTTAGTTTGATGGGATTTCCGTAGCTACTGCTGTAGGTGGTTTTTAGGAGTTGAAATTAAGAGTTTTTGAAGTGTTTGTGTGGGGAAATGAAAGGCCGATGGTTGTACAACATTATGGGGATGTTTTGGACATGTTTTGGAGTGTTTTAAGTGTTAAAATTGAGAGGTAATGGCTTGGTTTTGCTGGAGTACGAAAATGGAATTATTTGGGAAGGTTTCAGCTTTGAATTATTGAGAAAATGTTTGAGAATTGAGAACTGATGTGTAACAGTAAATTTGTGGTTGATTAAGAGGTTAATACATTGATTTTGATTGACTAGAAACAGCGGATTTGGCCTTGGGAGGTTCGGGCACGATTCCGAAAGTTGTGGAGACTTGAGTCGGCTTTGCTTGGAATTGCTTAAGGAAGTAAGGTGAGTGGTTAATGTTTTAAATTGATTTCAATGATTGGTTTTAGCATGTGGAAGTGAAAATGTTTTCAAGTGATGTTTTGGTTCAAAGGTAATTTTGAAGGTGGTTTAGATTCGAGCTTGAAAGTGACTTAAATTTAAAGAGTAAGTTGATGTGAAATGCCTCTTTAATTTCCCTTTTTATCATTGTTTTCGTTGCTTGAAATGACGATTTGTTAAGCATGTAATTTAAATACTTGAGTAGGAGCATGTTGCCTATTTCTATATCGTTAATGATGTATGATGGTATTAATGATGTCGTTGATATGTCTTGCAAGATGTAAGTAAGTTGGTGCAAGTTGCGCACGAAAATGGTGAGTAAGACCATTTGTGATTGGTAAGCTTGTAAGTAGTAAGTGATGCCTAATTGTGTATATTGTTGCAATTTGGTTTGGTTGTGCATGATATAGTGAGTACATGTCGCATGATTGTGATTGTATGTTGTGTTGCATGGTTGGTGTCGAACCTCACGTGATGGTTGTCGTTGCTCCGGTGATGTGTAGTCCCGCCGGTAGCGAATGGTATAAGACTCCGGTGATGTGTAGTCCCGCCGGTAGTGACTAGTAGAAGAGTACTTTGATGTGTAGTCCCATTGGAAAACTACTAGTCGAAACGGTGATGTGTAGTCCCACCGTGTGTGTTTGGTTATGCTTGTGCATACCATGTGTTGTTCATGTGTATCTCACTATATCATTCTCTTTTATGGTTTTGCCTTAATCTAAGATCATACCTTTATGCATACTATGAAGTGTAATGCTATGATAAATGCCTATATTGTTGACCCTTGGTTGAACTCGTATGTTAGTAGAAGGATTAGGTAGTTGGATGATTTGTATGCGTTGACTTTTACTTTTAAAGAAATCTTTGAACCCTGCATTGTCGTAGTTATGTTTTAGAGCTCCGCTCACTAAGCTTTATGCTTACGCTCTCCTTTTTCCGACAATGCAGATCTTTGGCTTGGAGTTAGCAAGGAGCAAGATAAGGGCGTCCAAGCGTGTGGTGGTTTGCTCAAGTATGATTTAATTAAATAATGTAATAGTCTAGCAATGGGAAATGCTACGTGTTTTAGGAGCTTGTATCTAGACTCCTATGTGTTGGCTTATTGTTGTTAATGCCTAATGTGATGTTTGAATTAATTATGGATTGTATGCATGTAATACCTTGATGATTGTTGGTGTGTATGATGACATGCTTTAGGGTGTTTAGGTTGCCTTATGTATGGTTGCAAACCTTTTGTGCTTGACTTGTGCTTTTAAGACCATTTGAGCCTTCATGTATGCTTAATATTGCCTAATTTGCTCTTTAATTAGAATGCTATGTATGAAAGCTTTAATCCATGTTTGAGTGACACCCATGGCTTAATTATGTGTGCTTGCATGTTGGTATACGCTTAGGTGAGTCGAGAAATGCATGTAGAGTCGTGTTGGAGTCGTTTTAGTTGAGTTTGAGGAGTTGCAGTGCAGGGGGTATCGATACCCCTGGTTAGGGTATCGATACTCTCTTACCCAATTGCCTCAGTTTTTGCCTAGGGTATCGATACCCTTAGGGTATCGATACCCTCCAAAGTTTCTGTAATTTGAAAGTGGGAGTTAGATTGGAGCGTATCGATACGGTGTTCCCGAGTATTGATACGGTTCTATTCTGTTGACCAAGGAAGGTTGACCGAGGAAGAGGGTATCGATACCCTTGGTAAGGGTATCGATACGGTCTTCACATGTTGACTTCTTGGGTTGACCTAGAAAGGGGGTATCGATACCCCTGATTAGGGTATCGATACTGCCTGCCTTATAAGCTTAAAATTGACTGCTTATGCGTGGCTGTGTTTCGAATGTGTTTTTCCTTTGAACGTTTCCGCTGTTGTGAATCACATAGGACTTAATATTCATCTAGGCAAGATTAATATAAAAAGAAAAAAAATAGGGTTGCTAACCGAGGGGGAATCCTTTGGGTTTCGCTTCGGTTTTCCCCGTGTAGCTCACTCGGATCGGTCATCCGGCCAGACCGGGACGAGGGGGTTACAAATCGAATATGACACGTATAATAAAAATAAAGGGTAAACTACAGTGGAGGTCACTTAATTATAGGTAAGATTACATTTGAATCACCTAATTATTTAAAGTTACAATTAGGTCACTCAATTATGGGTAAGGTTACATTTGGGTCACTCAATTATGGGTAGGGTTATGTTTGGTCACCCTTCATATTTAAAAAAGTACATCAATTTAGTCATTTTTTCTTCCAAATCACTTGTATACCATCATCAACATTAGATTACTTCATTTGAAGTCATTAATTAATCTAATAAACAAATTGATATACTTTTTTTAATATGAAGGGTGACCCAAATGTAACCTTACCCATAATTGAGTGATCCAAATGTAACCTTTAATAATTGGGTGATTCAAATGTAATCTTACTCATAATTGAGTGACTCAAATGTAACTTTGAATAATTGAGTGACCCAAACGTAACCTTACTCATAATTAAGTGACCTCCCTTGTAGTTTACCCAAAAATAAAATAATTTTAGAAAATATAAAAAAATTCGTTAAGAAATCTCTAGTGTTCAGAATTTATGTTTTGAACTTATATGTTTTCAAAAATTGTAATTTGGTTTGATTTATTTTTATAATAAAATCATAAAATAGGAAAACATTCTAAAAATTGAATTTTTTGAAAAGAAAACTGTGATTTTCCTAGAATTTCCAAGGCATTTTAGTGTTTTATGATTTAAGGTTAGGGTATATAGTTTATTGTTCATTATTTAGGGGTAAGAATTTAGAATTTAAAAAATTTGAATTACAACTTAAGATTTAGTTTTTTGGTGGTAAAACATGAATAGACACCAAAAGGATTTTTTTTTTCAAAATGACATAATGCCAAAAAAATGTCCCTAGCGTTTGATTGAATTGTCATGTTGACTCCTATTATTTTTTGAAACAATTTAACCCTCAACGTTTTATTTCTTTTTATCAAAATGACTCCTCTGTGGATGAAAACTGTTAGCCAACTAACAATAAATAGCTTGGAATGATATGATAAACCTACATGGCAGTGCACGTCACGATAACAATGTCATATAGGCAAATATACTGACTTTACAGAATGACACATCAATCAAAGTCATTTCAAGTTGTTTATCACCATTTTACTAACATTTTTCATCCCAAGGGGTCATTTTGACAAAAAATGAAACGTTAAGGGCTAAATTGCTTAAAAAAGAATAGGGGCCAAAGTGACAATTTAATCAAACGTTTGGGGCATTTTTTTGCACCTACTGTCTTCAAACCAATAATTTTGGAATGTTTGGGGCTGTGCTCGGAATTCTCTTGGTCAATTAGAGTTGTTTCCAGAAATGCTAATTCAACGGCTGATAAATTGGCTAAATCGGACATTGGCAAAGTTTCTCCTTACATGTGGTTCTCCCAGAATGAGTAGCGAGCATCTTTTTTGCAAGTTTCAATACCTAAACTCTAAGTCTCAAATTCTAAACCATATATGTAAACTAATTAGTTGAACTTAATTTCATTTATTTCATGATACAATTTTATAAATATATTAACTTTATAAATAAATATTATTTATAATTTATATTATATAACTAAAATATTATTTATAATATATATAACTAAACCTTAAGCCCCAAATCCTAAACCATATATATAACTGAATACTAAATCATAAAGCTTAAGCCCTAAACAATATATGTAACTAAACCATAAACCATATATATAACTAATTCGTAAATCATAAACCCTAAATCTCAACCCCCAAAACTAAAATATTATTTATAATTTATATTATAATTCCTAATATATAGTATAGTAATAAAAGTTTAATTATTTTTTGAATTAAAAAATAAAAGAAAAATTGAAAAAATAATATAAAAATATTTTTTATATTTTATTTTAAAAGGGGATAATAACACTTTCGGTCCTTAAGATTTTAAAGCTAATTAAAACAGTTAATGGTACATTGCGGTACATATGAATAGTGGTACATTGCGGTACATGTCATCTACTGTAGAATTATCCTCCTTACTTAGAAGGGATGTTCTGTTGTGCGGCAAGTAATATGAGGCTAATATGAGACATGACCGAATGTACAAGTATCAAGTTTCAACATAAATTCTTACCGAAACGATATGAAAAACGGTAGTAACACAATTTTTTACCCTATTTAACCAAAACAAAAACCTTTCAAAAAATGATAAGAGTTTATGTTACAATCCAAAATCTTACCCCCAAAACCTAAGTTCTTACTAAGCACATAAGAATTTATGTTCTTACATAAATTCTTACGTACATCAACATAAATTCTTACGGAAATATAAGAGAAAAACGTTATAACATAAATTCTTACCCTAGATCGCCATCACTAAAACTTTTTAAACAAATAGTAAGAATTTATGGTACAACCTAAAATCTTACCCAAAAATATTTTTTTCTTATCAAATACATAAGATTTTAAGTTCATAAGTAAATTCTGACAGAGACTAACATAAAATCTTACTGAAAACGTAAGAAAAAAGCTTTTTTTTGCTCGGCAAAATAGATTTATTAGTAGTAAATCATACATGCCAAAATTCTTACCGAAAACGTAAGAAAAAAGTTATTTCATAAATTCTTGCCTTGGATTACCAAAATTCATTAAACTTATGTAAGAATTTATGTTCCGATTTAAAATCTTACTGAAAAACATTATTTCTAATCAAACACATAAGATTTAAGTTACTACGTATATTCTTACTGCGAACAACATACATTCTTACGAAAAAAAGAGTAAGAAAACAAGTTGTTACATAAATTCTTACATTAGATCACCTAAACCAAAACTCTTTAAACTTATGGTAAGAATTTATACACAATCTAATCTTACCCAAAAACATAATTTCTTATCGAGCACATAAGATTTAATGTTCATACATAAATTCTTAGTGAGATCAACATAAATTCTTATCGAAAAGGTAAGAAAAAAGTTATTACATAAATTCTTACCCTAGATTATCAAAACTAAAACCCTTTTAACTATGGTAAGAATTTATGTTACAACCTAAAATCTTACCAAAAACATAATTTCTTATCAAACACATAAAATTTTATGTCCATACATAAATTCTTATTGAGAGCAACATAAGTTCTTACCGAAAAGGTAAGGAAAACAATTATTACATAAATTTTTACCCTAGATCACCAAAACCAAAACTCTTTAAACTTATGGTAAGAGTTTATGTTACAACCTAAAATCTTATCCAAAAACATTATTTTTTTTTATCAAACACTTAAGATTTTATGTTCCTACATAAATTCTTACCGAAATGTAAGAAAAAATGTTATAACATATATTTTTATATTGGAAGATGCAATAAAAATCACTTTTTTTAAATGACATTTTATGATCTTTTTAATTTTTATGGTAATTATTATTTTTAAATTAATTACTACTTTTAGAAGCATGTATTTAAGGAAACTAATCCTAAGAGTTTTATTTGGATTATTTACATTTAAGGGAAAATATTATCTTTTCAAAAAATTACCAAACATATTTTTATTTTAAATTAAAGAGAAATGATTATTTCTTTATTTTTTAAAAAATCACCAAGTTAACTTTATTTACCATTATTTACAATTTAAAGAAAACAGATTATTTACCTTTTTTAAAAGATTACCTAAAAGATTTCATTAATTACTTATAATTAAGGAAAGGTATTATCTTGCTTTAAATGACTTACCAAGTTGAGGGATAATTTTACGGTAAATGATATGTACTGCAATGTACCACTATTTATATGTACTGCAATGTATCATTAACTGTTTTAATTAGTTTTGAAATTTTAGAGACCGAAAGTGTTATTATTCCCTTTAAGAATAAAATCTTTAAAAAGTAATTTTTGTTGTGAATAAAATAACAAAGAACAATGAACATGAGGAAGAGGGAGATTTGTATTATTCTCAAATATAGACTTGTATACAATGCCTTCAGTAATTCATACATTTATAGGTATAAGAAGTACATAATACACTAAACTCTAATTAATGTAGATAATATTCCTAATGATAAAGTAAGTCAAATCTCCTTGATAAAGTTCTTATCATGATAGACATCCACATAGATAAATATTCATAACACCCCATTGGATGTCTATGAAGATAATGTGCCTCGTTAAAACCTTACTAAGATAAAAACCAGTGGGAAAAATTTTCATTAGTGAAGGAAAAAGAGTACACACATCTTTGATACGCATAACATGTTGATTCATTAAAAACATTACCAGGAAAACCCATTGGGACAAAACCTCGGTTAAGGGAAAAAGAGTGCAACACGTATTTACTCCCCCTCATGAAAACACTACAGAAGATCTTTGAATCTTCATAATTCAATCTTGAATTGTATTTTTCTAAAGATCGTGAGGGATGAAATTTTAGAGTAATATGTTTCATGATGTATCCACCTTTCAAATTGAGATATACATCTTGCATTATCTTCACACAAGATAGCTTTGTATCATATCTTGTTAAAGTAAATCCACTTAACTTTTGGATATGTTGGGTCAATGGTCTTAGCCAAACACATTTTGGCTTGCCTCTAACAATTATTTCTACGACATTTGAGGAGGCATCAACGAATGATTGAAGATCTAAAGGTAATGAACTTTGTATATCCATTGATATTTCTTGACCAACTAATATATGGTGCTTCAAGACCAAGAAAAGATATTGTTATCTTTATTCACATCCAACAATCTTACAATTATTGGGGTACTCAATGTATATGCTTTATCCATATTGAATCTTCTTTAAGATTCTTTCAGCTTATGTCCATTTATAGAAAAACACATATTTAAGTGCTCGATCTTTAGGTTGAGACAAACCGCATCTCAAGATTCTTTTTTCTCAAAACATTTCCTTAAATAACCAAATGCTTTGAAAGCTCTTCAGAAGTTCTAATAATATTTAAATTATCATAATGAATCTTGATCCAAACTCCTTTTATAAAAGCATAAGGAAATATGATCATTCTTATAGTATTTTCTCAATAAGTACTCACTAAGGCAATTATACCAAATGCGCCAAAATATAAATATTCAATGAGATATGTCTAAATAAATTTCCTCAGAAATTTCCAAATGCTTCTAGCATTTTAAATCCTTTAAGGATAAATAGGGATCCACAAAATAATTAGACGCATATAAAATATTTCATAACTGCCAAAGTAATTGCATCCACCATGAAGTAATTAAAACTCTTCATAAATCACAATTTAAGTCGTATTTACAACTACTTATTTGTGCCTCACATGCATTACACCTTTAAGTGTTTGGACTATTGGTCCAAATACTTCTCTTTTAGAAGTTTAAAGCGTCTTTCTAAATTGGCCAATTCAATATCTATTCTTCTAGATAGATTTCTATACAGGATCCTCATTTTCTTTCTTTACTTCTATAGAAGTATTCTATTTAAAACTATTTGTAAAATCGTTGTCGACAACTTTTCAATTTTCTGGTTCCATTCTCGTAGTGACATAACTCATCGAGATCTCTTCAAGATTTCAATATTTATTTCAGGTACCTGAAACTCTTTAAGAGTTTTATAATTAGTTATGTCGTGGGTTTCTTCAGGAGCACCCGCCTACAATATATGACCATCTCATATTACTTTCAATTTACGAGAATTTTGATCATTAGAACCATTTCAACTATCATGCTTTATGCATGATTTACATCCTCTCGCTCTAACATGTAATTTAAACTTAGAGCATTTCAGCTGGTATATGAGACTTAATTACTCTCATTAGGTTAGTAAATATGTCTGACAGTTGACATGTAATAACATGAATTATCTTATGAACTTCTAGTTCATATACGAGGATCTAGATAATGATAATTCATTTTCTTCTATCCAGCTGATTAATATCTCCCCCTAATGTTGAGAAAAATCATGTCATAAATGATTCTCCAATTAATGTTTAAGAATTTAAACATAAAAGGAGACTCGTACTCAATATAGATTCTCAACCTTTTTTATTTACCCATTTTGTGTGTTGTGGTGGAGCGACTCAATAATAAATCGCACATTCAAAAATTATAAAATGGGAATGTATGGCTTCTGACCAAAAATCAATCATAACGGAGAGTTTATTATAACTCGTTGGCTTGATGCGTATAAGTGTTGCTAGATGGAAACATCATATAAATAATAACTCTTTTGTTCTCATAGTTTAGCTATTAAAGAGGAGGCATCCAATTGAAATTTTGCTAAACTGTATTTTTCATAATCAATAGGCTTTGTAACAATTGATTTAGCCTAAAATATAAACCCACAAGCTTTTGCAAGATGAATAGTCTAATAGCATAATCTGAATCCTTTTAGAATCAATCTCACAAACTTCCGGTTGTGAGTTGATAAAAGAATGTAGATGCATCTACTAAAATCATATAAAACTTTCCACATTTGCGGATATATGGGCCCATATTTCGTTCAGATATGCAAGACATGTAGTCTCAACTTTAGCATAAGAACTTCAAGTTCTAATTCTTTTGGTAAGTGGGATCAACTATATCCTTTGAGAACAAACAACACACGAACTTCAGGTTCTTTTAGTAAGTGGAATTTAATCAATTCTTTTAAGCAACACAAGAACTTCATGTTCTTTAATAAGTGAAATTTAATCAATTCCTTTGAGAATAAGCACCACAAGAATTTCAGGTTCTTTTAATACATGTGCATGTAAATCTCAATAATTTCCTCACCATTATCGATCAGGATGATCTAACCGATCATGCTAACTATATATATGTGTGTATATATCTCTAAATTTGTAAACTTCTTGTTTATCATAACATGTAATTCAATCCTATGATAGAACCTGACCTGAAACCCATCCGATTATCTGTTTTTACATCACTAAACATGAAGCCCGCAAAGATGATTGGCCATGTAAGATAGAGTTTTAAAAGCATTCTCTCGGGATTTTTCCTATCAACAATCATTAAATTCAAAATTATTATATTTAAACTCTTAAACATTAATCACTAAACGGAATCTCAAAATTATTATATTTAAATTCACTGAACGGATGGTATATTCCATCCAAATGACCCTAGTTTAAGCACAATGTGTACACTATTTAAACAAAATCTAACCATTTAAAAAAATTATTTATAACTTAATTGATTTAAAAAATGGGTCAACTACATAAATGACCACCATACTATAGGAAAAGTCGCAATTTGACCACTTTACTTTTTTTTCAAAGCAATTAAACCATCATACTATTAAATTGGGTGCAATTTGACCACTAGCCGTTAGAGGTTAACGGAAGGGTGATGTGGCAGTTAAAAAAAATAAAGGTATAATTACACATTTGGTCCTTATTATTTACACATTCTTTCAATTTAGTCATAATTTTAATTTAGTAAAATAAATTATTATTTAATTAGGTGGTGACACGTGCCACTATCTTATTGGAGGGATTTTATTATTTGTATTTGATTAAATAAATTCATTTTCATCCTCCAATCAAGTGGTGACACGTGTCACCACCTAATTAAAGGAGGAAAATAAAGAAAATCACAAATGAGGTTAGGGGGAATTGAACCCACATCTCCCAAGAACATTAAGCACTAGCTTACCACAACACCAAGTGTTGTTTTGTGAACTTATTACTGCAGTATATTTCTTAAAGTTAATTATAATATTTCGTAGTGGTATGAAATCCCTGCAATATATTTGTTAAAGTGAATTATTATATTTCAGGATAATTATTGCAATTGAAATAATAGTGGCGTGGCTATTAAGAAATAATTATTTCTTGGATCGAATCGAAGACGATATGGAGAATCGCATTCCCTTCGATATTGTTGAGGGTAACTTCATTCGGAATGGTGGTGGTGACACAGTCATTTCTTGGTCACATTGGTGACGTTGAGCTCGCCTCTTATGCAATCATACAAACCATTATTGTCAGGTTCATGTATGGGATACTGGTAAAATTTTATTTCATTCTTCTTTTATTTTTCATCTTTTCATGTTTAGCATGTGTAAATTGTAATACCTTGTTGTCGATGAATGGAAGATCGGCATGTCGAGTGCAACCGAAACTCTATGCGGGCAAGCATTCGGGGCAGGGCATCACCACATGATGGGAATTTACTTGCAGCGATCATGGATCGTTGATGGCATTACAACAACAATACTAATACCTCTCTTCATTTTCGCAACCCTGATCCTTCGGCTTCTCGGCCAGGACGAGGAGCTTGCGGTTGCAGCAGGGCCAATTGCTCTGTGGTTCATCCCAATGATCTATAGCTTCGTTGTTTCCATGACTATCTCGATGTTCTTACAAGCACAGCTCAAGAATCTGATCGTCGGATGGCTATCGACCGCGCCGTTCGTCGTTCACGTGTTCTTGTCGTGGATGCTTGTGAACAAGTTTAAGTGGGGAGTGAATGGAGCAATGGCAGCCATGACCATGTCCGGTTGGATAATGGTTGTGGGACAATTGGTGTATGTGTTTGGAGGATGGTGCCCTAATACATGGAGAGGATTCTCTAAAGCTGCTTTCTTTGATCTGGTGCCCTATTATTTCAATTGCAATAATTATCCTGAAATATTATAATTCACTTAAACAAATATATTGCAGGAATTTCATGCCACTACGAAATATTATAATTCACTTTAAGAAATATACTGCAGGAATAAGTTCACAAAACAACACTTGGCGTTGTGGTAAGCTAGTGCTCAATGTTCTTGGGAGATGTGGGTTTAATTCCCCTTAAGCTCATTTGTGATTTTCTTTATTTTCCTTTAATTAGGTGGTGACACGTGTCACCACTTGATTGGAGGATGAAAATAAATTTATTTAATCAAATATAAATAATAAAATCCCTCTAATAAGATAGTGACACGTGTCACCACCTAATTAAATAATAATTTATTTTATTAAATTAAAATTATGACTAAATTAAAAGAATGTGTAAATAGTAAGGACCAAATGTATAATTATACCCTTATTTTTTTAACTGTCACATCACCCTTCCGTTAATCTCTAACGGCTAGTGATCAAATTGCACCCAATTTAATAGTATGATGGTTTAATTGCTTCGAAAAAAAGTAAAGTGGTCAAATCGCGACTTTTTCAATAATATGATGGTCATTTATGTAGTTTACCCTTAAAAAATATATATATAAGCCATAAAAATAGCGAATTATATCTATGTTCAGTTTTGAACTTGATATACAAAATACACACTTCAACACATGAATTGAGAATTATTTAGAAAGCTGTTGAGCCTTTTTATTAGCAAAACACACTTACATCGAGTTTTCAATACATTAATCACACGAAAGGGAGTACATGAATAAAGTAAAATCCTACATAATCTATTACAAACACACACAAACCTCAATTACACATGCTTTAATTTTCTTATCAAACTACCTACCCATGGTAGCCCATAACACGTACAGCTTACGACCAACATGGTCTAGTTTTTGATAGTATGCATGCCTCCATGACCTGATGAAAAACAGGGGAGCCACCACTCCCCAAAATCCCATTACAAACCCAATCACTATGCTCACATATAACCCTTTCACTTTCGATCGCCCATTATTTCCTTCACCGCCGCCTCCATCGGTTGGAACACCTTTTGTGATGCAGTTTTTACTGACAGGAGGCCCGCAAAGATGATTGGGCATGTAAGAAGAGTTTTCAAAACTTTGAAGCTGAGTGCTTCTCGGGATTTGTCCTGTCAGGTTGTTGTAGGAGACGTTGAAGTGATTCAAGAAGTTCAAATTGGAGAAACTTGAAGGGATTCCACCATGCAACTTGTTCGTCGACAAATCAAGAGATTCTACCAACTCCATGTTGCCAATGTTGTCTGGTATATTTCCTGTTAGGAGATTCCGTGACAAATTTAATGAGCGTAGCCCAATGAGAGTTCCAAGTTCTTTGGGGATCTCTCCTGTGAGATGGTTAGCTGAAAGGTCAAGACTGGTAACAAGTCCTAATGTGGAACTGTATTCGTCTTCTCGTCCTTTCAGCACCAATAATGCACTCAAATAAACTGATTTACCTACTTCAAAGCCCCATGCTCCAAGATCGGCGGAGGTTTTATTTTTGGTGGCCATTGCAATGAAGTTACTAAAACATTTTGGAATAGCTCCTGAAATGTTGTTATGGGCAAGGTCCAAGTTCTGAAGATATTGAAGAGCACAAATCTTGTGAGGGATATGGCCATCAAACTTATTTGATCGGAGTCTCAGAACCACAAGTCTTGAGAGCTTCTCACCCATCCATGCCGGTACACTTCCACTGAAATGGTTTTCACTAAGATCAAGAACAACCAACCCCGAACAATTTCCCAGTGTGGAGGGTATTTCTCCAAACATACTATTGTTTCCAAGGTTTAGCTCTACAAGATTTGTATATCCCAAAGAAGAAGGGATTTTCCCTGTCAATTTGTTGTTTCCCAAATTTAAGATTTCCAATCCTTGCCAGTGACTCCAGCAATCTGGAATCTCTCCGAAGAGAAGATTTGTACTAATGTCAAGAAACCACATATTTCTCGACTCTGATGGAGCCTGAAAATGAATTGTTTGACAGAACTAAACCTGTTAAAGTTGGCAATAGTCTTGGCAATGGACCCGTGAATCGGTTTGAGCTCAAGTCAAGACTCTCTGACGTTCAAATATGAAATCCCCCCGGTAAGATCATTAGAGGAAAGATCTACATATTGAAAATGGGTGGAAAGATTCAAAAACCAAGTGGGAAGTACATCTGAAATTCCTGCATGGGACATATTTAAAACAGACAAGTTCCTTTGGAATCTTAACCACCGGGGAAACTTGGGACCAAGATGCCATTCACCCAATTCGATAGTTTCACACTGAAACGGGGGAACCCAGCTTGGGTTTGGATGGAATGTCAACATGTTTCCGTATGCCATCAATTGTGTCAATCTGGTGAGATTAGAGAAAGAGGTTTCTGATACAACTCCTTCCAATACATTTTGACCAATATTTAGAGTTTCTAAGTTTCCCAATTGTCCCAGACTTGGAGGAAAAGTACCATTTAATTGATTTCTTGAAACATCAAAGACCTCCAGAGATGATAACTCCCCTATTGACAATGGAATTGGACCAGAAATTGTGTTTCCAGCAAGGGAGAGGTGAACTAGATTTTTAAATTGCCCGAGTCGGTCAGTTAAACGGCCAGAAAGCTGATTATTTTCCATATTCAACGACTCTAAGGAATGCAAACTACAACTGGACAAGCTCTGCAGGATTTCTGATATGTCTCCTTCAATTTGATTAGAAGACAAATCAATCTCCTTCAAATTGCAAAGATGTTCCAACGAGGTTGGTAATCTTCCTTGGAGCTTATTATATGAAAGATCAAGGGATTTAAGATGGTTTAAGCCATACAAGGAGTTGGGTATGGATGAATTGAGTGAGTTGTAACTAAGATCAACGACTTCAAGAATGGACTTGTTCCCCAAGTAATCTGGAATTGGGCCTTCCAAAATGCAATCTGACAAGTGCAACTCTAGCAAAGAAGGAAGATTGGATGTTACCTGTAGCCAATCAGTTGCTTTATGAAGATCCACACCACTCAAATCAAGGTACTGCAAGGAAGAAAGTTGAGAAACCCATTGAAGACTTGTAGCTTCATGCAGCAAATTATTAAATCCGAGATCAAGATAATGCAGCTTTGAGAGATTCCCAAGGTTATGAGGGATTGCCCCTTGGAATAGAGCATGAGAGAGGTTAAGATATGTTAGACTCCCTAGCAAACCCAAAAACCCCGGGATTTGAATGCTGCTAAAGTCGTTATAGCTCAAGTCCAGGGAAGTGAGATGCTTCAGCTGGAGCAGAGAAGGATTTACTCTGCCTCCTAGCTTTGACCCGTAGTAAGCTTCCAATTCAGCAAGTGAAGCAAAATAGTCATCATCAGGAGGAGGAGGAGGAGGAGGAGGAGGAGGAGCCGCCAAGTGCAGTTGGTGGACGTGGGCAGTTATGTTATGGCAGACGACACCATTCCATTTGCAGCAATCCCCACCTTCAACCCAAGAAGATAGGCTGTTTGAAGGATCGGTCAGGTCATTCTTCAACTTCAACAGAGCTTCTCTCTCACTCTCAATGCACACCACATTGACATTAGAATTGGCATCAGAACAGCGAAAACAGACAGCAGCAGCAATGGCAATGAGAAGAAGAAATGGGAACAAGGGAATGGTAACAATAGTCATTGTTGCAAACTTGCAATTGCAATTGCACATCACTTTCTTCCAAGACCTCAAATTTCCACACACAAAAATGCATTTAATTCATAATCTTGTAGTAATCGGTTATTTCCATCAATTTCCTTATTGAATTTTCCACTGTTGAATATTTCCATCATACCATTCCTAGCAACTCCGAATATTTAGAGTGATCTAAAACAAAAATAGTATACACATCAGGCGCAAGGAACTTTCTTCCAAGACCCCAAATTTCCACAAGAAGCATTCAAATCATAGTCTTGTCGGTATCATTGAAAAGAAATAAAGAAGCCAAGTACTCAATCGAGTCTATGGAGTAAATCCCACTCACTCCAACCATAAGCTCAGCCAGCCATTTAAGTCTTACACAAGTTTTAAAACGGCTTAAATATACATTTAATACTATTTTGATACTTTTATTAACATATGTAGTCCCTAAAACTTATAAATTCGATCGATTTGGTCCTAATTCAAAACAACTTAAAAAATTTAACACTCCATATTTTAAAAAATCCATCAATTTAGTCATTCTACGACTTTGTCAAATCAAGCAAGTCTAATTGAACAAAACAACAATGAGATAATTATATTCTATCATAAAATAACAAGTTAGTGTTAAACTTTTTATATCGGAAAAATGATGTAACATTTACAAGAGAAGAACAAACAATTTAGAAGAATAACAAAGAGTAGACTGATAGAATTTTTAAATATAGATGATTAAATTTATTGAATCATTTTGAATTAGGACCAAATTGATAGACGTTGGGTACCCGGTAATGAACACCTCTAGCTAATGGGTTTATGGTTTTACGGTTTATAATTTATGATTTACGGTTTTATGATTTATAGGTTAGAATTTAATGTTTTGGTGGATTTTGAGTTTTTTTTTTTAATTTTGGAAATTTTGTTTTTTTTTTCAAAATTATTTTTTTTGTTTTTATTATAATATATAATATATTTATATTTTTAATAATATTGATAATATATATTTTATTTAATTTAAATATTTTATTTATTGGTTATATACATTAATATATTATTATATGTATATTAATATTTTTTATAATATATTTATATTATTTATATAATAAAATAAATGGAATTAATTTCAACTCCAGTTTAGAATATGTATTATTTGTGCCGGAAACAAAATAAAGATGTTGGCCCTGTTTGGTAAACAACTTTTTAAGCTAAAATTAGAGGTTTGAAGCATTTTTAAGGTTTGACTAATCAAATACGCTAATTTGAATATTTGGTAAATAGAAGATTATAATAGCGTATTGAGGTGAAACCTCTCATTTTGAAAAAGCTTCTTTTAGGAGCTTTTTGAGTTAGAGGATTGGATAAAAGACTTGTAAAGACTATTTTGTCCTTGATAATTATAAAAAATTCTCTAAATAACATAAATTTGATTAACTAATAAAATTAAAAAAATAATTTCATAAATAAGAAATTAATATATAAATTAAAAATACATATTAATTTAAATAATTAATAAAATTATATTTAAAATATAATTTCATAAATAAGAAATTAATATATACATCTAAATTTAATAATTATTAAAATTATATTAAAAAGATAATTTCTTAAATAAAAAAATTAATATATACATCCTCATATATACTCAGTAATAATATTAAAAAAATTATTTTTTATAACCTAATTAATATTAATATATACAAAATTTTAATAATTAATAAATTATTAAAACAAGTATCAAATATAATCATGCCCTTATATGTCATTTTACTTCTTCAAATAATCAAACAGTTATCCTCTATCAGTTAATTTTACCAAATACTTTTATACAATCACCTAATGTCAATTCAGCTAATGCAATCAGCTATCCGCTATCAACTAATGTAATAAGCTATCCGCTAATTGTCAAACGGGGCCGTTAAGTTGGCTTAGTAGTTAGGAGGTTGCCCTTGATTTTAAAAGTTCTAAGTTTAAATCCCATTAAGTGCATTATTTTTCATATTTTCCTCCAGCAAAACGATACCGTTTTGGACAATTTAGTATCAAAATAGTGGCACCAAAACGACATTGTTCTGGTCTAGCATCCAAGTCATCACATCATTAAGGAGTTAACGGCTCGGTGGTAAAAACGAGTCAAAGAATAAAATTTGGTGGTAAATTTGGACAAATTAAAAAGTTGGTGATATAAAAGGGTCACCCTCAATAGTTTGGTGGTACCTGACATAGTTTACCCTATTTTTTTCTTTAGTTCTTCACTGCATGATTTTGTCAATCACCGTGTCTCCTAAACCGTTGCCATTAAAAAAATTATGTGACCAATCAAAATATGACACGTATAATAAAATTAAAATAATTTTTGAAAATATATAAAGAAATCTCTAGGGTTCAGAATTTATGTTTTGAACTTATATGTTTTCAAAAATTGTAATTTTGTTTGATTTATTTTTATAATAAAATCATGAAATAGGAAAACATTCTAAAAATTGAATTTTTTTTGAAAAGAAATCTGTGATTTTCCTAGAATTTCTAAGGCATTTTAGTGTTTTATGATTTAAGGTTAGGGTATATAATTTATTGTTCATTATTTAGGGTAAGAATTTAGAATTTAAAAAATTTTAATTACAACTTAAAATTTAGTTTTTCGGTGGTAAAACATGAATAGACAGCAAAAGGATTTTTTTTTCTTTCAAAATGACATAATGCTAAAAAAAATGTCCCTAGCGTTTGACTGAATTGTCATGTTTACTCTTATTTTTTTTTGAAAAAATTTAACCCTCATAGTTTTATTTTTTTTATCAAAATGGCCCATTTCTGGATGAAAATTGTTAGCCAACTAACAATAAATAGCTTGAAATAATATGATAAACCTACATGGCAGTGCACGTCACGATAACAATGTTATATACGCAAATATACTGACTTTATATAATGACACATCAATCAAAAAATGATTTTATAAAATTGTATAAAATATAAAATAGTTTTTTCTTCTGACGTATCATTCTACAAAGTTATTTCAAGTTCTTTATCACCATTTTACTAACATTTTCATCCGCAGAGGGGTCATTTTGACAAAAAATGAAACGTTGAGAGCTAAATTGCTTAAAAAATAAGTGCCAAAGTGACAATTCAATCAAACGTTTGGGGCATTTTTTTAGCATTATGCCTTTCAAAATTGGGTAAACTACACAGATGACCACCGAACTATAGGTTTGGTATCAAAATGACCACTATATTATTTTTTGCCGCAAATGCACCACACAACCATTTAAATGATTCCATTTTAGCCACACGCCGTTAAAAAAACGAAAAAGTTGACGGAACAAAAAATTGGTATAATTACACATTTGGTCATCTATATTTATATAATATATTAATTTAGTCCTAATTTTAATCTAATAAAATTAATTAATTATTCAATAAGGTGGTGACACGTGAAGTCTTTAATTATTTTTAATTATTTTTAATCTAATAAAATAGTATACACATCAGGCGCAAGGAACTTTCTTCCAAGACCCAAATTTCCACAAGAAGCATTCCATTCATAGCCTTGTCGGTATCATTGAAAAGAAATAAAGAAGCCAAGTACTCAATCGAGTCTATGGAGTAAATCCCACTCACTCCCACCACAAGCTCAGCCATTTAAGTCTTAGAGAAGTTTTAAAACGGCTTAAATATACATTTAATACTTGAACTAGATATCTTCTTTCATGTTGACACCTAAAAAAATTTTGCTCCTAATTTGGTACCCGGACCTTAATTCAATTCACTATTTTGATACTTTTATTAACATATGTAGTCCCTAAAACTTATAAATTCGATCAATTTGGTCCTAATTCAAAACAACTTAACAAAATTTAACACTCCATATTTTAAAAAAAATCCATCAATTTAGTCATTCTACGACTTTGTCCAATCAAGCAAGTCTAACTGAACAAAACAACATTGAGATAACTATATTCTATCATAAAACAACAAGTTAGTGTTAAACTTTTTTATATCGGGAAAATGATGTAACATTTACAAGAGAAGAACAAACAATTTAGGAGAATAACAAAGAGTAGACTGATAGAATTTTTAAATATAGATGATTAAATTTATTGAATCATTTTAAATTAGGACCAAATTGATAGACGTTGGGTACCCGGTACTTCGGGTACCCGGTAATGAACACCTCTAGCTAATGGGTTTATGGTTTTACGGTTTATAATTTATGATTTAGGGTTTTATAATTTATAGGTTAGAATTTAATGTTTTGGTGGATTTTGAGTTTTTTTAATTTTGGAAATTTTGTTTTTTTTTCAAAAGTATTTTTTTTGTTTTTATTATAATATATAATATATTTATATTTTTAATAATATTGATAATATATATTTTATTTAATTTAAATATTTTATTTATTGGTTATATATATCAATACATTATTATATGTATATTAATATTTTTTATAATATATTTATATTATTTATATAATAAAATAAATGGAATTAATTTCAACTCCAGTTTAGAATATGTATTATTTGTGTCGGAAACAAAATAAAGACGTTGGCCCTGTTTGGTAAACAACTTTTTAAGCTAAAATTAGAGGTTTGAAGCATTTTTAAGGTTTGACTAATAAAATACACTAATTTGGATGTTTTATAAATAGAAGATTATAATAGCGTATTGAGGTGAAACCTTTCATTTTGAAAAAACTCTTTTAGGAGCTTTTTGAGTTAGAAGATTGGATAAAAGACTTGTAAAGACGATTTTGTCCTTGATAATTATAAAAAAATTCTCTAAATAACATAAATTTGATTAACTAATAAAATTTAAAAAAATAATTTCATAAATAAGAAATTAATATATAAATTAAAAATACATATTAATTTAATAATTAATAAAATTATATTTAAAATATAATTTCATAAATAAGAAATTAATATATACATCTAAATTTAATAATTATTAAAATTATATTAAAAAGATAATTTCATAAATAAATAAAATTAATATATACATCCTCATATATACTCAGTAATAATATTAAAAAAATTATTTTTTATAACCTAATTAATATTAATAGATGCAAAATGTTAATAATTAATAAATTATTAAAACAAGTATCAAATATAATCATGCCCTTATATGTCATTTTACTTATTCAAATAATCAAACAATTATCCTCTATTAGTTAATTTTACCAAACACTTTTACACAATCACCTAATGTAATCCGCTAGTCAAATCAGCTAATGCAATCAACTATCCGCTATCAGCTAATGTAATCTGCTAGTTAAATCAGCTAATGCAATTAGCTATCTGCTATCAGCTAATGGAATCTGCTATCCGCTACCAGCTATCCACTAATTGTCAAACAGGGCCGTTAAATTGGCTTAGTGGTTAGGAGGTTGCCCTTGATTTTAAAAATTCTAGGTTTAAATCCCATTGAGTGCATTATTTTTCATATTTTCCTCCAGCAAAACGACGTCGTTTTGGGCAATTTAGTATCAAAATAGCGGCACCAAAACGACGTTGTTCTGGTCTAGCATCCAAGTCATCATACCATTAAGGAGTTAACGGCTCGGTGGTAAAAACGAGTCGAAAAATAAATTTTAGTGGTAAATTTGGACGAATTGAAAGGTTGGTGATATAAACGGGTCACCGTCAATAGTTTGATGGTACCTGACATAATTTACCCTATTTTTTTCTTTAGTTCTTCCTTGCATGGTTTTCTAATCACTGTGTCTCCTAAACCGTTGCCATTAAAAAATCATGTGACCAACTTAAAATTTTGATATAGTTCCAACGCAAGGCTGAATTGCTTGCATTAAAAGAGGCATGTTTCTTGTTCAGCTAATCGAGATGGTCGAAGTCTTTCAATGTTACACTAGAGATGGACTGCACCGTGATCGTGGATTGGTTTACCAGGCCAAATTTGGCACCTACTGTCTTCAAACCAATAAATTTGGCACCTTAAGCCCCAAATCCTACACCATATATACAAATGAATACTAAATCATAAAGCCTAAGCCCTAAACAATATATGTAACTAAACCATAAACTCTATATATAACTAAATCGTAAATCATAAACCCTAAATCTCAACCCCTAAAACTAAAATATTATTTATAATTTATATTACAATTCCTAATGTATATTATAGTAATAAAAATTTAATTATTTTTGAATTAAAAAATAAAAGAAAAATTGAAAAAAAATAATATAAAAAATATTTTTTATATTTTATTCTAAAAGGGGATAATAACACTTTCGGTCCTTAAGATTTTAAAGCTAATTAAAACAGTTAATGGTACATTGCGGTACATATGAATAGTGGTACATTGCGGTACATGTCATCTACTGTAGAATTATTCTCCTTACTTAGAAGGGATGTTCTGTTGTGCGGCAAGTAATATGAGGCTAATATGAGACATGACCGGATGTACAAGTATCAAGTTTCAACATAAATTATTATTGGGAAACAACATAAATTCTTACCGAAACGATATGAAAAACGGTAGTAACACAATTTTTTACCCTATTTAACCAAAACAAAAACCTTTCAAAAAATGATAAGAATTTGTGTTACAATCCAAAATCTTACCCCCAAAACCTAAGTTCTTACTAAGCACATAAGAATTTATGTTCTTACATAAATTCTTACGTACGTCAACATAAATTCTTACGGAAATATAAGAGAAAAACGTTATAACATAAATTCTTACCCTAGATCGCCATCACTAAAACTTTTTAAACAAATAGTAAGAATTTATGGTACAACCTAAAATCTTACCCAAAAATATTTTTTCTTATCAAACACATAAGATTTTAAGTTCATAAGTAAATTCTGACAGAGACTAACATAAAATCTTACTGAAAACGTAAGAAAAAAGTTTTTTTTGCTCGGCAAAAGAGATTTATTAGTAGTAAATCATACATGCCAAAATTCTTACTGAAAACGTAAGAAAAAAGTTATTACATAAATTCTTGCCTTGGATTACCAAAATTCTTTAAACTTATGTAAGAATTTATGTTCCGATTTAAAATCTTACTGAAAAACATTATTTCTAATCAAACACATAAGATTTAAGTTACTACGTATATTCTTACTGCGAAAAACATACATTCTTACTAAAAAAAAAGAGTAAGAAAGCAAGTTGTTACATAAATTCTTACATTAAATCACCTAAACCAAAACTCTTTAAACTTATGGTAAGAATTTATACACAATCTAATCTTACCCAAAAACATAATTTCTTATCGAGCACATAAGATATAATGTAACCCCCTCGTCCCGGTCTGGCCGGATGACCGGTCCGAGTGGGCCACACGGGAAAAACCGAAGCGAAATCCAAAGGGTTCCTCCTCGGTTAGCAACCCTAAAATTTTTTTCATTTTAATCTTGTCATTTTTGAACCCCAAACCACAATCAAACAACCAAAATTCAATCTTGACTAAAGGCACATTAAATCCTATATGTTTATCCCATTAAAAAGGTCAACAAGTCAAACAGTACAATTTTAAGCAGAAGTTTCGAAACCTTTACCAAGGGTTTCGAAACTTTTGCTGGCAGAAACCCCTGGAACCAATATCTCACCCAAAGTTTCGAAACCTTAGGAAAGGTTTCGAAACCTTGGACCTTAGTTTCGAAACCTTTCCCAAAGGTCTCGAAACTTTGGTTGGCAGAATGTCCTGGAACCAAAAATTTTCCAAAGGTTTCGAAACCTTGGGGAAAGTTTCGAAACCTTTGACCATAGTTTCGAAACCTACCCCAAAGGTTTCGAAACTTTGGCTGGCAGTGACCCCTGGAACCAAAATTTCTGCAAAGGTTTCGAAACCTTACCCATGGTTTCGAAACCTTAGTGCAGGGGATCACCTACTGCCCAACCTAAGGACTTCCTACCCAAGAAAAACGTTAAGATCATGCATAGACATGTATAGAAGCTTAAAAAAACCAAAAGCATGAATCAACGACAACGAGGCTCGCACATACAACCATTTCAACAAACATACATACAACAATTACAGTTGGATTTTAGCTTACAAGCATTGAATATAACAACAATCATACTTATCTAGACTTCAAGCAATATCATAAGAAACCACTTAACAAGCATAGGCATCATACACATGGTTGTCAAACTTAAGGCATGCATAGACCAATCCTCATACAAAAACAGGCATAAGCAAATAATCCACATAAGAATCATAGAACATAATCCAAGAAGCAAATCATAACACAACATAGGTTTAACAATTTCAAGCATAACTTCCTAAGGAGTTTGACCCCAACTCCTAACACTCTATACCCCATTGTCTAGGCATTATTACAAAAGCAAACCATACTTGTACTTGCTTGAGAACTCCAAAAGCTCCTCCTTCGCCCGCTCGCCTCCCGAACTCTAACGGTCTGCACGTTGGAAACAAAGAGCATAAGCAACTAGCTTAGTGAGAGAGGCTCTACAATTCACAACATGCAGTTTTTCAAAATACAAATTGTATGCGAGAAAACTATGGATGCACAAGGGTCTATCTCAACCACTACTCTTGGTTTGCTCAAGCACAACCAACATACACTTACGGTGGGACTACACATCACCGTTTCGACTAGTGGATGTCCAATGGGACTACACATCAAAGTACTACCCTACTAGTCACTACCGGTGGGACTACACATCACCGTAGTTTAGACCACCATCACGTGAGGCACGAACTCAAAACGACTACAACATTGACAACTTAAAATGCATTCAATGGTCACAATGTATATACAATCAACTTGTCACAACAACTTATGAGTAGGGAGACTTACACACGGGTTTAGGCAACCTCTCAAGGTTCTACCCAAACCCCAAAGGAGTCCATGTCAAGCACAAAGTAAAAACCAATGAATCTACTCACCGTTGCTACCCAAGAGAAGATCGAAGACCGAGCTCAAGACTCCGAAATCCCCGGATTTGCCCCCGAAGCTTCACCAACCAAATTCCTTGATTCTAAGCATTCCAACACCAAGAAAATAACCCCAAATCAGTCCATGTTCTAAAATAATCAACCCAGATAACATACTAAGCACAACACACCAATTTTTCCATTGAAACAAGCTCAATTTTTCCAAAATCCGAGCAGCCCTTACACACCCTTCAAAACCATTGATTCCAACCCTCAATTTACTCCCAAAAGCCTCCAAAACATCACTCACATATAGCCTAACCACTAGCCCTCAAGATTCCACCTCAAAAACCCTCAAAACCCAACTTAAAGCCTCCCAAAACCCCATTCCGGGAAACACCCCAAAACTTCATAAAAATCATACCCATTGGACCCTTTAGATTGAAAACAACTCATATTTCATTTAGAGATCAAAAACCTAAGTTAGTGGTGTTAAAAATGACATTTTTAGTCAAAACCTCAAAACACCCAAATCGCAAAAATCATGAGTTTTATAGAAAATAAAGATATGTACTCGTAGAGGACGATGAGAGCAAGTCAAAAACGACCTTACCTTTGCAAAAGCTCCAACAACAACAAGGTATGAGATGGAATAGTAACAAGGAGAAAGGGCTTCTTTTTTTGACGTTGGAAGGAAATAGTAGAGAGGGGAAGAAGATGACTCAAAAATCAATATTTTAGGTTGGTTTAAAATTAAAAGTCTAAAGACCTAAATACCCTTAATGAAAAAGGAAAACCACAATAAGTGCCACCCATGGCCATGTGGGCTTGTTTAAAATATGGTCCAACTAAATTTTGTTGTCTTAAAACCCGAGGCCCATAATTATTTTTAATTACAAAACCGGACTCGGAAATAATATTAAATTATTTTTTTTCACCCGACCCCTAAACCGGGGTGTTACAACTCTCCCCTACTTAAGGAAATTTCGTCCTCGAAATTACCTGACGGAAACAAGTACGGAAACTGCTCAAGCATGTCCGCTTTCCTCTCCCACGTGGCTTCCTCCACACCTATATGTCTCCATAAAACTTTGACTAACTCTATAGTCTTGCCACGCAACACCTTGCTATCAGAAGCAAGTATCTCAACTGGTTCCTCATTGTAAGACAAGTCCGAATTTAACTCTATTTCTTCCACTGGCATAACATGGGACGGATCCGATCTATACCTCCTAAGCATCGATACATGAAACACATCATGAATCTTCTCTAGCTCAACTGGGAGTCTCAATCTATAGGCAACCGGACCAATTCTCTCAACTATCTCATAAGGCCCTATGTACCTTGGGCTCAACTTGCCCTTCCTTCCAAACCTCATCACCTTCTTCCAAGGTGAGACCCTCAAAAACACCCTATCCCCCACGGAGTATTCCACCTCCTTTCTTTTTAAATCGGCATAGGACTTTTGCCGATCTGAAGCCGCTTTCAAGCGATCACAAATCAATTTCACCTTCTCGGTGGTTCCCTTAAGTAACTCGGGCATCGGCACTAGTTTCTGTCCGGCCTCAGCCCAACAAATCGGGTCCTACACTTCCTACCATACAAGGCCTCATAAGGAGCCATCTGGATGCTCGACTGGAAGCTGTTGTTATACGCAAAATCCACCAATGGTAGGTGCTTCTCCCATGATCCCTGAAAGTCAATGATACAACACCTCAACATATCCTCCAAAATCTGAATCACTCTCTCAGACTGCCCATCTGACTGCGGATGATACGAAGTGCTGAAGTTCAACCAAGTGCCTAAGGCTCGATGCAAACACTCCCAAAATCTAGAGGTGAATCTCGGATCTCGATCTGACACAATTGACTTCGGTACCCCATGTAGTCTCACAATCTCCCGAATATACAATTCGGCCAACTTGTCCAACGTATAGGTGGTATGAACCGGTATGAAGTGTGCACACTTGGTGAATCTATCTACAATCACCCACACTGAATTTTTCTTCGAAGGAGTCAACGGAAGTCCTGATACAAAGTCCATAGTGATACGCTCCCACTTCCACTCTGGAATCTTCAACGGTTGCAACAACCCTGAGGGAAACTGGTGCTCAGCCTTGACTCTCTGACAAACCATGCATTTACTTACGAACTCGGCTACATCCTTCTTCAAACCAACCCAATAATACTCTTCCTTTAATCCTCGATACATCTTTGTGCTACCCGGATGCATAGCAAAAGGGCTATTGTGAGCCTCACTCAAGATCGTACGCCTCAACTCGGCATCCTCCGGAACCACTATCCTATCCTTGAAACATAGGATCCCGTTCTCTCCAAAACAATACTCGGTAGGCCTATCCTCCGCTATGTCTTGCACGTGAGGTGCCAAGGACTCATCTCGCAACTGCTTCTCACGAATCAACTGAACCAATGATGGCTTAGCCTGGAGCTCGGCCACTAACCCACCATCCGTAGACACACTCAACCTCGCAAACATTGCTCGCAACTCAACGGCCACCTTCCTACTCAAGGCATCGGCCACCACATTCGCCTTGCCCGGATGATACTCTATGGTAAGGTCATAATCTTTAAGGAGCTCTAACCACCTTCGTTGCCTAAGATTCAACTCCTTTTGGGACATCAAATATTTCAAGCTCTTGTGGTCGGTGTACACAGTGCACTTCTCACCATAAAGATGGTGTCTCCAAATTTTCAACGCGAACACCACTGCGGCCAACTCTATGTCATGAGTAGGGTAATTCTTCTCATGAACCTTCAACTGTCGGGAAGCATATGCCACTACCTTACCTCCTTGCATAAGTACACAACCTAGCCCCACGTAAGATGCATCACTGTAAATTACAAACTCTCTCCCCGGCTCGGGCTGAATCAAAATGGGAGCTTCGGTCAAAGCTTTCTTCAATTTCTCAAACGCTTCTTGTCTTGCATCTGACCATTCATACGGAACATTCTTCTGTAGCAACTTGGTCAACGGGGCCGCTATCCTCGAGAACCCCTCAACAAACCTCCTATAGTAACCCGCCAAGCCTAGGAAGCTGCGGATTTCTGTCACTGATTTTGGTTGCTTCTAATTCACAATGGCTTCAATCTTCTTGGGATCTACACTAATCCCACTAGCTGAGATCACGTGGCCAAGGAAGACCACCTCTCTAATCCAAAACTCACACTTACTTAGCTTGGCATACAATTGATTCTCAAGTAGGGTCTGAAGCACTAACCTTAAGTGTTCATCGTGCTCCTCTTCGGTTCTAGAGTACACTAGGATGTCATCGATAAACACTACCACAAACCTGTCCAAGAACTTATGAAACACCCGATTCATCATATCCATGAAGGCTACTGGAGCATTGGTCAACCCAAAAGGCATCACCAAAAACTCATAATGCCCGTATCGTGTACGAAAAGCTGTCTTCGGTACGTCCACATCCTTTACCTTTAGCTGATAATACCCAGACCTCAAATCAATCTTTGAAAACACGGAAGCACCCCTCAACTGGTCTAGCAAGTCATCTATCCTTGGCAAGGGGTATTTGTTTTTCACCGCCACCTTATTCAACTGTCTATAGTCTATGCACATTCTCATGCTACCATCCTTCTTTTTCACAAACAAGACCGGAGCACCCCACGGGGAAACACTAGGCCTAATGAAGCCTCTGTCAGTCAACTCCTGAAGCTGTGTCTTCAACTCTTTCAACTCTTTCGGTGCCATTCTATACGGAGCAATCGACACCGGTGTGGAATCAGAATATGTCTCAATAGCGAACTCAACTGCCCTGTCTGGAGGCAAGCCTGGTAGTTCTTCCGGATAAACACTCGGAAAGTCACACACAGTCCTGACGTCCTGAGGTCTCACCTCACTCATATCCGGGTTCATTACGTAAGCCAAGTAAGCCTGACACCCTGAACTCAACAATCTCTGAGCTTCCAAAGCCGAAACCACATTGGACAAAAACTTGACATTTTCCCCAACTACCACCACCTCAAAGTCATCAGTAAGCCTCAAAGAGACTCTCTTAGTCTCAAAGTCAACCCTAGCTCTATGCTCTACAAGCCAATCCATGCCCAAAATCACATCAAAGCCATAAAAGGGTAGCTCCATCATGTCGACTGGAAATACGTGGCCCTGAACCATCAAGGGACACCTCATATACACTTTCCTAACCACCACTGTATCACCGAAAGAGCTAGTGACATTTACACCTACCTCTAGCCAATCGCAAGGTAGTCCTAATGACTTTGCATGCTCACCCAAAATATATGAATGCGTTGACCCCGAATCTATCAGAGAAAGCAAACTCAAAGATTGTAATGTGAAATTACCTGCAATGACATCAGTGTCATTCCCAGCCTCCCGCTGAGCGTACACCCTAGCCGGTCCTCCTCCCTCGGGCTGGACTGCTACCACATGAGCCAAGTTCCTCTGACCCTCATTCCTTGGCTGGAAGTTCCCACGGCCGCGCCCACGACCTCTCTGATGCTCAAATCCCCTCGCTGGAGCCGGTCCTCCTCTGACTGGGTGTGGACAATCACGTCTCAAATGATCTCAGGAACTACAGTTCCAACACGCCCCAAACATACCCATGCACTCACCTGGGTGGCGTCTCCCGCACCTAGTGCACTCTGGAATGTGCCCGACAGCCCCTTGGCCCTGACGGCCCTGGCCATGGTTACCACCTCTAGGCCTCGTATCCGGCTGATACCTCTTATCCCTATGCCTCTTGGCATGATCTCTATCCCAGTTCGCATGTCTCTTCCCGGAGTCAGACCCACCAGCACGTGCCTTAGAGCTTAGGTTTTGCTCTACATCCTTGGCTCTAGAAACCAAGACATCGAACTCAGTGTAGTCGGCGGCCAACATGTAGGTCTTCACATCAGTAGTCAATCCATATCTGAAGCGCTCACATCGCTCCTTCTCATCCGGAATCAACTCTGGCGCGTACTGGCTCAACCTCACAAATTGGATCTCATACTTGGACACGGTCCTATTTCCTTGAACCAAAGCCATGAACTCCCTTTTCTTTTCATCTAAGTACTAGACTCCGAGGTACTTCCTTTTGAAAGCATTCCTAAAAAACTCCCATGTGACATCCACCTCGGCCATACCAGAAATAACAGTGGTCCACCAAGTGTAAGCGTCTCCCTATAGCAATGAGACAATGCATCCCAACTTACGGGCATCCGAACACTCCATCTGACCCAAGATGCGAGTAGTGCTCTCAAGCCACCCTTCTGAACCCTCCGGAGATAACCCACGAAACTCAACTGCCCCCAAATTACGAAGCCTCTCTAGGGGTAATCCTGTCCCCGCACCCTGAGCTGGTGCTGCAGCTTGCATACCAGCCAAAGCTGTCTGGAAAGCTCCGGCTATAGTCTGAAACAAATGAGCCACATCTGGGCCTGCCTGACCTTGGCCCGCTTGAGCCCCATTACCTCCCACATTAGCCCCAGCCTGAGGCCCATTACCATCACCTCCAAAGTTCCCTCCATTACCACCCGGAGCATTAAGAGCAGGAGGCGCGTTCTCGGGTGCCTAGTCACCCGCTCTAGGCCGTCCCCTCGGTCTCACCATAGCAATTAATGTAATCTAAAACAACAAACACACAACAACAAGGAAACGTTAGGTTAGCAAGGGGCAAAGGACTCCGGTTCTCAAGCTCTTTAAACCAAAACAATTTTCCCATTTTATTTTGATAACAATGCCTAACAATGGGGACTCAACCAACTTTCAAACAACAGAAAAGTCACCATAGCATGCATACATACACCGTGCTAAAACAAAACTTAGACAGGCATGGAAAAACACTCATGATACCTTAACTTACCTCACTTACCTGACCGAGGTCTCGGAAACCTCAGGCTCTGATACCAATAAATGTAACCCCCTCGTCCCGGTCTGGCCGGATGACCGGTCCGAGTGGGCCACACGGGGAAAACCGAAGCGAAACCCAAAGGGTTCCTCCTCGGTTAGCAACCCTAAAATTTTTTTCATTTTAATCTTGTCATTTTCGAACCCCAAACCATAATCAAACGACCAAAATTCAATCTTGACTAAAGGCACATTAAATCCTATATGTTTATCCCATTAAAAAGGTCAACAAGTCAAACAGTACAATTTTAAGCAGAAGTTTCGAAACCTTTACCAAGGGTTTCGAAACTTTTGCTGGCAGAAACCCCTGGAACCAATATCTCACCCAAAGTTTCGAAACCTTAGGGAAGGTTTCGAAACCTTGGACCTTAGTTTCGAAACCTTTCCCAAAGGTCTCGAAACTTTGGTTGGCAGAATGTCCTGGAACCAAAAATTTTCCAAAGGTTTCGAAACCTTGGGGAAAGTTTCAAAACCTTTTACCATAGTTTCGAAACCTACCCCAAAGGTTTCGAAACTTTGGCTGGCAGTGACCCCTGGAACCAAAATTTCTGCAAAGGTTTCGAAACCTTACCCATGGTTTCGAAACCTTAGTGCAGGGGATCACCTACTGCCCAACCTAAGGACTTCCTACCCAAGAAAAACGTTAAGATCATGCATAGACATGTATAGAAGCTTAAAAAAACCAAAAGCATGAATCAACGACAACGAGGCTCGCACATACAACCATTTCAACAAACATACATACAACAATTACAGTTGGATTTTAGCTTACAAGCATTGAATAGAACAACAATCATACTTATCTAGACTTCAAGCAATATCATAAGAAACCACTTAACAAGCATAGGCATCATACACATGGTTGTCAAACTTAAGGCATGCATAGACCAATCCTCATACAAAAACAGGCATAAGCAAATAATCCACATAAGAATCATAGAACATAATCCAAGAAGCAAATCATAACACAACATAGGTTTAACAATTTCAAGCATAACTTCCTAAGGAGTTTGACCCCAACTCCTAACACTCTATACCCCATTGTCTAGGCATTATTACAAAAGCAAACCATACTTGTACTTGCTTGAGAACTCCAAAAGCTCCTCCTTCGCCCGCTCGCCTCCCGAACTCTAACGGTCTGCACGTTGGAAACAAAGAGCATAAGCAACTAGCTTAGTGAGAGAGGCTCTACAATTCACAACATGCAGTTTTTCAAAATACAAATTGTATGCGAGAAAACTATGGATGCACAAGGGTCTATCTCAACCACTACTCTTGGTTTGCTCAAGCACAACCAACATACACTTACGGTGGGACTACACATCACCGTTTCGACTAGTGGATGTCCAATGGGACTACACATCAAAGTACTACCCTACTAGTCACTACCGGTGGGACTACACATCACCGTAGTTTAGACCACCATCACGTGAGGCACGAACTCAAAACGACTACAACATTGACAACTTAAAATGCATTCAATGGTCACAATGTATATACAATCAACTTGTCACAACAACTTATGAGTAGGGAGACTTACACACGGGTTTAGGCAACCTCTCAAGGTTCTACCCAAACCCCAAAGGAGTCCATGTCAAGCACAAAGTAAAAACCAATGAATCTACTCACCGTTGCTACCCAAGAGAAGATCGAAGACCGAGCTCAAGACTCCGAAATCCCCAGATTTGCCCCCGAAGCTTCACCAACCAAATTCCTTGATTCTAAGCATTCCAACACCAAGCAAATAACCCCAAATCAGTCCATGTTCTAAAATAATCAACCCGGATAACATACTAAGCACAACACCCCAATTTTTCCATTGAAACAAGCTCAATTTTTCCAAAATCCGAGCAGCCCTTACACACCCTTCAAAACCATTGATTCCAACCCTCAATTTACTCCCAAAAGCCTCCAAAACATCACTCACATATAGCCTAACCACTAGCCCTCAAGATTCCACCTCAAAAACCCTCAAAACCCAACTTAAAGCCTCCCCAAAACCCCATTCCGGGAAACACCCCAAAACTTCATAAAAATCATACCCATTGGACCCTTTAGATTGAAAACAACTCATATTTCATTTAGAGATCAAAAACCTAAGTTAGTGGTGTTAAAAATCAAAACACCCAAATCGCAAAAATCATGAGTTTTATAGAAAATAAAGATATGTACTCGTAGAGGACGATGAGAGCAAGTCAAAAACGACCTTACCTTTGCAAAAGCTCCAACAACAACAAGGTATGAGATGGAATAGTAACAAGGAGAAAGGGCTTCTTTTTTTGACGTTGGGAGGAAATAGTAGAGAGGGGAAGAAGATGACTCAAAAATCAATATTTTAGGTTGGTTTAAAATTAAAAGTCTAAAGACCTAAATACCCTTAATGAAAAAGGAAAACCACAATAAGTGCCACCCATGGCCATGTGGGCTTGTTTAAAATATGGTCCAACTAAATTTTGTTGTCTTAAAACCCGAGGCCCATAATTATTTTTAATTACAAAACCGGACTCGGAAATAATATTAAATTATTATTTTTTTTTCGCCCGACCCCTAAACCGGGGCGTTACATATAATGTTCATACATAAATTCTTAGTGAGATCAGCATAAATTCTTATCGAAAAGGTAAGAAAAAAGTTATTACATAAATTCTTACCCTAGATTATCAAAACTAAAACCCTTTTAACTATGGTAAGAATTTATGTTACAACCTAAAATCTTACCAAAAACATAATTTCTTATCAAACACATAAAATTTTATGTCCATACATAAATTCTTATTGAGAGCAACATAAGTTCTTACCGAAAAGGTAAGGAAAACCATTATTACATAAATTTTTACCCTAGATCACCAAAACCAAAACTCTTTAAACTTATGGTAAGAGTTTATGTTACAACCTAAAATCTTATCCAAAAACATTATTTTTTTTATCAAACACTTAAGATTTTATGTTCCTACATAAATTCTTACCGAAATGTAAGAAAAAATGTTATAACATATATTCTTACTCTAGATCACCAAAACCAAAACCCTTCAAATAAATGGTAAGAATTTATGTTACAACCTAAAATCTTACTTCAAAAATATTTCTGATCAAACACGTAAAATTTTAAGTTCCTACATAAATTTTTTCCGATGCCAACATAGATTCTTACCGAAAACATAACAAAAAAAGATATTACACAAATTCTTACCCTAAATCAGAAAAAACCAAAACTCTTCAAAAAATGGTAAGAATTTATGTTACCAAAAAAACATAATTTCTTATCAAACACGTAAGATTTCATGTTCATACATAAATTTTTACCCAGACAAACATAAACTATTACCGAAAAGGTAAGAAAAAAGTTATAACATAAATTCTTACCCTCGACCTCTAAAACCAAAACCCTTCAAACAAATTGTAAGAATTTATGGTATAACTTAGAATCTTACCTAAAAACATTATTTCTTATCAACCACATAGAATTTTAAGTTTCAACGTAAACAATTTCAATTGTCTAAAATAATGCAAGTTGCGACCATCACGCTTGTATCGCTATTAAGAAGAAAAACACAACTTTCTTTTCGAGCACCACTAGAACAAGTCAATGCTAGGTACTATTCCCACATTTTAACTCACTTGTAAAAAACCATATGTTAAAAGTAAGTTCGACATAACATATACCATAATGTCATAATTTTGGACACCACAATAACTTTTTTTTACTCAGCAATGTATGAATTTATTGATAAATTGTTTATATAAAATCTCTACATGCCTCGTTAAAAAACCCCTTTCCAAGAAAGGGGAAAAAGAGCGCATGATGACAATCAAAAGTACAATAAGAAAACCAACACCTTAACCTTAGCACAACAAGGACACTCAAACACAATAACCTTTAAGACCAGACTCAGTATATCGACCTTCGTTGCTAGCATGGAACCTCATCGAATACAATTCAGCGTAATCAAAGGGCTTATACAGCATGGGGTGTGCTTCATCCACCAGCTCCTCCGGTGCCTTTATCATGTAACCAGCTTTCGGGACTGTAAAAAGTCCGACGGAGTATCTCGGCTTGTCTCCACTCAGCATAACTCGATGATAGGTGGCCTTTAATCGCCCATTTAACCATGCCTGCAACATCATACATCCAAATGTTCCATCCTTAATTTGCATATATAAAAAAATTAATGGAATTAATTTGTGGTTGCTTTTAAAAAGTGTAGTGAAAAAAGTGATTTTTAAACTAGTTGTTGAAAAGTAGTTTTGAAAAGCTGGTTAGTGTTTGTCATTGATGTCAAAAAGTGATTTTAAGGAGATAAAATGTCTATTTTAGACATGATATTGAAAAGTAAAATTAAACTTGGGTGATGTTCAAATTAGTTAATGTTATATGATATATGAAATAAATCAATTTCAATTATAATAAAAAAATATTTTTTTGAAAAAAAATTAATTTGAAAATATAAAGTACATTGTAGATTATATACGAACATACCACTTACAAATTAATATAAATATAAAATAAATTACAAATAAAACAATTTTATTCTCAATATAAAGATTATAAAATACATATTATTTTACAGTTATGTATGCATAAACATTATTTTAAAAATAAGTTATAATTAAATAACAAGGGTAAAAAAAGTAATTTTATTTTCAAACTAGCTTTTCCACCCAAGAAGCTATAAAATCTAGTTTTTTGGTTTGGGTGGAAAAGCTAGTTTAAAAGGCAACAAAAAATACCATATTTTAACTAAAAGCACTTTTAAGTGCTTTTAGGTTGCTAAACGCAACCAAAAACAAGCCCTAAGACTTACATGGAGAGATTCTCCAATGATGACGATGAAAGAGTCTTTGGACGAAATAAAATCGATCCATTCTCCAGTGCTACTGCTCTGAACTCCCAATCCATTAACCTCATTTTGGTACAAAATGGTCACCAAGTCCAAGTCGGTGTGAGCCCCGAGGCCAACCTGACCACAATGAGATGAACACATTATCTTTAAACATTATCATCTAATTACACTAAAAACAAAACCTACAAGTTAAATGTTGTAGCATAATGGTTAACCATGAATACCCCTACCTGCGGTTCATTGGTTCTCGGCCCTTCATATCTGATCAGCTTAAGAAGGTATTCACTCGACTTCATGTGCTCATCCATGTATTTCTCTACTTGGAAAATCTCCAATATCATTCTTTTTATCATCTGATCCAACTCAATCACTCCCTTTGCGTAGGATTGTATAATTTCGCTGTCGATACATACAAACATATACATAAAAGAAATTACTTGAAAACTAAGCATATTAAAGTGAAGTTGAAAACCTGAAACTTGTGTTTCCTTGAGGCCAAAACGTACGAGTCTGGGCTTCGACATTTTCAAGAACATGTGCATCGTCGAAGTTGATGCTCTCGAACAATGGTATTTTAGGGTGTTGGCCGATATACCCGTGGTAAGGTGTTTTGGAAACGTTTTGAGATTTGATTTCCAAAGGCAGATCAAATAACTCTTCCGAGGCACTGAATATTGTTTCCCGAATCTCCAAAGGGATCTTGTCGAACAAAGCCTGGAAGCAACCAAACTCTTGAAGGGCTTGTTGGACTTGCGCTTTCACTGAATCCCACTGATTGGTGCCCGGTTTTAGCTCCGGCTTCGTGAAATCGATGGCTGGAAGCTTCGAAGGAGAGTGTGAGCCCATTTCTTAGGCAAAGTAGAAGGGGGGTTTGTGGATGGTTAGAGTTGTTTATGCTTATTGGGACTTAAATAGTGAACAATTGTGTTAGGATATGTAAATTGTAAACTATTGTAGATAGGGGTGGTCGTTTGATCAAGTCGAGTCAAAAAATCTCGAGTTATTCGAGTTGACGCATCATATTTTGCAACGCAAACTTTATTTAAAATTTTTTCGATTCGAGACGAGTTTTCGAGTTCCGATACAAATTTAAATGTAATTATTGATCGTATTATAACATAATTTGATTCTAGTTTAAACAACTTTCTCTAATCATATAAGATATCCATATATATATATATATTATATTTTTTTCATATATGGCATATATTTCATCATATTTTTATATTGAAAGATGCAATAAAAATCACTTTTTAAATGACATTTTATGATCTTTTTAATTTTTATGGTAATTATTTTTTTTAAATTAATTACTACTTTTAGAAGCATGTATTTAAGGAAACTAATCCTAAGAGTTTTATTTGGATTATTTACATTTAAGGGAAAATATTATCTTTTCAAAAAATTACCAAACATATTTTTATTTTCAATTAAAGATAAATGATTATTTCTTTATTTTTTAAAAAATTACCAAGTTAACTTTATTCACCATTATTTACAATTTAAAGAAAACATATTATTTACCTTTTTTAAAAGATTACCTAAAAGATTTCATTAATTACTTATAATTAAGGAAAGGTATTATCTTGCTTTAAATGACTTACCAAGTTAAGGATAATTTAACAATAAATGATATGTACTGCAATGTACCACTATTTATATATATACCACAATGTATCATTAACTGTTTTAATTAGTTTTGAAATCTTAGAGACCGAAAGTGTTATTATCCCCTTTAAGAATAAAATCTTTAAAAAGTAATTTTTGTTGTGAATAAAATAACAAAGAACAAGAACAATGAACAATAGGAAGAGGGAGATTTGTATTATTCTCAAATATATACTTGTATACAATCCCTTCAGTAATTCATCTATTTATAGGCATAAGAAGTACATAATACATTAAACTCTAATTAATTTAGATAATATTCCTAATGATAAATTAAGTCAAATCTCCTTGATAAAGTTCTTATTATGATAGACATCCACATAGATAAATATTCATAACACTCCTCCTTGGATGTCTATGAAGATAATGTGCCTTGTTAAAACTTTACTAAGATAAAAACCAGTGGGAAAAATTTTCATTAGTGAAGGAAAAAGAGTACACGCATCTTTGATATGCATAACATGTTGATTCATTAAAAACCTTACCAGGAAAACCCATTGGGACAAAACCTCGGTTAAAGGAAAAAGAGCGCAACATGTATTTACTCCCCCTCATGAAAACACTACAGAAGATCTTTGAATCTTCATAATTCAATCTTGAATTGTATTTTTCTAAAGATCGCGAGGGATGAAACTTTAGAGTAATATGTTTCATGATGTATCCACATTTCAAATTGAGATATACATCTTGCATTATCTTCACACAAGATAGCTTTGTATTATATCTTGTTAAAGTAAATCCACTTATCTTTTGGATATGTTGGGTCAATGGTCTTAGCCAAACACATTTTGGCTTGCCTCTAACAATTATTTCTACGACATTTGAGGAGGCATCAACGAATGTTTGAAGATCTAAAGGTAATGATCTTTGTATATCCATTGATATTTCTTGATCAACTAATATATGGTGCTTCAAGACCAAGAAAAGGTATTGTTATCTTTATTCACATCCAACAATCTTACAATTATTGGGGTACTCAATGGATATGCTTTATCCATATTGAATCTTCTTTAAGATTCTTTCAGCTTATATCCATTTATAGAAAAACACATATTTAAGTGCTCGATCTTTAGGTTGAGACAAACCGCATCTCAAGATTCTTTTTCTCAAAACCTTTCCTTAAATAACCAAATGCTTTGAAAGCTCTTCAGGAGTTCTAATAATATTTAAATTATCATAATGAATCTTGATCCAAACTCCTTTTATAAAAGCATAAGGAAATATGATCATTCTTATAGTATTTCCTCAATAAGTACTCACTAAGGCAATTATACCAAATGCGCCAAAATATAAATATTCAATGAGGTATGTCTAAATAAATTTCCTCAGAAATTTCCAAATGCTTCTAGCATTTTAAATCCTTTAAGGATAAATAGGGCTCCACAAAATAATTAGACGCATATAAAAAATTCATAACTGCCAAAGTAATTGCATCCACCATGAAGTAATTAAAACTCTTCATAAATCACAATTCAAGTCGTATTTACGACAACTTATTTGTGCCTCACATGCATTACACCTTTAGGTGTTTGGACTATTGGTCCAAATACTTCTCTTTTAGAAGTTCAAAGCGTCTTTCTAAATTGGTCAATTCAATATCTATTCTTCTAGATAGATTTCTATGATCCTCATTTTCTTTTTTTACTTCTATAGAAGTATTCTATTTAAAACTATTTGTAAAATCGTTGTCGACAACTTTTCAATTTTCTGGTTCTATTCTCGTAGTGACATAACTCATCGAGATCTCTTTAAGATTTCAATCTTTATTTCAGGTACCTGAAACTCTTCAAGAGTTTTATAATTAGTTATGTCGTGGGTTTCTTCAGGAGCACCCGCCTCCAATATATGACCATCTCATATTACTTTCAATTTACGAGAATTTTGATCATTAGAACCATTTCAACTATCATGCTTTAGGCATGATTTACATCCTCTCGCTCTAACATGTAATTTAAACTTAGAGCATTTCAGCTGGTATATGAGACTTACTTACTCTCATTAGGTCAGTAAATATGTCTGACAGTTGACATGTAATAACATGAATTATCTTATGAACTTCTAGTTCATATACGAGGATCTAGATAATGATAATTCATTTTCCTCTATCCAGCTGATTAATATCTCCCCCTAATGTTGAGAAAAATCATGTCATAAATGATTCTCCAATTAATGTTTAAGAATTTAAACATAAAAGGAGACTCATACTCTATATATATTCTCAACCTTTTTTATTTAACCATTTTATGCGTTGTGGTGGAGCGACTCAATAATATATCGCACATTTAAAAATTATAAAATGGGAATGTATGGCTTCTGACCAAAAACCAATCATAACGGGGAGTTTATTATAACTCGTTAGCTTGATGCGTGTAAGTGTTGCTATATGGAAACATCATATAAATAATAACTCTTTTGTTCTCATAATTTAGCTATTAAAGAGGAGGCATCCAATTGAAATTTTGCTAAACTGTATTTTTCATAATCAATAGGCTTTGTAACAACTGATATAGCCTAAAATATAAACCTACAAGCTTTTGCAAGACGAATAATCTAATAGCATAATCTGAATCCTTTTAGAATCAATCTCACAAACTTTTGGTTGTAAGTTGATAAAAGAATGTAGATGCATCTACTAAAATCATATAAAACTTTCCACATTTGCGGATATATGGGCCCATATTTAGTTCAGATATGCAAGACATGTAGTCTCAACTTTAGCACAAGAACTTCAAGTTCTAATTCTTTTGGTAAGTGAGATCAACTATATCCTTTGAGAACAAACAACACAAGAACTTCAGGTTCTTTTAGTAAGTGGAATTTAATCAATTCTTTTAAGCAACACAAGAACTTCATGTTCTTTAATAAGTGGAATTTAATCAATTCCTTTGAGAATAAGCACCACAAGAATTCCAGGTTCTTTTAATACATGTGCATGTAAATCTCAATAATTTCTTCACCATTATTGATCAGGATGGTCTAAACGATCATGCCAACTATATATATGTGTGTATATATCTCTGAATTTGTAAACTCCGTGTTTACCATAACATGTAATTCAATCTCACTCGTACATATCTAGTACGGCCATCAAAATTGTTCCTTTAAATATGAATATATTTAGCTCTTTCGGAGCTTTCAATTGAAATTATTACCATTAGCGGTAATTATTGCAATATTCGAAATTCTGCACTTTTCATAATGTGCTTTCTCTCAAGAACTTATTGCTCTTTTGGAGCATCAATATTTTCAGTACTTTGAGACATAATACTCACATTTTTTCCTTGCATTTAGATGGGAAAATATATCTTATGCTTCTGCTAAGCATAAATCGTCACCATAAATTGTATTTGATAATAATCATGTTAAACAAAATAAAAAATATCATAATATATAAATATAAATATAAAACATAAATAATTGATGTGTAAAGTAAATAAATATAAAGCAAAATAAATAAATAAATAATTCTCTTCAAAGTTATGAGAGTAATTAGAAGATGATTTATTCCCTTCGAGGGTTATAAGAAAATCAACAACGTCCAAATGAGTTGGACCAACAATGTCCAAATAAAGTTGGACCAGTATCACATTCGTCATGTTTCGCAAACAAAATTTGCTTCTATTTTATTTCCTTTATCATTCAATGATTGTTGATTTTTCAACGTACAACACGTACGAGACCAATGGTTTATAACATCGCATTGGTAATAAGAAGAATTTTACTTCATTAGAATAATCTTTATCACTTTTGTCATCCTTATAACCTCACTACCGGTGGGTAGAAGTATTCTTAAAATGACCATATTTTTCATGTCTATATTCAAAGCCTCGACCACGACCACAACTTCTAATGTAATTTTTATTTCTTCCATAATATAATCTCACATTCACTTCAGGGAATAGAGCAGAGCCAGTGGGCCTTTGAAACCTTTTTCACATATCCTTATCACAGAGAACAAAGATTTAATCCTCGTACGCGACATTGTTAAATCAGTTCACAAGGTCATTTAAAAACTTCCTTTGAGACCAGTAGCCTCGCAGAACGGGATGTTCAGCCAATATACTTGGATTATATCGAAATTATGTATCTAATTGAATAATGATTCACCATGTTTGCATTCACTTCAGGGAATGAAACAGATCCAATAATCGCATGGAATAAATATCATGTTTGCATTCACTTCAGGGAATGCCCCATCATTGATAATCGTATGGAATAAACATCATGCTTTGCATTCACGTCAGGGAATGCCTCCCATAAAACTTTTTGGATCAAGATGAATTTTCATAACTTGAAATGGGAGAAGTCTATGGTCGAGTTTTTCGACGAATAAGAAATATTGCTTTCGAGCAAATATAGACTTTATAACAAGATTTATCACACATTAAAATCATAATTTAAAGAAAGAAAGAAAATAAGGTTTACCGATAATAATTATCATCTCGAGGACAATGGAGACATAGAAAATGACCGAAAAAACTTCTCATAATTTCTTTATGTCATGTCTCTTTCCAAGTCATTTAAGCATATCATGTAAAACTTAAAATATGGTTAAATAAAAAAATCACCATATTATATATATCATGAATCCATAAAAATATACTTCTCTTGGTTTTGTATTCCTTGTTACCATGTAGATAATGTGGAGATTGATAATCATCTTCTCCCCCGCGATCTCCTTGATATGGATTTGGGTCGCTTGAGAGATCATTTCTTTGAGCGATATTGGATTTGATGCGATTAAGCATGCTTTCATTCTTTTCAAAAAAATTAAAAAAGAAAGAGAAAGACAATCATAGCTAAAAAATGAGAGAGAAAAAAAACTTATCTTTAGTTTCATTCTATAATCGAAATCATTCTTTTCAGTAACTTCTTTTGGATTCGAACGATGAAGATCTCATTTGATTAGAGTCTCGTGCTGATAACGTGTTGTGAATAAAATAACAAAGAACAAGAACAATGAACAAGAGAAAGAGGGATATTTGTATTATTCTCAAATATAGACTTGTATACAATGCCTTCAGTAATTCATCTATTTATAGGCATAAGAAGTACATAATACATTAAACTCTAATTAATGTAGATAATATTCTTAATGATAAAGTAAGTCAAATCTCCTTGATAAAGTTCTTATCATGATAGACATCCACATAGATAAATATTCATAACAATTTTTATATTACTTTTTCATATTTTCTTTTATTTTTTAATTAAAAAATAATTAAACTTCTATTACTATAATAATTCCTAGGGTAAAGTTCACAAATGGTCACTAAACTTTGATCAATTATTCAATTTGGTAACCAAACTTCCAATTCCTTCAATGCTACCAATAAACTTTTAATTTTGTTTCAATTTGATCACTGACTCGTAAACAACCGTTAAAAGAGTGATGTGACAGTAAATATTTTTTTGTAATAAGACATTTAGTCCTTCACGTTTACACATTCAAACAATTTGGTCCTAATTTGAAAGAAATAATAAATTTGACCACCATTATTTCAATTTGACCTTATCTTTAGTTAGAGATGATTTTATATTTTATTTTGATCCCTCAATTATAACTAATGTTAGCTTGTCCCTCCTAAGTCTCAATCTTGTTAGTATTCAATTAAGTTGAATGGTGATTAACGGAACAAAAATAATGATAATAATAAAATGAATGTGATACCTAGGAGACTCAAAATCCTGTCCTTAGCCTGGTAAACATGTGGCTTAACCGATTAAGCTAAATCCAAGCTCTGTCAAGTTCTTACCCATTTTATTCTTAAACTATATCATGTGTTATATTAGAAATTAAATAAAACATTAAAGTACCCAACTACCTCTCATTATTATGGATTGTCTGTTCGAGAGTCGAGGGAAATCCAAAAATTTTACAGAAAACTTCCTCAATCCCTCCCACTCTTCAGCATCGCTGATCTAGGCCACCGCCCCCTATGACTGTCACGGCTGGCGTCGGTATGACCAACACCACGCCGCGACACCAGCCCTAGCTGTCACTCGCAGAGTTTTGTCTTCGTTTATCATGGGCAATGGTTTAAAGGTTTGGCGAGAATAAGTTCATGTGCCTCTGCTTTTCAACGTTTTTGACGTCAGTTGGAGTCTGTTCACTGCATTGTCGCTTCGAGTGAGTTCCTCAGGTCAAGCCTAACAAAACCTTACCCTCATATCACCCGCCCGTCGCCATTTGGTGGATCATTAAAGCTACACCAGTTCTAGCGATTTTTCTTCGGATTTGGTAAGTTTGGGTAAGATTTCTAACTTGGTATTAGATTAAGGTCGATATGATTGAATCTGAGGTTGTTTCGTGCATTGTAGGCCTTTTTCCGACCATTTTGGTCGCGCGTGGCGACCACGCGTCGTCCTAAGGCGATTTCTGGCCACCTAGGACGATGGTCCTCGAGTCGAACCGGCCTGATTGATTTGAACCCGGTCTGGCCACTAGTTTGGTCTGGTCTAGTTGACCCGGTTTGATAACCCATTATATCGATTGTTAAAATCTTGTGGGTCGGCCTTTTTAGGCCCAATAACTTTACACTCAAACCCACTTGGTTCAAACCCTAACCCTAACTCAAACCCATGTCTAAACCGACACGAGTCCGACATATACCTTACTCGAACCTAGTCAACCTGATGATTGAGTCAACTCGCTCGAGTCAATTCAGTGAGTCAACTCAGTAAGTTAACTCGCCCGAGTCAACTCAGTTGACCGTTAACTGCTGATGTCACCTTTAACCTTTGACCAATTGACCGCTAGTGTTAGTATTGACTTTGACTGTTGACCAGTTGACCGCTAGTGTTAGTATTGACTTTGACCATTGACCACTGACATCAATGTTTACTTTGATCGTTGACTTTGACCTAAAAGTTAACTTTTTTCTAAAAACCCCTATTTTATTATTATCGATGTCCTGAATTCGTTTTTAAAGCCCATTTCACGAAATTTTAACCCGAAAGCCTTCAAATTTGACCTTGAACTCGAGAGTGCATGAGTTTAAGTATTCAAGTTTAAAAGCAATTTGAATGAGGACTGATTAAGAGTATTGTTTTATTGAAGGTATCTATTTATCTTCGTATCCGAGATGTCGAGGGATGTTGAATTCCGGTTCGAGAGTGTTCGAATGGCGTTTCAAGGGGTTGATTGTTGTAGTAGGGATTCAAGGTAAACTATCTCTTGCATGCTTTTATGATACATGTGAGTATTTGGTTAACACAATTATGAATATGACAAGAGTATTATTATTTTCCGCATAAATCAAATTGATTTTGGAAATATGAATGAATCTAGTTAAAGTCATAATACTCAAATAAGATGGCTACTAAATCGAAAAGATATGGAATCCGATAAATAATTAACAAGGCAATAAATCTCCAAACCCGATTGATAGTGTTTAAGGACTCAACGTCTGAAATAGTTGGTTATGAAATACCATTGAGGTATAAGGATTACAAAGTTACTCTTGACAAAGAAATGAGTTGGAAATCTATTTTGATCTAATAAAGCAATTGAATGCATCTAAAAATTTGATCTAACTGTGAAATTCTAGTAACGTGATTCAAGCTTGTGAGTTGACGAAATATTAGGATTCCCGAATTCTAAATAATCTCCGAAGAAAAAAAATTACAAGAAATTATTTGTATATCTGGAATTATCAAACGGTGCAAATTATCGAATTGATTGAAACGACTAAACTGATTAAAGGATTGAAAGTACCGATAATACCAAATTGATCAGAATGGGCATAGTGACCGAAATCACTGAAGTACCCTTGGGCATTGAATTTAACAAATTAATTGGAAGAACTGATAAACTCTCGATAATTGCAATGAATGAAGTATTAGAAAGTACCGAAATGACCTGAATAATTGAAACACCATCAATTGCTTAAGCGGTTAAAATATTTCGAGACTTGAGATAAGTGAAACTTTGGGAAATCATGAAATTTTTGAGAGCCTAAAAGACTGTAATACCACTATGGGTTTAAAAATTGTCTTATATATATATCTGTCATTATTAATAGCTGAAAAGGTAACTAATCGAAGTAAGGAGAAATTATATTATAGGCCCAGCTCGCCACGTCATTCATGGTCCAATCAATAAAAAGTATTTATTTTATTAATTTTTTCTATGTCATTTTTTTACCGAGTGGATTATGACGATAAGATTTAGGTAATCAAATTGAGTGGAAAAATTCCAAAACCAAGTTGGAATTATGGGAGAAATCTAGACCAGTCAAGTTGTTTTGGGGGAAACTTGGGGCCAAGATACCAAGTTGGGTTTGGAACATGTTTCCGGATGCCACCAAAGTTGTCAATCTTGTGAGATTAGCAAAGTGGATGTCTGATACAACTCCTTCCAATTGATTCTGTTCGAAAGCTAGAGTTTCTAAATTTGCCAATTCACCAAAACTTTGAGGTAATGAACCGTTTAATCCATTGCCAGAAACATCAAAGATGATAACTCCGTGATGGACAATGGAATTCGACCAGAAATTGACATAACAACAGCTAAAACAGATGGTAGCAGCAGTGGCAAAAAGAAATCGGAAGCAGGCATTTGTAACAGCAGCTCTCATGATTGCAATTCTATACTACCAACCATTGCTAGAAACTCCGACTATAAATACGAAGTTGAAAACTAATAATAGTTCCTACCTAGAAGAAATGGAGCTTCACTTGGTTAAATTTCGACAAATGTAGAAAAATAACACACATAGGACAAGAGAGTCGACTCAACCAAGTCTATGGAGCCAGCCAGTCCAATTGCCGGTCGATTATCTTTGCTCCACTTATTTTCTTTCTTCTTCTTTGTTTTCTTTCTCTATTAAAATCAAATTCTTGCCATATATGTTTTCCATTTCTTGAAAACCAATATTAATTCAAATATGGATTGCGGACCGGTTAATATAAAAACAAAATTACACTTTAAAAATGCATGGTACTGAGCTTATATTATTACTGTAATTCCGCCAGCTTTAGTCATTCGTCGGATTGCTGCGATTAAACTGCCTCAGGATGATGCTATTGATGATATACCGAGTTGGTGATCGGACGAAAAGCAGACATTTTCTACAAATACTGCATACGAGTGATAGATGTTGAAACTTATTTGGAGGGTACTGAATGTCCCGCAACGAGTTGTTGGGAAGAAACCGAACAACCGAAACAAAGCGGAAGCACAATCAGTGTTCTTTCTCTCACTGAAATGTTTGTCAATAATTATGCGACACACTACACCACTTAATATATTCTCTAGCACTTCTAATCAATCTCAAACATCAACCAAGGCAACCACAATAATAATAAATTGAGACACCGAAAATTTTACTTGGAAAACTCCTTTTAATCAAGGGTAAAAACCACGGGATTTAGAGTTCGATCAAAAGTTCCACTATCAACAAATGTTCAAGTACAAGACTATAATATTCAACCTACAACAAGCATAAAGCTCCAACAAGGCTATCAACAAGAAGTCTTCAACAAAAGAGAGAAAAATGAGAGAACATCACCAAAATGCAGAACTGCTGAAAACGGGTATTTCTGATGCTACAAGACTCGGATGAAAAATTAGACCGTACACAATCAAGAACACCTTGTGACCTAGCCGCTGTCCAAAAATCAGCTCAATCGAATCACGGATAGACCTCCTATCGAAGAGTTGATCATTGTTGCACCAAACTTAAATATATGTTTTCTCCTCTGTTTTTCTCTCAAAAACGTGAAACTCCTTTTTAAAAATATCAAATCTGATTACTTTTTTCTACTGCTCACACACTTTATCACAAAAGCCAAAGGTAACTTTTCACCAAAAGTCAAAGAACAAAAAACAATAAATGCATGGCAGAAAGTTTCTCCAACAAAACAAGACAAGCAAACTTGTTTTATGGTTGTCATTTAAGTTGCAACATGTTTTCTCAAGTTGCTTTACATTTCAGGTTATAACCACTTTTGCATCACATTTCAAGTTACACCACATTTGCACCATATTTTAGGTTGTAACCTTTTTTACATCACATTTTAAGTTACACCACATTTTAAATTGTAACTTATTATCAAGTCACAACCCGTTTTTAAGGTGATGGGTTCCTCACATAATGAGACCCACACCCAACACTAGTTTTTGCTTTTATGGCTAGTTACCCATGAAAGGCTCTTGACAAATGATGAAGAGTTCAACAGCATATGGCACAAGAAGGTTATCGTTAAGACATAATGTTTTCGGCTATTTGTTGGAACTTATGTTTAATTAAGAAGAAACAGTTTTATCTTTGATGAGGGATTTGTGGAAAAGGATAGCATATTGGAGTGTAGCTGCCGTTTAAAAGGGGAGATTCTGAGGATAGATATGAAGCATGCTAGTCGTGATCAGCGGTCAGTGGCGGAGTCAGAATTTTTTTATAATAGTGTCAAAATGGGATATAGGCCTTGTTTGGCAATTAGCGGATAGCTTATAGCTGATAGCTGATTACATTAGCTGATAGCTGATAGCTGATTGCATTAGCTGATTTGACTAGCGGATTATATTAGCTGATTGTATAAAAGTGTTTGGTAAAATTAACTGATAGCGGATAGTTGTTTGATTATTTAAACAAGCGAAATGACATATAAGGACATGGTTATATTTAATACTTGTTTAAATAATTTATAAGTTATTAATATTTTGTATCTAATAAATATTAATTAGATTTGTAAAAATTATTTTTAATATAAATTTCCTAAACATATTTGAAAGATTTATATATTAATTTATTATTTATATAATTATTAAATTTTTATATGCACATAAAAATATGTGATAGTAAAAAAATAGAATTAACTTACAAATGTCACCATATAAATTAGTAGTAACAACAAATAAGTCTAATATTTAATATGTTTTTATTTATATTAAAAAATATTATTATTTAATTTAGGTTATTTGGAGATTTTTGGTAATTGTTAAGGATAAAAGAGTCATTACAATTCTAATATCAAACCTCTAATCTCAAAAAGCTCATATTAGGAGCTTTTTCAAAATTAGCTTTTTCACCCCAATCCGCTCTTTCAATCCGTTATTTACCAAACATCAATATTAGCGGATTTGACTAGTCAAACCTCTAATTATACCTCAAACCTCTAATTTTTTCCTAAACCGCTATTTACCAAACATGGCCATAGTTTTTATATCACTACAATAAGTATTGTTCACTAGGGTTATTCATTTCGGGTACTACATATATGTTAAAGTTTATCACTAAAAAGACATTAAAAATACTAATATAGTTTTTTTCTTTCGAATCACAGAATGAAAATGTAATACTTCTCTATTTAATCAAAAAAATATATTTAAAAAAAGGGTAAACTTCACTGGAGGTCCCTTTTGTTTAGGTCGTGTTCTATTTTGGTCACCCATTTTAAAAAAAGTTATTATTGTCACTTACGTTTTCGATCTGTTTTATTTTGGTCACTATGCCGTTAACACATGTTAGTTTGATGACGTGGCATGTTAATCAAAAGGGTTAATTTTTAATTTGACCTATGAACTTTAAACAAAATATTAATTTAACCCCTAAACTCTCAATTTTTAATTTTCTTGGTCAAAGTTTGGAACTTTCTTTCTTTCAACAATTCCCTTAGTCCAAAATGAAATATAAAGCAAAGATTTATGCTAGATGGAAATTTTAGGGAAGAAAAATATTTTTTTTTTGTTCTTTTAGCAATTATCTTATTTTGTTTTTTTATGCTAGATGAAAATTCTCTTATTTTAGAAATTTTAACAAATTGGATAGTAAAGTTTGTTTTTATATGATAAGTTCTTCCATCTCATATTTTCACGGATAATTGTGAATTAAAATTAAAAATTACTTTGTGTGTTTTTTTGAAGGTTTATGTTCGAGAACAAGCAGCACCATTTGTTTCAATGGCAGAAATGATCTTGTACAAGAAATCTGCCACTTCCTCACAGTTCTTTGTCAAATATAAATAAACAGAATTGCATCATTTTGGCTCTGACAAGGATTTGGTTCCTGGAATCTCCTTGTTTCCTTTCTTCTCTACTAAATTCTTTGTAACTAATCAGAATAATGTTGCTACTGTCCAAATGCCCACTCTCAAATTGACAAGCCTGTAGATCCTGAATTCGAAATAGCACAGAGAATGCGCCCGAGTGAAGAGTTCAGGCTCCGAGAACTACATTCTGTACCTTTGATACGTTTTCATTTGGAACCTTCAGTAGCTTCAAGCCTTCAACAAAAGTTCTATTGAACTTGAGCAGGAGAAACTTGAAAAAGCACCTAAATTTTAAAGCAAGGTCATTGAATAAAAAGGTAAATATACCTTAAGTCTGCATTATATAATATAACAACCATATCTACTTGCGAAAGTAACTCTAGATTCTGCCTACTATAGATATTTGAGAGCAAAAGAGAATTGGGATTCTTCTGTAATGCAAAGGAATATGTGACTATACCTCAAGAATTTTATTTTGCAACGCATGAGAGGATACCACCACCCGTGACAGTTTTTGATATATTTGATGAGGTTGAGAGAGTGGTCGGAGCTATCACTCACCAAAGAAGGTTGTCGGGATAACGATTATTGTGGGATAAAAGTGAGATCGAAAGAGTTTAGGGGTAAAATTAATATTTTGTTTAAAGTTAACGAGTCAAATTAGAAATTAACCCTTTTGACTAACGTGTCACGTCATCAAACTAACGGGTGTTAACGGCACAGTGACCAAAATAAAAAAGATCGAAAACGTAAGTGGCAAGAATAACTTTTTTTAAAATGGGTGACCAAAATAGAACACGGCTCAAACAAAAGGGACCTTTGGTGAAGTTTACCCTTCAAAAAATTTAAAACTTAAGAGTACATAATACAAACATAGAAATAATTTAGAGATTTAAATTTAGTTTTAGGTAAAAATATTAAGAACCTAAAATAAAAATATAATTTATAAATAAAAAAATAAATATATTAAAAGTATCGGGTCGGGCATCCGGTTACCGAAAAAATCGGCCCAGACCCGCCCAACTACCCCAAAAAAATCTCGGGTAGGGTCATCCAGGTCGGGTATTTTTGAACACCTCTATTATTGACCTCATACCTTAACAAATTAAGTGGGGTTAATTTTAATATTTCCTATATAAAATTGTGATACAATTCTAATATTTTTATATAGCAAGTACTTTTAAGTGGGGTCATTTGCACTCTAATATTACCACGTAGCCCTGCCCATGTCAGTGGCGGATGTACGTGGAAGGGTGGGTGGGCTCGTGCCCACCTGAACCTTTTAAAGTTCACACATTTTCTTTGATTTTTTAAAAAATTTAAATTTTTATGATTTGTGCCCAGCTTGAAATTTTGAGATTTGTATGACTTGTGAGTTGTGTCCACCATCAAAAATATTTTGGAGTTAAGGTTTAGGGTGAGTCTTTGGTTTTTCAAGAAGTTTGGGGAGTTACTCGGTGCTGTTGGCTGAGCTTTGGACGGATCATGATATTCTACGACATGCTTGGAGTTTGAGTTTAAAGAAAATCATAATCCAAAAAGAAAAGAAAAAAAGCTAATTTTGAAGAATTAAACCGAACGAAAGAAACATGTTAGGAAGTAACCAAGTATTCTGAATTGTCACGTTTAAAAATGTTACACACTTGACGAGTATTACATTCAGATTAATTGATGACCAATCAATGATTTCAGTTTGATTTCTGGATAAGAGTTAACATCATAATGCTTCTGAACAACAGGAAAGCAGAAGTGTTTAACCAAGCCATTGTTGACAACGACGGTCCCCACTAGCTCCTACAGAATGCCGAATGCTGATTTTCTCGGTAGAATACTTTTGCTGAAGCCATTCGAAACCATTCACGTCAAGTTTTCCAGAAACGGATTTCCCTTGCTTCCTACGGATTTGCTGCTCCCGAACAGAAGCCCATAGTTTTTCAATGGCTTCCCGTTGTCGAGACGTAAACCTCGCTACATTGTCAAATGCATGCTTTACCAATATGTCTATAACTGTCTGGCACCTAAGAATAACACAACAAGCAATTAAACTCCTTCATAAAATCAACATAAGCAACTATGTAAAAGCAGAGTTCCCTATCCTTTAATTAGCAGCAGCACACAATGAACACTTACCACGGCGTTTTATAACGTCGAGCGGCAATCTCTAAACAAGAAATCAAGGCTTCTCTCTTTGACTTAAGAAATCTCTTAGTATCTTCCTCATCATCTTTCCTGTTCTTGGTTGTCACGTCTTTCTTTCCTTTTGCTCTATCATCTTTTTCCCCAGATCTAGGAATTAGAGCATCAAGTCCAAATGGATCAGACTCATCCTTGTTATTTCCTTCAGCTGAAGCAACTATAGCTTGTTTGGCATCCTCATCATTTCCAGTTTCAGTCTCATCTTTCATGGTAGCAGATTCATCTATGTCATCTTCCTCAGTCGCAAATGGAAGACTACATATTTCATCTTTTAATTTACTAGCTGTTTTCGAGAACTGAAATGAAGTTCAGAAACAACATATAAGCACACCAATGACACCATCAGTAACAAATTTTGTACGAGTAGGAAATGTGAACCAGTTTAAACAGTATTGTCACAAAGCATTTTAGTGAAGAAAACAACCATCAATAAGGAAAAATCAATGATATAATCATCTCATGTTTGTGAAGAAGATGCACTCGGAAAAATGAGAAACTAGAACTAAAAGTGAAGCGCGTACCACGAAGCTGTCATCAGTTAAAAAGTCATTCGCCATCACTGCCCTAAATGTCCACACAGTCAGCTGGTTCTTCTGTTTCTTGTTTAGGCACTGCAAGGAAACAAAAAATGAGAAACTGCTCAAGGAAGAAAGCCTTATATTTGCAATACAAAGAAACTAAAACCATACTTCAGCGGCATCTTGTGCTGCTGAGAACAGCGAATGATAATCGCCTCGCACTGAAGACTCAGTACAAGAAGCTGTTGATGACATTGCAGCCTCCAGTATAGCAAAAAAGTGTTCACTAGTTCCGGCCTTCACGCTTCCAGCCTGTATCAACTGTAAGGCAAGCTTTGAAGCCTTAGAAAACTTGGCAGGGTTCTTGATATGTGATGCAATCTTCTGCATTGCCTCGATAACTTGTGTCTCTGAGGCATCTGTCGTCATCTTAAATCTCAAGCGTTTTTCTTGTACAGCAGCTGGAAAGTACAATGCAGAACTAATCAGCTACTGGCAGAGAGAGTTTAGCTAAAAAAGAAAAATAAACTTCCAGGGAAAAGTTGCCTAGTAGAATAATCAAATAAGAGATTTTTAATAAACAAACAATAGTAGAACACAAGTACTTTCCCATTTAAACCAATTATGCCAAACCAAAGCATTTCTATATCCAATTCTCATCTCCCTTTCACCCGAATGAAAATTAAACCGTGCCGTGCACTATTCATCATTCAGTTGAAAAAAGTGACCAGATAATAAAGGGGATACACCACCATATGCATAAGACTGCACATATCCATGTCCTCTTATTATTATTTTCCTTCTACAAACTGAAACCAATACAATTAGAATCTATTTAAGTCATTAAACATACTCGAATCAATCTGCCAACTACGATTCTTCTTCCTTTCCATTCCAATTTTCCAAACAACTAAACTCAAAAATTTATCTCTATTTGCTCCTAGTCTCTCATAAACCAATGAATAAAATTCTAAGGTAATTGCATGTTCACAAAACCTCAAGCCCATATTTGATTATCTTTCTCAAAGCAATATCTTCCACAACGCAATACATGATAACAAAATTACTTTCAAAATCCAAGCCCCAATAATCCCCACTAAAAAAAACAAAAAAATTGAACTGAATTATGCTGCAAAATCCCTAAATTATCATCTAAAATCACATTCTCATCATGCAAAAAGCAAAACCCATTTCAATTTCCACTTCATAGTAGTAAATAAACTTACAACAACCAGAATTTAGAATAAAATAAAAGATAAAAAAATCTGTGAGCCCAAAAAAAAGAATTCTTCAAATTGTGGGTGGGGTTTACCTTCTGGGTTAGATTCAGTGGGCTTAGGTCTCTTAAGAGCGCTCTTAAGAACTGGGATTTGAGAAGCTTCCTTGTTATTGCTGCTACTAGTTGTCTTCAAAGAAAAAGAAACTTGATTCCCTTGGTCTTTGTCTTCTTCTTCGTTTTCTTTTTCTTCTAGTTGCTGATGATGAGATGGCGGTGGTAATCCTTCAAACAGATTGTCACCCATTTTCTCTCAACTAATCAGCAATTTATTTTCTTCTTCTGAATGATTTCTGGGTATTGTCTGTAGAACACAAAGTTTCAAGAGTTTTCCTTCGAATTCAAAAGGAATATGCAGGGGAAAGTTTTCCCTTTTCTTCTTCCCCCTTCAAAAACTAGGGAGAGATTTTTTTCCCAAATAAGTATTACTATTGGGTAAAATACACTACAGGTCATTAAGTTATAGATTTAGTAACAAACAGATTATTCTTCTTCTAAAAATAACAATTAAGTCACTCAATTATAGGTTTAGAACAAATCGCTCACTTTTCTTTTAAAAATAATAATTTAGTCACTTAATTAAAGCTTTAGGAAGAAACAGATCATTCAATTAAAATTTCGTGAGAAATAAATTACTTTGTTATTAAAATTAAAATAAAGACATGGTATAATAACAATTTTAGTCTCCAAAATTTATCCATTCTATTAATTTGGTCCTAATTCAAAAAATTTCAATAAACTTAAATCTTAATATTTAAAAAATTTGACATTGCATCATCCTGACACACACCCTTCGACCACTTACCACATTTTATGCTATTGTCCATAAATTTGATAATCAACAGATGTAAGCTCGACAAACACAATCACTTTATTATTGGATAGTTGACAGACTAATGTAATAGATGCAGTATGACCTTAAAGTCGTCTTCTAGTAGACAGCCAATTCACTAATGAATATTTTAAATATGAAGGATTAAGTATATTGAATTATTTCGAATTATGATCGGATTAATAAAATACATAAGTTTCAAGGACTAAAATTTTTACTTTTAGAAGAAGAATTACATATTTGTTCCTAAACATATAATTGAGTGACTCAATTGTTACTTAAAAAAAAGTGACATGTGTTTTTACTAAATCTAGACCTAAGCGACCTCTAGTGTAATTTACCTTCTTATTTTTCCATGCACAAGCGTTGGTGGAAAAAAAGAGTTTAGTGATTTTGTTTAGGATCGAGTGCTTAGGAGTTCTAGTGGATGAATTTTGAATTTAGGGGTATGGTTAAAATTTAGTGTTTAGGGTTAAACTTTAAGGTTTATAGGTTAAAATATAAATCCTTAACTATATTATCTTAACATCTAAACCTTAAATTCTAACTACTAAACCCTTTCCTCTATATATTTTTCATACATATACACACACAAAATTGCAGTAATCATTTATATAATTGTTAATCAAATAATATTCCTTTCTCTTTTAATCTGTTGTTGGGATGATGAAAAAGAAACTCTAAATTAAAATTAGCTGACATAAGAACTACATTGGGTTTGGATTGTCATAAAAATTGAACCAATGCCGTAAATGGAGGGAGGCTCTGGAGCAGGTGGATTTGAAGAGTCACGGCGGAACCCTGGCCCTATCCCCGGCGTAAGGAAGCAAGCTCAGGGTGGGGGAGTGGTTAAGACACTTTTCATCGACAATCTCAGCAAAAGGATCTCAAGGAGAATCTTATGGGAATGGTTCAGCAACCATGGAGTAGTAGAAAGGGTATTCATTCCAGCAAAGAACCAGAAAGCTAAATACAAGAACACTACTTTTGCCTTTATCACGGTGGCGGAGAGGGAGGATGTGAAGAGAATCATTGGAATTACAAACGGGGTTCGCCTTGATGGTTTTGTTATTAAGGTTTCACTGGCTAAGTATCCCAGACCGACAGAGGTGATGGGCAACAGAAGGAGATATCAAGGTAAAACTCCGGTTAATGGCGATAATTTGGAAAGGGGTACTTTCAATACGAACCAGGCAATCCACAGAGAAAGGGACGACAGAACCTATAGTGAAGCACTCCTAAACAAACATGGAGTTGTTTCTGACAGGAATAAAACAGAGGCCTGTCCCCAGTTTCAGGGGACCAACACTAGCAATGAGGAAGACTTATTGAATTTTCGGCTGCCAGTTCAGGATACAGAATGGCTTCATTGCTGTTTGGTTGGTTTGCTGAAGAATTCCTTCGAACCAGATTTCGTTCAAAGGGCTCTAGGAAACGACAACATTGAAGTTCAAATAGCCAAATGGGGAAATGATAACGACTCGGTGGTGGTGATGTTCAAATCAAAATTGAGTTTGGACGATGCATGGAAAAATAAAAAAGAGGAACTGAACTACTGGTTCGAACATATTAGTCCTTTGTTGTTGAATGGGGTTCCTCAGTATTACTTCAAGATTCAACTGTTGGGCGTTCCCCTATATTGTTGGCATAAGGATTTTTTCCGTTCGCTGGGGAACAGGTGGGGAAGTTTTATCTCTGTAAGTGATGGAAAAATGAAGAAAGAACAACTGGACAAGGCTACTATCACTATCAGAGCGGTTAACTCCTTTAATTTCCCAGGGAAAATCACTTTGAAATCAATGGGTTATTCATATTGTGTACAACTGAAGGTTGCAGGGGGTGAGGATGGGTATAGGGCCTTTGAATCGGGGAGTGGCTCTGGGAATAGGGTGTACGGAGGAAAGACGGCGGTTGATCAAAATTCCGACGAAGCGGGTTCAGATGAACAGTTAGAGTGGCGTTCGGTTGACCAGAATGGCTTTGGGAGTTGCAACGAAGAGCCGGTTGACTTTAATTATCCGTCTCGGATTCGAGGAAGGCAAGAGAATATTGAGAGGGATATTGTAAGTCCCAATTCTCATGGGACTCTGCGAGCCGCTCTAAATGATGATATTAATCATGTGGACAATGATGACGCAGACGTGGAGTCGTGGGATGAATCCTTTGACCACGTGGGGATAAACTCAGGTGGTGTGGGCTGTTTGGGCCCATCAGAGTGGGTAGCTTTGGTGGACTCTCTCAACAGGGAGGATCAGGGACCCGTTGCGCCCCTAGCCCAGGTTAGAGAGCTGGGTCTTTATAACGAAGCGGTTGGCCCAGAAGGAAATAATAATCTGATTATTTCAACAGATTTTTCGAACCAAATAATGAGGAGTTTTTCTTCCTCAGCTGTGGTGGAGTTCGTACCAAATTCTCTTGACAGTCTGGTAGTCTGGAATTTAAGGAATTCTTCCTCTTACAGTTTCCCCAAAAATCCTATTGTGCTATCAAATCTTCCACCCCATATGAGTCTCTTCAGAGCAGGAAATAGAAGACGTCTCAGGCAGATTGTGCGAGACTCGCTGGATTCGGAGGAGATGTTTCGAAGGGTTTCCCCGGTACCGTCAAGATTAAGGGAGGAAGCTTCGGAGGAAGGGTTGGAGGCTGAATCCGTGTGGGAGGTAAGTAAGCTACTTGAAATTTCTTTTAAAGGGGGTCATCGAGCGGTTGTAGATAAAGTTAAGGATCTTGAAGGGGAGCTGAGAAGAAGTTCTTAGGGTTTGATTTCTGCGGGGTTTAACATTTTATCATGATGATGAACACAATCTGTAGCTGGAACATTAGGGGAATTCGAAAATTTGAAAAAAAAGGGCTTTGAAACACTGTGTACTCAAGAACAAACCGAAAATGCTATTTGTTCAAGAGACCAAGGTTGAAAAATTATCGAAGGGGGAAGTTAAAAACATATGGCATGGGAGTCAATTTGAGTTCTCTCTCTCACCGGCAGTTAGATCAGCAGGGGGTTTGTTAAGTGTATGGGATTCGAATTGGATCAACGTTTCTGATATTGTGGTTAAACAAAGATTCATTGCTGTATTTGGGTTTCTGTCTTCTGATGGGGAGGAGTTTGGTTTTGTAAATGTGTATGGGGCCTCGGTGGATTCAGAAAAACCAGCTTATATAGAAGAACTATTGGTTTTCCTGAAGTCAAGAAGAGTAATTTGGGTGGTTGGGGGTGACTTCAACTTGTACCTGGATACGGATGAGAAGATGGGTCTTACCGTTAACTACAACCTGATTTCATTATTTAGAGACTTCATTTCAGAGGCGGGTTTAATTGATATTCAATTGATAGGGGGAAGTATACATGGGGAAACAATAGAAACCCCCCGACGTTCGTTAGGCTTGACAGGTTTTTGTTATCGGCGGAGTTTATGGCTCTCTATCCGGATGTATCTCAGAAACTTCTTGGAAAATCTATCTCCGACTACAACGCGATCTTGCTCTCCATTGATTACTGCAATTGGGGCCCAAAGCCCTTTCGGGTTTTCAACTATTGGATGGAGGAACCTGGATTTGAAGAACTAGTCAAGCAGAGAATTAGGGGATTAAAGATGTATGGGCGAAAGATAAAAATTGGGGCCATCCTTAAAGGGACTAAACAGACTCTGAAATCTTGGTCTCTGAGGAATCGAATGGACATCAGAAGCGAGATTGAACTTTCTGAAAAACAGATTGAAGAATTGGAAAATAAATTACAGAGGGGTCAGGATTGTCCGGTGGTGCATCAGCAGATTCGTACCTGTAGATCCAAACTTTGGGCACTATACAGACGAGAGGAAAGTATTTGGAGGCAAAAATCCAGAGCTCGGTGGGTTAAAGAAGGTGATAGAAATTCGAGATATTTCCATTTGTTAGCATCGGAAAGGAGGAATCTGAATTCTATTAGAAGCATCAAAAAGGATTGTCTCATTGTTTCCGATCCCAGCATTGTTAAGGAGGAGGTCAGAGAACATTTCCGCAACGCTTACAACATCAAAAATCATCTGGAAGTCAAGGATTGTCTGCTGAATTTTAAACAGATTAGCCAGGCTCAAAATTCTATTCTGACTAGGGAATTTTCGGTTGAAGAAGTGTGGTCCGCGCTGGCCGAATCGAATAGCAACAAAGCCCCCGGGCCAGACGGTTTTAATATGGGTTTTATAAAGAAATTCTGGAATGAGTTGAAGGAAGACATCATGATGTTTTTTGATGATTTTTATAAAGGCAGGGGATGGGATAGAGGAGTGAATCATTCCTTTATAACGCTTATTCCTAAGGTCAAAAATCCTGAAAGCCTAGACGAATATAGACCTATCAGCCTGGTTGGGGGAATTTATAAGTTGTTGTCAAAGGTTCTAGCTAAGAGATTAAGATTGGTGATGGATACGGTCGTTGGGGAATCTCAGTTCGCTTTTATACCGGGCCGACAGATTCTGGATTGTTCTCTTGTAGCAAATGAAGTCCTAGATCATGCGAGAAGGTCGGGAAGAAAGGCGATTGCGTTCAAAATTGATTTTCAAAAAGCCTACGACACGGTAAGCTGGGATTTCTTAATTCTTGTCCTACATGCATGTGGTTTTAGTGAGACTTGGTGTAACTGGATAATGAAGTGTGTGTCTACTGCCTCCATATCTATTTTGGTGAACGGTTCTCCTACGGGAGCCTTTGATATCACAAGAGGACTCAGGCAAGGGTGTTCGTTGTCACCCTTACTTTTCAATATTGTGGAGGAAACCCTGAACTTGATGTTACACAAAGCGGTATCTAAAGGCCTTTTCAGAGGGATAAATGTTGGTAATCGAGGGCAGATTTTGGAAATCTCCCATCTGCAATTTGCAGATGACCTTCTCATTTTCTGCAATGGGGAAGAATCGCAAGCTCAAAACGTCAAGAGGGTACTTAGAGTCTTTGAACTATGTTCGGGTTTAAAGCTCAATCTGCGAAAAAGCAGGATGTTTGGGATTAATATTCAGAAGAATGATCTGAGTTCTTGGGCAAGGAAGATTGGATGCAGAATTGATCACTTCCCAACGGAGTATTTGGGCCTTCCTTTAGAGCAACCCGAAATTCAGCACACCTTTGGGATCCAGTGATAAAAAATGTCACAGGTAAGTTGGGAGGTTGGAAATCTAAATTCCTCTCCTTGGGGGAAGAATTACACTAATCAAATCAGTGTTAAACAGCCTTCCGGTATATTTTATTTCCCTCTTCAAGATGCCAGTGGCAATTTCGAAGAAACTTAATGGACTGATTTCTAAATTTTTATGGGGAGGGAATGAGGACAAATCGAAGATTCATTGGCTAGAGTGGAGGAAAGTATGCATGCCAGTTGAGAATGGAGGTCTAGGTATTGCCAGCTTAGAAGTCATGAATAGAGCACTGATTGGGAAGTGGATATGGAGGTTCGGCAATGATGTCAATGGGTTATGGAGGAAAACTATAGCTGCTAAAAATCCGAATATCATGAACTGTCTGCTACCAAATCCAAATTTACCTATGAAGGGCTCGTGGATATGGAAAGAAATTTGGAATACTTTTAAGAAGGAGGACAGATTCGGTGAAACTCTTCGTAAGAACTTAGAGATCCAACTTGGGGATGGTATGAATATCAGATTTTGGCAAGATAAATGGTGTGGTGATATCCCTCTCTGTGTCCGCTTCCCTCGTATATATGCCTTGGCCAAAAACAAGCAATGTTTAGTGGCTAAAAATGGAAGCAAAAACTCATCAGGTTGGTCTTGGAACATTGAACTAAGACGAGACGTCTTTGATTGGGAAAGACAGCAGTGGAACGACTTTTCCAACTGTATAAATTCGATTCCTAAAAAAGGTTTAGACCACGATTGGGTTCGATGGAAGGGGTCAAATGACGGATGCTTTGCTGTGAAGTCGTTTAGATCGGCTCTCGACAACCAACTTAATGGAAGGTCTTTTTGGAAGAATAATGTATGGATTGGTTTTGCACCCCCCAAGGTGGAAGCCTTCTTCTGGCTAGTTATGAATGGGAGAGCGCCGGTTAGAGTGGAGCTAAGAAAAAGAGGCATTAGTTTACCCGCTGGAGATCTTTGTCCCCTATGCTGTAGGCATTCTGAGTCTGTTAGTCATCTATTTTTCTCTTGTCATGGGGTATGGAAAATATGGATGTCTTTTTGCAGGCTTTTGGGTATGGATATGGTCCTACATGAAGAGCTGATGGCTGCTGTGGAGAGTTGGAATGCAGCGTATTGGTCCGTCTCGAAGAGGTGGATATGTTCTATCCCTTTCTCGATAATTTGATCAGTGTGGCTGTTTAGGAATGAGGTCGTTTTTAAAGGGGCAATGATGGATTGGAATCAATTACAGGACTTGGTCAAGTTTCGGCTAGTGGCATGGCTCAAAGCCAAATTTCACAATCCGGATATCTCAATGGAAACCCTGCTGTGTGATCTGAGTTTGACGGATGTTTTGATACAAAGGAATAAGGTTGATAGCGTTCAATTGAAATGGTGTCCTCCCCCGAAAGGTTTTTTAAAATTGAATGTAGACGAGGCCACTTCCTTGGTGAATAATTCTGCCGGCATAGGTGGGCTCCTTCGGAATGAGAATGGTGTTATATTGCTTCAGTTTTCCGATCCTAGTGATTCTGGTCCCCCAGCGCTCTCGGAATTGGCAGCAGTATTCAAGGGAGTTGCCTTATTTTTGAAGACTATGTGGAGTGAGAATTCTAGGCTAATAATTGAGTCGGACTGCATGACGGTAGTGGAATGGCTAAACGGCACGTCGAATTTTCCAGTTATGTTCAGAGATAAAATTTCCGAGCTAAGGTCTATTATCCTTTCAAAAGGATGGTTCATTAGATGGATTCCCAAGGCTTGCAATTTGGCAGCTGATGGGCTTGCAAAAAAAGGAGTGGGTTAAATTCTCAGGGGAGGGTATTTAAGATGCAGGTTAGCAGTATTGATGAGGTGTACTGCAGATTGTATGGTTTATTTTTGTTTTACAGAAGACGATTGTAATCTGGTTATTGGAATGGAATAAAATTCACATTAGTGGGACACTCTTTTCCCTCTCTAATAGAGAGAGGGTTTTTAATGAGGCCCATATCTTTGTCAAAAAAAAATTGAACCAATGCCACCTGTTAGCCCATTTGTTTCTTGGGCTTTAGTTGTGTAATTGGCATAGCCCACTAAGCTTATATCTTTTATTCTCTCGGTTTTAGAAGGTTTAACTTTTTTTATATATATAATTATTCAAAAAAAAACTTTTTTATATATAAAGAAGGTTTATGGATATTTAACTAGTATGTTCCTAAACAATTTGTCCCATATATTCCTAATTAATCCAAACTCAAATCCCGGCCTAACTTGATTTAAATATAAAATTTAATAATTTAAATTCGAATTCACTTGAAACTCAAATCTGAAATTGACATAAAATTAGAATAATCTGACTCAAAATCAAATAGTTTAAACTTAAAATGATTCATACTCGAATGACTCTAACAAGTAACTCTAAATAACATAAAATGACTAAAATTTCAAATAATCTAAACATATATCGAAACTCTGAATTATGAATTCAAAATGATGTATATCATCTAAACAATGTGGGCATATGCATGAAAACATGGATTAAATCATTTAGATATATATAATAAAAACAATTCTAAAGAAATCGGGTATAGATCTAAATTAAAAAATAATTTATTTATTTCCAATTTTATGGGATGTCCCCGAAGGGACAATTTATTTATTTATTTTAAACTTCTTTTCTACTTGAGATTCAATGCAGACTAACCTTTAATTTCAAATGAAAGTCATGAAGTACAAATATATTTTTAATCAAATCATTACAAAATTTCATTAAATAATTCAAAATTAAATCATTGTAAACTACAAACAAACGTAAAATACAAAATTCTTACTTAATTTAATCACAAGATTAAATATGTTAATTATTTGCCATGGAAGACTGTTTTTGCTTCTATCGTTTGGCTTTTCTGGAAAGATCGCAATAACTTTGTTTTTAATGTCTCGTCTGATTCGCCGACATCTCTGTTGCATAGAGGCCTGATCTGGGGCCGATATTATCTTGAAGCCACTGGTTTAGCCCGTTCAGCTGTTGCACCGGCGGCAAGGTCTGTGCACAAATCCTACATGGAAAAGTCCTCCGGCGAGCCATGCATGTGTTAATTTTGACGGTGCAGTCCGGGTGACATCAGGTTTGGGTCTCATCGGTGGCCTTATACGTAACAGCAGCGGTGCGTGGATCATGGGTTTTCAGCAAACCCTGGGTGTTTCTTCTGCTTTAAACGCCGAACTTTGGGCTATTTATGTTGGTCTTCAGATTGCATGGGACGCAGGTTTTCGCCTTGTCCAGTTACAATTGGACTGTCGAGTCGCCGTCAACCTGATCCTCGAAAGTTCAACCTCCTCGTGTAACCTCTCCCTTATCCCTGCAATAGACAGCTTGCGTAAACGACAATGGACAACTAATATTATTTGGGTTCCCAGAGAAACAAATGTTCCGACGGACAAACTGGTCAAAGCTTAGGATGGTTTGTGTGGCACCTTGGTTATTCTTGCCTCTCCTCCCTACTTCATGACTGCCTTGCTCGATAGAGATATCGATGCTTCCTTAGTTTCATAGCTTTCTAGCTTTCTTTTTCATTCAAAAAAAATTAATCAGTAATATATATTTTTATTATCGGTTACAATATTCATTACAAGATTCGAAACTTACAGAAATAAATTTAGTTATTTTTAATAAAAATCAAAATATAATACAAGAAATTTAACGTATAATCCGAAATATAACACATAAAGTATTGTAGCACTTCTATTCTTAAAATGCTCGTTAATATTGTTTATTAATTACAAAATCATACTTTGACCATTCTCTACAATGAACTTGTTGAAAAACAAACAACAGTAATCAGTTAATTAATTGATTAATTAATGTATGTCAAGAAGAGGATTAGATAAAACTTTGTGAGTAATCCATGTGCCGGCCACGTGTATCAAAGTTTAAAAAAATTGAACAGTCGGTGATTGTAAGGTAGTATATGTTCATAGATGTATCTTAACCTTTTGACAACGCACACACTTTGTAAATAGAGCGGTCGGACTCGGGTCTCCTAAAATGAACATCATCCGCTTTTTCACTGAAACCACTTGTTGAATTCGTCTAAATTAAATTAGATTGTAAAATGCATTTATGCCATTCCAAAACTTGATTCAATGAAAAATCACCCATAAAACATTTGGTTTTTTTACACATGCACGTTTTCTAAAAATTAGACTTCTTGATCACGTCCATTTGAATGTGATGCGTTATAGGTTTAGCGTCATTCAAAATATGACTGATGACATTCGAGTAAATATGGTCGTGGAGTTTAAATTTTACACATTTTGTGTATCAAATAATTTCTTTTTACAATTATCTTAAATAATTCATCTAATTTTCATTAGAAAGATTGAAATTTGAGTATTTTCAAGAAGAGAAAAAAAGAATGAAGATGCATTAAAAAGGGGTTTGTTGTGTTGAGTGCAATTAGAGTAACCTTCGAATGGGCTGGTTAAAAGGATGGTCATGCAAAGAGGGTTTTGCAAATTGCAACTATTATTTTGCACTACCTTAAGTATTAATAATTTATACACAGTTTTTTAAATAATGTTAAATATTTTAATTAATAGTTGCACAGTTTTTTAGTTCATAAATGATTTTATATAATTAATTTTCAAATATATGCATGATTTTAAGCAAATGCTGAGATTTTCGAATATATGCATGATTTTCAAACCGAAAATAAATATTAAATACCACCTTTGATTTCTCATAAATTGTTGAAATAAATTTGATTTTCTTTTTATTAATTATTTAGAGATGTATACATTCCGAAGGCAAATGTTGAGAATCGAACCTATACAAAATGAGACGACATGAGCATCCTTAACTACTCGATCAATTGGTGGATTTTAAATTTAATTTTTTTGGCACTTTATGGAGATGTGAATAAAACATAAAATTTAACAGTTAGATTGTTAAAATATCAATTGTAATAAAACTTATAGACATGCGTAAAACCAACTTAATTTTACACGGTGTGTAAAGTTTATATACAAAACCTGCCTATTTAAGCATAAATTCTATTTTTTAAAATCCTAAATTCTAAACTTTAAACCTTAAATTTTAAACATAAATCTTAAATTTTATAACTAAAATTTAAACCTCAAACTATAAATAAAACCTCTACTACTAAAATTGTCATGCATGGACGGATTTATATGGGGGTGGGGAGGGGCAATCGCACCCTACCCCGAAGAATATTTTCACCTTTGTCCTCTTATTTAAATTTCTTTAAAAATTATTTTATTTATGAATTTGTCATTCCTACTTTCAAATATTTATAGTTTGTCTCCCAACTCTAAATCTGCGCTCCGTCCCTGTTGACATGCTTATGTAAATTAATTTTTTATAAATTTTTGCATCAAAATTATATATATATATATATATATATGACAAAGATCCACCTACATTTGTGTACAACAACATGTGTTTTGAAAGAAAAAAAAAATTATTTTTTATGATTAATATTTTTTTCATATATTATTATATAGTATTCAAGTACGGTCATATATGGATACGGGTTAATAAATGAACTATGTAACGCGTCGTCGGTACAAGAGCAAAAATAAGACGTGCACCCCACTTTCTCACCTTACAACAAAAAAATCAAAACCCTAATTTCCCCATCACTCTCCATTAAATTCCCCAAAATAACAAAAATAAAGACTTTGCATAGTAAATACAAAGAAACAACAGCTCCCCAAGCCAAGGCCTTGACAGTTGACACACCCAAAACCAAGGCAAATATCAATTTCTTGGAAATTATATAGGAATTTTATAAGTACTCAATACAAACCCCAAAGAAAATGGGTCTAATTCTTCCCCCATACCCTATACTATTCATACCTTTGAAATCTAGTCTCCTTTAAGCTTTTAATTTCAAAACTATTTTTTTTATTGTTAACACTGTTAATTGACTTGTGTTAGTTTAAATTATGTGATAGTGTTAAATCAACTTTAATTTTAAAGCAGACATTTGAATATTAAAATGACATATCCGAATTTAACGAAAGTTCATTAATAATGTTATCTACGAGAATCTAACGTTCTTTTCATTGTTGGATTAATCCAGATCGGATATTATAAAGACTCTTTAAGAGAGCAATACTCTCAACTCAACTTATTCCATTTACAATGTTAGTATTAAGACCCTGGAGGTTATCTAAGAGATATAGCGTCTTATTCCACTAAATTAACATATAGTTAATTGCTGGACTTTAGTGTTTAGATCAAACAAATAGAAACTAAATTCATGACATAAAAAGTAGAGGGAGTAAGTTTCAAAAGTCTGAAAAGTACAAGAGCTGAGACAGAATTAAACCCAAAAAAAAAACAATATCTCTTGAACTTTTTTTTAGTTCATTTCTTGCCCTTGGCAATTCTTTAGCTTTGATCGGTTAACATACTTACTTTCCACTAGCCTCTTTCTCTTTCTCTCTGCTAACTTATTCTAGAGAGTTGAATTCTTCGGTTCTTCCATTTTCTCTTGTTGCTGAAAACCTTGATTCGGTCGTATATCCATAATCAAAGATCACTATCCAAAACCCAATTTTCTATTGCTTTGTTTGCAATCCTTTTCCTTTTGGTGAGCTCAAAACCTTGAGAAAAACCATGGCTAATCTATGGTGGGCAGGGCAAGTAGGGTTACAAGGAATGGAAACATCAGCCACTTCATCATCTCTGATGAAGAAACCAGATCTGGGTATATCCATGACAAACAATGGCGAAACAGGCAGCGGCGGAACCGGTGAAGAAGAAGAAGACAAAGAGCATAGCGACGAGCCTAGAGAAGGTGCTATCGAAGTCTCCACTCGTCGTCCTAGAGGTCGACCGGCAGGCTCCAAAAACAAGCCCAAACCACCAATTTTCGTCACCAGAGACAGCCCTAATGCACTGAGGAGTCACGTTATGGAAATAGCTAACGGTTCTGATGTGGCTGAAACCCTAGCTCAGTTCGCTAGGAGGAGACAAAGAGGGGTTTCGGTTCTTAGCGGAAGTGGAACTGTCACCAACGTTACACTCAGGCAACCTTCGGCACCTGGTGCAGTCATGGCTCTTCATGGTAGGTTCGAGATTTTGTCGTTAACCGGCGCGTTTTTGCCCGGACCGGCTCCCCCGGGGTCGACCGGGTTAACGATATACCTAGCCGGTGGTCAAGGGCAGGTGGTTGGTGGTAGTGTGGTAGGGTCACTGGTGGCATCAGGGCCTGTCATGGTAATAGCAGCAACTTTTTCCAACGCTACATATGAGAGGTTGCCTTTGGAGGAGGAAGAGGAGGGTGCTGGTGGAGCTCAAGGTCAGCTCGGTGGAAGCGGCGGATCGCCACCACCGGGGATCGGTAGCGGAAGTGGAGGGCATCAACAAGGTGGGATTGGTGGCGATGGTACGGGATTGCAAGTTTATAATAATTTGGCACCAAATTTGGTGGCTAATGGTGGACAGTTGAACCATGAGGCTTATGGTTGGCCACATGGTGGAAGGCCACCATATCAGTAAACATATATAAAAACATTGCTTGTGAGAGCATCACTTTGCAGAATAAGATCATCATGTTTAGTTTCATCTCCTCTTCTCCACCTCTTAACGGTAATAACACCGTCTGAACTTATTATTGCGAAAAATAGCAGAAACACTACGACTGAAAATACTAATGCAATTGCAATTTAAATCCCTGATTAAAAACTAAAGATTAGATATTATATTTCTTTTACAACTAAAATTATAATCTGAGGTTAGGGACCGATGAATTCAAATCTCAAATCCGTTAGACCGACTGAATTATGTTTCGAAATTTTTCTATAAATATCTAATTGTTCATCTCTCTTTCCTCCGAATGAAAAAAGAGAAGGGTTTTATTTGTAGGCTTAGATCCTTCGTTCAAAGCTTCATTTTATGATCTCTAATTAGTTCTATATGTTTTTAATATCAAATTTCTGTTTTGTTTTTTTATAGAAGCTCACACATCACACACTTCCGACTCACTTTGCTAACTTTCCAATCGAACACTTAAACTAGTTTGCCACTATCCCAAATATGTTCAACATGATCAATTTTTTGTTTGGAATAAATATTTATCTCCCTACAAATGTACTATATATATCAAAGTAATAAGTGAATAACTAGTTGGCACTTGGCATGACTAAAAAAAGAAAGAACTATTTCGAATTCATGATACGATATTATTGATTTTGTTTGAATTAACATAAAATGATTCACTTGATGGTGAAAAATTAAATAAATTTATTTTTTTTATAGCCATCAATACCTGATTCGTTGATTTACAATTTGGATTGGATAATATAATGATCTAGAATAACTTTTTTTTAACTCAGTTTTCTTTGTTCACCATTATTTTTATTTAAAAAAATCTTAATTCAAACAATATCTTTATTTTACTAGATTTTGCATATACTTTTTTCAATAGTTGATTTATAAATTTTGACCTCTGATGTGTCTAAAAAATATAAGTATAAATCAAATTATTTGAATATATTTTTAGTTAATTGGTAACGTACTAATGTATATGAAAAATGTTGGTAAGGACTTATATTAATTGATAATGTATTATAATAACTTATAATGAATTGTTTTAATTGATTTGAATAATTAATTACATTAATTGATTGTGTAAAAATGTTTAATAAATTAATTGATAACTAATAGTTATTTGTTTATTTGAACAAGTCAAATGTTATATTTAATATTTGTTTAAATAGTTTATTGATTATTAATATTTGGTATTTATATAAATAATTATTTTTTAATATAGCATTACTAAATATATTTGAAAGATAAATATATTAATTTTTATTTATGAATCATTTTAATATAATTTTTTAATTATTAAATTTAAATAATATTTAAAGCACGTGTATAAATTTCATATGTTTGAAGTAAAAACAATCATTTAAATTATATACGAAAATTTACGTCATTAAAGCATATGTGACTTATTTAAATTTAGGATAAAAGGAGTTTTTTTCACCTTTTATATCCAACTCTTATATTCAATAGATACAACATGTCCTTTTTCGATGCCCTTATTTATGTCATACTCTAAAATTTTAGGGTTAAGAATAGGGATAGACGCAGGATGTTAGGTCAGAGGGGCGAACCTATAAATTTCTAGGGGGCGAACTTATAAAAATTTTGGTAGGGACAAAAATAGGTTTTCAATAGAAAATACATAGAAAATTTTTAAAATTTTTCTAAGTCGTATAGAAATTTCAAGTTTTTAGTGGGGGCGACCGCCCCCGCCAGCCCCCTCGGTCCCTCCCTGGTTAAGAATTTAGGATAAGAGTTTAGAGAATTTGTGGTATCTTGTAGTTTTTTATATTTAGAGTTTAAGATTTAGAAGTTAAATTTTAGAGTTAGAGCTTACAATTTAATTTTTTAGTGTTAAGACATAGAAAGGAGCATCGAAAATGGGCAGTTCATTTTTGTCCATATTCAATCATCTAAACCCAATAAACACATGTTTCACCAAAATCCTCGATAATCATTTGATACACTGGTGGTGTAAACTTTCAGTTTTCACAAGCGTCTTAGTTTTAGGGTTTAAGGATAATAGTTTAGAATTTAGGGATTATTAATAAAACTTAGGGTTTAGAGTAATTTAAGATTTATAGGTTAAAATCTAAGTTCTCAACATATTATCTTAAAACCTAAACCCTAATCTCTAAACCATAATCCTAACCCTTAAATTTTAATCATTACCCCTAAATTCTAAGTCACTACACTTAAACTCTACACACTAAATTAAATAATCTAAATATTAAAACTAAGACACTTGTACAAATTTTTAATTTCCATATAAATTATTAAATTAATAGATTTAATTATTCATTCCTCTTAAAGTGATTTAATCCTTAAATTTTGACTCAAAATTTTGTTAAAAAAAGAGGGGGCTTCTCCTGCTGCAAAATTTCCTCCATTTTCATCACATGCAAAGCTCAATATTATATGAAATGCAATGAAAACTGAAAAGGGTTGCTTCCGGTTGGAAATGGGAAAGCAAGAATGGGTTCATCGCTTCATGCCATGTGCTATGCAAGTTCTTCCAGTCACCATTTTTTTAATATAATATTTCAGTTTTCTTGGTGCATCATCCTCGAATTTTGAGCTTTTATTAAATAATCAAAATCTGAAATATATTTAGAAATAATTATAAATACTAATTTCCTCAAAAGGTGACCGTAACATGTCTGTTAAGGTCCATGGTTTCAGGCATGCTTCCCTAAAATACAGGCACATAAAAGGAACATAAAAAGGCATGAAATGAAACATTCTTCAAAAATAATATGAAAACATGGCGGTGCATTGCATTAAAATTTCAATCAATACTACATGCATATGTATATGAATCATGGGACTTAAAACTAAGATCAACAAAAACTTCGACCGCACTCGTCGCTTCTTATGTTCCAAATGCTCATTCGAGGCATATTTCCGTGTTCCCTGGCACTGATTTCATGCAACTGTTTCATCTACAGCATGAGCCAATGTCAAAAGTACTGATAAAGTCCATAACAGTTGCAATTTACATAAATCCTTAAAGCAATATGAATGTGAATGATTTCACTACGATGGAACAATGTAAAAGATGTTAGCATACTATAGATAGATCTGCAACAAACTGAAACCAGAATCCGGTTTCTTGAAGCTGGGTTTTTGAATTTGTCCTCCAGCAACAAGAATCTTAAGAAATCGGGTTTTCGGATTTGTCCACAAGCTACAAGAATCTTAAAGCTTTGGCTTGATGCATGATCTTGAAAGTATACACAGCAAGGGTTGCACAGTCATCATCCTCATCCTAATACAATTTATTAAAGCTAAAAGAAAGGTGTGAAGTTAACTTAATGGCAAAAGATCAGTACATGATGTTTCCCTAAAAAAAGGCTGGTTTTTTTCTAAACAAATCAAGGGATTCTAGAGTTTTAGCAAAACATCAAGGACCCTCTTCACATGGACTCACATGATGATGACATTGTTAATGAACACCTTGGTAATTTTACCTTGTTACTTGCACAACATTCCAAAGGCAAAGCAGTGGTGGTGGTGGAGCCCACCCCGGATTTGATAATCAAATTTTCTTTGTTAAATTGCCCTTCAACTAAAGCCAATAACACCAAATAGCTTCTCTTTTTTCTGCCCTAGTTGTCTTTCTAAGTGTATTTTTACCAATGGCTTGCAGCTCCTAGCTCTTCTTAAAAGTTGAACAGGCTAATTAAACTATAATACTTTCAAGAGAGAATCTAGAAAATCGATATTATGGAAAATGTGGTCCACCCAAATAAAGCCTAACCTGTATAATTACAAGCAATTTATTTATTTATTCATTGATAATGGAGAATCATGCATCAGCATTTGAAATTTGAGAGCATGTTCCCTTTCCAAGTCTAAAATGCTTAATTATTTTATTTCCTGCATGTACCTGTCATGGGGTACATGGAGTCCTCAGCGAATTAGGTGCCATTTGACCTAACTCTCAAAAGGTTGCACTCCTATCCGGTTAGATAACCTCAAATCATTTCGAGTTTCCAATCAAAGAACGACACGTTCATCCCATTGAACACCATGTTCACCCCCATTGATGGGCATTTCCACAGTCTACTAAAGCAGGCATACTATTTTTTATGCAATCCTTAAATTATAAAACGGTCACCAGCTACTGATATTCATCGCCTGAAGGAGACATATAAACTAGAAAAGCAAGTTAAAACTAAAGAAGAGTCTACTCAAAGAAAGAGCCAAACTGACAAAACCATTCCACTAGCTACCACCCTGTCATTTTTATCGAACAGCAATCTTTTAGCATCCGTAAATGGCAGCAAGATTCAAATAAACGATTCATCAGCTCCTCATGTATGGAGGCTAAAGATTGTTGCTCAACAAGAACAGAAAACGAAAGGGAAGAAAAGGACTGCAGCTATGATTTTATCCACAGGGCCTCAATTAATGTAACAAAACAAGGGGACAGCTAGTGTATGTAATCACCGGCATTCTCAAGACGTTAATGAGTCACTTATGTTTCTCTCCAAAGTTCTAATTGTAGTTTTAATTAGAGGGTTAAAATCAAAATAATACTTTGCATCCGGGGACATAATGTTAATTAGTAAGGCACTAGAGTTGACTAACACATATATGTAAAACTAATATTTGACTAACAGCAATAATAATTAATTTGACATAGACTCATAGTCCATATCTAGGAAGTTCTTTTCAATCCTAATATGAACCTTAGCAAGCAAGCTAGATTAATTTGATTTTCTTTTGTTAGCATTTACATGTGCTTAAATATGGAAAGTTACAACAAATAAATATCCATTTTGTCTTGACCTTTCTCAATGTTTTGCAGTTTTCATGGCTCTTCAATCCCCGATTTTAAACGTTAGAAAGCTAGGTATGTTGCATGTAGATGTAGGCATACTCAAATAGAAATTACGGACTTCATTTAAATAACATCTCACTTCCATTAGAAATATGAAGAAAAAGGAAACGAACAATTGAATAACACAAAACAAAAGCTAATATTTTACAGTAATAAACAGGTTTCCATCGAGAAATATATTTATATTGGAACTTCCATGTAAGTGAATCAAAACCATCATATTGGAAAAATAATGGAATATTCGATCTTACCACCATTTGCACAAATAAAGGACGGGATTTCAATCTTTTTCTCTTGCATTCTCCAGATAACTGTTGCATAATAAGCAGGAATTGTAGGGCTCCGCTTTTCATTATCCATAAAGCATGCTGGAAATAATTGAATGCAGGCGAGAGTCGGGAGGGGGACCATTAACATATATATAAAAAAGTATGGGGGCACATTGACACTTTCCCCAGATAGAGTGCAGAAATGGACAATTGTAGGAGAGGACAAAAGATGGGCTAATGACACCTATTTCAAGGAAAAGGATCCCACTCAATGAAACCAGATCTAGTTGACAATCTCGCTGATTAAGAATTTGCCTACCACATGTGTCATGATGTGAGCATCTTAGCTACTAGAACCCCAAAAATCCTGCTAGTATTTCGGAGTTAGCTCAAACTCTGTCCAATGCTTCATGGGGTTTGCCATGTACAATTCTAAACAAACGCATCCAAAAGCATCAATGGTCAACACTAAAGAAAAACATTATGCTCACGAGACAAAAATGAATGCATGGGATCAGACTACGACACTCTTATTAAAGAATTCAGTTCAATTACTGACATCAAGACTCCAGATGCAAGCATACCAGAGGTGGTGGCATACATAATACAAGATATGAAACTAAGATCAACCTGTCCCCTGCAAATAGTTTTTTCTTTTTCTTTCAAGGGAATGGGTGATGGGGCATTCATATCTTGTTTTATGCATGAAACTAAGGTCAACTTGCCACATTCTGTATATGCATGCATCTTGCCTCTTGACATGTCAGCTAATTAAATTGAAGTATTTAATAATGAGTAAACTGCAATAAAGAAAGGGAGACAAAATAGTTCTGTTGGTTGGAAGCATTTAATATTTTCTTCAATTTCATTTTGTATAGCTGAAGATGATAGCATGTGTCTATGCAATATGCTACATGTAAAGGCCTAAACTTAGCATTCACTAACCTATCCCATCTTAACAGAGATTCAAGAGCAATGATCAAGGTTAGTGTTATGGATGAGGGACTCATATCTCTTATAAAAATAAGTTATTTTATTATTCTTAGGACAACAAGGATAATTTAGGCAGGACTCTTAGAGTTTATGTTTGGTAGAACTTTATTTACTTTCTAATTATTGTAACCTCTATTTAAGGAGACTTATGAAATAATAAGTCAAAAGGTTATTTTAATTAAAGCGGTTTAAGACTCTCCTTAACGAGTCTAAGGTTGAGAATTCCCTTTGATGATTTCCACTTGTTAATCATAGGTTACTCTAATGCAGGAATAGTAACAAGGGGAAAGAGATGATCTCCCTACAAATCATCCGGTGACTAAATCCTTAACTTGTGAACCTAACAAACAGTTAGGCTTATCGGTATGATTATGACAATACAAGTAAGTGTCCAAGGCCCTAAAATAAGATTTGTCTTGACTGAGGACTTATTTATTTGACATATTTAACAGTACAAAACATTGGTTATATTATATACTCTGAACTTCATATTCTGTTCATGCGATCGGGCTGAATGATACCATTTTGCAGGGTCAGAGCTGTCAGAACAGATTTAGGATGTCTTATGGAAAACATGATAATTGAATCTCAATATTTTATTCATCGTACAATGCCCTCTACATGAAATAGTAAGCCAAAACAGGCACACACACAGATAAGAAAGGTCCATCAGCAATTTCCTTCAGCTTGTTGCAAGAATCAAAAGGAATCCGAAACTTGTATGAGTTATTTTGTTGGAATTCTGATAAGAGAAAAATTTGTCACCATAAGCTATACAGAGATAATAACGAATATGCACATCTAATCGTTCACCAAAAGAACAGAAAAGAAGAGGAAAAACTGTCTCTTCAAGCAGTACCTCAAGTAGTGCTGCTGACCAATAAATTTATGCAGGCTTCTGGAATTTACCATGTACCCATACTCTTTGCATGTTCTTCCCATTTCGACGATTCACTGACTTCACACAACAATATTCAATCTCAAGCTGCAAGTGCAAAATAAGATAACATTCAATACCACTAGCAGTCATAACAGGAACTTCTTGAGGGTTTCTATCTTTATGCAGCAAAAATCAAACTATTGGTGATGAAGCATATTATATCGTATGCAAAAATCCAGGTTGTAGAAAGTACAACTTAAAATTTTCCTAAGAGCACAAATTTAGTACCTCAATGAAGCCAGCACAAACGAAGAGATTTCTGACAGTATCTAGACAGAAAAAATACGAACGGGTGCCATCCGAACGCATGTATTCCCTGAACCCAACTCTTTGGTCTGGTTCAAATCTCAGCATCGTCATATCATAGAGACCTGGATTTCATCAAACCGAAGCTTTTGTAAACTGATACTGGCACCAAATTTGGCTAGAAAACACAAGGCCTGATGAGAAACTATGTTACAGTCAAATATTTTACAATAACTGAAAGCAGTAGCATTGTCAATCGTTGATTAATACCATAGTCCCTAAATAAGAGTATGCCACCAGGTTTTAATACAGAAAAGCACTCTTTGAGGGCTGTTGGCATTATTTGGAGCGGTACTGCTGATAATGTGAATATCTGACAGGTTATGTAGCAAAGAAAACATATCAAAATCCATATATCATATTCAATCAAAAAAATAATCCATATATCATAGACTCAATAGTATTTATATCTATTTTTCAAATAGTATAATAATTTCAGGATAATAATTTTTTAAGGGGGAAGATGCAGGTCGCAGCATAAAAGGACTTGTACAGAAAAGGAAATCGGAAATATATGCAATTAGAAATGCTAGAAGAATTCTATAATATAAGTGGCATTCAACCACCAATTCCTAAGACGTGTATTCAATTTGCAGACTAACCATGACACTCTGCATCAATACATGTCAATCCAGCACCAATTCAACAACAAGAGGTTTAGTTTCCGAAACATATGCAAAATACATACACTTGAAGGAAAACAGAAGAAGAATATATTCAGCCAGAAATTCTTCTAAATGATGGCATGCGTTGTTTTCCTGGCTAGTTTCCTGTCACGATCTCGATCGCACTATCTTCACTTTAGGAGTCTATGCTCTTATCTTTCCAGCATGGTAGGTTACAATCCTCTTTTTCATTTTTTCTTCTTTTACTAATGATTGTTGGATGCTTTACCTAATCAATATGGTAACGTTCAAGCATGGACTATGTAGTAAATTATTTTTCCTTATTTCATTGAAAATTAAGATTTCTATTAACACCGAGTATCAAGGCATTGATGAAAAGATGCATACCAATGTAATAAAGTCCACACCACCAATGCAACAGCTTCCTTCTTCCATTGACTGTGAATCAGTTTCAAGGGTTCTTTCTTCTCTGACATCTTGGAAGGAAAGAAAACAAGATATCAAGTCCATGATACAAGCAAAGCCAAAAATTGAAAGCAGGAGCAATGTAAGAAACAGGAAAGATAGCCACCTGAAATGCAGTTTGGATCCTTCGGTCCAAAATTTTCTCTGCAATAATCACAACCCAACCACTTTGGAAATCCAGTTGTTGCAAAATCACAATAGAATGGGCGGAAACGATGCTCAACTGATGCTACATTACTAGCGACTACAAACTCTTTCGCTCTCTGTAGGGTCTCATTGCTACAATCGCATGCATATAGAATAATTTTGTCGTTGCCTCTGGATAAACATATTGAAGGTATAAGTATAAACAAAAGATATAATTCACCATTATTTAATATTATTGTCCATCTCTAATTTCTCAATACTGCAAGATTGATCTTCTCAACAAAAACTTAAAGAAAACAATCTCAACTTTCATAAGTATCCTCTAATGTTTTTTTCAGGCTCTTATCCTGAATAATGATATAAACTCCTGCAGCACACAGTTCACTTCTCACTGGATTGTAGAACAAAACCAGAGTGATTAGTTTAGACTAGCCGCTACCATGACTAAAACAAGTTAAAAGTAGACAATGTTCATACTTTGTTCAATTAACTTCATAAACCTCAAAACATTCTTTCAACAATGTTAGTAAACCATTAACCTATCATTAATATCACCACCATAACAAATCATCAGTTTCCACTAAACAAATTTTATTCAATTATAACAACCCAAACAAAAACATTTAAAACAAAGATAATTTATTGGTTACCTCAATATAGGAAGGGCAGTACTGCCATTTCCACAGCCAACCTCCAAAACCTTAGAACCATCTCCACAAGAAACCAGCTCTGGAAATTCCTTCAACAAGTACCTCCTCTCCTGAATCAACAAAGTACCCATTTAAGCTCACACAACGTAGAACTAAAAACAATCAAATACCCAGAAATAAACAGAAGGAAAGATTGGATTTTTTGTTAAATTTCTTTTGTTATTGACAAACCTTGAAGAATTTGCCAGAAGAGTGTTGAATGTGAAAGCTTTGCCACGCTTTTATTGGATCTTTAGAAACTTGTTGCTCTGGTTGTGGGGAAACGAAAGGGAGAAGATGGTAGTTAAGATAAGGGTCGTTTTCTATTTCTTGTCGGAGTGTTTCCCAGTCGAAGTCTTTGGAATGGTACTCTGCAGCTTCTGCTGCCGATACACTCGTACTCATTATTTTCTTCGTCTTGGAAACTGTCTGGCCGGTTCAAAGTTGAGTTATCATGGAACCAACATGTTGGGTTTATGGTACCTCTAGATTTCAAAAAAAAAAAATGTACACAAATTTATGTAAAAAAAAAAATCTATGTTTGTTAGATGTAAGGATTTTTTAAAAAAAAAATAGAGATTAGATATTTAATTTAAAGTCTAGGTAGAATTTAAACCGAAAGGTTTATAATTTAAAATTTTAATTAATTGTTTTAAAATTTAAAGTGTTAGGATTAGAGATTTAGATTATAAATTTTGGAGAAGGATTAGAATTTATGATTTATATTTAGAGTTTAAAATAATATGATTAGAGTTTTAAATTATAAATTTTAGAGAAGGTTGTATAATTTCTTCTACTCAATTTAATGCAAAAAAAAAACTTCTCGTTTTGACTCTAATGTAATTTCATAAACAAGTTTGAGTTATAAAATAAAAATTCGAATAACTCAAAATTAAAATTTTGTATGTATTTTCTATTGAAAAACTATTTCCGCTCCCTAAATTTTAATAAGTTCATGCCCCTAACATAAAGTCTTTCGTCTTGTATGAACAAATTTGTGGAGAGTGGGGGCAATATGTAGCATTAGTGAAAGAATTTGTGCAATCTATGGTTGAAAGATTCAGTCAATGGAGGCTTTCAGCATCCTATTCCCAAGAATTTGTGCTCCAAATTTTGATCAGATGCTAAGGTTTATGTCAATGACAAGCTGCTCTAAAACCTCACCATCTATGTAGTACATGCTGTCAAATGCATTATGCACCGGTAGAAGCATATGAACTCCGGAAGAAGTGCCGGCAGCGTCGGCCACTTAATAACGTCATCGAGAATACTGCTTTCTCCTCAATGGGGTAAAAGTTAAACATGCAAACGATAGCAACTCGAGAAACCTTTAAATGTATTCCAGAATCTAAAATTCAACTTATTGCAGAAAGTTTCAAAGAATCAATTGATTCGTCGCCATAGCACTGTATTCTGCAGATATAATGTATGAGATTGAAAGAAAAGGAATTGATGGTATACATTAACTCCCCATGCATTTTCAGTTTCATAAATATCACACTAGCTTTTATTTCGGTATTAAATAAGTGTACACGTAATTTTACCTCGAGTCGTTCCACGAAATCCCGATAAGCAAATTGGTTAGCAAAATCTAATGCCTACATGTTGGTACACCATGGAATGACAGAATGCAAATGCTAAGTTAAAGATCTCTGTTCTGTGGAAAGTGAGCCGATTGGGAACATAAACGGTACTGGTATAAGAAACCGATCTCCATACCTGCAGACCAAGCATTGAATCATTGGCCTAAGTACGAGTGGCTCCTCAAACCCCTTCCCCTGTCCGTTGCAAAACTCTTCGAAGCTCGTCCGCCATTCCTTGCAATAAAACAGGTTTCTGAAGAACTGCATTCATTCCCACTTGTAGGCATCTCTCCCGCACATGATCCTCAGCACTAGCTGTCAAGGCTATAATCAAAGGCCAATTACGGCTGCGAAACTTACGGATTCTCATCGCCACTTCAAATCCATCCATATCAGGCATGTGAAGGTCCAAAACAACGATTCTGAAAGAATTTTCAGCATGGCTGACAGCACTAAGGCATTCGAATCCAGTAGAAACAACAGTCACTTCACAACCCAACTTTTCTAGCAACTTCTTGCTCACAGTCCTGTATATATCATCATCATCGGCTAGTAAAACTCGTAGACCTCTGAATCTGGAGTAGGAATTTGATTGCTCAGTGGAGGCTCCATGCGCATACATGGCCCTTTGGATATACGATTGGATTTGAAACCTGAGAAGAAGTGTCATGCTCTGTGCAAAGCCCAGAGAATTTGTGGATATCCAAACGTTCCCTTGCATCATCTGAAAATACCAGAAAAGTAACATACAATTAATATATGGTAATGCAGCATACTTCTATAGAAGGAAACAATGGTTAAGACTTAAGACAAACAAACATTTCATTCTAATTCAATAGGAGTAAAAGATCAGAAAATAGCTTCAAGCGTGTCGGAAAAGCTAAAAAAAATCCCTTTCACAATTTCTATATGCTCTACAATTGAAACATTGAATTATTTCAATGCTTTCACTATGTTGTCCAAATATCTTCGGTCAAAATAATCCACAATCCCAATGAAACCAACTCAAGACACGCTATAAGTCTTGTGAATCAATTGCATAAACAGCATAAAAGGCTAAAAGCAGCTACCATATTCATACAAGAACCCGAGAAAGCTAAAAAGGGCTTTCGACCGAACAATGTCATCCAGAAATCATGAACCACTAAAAACTAGGGGGTGAAATCGAATACACACAGGCAAAACAACAATACTAACGACAATATTTCATTCCACAGGATGAATGGTTACTGCAAACTCCATTCAAAATGCAGTAGCTAAAAGAATGTATACAATCAAGAATGGAAAATAGAAATAGATGTGGGATATTCACCTGCACAAGCTTTTTACACAAAGTAAAATTCAAGCTCTCCTTGGTCTCATCCTTATTATGCTTCTCAGCAGAAATAGTTTTGGTTGAGACTGGTGCATCAGCCAAAGAACTCCCCCCATGAATATCAATTTCAATCTTCAAGTACAGGTAATCGTCTTGTATGTTTGATCTCCATGCATTTATATTGTTCTTCTCCTGGCTACCAGCATCCGATAGAACCCGGAATAAGACGGTTCCTCCCCCACTGTTGATGTCCAGTAGATAGCCAACCATATGCAAAATCACTTGAAAAGTCCTTTTTTCATCACCGATCACTTGGTTGGGCAAAGTGCTCTGAACGCCAACTTCAAAACCAAAGCCTTTATGGACACATAAACATTTGGCAAGGCAAGAAGCTTCTTTAATCATGGAATGTAAGCTAAACGGTCTCATGTCGAGCGGAAATCTTCCATTATCTTTCGCTGAAATCTCCATCACATCATTTATCAAAGTTGAAAGAACACTGCTTGTTTTGACCAATGTGTTAACGACAATCTTCTGCTTGAAGTTCATATTTTCATCTTGAAACACTGAAAGTAAGCCCAATATTGAGTGCATTGGTCTTTTCATACCATGACTCATTACTTTCTGAAAAGAGTTCCTCGCTTGGCTGGCCATCATTGCATTCTGTCTTGCCTGCTGCAACACATGATTTTGCTGACTCAGTTTTTCTCTCATTCGTTGAGATTCTTCGAGAACTGCAGCATGGGATAGAGCTACGGCTACCTGATCAGCAACCACCTCGACAATCTCCATTTCTGGATAGCTCCACTCCCTAGAGTTTGTGCTCGGAAGAACCAATACCAGAATGGCATAACGTGTCTCAACCAATTCTGGCGTCCCCCCTTTAAAATTAAAACCTTGAAGCATTGGCATCCTGATTGCTGCAACGGCACCTGCCTCATCTGATCCACTACCACTCGCAAGCCCAAGTGCGGAGTCTGGTCTCAGGATTCTCACTCCTTCACTCCCCTTTATCTCCTTCACATCAGGATCAGTCATTGGGATAGATTGGTGAAAACTCCTCGAAGAACTTGCTTTCAACTCATAAGTCAAATTCATTTGTGTTCCATTCTCATTTGGCATCCACACAGCACAGTTGATCAAACCCAAAGTCTTAGAAAGCTCAACCAAAGTGGTGTATAATATAGTATGCTTATCTAAGGATTTCCTGATTTCTTGCGTTAACATACGAACATGTGAACTGGCTTCCTTCTTCCTTTTCATCATGTCAACCTCTTGATCCAATTCCAATACATTTTGCCTCAAGAAAACCTCCCTCACTTTCACTTTGAGTAAGAGCGGGAACAGAGTTAACAGCGTAATGGCGGTCGCACATGAGACGAGGGCAGTAAGCAGTTTGGCAATGGTGAGGGACAGCATCAATTGGAATGAGTGGGGACCATAATAAGTCCATCCATTGAGAAGATGAGTCAATCCACAAAGCACTATAAAGGCTATAAACTGAACAAGGACCCATTTGAAGGGGACGTTCGAACAACTGATGAAGTAAAGCAGTTCGATAGGTATCGAAAAATATGCCACAGCAATGAAGAAATCACTCACCTTCTGGCACTCTAAAATGCTATGTACACTCCAAAAGCCCTCATCATCACAGTTACAAGTTGCATACTCATTATCAGTGCCAGAAACCGAGACCGCGAAAAGAGAAATCAACAAGCCAAGAGCTAATGCTCTTAACATTGCCACTCAGGTGACCTACTGGTTCAATCCATACAACTAAAATATCAAACTTCCCACACCCCCCAATATATATAAACTTTTGTATTCAACCAAATATAGAAAAGACAATCCCCTTAACTACAGCTAAAAACTCCAGTATTCATTTCCTAAAGCCAATTCCTTTGCCAAGACAACAAAATCCCATCTGGCAAAATTCAAGATCGATAAAATGAACCCATCTTTCCTAGATTTCATGATCTAAAACACCCATCAGCTTTAAAATCCAAAATTTTCAATCTTCCAATTCAGCCCCAACAATCAAGTATTGGCAAAAAGAAGAAATAAATCAAGAAAAAGAGATAACTTTCAACTTTCTTCAATTGAACAACAAAAACTTCAGGGAAACCAACATCAAGAATCAAGGTCCAACCTTTATGTTCACCTACCTCAAAAGCAAGATGGAAACAACAAGGAAGTCAAGAATGGATCAAAGAGCAAAGGTAAAAAAACAAGAACAAACCTTTGGCAGAGAAAAGCACTACCAAGTACCAATCTTAATCAACGCCAAAAAATGATTTTTATATATGTATGAATATATTTTTCAACTTTCCAAGTGAAAATAACCACTACCCATTTTACCGAATCTGCACTTTTCCCAAAATCCAATCAAGAAACACACCCCCACTTCTTTTTCAACAGAGATCAAGTAAAAAAGCTGAAAATTTTATACAACTCTAAACCACAAGATTTATAACAAAGAGCAGAGAAAGATTGTTTAAGATTGAAAAGCAATCTCTCTTTGCTCTTTAGTTTGAAAGAAAGAAATGTTTAGAAAAAAACCGACTTGAAGGACGAGGCCAAAGTAAGAAAAATACCTTGTCAATTTGTCATAAAGTTAAGAAAATATTTAATTATAAAATAAGTTTTTAAATAATACATTTTGTTTTTTATTAAAGTATATGATTAAAGTTTATTCCGTTATTGTTCTTAGTTAATTCACCATTTTTTTAACATAGTTAATCACCATTTTTTTAACATTTAAAACAAAATATTGATATAATTTCGAAAATAAATGTTAAAATTTAGGCAACTAATACAAATAAAAACATACTTTGAATAATTTTTTTAATTTTTTTAATTTTCATTACTTAAAAATTATCGTGAATTAAATTTTAAACATTCACCGTGAACAAAAAATTACGCACTTTAAAAATATAATTAAACATTTATTTTGTAATTAAATTTTTTAAAAATAATATCATCCATCAATGAAAAACACCCCAAAATTTAATAAATAAAAAAATCAATAAACTTAGAAATTGAAGGACACGAAGTTTTTTTTTAATATGGACCCCCAAAGTTCTAATGTTAAGAGAACCTGGACATCCACCCATCCCTTTCATTTGCAGTCACATAATAAAATCATTATTTTTTAGATTTTTTATTCACTAATATTGTCTAGTGGCTAAAGTATTCAGCAATTAATTATTAATTTTTTTTTCAAAAAATAATATGTACTTTTATAATAATACCCTTTGTTAATATATATATATTTTTTATTCATCAATATATATATATATATATATATATATATTAAAAATAAATTTATGTAATATTTTTATAACTAGTTATCTATGATTTATTAATGGATTTTTTTTTTGAATAAATTAACCAATTAATTAAATGAATTAATATCTCATGCGCAGCTAGTAGAAACTTTTTGTTTCTACAAGCGCCTTAATTTTAAGATTTAAGGTATTGGTTTATGGTTTAAAGTTTAGAAGGTTTAGTGTATGTGTTTAGAATTTATGGTTTGTGGTTAGAGTTTAGGGATTGAGGTTTAGGTTTTAATCTATAAATCCTAAATTTTAACCTTAAACTCAAAATTTTATACATCCCCTAAATTCAAAACTACTACACTTAAACCCATAAATCATAAACCCTAAACAGAGTCCTTACAAATTAAACCCTAAAACTATGACAATTGTGTAAATAAAGTTTCTACAAGTACTTGTGCATGGAATAATTACTCTAACTAAATTAGATAGTATAAGAATTTATTATAAAAAAACTATTTTAATTTATTATATTTATAATGTTAATGTCTAAACCTCTAATTTTATAAATTTATTTTATTCCGTTACACAAACGAGTTGCTGATAAAATTTTATAATCATTCTCATAGCAAACTGTGTATATAAAATAAGTACTAACGGATACAAGAATCAATTTATTCTCGATTTTTTTTATTGTCGGATTGAAATTGATCCGACGGTGGACATTACTGGGATGATTTGCAGAGATGGCAACATTGACCGTTGAAGCATCGGCGATGAGCAGTTAGGGACACAGCGAGTTGACTAGGAGGGTGGAACGTGGCGCACGTGATGTGGATGTAAATTATGAACTTTCAGATTAGATTTTCTTGGGTACAGCGTGCTGCTTATAAAAATCCAATCTTGGATTTCTTTTTAGTTTTTAGATCAGAATCACAGTTTATTAGTGTTATTATTTACTCTACTTTTATTGTAATTTTTTTATTAGTATTTAATTTATTAATTGATTAATTTAAATTTAGTATCGCCGACTCTTCCAATTCAATTGCGTTATTCATAACGTCAATATTCTATTCTTTAACATTTATTGCTTAAGAGATCTAGTGTCTCATCTCACTAGATAATTGGTTGCTGGTTGTTAGTGTAGTTTTTTTTTACAGAAACAATTATTTTAATTTTAAAAATTTAAATTTAAATCTTTAATACTAAAATTTTAAACTCTAAATCATAAACCTTAAACTATAAATCATATAACTTAAATCTCTACCCATAAACTATAACTCTTGAACTTTAAATTGTAACCCTAAATTTTAAATTAAAACTCCATAACTTAAATTCCTACCCATAAACTCCAAATTAAATTATTAAAACCTAAAACAATCCTACTTAATTGTAATAATTTTGAACCCATTGGACTTCTTTTTATTTTGTTTATTTCCTTTTATTCATTTTACTGCAACATGACCATATTTATTAAATAAATAAAATGGTATCCGACTATTACATACACAGGCATATTTTTATTCGAGATAAACCATGCCCATATAAACCTTTCCATATGCCATATTTTATTTGAGATTTTAAAAATGGAGGCCTGCATTCATTCAATAATTACTGAGCAAATTGCCTGCTTTCTCTCCATAATTTAATTCAAAAAAAAAATATCAGCTTACCATTATCTTAGTAATTTGCTGCAATCTGCACTCACAAGTCACAAAAGTTCGAATTATAAAAGTTGGACAATTGTTTGGTCCCAAAATCTGCAGTACAATGCATGAGTCAACTTTTTTTAAGATTTTTTTGTGTACTTTCCTTTCTATACCCATTTATAAAAACCTGTCAACCCAAAATTACTACATTCACATGCACTGAATGATCTCACTTTGAGGTAAAAAAAATTCAAAGGTTAGACAATATCCCAATATCTTACGCAGTGATTAACAATGGAGACAAAAATGGTGTAATAATGTAGTTGTTCTTGCAAGATCAATTGACTTGTGTGTGCATGAAGATGACAAATATACCACAATTTCCAGTACATTTTCAAACCTGAAATATCTTTTTAATCATGGGAATCATAACTCGATTAAAAAGGCTTTCAACAATCGATCATTTCAAGACTAAATTCACAACTTTCCTGTGTTATCACTAATGGGGTCCCCCCCCCCCCCCCCCCCAATCGTTCCCCTAAACCGGAGAGGATTTATGCAACTCGAAAGCGATACAACTAGCAGAGCAATAATATGGTCAAATGACTAAGATTTTCACAGGCCATCTCCTTACTTTATGGTTCAAAATCTAATCAGCATCAACTAATGAAAGAGTAAATGGCCGACCTGTACAAGTATATCATATTACACTCCAGCTGCAAGGGCCGAGGAGAGTTGTTTTCTATTCGCTCTTGTAAGAAGCTGTAACTTGAATACATCTAAAGACAAAACAGTGCTTTGATTGACCAAACAAATATCTAATCTGCAAACTAATCATGGTCCCGGCTTTCTGGCGATCGATGATGAGCTCCATGACCTGTTTTTCCTGCAAAATATATTTAACTTCAGTATACCATACTCTGTCAGCACCCATGCATATATGCATGTGAAAGACTCTAACCTGTCAACTCAAATGCAGTTCTATCATCTAGACCGGTTCTCCAATCTGTGGGGCGAGATGCCAAATGCTGGCCCTGTGGTTGCGTCATGAAATGACTTCCTCTGAAACTTTGATGATCATCATTTGCGTCAATCGTGTTTCTTCCTGGAGCTTCAAAACCTGGGGGAAAGCTAACATTAGATACTGAACTTCCAGCAACTGAAGATGGCAACTTGCTACCCGAGGCATCAATCGGGTTTCTTCCTCGAGCTTCAAAAGGTGAGGGAAAGCCAACATTGAACGCATCAATTGGGTTTCTTCCTGGAGCTTCAAAAGCTGGGCGAAAGCTAACTTTAGTAGTCCCAACAACTGAAGATGGCAACTTGCTACCTGAGGCATCACCCTTCGCATTAGCACTAACATCCTTCTTGCGGTCAATCATAAATGTCACAACAGTAACCTGTAGATCCAATAAATTATTCTCACAACAACATCGATTATAAATCCCAAGTCATATATAGATACGTTAACCAGAATTTTCTTTATATCAATTGAATAATAATGAATAATACCAGAACTGGGCTGGCCGCCTTTAGAGGTCCACCAACTCCTCCTCCAATAACCCGGCCATCTGCACTTGATAGACATACACTGAGCCCGCCTGACGTCCCACCAGTTTCAGTCCGAACATAAGATCCAGAGAGAGAAAGGATATCAAACCGACCCTGATATCATCACCCAGGAAAGAAATCATATTTTTGACAGTAGTAAAAACGTTATTATAGTTATCCCAAAAAAAACAAATAACTCAGAAAGTTTCAACAAGTTCTCTCATGGATGAAAACATTGACAAAGTGGAAAAGAAAACTAATACCGAGGCAAAGGTATGAGCCTTTTGGGCATATTGGCATGGCAATGGCATCATAATATATTGTTTCCATATATCATACATTTGAAATCATAATCGTACTTATCGTATTTATTGTCATAAGCAACCCAATATTACAGGATCAGTATCCTAAGCAGGCACACAGGTATAAGCTTCCAGTTACACTTGAACTTATATACCATTCATTAGACCATGATTTAATTTGTACTAATTTCTATCAAGTAACAAACTCCACGACCCTTTTTTGTTGACAATAAACAAAAAAATCTAAACCTTTTTAGATCATCACACCATATCCTCTCCCCGCTTATAGAAGCAACTCAGGTTTTTCTAACAAAAACTTCATTCATATTCTTAAAAGCACCTTTATCATTTTTAAAATGAAGTTCCAATGTAAACAAGTTATCTAGTTGATATAAAATAATTATAACAAAGGGGGAGGAAGAAGCGGTTACCTCAAATGCAATATTACCGCCTGATGTTGCTGGCAGGTAGAGAGATGGATTAGAGATCGTACCAGATGCGGACAATATACATAATTCACGCTTGCTTTGTTGCATGAACATGGTTATTTTTTGGCCCACATCCTATTTGGATCCATATATCATGTCAGGAAGGCAACAAAATAACTGCATTTACATATAGAAACATTACTGCATTTTGACCTGTACAAGACTATAAGACTCGAGACTGTTGCAATCAAATTCATAAATATTAACACAGTAAAAACTACTCTCAAGACATTGTTTATCAGGCATGAAAGCACCATGTTTAACACCAACAATCGCAAGTAAAGCACAAATGGATAATGAATTCTTTCACAGAGGTGGATGATTAATGTGCACCAACATCTCATTACTGGCAAAAAGATTACGAAAAGAAAGCAAAAATGGCATTACTCAACTTGCCAGAAAGTAAAAGCGGATAATTGAATGTAACCACAATATATTTCCCTTTCTGTACTGGATCAGTCATTAAATGAGTGAAGACACATATAGGTTCTTCATCTCCATTTCCAATAGAGGGAGAGCTTAAAGGACTGTAATTTGTTCCCAATATGTTTTTCCCTTTCTTTTCCACTCTTCTCGTGGTAACCAACTATCAAATCCAGTTTAATATGAATTGACTCAGTCAAAAGGCTAGTATCTCCTCAAAAATAGAAAAATTCTCTTAAATGTCAATGTAAAAGGACTCATGGTAACCAACTTGCCAGAAAGTAAAAGCAGATAATTGAATGTAACCACAATATATTTCCCTTTCTGTACTGGATCCGTCATTAAGTGAGTGAAGACACATATAGGTGCTTCATCTCCAATTCCAATAGAGGGAGAGCTTAAAGGACTGTACTTTATTTCCAATATATTTTCCCTTTCTTTTCCACTCTTCTCGCGGTAACCAACTACCAAAACCAGTTTAATATGAATTGACTCAGTCAAAAGGCTAGTATCTCCTCAAAAATAGAAAAATTCTCTTAAATGTCAATGTAAAAGGACTCATGTATCCTATTCAAAAGGAAAACGATTGAGTAAACTGATGCAAAAAGTGGAAACAGAACAAGTAATACTAATGTTGCAAATTATTTCATATTCTAAACGCCTTAACTCCCATCCCTTATAAAACTTTCCACAACTTGTGATACAAGTAAAACATCATAACCTTGGAATTTTTTTAAGAATTTTATATCAGAAACAGAACGTTACATACACAACTTTCTCATTTATAGTTTTTTTGCCATTGATGATTTTCCAATTTTTCTTTTCTTTGACAATTTTGTCCTCTACTAAAGCACGGCTAATTCAAATTTAACAGATATTATTAGCTACAGCTGAGGGAAAATGATTGGACATGCAGGAGTTCTAACAGAGCATAAATTTAAAAGCACAACAATTGGCATGTATAAAGTATTAAGTATAAATTTAAAAACTTTAACAGTGATAAGCACCATACCTCTCCTGCAACTACATTGATAACATGTGGAATAAAACCTTGAACAGCACCCCCTGCACCAATTAGAGTGAAGGAGGAGCGAGAATTAAGTAATTAACTTAATGCCAATCAACAAGAAGAATTCTTTTCATTCAAAGAAACCCCGGGGCATATAAAGATAATGGTTTCAAATCGCAATGCACCCCAAGAAAACCCTCATAGTAAAGTAATTAACTTCACCAAATTCACCCACCTAAGCTAACCGGCTGAGGTTTCTCGGAAGACCGGGAAAGCGAAGTGCCGGCACCAAGAGACAACTGCTGCGGTTTTGGGTTAGCCGCCATGGCCTGGTCGGAGGATCCATGCTTCCTAGGCCGCCCTTTCTTCCGCCTGACAGGCTGCAAGGGTGACGTCGCCGCCGAAAACACGGGGGGAGGGAACACAATGTGGTGGGATCCCCCGGCACTCTCGTTGGGCGGCAGGGGGGGTTTAGACGCTGACGGTAACTTTGACGGTGACGTTAACGTTGACGGTGACGGTAACTTTGACGGTGTAGTGTTGACGGCGGTTGAGGGGTTGGTGGTGTTGTGTTGTTGTTGGGCTTTATTGCGTTCCATTGGGTTTTGTATTTTTTCGCGGTTTTAGAGAGAGAGGAAAATCTCTGCAGATTTTTTTATTTTTTATTTTTTAGGTTTTTTCCTTTAGGGGTTTTTATTTTTGGGGTGGCGTAACATGAACCGTTGGATGAAGTTTTGGAAGCTGAGATGATTGACTTTTGGTGGTTGACTGCTCAAAGATTTCTTGATTCTTGATCTTGGGTTAGTTTATTTTGTTTTTAGGGTTTTAATTTGTTTTTTCTTCTAAGGTCCAATACTGTTATATACGATAATATAATTTATAAACATGATTATTAGTAAATTAAAATCTGTATATATAAAAATAATTTGTATAATATAAAGGGCAAACTACACGAGATGTCACTGAACTTTAACATTTCTATCGAAAATATCACTTAACTATAAAAAGATACTATTAGACCTGTAAACGGACCGAATGAACACGAACGAGGCTATGTTCATGTTCGTTCATTTAATTTTAACCGAACAAATAAACGAACACGAACAACTAAATAAACACAATTTATTGTTCATGTCCGTTTGTTAAGGAATGTAGCTTGTTCGTGTTCGTTCATTAAAATGATAAATGAACAAAAACGAACGGATATAAAATGATATATGTGAATAAATTTAAACGAACGAACATATGTGAATAATTTTTTTATATAAATATAATATTTTTGTTATGAAAAATAATAAATATAAATGAATATATGTGAATAAACATAAATGAACGGATTACCGAACGTTCACGAACGTAAATGAATGAACGAGCTCTTTGTCTGTGTTCGTTCATTTAATTAAACGAACATAAAATCTTGTTCATGTTCGTTTAATAAATAAACGAATATAAACGAACTTCCCGCTGAACGGTTCGATGAACGTTAAGTTCGTTTACAGCCCCAGATAATGTTATACCACTGAATTTCGTTTTTGGCTTCAATCCAAACACTCTACCGTTAAACTATAATGGCCCGTTAAATACAAAACGGCATCATTTTAGTATAATTGCTTTGATGCCTAAAATAATCTAAAACGACGTCGTTTTAATAGAAAAAAAAACTAAAAAAAACATTGCATTTAAAAGAAGTTTAAACCAAGAACCTTTAGGATGAAAAGTTTTCATCAAACCCTCTAATCAACTTAAAAGACTTAATATAATTTCAACGCATATGGTATATAAAGAAAACTGCAGTTGAACGTAATTTTATTTATCTCATGATATTATAATATTTATAATATAATTTTATAAATATATTAAAGTTATAAATAAATATTACTTATATTTTATATTACAAAACTAAAATATTATTTATAATATATATAACTAAACCCTAAACTATATATATAAATAAACTTCAAACCTCAAACTCTAAATATATAACTAAATCCTAAATATATATAACTAAATCCTAAATCTTAAACCTGGATCCTTAAATTAAAATATTATTTATAATATATATTAGGATTTGTAATGTAAATTATAAATAATAATTTAGTTTTAGGGGTTTAGCGTTTATGATTTAGACTTTAGTTACATATATTTATGATTTTGGGTTTAGTTATATATATTGTTTAGGGTTTATGATTTAGAATTTAATTTTATATATGGTTTAATGCTTGGTGTTAAATGATAGAGCATTAGAGTTGAATACCCATATCTTCGTGGCTTGAGCCTTTGGCCATCGAATTTGCCACTCAGAGTCGACCTAGACTTTTAATGTCTCTGGGTGAATTTAAAAATTGAGCTCTAAATTAAGAATTTAAATTGGCAGTTGCAGTCTTATTTTCGGCCATGTTATATTTATCGCGATTGTAAGCATAACATATACTATTTCGGTCATAGCGAGTATCGCGGTGTAAATTTTTTTAATAACATAAGTTATTGCGGACATAAAAATTATATGTATCGCAGTTTCAGATAGTGTAACTACCGTCGTTATTGTAGTTATATACTGCTATTTGAATTCGTATCTCTAATAACAAATAATAAAAAATAAATAAATTTTAAGAGTAAATTCATAATAACGAATACTAAAATAAATTAACGTTAACAATTTCATTAAGCTCATGTGTCATGGTGAGAAGAAGTTACAATTTCATTTAAAAGACGTCGGGATTCATGTAGTAAGAGTGTAAGACATTACGCACGTGATATGATAAAAAAAGGAAAATTACTCTAGTGACCACCGAAGTAATTGGGGATACTTATTTGAACCATTGAAGTATAAAAAATATCAATCACACCACCAAACTCATTAAATCAACCTATTTTGACCACCGCCGTTAAAAAATTAACGGAGGGGTGACGGAAGTAACATGTGGCAGTTAACATGACATTTTTAAAATTACATGTTTAGTCCCTGTTATTTACTTATTAAATCAATTTGATCTTAATTTTATTTTAATTAAATAAAAATCAATCAACCAATCAAATGATGACTTGTGTCATCACCCAATTGGATTAATTTAATTTAGTTTTAATTTATTTTTTTAATATTTAATATATTTTTTCCTCCAATCAGGTGGTGACACGTGTCACCACTTAGTTAAAAGGAAATTTAAAGAAGAAAACAATAAAGGCATTATGGTGGTTCAAACCAGGGATCAAGGGGATAAATTCCGAAGCTTTTACCATTGAACCAAGTGGTTCAAACCTGAGACCAAAGGGGTTAATCCCAAGCTTTTACCATTGAGTCAAAATGCTCTTAGTGAAATTATTTGCACCTTTTATATACATATCTATAGTGCAGCAAAAGTTAGGGAAAAAGAAGTAAAAATTGTTGAAATACGACTCGAACATAGATTACATAGGATGTGTACAACCAAACAAACATCCGATTTAATTTAAATCTGAAAACAATTAAATATTTGATTTTAAAAAATATTCGATTTAAAAGAAAAGAAATTCGATTTAAAATATTTGAATATTTTTTCCTTTTTTCATATTTAAATCGAATATTTAAATATGAAAAAGAAAAAATATTCGAATATTTAAATATGAAAGAGAAAAATTACGAAAAAGAAAAAATATTCGAATATTTTAAATCAAATTTATTTTTTAGATATTCGATTTAAATATGAAAAAGGAAAAATATTCGAATATTTTAAATCAAATTTCTTTTCTTTTAAATCTAATATTTAATAGTTTTCAGATTTAAATTAAATCGAATGTTTGTGTGATTATACACATCCCAAGTAATCTATGTTCGAGTCGTATTTCAACCATTTTTACTTCTTTTTCCCCTAAATTTTGCTGCATTATAAGATATGTATATAAAATTGATTTAATAAGTAAATAACATGGACTAAACATGTAATTTTAAAAAATATCCTATTAACTGCCACATGGCACTTCCGTCACCCCTCCGTTAATTTTTTAATGGCGGTGGTCAAAATAGGTTGATTTAATAAGTTTGGTGGTGTGATTGACGTTTTTTATAATTCGGTGGTTCAAATAGGTATCCTCAATTACTTCAGTGGTTACTGGAGTAATTTCAAAAAAAAAACATTACGCACGTGGGTGGGGACTTTATAATTTGTCCAATCTATAATGACGTCGAGAAAAGATCAACCATAATGATGAAAGAAAAATCTATGGCTCATATCAGTGCTTGAGCTGGTTAAGCAAATGGCGGGAGGGGATACTGGAACTGATGTCGAGCAGATTTTGCAGACAAAGCTGGATGAAGTCTCCCCCGAGTCTAAGGCGACGACACCGTCACCGTTCATTTTCAAGGCGCCCCGGGAGCTGCGTCGGGTAAATGAAGGAGCCTTCGATCCGCAGATCATTTCAATAGGCCCGTACCACCACGGCAAACCTCATTTGAAGGCGATGGAATTACACAAAGTCCGCTATCTACATAGCCTGCTCAAACAGGGCAGCAGCTTGGAATTGGAAAGCTACATCGCCGCCTATATGGAAATAGAACAAGAAGTTCGCAACTGCTATGCGGAACACGATGATCGGCTGAGCCCGGCAGAATTTGGGGCGATTATGGTCCTTGATGCGTTGTTTGTTGTTCAACTCATTTGCAAATTCACGGATCGTATATCGAGAGTAGTAGACGATGAAGACGATTACCTTTTCAAGCAGAATTTGAATCTATCTTTTATAGCGCAAGATCTGTTACTTCTTGAGAATCAACTTCCTTTCATTCTACTGCAAATGTACGCCGCCGATATGACTACTCCGGATGGATATAGTTTCGGAAGACAAGCTTTTAATTTCTTCTCATTTACCCAACCGCGACTAAGGATGCGATATAACGAAATCGGGGGTCCCGAGCATCTACTAGGCTTAGTGCATTATACTTGGATCCAGGTCCCCATGAAATATGTAGTGGATCGCAACATCTGTTTTCTAATGTATCACTTCAAATTAAAACAGCATGCTGAAGAAATTCGGAAGGATCTTGGCGTACGACAGACAGGGAAAGGAGAATGTGATTACATAAGTTCAGCGACGGAGCTGTCAGAGCGAGGAATCAGGTTCCGGCAAGGTGAGGGAAACTGCTTGTTTGACATCAGGTTCGAACACGGAACACTGTTTATTCCAACCTTGATAGTCGACCACGACACAGAGCGAATTATCCGGAACCTCATTGCTTACGAACAATTCAAGGATGATGTTACTAGCATCGTCATGGATTATGCTAGATTCATAGACTGCCTCGTCAACTATGCCGCGGATGTGGCTTTGTTATGTGACCACGGGGTAATCATAAATCGGTTGGGTAGCAACGAAGACGTCGCCAACATGATTAACAAGCTCAACAATTATGTTTATCTATCCACCAACAACTTCACTTACTCCCAAATATTCGATAGGGTGAACGAGCGTTGCCGACAACCATGGAACTTGTGGAAGGTGAATCTGAGGCAGACTTATTTCAATACCCCTTGGGATTGGGTTCTCGCTTCCATTGCTGCTGCCGCTCTCTTGCTCCTACTTAGCTTCCTGCAAACTATATTTTCGGTTCTCGCTTACTTCAAACAAGGTGCAAGTTAATTGTTGTTCATGCACTCCTGCTTTTATGCTCTTCTTTTGCAAGTTGAATGTTGTTCCTGCACTTTAATCTTAAATTTCAACCCCTATATCCTATATCCTATACCCTAAATTATGTAGTCGATAGACCTCGTCATCCGTGGTTGCTGAGCTCATTTGGTATCAAAAAATAAAGAAACACATCTCCAGAATTAATGTGCCAGAGAAAAAAGAAAACCTCGAAATCATGTGCCAGAGAAAAGAGTGTGAATTCATTTGTTTTGTACCAAAGCTTGCAATCACTGAACCAGCCATGTTGAGATCACCAAGAAAGGAATCATTGCTACCAGGCCGTAGTTCACCAATGAATCGACGTTTTCAGCCTTTTGAAATTTGTTGCAGAACGTAGTCCACGGACATTTTGAAGCACCTTCTTGACCCTGCAATAGTTGAACGTTCCCCTGCCGTAAGCTACAGGTTACATAGAGATTAAAGCAAGTGGATATCTGCAGAAGGGAAGGGTAAAAACAATCACCTCGGGGCTTATGTCGTGAGTTCCATCCCGGTCATTTGCTTCTTCTATCAATGTTGTACTCTCGGTGTGGTGTGCTGACTGATCCATAGACATTTGGGCTTTAAACCTGCTAGAGTTTCTCCTTGAAAAGGCTTTGTAGGCTGCATCGGTATGTATTGTTTCCATCACTGAGCCAAAGAAGGTTGTAACAGGTACCTAGATAGAAATAAACTTGGTTATACGATACTTCGAAGTTTGGTATTATGCATGGCAGTTCATCACGATAATACTGAAAACTGTACCAACAAGAATACAAGCAATAAAAAGTGCAGTTTCCATAGAAGGAAGTTTGAAATTTTGCACACTGCTCTCATGGCGCAACGCTAGATTCACCAACACGAGCGTATGGCTGATAATGACAAGCTCATTACCAGCTACAGGCACTTAAGCCTTAAATCTTCCTCACAACAATATTAGAGAAGTACAGAGAACAATCATACAAGGACGTATAGAGGCAAGAATATTAATATTGAAAGCAGATTCATGACCTCCGTACCTCCTCTAAACTCCTTTTGTATAGATCTTTGCGGTAGTATGCAGTAGACATCAACCAACTTGGATTGTAAGAACTAAAAAGACTACAAAACAACCAGAAAAACCAGAGTTTACTTTTTAGAGATGATGAAAATGCTTTGAGGAAGTGGCAAAAATGTCAAAAAGAAAAGCCAAGTTAAATAGATGAGGGAAAAAAGCTTCAATTGAAAAAAAGCACGCTAAACATAATTTTAAAAAGAAAATACTTAACACGAAAGGCTCATTAAAGTTTTAAGATGCTTCAGTGCAAAAAGCAAATATAGCTACCCTAGTATCATTATAAATTCCGAAGCTGATGTACCTGCTCAATGAGGCATTATCGTATATATTTAGCCTCTCAAAAAAAGCAAGGGTATAATAGGTGAAACGATCAACTACTGATACACCAACCTGCGATAAGTGAAGAATTGAATAAGAACGAGAACAAGTGTCTGTGTAACTGGGAAGCTAACCTACCAAAAACTCAATACCACTTACGTAATAGATACATCCATGCCCCCCCCCCCCCCCCCCCACACACACACACATGCCATTCAAAGGGTGATAAAATTAAAACAAATTCCTTGTATCACTTACATCAGAATCCAAGTGATGTGAGTACGAGTTTTCTCCTTTCATGCTACTTCCAATAGCCAAAACCCCAGGGGACTGAAGCTGCAAAAATAGAGAGCAAAGATCATCAATTTATTTAGCATCAGATCAGCAATCAGACAAAGCACATTATATTGCCTACAAACACAGTTGGAAGTTTCAGAATGCCGCATCATAAGTAAACAAAAATAGATCAGAATTGCACCAAAACAAGAATATCAGTGAGTTGATGAAACAAGCAAAAGGGAATGACTCCTAGGCAATAGATTGAATAGATCAGACAGATTTTCAAAAGATGTATTAGAAATGCAAATATATATGAAATATGTTGATCAGGAGGGGGATTATAATGTGTTTCAATGGAGCAAAATGACCATAATGAATCCACACCAATAACATATCAATACCGCAATGAATTTATTTGGAGTTAGAAGAAAACTGAATCTTTTGACAGTTCCACAAAAATAAATGATTGAAGAGCACCTTTCCTATCAGAAATGCATGCATTTATGGCTAAAAACTGAAAAACGTAATATTTGGAGAAGTAAAACTATATTTTATAGAGAAAAAACCTGATTGAAGAGAGTGGCCGCTTGACAAGTGTCCACCATTATCAACAACTCCTTGAATCTGAATTTGCATCATCATCAACAGCACGAGTCCATTTTTACATAGAAGTCACAACTATAAATCAGCAGTAAGGTGAATATAAAGCTAAACATAAACCAAGGTTCCTGCCTGCCCAGACAAAAATTCCAAGTCCATGACACAAACAGTAACTGTAAAAAGATAGTTCTCACAAGAAAAGGCAAATTCTGCTACTTATCTACCCTATACTTCAAAATTCTATGTTATGTGAGAATTTGTTCAAGAATTAGGTGGAAACTGGGACAGGTACATTTCCTCATGACCTCCAAAAGCCATACAACTAAACTTCCAATTCTATAGTTTTCATTTAGGAATATGTCAAAAGCAGGAGTTATAAGAGTACAATTTTCTCACCTGTGCTTTTCTTTCATCTGTTTCACAGCATCAGCTAAATCATGACTCTGTAGTTCCTCTGAGTCTTGAAACTTTAAAAACTCATCTCCTCCATGCCCAGTCATATAAAGAAGAATGTGACTGCCTTCATCACTCAAGAGACGCTTTGATCTTGGAACAGCAGTCTCATGACGTCCAGTTAAAACACGCAAAAAAATTTCTACTGTTACTTCATAACCTCGATAATCTACCTGAGTGATGACAATTTTCATACATTAGGATTGATAAAAAACAGAACACTACTTGAAAACCTCTCCAAGCACAACGTTCTACAATACACACACAGTGGAACGAACACCTGTGATAATCAAAGTTTGGTACCACGCATGTTAACACTAGGCTAGAACCAACTACTATCCCAATGAACCCCTTCCTCCCCACCCTACACATGCATGCACAAACAAGTCAAATAAGTAATTGGTCAGAAGGAACTAACCTCAACATTATCTCCATAAAGGTTAAGTCTATGGTTCTCGTTGTTGAAAACTTGAGCGGGATACTTGTTTCTAGTGTTGCAGGCCATGTCATCTGCAAGCATAAGTATTATCCTCTCATCAGGTATTCCTAGCCGCTTAACTGTCCTGCAAATCCACGTAAAGCAAAAAAGTAACAAAAAAAAGTTTAAATTATAGCAGGAAAAGAAATTAGGCAGGTGTTTGGTTACCTATACAAGGATAAGGTGTTGGCCATATGACGATAGTTAAACCTGAATGAGAAAAGCCATAAAATTAATTCAATTGACAATTTCAGGACTCTATCTTGTGCAGTGCACATACTTGAGTTTGGCATCAAATAATAGCAAAACTTGCACATTTTATGTTTCAACTGATCAAATACAGTAAGAGAAGGAATGTTAAACATAGTGTTGTGTGACCCTGTTCTAGCTTGGCTTCTCTGTTAAGTGACAGTAAATAAAAAGAGAGCATATATCTCGTGAGAAAAGTGAAAATTTGATTCAGGAGCAGGACCAGACCACTTCCATTACCACATATGGAACATGCATTTGCATTTGTATTGATGAACAAGAAGTAGAAAAGCATTCACCAAATCTCCATTATCCACGAACATTTCGAAATCATCAAATGGGGAATATCTCTCCCCAGCACATACAGAAAGAAGAAAGCTGCTAAACAATAGCTTCTATAAAGAAAATTGGAAAGCTGATAGTCAGTTGATTCATCCTTATTACCACTAGTTTAAGGTGTCAAAAAAAAAAAAAAAAAAACTTATGCAAAGAAACTAAGCTATTTTTGCCAAATTGAGGCAAAAGCACAGAGTTCAAACGCTCAAATGAATTACATATCAAAACAGCATAAAAAAAACACCCATCTTCTCTTAACTTCAGACCGGTTCCAATCATACAAAAAAATGAGTGAAAAAAAAGATGGGTTATCTTAATTATCCCCCAAAACTACATATGCACGATTCATTTGATCCTAAAACTCGATGAAAAGAAGAAAAAAAATGAATTAGGGAAATATAAAACAAAGTGTAAAAATTGAGGCTTTTATTACCAGAAACGAGATGTGCAAACTAAGACGGCCCAGTTGTTAGTATGCATGGCGGCTTCGACAGAAGACGAACTGAATGCAATCGAACTGTAGAGAATTAAACATGGTAATACTAATATACGCAAAACCAGTTTAGGGTTTATGGAAGTTTCCATCTTGAATTCCACCGGTTTTCTTTTCCAATGCACTAATCCATCAAAAACGAAACGAATGATAAATCTAATTTCAGAAATCTGCAGCAAAGCTTGAACCAGCAACGCCGGAGAAAGAAAAACAAAACGACGCCGTTACTATATTGTGTAAACGAATCTCTCTCTTTTTTTGGAAATTTTTAATCCCATGAACCTAATTTCGGTTAACTCAAAACCCGTTTAACCCTGTTTCCGGGTCCAACCCGAATCCGACTGCCCATAAAAAAGATTTTTAGGATAAAGTACGACAGAGGTCACAAAACTATGTTTTAATGATAGTTTTAGGTAATGAACTTTAAAAATATACAAAATAATCATTGAACTTTTCAAAAAGTTACAAAATGAATATCCCGTATACCGTGATGATTTTGTAACGGTTCAAAAAATTTAATAACAAGTTTATAATTTTTGAGAGTTCGTTAATTAAAACGACAATTTAAACATAGTTTTGAAGCCTCTAGTGTACTTCAAACAAACTTTTACCACATAGTTTTGCCTCAATAATATGAACAAAAATATCACCCTTCTCATGTCTCTTTCTATGTTCAATATTAAAAAAATTAAATTTTAAACCCTAATCCTAAATTGAATTTTGGAAGTTAGAGAATTGGATTAGATGGGAAATAATTGGCCTAGAAGATTGGACTGGAAATACTGCAAAATTTGGTACCTATTTGGTACTTCTCTGCTTTAATTATTTTCCATTGACAAAAAGGATGAGTTAATGGTACAACATAAGTTAAAAATTTAGACAAGTATGCTAAGAAGGGAACAAACACATTCCTCTTTGAATCAATGACAACTATATGTGGAAAGAAATTTTTTTGACAAATATTTCTAATGTTAAAGCAAGATTATTACACCTTAAGAATCATTCTCAGTTAACAAGGTTGGAACTTGGAAGGTGAATCTGCACCCTGGAAGAAGAGGTGGAAGCTATCCATTGCAGGAATCGGATTGGATTAATCCGAACGTGGCAATAAGAAACTAAAGCCTGTGTTCTCACGAATCAGTGGCGGCGGTTCGATGTCGGCAATGTCTATTTGTGTCATTGACTTTGATAGGTCATCAACTGAGAATGGTATGCTGCAAAATGATAAAAGTTGTGGAAGTCAGTTTAAGAACAAGTTCAGATCATTTCCGGGTGATGTTTTCAGTTAGCTTTCACAACAAGGTATCCCAGGTTGAAAGAAACAATGACATAGGTCAATAAAATCACCACATAGTGGAATGTAAATGCCAACCTTGAATCGTCATCCAGCAGGAAGGAATTGCTAACAGCATTGTTTGAATCTTCTGTCATCAACACTCTCATATTGGCTATTACCTAGATGTCGGTAAACGAGCAAAGTCATATTTAAACTATTGGATATCTCTTTAATCTGGGTTTAGAAACTGCATCTCTTGAAACTTACATCCGGGGACACACTATGCGTGCCATACTTGTCGTCCCAATACATCGTACTAATACGATACAGCTGCTGTATACTAAGGACCTGCAGGTGGAAAACGATGTTTGAGACTTGAGATTCAGGGAACATTTAAAACATAGAGATAGTAGTATCTGATTTTATGTTACATTTGTATTACTTACAGGACAAAGATCTTGGCTTATTTCATCCAGTGTTTTCTTAGACTTTTGATGTATTACCTAAATCAGAAACAGATAACAACGTTATGGGTGCACCGCTTCTTTTATTGTTATAACAAGAAATGGAAAAACAGATTGAAAGTGTTATAAGAATGGGAGCATACTAGAAAACCAATGGCCTGCCGTATATGCTTGAGTTCATCCCACGCCAAACCTGCATACTGTATTTATATATCTATCAAGTTCTGCAAGTACAGATCTTAGAACCAGAAAGCGAACTCGGAGGCAGCTAAAGGTACCTCATCGGTTGCCTCATAACACCAGTGTTCGAGTTCAGCTAATCCAGCTTTTACATATTCACCATTACTGAATGAACAGCATTCTCTCCTCAACAAAAGGCTGCAACAGAACAATGTATTGATATGCCGTATGAAAAGTTTTCTGTATTCAGCGGAACTAAGTATGAAGCATTAAATAGCAGTATGAGCTCTAACCTGTTGAATAGTTGAACATTGATAAATGAGAATATCTGTGTAAACACCTTACGGACTAAGAACGGTGGTACCTGTAAAGGGGATCAAACAACATGAATCCTTAGGAAAAAGCTGGTCAATCATGTACCGCAGTGGTAAAAATATGAATACTCTCAGACTCGCCATAACTAAGTTCAGCTTGGAAATTTGAAAGTAAGCTTTATGCAGAAGACAAACTATAGATATGAATAAAGAGGGGCGGGGGATGTTTAAACTAACATGATTTTCTTTCAATGTATTCAAGAAATTTCCAAGGCTCTTCACAATCCCTTGCCAGTGAGCAATCAAAGCCTGCTGGCCTGCAGTGTTAGCAACTGATCTTGATCCTCCCTTGACTAAGCTTGCTCTGGATGTTCTTGGTGCCTATATCATTGTATCCATATTATTCATAAAAGTATTTCTGTTTATTTCTTTGGATTATTGTCTTCACTTAATCTAATTCTTATATATATTACCTGGATGCACAATCCGAGCAATGGTGAAATTTCTTTCTTCAGATTATCTCTGATCATTCCATATATCTTCTCCACATATGCAGTAAGCTGTTGCTTAAAAAGCAAGGCTGGGTACTTGGCTTCAACTTGCCGTAAATTGTCCACCCCACCGGTGATGCCACCATTAATCAAGGCAAGATTGACACCTTGTGGAGCTCCACGGAAACTCTTCAAGAAAATAACAGCAACACATGGATTAGTTGCAGAAATGAAATTTCCTGAACATCGTGACTTGGCATTAGTGAGAAAGCTTTTACCTGAGTCATTCGCCCAAACAAAGTAGCTGATGACGATCGACGTCTTTGTGGAGTCATTCCAGCAGCACCGGTAGCTTTCAACGTGCGCTGGAGTAGCAAGAGAAGTGTGGAGGCATTGGATAACCAATAAGCCAAGATGTCATTATTATCCGGTGTCTGAAATTCATATGCCAACAACAAGCTCAAGAATATGAGGTTTCTAATCATATCTTATAGAAAAAGCTAGTGAGTGAAAATTTGATATTTCAACCTCAATAGCATTGCCAATAGTCTGAATGATCCGATCAAAGACACTCGTTCGCTCAACTTCAAATGATCTCCATTGCAAAAGACATTTATATATGATACAAGCTGCAATAGGTCTTTTGTCTGCATAGCCTAAATGTTGTGCGATACATCGAATGAGCAACTCCTGGTTTTCCTGTTGTTTCTCATTTAGAGATTTTTGTGGTGTCTCCTCCACTTCACTTGGATCTCTACTGTTCATTGAGCTGCTGTGAAGATCCTGTCAAATCCATTGATCAACATGAGAATTTAGACAACAAAGAATACCATCCACTGTTTTCCCTTTTTTTTTTCACTCCTCTTCATGGTGATCATAGTGTGAAGTTATAGCAGTGTTTACTCACAATGGGTGCCCTTGGTTCTAGATGCCCACTTTCAGAACCTCTCTGCCAATCATTAGACAGCAGGTAAATCTCCTTAGTCTTTTGAGGCAATAAAAGTTAAAACGAAAATATACCGAAGCTCATTATTCTAAATACCTGCAAAATCGATCTCGAACGTCCTGAAAGGAATTTATTAGGAGTCATAGATACAGCCTGTTGCCTTAGTACTTTATTCTCCGATTCTATATTACCGAGCTTCTCTTCTAACCTGGTTTCAAGTAACCATGTCAGCAAGAGTTCAGTGCGGTGGTGATATATGGAAGTGTGCAAGAACTTCAACAGTATAAAACTCATATATTATATGTTTTGACGAAAAATGAGCATTTATAGTAAACTCGAAAGGCAAATTATTGTTCATACACTACCTACCCTCTCATTGCGTCCTGGAGTTGTTTAACTTTTTTTTCTGTTTCTTCCAATTTTTTTGCACTTTCTTCACTTGACTCTTTGAGTTCATTGTATTTTTCTTCCGCATCATCTGCTCTCTTTTTTTCTGAGTCCAATGTAGCCTGTTGAACAGCAATGTCAAAATCTTAAGCTATTATTTTTCCGAGTATATATATATTCTCTTAGAGGAAATTGTTTATGTTCTATTGCTTATCCATTAAAAGAAATTAAGTAACTGAAAAGTAGACCTTTATACCTTTAGGGTCTCCAATTCTTCTGTTAAAGATTCAATTTTCCCTGTATCTTCAACTAAAACTTCTGTCTCTTGAACAACCGGAGGTGCTTCTTCGACGACTATCTTTGTGTTCTCCCGTTCTTTTTCAAGCATTTCATTGGCTTCATCGATTGTTTTCTGCATTTCTTGCAATTGACTTTGCAGTTTCGCTATCTCCTGAGCTTTTGCTTCTTCTAAATCAGTCTGCATAAATGGTTCCAATGCTTTCCATGAACATATATAAAAAAAGCAACATAGAATAAAAATATAATCTCTGAAGATTCCAGAACACTTAAAAACTAATGCAATTCAAGAATGTTGACGTTGAATATGTTTCGAGATACATTGTTGCATAGACCACAGCCAAACAACTTCCTATGGAACTGTCATGTTTCATGTTTTAGCAGTTCTCTACTGAAAATTATCAATCTGCAGAATTAAAATTATTACCCTTAAACGCTTCTCGAGCTGCAAACGCCATGTAAGTTCCTCCACATTCTTTTCAAGCTTGTCCTTTGCTTCTTTTAGTGCACCTGTCTCCCTTGCAGCCTTCATAAGAACCAAAGAAAAATGGAAAGCATTAATACAAAGAACTGAATTGCATGTCCGATAAGCTTATTGAGCAAAACACAGATCAGTTGATTAATGATGTTACATCTATGACAACATCACTTTAAGACATCAATATGAAACATCAGTTGTTGGACATAGTGAACACAAAAAGATTCAAAACCTACTAGATAAGATAGATTATTTGAAAGAAAAAAATTTAATAAGGCTATAAAAGAAGATAATCCAACACAGACCATTTTGAGCTTTCTAAGCTCTTTTCTCGCAACTCTGCCCCTCCACCTGGTTTGTGTCACTATACATCCTCTTATGAGCTTCTTATAATATGTGGCAGCTCTACGACAGCGCCATTGAGCCTGCAATGTTTCATTTATCCAAATTTAAACAAGGACTACTCTGAAATGGATTGACAAGCAACAAAATTTTCAGGTAACCTAATATGACATAGAATATAACCTGAACCATTGTTGCAGCTTTGTTTAAATTCCTGGACCCGAGTTCCTTACGAGCAGCCATTGCCCTTATACCTGTCTGTATGACAAGGGCAGATACATGAAGTTTCTTATAGGCTTGTCTAGATTGGTACTGTCTCGTGTTCTTTTGAATTTTCAAAGCTGCAGACTGACTTCTCTTGTTACCATAAACTTTGCAAGCCAATCTTCCTACAGATTATGCATAAGGTAGTTGATTAACGACAAGATGCTACCGAAAGCTGCCAAAGCATACACTAAAAGACTGAGCTCATTCCCGTAGATTTCTTTTTAACACTCACCTCTACATATAGACTGAAGATCAACAGTGGCCTTTCGTATTGCAAGGAATCTTTTACGAGATATATGAGTGCAAATTCGCCGCTGTATAATTTTGGCAGCAGCACCGAGTACTTCTGCCCTCTTTGCATCTAATTCTGCCATCTGACCAGCTCTCAAAAAGACCTTGGTTATGCCTATCTGCAAAAACCATTTAGAGGTCAATTGATGATGCTTCCTACTACAGTATTACAAATACAAAGTACTAATGTATGCAAGTTTTGGTTCCTAAAGCATATAGAGAAAATGCTAAAGGACATATGTGAAACAATATAACAGTTCCAACAATTGCATTAAATTTGTTGTATTACCTGATATCCTTTAAGTCCAGTCTTATCCAAAATCTTTTGGCACGCAACCTTTTCATCGTAGCTGCTTACGGATAATATCAGGAGAAGAGTATTGACAATATTTTTTAATTGTAACCATCAGAGTGCAACTATAAAGTTTTATGTCAGTTAATCGGAATTTTAAACTATAAGAGAGCACTTACTTTCCTTCCAAAGCCTCGGGATAAAGAATTCCAAATCGGTTAATGAATTCAAAGAAAGCTCTGCGAGTTGGATATCCGGCCATACTGATTCTGATTGCCTCTAGAACACCCTACAATACCAACTTCTAGTTAAAAGGAAATACATTTAAGCAACAACATTGTTTTTGCAAAACCAGTTCTAATCAAATCATAAAATAAGAAATCTGTACTCACGCCACAGCGAAGTTGTTGCATGACATTGACATTCTCAAATATAGCAGGTTTAAGTTTGTTGTTCGGCTTTACACATCGGATGTAGTGAGGTTCCGTGGAATTTAATGTTTCCATTAGAGACTGTAGTTGTAGCTGCAGCATCATTTATCAAGAAAGTGTTAATCCACAATTTCCTACGGAATATAACTAGTTATATGAGGCTGTGTAAGAGGTGAATTCAATCAATAGAAGGGACTCAACCAAAATCCTGAGACAAACATAAAAGCAAAACTACCTTAAAACGAGAACCGATTGAGGAAAACTTGGATGATTTTGATGTTTCTTCTGGAAGTGGAGGGAAAAGGCCTGCTACAAACGAACATTTGGACGCACTCAACAAGTCTTGATGTTCAGGTACCACATAATCCTTGTTTTTGTCCAGAAATTGATCAGATTGGTATAGGACCTGGAAAAGAATGTTGTTAGAAATCATTTAAAAGTGACATATCAGCTCCAACTCTTTACTCGTAAACACTTTACTAATGGAACATACGTCTCCAGCATAATGAGCAATGGTGAAATCAGTGCGAGACAATTTCGGCTTAATGAATCTCTTGTGGTTCTTAAACGTCTGATAAAGCTTGTTTGCAAAAGTTTCATGAGTTGATTTCGGGAACATACTGAAAAAATAAAGTATAGTTAACAAGACAGTAATTATGCTTTTCATCAACTAGCAGCTTAAACTGAAGTTATGTAATGAATTACAGATAAATTCTTTGAGAAGTAGAAATTTTTTGAAGCAAATACATGAAAGAACAATATTATACCAAGCTTCATCTAGAAGAGCTATAATCCCTCCAGGTTTCTGCCAATATAAGATGAAAAAAAAATCTCTTTAAGTAAAATAATGAACAATAGAAATGAAAAAAGCAATGGTCAACATGCATGATGTTTAGGGGTTAACCTTTTCAATAAGGTCCAGGACATCCTGATTATCGACAAACTCGATGTAGCTCCAATTGATCTTCTCTTTCGTGTACTCTTCTTGCTCCATCTTAAACACATGCTGAAGAATATATATACCAGAAACACTTAATTTATAGTTTCTGATTGCAAAATAGATGAAATGGCCGACATGATTTAAGACCTTACCTGATTGAAATGCTGTTGCAACTTCTCATTTGTGAAGTTAATACAAAACTGCTCAAAACTGCACAGTGAGATACCGTGAAATGAAGTCACAAGACTGCTTAACTGATTAAAAAGGTAGTTTTCTGCAATATCTTGAATACAATAGTCCATATTTATATAAAGGATACAACCAATGAGCATACCTGTTAGCCTTAAAGCTTTCGAAACCGTAGATGTCGAGGACTCCTATTAAAAATTTTGAGTTTGGATCTTGTCCTATTGAACTATTAATTTTATCCACCAGCCTGCATACAAGGAGATGCAACTTAGCATTATCTCAACATCGTAAATTATTCTGCTTTGCCTTATCCTATGAGATTATCTCATGTTGAAGCTTCTCACCAGTCGAACAATCGTGAATAAACTGTTTTAGCCAATCCATCCCTGCTAAATGTAGCGCTTTGAGGATCAAGGCTTCTCTTTATAACCTCCTCGGGTGTAACCATAACACGCTTACACAATGCATCTTCTAAGGCCTTAGCATCACACCTGAAATGAAGTGACACTCAATAATTAAACAAATATGAAAGTGAAGATACCAGAAAAATTGACCCTGTGACATGAAGAAAAAGCACATACATGAGAAGCTCTGCTGTTGTTTTCAGATGGAACTTAGCCTGGTCATCTTTCGGAACTGATGAATCAGCTTCCTTTCCTTTAGTGAAAACAATGTTTCCAAGATGAAGAATTGCAGCAACAACTCTGAAAATGGCTTCCTGAGAAAGAAAGCGGACTGTCATTCCTCGTTTTTAATCATAAAGCAGCTGAATAATTTCAGCTTGAAGAGTTATACCTGATCCTTGCCACTAATTCCGACAATATCCATAGCTCTCCGTGTCTCAAGATACTCTTGGGCATCACTTACACCGACCAGTTCAACGCACTTTGACTGGTTAAGATAGTGATAGTTTTGGGGGCTTCCCAACTTGTACTTCTCAACTTCCTGCAAATGATAGTAACTTAAGCCCCGAGGTAAAAAAAAAAGGACTAATATTCATCAGTAGTCAGATGATCTCACAAGAAGCCGGAAAAATACCTCATGTGGTGCAGCACAAAGAAGATAAAAACAGTGGTAGTTGCGCTCGGGATCGGAAACTTGGCAAACACGAGATCTTTCTAGAAGGTAAGTTCTGATGGCAGCTCCTGATATTCTTCCATGCTTATCAAATTGGATCTCAACAAATTTACCGAAACGACTGCAACAGCATTAGTATTAGGAAATATCAGTGTCAAACCACATATTGTTCTATATAATGAACATTAAATGCTATTAGTCATCAGTTGGATACAAAAAAGAAAATCAATATCCTTCCCTGGAGTTATTTCCTTTCAAAAGTGTCTTACCTCGAGTTGTTATTTCGAACAGTTTTAGCATTGCCAAATGCTTCAAGAACTGGATTAGACTGCATTCAGGTAGTATAATGCTCTTATCAGTTATCGTGCAAGAAATCTGGGAGACATATGTTTGATGGATGTAATATGAGTTAAAGTTATCGCTCATACTTCAAGAACTTGTTGTTCAACTGTCCGTCCTTCGGTGGCAACTCGACCACCTAGATAGGCAAGGTATCGCATAAGCATCTTCGTGGTCTCGGTTTTACCTGCTCCACTTTCACCACTAACCAGAATTGAATTGCTTTTTCCTTCATGAACCATGGCCCTGATTGAAGTTAAGATAATTCTTCAAAAACTTGTTCATCGACTACCAAAAAAAGCATAAAGTAAGGAAGAACAACAATAACCTGTATGCAACATCAGCAACCGCGAAAACATGAGGACTTAGTTCCCCAAATGGGGCTCCCTTGTATTGTTGCATCATATGAGAACCATAGATGTGTGTCAATTTTTGGAATGGATTAATAGCAATTAATATATTTCCTGTATATGTCTGCCATCACCAGTATGTCAAATATTAGTATATATGTATATAGCCAAAAAAAAAAAACCTGAAAAAAGTAAAACTAACAGTTGTGATTACATCAGGGGAAGAGAAAGCTTACATAAATTTCATTGAGTTCATATCTAGTACCCAGATTCTGCAAAACTCCAGGTTCATGAAGATAAGATAGCTTTGTCATGTCATCAACTCCACCAGGAGGAGCTTCCATGTCTTTCGGATATATTTTCGATAACTTTTCAGTGATCTTAAAGTTAACCAACATGACAATAGTTAATCTCAGTTCAAGGAAAACCCAAGTAACATGCATTTTACTTAACACTAAAGCCTATATAGATTCTTTCATTTTTCTTCAAACACATATTCGAACATGATTACAAGAGTATGTTCTTCCAAATATATAAAAGAAAACTCAGAAAACTACAAAAGTACCCAAGTCGGACATATACTCGAATACATGACACGCATCCCAAATCTAGGTAAGATAAGTCAGTTAATATAGGTAATGAAACATACTGTTTTCCCATTAGAGGTCTTAATCTGGGCATCTTTTCCGGTAATTTTCGAAACCACCCCATCGATCCAAGATACATCTGGGTCTTCAGCCCAGACATGAGAACCAACAGTGATATTTACAGTTGCCTGTAATAAAAGCATCAAGACCATTGTTAACATTATGCAAAGAAATTTTTTCATATAATAACAGACATTCATAATGTCAACCGAATCAACACTTTTAATGGTTCATTCCATATATATATATACACACATACAGGATTAACTTTTATCAATTTGTACGAATAATTACAAAAGGTATCTGTCACGCATGAGAGAGACGGAACATTAATCACACATCAGAAAATAAATGAAAGTTCTTGGGATATAAAAACAGTAATGATGCAAATTGAGTACTATTCGAGGTTCAGATTACCATTGTTAAGCTCTCAATCCAAAGCCTGGCAATGCATAGTTATCTAACACGAAAAATCAATGGAATCATGGCTCGGAAACAAACTCACTTCCCTAACCAAAACTTTTGATGTCAACCCAAAGTTAAAGATCAAAAAAGGAAACAACCCAGGTTGCCAAAAAGGTTGATTTGGTTGCAAGAAAATTAAGCTCCAAAACAAAATTAAGACGCCCCCAGTTTCTTGAAAAAGAAACTGCAATGCAAATGTAACTAACTTCTGGGGAAAATTGGAGAGACAGAGAGAAAAGAGTGGTGAGTTATTTGTTTTGTATGGAAGTGAATGATGGGTTATTGAGAATCTGACATTGTTCAATAATACCGTTAAGTTCGGTTTTTCTTTCTTCTTTTTTTCCTTTGCATTAGCGCCAAATTCGTGGTTCCTATCCAAGTCCTTTTATTTTTCGTTTTCTCGCTCTAAAAACCAAGTAAATTGCTTAATCTCATTGGAATATTTATGATGATTTACAGACAATGAAACCATAAATTTCTGCAATTGCACTTACGATTGGTCTGTGCACCTATGTTGCACTTATGAAGACAATCCTATTGTATTTTTCAGTGTCCCTATTTATGACCTTACACTAAAAAAATTAAGTTTAGATTAATGTTTACGGTTAAGGTTTAAGGTTAGAGTTTAAAAAATTGTAGATAGAGTGTATTTTTTTAAGGTTTATGGTTTAGAATTTAGAATTTAGGATTATGGCTTATAATTTAATTTTTAGGATTATGGCTTAATTTTTAGTGCACCTATGTTGTACTAAAAAATTAAATTCTAAGTCATAACCTAAATTCTAAATCTTAAACCCTACGCTCTATACCTTAAAAATACACATTACCCCAAATTCCTTAAACCTTAACCATAAACCTAATTTTTAATGTAAGGTATAAATAGAGGCACCGAAAGGGGACCAAAATTTTTTATTTACAAGTACGACAAAGATACGACAAATATAAAATAAATTTTAAATCTAAAAAATATATGAAAAAATCATAGTAAATCATGTGAGTACGTATGACATCACACATACTCATGTATTTATAATTGAACTATGTAAGCAAAAGAAATAGGAAAAGAAAGAAGAAAGACGAAAATAGGGTGAAAGAATAAAAAAAAGAAAAGAAATAAAGATGAAACTCAATATATATACGAGGAGAATGGTAATTGGGGTATATACACGTATCAGTTACACGGTACAACTTTAGATTAAATTTTTTGTGCTTCATAATTTTGCACTAACTGATTGAAAATAGTTTATTTATGAAAAAACTACACACGATGAGAATGGTAATTGGTGCATTGGTTTCTCACGAAGTCTAGGCGTATAAAGTCATTCGAGGGGAGTCTCTTTCCCTCCAAAGCAATCCGATTATGAATAGGGATTAGGGATGGACAAAATTCGACTCGAAGAAATCAAATTATTCGACTTGATTCGAGGTGAAAAAAATCGACTCGTTTTGACTTGATTCAAAATTTTATAAACTCGACTCGATTCGAAAAAATTTCAAATAAAGTTTAAGTTATGAAATGGAAATTCGAATAACTCAAAATTTTTTAGAAATTAGTTTATCAGTTTTAATATTCGAGTCAACTTTGTCAATTGTGCATGATATATTATGTATATCACACGTAAAAATATAAGCATATATATATATATGTATTATATATGCATATAAAAAGCCGTTAAAATTGGAATCAATATGTGCACCGCTCTGCCTTAAGTATTATATATATATATATATATATATATATATATATATATATATATATATATGTGTGTGTGTGTGTGTGTGTACAATTAAATTTGTACAAAGCTCGAAAATTCGACTCGACTCGAATTTTATAAACTCGACTCGATTCGGGGAAAAATTCAAATAAAATTTAAATCGTAAAATAGGACTTATAAACTCGAATAATTTAAATTTTTTGACTCAACTCGACTCGATCAAACGCCCAACCCTTATTATGGATGCTATCAAATCTTTGTTTGCGTGTCCGGTGTCCCAGTCTGTTAGAGAGGTTTTTTTATGCACCTCCGGCATTTGTGAGGGAGTTTTTATATCTCCAACATTAATTTGAGTTTATCTTTTCTGTATTGATAAAAAAAAACTACACACGAAATTAGTAATTCTTTTTTTTTTGCAATGTTTGAAAACTCACACTCACGTCATTAATTTTACTTCGAAATGATAAATGGATAATGTTAGTGATTATAATATATCTTTTCAAACATTGATAAGTAAATAAAAAACTACTAAAACATTAATGATTTATTGTTTAATTTATCATTTCTTTTTGACATAATGTTAAATCTAACTTTCAACTTTTTTATATTTTTTATTAACCGAAAAATATTTATTTTTCTTTTTTTACAGGGTGGAGATAGGTAACTGACTAACTGTCGCCCAAAATATATTTTTTTTATATAATTCTTTTAAAAAATAATTTATTTATAAACTTGCCACTTTTAAATGTTTATGTTTTATTCTTTAACTTAAGTTCTAACTCTGTTACTGGATGTATTTTTCTTAATAAAAATAGGATGTGAAAGTAAGGATTAGTGGTGATTGCAAAGGCTTTCGAGTCGAATTCAGTCAAAGCGTAAACATTGTCATACATCCGGCCCGTACTATATATTTTGCGTTGGTAATTAAAAGTAGGGTAAACTATTGTAGAAGTCACATATGTTTATACTAAGTACAAAGTTAGTCACCAAATTTGAAAAATGACCAGTAAGGTCCCAAACGTTATCGGGACGTAAACTTCTAGTCACTCAGCCGTTAAATCTAAACGGAAGGGTGATCTGACACAATAAAAAATGATAAATTACTTAAATAGTCCCTAAACCATTACTTAACTTGTATTTTAACCACTGAAATAAAAATAATTTATATAATTTCACATTTAATCCTCTATATTTACAATTTTTTTAATTCTTTACCCTCCACTACTCCCTACCGCTATGAGGCCTTCGATCTTTTCACATTTAATCCATTCATTGTATTTTCCCTTTATTTCTTTTACTTTTGGAACCTGAGAATTATGAGACATTTGAATAATACACGAAATTTAGTTAGATACAATTTTTAGATAAATAATATTATTAAGAAAACCAGGAAGAAGGGAATGAACATCTCAAACCAAAACGATAAATATAAATGAAATAAATCTTCTGCACATTCTTGAATGAAACTAATCAGCTGCATATATCAAAGATGCAAAAACTCTCAGAATTTATGACGAGACACTAGGAGTCTGCGGCAGTAGATTGAAGATTGGTTTTATTGTCTGTAAAACCTGTTGGTGCATAATCAAATATGTTCCTAATTTGACTTACATAGACTAGTCTATGCCAATGACTGCTGATGGCAAGTCTCAGTTACGCCTATAGCTTACATCACTCAACTTGATGGTCAACCACTACGGAATTGTTCTTGGTTTGAAATTGTATATGCAATTCAAGTGCTTACAGTGTAGACAAATCTAGCTCTCATTATATATCAATCTGAACTGGTATTTCATGCTTTGCAGAAAACATTAAGTGAATATACTGAGAAATTATAAATATAGAGATTAAATGTGAAATTATATAAATTATTTTTATTTCAGTGGTTAAAATACAAGTTACGTAATGGTTTAGGGACTATTTAAGTAATTTATTATTTTTTATTGTGTCAGATCACCCTTCCGTTTAGATTTAACGGCTGAGTGACTAGAAGTTTACGTCCCGATAACGTTTGGGACTTTACTGGTCATTTTTTAAATTTGGTGACTAACTTTGTACTTAGTATAAACATAAGTGACTTCTGCAGTAGTTTACCCTTAAAAGTAAAAACCTTAATTGAATAGATTTCTTCGATAAAAAAAATTAAATAAATTTCTTGTCATGATTATTGGAGGAGTAATAACGAGTTTAATATTTTAATATTATAAGGGTTAAAATATTAAATTTGAAAAATATAATAATTTATTAGGTATTTAAATTTAAAATTTAAAAAATAATGTCCAATTAGTTTAATATTTAAATAAGGGTCAATGTCGACTATTAAGGGGAGCACTATGAGTGACTACTCAAAATCCAACCAACCTAGAGCACCTCAAAATTAATAATTTTTTTAATTTACCAAATGAATAAATTAATCTAACATTAAAATTTAATTTTTTTAAAAATTTAAATTTCAATTCTTTTACCAAATTTAATTCCCTCTTTATTCTTCTTCAATCTAACAATAAAAATAAATAAATGATACAATATTATTCAAAAAAAATTGTATTCTTTAAAATCAAACTCCATATCATATCCACAATTCAATTCCTACAAAGTTTCTTAACAAAACAATGAAAATAATGTGTTAGACAAAGTTGAATCATGTTTCTATAGTTCATTGATGAAATATTAAATTAATTTTCAAAGTAATGAAATATGTTTTTGCTCTATGAGAATTTACTTTTTAGTTTTCGCTCGAGGCCTCAATAATATCTAAGACTACTCTACTAAAGACTTAAATTGTTATTAGACTAAGAATTTTGAGAACACAACATCATCATTCTTTGGTTCAATCTTACTTGATTAAATATTTAATAAATTATTATATTTTTTAATTTAAATACTTATTTTTGTAGGGGTCAAAATACTATTGAATTAAAATTTATCTAATATATAAAATTTATAAGAAATCAGAACCATTTTAGGCCCCAATATAGCTCCGTGAAGGGGTGTTCATAGTTAACTGTTGGTTAACCATTAAGAATAAATCCCTACTTTTCTATAAAGTCAAAAAGGACTTTTTTCAAGCATTTCTTTTTGCGTGCTGTAACATAGTAATTATCTTTTCTCAATTAGGAGAGATGGCTGAGTGGACTAAAGCGTCGGATTGCTAATCCGTTGTGCGAGTTATTCGTACCGAGGGTTCGAATCCCTCTCTTTCCGTTTCGGTATTTTTAGGTATATTCTCTATGCATGTCCCCTTTAATTGCACTAAGAACATATAATTTTTACACTAAAAACATAACTTATAGGTTAATCGTTATAGTATTTTGATTAACCGCGAACACCCTCCGCCACTGTCCTTGAGTAAAGTTTTGAATTTGAGTTTGTAGATAGAACACAACCTTTCATAATATTTAAGCTATAAAATTTAAAACTTAAATCCCCAAGTCCTAATACCTTAAAATCTAAACCTCAAACCTTAAATTCTAAATTTTAACCATAAATCTTAAATTCTGAATTTTAACCATAAATCTTAAATTTTATCCCTTACGACCTAAACCCTAAACTACAAGCTTGCGTATATATTTTCCTTGGTTTTATTTAGAAATCCGACCCGATTTCGTATATAATAACTTGTATAACTAAATACCGGACATGGGAAAATATTAGACCAAAAAAGAGTTCATAGAGCTGGGTGCAAGCAAAGGGAAAACAAGAAACTCATAGTTTTCATATGCAATCTCTGCAAATGACCATCAAAATTCATCCACTGAAACATGGTCCAAACAGAGTCATAATAATAACCAAATTAAAAAGTGAAAGACACAAAATTAAGCAAAGTTGAAACATGAGACCCTACAAATTTACATGTTAGATTACCATAAGATGCAGTGTCTCACACTCGAAAAACATAAGGCTTTTTCCTAGCACTTCTTTTTTTATTGCATCGGGAACAAGTTCCTTCAGCAAGAAAACTTCGTCACTTCCGTATTTGCGTACTAAATTTATCTTCGATACTCAATCACCTAAATCCGATGATAAAACAGACCCGTAGGTCGAACCGGCATTACCTTTCAGTTCCCATCATCGTTTGCTTTTAAGTAGAGGGTTTCACCCCCATCACCACCCTGACCTCCAGAGCTTCCTCCACGGCCTTCAGCTGACCCGGCACTCCCGATATCTTGCTTGCTTCCACCTGCCATTGGCCTGCCAGCATGCATCCCTTCACCTGAAGTACCACGTCCGAAATTAGGAAACCCTCCGGCCCCAAGTGCTCCACTTCCACCTGCAGTGCTAGACTCAGTTTGCAGCATGTGAAGGCCTGTGCTTCCACCAGAGCTCATGCCGAGCTGACCGTGCAAAGCTTGCTGTTGTTGCAGTGCGGAAAATGGTTGCTGAGCATACAACATCGAGGACCGTGCAGCCATAAGTGATTGTTGGGTCATCTGTTGAGCTTGTTGGTGTTGCATGTAGTGTCCAGCTCCAGGCTGCATAATACCACCAGATGGAAACTACAAGCAATTGACAAAGACAAGTCAGCAAATGTACCACTTGAAAGATATCTGGTGAAATTTTAATGTGAAATGTGTTTAAATTTAAAAAGAAAAAAACTGTTTGAGGGATCTAGAAACGGGGTTAGTACCTGCGTATGCACGGTGGGCGGTTGGGGTTGAGAATCCGCAATTGCAGCCAGGTACATGAGGTTCCTCTGCAGCCTGGCTTGGTTCCTGCAACAACCGGAGTTGGTTAGTCAAGAACCTTGGCTTTAATACCATGTTTTGCTATTGATAGCTACTTTAGTAGGATTTCGTATTTATCGAATAACACTTATTTTCCGAACCTCTTGCTAGAAGAGAAGAAATTCAGGAACAAATTAGCAATGCAGTTAAAAGTTGGATAGATATTAAGCATCAGATTACTAGCAAATATCATGCATCAGACATTAGAGATTAAAAAGTACCCGGTTAGAGACCATAAAATTAACACTTACTCAGCACATTCACCCAATTTCCCGGAATTCTGGCTCTCGACAATCTTTAAGATCAATGACTTGTTCTCATCAAGATACTGCAAGCATTAAAACGAAGTCATTGAACAAATTAAGAAATATTTTAAAAATAAATCGGAGAGAAGATGCAGTCAATACAGCTTTAGAATCTTAGTGGAAGTTCCTTCGGGACATAAAACAACCTAACTACCATTTTGATCCAACAGAGTATAATGCTCATTAATAACAGTAACAACAACTCCGACAGAAGTAAGAAAACGAACAGAGGATTATCTCGAAAACGTAACCACATCTAAGTATCATAGGATTTACCTTAATCCGAAAGCCTGATTTCATATGACCAACTATACAAGAAAGCAAGAACATATTTGCATACATTAATAAAGATTCCTTCTGACATGCATGCTTCATCCAAACAACTAGTAGGATGCTGTGTTAGTTTCAGAAAGATTTAGGTAGAAAGCGTGTCGTGTATCCGGGAAACACATTAAAACATATGAAAGCATATAGAAAGGACCGCCAAGAAACGATTATCGATATAGGACCACATAAACCAGCAAAGGACGTATCAAAAGGCCATTGTGTCAAATGGAACTGATGGAGGACCACTACAAAAAAGCATTAAGAACTAAAGTCATGGGCCCTTAGAGCACTGAAGTGACAAGAATGCAAAACTTTTCCATGCATAACAATTCGAATCCGAACAAATTTATCAGTATCAACAAGAAAATAGTTCATATTAGTAATCCCCAACACCTATATTCCCCTTAGAAACTCCAATTAGAACAAATCCTCACTATATTACCCAGTAACTCGACATCTCCGACTCGACTAACGATTGTTAAGATACAAGGAATTCCCAATGAATAAAATCTTCATATTGTGTGCACTACATAGTTAATAAATCATACATCCAATGAAGAAACTTCCTTCGACATTCCGAAATAGGCGAAGTTTCTTCGAGGATTAATCGATATCGAATCAATTCATTACAAAAAAGGAAACTGAAATAAGAACAACTAACATCAGAAAGAACCAGAAACACAGTATAACAAGTGAACTCTAGGATTAAGAATCACAAGCTGTTAAATTGCTGATCAGTAAAAAGAAATGATAAAACACATATGAACCCTAATAACTGGAAAAACAAGTCCCAAATCCAAAATGACAAATGCACAAACCCATATACCAAATGCCTGCAAATTTCAGCATGAAAACAACATTAAAAACTATACACATAGTAAACTACTAATTACCAGCAAAAATTCCTCCTTGAAAAACATAAAACTCAAACACACAAAACAAAAGGAGAAAATCAATAGCTTTTTTACAAGCAATAAAAAGAAGAATGAATGCAGCTTCTTCCATTAATTTTCACTAATAAAAGGAAATAAGAATGAGAGCATAAAGAATAATCACATACATACATACATACATACATACATACATATACAAACTGATCAAAAAACAGATAGAATAGAAGGAAGGAAGAAAGAAAAGGGGAGGACCTGTTGAATATGATCAGTAGTGACGTTGTTGGGATAATAAGCTGCCATCATGGGCTGCATCTGCATCAGGTGCTGCTGCATTTTCTTTCTTTATATCCACACACACACACACAACAAAAGAAACTCTAAAAAATTTATTAAAAAAATAAAAATAAATAAATATATTTGTCTCACTCACCCTTTCTCTTTTTGTATGGAGAGAGCAATCCTAAAGTCCAAAAACACACTGAGCTGAAAGAGGAGAATCACTGCAAAAAAATTGCAGAGAGAGAGAAAAAAAAAAGAGAGATACCCTTTTGCTTTTTTCTATGTTTCTTCACTTTCTTTCTTACTTCACCATTAATAATATTATTAAAAGCTCATTCTTTTAACCATATTTTTTCATTAGGAATTGATTTTTAAGAAGAAAGGGTTTCCCTTTATGGGTTGCTGCTTAGCTTACCTTTTGCTTGTCTGAGTGTAAGAGAGAATTGAGACAGACAAGGACTGGGGGGGGGGGGGGGGGGTCACGTGATGGCTGATACAGAGAATTGAGAGAGACAGAGCAGAGCTGCAAATTCAAACACTAGCAAAGAGAAAGGTCCCCCCTTTCAATTTTTAAGTAATTAAAGAAAGGAAAAAAAATGGGTTTTTGTTATTACATTATTCCATTTCATTTCGACATGACTTTGTCTGTTGGTGTTTAACACCACTTTGGTCTTATCTCCGTACTCAAACACTAAAAAACATAGGTTATTCCAGTTCTTATGATGATTACAGTTTTTATTAAGGCTAATTAATATCACCTGTTAAAAGTGCTTCTCAAATATCCATTCCCATGATAATTTTAGTGTCACCTTCCCAAAAAAAATAATTTTCAGTTATAATTAAGATTTTCTTTTATGGTAATTTATCGAACATTAGCAAAACAATATGTTAAACTGATTTTTTTTTATTTTTTTTCCTATATTAATATAACGTCTAGTTAGAAGAGAAAGAAATTCGATAATGAGTGTTGAGTCTTCTATGGTTATAATATTTGTTGGATATTTCTTTTACTTTTTAATAAATTTTTATTTTTTAATACACTGATATAATTACATAGTAGTATCTATTTATATTTTTTCTTAACACTTTGACAACACGCAAACACCTTGCACATACAAATGCTGGCACACGAATATCCTAGGATGATGTTTATCCTCTTTCAAATTTTCGATGAAATTACTCGTCGAGTTCAATATCATGAGTTAAATCAAAATCGAAAAAATCGATACGGTTCAATTTTCAATACTAAAAAAATTAAAGCGTACGTTCTGATTTTAAATCTTAAAACTTAAAAACTGCACTCTAAAACTTAAAAATCAAATCATACACCCTAAATTCTAATATTTGAACACACATAGTGGCATAAAAAATAGTTGAGGATTTTTTTTTTTTGAACAAAGGAAGGGGGACGCTCCTACTAAGAGTTGATTCCAATATCTAAAGGAGAGGAAGAGAAATATAATTTTATTGGGTTTATAACTCAAGACCTAAGAGAAGAGAGAAAGCATGTGAGAAAGCTTTAGCCACTCTGCCATTATTATTTACTTAATAGTAGAAGTCTTCTGTTAAGAATATTATGCTACATTTTACAATATAAGACGTAAAAATTCTAGTATATGGAAAACTAGTGGATTTTATACATTTTATACAATTGGTTTAATTAATTATAGGGGTAATTATTTTATACATTAATTTTGGAAAAAAAAATTCTGAGAATGTTATAGCTTTGGGGTTTATGGATTAATCCAGGGTAGACTACATAAATAGTGTATGAACTTTTAAGATACTTTTTGGTCATTAAACTTTTAGAACTTATAATATAATCACTAAATTTTTAGTTCACTTTTATTAAGGTCATTTTTGTTAACCTACGTTAGAAGATGTTGACATGGCATATTAAATTCATCTTCTTCCCTTAAAAATCTTAACTTTTCAAATATAAAAAAGATAGTCGATGTTCTTCCTTTCATCATCTTCTTCCTTTTTTTCATGATCAAGTGTTTGTTTATTTAAAGCCAGATCAAAGTAAAAGATGTTAGATCAACACTAAAATGTTACCAACTTTGCTTAAATAAAATATACGTATACCCCTGGAATAACAAAGAATTTGGAATGGATTAAACATTCTTATTTGCTCGCAAATTGTTGTAACATATAGATAATGTGTAACGCTAATATCCTCCGGCGGCTGTTAACCGAAACTGACTTTAATAAAAACAAACTAAAAATTTAGTTACTACATCACAAGTTTTAAATTCAACGAACTTAATTCATCAAACACGGATTAAGCGATAAAATCATAATTTACTCAACTACAAAATAACACAAATGAAACTAAAAAATCATTTCATAATCTAAACTAATATTGATTTGCTAGTTTTTTATCATACACAAACAAAAATCCCATATCCAACCCCACTACATGCTAAATAAAAGTACATGTACAACTAATACATGGGATTTAGCCATGTGGTGTTGCCTACCCAAAATTTGCAACATCACCACCAACATATGCAAGACCTCCATAGCCGGGACTATGAAATCAAGATTGGACCAACCAATATCCAAATTAATGAAACCAAACAAACAAGGTACAGAGAGAAAGAGAAATATTTGAACAAAAAAAAGAGAGAGAAAGAGAAATATCTTCCAATGGAGACAAAACAAGTACGGAATTTGGAAAAAAGATATTGGTTGGGGGGTCATTCATTAAATATTTTTTTTACAGAAGAGTACTGGTGGGGAAATGGACCCCCAAGGTTCACATGCAAATGCAATGGAGAATTCAGAATAGAGATGGTGTTGTCCAGTCAATTACCAGCTGCACCCCTTCTCTTTTAAGGGTCAGTCAAAATGACCCTCCCCCACATCTTATCATCTCTTCTTAGTACTGTACAATTCTCCTTTCTTTCTTTCCAACCTCTGTGTTTGGACTTTGGGGTGTGGGTCAACTCACCAACACCTCTTATCTAACTTGATAGATTCCAAAAAAAAAGTACTTTTTCGATTCGATTGGAATCGGCTTAACATGGACTATAATTTCATAAACTCGACTCGATTTTTTTTAAAATAAAATTTAGGTTATAAAATGAGACACCAATAATTTAGAATTTTTAGTAATTAGTGGATCGATTTTTGTATTCGAGTCAAGCCCCTTGACTAGGGATAGGCGCATATCGGGTTTTTGACCCAAAAATTCTATACCTCAACCTGAACTTGACCCGGCTTGATATATATATATAATCAATTGTAGGGACCTAATTGTAAAAAAATAATTTTATGATTTAATTATAAAATTTAATTATAGGGAGCAAATTATAAATAAAGTCAATTTTAAGGACTTAATTGTAAAAATATAAAGAAGAGATTACTACAAATATCTCTAATATATATGGGACAATTACATTATTAGTTTCGGGTCAGGTCAAATATTTTTCACTCCAAACCAAAATTCACCCTTAATTTTTTACAAGAAAAAAATTTGACATGGTCGGATCAGAATCCGATCGGGCCGAATAGAATACTCTTCCTTATCCTCAACGATACCTGGTCCTAATGTATGTATACCGCATATGAAAAAAATGATGAATAAATATATGTATATGTATATCATATATGGTTATAGAAAGTTGTTTAAATTAAAACTAATTAGTATCGCATAATATTTACAATTAAATTTGAACATAAACTCGAACAACTTGACTCGAATTTTATAAACTTGACTAAAAAATTTTAAATAAAATCTGAATTACAAAATAAGACTCGTCAACTTAAATAACTCGAAACTTTTTAACTTAATTTAATACTCATCCTTATTGTCTTGTCCTTTCCACTCACTCCAAAATTCTATTTTTTATTTCATTTTTCTATAAACAAAATCAATGTTAGGGTGTTGAAATGTTTGCGTTCCACCTTACTATAAAAATGTAAGGACCTGAAGTGTAATTAAATCAGAAATTTTTGAAGTGATTGAGATTAAATTTAACTGTCAAGGGTTGAAAAGGTAATTAAACCAAAATGACCTTCACCAGACAATTCTCTGCGCAAGTACAATAGCTTTACATATATTCAAAAAACCTAATAATCGGATAATACTAATTAATCATTGTTTAAGAAAACAAGACTTTGCTTTGAATGCACAAGCACTTGATATAAGGTCATGGTGGGTCGTTTTCCCACTCAAATGTGTACTATATAGGTAAAAACAATTGTAGAATTATATTTTAAAAATTTTGTAAAATAATGAAAAGGATATAAGTACGGTTAATTTTTTTAACAAAGCGAAAAAAATTGGAGTTCATTTAAAAAAAATACAAAAAATACAATACACGCAAATAAGGACGGAACTATATAGTGGTGGGATGGGCAATTCCCCCACCTCCAATATATATATTTTTTTACTTTTGTCCCATATATATATATATATATATATATATATATATTTTAAAAAATAGTTTATTTATGACTTTGCTCCCTAAATTCTGACTCTATTCCTGCACGCAAATCATTAAAAAAACTTGAGATCAAATCCTTCCGGAAAACTTTAAAAACCTGAAATTAAACATGTAAATCTAAAGGGCGCGAAAAAAATTAAATTATTTATTTTCTATAAAAAAAACGAGCAACAATCATGAAAATCTATGTTTCAAGATTCCGATTGAATCATCAAACTATCACAAAATGAGATATAACCATATTAGACATCGATCTTTCTTGATCAGAGGTGCACAGTGAACGTCTATTTTTCTCGATTAGAGAGTGAATTGTGATGATTGCTACACGAATATTATATTACGATCAAAATAAATAAAAATTGTACCACATAGACAGATGAGCAAATAGAAAAAGATGTGTGAAAAGAAAAAATCTAAATCAAAGACAATTCTTATTTTGGGACAAGAAATAAAAATGAAATAAAATATATATATTTTTTATATTTGTGAATATGTACATACAAACATTAAATTAAATAATTAATTACAAAATATTCCATTAGATTTTGTTTTCCACCTAGGATGAAACATGAATGCAAGAGGTTGGCAAAATGGTGGTAAACTGGTATTAAATGAATAAAATCATGGAGGTAAGTGATGGTCTCCCCAGGGACGGACATAGGGTAACCGTACCCTCTAAAAATATTAAGTTCCTATATATTTTTTATATATTTTTTTTGTATTTTTTATTAATAAAAATTAATTTCATACTCTTAAAATTTTATAAATTTATACTCTTTATATTTTTAATATAACTTTCAGATAATTCGTTCGTACCCATTACATAAAATATTGCGTACGTACTTACTCTCCCCTGCCATGATGGATGGTTACCTTGTCTCATTGCTTTTTGTACTCCATATTCCAATCTTGTCGTTTATTTTACTTTCCATTTTTCTTAAATAATGGTATAAATTTAATTTCTTTTTTATATATATTTTATTTTTATTTGAAATCATTAGTTTACTTTATTTTTAAACTCATTTTGGTTACTGGGTTTTAAAACGTTCAATTTATTCACCGAAGTTTAGACATTGAATATTTTCTGTACTAAGGTTTAAACATTGAATATTTAAGGTCACTCTTAAACCTCAAATGGTTGTAGATGGTGGTCGTTCGGTCCTAAATTTCAAGAATCACTTCACATCGGTCCCTTGAGTATGAATTTGACCTCTATTTTGTCGGAAAATGCTATAAAGTTCATGAATAAACAAAAAAATCTTATAGTTTCTCTCTCGTTGATCTCTCTCCTTCGTCGTCGGATGAAGCATGTTTCTCAATATGTTGCTTCTCTCATGCCGATGTAGTTTTCTACCGTTCAAATCTTGGATAAGCTCCTTCGCTTGTCGGTAAATAGATGTCGTCAAAAAATTAACGAAAGGATAACAAAAAAATGTACAATGTCTAAATTTTATAGAGTAAATTAAAAGTTTTAAAATTTTAGTGACTAAAATAAGTTTGAGGGTATAGATTATGATAAATTTATGTAATTTACCCTTATTGTTATGACATGCAGGATGAATAGGATGAATATGAGAGAGTGAAAATGTTTAAAAGTATATCTTTTCTAACTTATGGAATGATGTTTAGGGTAGTTTGATTATTATATAAAAGATAAAAATGATGTTTATCTTTGGGGATTAAGGTTTAATTATAGTGTATGTAAAGTGTGTGTATTGTTAAAAAATTAAAAATATTTATGAATAAATACTACCTTATAATTACTTTTAGACTATTAAAAAAAGATAAAAATGATTTTAATCTACGAAATGATTAATATAATTTTTGTACAAATATTATATATATATAATATAAATAAAAATATGTTTGTAATAAAATGATAATTACTCAAATAAAAAATTATAATTTCAATTCTAACTCAATTTAATCAAATTTATCTAATAAAATAACCTGAATTATGTCTTGATTCAACCCAAATAACGAAGATATAAAATATAAAGTGGGATCCATATATATTTATTGTCCATGCAAAACTTTATTTCTACCGTTATACATTGTTTTAAACTAGAAAATTCAGTTTGAGTAAAAATATATATATAACAAAGTATATATATGCATAAATAAATACATTATGTAGTTAGAATTTAGAATATAATCAAATAACTCACAAATTATTTTTTGACATTATTGAAATTTTCTTATCCACCTATATTTTATTCTCGAAAGATCTTTTCTCGACATTAATATACTTTCTTTTATCGTGAGATGATATATTTACTGTTATTTTTTTCCAAAAAAATTATCATCTGTCCATAGAAAATTCTACTCCCCGACACATTCAAAGGACGCATTCTTCGCCAATCACATGATGGCCATGTTTGATAAATAACGGTTTTAGCAAAAATTAGAAGTTTGAAGTATAATTAGAGGTTTGATTAGTCAAATCCGTTAATATTAATGTTTGGTAATAGCGGATTGAAAGAGCGAATTAGGGTGAAAAAGCTAATTTTAAAAAAACTCCTAATATGAGATTTTTAAGATTAGAGGTTTGATATTATAGTTGTAATAACTCTTTTACCCTTAACAATTACCAAAAATATTCAAATAACCTAAATTAAATAATAATATTTTTTAATATAAATAATAACATATTAAATATTAAATTTATTTGTTGTTACTACTAATTTATATGGTTACATTTGTAAGTTAATTCTATTTTTTATTATCACATATTTATATGTGCATATAAAAAATTTAATAATTATACAAATAATAAATTAATATATAAATCTTTCAAATATGTTTAGAAAATTTATATTAAAAAAATAATTTTTACAAATCTAATTAATATTTATTAGATACAAAATATTAATAACCGATAAATGATTCAACAAGTATTAAATATAATTATGTCCTTATATGTCATTTTGTTTGTTTAAATAATCAAACAACTATAAGTTATTAGTTAATTTTATCAAACACTTTTATACAATCAGCTAATACAATCCGCTAGTCAAATTAACTAATGCAATCAGCCATCCGCTATCAGCTAATGCAATCTGCTATCAACTATCAGATATCCGATAATTGCCAAACATGGCCGATGTGTTTTAGATGTTAATCCAACTTTCATTTACTAGTTATAAAAACATTGACCCTGTTTGGCAATTAGCGGATAACAGATAGCTGATAACAGATTACACTAGTTGATATCTGATAGCTGATTGCACTAACTGATTTGACTAGCGGACTGTATTAGCTGATTGTATAAAAATGTTTGGTAAAATTAACTGATAGTTGATAGTTGTTTGATTATTTAAACAATCAAAATGACATAAGGATATGAAAATATTCGATACTTATTTAAATAGTTTATTAGTTATCAATATATTGTATCTATTAATATTAATTAGATTGTGAAAAATAATTTTTAATATAACATTACTAAGCATATTTGAAGGATTTATATATTAATTTATTATTTATATAATTATTTTTAAAATAATTTAATTAATTATTAAATTTAAATACAAATATAAATGTGTAAGAATAAAAGGAAAAAAATATTAGCTTACAAATATCACAATGTAAATAAGCGAATTTGAAGAATTAAAATAGAAATAGTTAAATTTAGGTTATTTGGAGATTTTAGATAATTGTTAAGGGTAAAAATGTCTTTATCATACATAGTAAGGATATACGGCTTTCAACTGTAAATAATACGTTTAGTGATACTTGGGGAATTCCCTAGAGGGATGGCTGCCCAAGCTGAGTTTTGTATGTTGTTGCAGCTTTGACTGCTTTTTTTGGATATAAAACACAACTTATCCAAAAAAAAATGTCTTTATAACTATTATGTCAAAACATTTAATATCAAAAAGCTCTTATTAGCAATTTTTTCAAAATTAGTGGTTTCACCTCAATCCGTTTTTTACCAAACATCCAAATTAGTGGATTTGACCGGTCAAACATCTAATTTTAGCTCAAATATCTTTTTATCAAACAAGACCATCGTAGTTTTGTAAATTATTTATTTTTGCTATAATTATTTATATAGAATTTATTGACAAGTTAATTCAAGTTGAATATTATAGAGGTGTAAAAAGAGTTGATTATTTTAATTTAACTTATTTATAATATTAAAAATTAAATATTGATCAGTAATAAAAAAAAATATAACTCTTGGAGCGCGGGAAACTGCATTTACTTTCACCTATTAACAATTATCGATAAAAATAATATGGTGTTTTCTTTTTAACTAAAATAGTATGGCATTTACTTCTGTCTATTGACAGTTATCGGTCAAAAAATAATATAACCATGATTTAAAAATATTAAATATATTAAAATGTAAATCTAATTTATAATGTTTTAAACAACATTAAAATATGATGTTATGAATTAAATTTACACTTTTCTCACCTGATCGACTCGCATCGCATACTAAATTTTAGTGGCTGAATTTTTTAAGGGAAATTTTTTGTACACACAAAGCCTCGAACTTGAGACATGCTTAATCGATATCAAGTTGCTTACCACTTGAACCAATTGGTATTAACCTATTTTACCAAAAATTTATATATTACTACAATCATATAGCGGATTGTATTAGTTTATTGTATAAAAGTGTCTGATTCTTTATAATGTTTTGTCTCCCTTCCTCCTTCCCTCTCTCATTCTTTACGATCACCATTAATTGCAGTCCTTCACCTAAACCAAAAGAAATAAACTGTTTAAGATGTCGCCGATCCTCGTCATCTTCCTTTTCGTATGAACAATTGGTGCGATAAATATGGACGAACACACAAGCTTCATAAATATAAACTTAAATAAGATAATAATAATTTAATTATAATAGAACTCAAATATAAATCCTCAAAAACTCAACCTTATCGTTAAGTGGGTGCATGAATGAATGGTGAGAAGGTGAAGGAAGTGAATTATTGGCATAGTGAATGAGAGGTTAGTGTGGTTGTGACAAGTTAGAACTCCAACAAAGCAGAACTGAGGTAGTGCTATAACAGTACTACAGTCTACAGTAGGTTTGGTGGGGAAGTGTAAATTGAAGTGTCATAGGAAAGAGTGCCAAAAAAGGAAAGGTTTGCGGTCAAAATTTATGGTAGGGGTAAGCACTAGCCAAGGTCCAAGACAAGGGCAGGGATTTCATTATTTGTGTTATTTTATGACAACCTTCACATGTTAGCTGTTTCAGTTGTTCTTCGCCTCTAGTTTTCTCACCAGTCACCACTATCAGCCCTCTGAAATGTCCTTTGCTTTCCATTCAAATGATTTGTTTTCTTTTGCACCCTCAAAAACATTCAATCACAAGTTGAATCCATTCATAATATGAAGTATTAGGTCTAATATGTAGGATTAATATCATATACACTGGTGGTGGAAACTGAAAGTTTTCACAAGCGCCTTAATTTTAGAGTATATAGAGTTAGTTTAGGGTATATGGTTTAGGTGTAGGGGTTTAGAATTTAGGGATAGTTGTTTCAATTTAAGGTTTAGGTTATAATTTATGGGTTGTAGGTTAGGGTTTAATTTTTAGGGTAATATGGCGAGGATTTAGGTTTTAACATATAAACCCTAAATTATAACCCTAAACATTAAATTGAAACAACTATCCCTAAATTCTAACCTCCTACACCTAAACCTCTAAATCTATACTCTAAACTAACTTCATATACTCTAAAATTAAGGTGCTTGTTGAAACTTTCAGTTTTCACTGTCTGTGTATAAAATATTTATCTCTAATAAGTAATATCAGAAGTTTTGATCCTGATATCGTGCATGGAAAATATTGAGTTGGGAGGATCTCTCCCATGTTGAGACAAAAATCTTGTCATTTTTCGGTGTCCCTTTCTATGTCTTACCACTAAAAAAATGAAACTATTAACCCTAACCTTAAATCCTAAACCATAATCCTTAAACCCTATAAATACATCATACTCCAAATTTCCTAAACTTTAATAATAAACACTAACCATAAACACTAAATCTAAATTTTTAGTGTGAGATTGTAAATAGGGGCACCAAAAAAGAGTTACGAATTCTATCCCCATATTAGACCTCTACAAAATCTAATATGAATTAATCGACTAATAAATCGGATATAAATAGTTAAACCCAGGAAAATTAGTAGAAGTGAAAGAAAATATTTTATTAACAATCGTAGATGGAATAATATAGAAAGTTTTTGTTATGTTTTTATTAATTTTGTATACGATCATTTGAATATTTAACTAATTTTAAACGGTGAATATTAGTAATATATAAAAATAATTCTTAGTCTTCTTTTTCAATTTAGTTGGTACTCAATTAACATGCAACACCAGCTCAATAAAAAAATACAGCTAAAAAATATTACATATACTAGATTATTTCAAATTTAAGATACTACTCGAAAGAAAATAGTTTATATAAAAAATTGTTAAAAGAATGAAATAGAGAGAATATTTCTGATATATTCACATGAATAATAAAGTTACAAGGAATGATGTATTTATACTTTACAAGCCAACTAAGACTAACTAACATATTAACAGAATTCAGTTAACTAGTCTAACAAATGTAACTAACTTCTATTTGCTAACTTTCTACACTCCCCCTCAAGTTGGTGGTTGAAAAACATTTTTAACACCCAACTTGGAAAGAAGATAGCTATGTTGCTGAATTCCTAACGCCTTGGTGAAAATATCAGCAAGCTGCTCTGTTGTAGTAATATGCTTTGTGTGTATGAGGCCTTCTTGTATTTTCTCCCTGATGAAATGGCAGTCGATCTCAATGTGTTTTGTCCTTTCGTGGTACACTGGATTAGAAGCAATCTGTAGGGCAGCTTTGTTATCACAGTAGAGCAAGGTCGGTTTAACTGTATTAGCTTTAAGTTCTTCTAACAGACCACTTAACCACACAATCTCTGCTGTTGTTGCAGCCATGCTTCTATATTCTGCTTCTGCAGATGATCTTGCTATAGTTCCTTGCTTCTTTGATTTCCAGGAGATTAGAGAGTCTCCTAGCTTAATACAAAATCCAGATACTGATTTTCTTGTCATTGGGCAAGAGGCCCAATCTGAATCACAGTAGGCCTTCAATTGACACTTGCTTGAACTCTTCAACAGAATTCCTTGTCCAGGACAACCTTTGATATATCTGACTATTCTGAGCGCTGCTTTCATGTGAGATTTCTTTGGCAATTGCATGAATTGACTGAGATGTTGCACAACATAAGTAACATCAGACCGTGTGTGTAAGATAGATTAACCTTTCAATCAGACGTTGAAAAACTGTCTTATCTTCAAGGATTAAATCATCAGACTGTTGCTGTAAGGCCTCATCAAATTTTGTTGTAGTTAGCTTTTGATTCTGCTCCAGTGGTGTTGAAGCAGGCTTTGCTCCCCCTAACCCAACACTTTCAATGAGTTCCAAAGCATATTTTCGTTGGTTCAACAAAATCCCTTCTTCAGAACGCAGAACTTCTAATCCAAGGAAATATTTCAATTCACCAAGGTCCTTCATTCTGAAAATTTTATTCAGAATCATCTTCAACTCTTTGATTAATCCAATGTCATTTCCAGTCAACATTAGATCATCTACATAAATAAGCATGACTACCATTTTTTCTCCTTGCTTCTTTGTGAACAATGAGTAGTCATACTTGCTTTGGTGATAACCAGCAGTTATCAAGGCCTCAGTTAACTTCATGTTCCACTGTCTTGATGCCTGTTTAAGGCCATAGAGTGATTTCTGCAGTCGACATACCATATGCTCCCCCTGACTGCAGAAACCTTCAGGCAAGGACATGTACACCTCTTCAAACAAATCACCTTGAAGAAAGGCGTTATGGACATCCATTTGAAATAGAGGCCATCGAAAAAGGGCTGCAAGGGCAAGAACTGTTCGAACAGTAACCAATTTGGCAACTGGGGAAAAAGTATCAGCATAATCAACTCCTTCACGCTGATTGTAACCCTTGGCAACAAGGCGAGCTTTGAAGCGTTCAACCTCATCAGAAGCTTTGTACTTAATACGATAAACCCGTTTGCAGCCTATAGGAACCTTATCATGAGGAAGTGGGACAACTGACCAAGTTCCATTAGACTCTAAAGCTTGAATTTCCTCTTGCATGGCCTTAATCCAATCAGGATGTTTGATAGCTTCAGAATAAGTACGAGGCTCAAGCAAAGTAGTAGAAGTGAGAAAGGATTGAGTACGCAAGGGTAAATGAGAATAAGAAAAAGAGGAAGAAAGAGGAACCAAACCTGGAGAAGAAGAAGACGATTGGAAAGAACAGGCATAATCATGTAACCAAGTAGGAGGACGAGTGACACGAGAAGACTTACGAGAAACTGGAAGAACAGAAGAAGAGTCAAGTGTACCTGAAGGAATAGAAGTAGAATCTGAAGAAATAGGATGAGAAGGAGCAGAAATTACAGGGGAAGGAACAACAATGGAAGGAGAATCTGAAGGTGGAAGAGAAGTAGTTGAAGGATGATTAGAAGAGGGATTGGTAGATAAAGTTGGAGGAATAGGAGGTGAAGAAGTTCTGGGAGAATGAGGAGGTGAAATAGGAGGTGAATTATGATGAAGTGAATGTGTAGGAGAATGAGGAGGAGAAGACAAAATCAAAAAATCCTCATCAGAAACAGTAGAACCAATAGGAAATAAAGGAGAAGAAGTGTGTTTTAAAGAAAAAAAAAGGAAAGATGGTTTCATGGAAGACAACATCTCTGTTGACAAAAAAAGAATTAGAAGACAGGTTGAAAAGGATGTATCCTTTTTGAGTAAGACTATACCCAAGAAAAATGGATGGTATAGCGCGAGGAGAAAACTTATCTGTGTGCTTAGGAGTCGTGGCATAGCACAAACAACCAAACACATGCAAGTGAGATAAGGAAGGCTGTTTATTATGCAAAAGTTCATAAGGGGTTTTCCAATGAAGAACAGAAGAGGGAAGACTGTTAATTAGGTAACAGGCTGTAAGAACACATTCACCCCAGAACTTCAATGGGACATTGGACTGAAAACGAAGGGCACGAGCCACTTCGAGAAGATGGCGATGCTTCCTTTCAACAACACCATTTTGTTGTGGAGTATGAGTACAGCTGCTTTGATGAATGATGCCAAGGGAAAGAAATAAAGAAGAGCAACTAGAATTAAAAAATTCTGTGCCATTGTCACTGCGTAGGATTTTAATAGAGGCTTGAAACTGATTTTTAACTAAAGTGAAGAAGGTTTGAAGATGAACAAATACATCAGACTTAAGTCTGAGAAGGTACACCCAACACATTCGACTGAAATCATCAACTATAGTGAGGAAATACCTATGACCAGAATGAGTAGAGACCCTATAAGGGCCCCAAAGATCAACATGTATAGTATGAAAGGGTACAGTAGCCCTAGAAGTACTTAAAGGGAAAGGAAGTCTAGTTTGTCTAGCAAGAGGGCATATAGTACAGTTATGAAGACAGTTAGAATCAAACTTATGGTTATCAAAGAAAGATAAATTGTGAATTTTATTGAAAGAAGCATGCCCTAAACGAGCATGCCACAGATTAGTCACATCAGCCATAGAAGACATACAAACAGAATGAAAAGAACTAAAACGTGAAACAGAGGAATGTAAAGGAACCGAACCAATGGAGGAAGCTGACTCAAGAAGATATAAGCCTTCATGTTCTTTACCAATCAGCTTCATCTTTCCAGATAAGAGGTCCTGCAAAAGAAAGAAGTCAGGATAGAAGATGGCCATTAAATGAAGTTCCTGAGCTAATTTAGAAACTGAAAGCAAGTTGTGAGAAAACCCAGGAACAAAGAGAACATCATGAATAATAAAATCAGAACTAAAAGCAAATGAACCAACATGAGTGATGGGAACCTTTTTACCATTTGGTAGATGAACAAACCGTGAATTAGGAGCACAAACAACAGGATTTATCAAGCTATTAAAGTCACATGAAATATGGTTAGTAGCACCAGTATCCAAAATCCAGGTTAAAAACGAATTTACAGGTAAATTACCAGCACCATTACCTGCTAGATTCGCAACAGAATCACCAGGAGGATTCTTAGTCAAAAGCTCCAAGATCTGAGCATACTGTGCCTGTGTGAAGACAAGAGCAGAAGACGGTTGTGGGCCAGATACAACAGCCTCAGGTGAAGGATCAACTGCAGATTCAGAAAGAACCGTCATGGCAGAAGAAGGATCCTTTCGTTTAGTGAATTTGAAGTCAGGAGGATAGCCAATCAAGCGAAAACAGTTCTCCTTCTTGTGGCCACGGATTTTGCAGTGATCACATACTCCACTGAATCGTCGACGAGGAGCAGACGAATTGGAATATAGCACAGTCGAGTCTAGCGAAGAACTCATAACACCAAGGTGCGAACGTTGAGATTCCTCTTGAATGAGCATAGAGTAGGCTTGATTCACCGTGGGCAATGGTTGCATAAGAAGAAGTTGGCTCCGGACAGCGACGTAAGTCTCATTAAGCCCCATCAGAAATTGGAACAACCGTTGTTGCAGAATGTGGGCTTGATTCTTCTCAGAATTTGCACAGGCACAAGAGAAAGGAACCAACACAGTGTATTCATCCCAAAGTAATTTCAACTTAGTAAAATAGGTTGAAATCGAAGAATCACCTTGAGTGATGGTAGTAATCTGGCGATGTAGAAAAAAGATTCTCGATCCATCGATTTTGTCAAAGCGCTCCTTCAGATCGAGCCAAACAAGGGAGGCGTTGGAAGCAAAAACGATGCCGGCGGAGAGTTCCTGGCTGACGGTGTTCAAGATCCAGGAAAGGACGATAGCATTGCATCTATCCCACTGGGATTTCAAGGAATCCTCATAGCTATCGCGTTTGCAGGTTCCGTCAATGAACCCTAACTTGTTCTTGGCGAGCAGCGAAATCCGCAAAGAGCGACTCCAAACACTGTAATTTTCAACGCCGACGAGCTTGTGAGACACCAAAAGAGCTCCAGGAGTATCAGAAGAGTGAAGGTATAACGGGTGATTGAAGTCAATGGTATCCATTGAAAGATTGATGCGATGAGGACGATGAATCGGGTAAAATTGGGGAAAAATTTGGGGAAAAAACGAAATGATAGAAAGAAAGCTGATGAAAAGAAACAGTTGAAACGGCTGAAACGGCCCAAGAAGCAAACGGCCCAAGAGAGAAAAAAGGCTCTATGATACCATGTTAAAAGAATGAAATAGAGAGAATATTTCTGATATATTCACATGAATAATAAAGTTACAAGGAATGATGTATTTATACAACTTTACAAGCCAACTAAGACTAACTAACATATTAACAGAATTCAGTTAACTAGTCTAACAAATGTAACTAACTTCTATTTGCTAACTTTCTACAAAAATTATTTAATAGATGATGGTAGACGAAGTGGTAAAAAAGTTTGTTTTAATTCAATCTTCTGTTTTATTTTTGAACATTTAATTTATCAAAAAAATGTTTTTTTAATCCTTTTTCTAATCTATTTTCTTAACTGAATTAATATGGAATTTAAAGCTAATAAAATTATTTATTATTATTATTATTATTATTATTATTATTATTATTATTATTATTAAATTGATATAAATGAGTAATTTTTTATAATCCGTGTTTATTTTATAGTCCATGTTCAAGATTTATAATTTTTACTTTCAACAAAACTGTCTTTAAAATTTGAACATAAAGTTTTTCCTTAAAAGTATAACGTGTATTACCATTACACTTTAACTCGTATCCGTTAAATGAGTGATTCTTTTAGACTTCTAAAGCTTTTGATTATTATTTTTTTTCGCTCTGTCCACTTACCATGTGACTACCATTGAAAGGGGTTGTAGTGAGGTGTGGTATTATGATTTACTAACTTGATGACCCACGTTTTTTTTAACATCCCTAGGGACACACACTTCCAAGCCTATAGTATATATAAATTTAACATTAAAATTTAATATGAAAATACATTTTAAACTTATAATGTTTTTAATTCCTAATGTAAGTATGGATTTGTTGTATCGGTAAGGATGAATATAGGTTGGGTCGGATCAAATTTTTGATAAATTTAAATTTATTTAAAAATTTAAATTTTTTATTTTAATCTAATTTGATATGTGGTGATTTTTCATTCGATTTAATTTTTTTTAGATAAATGGTATAATTTTATTTATCCAAGAAGCAAAAAACTGCTACAGAACACATATACAGTCAAAAGACAAAAGAAATTCCTACTGTTCAGTTCAGTACTATTGAATACCCCATGCTTTTCCAAATGGCTATTGATTCTATCAGACCTATTGGTGTGAATTTTGTACAATTCTATACAAATAATTTCTTGTTTTCTATTAAAAATAACATCACTTGAACTGCTAGTATTTCTATATTGCCTATGGTTTCTTTCTTGCCAAATAAAGTAAATATAACTTGTCCGTGCTAGCCTCAATATATGTATCAGTAGAGACTTGTCCCGGAAAGTATTTACAACCTACTGTAACTGGTCATCCTGCTGTTGAAATACTTGCTGCTGCAAACTGCAAGTTTGAACGACTTTGGCTCAAACACGACGAGAGAAAGGGCAATCATGGAATAAGTTGTCGATGCTTTCATGTCCATCCTCACACAATAGACAATGATCTTCAATGACCATTCCCCACCTTCTCAATTCATCCTTCGTTTGGGCAACTTATTCAAGAGAGCCATCCACCCAATGATAGAGTACTTGGGCACATGCTTAGGGAATCAAATTGCCTTCTGCCATGTCACTTGTTCTCCTCTTTATCTCACTCTGTTCTAGGGGTGAGCGTTCGAGCGAGTCGAGTCAAAAAATTTTGAGTTATTCGAGTTGACGCGTCATATTTTACGATTTGAACTTAATTTGAATTTTTTTCAAGTCGAGTCGAGTTTTCGAGTTCATATACAAATTTAATTGTAATTATTTACCATGTTATAGTACGATTTGATTCCAATTTAAACGACTTTCTCTAATCATATATATATATATATATCTTCATATTATTTTTCACATGCATAAGAAAGATTTGTAATATTATTTAATAAAAAAATATCATCTAAACTTCTAAAAATATATTTATAATATTATTTTTAAATAAGGAACTTTTGGGGATAAAGTATTGATGGGATATAAATGAGTCAATGAATTGAGGTAAAGAAAAAAAATTACAAAAAATTCAGTTGAATGATCAAATTGAATAAAATATAAAGTTAAAGGGAAAATTGAAAAAAGAATATATTTGTTAAAAATATGAATTGAAGTTATATAGATATTATATAGTGTTAGTGAATTACGTGGTTTAATTTTGGTCAAAATAGACTTAAAACGAAAGAGGAATTGAAAAAATGGGAAACATTCAAAGTTGAGGGGCTAAATTACAAAAGTAGGAAATTTAATTTAAAAATATGAATTGAAGTTAAATAGGTATTCTAGTTTCTACATTAGTTTAGGAGCATGCAGTTCAAATTTGGTCAAAATTGACTTAAAACAAAGGAGATATTGAAGAAATGAGAAAATCATACAAAGTTAAGGGGCTGAATTGAAAAAATATGAATTTTTTTTAAAGATATAAATTGAAAATAAATACATATTTTACGCTGGTTTAGGAATATGTGGTTCAAATTTGGTCAAAATGGACTTAAAATGAAGGAAGAATTGAAGAAAAATGAAATCAGTGACTAAATTGCAAAACTGTAAAATTCGGTTTTTTGAGTTGGGCAAATTTCAAACCGACTCGAAATCAAAACTTTTTCGAGTTAATCGAGTTGAATCAAATAACTTGAACAACTCGAATAACCCGAAATTAAAAAAAGTATCGATTTTTTCGAGTCGAGTTTTGCTCACCCCTACTTTGTTCTATATCCATTTTCTCCTCGAATTTTAGGATTAAAACTTACTCAAAATAATTTAAAAAATATTTTTATTAAAAAAAGATAATAAAAAAATTTAAAGATAAGTGTTTATAGTAATTATCTAAACTCTAAGTCTTAAACTCTAGATCCTAAACTAAATTTCTAACCTTAAAATTAAAAGGTTTGTGTAAATTAAATTTTTACTATCTATATCATTAGCCTATTTTAATTATGGGCTTATATTCAATACACATGCGGTGAATACAAAAAAATTTCACAAACGTCTTGGTTTTAGTGTTTAGGGTTAAAATTTAGGGTTTAGATGTTAAGGGTTTAGGTTTAGGAGTTTATGATTTATGAGTTGTGGTTAGAATTTAGGGTTTATATATGTTAGGATTTAGCTTTAGTGTAATATGGTTAGGGATTTAGGTTTTAACATATAACTCTAAATTATAATTCAAATCCCTAAATTCTAACTACAACCGATTAATTCTAAACCACTAAAACTAAACCCTTAACCTTTAAATCCTAAAATCAAACTATAAACCCTAAAACTAACATACTTGTAAAAAAATTAATTTTCATCGCATGTATATTGCAATAACCCAAAAATTACCCCTAATTTGAAAACCCTATTTTCAGAATTTTCAATTTCTGAAACCCTACATTTTGAGGAGTTCAACCGTAATTTATGGAAACATCTGAATTTTTAATTCTGAAAATTTTAAACTCATGACTTAATTCTGAGGATTACGAATTTCGATTTCAAAATAATGATCTTTAAAATTTTAGGAACTATTCGATAACACTTTTAAATAGGACCTATTGTACGATTAACCCTACAAATTTTTAATTGATTTCTAATCCTCTTATGCTTCGATTTCATCCGACACGTTCTTATTAATATTTATTTACTATTATCGTTTATTATTTTATTTTTACTTTTTTTTTATAAATTTTATTTTTACTTTTTATATATTATTCTAAACCCTAAATGTTCTCTAGAAATAACTCTTCTCCAAGTCGTCTCCTTGCTGTTATTAACTAGTATTGGAACCATGAGATTTCTATGTGTATCTGAAGCTCTCAAAATCCCAAAAGTCTTTTGCCCTATTTTTTTCACAATTTCGAAATTGTGCAATCATCTTATTGTTTTATAGCTATCGTTTTGCCGAACCCTCAACACCCAACTAATCCTTGATTTATTCGTTTTAACCTAAATACCCAAGTAGATATCAACCGAACAAACCATGTAATTTTCTATTTTATCGTTAGTGAAAATCCTTGCACCAGTCACCTTGTTTCTTTTTTCATCAAATCAAATTATCACCTTTTTCGCTTGTTCGGTGCACGTATCACAAAAACTACATGTGAGTGTTCTTTTAGTTTAGGATTAGTGATTGTGATGTTTAGTTTGGTGGCATAATGATAGATTGTGATGTAGAGTTTTATATTATAAGTTCCGTTCAGCTATACCCGAAGGTGAGAGGCGTTCTTCCCGGTGTTAGAGCTATCGTTATTATGGACCTACTCTTGAAATTTAATTTAAATTTTTAACTCTTGTTATTAGGAACATGAATTTAAATAACGATCCGTAACTGCAACAATGATCGTTATATAGTGGTAGCGACATCGCCCGAAATCACGATGTTTGCAACCGTTATGTCCATAATAGCATATGTTATTAAAAAATCTCGACCACTATACTTGCAGTGACCGCAATAACAACTGTTATGTCTGCAATCGCGATAATCACAACTTGACTGGAAACGTGACTGCAATCGTAATTTAAATTTTTAATTAGAGACTTAATTTTTTTTTTATTCTTTCTAACACCATCAAAATCTCAAAAACGAATTTGGACGCAATAGAAAGATCCTCATAGAGAAATTAAATTGTTTGTTATCGGTGGAACTTGAGCTCGTAATTTTAAGTTTAAATGTTATTCTAATGTCACATGTTTAAGTAGTCCAAGTGTACCATGTATGTACCCCCAAAATAACCTTTAAACTAAGACCATGGGTTCAAATGCCTCAAGTGGTATCATGTATCCATCCATAAAAAGGACCTTTAATCTTAGAGTTATCAGTTCAAGTCCCACCGACAAGTAACAATTTATTTTTCACTAATGTACCCTTCCAACAGTACAATAGATAAATTATTGAATTAAAACAAAATATAATAGATCCGATAACACAATATCAAATAAAATAATAATTTTATGATACACGAGCGATGTAAAATTTATTTTACTATTTAAAATCTAAATCTAATACCTTAAATCTTGAATCTTAAGCTTTTAACCCTAAAGTATAATATCATAAACTCTAAATTATAAACTTTAAATAAGACTCATAAATTTTAAAATTAATATTTTTGCGCAAACTTAAACCACATTTGTATAAAAAAAATCTATAAAAAAGAAAACTATTCAACACATATATTGTGTAGTATTTAGATTACACAACTTTTTCCGTTTTAGTGTTTATGTATTTAGTTTGAGTCTATAGTTTAGGAGTTTAGTTTACAAGATTTAAAATTTATGGTTTATAATTAAAGTTTAGAGTTTAAGTTTTAAAATTTTATGGTTAGATATCTAAATTTTATTTTATAAAGAATAAATATACATAGTTGTGTATTTTTTACACAAATATAAAAAATACTCTAAAAATCCCTCAATAAAACATCTAAAATATTAAAAAGAACAATATATTTGAATAAGGAAACCAAACCAAATAATTTTGAAGAGGTCAACGAAATTTGACAAGAATTATTCAAGTAAAAGATTTGACTCAGACACGATTTGCTGCGAAAACAGACTTTTAGTATTTGACAAAATATTAGGTGGGTGTTTGAATTTTGATTCGGTCAACGAAACATATAAGCTATAAAAATTGATCTGTTCAATTTTGAAATTCTTTTTGCTTAGTAATCAATTTGTTTTGTTCTTGTGATTTTTTATTGATATACTATTGTTTTGATTATATAGATTTGAATAAGAAATTAAAATTTAGAGTCAAAGATAATTTTAATTTGGTCATAGTTTTTAGAGTTTATAGTATGAATTTTCAATTATATTCTATTTATGAGTTTTGAAGATATTATGACTAATTTAAATATTTTATCACAAAAAATTAAGATTTAGATCAGTAATCTCAAATTGAATATACACATAAACGAAAACATAATGTTGCTATTTTGTTACGCATTAGAGGTTATAATTTAGGATTTATATCGAATACGTTGGCGGTGGAAATTTTTAGTTTCCACAAACGACTTAGTTTTAGTGTTTATGGACTCAATTTAGGGGTTTATGGTTATGATTTAGGGTTTAGAGGTTAGTGTTTAGGTTTTAGGGTAATATGTTGAGGATTTAAGTTTTAATTATAAACCCTAAATTCTAAACCTAAACACTAAATTCTAAACTACTAAACTTAAACCTATGAACCCTACATCCTAAACTAAGACTCTAAACCCTAAACTAAGGCGATTGTAAAAATTACTCTCAAAGTATTAAATAATTATCCTATTATTTAATGCTCCACAATTAGAGAGTATTATTTAATATTCCACAATGGGATTTTTAAATTTTCATTATTCAATAAAATAAAATAAACTACAACCTTATTTATTGATAATGCTCCACAATTAGAGAGTATTATTTAATATTCCACAATGAGATTTTTAAATTTTCATTTTTTAATAAAATAAAATAAACTACAAGCTTATTTATTGATTTTATTAATAAAATCTAAACATTTGGTCGATGGTGTACATGTTAAGTAATTTTCTTTCGTATTTTATCATATATTATGGTTTGAATTTAAAAGAATAGACTAACATATTTATATAGATACGATCTATTTGTATAAAACTCAATTAGTTTTACGATAATTTATGAACATTGGATGAGTGAAGTGAATGTGTAAAAAAAAATAGGAGTGTTTAATCTTATTTATGCATTCTACTCATCTGATGATCATAAATTAGTGTAAAACTTTGAGTTTAACATAGTGTAACTAGATCATAACCATATATATGTGTTAGGATTTACTTACACTATGTTAAACATAAAATGTTACAATAATTTAGAACTATTAGATTAATATAAATTAATGGTTGAAATTAATTTTTTTTTTAAATCTTCACATTTTTTAACTTTTAATCTCAACTATTAACTTATATTAATTAAATAATCTTAAATTAGTGTAAATCTAAAAGGTTTTACATTAAGCAGAAAGATTGATCATATCTTTATCTCTCTATTATAGAGCCCGTCTTGATATAAATGTTAGATATAGTAATAAAATACATTGTGTTTAGAAAAGAAAATGAACATTAACATGAATGGTAAATTAGACATAAAAGAAACCGGAATTAAACACTGGAATAATAAATAAAACAATATCGATTAATTGAGTTGTACATTAGTTTCCAGTCAATTTCACAACCAACATTATGGTTGTTCCTCAAGAAAAAAATCAAATAACAAGAAATTACATGTTGTTAAACATCTGTATACAAATCCTTTACATTCATATAACATCCAGTAGCGATCAAAATGATGAAATCTTATTTTTGATCTGTTTCAAGACCGAGACACGAAAGGGTACTGGAGGAGGCGCATGATGATGAACAACACTGCCGTCGCCGACCGCATTAATCTCGGCCAACGTGCACCGCCCGCGACTGCGTCCCGGTATATTCGTGCATGGATTCCCGGCCGACGGCGGCACCGGACCTCTCGGGAGCGCTTGAATTATAAGATTTTCGTTGAAAGCGGCGTGCACATGAAGAGGCCTGGCGGCGGAAACATGTTGATGGAACAAAAGAATGCAGAAAACGAATGTGACAGTGAACTTTGCAAGTTTAGCAGAAGCCATGTTTATGGAAAGAAAGGGTTTGGACTTAGGGTTTTGAAATCGAAATGAAAGAATTATGGGGTTAGAGATGGAGAGAGTTGGTGGATTTATATAAATGCATGGGAGTGTAAGGTTTTGGTAATATGTGAAATGGATGTTTGAACTCTTTAAGAAAACCCGCGGTTTAATGACTTTTATGTTTTGAATAAACTGGTGGAAGACTAGATCAAATACACGGACCTTGAACTTCAATATCAAGGAATCCAAACACTAAAGTCCATGTAATATATATATATATATATATATATATATATATATATATATATATATATATATATATATGATATGATTCATTTACACAGTGTAAAACTCTTTTAAGTTTTACATGTTTTTTGGATCGTTGGATGAGTGAAACGAATGGATGAGAATAACGGTAAATATGTGAAGATTATCACTTGAAAAAAGGGGTAAGGAGTTAATCTGAACCCTCCATTCCCATCATCTAACGATCCAAAAAACGTGTAAAACTTAAAGAGTTTTACATTGTGTAAGTTGATCCTAACTCTCTCTCTCTATATATATATATATCTTTGAAATTGATGTATAAAATTAACAGTAAAATATGTGAAAATTATCGCTTAGTAAAAAATAAAAAGTTAACCTTAGCTATCTATTTCACTCATTCAACAATCCAAAAAAACCTGTAAAACTTTAAAACTCTTATAATGTCTAAGTGGATCATAACTCATATATATATGAGATAGTATCCTCTTACGCTATGTAAAACTTAAAAGTTTTACACTTTTTTGGACCATTGGATGAAGGTAGATGGATGATTGAGATTAATAGTAGGAAATTTAAAGATTATTGTTTAGAAAAATAAAAGATAAGAAAATAATCTTACCAATTTATTATTCTCATCCGACGGTCCAAAAAGTGTAAAAGTAATTGGGTTTGATGCATTGTCGGTGTAAACATCAATTTTATATAACTATGTTTATTTTAGGTTTAGGGTTTGAGTTTAGGATATTGAATTTAGGGTTGATGGTTAGATATTAGTGTTTAGGGTTTAAGATTTTTGGTTTTAAAATTTAAATAGGTATATTTGTGGGGGGAAAATTCCTATGACTATGCATCAAATATTAAGTACTTATATAAGAAAAATATTTGTATTTGATGCATTAACCATAAGTAAATATGATAAAAGATTAATATTCTATACATCGACAGGGAAATCAAAATATTTATCAGAAGATAAAATTTTAAGGTTTATACATTTAATTTAAGGGTTAGGGCTTTAGGCATTATGAGTTTAAATTTGATATTTTAAAGTTAGAATATGTATGTAGACTGTGTATCAAATGATAACTCGAATAATAATGATATGTCATAAAAAAAAGTTCACATCAAATAGGAATTCATATATTCATATATAACGTTGTATTTGTGAGTCAAAGTTGAAGGAGTCCATGTCATGTGATTTTGTAAACGTATTTTAGACTCAAAATTTCATAATTATCTCCCAAGGATTAAGTAAGTGGACAACCGTATTTTATTCAAACTGAGCTTCGGCTTTTATTTCATGGAAGCTTACATGAATATTTATAATATTAGACGATGTCCCGAATATAATGCTCCGTATTAATGAATAATAGCCGTACTCATTTAATTTTATATAAATTGATTTAGAGTCAAAACTAGATGATTATAATAAATTATATAAAAAGTGAATTGAATTAAAACATCGTACTAAAATAAAATGTAATAATATTTTTCGGTTTAATTATCGAGTATCTAATTCATTGACAGACTAATTTGGATGGAGTACTGCAGAGATCCATTATAGGGACAATCCTTCCAACCCAATTTATATCATTCACAACATTTAAATTCAAACTCTTAATCTTACTTAAAAGATCTAGTGTTTCATCTCACTAGACAATCTGATTATTAGTAAAATGCAACAATATTGAGTTAAACAAATACGAAGAATGTATTAAAATTTTCACATCGCAAACTATTAACATTGTTCTTATTTGAAAAGTCATTGTGTAATTGGTTTGGGTGTTATTGAATATAATTATACAATTATGACGTGTTTGGGCAGTCATTGTATTTTGCAGGTCTCGTTGAATTAAGGTGATTAAAGGCCTTCAATTAAACATATATAAGGAATTAAAATTCGTGTAATTACTAGGGAATTAATGTTATATTTTTCAATGTAAGATTAATGTCTTTATTTCTTTTAAGGCTTAAAATTTTTGCTCATCCCTTTGTGTTTTGGTGGAAAAAGTAGATGTTCATCACCCCTAAAGACCCGGGTTCGAGCATCAATAATACATATTGTGTGTGCTGTCTTTGAAAAAAACTAAAATAATTGAACAAATGCTACCTTACATCACATCAGCATATTAAAATTTTCAACCAATCAATTTTACGACACCCCTCATAAGTCTTCGTCACTATTGTTCACTCTAATATTGCTTTTCACAGAATCATTATTCTCTACTTAAAAAACATATATGATAAGTTCTAATATTACTGCTTTTTTAAATTTTAAAATATGTTATGTTTAAAGTAAGATTAATGTTTTTATAAGTGGTGTGTAAAAATATTTGATCCGTTAAGTCATTGATTCGATCTAAAAATTTAGATATCCGATTTATTTTTAATTTTAAGATAATTTGAGTCGAATATCCGAATAAATACAAATAATCAGATCGGATAGGGATCGGGATATTTTAACAGAAAATCCGAAAGAAAAATAAAAGATTCTTTGCTATCTTAGGGTTAATTGTTATTTTGGTCCTTCCAGTTTTGACTGTAGTCTAATTTAGCATAATTACATATTATTTTGTCTCTTTCAAGTTGCATTTTTATTCAATTTGATCCCTTAACATGTTTTATTTTTATTTTGTCTTAATTTTGTCATTTATTTATTCTATTGTATATTTATTATTATTATTATTATTTTATCATTATAAAACAATATTATTATTTGGTAGTTAGTATATTTTTATTATTAATAACAATTATCATATAATATATTTTCATCTGTATATTGATGTAGTGTGCGAACTGTGTAGTATTCTATGCACACCGATTGTGGTTGTTTATTTTTGTTTGTTCCAGTATTGTTTTTATTATAAAGTATGATGCTTTAGTAATTTCAGTCACATATTATCATAAAACATAATTTCATGAAGAAAAAAAATCAAAACAATGGACCAACATGATTTCTTGTAATACTTGAAATATGAGAACTAATTATTGGGCTTTTCTAAAAACAAACCGCTTAAAAGCTAATTAAATACAAACCAGCCTCTATACCACCTAAAGGTGGTATCAATACCCCATGGTGAAATAGCATATTTTTTATGTCTACCAAACCAGCATCTATACCACCTAAAGGTGGTATGGATGCCCCCTTGGTAAAATAGCATATTAAAAAAAGTATATACCTTTTTCTTACAAAATTGTTACAATTTATGTACATTTTGTACTCATTTGTGTATATGCACATTGTGTAATATTTTGTGTACGTACACATTTTGTATAACAAATGTACCAATTTGTTCATGTCTGCTAAACCAGCATCGATACCACCTTGAGGTGGTATCGATGCCCCCTTGTTATTATTGTACCAAATTGTGTTTCCTTGTAACAAGTTGTGTACATACACATTTTGTATCCAATTTTTTCTTGTCTGCAAAACCGACATCGATACCACCTAAAGATGGTATGGATTTCACTTGGTGAAATAGCGTAATAAAAAAGGTATGTACCTTTTTCTCTTACAAAATTGTAATAATTTGTGTACATTTTGTACTAATTAGTATATATACACAAATATTGTACTAAATTATGTTTTCTTTGTACCAAATTGTGTGTGCACACAATTTCTTACCATGTAACATTTTGTGTATATACATTTTTGTGTTACAAACTTGTAAGGATTTATGTACATGATTTATAATAAATATGTACCGCTTTTTACCCAGTAAACAGTGCATCTTTGTAATAAAAAGGTATATGCATCCTTTTATTACAAAATTGTACCAATTTGTGTACCGCTTCATATACAATTTGTGTACCGCTGCTATTTTTTAGCCTATATTTAAAAGTTGTTCCCTAGAATCCACCTTATTAATACTGACAGAACCAGATAATTATTTTTTATGAATACTTTATTCAGTAGCCCTGGCAGGGGCTGTGACAAGTGTGCCAATACATTTTTATTAGAATAAGATGCCATTTTTGTTTTATATCATTTAATATTTCAAAATAAAACTTATTTTCCTTTTTTTAATTATAGGATAATAAAAATAATTTATCTAAAAAGGGAAATACCCGTTGAAGCAAACACCATTGGAACTTGGTTGGAAGCATGTGTTACAGGTTTGGGACATCTGCATGTTACTTTTGCAGAAAATCATTCAATTTTGTTTTGCTTCAAATGTAAATTCATAAATCAGTACAAAATCAATGTCTTGGACAAAAAACAAAGTTATTACTCAATCAGAGACAAAAAAAAAAAAGAATTATCTTACTACAACAAAAGATTACCCTTTTTCCCCCATCAATTCTTCTGTTGTATTTTCTGTTATTTTTCCAACTTGTTTGGACAGGCTGTAGCTATGATGTCTCAAGTAGATATGCTAAGATCATGACATGAGTTGTTATTTGATCTTCCCTTGTTTATGGTGAATTTCCTCAAGGAATTGCAGAAAATCGAGTGCTTCGTTACGCTTACTGATTTAAATAATTTTCCCAACCGTCTTTCCGTAGCTTATCGGCTTTTGACAAGACATAGTCCCTTGTGTCTTCTTGATACTGGTTCATTCTGGTAAATAAGTTTGCCGCAAAACGCGGATCAAAATTAGAATTCACGATGTTTCAAGCTTGAACGCATCCGTCTTTTAGTTATATGGCGGGAGAAGGAACCTACCTTGTCCATAGATCAGCATCACCAACTCCCAAAATCCTTACTGCTAGCAATCCTGCATTTGTTGCATTGTTTACTGCAACCGTCGCGACTGGAACACCCCTTGGCATCTGTGTATCATAAAATGAGTATAAACAAACACCCAGCATTTGGGAAATGTAAATGTCAAGTACAAGTTTGAGTGTACCTGCACGATTGATAAGAGTGAATCTATTCCATCCAATGTAGAAGCACGGACTGGAACACCGATAACAGGTAAAGGTGTAAGCGCAGCTACCATACCTATAATTCAAAACAGACCTTATTAAGGTCACTAAGATAACTGGTGCGTGTTGGATATCGAGGTTAAACAATCGTTTTATATATAACTAGCCTGGTAAGTGAGCTGCACCACCAGCACCAGCGATGATAACCTGAATGCCTCGCTCCCGAGCAGAGGAGGCATAAGTGTACATCAGTTCAGGGGTCCTGTGTGCTGAGACTATCCGAACCTGTAAATAAATCAATCAATGGAATCAAAATGGAAATGCATAATTTGAAATGAAAAAGCTATAAAAAATGCTACCTCAGTAGACACCCCGAACATATTTAAGATTCTTGCCGCATCCTTCATAACTGGAAGATCAGAATCTGAACCCATTACAATCCCAACACGTGGTGCAACTGCATTTAGCAACAAAAAGGGAGCAACAATATATCAGTAAAACCAACGGTAGTTTCAAATCTCTACACAGTTCAGTTTCAGTTATGTCAGCCTATTTGTGCCTGGACCTTCATTAAATTTGCACTCAATAAGTGCAAGAAGAAACAAACTGACAACACAATTGAAGTTCAAGCATCAACTCTAGCCAACTGACCTTCACTCGGATTTTCATAACCTTCTTCCTTCAGCATTGATTTCAGCCGTGCATCCAGAACACCAACAGAAGGGCCAACAAGAGTTATATGACCCATCTTCCTTTGCTTTCGCATTTCTGGTGGGGGTGGGGGGAATCATGTTAGACAATTAACAAGGCCATGTGCACGAGAAAGGGAAAAAAAAAGACAACGGGAATAATAAGCCCGAGGGAACTTGAAGCAGACCCAACCTGGTTTGTCGTACCAATGAACAGTAGCCCCTGGAATCTCCAGTGCCCTTGCTACAATTTGATTTGCCATTTTGAAACCTGGCTCCCCCTGAAACCATAAAATTTTTAGTGCAACTCAAATCTGTGAAACCATTTCACTATCAGTAAGCACAAGGAAAACAGAAATTGTCAGTAAATTATACTCGTGTATGAACTTTTTTGTTTATCACGAGAAACACAAAAGTGGAAAGGTGTGGGAGTTGTCGGAAAGGAAGGGAAGGAACTTACGTCATCCTCACCCAGTAGATTGTACATGACAGCAGCTGGTGTTTTCATGGATGTATCACCGAGAGGAAGACCAACAACAGCCCGCAAATGCTGTTCATACTGTGATGTATAGCAGGACTCAATAGTGTGATGACCGCTATTATGAGGTCTTGGAGCTACTTCATTTAGTAGAATCTGGTTGAAAGAAAAAAAAGGTCAGTGAGGGGCGTAAATTGCTGAATTATAGCTGGCCATCTAGGAGTGGAATTAGACACTCATAAAGATAGCAAATGTACACCTGACCATCCCTCGTCAAAAACAACTCCACTGCAAAGACACCAGCCCCTTCTAACGAACTGATAGCTTTGTGTGCAACGTCATTGGCAAGTTTTCTGACCCTCCATGGCACATCAGCAGGTGCCTTAACAATGTGACATATGTTTTCCCTAAAAGAAATCACAAATTTACAATCATAGTTCATATTGAATGACTTGCAGAGCTCCTCACAAGTCATATGTTAATAAAATCACATAATGCTTAATTATTATAAATTAAATAAGGTAAAGTGAAAAAAGAAAGAAGGAAAGAAAACTGAATGCCTTACTTGTGAATGGTTTCAACAACCGGATAACACAGGATAGAGTTATCTCTTCCTCTTGCTACAATGACCGCCAACTCCTAAAACCAATATCAGTTCAATTGAGAATAATATCTATACACAAATAGCAATTATCTCTATATATCGTATCGGGCAGTTTGGAGCATACCACATCGACAAAGTGAGCATAAAGTTGTCAAGAATACGTAAATGAAAAAAAAGGGGGAAAGACTAATAAATAAGTCAATAGCACATTCTAGACATCCACCTTTACGAAAGGAGCCCATTTCTCAACATATAAGCCACGGCCAAATCCACCAAGAGCTGCAGTAAAGATGAAAATTCTTTAAACCGGAAAAGAAAGTGATTAATTTTATACTCAAATGTACAAACTGGTTATAGGTCAAAATTAGATACTACAAAAGAAAAGGAAAGAAACAGGACAACTTCTCCTGTCTTAAGTGACAACCACCATGCAAACATCTACATCAAACTAGAAGAGCTCTTCTGTAAAGATTGATACAGTTAACATATATACAGATTACAGTAGATATGAGGTCCAACAGATTTGGAATTGTAGCCACAAGAGAGATTTTAGTTTTTGACAAATATTTAGAGAAATCCTATGACTTCAAAAAAATATTAAAGTAGGAGATTATGAATTAAGAAAAAAAGATATTAAAACATCCTTTCTAATAGCATCTTCGTTACCATCTATGGCAGAAGGAAGCTCCTCTTCACACGTCGCAACAGCATTTCCTCGCCCATCATAGGCTAATCTCTTGCTCTTAATCATAAGAGGATAGCTAAATTGTACACCTGCTTTCTTGGCTCCTTCTAGATCATCAATCTGTTTTATCAGTAAATGAAATCAATATATCCATATAATTTTTAATGAGATTAACAAAATAAAATGATCCCCTTAAAAAGAATAGAACACAACCTCCATAAACTCAGGAAGTGGAATGCCATGCCGCGAAAAATGAACTTTTTGGAGATATTTATCCTGTAAGATTGTAAATCCAGCATAATAATTAATCATGAAAAACATTAATCATGCTTAACATCCATTCAAGTATCAAAAGAAAAAGGAAATTGATGCAATTTATTAAAAACATTTGCACAAAATTACTTGGATAATTCGAATGGTAGAAGCTCTAGGTTCACAATCCACTCCTTGTTGTTCAAGCTTCTCTAGAGTGGCAACATCGACATGTTCGATTTCGACCGTCAAAACTCCACATCTAACTACCAAGAAACAGATTATGAATGTAAATACTCCATTTAGAACAAATAAAGACAATCATTCCAGGATCAAATTTGGACCTTTTAGCAAATTCTTGAACAGTAGCACTGTCATCAAAGCTGCCAACCATGTGGTCATAAGCCAGGGCACTGGCGGGGCAATTCTCTGAAGGGTCCAAAACCATGACTTTAATGGCCAACTTGGAAGCTGCTTGGCATAACATACGACCCAATTGGCCTCCTCCTAATACACCCACAATCGTGTCGGATAGTCCATGAACCGGAGGAGCATCATCCCTCCTACAAAAAAAGGAAATACTTGAACGTAAATAATTCATAAAAACAAAAAAGACCCAAAATTTATGTTCTTTTGTTTTCATTGGAAACGCGTAACGGCAAGAAAAAAGGTGATAAATTGAATAATTATTCGAAGAATAAAAGAAAACCTGCGAGTGAAATCGGTCCTGCGAGAGGAGTCAGTCTCGTGAGAGTCACGTGAGGCGCGGCAAGCGAGGATGGGAATGGAGCGCTTTGAAGAATAAGAAGAGTGTCGGAGGCGACGGTTGCGGTGGTGGTTCTTGGCGGCGGCGGCGGCCTTGGAGAAAAAACCGAATGAGGGAGGCGTTGCTGGCCGAGAAAGAAACTGAGATGGCCTGAAAGCCAAAACCGGTTCAGCGGTGGAGCTCGAGAACACTGCCATTGAGCTTTGTTGGAGCATTATTTTCTGTCACTTTCTCAGGAAAAATTAAGGAGTTTTGGCTCCAAAGGTGAACGGCGCTACTACTTTTCTTCCTTCTACCTCTTCCCTTTGGGCTTTCGTTTATATTTTCAGTTTTTTTAGAAAATTAAATAATGAAAAACCCATTTATTGACAAATAATTATTTACTTTTAATTTTGTTGATTATATCCATTTTTTGAACAATTGATTATATCCATTAATTATGTAATAAAAATACAATTTTAAGCCTTAATCATATATAGTTTAAAAAAATTAAATTTTATTGAGTATACGTGTTTTTATTTAATGAGGTGAAAATATAATAAATGAAATATAAAATTGAAAAATATGATTTTTAATTTAGTAAATACTATATGTGGAGTCAAACTTTCGCATGAAGTTAGCAAAAACTTCGTTGTTTAGTTAAGCTATGCTATTTTGTAATTTTTATTATTATTTATTACTATTAATTTAAATTTTCTATTTTTAAAGGAAAACAATTTATAAAAATGATATTTAGTTAATTAATAAACCTACAACCCCCAGCTTATGTTTAGTTCGCTCTAAATCTAATACAGCGTTGGCCGAGACATAAGAGCAGAGTAAACAAAAATATTTAAATTGTGATTTCAGAATTTTAGCGCTAACTCGTATTTTATTAAAATCGGTAAAACTAAATTTAAAGGTCAATTTTTTAATTTAAAATATATTTTAATATCATACAATTAACTACAATTTCACATATATATTAAGTGGTGAAGTTAAATTTGGATTTCGGATTTTTTTTTAAATTGAAAATATGTTAATATCATATATTAACTACAATTTCACTAGTTGTCATTCTTAATCAAAGATTTGTTTTAAACTAGTGGCTAGGTGTGTCCCATTTTACTTTTCACTCCAAGTTTGAGTCCCCTCATCTTTTCTTGTTCAGTTTATTTTTCACCAATAAGAAACAATATAACATATATTGGAAAAAATACATTTTTAATTAAACAAGACCAAATTAAAAGAAAGTATAAGTAACGAGAGCTAAGTTTATTGAATTTCTTTGAATAAGTAAATTAATTGAATATATAAATATGGAAGATTAAATGTGTTATTATACAAATTTTCTCATCTGCCCATTTTTATTCTCTCATTTTCTTTAGGTCATGAGTTCTAGACCCATTAAGAACACCTCAGTACTTCCCTTAAAGTCTCTCTTCACTTTCTCTTTAGATAGGATCAGGATTAGAATTAGGATTTGTCAAAAAAATATTTTACCCTTTTAGTGTCACTTCTTATGCCCTAACATTAAAAAACCAAATTGTAAGTGTTGAGTTGTGTGGGGCTCGATTCGATCAACCAATTTAGCTCACCAAGTGGTGGAGAGGTGGATATTTGGGTGGAAGGGTTGTGGAAGCTAGAAAGATTGAAGACACAATGATTTATAGTGGTTCGGCCTTCTAACAAGCACCTACATCCACTACCTTAGCTTCCCACTAAGGATTTCACAATCAATTCACTAATTGATTCGTCCCCTTTTCTAGGATTAGGAGGAAACCCTTACAACCGATCAAGCTTCTACCCAAAGCCTTGATCAAAACCCTCTTTACAAAGAGATAATGAAAGCAAACTTAAACCCTCTAATAGGTGTTTGTTTGCACAATGAAGCACTCACCCAAAACCTAAAACACTTGAGCAAATTTGACAATTTTGGCTCACTAGTGTTTGTCTATACAAGAAATGACACTTTAAGCACTAAGACAATTTCTTGATCATTTGTTGATTGACAATTGAAGCATTAGCCTTCTCTTGATGCTTGGAGGTCCCTTTTATACTCCCAATTGAGTTTATAGCCGTTTAGGACCGTTGGGGTTGAAATAGAGTCGTTGGAGCCTTTAATTCCCTCCATAAATGCAGTTCTGCAGCTCCCCGTTTCGAAACGCTCGAAGCCGTTTCGAAACACCCTTAATATAGAAAGAGTCGTTGCAGTCTGTCAGGGTACCCGTTTCGGAACACCCCCTTGCCGTTTCGGAACGCGTATCGGAACGCTATAAGCCCGTATCGAAACGACCTGCATTTAAAAGTTAGTTGGGAAAGAGCCGTTGGGGTTTATGACCGTTGTGGTCAGTGCCACGTGGGCGTATCGAAACGGCCTAGCCTGTTTCGAAACGCTGGCCCCGTTTCGATACAAGTATCGAAACGTTTTGGCCACTGGAGGCACCTGTTTCGAAACGCCCTAAGGTGTTTCGAAACACTTGGTCAGTTTTGTTAAAATTGGCCTTTGAAAACATGAAAAACCTTTTTGAAAATTCCCTAAACATATATTTGGACTTGGGAAATGTTTTAAATACTTTTTAAACAGTCCAAAACATTTTTCAATTATTATATCAAAACATTAGTTCTACAGTAAGCCATAACCCTAGACTTTAAATTCTAAACATTAAATTCAAACGTAAAAATACACTATACACGTAATACTATAAACTCTAACTCTAATCTTAATTTTTTTAGTATTGAGACGTAAATAGCGCATCAAAAAGAGGTAGACGATTTTTACTTCCACTTTAAACGTACATTAACATCTCTTTAAACAAAATAATTATATTTTGTTACACAAAATGTGTAAAAAAAATTACACAACACATCCTTAAAATCTAGAATCTAAATTCCTAAACCATAAACTCAAAACTTAAAACACTAAATTCTAATTCTAAATAATATATTTTAAACCCTACAACTTGAACTCATAAATCCTAAACCTAAACTAACACCTTAAACTTTAAATTTAATAAATTTGTATATCAAAATTTTTTCTTAAATAAAAATTATATTAATTTTAAATTTTAAGACTGTAATCTAAAATTTTTGTTGGCAACTCAATGTACCCGGTTGTTATTTATCAATGAATTTCATTACCTTGAATAATAATAATAATAATAATAATAATAATAATAATAATAATAATAATAATAATAATAATAATAATAATAATAATAATAATAATACTCTTTAATTTTATTTTCATCACCGTAATCTAAATTAAATTTTACTATTAGTCCCAGTATTGAACATAAGTCGTAAGATTTAGTTTTTGTTCTGTATTTGTTCATTTTTATCCTCTTAAAATTTTTGTATCATTTGAGTTGAGATTGTACTAAAATTGACCAAATTAGAGCGTAAAAACTAAATCTATAATTTATGCAAAGTAAGGCACTGTTGACAGAATTTGACCACTGTAAAAACATGACAATCAAAGCCCAATCCAAACATGGGCCGGGTTACGTGGGAATATTAGGGTGCAAATGACCCCATATAAAGTTTACACAAGCCTTTTAATTATAGAATTTAAGGTTTCAAGTTAAGGTTTAGGGTGTAGCATTATAATTTAAGGTTTATGGTTAGAATTTAGGTATTATAACTTAAATTTTTGGGTGCCAGATTTAGGTTTTAATTTTTATATAAAGGTTGTGTAAAACTTTTTGCACAACTTGTACCTCAAAATATAACTCATAGAAATATTAGAATTGTATTACAGTTTTATATAAATAATATTAAAATTAACCATACTTAATTTTAATTTGTTAGGGTATGTGATCAACAGTACTTAGTATAGTAGTACGGGAATTACACCTCATTCTGCCTATTACATGAAAATAGTGGCTCCGCCACCGAATCCAAAACAAACACTTTTTGAATCCAAAACAAACTTGAATTTTCTATCCAAAAGAAGAAGAAAAAAACCAAACTTGGAATTGCTGATGTATTCTAATTTACAACATTATTGGATTGATTTCAGTATATCAAACTTAACTTTACACTTGACACTTAAACATTACAACCTTGTACAAAATCCAATCACTCAAATCAAATCTCTAATTTTAGCTAAAAATGGGGAAAAAACCTCACCAACTCCATTTTTGATGGTATGCAAAACATGTCAGGCTAGCTATTTACAGACATGACATGAACATGTCACACAAGCTCTGCAATAATATTTGAAATCATGTCCTATATTATGTTCCTGTCTAAGGAGAAAACAATCTCTGCAATAATTTGGCCACTAGCATCTCTTGCAGGCATCTGTTAAATTAACAAAAAAAAAAGTAAGCAATATTTTCATGCAAATGCATTTCCACACTTTCAGACATGGACTATTTTGGGAAATTAAGGAGATATAAGATGAAAATCAAAGCACTCACCTTTATAGTGTTTTTTTAAGGCCTCAAGGATTGAGTTCCTCCTGGTACTCTTGTTCATGTCCAGACAATGGATTCTTCATGGTGACCTTGTCCGTGCCCTCGAATGACTTATCTGTTTCTTCAACTGTGGTGCCGATGCCGATGTTAGTTTTTTCGGTATCTGTTTCTTCAATGCCATTAGCTTCTGAATGATTCACCGTGTCATATGGCATGCATTCGTCGGGGAACTTGGTCCTGTAAAGCTCTAGCTCGGCTTCAAGATCTTGAATCTCTTTCTCTTTCTCTGCAAGAAGGTTGTTTGTGTTTTGTAGTGCTTCCATATCGTACTCGGCTTGTTCTTCCATCATTCTCAAGTGCTGCAAGGCTTCCATTTGCAGCGTCGCTTTCTCTTCTTGCAGTCGTGTAATCATGGCCATTGCTTGATTCGTAGCAACTGCAGACGCATTTCTTTCTTCCTCCAATTCCTTATACAAAGCTCTCAATAATTTCCTGTCATGCTCAACCTGTCGTTTTAGCCGATCGACTACACTTTCACCTTCGATTTCACTAACAATGCTTCCATCTATAGACAAACCAGACTCATTTCTCTCCAGTGAGACCCTCCGTTGAAGTATCTCTATTCCATTAAATGCATAAGAATCTGATGCTTTTAAATCATCACTATTTATAGATATCCTAGGACTTGCAGCGATCCTCGGACTTGCATCGTTCATCCATTGCTCCATCCCTCGAGAAGATAATTGTGACAATAAGACCTTTAGATCCTCACTAAGTCTAGAAGAATCTCTTCCAGTCCATTGTTCAACAAGCAATCCAGATAATTGTCTTCCTTTACTACCTACAGCTAGCTTATAAGCGTCGCTTAGGTCCAACGAGTTGAGTACTTGGATGCTAGTGCCATTAGTGGCTCGGTTTTCTTCCGCTGTTGATTCGGGTACAGGAAGTGGCTGCTCTGTTGATAAATGGATTTCTTCGCAGTTCGCCTCAGCTATCTCCTCGATTCCAACGGTTCTCATAACACCTATTGACAGAAAATATTAAGTTAATAAAAGATGTCACAGATTAACCATAAAATATAAGTTATTAAGGGTGTCACGCATGGGCGTAGCCACATGAACATTTGGGGTGTCATAAATTCATGGCTCCGCCCCTGGTGTCACGGCAGCTGATAGAGAACTAGGATGTGTGTTTCTACAAAGTTCAACTTACTACTCTCTTTTGATTCTTCAACTGAAGATGCAACAACATTCGGTGGAGAAGCGTCGTCGATGGAAATATGCTTGCTCTCCTTGTGTACATCAACTGGAGTTTCATTGTCGATGGTAATATGCGTGCTCTCCTTAGGTACTTCGACCGGAATTTCATTGTCAACTGGCGAGGAAGAAAGAAAATCAAGGGAAATAAGCTTACTCTCTTCTGACACTTGAATAGGAGCTTCACCAGGATTTGACAATGGAGAGTCCTTATCAAGGGAATCAAGAGAAATAAGCTTAGAAGAAGCGGATGGCTCGGTTTCGCAACTGGCTTGCTCCCAATTAAGTTCCTCCAAGCCATGTTGTTTTGAATCAGTAGATTCCACTGATATAGTGTTAAGAGGCTCTTCAATGATGGTTGATTCCGGTTCTGGTTGTGAAATGAATATACAAGGCTTAAGTGCAGAAACAGGATCCATGAGTTTCTCCGAAGGAAAATCGTCCGACAAAGTAAACGTTCGAGACTCCGGCTGCATATGTTGATCAACAAGATCTCTTTGTAGGTTATTAGTTTGGATAATTACACCATCTTCCTCCACGCCAGCATCGCTATTCACTTCAGATTCCAAATCAGAAGCAACCTTAAGCTCCTTATATGATACATGATATAAAGGATCAGGCTGGTTTTTTCTCTGATGTGTAGCTTTAACCGAAACAGACACATTGCCACTTCCGTTCTGCTCATACGTACCATGTTCAACGGAAACTGGTAAAGGTATATCAAATTCAGAAGCCGGAAACACAATCGATCGTGTTTGCATCGATGTTTTGGCATAGCCTTTTGGCATCCATGGGTCATTGCAACAAGAACAGTGCCTTTGAGTCGAACATCCAAGTTTATGATTCTCAAGTGAGGGATCCTCCTCGAGACTACAATCAAAATCTTCCCCGAACTTACCGACCAACAACCGGTAGGTTTCAGCATTCGACTTGTTTATTGTAGCAAATGAGAAAAGGCAACTTTCACACATTCCTTGAACATCAACAAGCTTGTTATGAGCATGACAGTATACTAAGGAAGAAATCTCCAACTTATGATCATCACATACAAGATCCCAATAAAACTTCCGTTTTTCTTTCCCGAAAACGTGATCGATTCTCGAGCATAGCAAACACGGTGTTTGCAATTTGCATCTATGAGCAAATTTTTTGATTAGGTACGAAACTATAGCATCAATAAAGAGCATAAAAAGCAGCAGCCATTCAAAAAAGGCTGATGATAATGCTGTACTAAACCGATGGGAAATTTTCTTCGAGTTGACAGATGAAGTTCCCCCTCTCCCCATGTCCAATAAGGTTATGTAACTTCAGAACAAGATATCTAACTGCTTCAAATAAATCGAAGTCCGATTCTCCGAAAATGAAATCAATAATCCAAGGCCAGATTGAACACTGCCAACAAAAGATCGACCGAGATGAGAGAAACGATCGAAGAAGAAGAAACACCTGCCTAAACCCGAACTAACCAAAATTTAAATGAACAAATACAAGCAAATCTTTCAGCTAAGTAAAACAAAGTAATTGCAAACTCAGATGCCAAAGGACACACCATTGGAGACATACATCTATAGACATAAAATTCTCTGCAACAACATAATGCATGATGTCTCTATGTCAATTCTTAAAACTATTCGAAACCATTTCATGTAGAAGATCTATGCATGCAACAGATAGTGGATAAACACAATTCCAAAACAGGATAAATATTAAATAGCCATAATTGCCAAAAATAGATCTCAAAGAACAAATTAATGAATTAGATTCTTCATTCTTATGCGAAAACAAACTCAAGCACAAGAGAAAAAAAAATGAAAACGAATCCACCAAATAAAAGATCCCAATACCCCATACATAAAAGCCTAAATCAGAAGCTAACAAAAAGGTATCAACTTTCAGTCAATACTCACAAGATGACCTAATCAAAGCTCAATCAAACTTGATCATTGTAAGATCATTAAAGAACATAAACTGGATTAGATATGCAGGTCAAACTGTGATATTTCCAAGGCAAAAAAAGAGAAACTTTTGTGAGTAATCAAAGAGAGAAAGATTACCTGTATATGTGAGAAACTCAAGGGGGAAAACCCCCAGAAAAGATGAGTGAAAACTCAGAGGAAAATCGTGTAATCAATTATAAAAGTGACCCGGCTTCAAATTCATTACAAAAAGACCAAACCCATGTAACAGCTATTATTGAAACGAAAGTAGTTTATATATGGGAATAAATAGAACAGGTAACAACAAAGAGTGCACGTTGTTTTCACGTATTTTTTGTATAAAAAAAGTGAAAATAAAACAAATGAGCAGCCGACAAAGACCACAAAGTCGGCTGCTGATTCAGAAAATACTGAAAGCCGAAAGTAAAGGAAAGACAAAAGAAGGAAAGAGTCCAGAGAGAATTCACTGTCAAAAACCAAAGAAAAAGAAGAAAAAAACTTCATTTCGTTTATTTGTTAAGAAATATATGGTGATGGAGGATCAATGGAAAATGGGTTGCTTTAAAACTTTTTGTTAAAAATATAAAAATGGTTACTTTTTAGTAGTGATTGGTGTGAGTTGGTTGGTGAAGAAATTGCAAAACCGTGTTGACTGGTGCTATCCAGAGGATGAAGTATTCCGTGGAGTTGTTCAAGCTGCCTAATCATTATGTTTTGATTAAGTTAATGCCATAACTGAGTTACTGCAGATTTGTTTAGGTTACTTTGATTTACATACAATTCTTTCAAACTGTTGAAATGGACAATCAGTTGCCTTACAATAAACAAGTTATTGTTCTGTCCGTTTCCAGTAAGTAGAATGAATGATTAGTTGATTGATTTGCACGTAGGGACCAATATTCGACTCGACAAAATCAAAATGTTCGACTTGACTCGACACGAAAAATTTGACTCTACTTAACTCGAATCATAATTTAACCAGTTTGATTCGGAAAAAAAATCAGCTAAAGTTAAAGTTATAAAGTAGAACTTTGAATAATCCAAATAAGTCGAAATTTTTAGTAATTAGTGATATTGTATAACATACGAAAAAAATAAATATATATATATATAGGGTTTTATTTTGATGCACAAGCTGTGTAAATTTTTTTTACACAATCCTTTTATAAAATTTAAAATCTAAATCACAAACCCTAGCAACCTAAACCCTAAACCCTAAGCCCTAAACTCTAAATTCTAAATTCTAACCATAAACCTTAAATTATATACCCTACATACTAAACCCCTAAACCCTAACATAAAACCCTAAACCCTAAACCCTAAAATTAAAGGGCTTGTGTAAACTAAAGTTTACACAGCTTGTGCATCAAAGTATTTTCCATATATATATATGAAAAAATAGGAAGAAATATATACATGTATCGTGTATATGGTTATAGAAAACTGTTTAAATTGAAACTAATTAGTCCACAAAATGATAAATATTTGCAGTTAAATTTAAACATAAACTCAGACAATTCGAATCAAATAAAAAAATTAAATAAAATTTGAGTTATAAAATATAACTCATCAACTCGATTATTTTTTTTTACTCGACTCAACTTAATCGAATGTTCAAGGAAAAACATTTAAACAACTCGAACTCAAAAAAAAAAAAAAAATCAGATACCATATTAAATTGAATGAACAATAGTTTGAATTGATTAGTCAAGTGGATGTATTATTTAAGGGAACATTCATACAAGGCAAGTGGATAGCTAAATGACAAATAGAACAAAGCATTTACTTGCAAAGCTAATACCTGATAATTACTAACTTAAGAAAGCAAGAATCAATTTGCACAGATGGGACATACCCTAAGTTTTATAGCAGCAATTTAATTTAACTTAAACTAGAAAAACCAGCACTTTATATTGGTGCTGCACATGTTGTTCTAAAATGGCCTGTCTGGTTGCAACGGCTACAATGCACAACTCGCTTCTCACGCCCACGATCTTCTGCTCGAACTCGCTTCTTTCGCGGTCGACCGGGTGGTTTAAGTGATTTGGGTGGGTGAATGATAACTTGAACGGCTTTGTTGGCATCTGGATCCCCCTCGGACAACTCTTTCCATAGACTTTTATCTGGGATCGGATGAATGGTTTGCGAATATGCCTTCCGATATGTTGCTACAGTGAAACAGCTCTCGGTAAATCGATGAACATTCTGCCTGCAAGAAAGAAGTGCTGCCACAGCGTGGGCACAGGGCAAACCGTACAACTGCCAGCCACGACAAAGGCAACAGCGGTTCCGAATGTCCACGATATTTGTCCCTTCACGAGATATAACTTCGAATTCAGCTTCATTCGCACGAAGCACTTGATATGTGCGTGCATGATCAAGGGCTTCTGTGACACGCCTTTCAGCAGAAGGCACAAGTATCGTTGCCCACTGCATACTTATCTCTTGCCGTTCATTGAACCAAGTCATAAGCTGCCTCCTAATGCATTCCATCATCTGAATTATTGGAAGCCCTGAAGCTTCTAAAATCCAAGAATTTAGTGATTCAACTATGTTTGCTGTTAGATGCCCAAATCGCGTGCCTTCAAAATAAGCTGTTGCCCACAAACGAGGTGGGATTCGCCGGATCCAATATGCAGCATCTTGTGATATCTCTTCAATCTCAAGAATCTTTGCTTCAAATTCAATTACAGTCAGGGCATGGGCAGCTTCCCATAAAAGGTTGACAAGCATAGGATTATTGAACTCCTTTCGGAAACTTTCACTCAAGTGACGCATACAAAATCCATGAAAAGCGGTAGGGAAATTTGCTTCAACGCCATCTACAATTCCCTTCTGTCTATCAGACAAAATTGTAAGCCTTGGCATGTTTTCGGTATTAATTTCAAGCAGGTTATGAAGTTCAGAGAGAAACCACATCCAGTTTTCATCATTCTCTTCATCGACGACACCAAATGCTAGAGGAAACAAAGCACCATCACCGTCAAAACCAGTAGCAAGAAGCAAAGTTCCAAGATACTTGCTTTTCAAAAATGTCCTATCTAATCCAAGGAGTGGTCGACAAGCATTCAGAAAACCATAAATGGAGGCCTGAAATGATATGAAAAGACGCTGGAAACTGTTATCAGTTGGGTTTCCATAGACTAATGCAATACTCCCTGGATTTGTCCGCTTGATCTGCTCACAATATTGAGGGAGTAAGCGATACCCTTCCTCGAAAGATCCACGCATAGCAGCCATGATACGCTCCTTGCCACGCCAGGCTTGCTTGTAAGATAAGGTGATCCCATGAGCCCGGTGAATCTCTTCCAATATCTCCTTGGGCTTGCAATTAGGGTTCTCCCTTAATCTCTGTTCAACAGTGTTTGCCACCCACTGCACCGAGGCTTGTTGATGGCCAAGATGAGCAATCCCTCCACATGTATGGGTCTCATGGATGGTTCTAATTGTGAATGTTGGGACACCAGGTAGCTTTGCTGCATGTATACGCCAGGGACATCCCTCACTCGCACATTTAGCAGTAAAACGAGTCTTGTCGGATTTGATGGTCTGCATTTCAAAATGAAGGGCAATAGCTGTATCCCTCAACGCTCTGCGACAGCTTTTGACATCCGGGAATTCTTGGCCAACTGCCAGTTCATAACTCGGATTAGAATTCCGAACCTGAAGGACATGAGGAAGACTAACTATCATCTGGGAGTGCTGTAAATCTCTGACAGGATCAATTCCCATATCCTGGCAGTCATCCACAGCCAATGCCAGACTATCATCGAGCTCTTGGTTTTCAGAAACAGTCAACTCATTGTTCTCAGATAAGGCTAACTCATTGTCTCCGTGGTCTGGTTTTTGATCAGTACCTAACTCATTATCCTGCCCATAACTGTGACCATCATCCCCTTCTTGTTCATGACTCTGTCCTAAATCCAACTCGTGATCATGAGAATTACCTAAACCTAGGTCATGATCATGAGCCTGTCCCAAGCCAAAATGATGCTCGTGGGTTTGTCCTAAATCCAAATCATGGTTCTGGGTAAGACCCAAATTATGATCATGGCCTAGTACCAGTTGCTGACTCTGCCTCAATGCTAGATTGTGGCTTTGTCCAAGCATCAAATCATGATTAGCCATTGAATAAATCAATCACAGGTATATAGGGACAGCACAGCACGACCCAAATATGCAGGGTAATGGTCATAAAGGCAGATCTTCTGCCTATGTCAACACATACCTGCCAAATGTGAAACATTGTCAATATGACAAAAAAGGTATACTGTCAAGACATGAAGAAAAACATCACAAATTATCCACTCTAAGCAGCTAACTTCTCGCTTCATGTTCGTGTACAACCGAGCTATGTCAACCAACACCGTAAACACATACTCAACACCAATTTGACTTCTGTTGAAGATCTTAAAACAAAACAAACTAATTAAACTTTGAGAAAACATTTCTTAACAATATCGGGTGGAAAACATCAAAGCTTAAATCTTTAAGCAGCTGGCAAGGATATTAAGGCTAACACTCTGAAGCTAAACTGAGTAAGGTACGAAATTTACACAAAATAAGGAATAACCATAAACCCTCAATCAAAACACCATAAAAGAACTACTAAGAAATTAGTAAAAACAAAAAACAGCAAAGGGGGAAGAGCATTAAGCAGTTTGATTGAAAAGTCTCAAAGTTAATAACTTTAGAACACTTCAACAAAGTAAACAAAATCAAGTCACCACATTTGAAAGAGAAAAAAAAATACCCATCAATTGAAAACATTAGAAACCAAAAAACCCACAAAGGAAATCCTCAAAAGAAGAAGAAGATCGAAGTACCTGGATTAAGGAGGGAAATGAACTTGAAACCCTAGTTCAAGAACCCAAATGACAAGAAAACACAACAAAAAAAGCTTCAACAAGGGAAAACACGATGTTGGTATCGCCCAAAAACACAAGAAAAGATGAGCTGAAGCCAGAGAAGCCCCCAGAATCGAAGAAGAAACTAGGGATTGGATCGGGAACCAAATTGGGGTTGAAGCTTGGGAAGGAACAAAGGGGCAGGAAATTTGAAAAGTTGGGAATTTATGTGTGTGAGTGTTTTGGCGGGTAAAATGGTTGAAGGGAGGAAATGTTTGTTCCGGGAGAAAATCGGGAATTAACGAGAGAAAGTGGCAGAGGGGAAAGGGCAAATGGGGAGATTGAGGAATTACAGGGGCAGAAGGGGGAGAGTGGTGAAGGGTATACGACAGAGACAATGTTTTTTATACAGGCTGAGGGTATTTATGTCAAACTGGGTTGGACCTTGCCATTCTCTTCTTATTTCTTTGGGTTTTTGTAATTACTATTTTGGCCTTCTTTAATACCTTGATTTTTATAAATCATTTGTAAAAGAGTCTAACGTGAAGAAAATATATTTACACTATAAAATCAAGTCTTAAATTTTTAATGTTAATCATAAAAGTTAAACTTAAATTTTAAATTAAATGTCTCAAAAAAATTGAGAAGAAAGAGATTTTCATGCGTCTCGTTAAAAAATTTCTGTAAAATAAGAAAAAAAGAGTGCCCATAAAAATCGTTACATCCAAAAAGAAATCAAAAAAACCAAACAAAGACAAAACAGAACCATCACACACTAGACATACAATCGGCGTGAAAGACATCTTGAACATCCAAGGGAGGCTCGAGAAATCTATGATACTCCATCGGGAGGTCCTTCGCCATTCTCGCAACCTTATTCGCGACCGTATTCGCCTCACGTCGCAACCAAGAGAAGCGAACATCCCAATCTCTCGACAACAATTCCGCAAGATGAACACGAAGGGATGATGAGAAACGTAGAGGATGACCCATATCCAAACCTCCATACACGTCTTTATTATCCGTCTCAACAATGACTCGAGTGAAGCTTAAAGACCAAACCGTCGCAAGACATTCATAAACCGCCCACAATTCAGCCTAAAAAATGGAACAAATCTCGTTTTTTTTTTCGAAAAATCAAAGCGCCACTTCAAGTTATCATCGCGCCCAATTCCACCACGAAGCAAAACCAGACGTCGTGTTCCTAGCCCCGTCAACATTAACTTTGATCCAGCCCGTCGGAGGCTTTACCCATCGCATGACAAGCGGATGCGCATAGGAGTTGGGCTTAGCCTGTTCCTCAATCGCAGCTGCATTCAACGCTTCTCTGCACAGCCGCATTGCTTGCTGCAGCAAGCTCTCCTGGCCACCATTTGCCGGGTCAAAATGGCATGATTCTGTCGTCTCCAGGCCAACCAAACCAGTGAACCAAATCCCAATCAGCCACAACTCTGGGATAGAGAGCTAAATCAGACAAGTTTAACAGGATCCATTGCTTAATATTCAACCCAAAAAACTCATGAACCTTCTCAATCTTAATCACGCGCATCCAGGCATCTTTCACCACCATGCAATCGCGAAGGACATGGGAAATATCTTCAACAGCAGCACCGCACACTGCACAGTTCGAATCGTCCGCAAGGTGTCCACGCACACGCTCCGCATTTGTCATGATACGTTCATGGCAAACCTGCCATAAGAACATTCTCACCCTTGGAAGGACTCTATATTTAGCCAACATTGACCACACCCGCTCCTCAGTATTGGCAGTAGGGTTCATACGCAAACGATACGCGGACTTAACCGTGAAACGCCGAGTAGCCTCCAAAGACCACCCTAGACGATCCGGCACTCCCACAACAGCAGGTGGTTTCACCGCTGCAATACCCGGAGCAACAGTAGGCGGAATCAGCTCAATAAAGTCACTCCACTTCCAGTTCCCGTTGCTGTCAACCATACACCAAATCGGTGTATTGCGTGTAACAAGAGCATCTCCAACAGTTTTATGACAACGAAGTGGTCCGAAGGTATCACCCACGCATCGTCCCAAAAATCAATTAATTGTCTGCCACTAATATTCCACACTATATGCTTCCGAACATCCTCCCATATTAAACAAATACCTTTCCAAAGGCTCGACCCCTTCATGTTTGGCAGAGAAACTGGTACCACATCATGTATTTCATATTTCGCTCTCATCACCCGAACCCACAATCTATCCGGATCCAAGATCATAGTAAATCTCAGTTTCAATAAGAAAGCCTCATTTTGGTGTTCGAGACGTTTAAAACCCAAACCACCATTTGCTATTGGCGAGCATACAGTGTCCCAGCTCACGACATGAACACTCCTAGAGTCGCTACTATGACTCCAAATAAAATTCTAAATAAGGCGTTCAAGCTCATCACAAACATTCTTTGGCGTTCAAACCCTATGCCAAATGTCTTAAATTTTAAATGCTAACTTTAAAGTTTAAATTTTAAATTAAATCATTGACCCTTAAAATTAAAAAATTTATGTAAACTTTAGTTTTATACATGTGTATCGGATTTAATAAAAAGCAATAAATGACTAAATATTAAAGGATTATTATCTTATACATTGTCGTTGGAAACGGAAAGTTTTCACATCATATTAGTTTTAGGGTTTAAAGTCTAAGTTTAGGGTGTAGGGTTTAGGGGTTTAGGTGTAGCGATTTAGAACTTTGGGATAGTGGTTAGAATTTAGAGTTTAGGGTTATAATTCAAAGTTTACAAGTTAGAACCTAAATCATAACCATATTGTCTAAAAAAATAAAACTCCAACCTTTAAACCCTAAATTCTAAACATAAACCCTAAATTAAGACCCTAAACCCTACAATTAAGGCGTTTGTGGAAACTTTCAGTTTTCACCGCCAGTGTATATGATATAAATCCAATATTAAATGAGTTATATTTTGATACACAAGTGTATAAAGAAATTACACAGTCCTTCTTATTTAAACTATAAAATCTAAAATATAAATCTCTAATCTTAAAACCCTAAATACTAAATTTTACACCAAAAACTCTAAATTCTAACATAAATCTTAAATTTAAACCATACAACCTAAACACTAAAATTAATAAATTTGTGTAAACCAAAGTTTACAAACAAGGGTTGAGTGCATTGGAAGGCACATTGCACTTACAAGGAGAGAATGTGAGTTTGAATCTTGAAGACAACATTGTTGGGAGGGGCAGCTATGCACCCCAAACATGAACCATATGGACATGCATATTATAAAAATATATATTTTTTTACATTAAATACTAACAACAGTTAATCTAATAGGATGAGACATTAAATGTCTTAAAGAAAGCTAAAAGTTCAAATTCTAATATTGTGAATAACATAAATGAGTTAAAAAAATTACCCTTATAATGAACATTTACAATATCCGATCTAGATTAATCACTCAATAAATTAAATATTAGTAATTATACCGATCGTATTTACACAACTTGAGACTTCTATTTCTTAATAGACCGGATCGAGTTAGAACCATCTAGAAACACAACTTGAACTAACCTGTGAACACCTCTAATGGTTGACTTGTTCATGAACAAAATTATGTCTATTTGAGGAATGAATTTAAAACACAAGTTGTATATCATGGAAGAAAATGATAACTTAAGGACTGGTATAATTAAAATAAAATTTCAAAATATTGCAGTGGCTCAACCCTAGACAGAATTTAACATTTTTTTTCTTTAATTTGTTCCAACACATGACATTAACCACCAGTACAACACTAAAGCAGAGTCCATACTTCAAAACAAATTCTGTAATTTCCATAATTTTTATGATCTCAAAGATGACATCGAAACTGAACTATGCTTTGCTTAATACCCATAGTTTGAACCGTAAACCGAGCTGTAGCCTCCAGCGTGGCCGGCATGTCCTTGATTGGATGGCGGTGATGCGTATACAGAACCATGGGTGGCATATGGATTATAAGCTTGGTCTGCAGCCCCACCACCTTGTCCCTGACCTGATGCTGCAGCTGCAGCTGCAGCTTCAGCCATAAAATTCTGCAACATAATATAAGTTCAAACTATGATGCATCAGAATGATTGTCAATGATAACATTAGTTCCCTGTGCTACTACAAGAGGGGAAAACCATTGGGGCATGTGGGAAACGGCATTGCAAGGACATCAGAAGAATAAGCAATGGAAAACAAATGGAAACCGTTTTCAGTTCAGAAGGTAGGGGAAGGAACATGCCTGTATCAGTTGCTGCGCAGTTTGAACTTGCGAAGCAGTTCCACTTATTTCAACCGTCATTTCCCCAGGAACACCCCTAGTTTCTTGAATGGTGACAGTTGCCCCACTAGCACGTCGAATATAGCTAATATTTGCACCAGCTGTCCCAATAACAGCATCAGCATAAGATAGCGGAATTTGCATTTGCTGAGTGACCTGCAAACACAAGAAGCTTTGTTAATATATTACAATATGGCTATTCGAGCCAAGACCAATAACTAAGACTTTACAAGGCAGGAAAGACCTTTGAAATAACAGCCCAAAAGTTGACCAACAGCCAGATACAAAACCAAAGAAAGCTAGATATATGTACGAGGATGCATACATGGATCTTGACAAAATGCAAGAGCATTAAAGGTTTTGCTAAAACATCCCCATTTCACCCCTTTCAGGCCAAGGCAGGACAACTTACTCTACATGGAATTCTAATACTAAAAATTCAGCAAGCCATCCCCGTTACTTGAAAAATTCAAAAATCAAGAACAAAGAATAACATTAACAGCCTCTATGTATGTAATGGTGGTACCTGTGTGATCATAGATGGTGCATTGGGATTTGATGATCCATGGGCACCCATTGGGGCTTCTCTTCCATAGGCAGAAATACCCTGATGCGGCTGTTTATCCATAGGATGCATATCAGGAGGGTAGTAGTTGTCAAGTTGCCGCGGAGGCGGCATGTACTGAGGATTGTGTCCGAAACCAGCACCTCCACTAGAATTTTGAGGGACACCTTGAGGTGGACCCCAGTTTTGATGAGGTGGCATGTGGTCCATCTGAGGCTTAGCCTTTTGCATCTGATATAAACATGTAACAGATTTTCATTACAGTCTACACACTGACGGAAGCCCAATTAATCAGTAGGTCAACAAAAAGTAGAAGCCTGACATTCATTTCAAATAAGGGAATTATACTGCGGTCCACTAAAAACTTCCTGAGGTGAGATGCAATTAGCTCCAATCCTTTGTGCACGCCAACTGCTTCTCCCACAACTTCAACAACCCTATCATCTTGAAGAGCAAAGATTGGAAGGTCTTCTGCAGCATTTCATTTTATTTAACAAAAAAAGAGAGAAGAATTGTTAATAAATTATGATAAACAAAACCGATCAAAAGCACAAGAAATTACAAATGAAATCCCTTGAACAAAATGACAGTATGAGATGATCAAACAAAGGATGTCAAACCTTGTGAAAAAAACTTCTTCAAATTATCAGCATTTGAAGTTTTGAACTAAAAACCATATTCTTGAATTCTAGTCCCATTATTTTACTAACAATTTCTTGAAACACATTGCAGCAGAGCAATATTAGGGACTTCTTCGATAAACAATTGTAAGTAGTTTATGAAGATAGGTCACTAAGCTTTACTCTTTCAGCAACTCCAACAAACAACTTGAAAGAAATGGTAAATGTTTCCACTAAGAGAAAAAGGCAAAAAAGAAGTGAAACAAATCCGGAGAAGAAAACCTGCTCCAAGAACTCTAACAATACAAGTAGACAATTCTTGAATGGACTTGACAGTTGTTCCTTGTTTTCCGATCAAACTTCCAGCTTGTGAGGCAGGGACTAGCAGCCTCGTTGAAACCTTGGTTACCACAGCCAAAGTCGCATGAGATGAATCGCCCTCCAAGCCATCGATAAGACGTTTATGGACCCTTAAAAGCCCATCCATAGCAGGCGGAAGAGAGGAATCAGGCTCCTCCTTTGCAGATACCATCACCTATTCACAAGAAAAAGAAGCAGCAGCACATAGGCTAAGTTGTTATAACTCGTAGTCCATTTGGCCGGATAAAACAGGGAAGAAAACAAGAAACTAAAACAAAACCCAGTCTTCCTATATGCCACAAGAAAATGAGGGAAGATGGGTATAAAAAAGAAGCATAATGCATTGAAGAGGTGAAAATGCCATATTGGAATTGGATTAGATTTGACATAATCTATAGCATACAGTTAAACTCCCTTGGTTTAAAGGAAAGCTTACTTATTACTTTTAACAATGATATAGAACTTTTACTTAACTGTTTTATTTATCTTGATCTTAGTTGAATTACCTTTAGCCAATATAATGTCCAAGTATCTGTGAAAATTGTTATCCTCGTTAAAGGAATAGACTTATTAACCAAGTTGTTTTTACCTGTTAAATTTTTGCAAGTGATTTGGACCACAGATTTTGAGTTCAGTTAGGAAATATACCATACGTGCATATACTATATGTGTTATTGAGACAGGCTTTACATGAATTTGGGTAGACTTAGACCACAACTATTGCAGACATGTATGTATTGTGCTACAAATAGGAGTTTAATTTTAGCTTGATGCCGAGGGATCTTTGAGCTATTTCCACTGGTTCCTTTAAGATTCATTTAACAATTGACACCAGTCATCCAGGTTCTGAAGTTACCAGTGAGAAAACAGAGCTTCTTGGTACAGTTGTTCATACCAGATGTGTCTGTTAGTTCAGAACAAACTTTCAGCACTTTGAAATGCTCAATGATGATCCCTGCAATCTGAGAATTTGGTTCCTCATAAGTGGAGTCTTATTGATGATTGACTCCTTTCCTTAAAATTTGCAAATGGAACCTGCACAGACTCGTTTTTGTTATTGCAAAAAAGGGAACTGTATTTTTATTTCATGGGTTGCTTCTTACGGCCTTTATCTTACAATCTTCTTGAATTAGTAAAATACTTATAATGATATTAGACTTGGGGATGTAATTACCTGCCAAAGTTTTACAACTTTAAGAGGTGATGACCGATTATCATGTAACAATGAATTATATTTATTCAAATTACTCCAGTGTTGAGCACTTTAAACTCCGAATGCATTAATTTATCACTTCCATCCTTCTTCCTAATCTTCAATGTTTTATTCTATATCTTCTTCGTAGTATTGGTTTAGATTAGAAAGAAACATTTTAATGCTTAACTTTTTTACTTGTTGATGTATATTTTTTTATTTCACTTTATTTATTATGTTCAATTTTTTTATGTTTTGAACCAATATGTCATTTATGTAAGCATTCCCTAAGCCTAGGAGAGATCTAGCTAAAGTCAAAGAGCAATCTTTGTTATTTATTATAGTCAAAATCATTCACATTTCCCACATCATTGTATAACTAAATGGATAGGAAAATACATGCACATGGAATGTCAATAAAATAAAAACAGAAAAAAATTTCCAAAGGTCATCATAGAGGTATTTCCTGCAATGACCGTCAGCTTAAGTTTGCAATTAAGGAAAGCCGCTATGTGCTGCAATAATGAAAGTACCCATATGACATGTCACCATAGTTCAACTAGACACATAAAGTGAGCCTCGACAAGTAGAACTGGTTTTGCCCTAGTTGTCTAGTATCATAATCAAAGAATGAATATAATATAAACTGAGAAGAGAAGGTACAAACTTACAGCTCTCTCAGTTGTCCCTGGAGGACCATCAAGTATCTTGACACGAGCTCTCGTCTCCTCAACTATCCTTTTTATAAATTCCCCTTTACGCCCAATTATACTGCCAACCTTTTGTGCAGGAACCAACATCCGGAACACACTCTCTCCAGGCCATCCAGGCCACTTCTTTTCACCACCTCCAACCACTGCCTCATCCTCATGTTCTGGTTTTGGTTGATGTTCTGAATCCTGCTGCAACTTCTCCTCCAAGTTCTCTTCTGGATTTTCTTCCAAGTTTAAGTTCTGCTCTGAGTTCACATTCTGCTCCAAGTTCGAAATGTGCTCCAAATTCGCAATGTGCTCCAAGTTCGCATTATGCTCAAAGCTCGCATTCTGTTCCAAGTTCAAATCATGCCCCAGGTTCATATTCTGCTCCAAGTTTTCATGTTCTTGAGCCTGTTCCACTTCATGTTCAACAAAGCTTTGATCAACTTCAGCCATAAGTGTTCTGCTGCAGCCAATAAAAAAGAAAAAAATCATGACTGTTTCTTTCAAATAAAGGTTGAAAATAGCACATTGATAATAGAAAATAGCAATTATTTGTGCCAATCTTTCATCCCTTGAACTCCTAATACAAGTGCTAAAATCCAACAATATTGGTTCTAGCAAAAAAACCTTTAACCAAGCAACAGTAAGTAATTAAACTCCAGAAGAAGCATATAATCATAAAACAAAAAGACCCTGCCAAAGGGAAAACCTTTGAACACTCAAATATTTGGAGAACAAGAAAAACTAACTAAAAAACACAAAAACCCTAACTTGACACAGAGAGAAATTCAGCTCGAAAAAGAAAGATGCGTATAATTACAAAACAAAGAGAACCCATTACTAGTAAGCCCTTAAAACTTCAAATCAGAGAGGAAAAAATAAAATAAACTACGACACGAAACCCTAAGACCATAGAAACAGATTGAATTAGGTGACTTACATGAGATGAAGGGAGAAGATAAATAGGAAGGAGAAGAAAATGGGTTTTGACTTCAGGCACGAAAATTGTGAAAACAATAAGAGAGTGAGAGTGTAAACTAAATCTGGTTAGGTTTTTAGGGTTTCTTGTAAGAGAGAAACGAGAGAGCAGAGAAATTTGTGAAATTATCTTGATTGGGGGAATTTGGGGAGGGTTTTATTTATGTATGGGCCTTGAAGAAAGCTGATATTGCATTTTGACCCCTATTTAAATATTCAATGACAAAAATAACGCTGTAATTTTGTGGGTTTTGTATTTTCTTCGGTAAATAAGGCTTTTTTGTCAAATTCTTATATCAGTCCTTGTACTATGTGTAACTTCTGAATTAATCATTATACTCTAATTTAGTCAAATTTAATCAGTGTATTCTTCGAATTTTGAAATTTTGGTCTAGACTCAAACGACCATAGTAAAATCTTTTAAGTCAAATTATGCTATTGGTCCTACAACTTACCTATAGCACATAAACCGGGAAAGAGAAGTTCGCCTTTCTGTTAATTTTAACCCTCAGATTAACAAATTTTCATTTTTAGTCACTAAAATTTTCTGTTGATATATGCTGGACATTATCAACTGCATCATTTTCATGTGAAAATGGGGGATATAAGCATATTTCCTTCTCATAACTCACTGAACTTTTCTTCCATAGCCAATAACTCGGTTCATGGAAATGATGGACACCATCTCAACGAGAAAAAGATAACATTAACATTCCGTTAAAGACCGTCTTAAAAGAGAAAAATTGTACTATGTAGATAGCATTCAATGAGCAACAGATCGCGATTACGTCTGAATAACTTTAGACTTTAACTGCTGAAGCGAAACATGATACTTCGATACGACTTAAACAAGCAAGGTACATTTCTTAAGGGGGTGCAGAAAGGGTAGAAACAATAGATATCATGATTATCAGCAAGCATACCAAACGAACTCCTCGAAAGCCATTGACTAGAGAGAGGTCGTCGATGGAGACCGGACAATTCTGAAGAATGTATAGAATCGGTGCCCTGTTGAAACCTGAATAAGGTTTAGAGAGCCAGGAAATGCTTTTTAATACCCAACACATTTGTGTATTAGGAAATTACATAATGACAGATAAATTTTGACTGCAGAAACATAAAATGTGTCTCCATGTCATGTATGATATCCACATCTATTTTCATACCATGTAATCATGGATACCAGCTTCAACTTACTAAATCCATCGGTAAAACCATACTGTATAAGACAATCATGGGCAAAACCGGCCATATCAAGTCGAACAATTCAATTCAAGTAAACTTGTTGATCAAGACTCGAGTACCGTATATTTTTCACATACAGGAAAGGTATATATAGAGACCCGAAGAAAGTAAAAATTACAGTAGCAATGAGTATGCAATCTTTTTAATCCATTTTAAACACTGAATCCACACCATCCATGGAAACACAGTGAAAAAGTACATTACTGAAACAGATGTAGAACAGAATCAAATTGCATATTTTATAGCTAATACAGCTTTATTTTTATCGAACAGATAAACGGTATGAATTAGGCTTCAACTATGTCACCCGGAGTTGAGTGGAGAGTGTTTGATACGAAGGATCAAACCCCATATACCATGTCTAAACATGTGTTTGACACTTGTAAGACACCGATACTTTAGAAAAGAACGAAAAACTCGTGTGAGATTGACTATTCAATCATTCGATTTTCGTGTTAACAACGAGAAATACAAGTTCAAAAAGAATCAATGTAAAAACATAGATGATCTCTCTCTGCTCTCTTAAGCATTAACTAATCCACAAGTTTCAATGAGTAAACTACCTATACCATCAAGGACCAAGGTAGACACATAACAAAGAATTCAAACATCGAACTACAACAACGAACATCAAATATTTTTCCTTCACTAAGTTGTCATTCCTTGTTTTTGGTATCAGTCTCCGGTGCTGCGTTAGAAGCATTCATCAGCAAGTCGAACTTGTCTGACTTCCCCAACACGATTTCGATCTGAAACAGGGAGCAAGTAGAGATCAGAATGAATTCAACTACCAAATCCAGAAGTAAACTATATAGATTGTAAGAATATAAACCCGCCTTGGCTTTTAGGACCACCCTCCCTTTGTTCTCGTCTTTCATGCTGACCGTGGATGTCGAAACTTCTGCTTTGTTCCATAAACAGTCAATACCAAATCATTCATGCTCGATGAGAAACTTCTTTAGATTAAGAGAAAATTTTTCTTACTCTTCTCAATAGCCAATCCATTATTCTTCAAGATCTCAGCAATAGTGACAACAGTAGTGATTGCTGCATTACAAGTTCAAGGGCGGAAAATCAGGAAGCATTATGACAATGAATCGATCTCATAGCAGAAAAAGGCGAATAGGCGGCGAACTACCAGATGGACATTAAAGCACTAAACCAGGTAAAAATATTAGGAAATCGATGTACATGGAAAGCAGAAAAAAGGGAAATTTTAGGAAATCAATCATTTGCAACTGTTCATAATTTAAAGTCCACAGTTCACAGAAACAAAACTGAGAAATGTACCCATGCCCAAGGCAGAAAGCTCAACCTCATCATGCTGCTGAATGTATCTCTGCATAAAAAGGAAACAAAACTGAAACATGAAGCATAGCTTTGACTATGATAATCCACATAGATTAAGTTGGATAAACTAATGTAAAGTGTTGCTAATGAACTTGCATTAGATCTATAACCACAGATTTACTACAAACATTTACAAGGATAAATGATCATAATTAGCCTCTAAATCTTTAATGAACTGAAAAGCTGGGAAACAAGAATTCTGATTTTTAATATAAAAAAGAAAGATCAAATACATAGTAATTAACAACCCATTGTGATTAAAAAGATCAGTCAAAAACATCATCTTGTATGAAACACATCGAATAAAAACAAAAACCCTGATAAAAAAACCTGCTTTGGCAAGATTAACATAGAAAAAAAGAGGCTTTTTACTGTTGGACACTTGAATTCTGGTTTTTAATATAAAAAGAAAGATCAAATACATAGTAATTAGAAACCCATTATGATTAAAAAGATAAAATGACATATTAAAGAAGACCCCAAAACCAAGATCAGTCAAAAACATCATCTTGTATGAAACACATCGAATAAAAACAAAAACCCAGATAAAAAAAAAAAACCTTACTTTGGCAAGATTAACATAGAAAAAGAGAGGCTTTTTAGTGTTGGACACTTGAATTCTGTTCTTCTTCTGTGCCTCTACTCCTCCTGTAGCAGCCAATTCCTCCACACCCATTGTCGTTCTCGGATTAATGCTCCTCGAATTCTTCGATCTTAATTTCTTCGCTTTGGATCGTGTTTTTTTCTTTTCTTTCTTTATTATTTCAGTTTTTCTTGATTTCTTTATGTTGTTTTGTGTAGCGGGAAACTTGGCGGGAAGAAAATACCGTTACGAGATGGTGGTTATATAGGGGAACAAATGCACCAATGAGAATTGACCACGTGGTGAGATGTTATTGGTTGTGGACGTAGTAAGAGAGAATGACGGGTTTTCTTTAATAAATAATAAATAAATTATGCATTTAATGGATAAAACCATAAATATCCATTTCTATTATATGGGCTTAAAGCCCATAAACTTGAGTTTTCTTTATCGGGCATGTGCATTTGTCAACAAATGGGCTTCAAAAAGTGGGTCATATAATATGAAAATTGATTTCTTAAATTGTGTTTTTGGTAGGAGGGATAAATAAATAAATCGGGATAAAACTTACGTTTTGTTATTTGTCTTGGAAAAAAATAAGATGTATATCTTCAAATTATGTTCGTGAGTTTAAATTTGTTAAATAAATTTTTAATATAATTTCACGTATATAATAATTTAATTAATTTTTTTGATAAAAGATAAAATTATTAATTAAGTTATAAAAATAATTCAATATTTATATATGTGAAATTATATAAAATAATTGTGGAAAGAAAAAATATATTAAATTTAGTTTAAAAATACAAGTGTGTCAACTTTAATTTAATTAATAGATTTATTTTGGTGGTTTAGATGTTTTTATGCATCTCAAATGCATGATGTTCGAGTCTTCTTAATCTATATTTATTTTATTTTTTCTGGCATTAATTCTATATTAAGACATATAAAATATTTTGCAATCCATATCTCAAAAGCGAACTTGGACTAGGTGTAAAGCCACATTATTTATTTCATGCTTGCTCGAGTTCAAACCATGACATTGCCAGGTTGTTTATGGATTTTATTTCCTTTTTCAATTAGGTGGCACGTGTCACCACCTGATTAGAGGCGAAAAATAAATTTATTAAATTAAATATAAGTAATTAAATTCCTATAATAAAGTGGTGACACATATATAAGTAACGAAGATCAAATGTATAATTATACAAATTTTCACTAATTGTCACGTTACTCCTCCATATTGTTAAACTATCAATTTAAAATATAAAAAATAAGGATTAAGACTTAATTGATAAAGTCTTAAGAAATATTTAAACTTACAAATGTGAGTCATACTTAAGGCTGATTTTTTTATTTAAACCTAAACAAAACTTAAGAGTTGTTTTCTGTATCCAAAGAAATTAATATATCGTATGATAAGTCTCGTCAATAAATACATTAAAACTGAACACGAAAACTCGAAATAACTATTAAAACGAGTAAATTAAAGAGATTATTTTTTTAGAAAGGTTGGATTCAATCCCCCCTCCCCACAAAAGATTCCGATTACTTTATATGGGGTGTGAAAAGTAGATTGAAGCTAAAGCTAAAGAATTGGAACAAAACCAAATCTTTCGAAGGGTCATTTTCACATTAAAATAAAGGAGAAAAATCAAAAGTTTCTTCTGATACGCAAATAGGAGCATACAAATCACATGTTTGGGACAACAAAGTGCTGTCCTAATACACGCACACGTACTATAATATTTGTCGGCAATAACTCATTAACACGTTAAATTCATCTCTTGCTCCATTTACTATGTAAACGTTATCAATTTAGTCCCTATAATAGTCGTGAATTTTGTTAAATCATTTTATCTAGATCGAGATTTAAATTTTAACATTTGAAAAGTTCAGGGATTAGAATTGATCAAACTATAGTACATAAATTATATCTACGACTTATGTATAATACAAGGATCAATGATAAAATTTAAACTAAGTTTTATTACAATATCGTTTTGGTCCAACTTCAATTGTAAAGAGTATGATTTAATTAAAATAAATTTCTAATGTTTTTTTACAAGCCACATTAATAATTTTAGTCACTGGAGACTGAAATATCTTATTATTATTTTAAATATTCTGGTGTGATTACATAATAATACATGTTCTTTAATCTTAGCCCTTTAAAAATAGACACACATTGTGAATATAAATTACTCAAATTTGAATCTCTTTAAGGATAACAACTTTCTCTCTCATTAGGACCACTCAATAAATTTGTATTTAAAATTTAATCGATACTCTATATTTTAATTTTACGACATTGAGTCATTGCACTATTTTTTAATTCTATCGCTAACAACCACTTTTTAAATAAAAAAAATATAATAACTCAATATCATAAAATTAAAATAAATGGACATAAATACCATAATCTTATTTATCGTAAAATTAAATTTAAAACTTCCAAAATATGATTCATGTAGATTGTCTGTTCAACCTCAAACTAACATGTTGGAGCTTGAGTACTCAAACAAAACTTTGCCAACCTCAATTATTACTGCCAAATTTCTGGTTTTAACCATTCATAATTTCATCATGATGATGTGAAACTTTCACCAAGAAGTGCTAAACGACTATCAATATATATTATTATAAAATAATTTAACCTCCCAACATTTTATTTTTGGTCAAAATAATTCCTCTTCAGATAAAAAATGTTAGTCGATTAAGGATAGATGGTTTAAAATGATGTGATAAGCTTACATATCAGTGCACACTGCCATGACAATGTCATATGAACAGTGGCAGATTCAGAAATATTTTTCAGGTGGGCACAAGTCATAAAAATTAACAAAAAATTAAGGACTATTTCATAAAATTTTAAAAAATTAAAAGAAAATATGTGAACTTTAAAAAATTTAGGGTGGGCCGTGCCCACCCAAACTAACCTTTGCATCCGCCACTGCATATGAATAAATGTGTTAACTTGATAGAATGTCACATTTGTCAAAAAAAAAAATTATAAAATTATATAAAATATACAATTATTTTTTTTGCTGATGTGTCATTATGTTAAGTCATTCCAAATAGTTTAATGTTAGTTGACTAACATTTTTATTCGCGGATGAGCCATTTTGACCCAAAATAAAACGTTGAAGGTTAAATTGCTTAAAATAAATAGGGGTCAAAATGACTATTATGTCATTTTTCACATTAAAGCTATTATAAACACTAATTTAAGTAATTAAATTTAATTTAAATTAAAGAATACGATTTAAATTTGACCATTAGTTCTTTTAATAATAACATATAAAAGATAAACATTAGAGCATGCGAAGACGGCTTGGTGGTCAGAGCACGCTCATCTGCTCTACTCTTTTTCCTTAAGTCTTGGGTTTAAAACCTTTCAGGAGCATTATCTTCATCTAAATTTTTTTCCTCCCCTTTAAGTAGAAGTAGAATACCATTGTAATAACCGATTTTTTCACTGCACCCTTGGAACATTTTTTCAACGATGATTAAAGTAACAATGATATTTCCTATCGACAGTTAACAATACAATGTATTTGGTCCATAATTAATTAAGATTAGACAACAGGGTGGTTCAAAATTAGCTTTTCTTCGTACTTGTAATGTTTGACTAAAACCAAAAAAAAACTATCATTAGTGAAAGGAAATTTCACCCACAATATTTTTAAGGAGAAATTATATTACGGGTCATTCTCATCAAGTCATTTACGATATCGACTAATACAAATTATTTATTTTATTAATTTTTTATATTTTTTTATTAAGTGAATATTTACTTGGTAAAAATAATTTTTTTAACATAATATCGAGTAGCTTTTATTATTTAGAAAGAGAGCCAAACATGAAACTATTTATAAAGAACAACAAAAAAATTAAAAAAACTGAAAAGAGAAAAAGATGAAATGACTTTTCTCATTTTTTGAAAGAGGAAAAACTCAGTCACGCCCAGGGGCGGATCTAGAAATTTAAGCTTGGTAGTTCACCCACCGATAATAAATACAATCATATGTAAGTAAGATAAGAATAGATCGAATAAGTCATCAAAAATTACTTAAAATGTTCATAACTGACATGACAAAGAACCATTCAATCACACCTAAATACATATGTAAGAGGTCCAGTATGATTTAGTTACGAACTCTCTTTAATAAAACATGTATAGAGCAATTCACATTAGTCTATACAAATTTTCTCCCTAAACAAATCATTCTAAAACATCATTTTTACAACTAATGTTCTAAACACAAAATATTTTATATTAATTGTAAGTAACTTAAACCATCTAAAATGACTTCCCGCACTTTTATATGAATAATCACTAATCTCTATCACCAAATCTAAGAATTTAAGAAATCTGTTAAATAATAAAAATTCAGTAAATTAAGAAGTTTAATTATTAATTTGTTTTAAAATAAAAAGGAAATAATGAAGTCATTTAAAAATATATGAAATTACTAAAAAAACTATATAATAATATAAAAACTTTAATTTTTGTAGAAAATTACGAGGTAACAATAACTAAAGTAGAACGTTTTCATAAATAATTTTAAATAGATTTTAATGAACTAATTATAGATCTAGCATTAAAAATAATTATAAATATATTTACATTTATAAATTTGTGTACTAGATTAATTAATAGTTTTAAATGAAATACTCTAGTGTTAACAAAGGTATACATATGATTTAGAGAAGAAAATGACTAAATTGATGTCTTTTGTAAGTATTAATGGTTAAATTTTTTGATTTAGGATTAAATTAGTAGAATATATAAGTTTTGAGGACTGAAACTATCATTATACCAAACCTTATTTTAATGGAAGAGTGATTTGAGCGTAACTAAAACTTGAATTGAGTGACCCAATTGTAACTTTTAATAATTGAATAACTTAATTGTAATTTTATTAATAACTAAGTGACATCTAAAATAGTTTATCCATTTTTTATGGTAGGTCAAGTGACCTGCCTTGACCTATGGTAGATACGCCCCTGGTCACGCCAGTAGAAGATACTATCACTGTTGCTCAGATGGATAAATAGACTACATTGAACGAAAAAAATGTCAGGGGATTTATCAACACACAAGAGATAAATGAATCCCCTAGACGCTTGAAAAGTGATGGAGTGGTGAGCGAAACCAACAGTCTTGCAAGCTACTTCGCTGAATAGATCTGAATGTATCAACAAACAACCACAAGAGGGGATCAAACTATTGAACGACCACCGACAATCGTACACTAAAATCGAGCGTCATGAAAAACTCTACACGAACACAAATATACTAAAATGATAGGCGAATAACGTGTCATAAGACAGAGGCGGGCCACAAAAACAGAAAAGACAAACACAACAATATGTGCGAGAAGTAGGAATCTAAAACAACGAAATTCTAATATAAAAATCTAGAAAAAATAAACAAAAATGCAAAAAAAATAAAAATAATATATAAAAAACAAGATGAAAGAATACAGACGGTCCACATCAGCACTAAGGCAGTAAGGCTGGTGTCGCCACCGACCACATAAAAAAAATAGAAGCGACGAATGAAAGAAAATTAGAAAAGAAAAAGATGGGACCGGCGGTTGACACCCTTTTTAATTTTAAATTTTAAATCTTTGTAAAAACAGTATTTTTAAACTAATATATAATAAATATAACATGATTTTTATTAATTAAAATCATAAATAATGTAGTAATAAAGACCCATAATATAATTCATCGTTGCTGAAAACTGCCCACATTGCTTTAATTTAAGTTTATTTGTAATTTGGAACATTATAGGTAAAAAAACCACTCATATACTGATATACGCAGTCAGGATGGGTGGCGTTTTAAAATAGAAATTTTCAAGTCTCTTTTTAGTGTCATTATGTATGATATTTTAACACTAAAATATTAAGTTTAAGGTTTAACATTAGAGATTAAGATTAAAGTTTAAGTTAAAAGGGTTTATTTTTTAAGGCTTAAAATTTAAAATTTAAATTTAAAATTTAAAATTTAATTCTTTAGTGTTACGATATATATATATATATATATATATATATATATATATATATATATATATATATATATATATATATATATATATATAAACATCTGTAAATGACAAAAGATTTTGCACTCTTAAAATTCTTTCTACCTGAAAATCCAAATGAACCCTTAATTACGTTTAATCCTTCAATAATCTTCTCCTTTATGTTAAGATCGAACACCGGAAGTGGTTAACTCATTTAATTTCAATATTAAAAAATATTAAATTCAAAATTCAAAATTGAATGGTAATATTTAATTTATTTAATATTTAAATTTATAAAACAAATTATTATTAGACAAAAATAGGGGCACGGCTCCTCTCACCCTCTTTAATTGAAAGATTCCTCAATACCTAGGCAAATTTATTTACATTTATGTCATATTTCATATATTTGTATAACTGGTATGAAAATAATATTATTAAATGTATTATATAACGCATATGACATTTGACAATAAGTCTTTTATTTTTTTCAAAAAAAATTATAAAGTGTCGTTCATCGTATAGTAAGTCGACATTGTTAAAGGATCTTCTATCTCTTTTGAGAAAAGTTCGTTAAGTATTGTTATGTGAACAATCAATTAAACCTCAAAATGAACTCTATCAAAAAAATTCATTACGTATTTACAAAATTAAAAGTGTGTTTAAATTACTTAAAAGTACAAACCAACTAAAAAAATATAAAAAGTTTTATACTTGATGAAGTTGAAACCAGTATTCCAAAACATATAATGCACTCCTTGTGCAATATAGTATAAATTGGACAAACTATCCCACAGGGGATTTATTATAGCAACTAATTCATTTTTAGGACTGACCCTAGCTTCGAAGAGTACATCAATCTATATTTTTTTCGGTGTCCATTTCTATGCCTCAACACTAAAAAAATTAAATTTTAAATCTTAACTTTAAACATAAACTCTAAATTTAATTTTTTTAATATTAAACCTAAATCGAAACTTAAAAAAACATACGATTTCTATTTTCAATGGTTATTCTAAAGAATAGATATTATAAGAATTAAAGTCAAAGGTGCCATCTTTCCGCCGGCCCTTTTTGCTTTTCTAGAGAAGGAAGAAAATAGATAGAAAAAATATATATAAAGTCTAATTTGATGCCTAAAAGATATATAAAACATAGCATACTTCCATACGCAATTTTGGATATGAATAAACTATTTGTATCATTATAATGGCTTGAAAGCTTCAAAATCACACTTCATGAGGTAATTTTTATTATTATTAGTATTTGATTCATTGGTCGATTAATCTAGATTAGATTTTACAGAGACTTAGTATAGAGACAACCCTCTCAACTTAGTTTTCTCCATTCATAATGCTGCCTAACCTTGTTTAAGAGACCTAATACTTCATCACATTAGACCAACTAATTGTTAAAGGAACTATATTTTTCTATATTTGAGAGAGTTTTTGAGTTATTTTATCTTGTTAATATCGAATTTATTTCATTATGAGTTTAAAATAAATTTTGATTTATCATTTTAGATTTTTGATTGTTCAGGGTTAGACTTCAAGTTGTGTTGATTTTTCGGTTGAATTATTTTAAGTTTTGATCACTTCAAATTTCCTTCATTTCAGACTCTGATCATATTGAGTTTTAGTTACTTTACATCCAAATTAAACGATATTAAATTGTTTATTTTTCTATGATCAAGTTAGAATGGTCGAATTTGAATTTAAGTTTAAGTTTATAAATTAGATAATATTTTGATTGAAAATAGAACAAAGTTAACTGAAGTAATTAACCTAAGAAATAAATGTTAAGTTCCAACTAATTTTGGCTGTTCAAAAAGTTACATTTAATTTGATCTACATTTTCCTTTTTGCAATCCCACCTTATGGTCAACTCAACTCCATGTCTTCCACTTTTATAAGTAAAGAAGCCAATGACATTGGCATAAATTAGATCCTTATCAAATCATATAAAAATAAACACAAAGAAATTCCACATCAAATATGTACCCTAAATCTTTGTTTCAATTTGGTCCATACATTTGCCTACACATCTACATGAACCCCACCTCCCCTCCCTTCACATAAGGCCACAAGAAATGAAAAAGGAAAAGGGCAGGTGGGCCTCTCCATGCTTCACCACTCACCCTAAATATATAATCTATTTTAAAAGTAGAATTTATTGAATGGGCTCGTGAAGTGTTCTTATATTTAAGAGATTATGTCCGAGCAATTTATCTGCATAGTGCATGTGTGTTTTCATAGAGCTAAGAGTAAAAGTAACAGATATTATCATGTAATAACGTCATTATAAATTTAATTAGTGTTTATAACTTCTTTTTAAGAAGAAAAAAAGAGTTAAAGAGTTGTCTGAAATCAATTTTGAGACTTGACATTAACTACGACTAAAAATATCACTTATTATTACACCGTAGACTTGATTATATACCAACTTTTGGTTGTATATTTTGATTGGAATGTAGGATTTGGTCCCCCAATATTGATGTGGGACATGAATAGGATCAATTAGAAGAGGTGGCTAATATTTGAAAATTGGCATGCTTAAATCACTTGGCATGACCCACGAGCATTGACCACTGAGGAATGATAGCTACTAAACTCGGATATGTATTAGGTCTTTGTAACGTATCCAACACGCACTCCCAAATGACATATGTATGTAACATCAAATTCTCAATCTTTATTTTACACTTAAATAAACTATTATTAAGTCTTAAACTATATTTTTTGATATAATTATTGGTATTGGACCTATCAGTCGATTAATCTAATTCAGATATTGCAAAAGCACATTATGTGAGTGGTCTTTTTATTCAATTTATTTTATTCACAATATAAATAATTCAGACTCTGATATTATTAAGAGAGGTTAGACACAAGATTGACACTAATTTTTATTAGCTCATAATTAATAAATGAATTAGTATGTTAATTGATTTTGAAGATAGAATGTAATTTTAATATTTTATAGTTGTACCTCACGAACTATTAATTAATCAAGAAAATCCAAGTTTGAAAAGAAGGTGGTGGGCGTGGGAGGGCAGCTCAAAATTGTCTAAAGAAACCACTTCAATATGTTTTTGACTTTTTGGATCAACACATTAAATTTGAAGAATATTCAAAACAATCGAATCTTTTCTACATTCCAAAATCTAGTTGGACGAGACCTGAAATGATTTTATTGGTTATTTTTCTATTTCAGAATAAATTGGGATAAAACTCAACATATGTCTTAGTGGAAAAACATATGATGTTTATTATAAGAGACACATATTTAAATAGCTTTGTCTACAAGATATATGTTCATTGTCAAAGGGTTAAGAATATGCATGAACAAATTAGATCTTATTTAGACGATTAAACTACTCCAAAGTTATTTTTTCTATTCAGAGTTTGTACTCAAACCCTACTTAAATGAGTAAGCTATTCTTTTTCTATCATCCGAATTATGAATACTACATAAACTTATTGTGTGTGTCACTCTCTCAATCTAATTTGTTTTATTCATAATTTTAAAATTTAAAATTTTAATATTACTTAAGAATTTAACGTCTTATCCTCTTAGATCAGCTCGTAGTTGAATATAAAAAATGTTACTTTTTAAGATAACTTGAAAGCAATACCAAAACCAAATTTTTTCACCCTAAAAAGATATTTTAACTTGCAAATTATGGTGAAATGATAAAATATGCATAAAGGACAAATTTATATGCAAACTCCACATCTTTTTGGAAAGCTTTAACTACAAAGGATACGATCATATGATATAGACATTTTGTAATTATTGGATAATATATTAAGTGTTAATGAAGTAATTAAGTGAAATTCATTTGGGTATTATTTTGCTTAATTGACTAATTTCACTAACAAATATCTCCAAACAACAAATTTTATAGATCACTTCAAAAAATCGATTATATTCGAAATTACAATAAAAGTTTACAACTTAGTAAACAAAACACCCAATTTAGACATATTCTTAGTAAATAAAACTAGCGTCTCGAGATCATAAGAGGACCATACAAGAAAAAGGTAAAAACCTAATCTAAAGACTCGAAATAAAATATGGATATAAACATCACCGTAGATCGACGACGAAAGGTAAAACCTTCAAAACAACAACATAAATATGTATTATTAACCCTCTGGTGAGAATCAACGTTCGAGTCTCACTAATGACCTCATTTGGCATATCAAAATATGTATTATTAATTGAGACGATATTGTAACCTTGTTAACTATTGTCGAGACTCGAGACATTTAAGTAGTTATGTTCGACTCTTATTCTGTAAAAATTATGTGTCGATTATATATAGATTTTATTTTGGTTTAAAATTTATCTATCCGAGTTATTTCGATCACTATGGTTTGACTCTAAACATATTTCGGCTATAAATCTAATTGTACTTTTGTGATAATTATTTTTTAATATTGTTAACGTGATCTTATAATAATATATAATTTTAAACCGTAAAATTTAGATACACCATACAAACAAAAATATTTAACTAAGATATATTTAGATATGTATTACTTGTAATTATGATTTTACTTTATATTCTTTTAAAAAGCAGTAACCTTAGATTATAACTGAGTTTCTGTCTGCCCAATTTAAAACCTTTATAAAATCAAATATAAACAGCTTATAATTAACGAATTAATAAAAAATAGCGGAGATTAATTTTCGTCGGTGATAATCATTTTCACCGACGGCAACATTTACTCCGTCAACTCTCAGGAAAGTATTTGTTTATTTTTGCTTCAAGAAAATAGTACATGCAGGATGATGTAATAAATAATAATGGTAACTGTTAAAATTAATTAGATGGAATTTTTTTGCTTGAGTATTAGAAGAATTATTTTATAATATTCATTTTGAATTAATCACTTTGTATCAGTAATTTTAATTTTTATTGACTTTTTAAAAATTAAAAACTAAAAATTTTAATTATAATTATTTTAAATATTTCAAACACTTAAATTTTATAAAATATATTTTAAAACTACTTGATTGAAGGTTTGTAAAATATATTTTTCATATTTTTATTAATAATAAATTTTAAATAATAATGAGTTAAAGTTAAAAAATTGAGGAAAAAAGTCAATATAAAACAAATTTAGTGGGACAGACGGAGTAATTATTATTTCGAATATAGATAGTCATAAAAAATTGCATTAAAACATAAGGTTAAAAAACTGAAAAAACTGTCCCCTATCAATAACCAACAACTCGACATTATAAAGGAAATTTTTTTAAAAACACAGCTTTCTAAGCCAGAAAGAGAGCTAAATAAAAGGAAAATCGTCTGTTTAATTGATTCAAATAATAGAGAGAGAGAGAGAAACTGTAAGGAAAGAGAACGAGGAGGAGGTGGAGGAGGAGAAACAGGGTTTCAAGATCTTCTCAGATCAAGCTACAAAAATAAACTGTAAGTCAATACATATATATACACATATCAAAGTTCTTATCTTTTGTTGGGTTTTTTGTTTTTCTGACAAAAACAATGCGGGTTTGATCTGTTTAATTGATTTTTCCACTTTTTCAAGGTATGTTGCTTCTTTCTCATCATGTTTCCTGGGTTTTTTTCTTGTTTAATTGTTGTTCATGTTTGTTAAAGGTATGGTTTTTTCTCTGAGAAATGAAGAGTTTTGGTAAATTTATCCTTTTCCTTTCATCCATTCGTGGTTTTTTTATTCTGGGTTTTCTCAGTTTGGCCTACAAGTGTTGGATTTGTGGAATTCTTTTAGCTCTCTCAAGTTTAATGTTAAGTCATTTTCCTTTTTCTTATCATGTTTGTTTCTTGTGATTTTTCGCTAGAAATGAGGAGTCTTGCAGAAAGCTTTCATTCTATTGGTTATTAATTTTTGGTCTAAAAGTTTTGGAAATGTTGAGGTTTTTTTCTCTCATGTTTTTGCTATTGCATGATCCATTTCATTTTTCTTAAAAGGGTTCTTTGATTTGGTCTTAAAAATCAACCAACAATTGTTTTTGCTTCTCTGTTTGTCCTGTCTCTGGATGAACATGATTTCTCTTTTTCCTTGTAATTTATTTTTCACCCCCTTGTTTTTGGCTTCAGGGATCTTCATTTATCTCTTTTTGTGTTTTACCTTGTTACAATCATATGTAAAGGAGACATATTTGCATACCAAAATAGTGTCTTAAGTTCCTTATATTTGTGTATTTTAAGGTTTCATTTCATGTGCCATGTGCCCTCCAAATGATTCCATAAACCCTCTTCTAGGTTCTTCTTTCGGAACCTTTTTGTATCCCAAGGTTGAAACAAAGTGAAAGTATTTCAAAGTTTGGAAAAGAAAAAGGGATTTTTTGGGAATAAAATATTTTTTGATCACTTCATGTGTATTAGTTATTGGAAACCTTCATGCAGATCTATATGAAAATAGGCTTCACTTGATAAATGTGTTTTTATTCCTTGGGCTACATATGCTCAAGGGAACTTGTTTCGAATCTCTTATCATTCTCGGTGCAGTTCTTGTTTTGGCAATCCGAAATTGCCTGCTGTAGTTGGTTTTGAATGTTGTGTATCTTGTGAAGCTTAATATGTTTTTATTACTATTCTGATGCTCAACTTATGTCTAATGTAGTGTAATGGGGAGGGAAGTCAAAGGTGTGCGCACGGTCAATAAGCCAAACAGTGTGGTGAAATCGAATGGTGCGGTGAATTCAAATGGTAATCCGGGAATTTCAGAAGCCGCCGCCGACAAGAAGTTAAATACCACTGCATTGAAATCCACCGGTGCTGGAAATACTCAAGAACACCTCAGTCCCTCCAAAGCTGGTGCAAATGGCACTGCAAATGCTGACCCTACACCTTCCCCTACTAATGATTCTGAGGTAATTACAATTCTCAAGTTAAGTCGAAATTTCTGAACGAGTGAATACAATATGGACTTTTAGATGACTTGAACCTGGTGTAGCATTCTACGTAAGAGGCTCGACCCGTAAAAGGATGACATTCACTTAGGGGTTAGGGCATTTCGCCTTTTTTATCTTCAGTAGGAGATTTCTGAAGGGAAACTTAGCAATAATGTAGAATTTTTCATTCCTATTCTTATGTGTGGTTTAAAGTCTTTTTGGCATGTTGAAATGATACAACGGTGATACGTGCGCCCGGTGCTGATCTTCTAGATTTTGACGTTTGTTTCAGGCAAGCTCTCCAAAGACTCCTCTGTTGACAAGGAAGCATGCTGCTGATGATGATAATTGGTCTGTCGCTTCCTCGTATCCTCTATTCGATGTTATTTGCAGTTAATCTTTATAACTATGGTTGAGGGACTTCCTTATTCGAAACTCGCTTTTATTTTTTAAACTCTTCTAGCAGAAAGGTTTGTACTGTAATTAGCTGTTATTGTTTTAGTCGAATTACCCTTAGCTTTGTCTAGTACTACAGCATCTGTTCGAACTGCTAGATCAAGGGTAACAGTTGGGACTGCTCCAACATTTAGAAGTGCTGAACGTGCCGAGAAACGGAAGGAGGTACATTCTTTGATCAAACAACCGATATTTGCATTCTGTTTGATTAAACAATTTATAATATTCATATTTTTCGTCAATCCAGTTTTACCAGAAGTTGGAGGAAAAACACCAAGCTCTGGAGGCCGAGAAACAGCAGTATGAGGCCCTTAAGCAGGAAGAGCAAGATGCGGCCCTTAAGCAACTGCGAAAGAGCTTGGTTGTCAAAGCAAATCCGGTGCCTAGTTTCTACTACGAAGGACCTCCACCGAAGGCTGAACGGAAGAAGGTATTCTGTTGAACCTTTTCTCCTTGTTCCTCTACGAGTCCTTGAAGTAGTAAGCCCGAAAAATATTTCCCTGTTCGGATGAAAAAAAAGAATAGGATGAACCTGCATATTCATTATGGTAAATTGCTTGAAATTAGTTCCCTGGCAGTTGCCGGTACTGCCGAAACCGGAACTCACCATTACCAGTCGAAGATGCCTTCTGTCGAGGCCATTTGACAACCATTTTATTCAGACAAAAGCCTTGTATTTTTCATTTACCTTGGTGGATAATGAAACATTTCATTCTTGCTCTTATTTCATTTCAGCTGCCATTAACCCGACCAAAGTCCCCAAGGCTTAACCGAAGAAAGAGCTGTGGCGATATAATCTACCTATCCGAGGAAGAAAAGGCAAAAGCATGCCACCAGGGTCACCGGTACAGCATCGGTTACCATAGGGATCAAACCGATTCTGAAAGTAAAGGTCAGAAGAACGGATTAGGCAGCAAGTTGAAAGATCAAGCAAAGGTTGGTACTAAACCGGCCGAGCAGAGTAATGCGAACCCGTTCAGTCATGAACATCGGATTTTTCACGACTAACTCATAATCTGAGAAGTGGTCTTGAATTTCCCAAGTTCCATATGAATGTCCTGAAAGGAATCCAAATTGTTTTCTTGTCAGCAGCAATGACTTGTGTCTTTCTTTTGTTAAAAAGAAGTGGTTTGTGATGATGTGAATTGTATATGTTTTGTAAGCTATATTATTACATATAAACTTTGTCATACATGAAAGAGTTATTGATTCATATTTAGAATCCAGCAGGAATACGTGTTCGTTTGTTTATTTTTGAAGATGTTCATGTCCAGTTCGTGTTCGTTTAAATTAATACAGTGATGGTAGAAAACTTTTTTTTTCACAAAGGAATTCCAAAGTTGACACATGTTCTATACTCTTACATTTGTGTTTAAAATTTAAAATTAAGATTTAAGGTTTATCACATCTAAATAGAAGATATAGTAGTCTTAGAACACTGCTTATAGGGTTTTTTTTTTTTACATAAATAATGCTTTGTATTTTTTTTAGTCCAACATCATTATCTAGGTAAAATATATCCGTTTGTAAAGAAAAATGTTTCACTTGTTCATGAAACAATTACTCAATTTAAAATAGGATAAATTATCAAAATAGTCACTTTTGATTACTGATTTTGAAAAAATAAAAATATTTGGTCACTTATGATATCGATTTATTATATTATGGTCACTTATGTTACTAATTTGTTATATTTTGATCACTGACTCGTTAATCGTTGTAAGTTTGATAACGTGATACGTTAATAAAAAAATTGATTTTTAATTTAATTTTTGAATTTGAGATCAAATTCACTTCTGAACTTTAGGTAAAACATTAATTTTATTCCCGATTTTCGACTGAAGCCTCCCATCATCGACAGTAACTACTATTGTCGATTACCATTGATCGTCAACAACCATAGTTGTCGACGACCATTGCGCCATAAATTTTTTAGTAAGAAGGAATGTCTAATCTTTCGTTGTGAATCCGACAAATAAAAGGATGACCGATGATAGTTGAATTAATGTGATGAATTTAAGGAATATGTTAAGGATTTGGAGTTATTTTTAGATTTTATAAATTTTAGGGTTTTTTCTTAAATAAAAGTTTGATGGTTTTTTAAAATCTAAATAATTTTGATTAAAAAATATCTAGATAATTTAATAATACACTACATGACAAATTTTTGCAAGGTTACAAAATAATTTTACATTCATTAAAATAAGGGTAATCTTCACCCGTGGTCCCTTTCGTTTAGGGTTTGTTCTATTTTGGTCACCAGAATTGAAAAAAGATTATTCTGGTCACTTACGTTTAGAATCGTGCCTATTTTGGTCACTAGGACGTTAGTCTCCGTTAAATAAAAATAATAATTTTTAATTAACCCCCAAACTTTCTCTTTTTTTTATGCCAACCTCTAAACTTTCAAAAATTTATTTTCACCATCTTCCCAAAAACAATTCCGAATAAAACTCAATAAAAAAAATGTTCCTAGTAGTAGTTTCCGGCATCTTCTGCTACATGCTTACTAGAGAAATCAGGGAAACTATAGAGGGTTAATGAGTCCTTGTTTAGATATAACTTTGAATTGTACTCACTTGCTGCAGTTTTTCTTTTCAGCTGAGTATTTCATACGAAGTTCCTCAACTCTTGGTTCCAGTGGCATCGGTAAACACTCTTTCTCATCGTAAAGATTTTGTCAAGTCGAAAAATAAATAATGCTTCTTTATCTAGTTTTTTATTGCACATCATTGAGTTAACGTAAAGTAATCGATCAATTTTTTCTCTAATAATATGTGTTCAGCTGCTTCAACCTTTCATGGAAAATTTACTCAAACGAGGAATGGATCGATTTGTGAAATTTGCTAAAACCTCAAGCTCAACAAGATAATCATCTCACCTGATGGGATTAGTCGTACAATCTTGTGTTCACTGATTCATTGATGCGAAAATTTCACCCATATAAAAATCTCAATATCCATAGGCTATGTCAATCAACAGTATCAAAAATACAAATTTAGGAAAGAATCACATTCTAGACTTAATTTTCAATATTTCATCTTGTAATCAAAAGCAATGATTGATTTGATGTAAAACTAATATTTATTTTTACAGTAAAGCTGGAAATAATTAGGGGGGAAGTTTAGTTTTTTTCCCCTTTTTCTATGAGATAGAAAAGCAACAAACCATAATATAGTATACGAAATTCATATAGTAGTACAATGAACAACATAAAATTCAACAAAAATAAAGAAAAACAATCAAAGAAAATGTCACCGTAGAGTAAGAACAAAATCTAAAAAGAGATGAAAGGAAGAAGAGAGAAATCTGTGAAGTTGATACCTTGAAGAACATAAGTAACCATGGAAAAATCATAGAAACGGGGAAGGGCGAAGCCATACTTTTCAAAGGCCAACTTGACAACTCTAATATTGCCTTTACGGAGCATGGGGAGTTTAGTGGGGCACCAGTAGCTTTCACCATCGCCGCCGTATATTTTCTTAGCCAACTTAGGTGAAAGATTAAGTTCCATTTCAACTATAAAAAACTAAAGAAGTAGAAAATCACTCACTCAAGTAATGAATTTTAAAGGGGGTGATCGAAGGATATTTATAGCCGTGAGAACTGAGATGTAGTGTAGATATATGTATTTATTTTGAATGTCTAATTCTAAAGTTTTATTCGAAATTGTTTTGGTGAAGATGCTGAAAAATAAATTTTTGAAAGTTTGGGAGTTGGCATAAAAAAGAAAGAAAGTTTGGGGGTTAAATTAAAAATTATTGTTTTTATTTAACGGAGACTAACGTTCTAGTGACTAAAATAGACACGATTCTAAACGTAAGTGACCAGAATAATCTTTTTTCAATTCTGGTGACCAAAATAGAACAAACTCTAAACGAAAGGGACCACGGGTGAAGATTACCCTTAAAATAACTATCGAATCTACTTTATCTGAAATATACTTTACACATTTATCTCAAAGAAAAATATAATTTGAACACTTTTTTAGAGTTAACCCTAAAAATGTTTGGAATGTTAACCTAAAGACATACACTAAATTCTTAAATTTTAAAATCATACACTAAAACCTTTCAATTTTAAACTAAAATTCTACACCCTAAAATTAAAGTGTTCGTAAAAATAAAAAAATATTCTACCACATGTATATAAAATAATAATCTATAGATAAATAGCAAAAAGCTTTTTAATGTTAAGAAGTGCTACCACTACGGTTAATAATCTTTGCCAAATCAGCTATCTGAATATAATCAGATTTGTCGGGAACAAATTCTATCCGAGTCCAACTTAGAGTAAATTATATCATACATCCTCAAACTATAGCTCGTACTTTAAATTGGTCTTTAAACTTTCAATTTAATTTTTAAACTATACTCTCAGTTAGTCCCAAAACTTTTGATGATTCCAAATTTAACTCTAAATTGCTCATTCTAATTTAGTCCCTCAAATTTTAAAATATTTTAATTTCATCCATAAATTATACGTTGATCATATTAATAAAACAATTAAAAAATGTTATTTTTGTCAAGTTAACACTAATATATATTACATAATAATATGATGTTTCATAAATAATAATTTGAGGGATAAATTTAAAATAAAAATTATAATTTAAAGATGAATTGAAATAAAAAACTGAAGACATATAATGTAAATAACTCACCAACCTAATTAAAAAACTATATTAAGATCACTGGATCAGGCAACTATTTCTCGTTCAACTACCAAATCAAATCTCATATTACAAACCTAATTTATGAAATCATAAAAAAAAAAACAGGAAAACCCTACAAAAATTAAATAAGATAAATACATATACAGACATATCCGTCAGCCATTCCAGAACTACCCCTAACTCACCATCAAATTTACACCTACTCGGCAAAACAAAACCACCCGTTAACAAATTATCCATCCTCCTCATTTCTTCGACTTCTTCGCCGCTTTCTTAGCCGGCGATTTAACACTCTTAGGCTTCTTCGCCACCACGGCCTTCTTCTTTGCCGGAGACTTCACTTTCTTAGCTGGCGTACTTGTTTTGGCCGTCTTCGCTGCCTTAACTGGCTTAGTCACTGCTTTAGTTTTCGCTTTAGCCTTAGGTTTCGCCGCAACATTAGCCTTTGCCTTAACAGGCGTTGCAACTTTTGTTTTTGCCGCGGCTTTGACTGCCTTCGGCTTCGATTTCACAGTAGCAGAGGTAGCAGCTTTCGGCTTCGCGGCGGCAGGCTTCTTGGCAACGGCGGAGGTCGGAGGGAGCTTGTAGGAGGCTTTAACCTTGACGAGCTTTCCAGAAGCAACAAACTTCTTCAACTGAACAAGTAAAAGCTTTCGGAAATTCGAGGGCAACTGCTTATACTTTTCTTCAATGAATTTCGCAATCGCAAATTGGCTCGATCCAGTTCTCTCTTTCAACGAAAGGATAGCATCCGATATCATCTGCAAAAATCAATCACAAAGAAACGAATTAAAATCCGATCAAAAACACGAAGAGAGAATAACATAGGGTTTCCGAAGGGAGAAAATACATCGAGAAACGGAGGATGAGAAGAAGCAGGCTTCGGCTTCTTAGCGCCAGCTGTTTTCTTCTTCGCGACGGGAGACACGGCGGAGGCAGTAGCGGCGGCCATGATACTGGGAAACAATCTTACGAGCCGTAAGAAATCTGGAATTCCTCTTTGTTATTATCGGATTATGTTGATTTTGCTAAGTGGAAGTTAAGAGAGGGAGATTTATACGGGAAACGGAGAAAGCTGATTGGTGGGAAAGGAAATGACGGAGATCGATTTCGCTGTTCGAAATTTTAAATTTTGGCCGTTGGATTGGAATGTTATGGACGGTTGAGATAGGAAATATGGATAATGTGCGGATCGTGAAGCGGGTTGAAGTTTGATGGCATAATGGGAGTTTGAGATTGTGTTTTTGAGTTGATTTTAAATTAATGTAAATTGATTTCTGCTTAATATATTTTTATGGTAATTGATTCAGTTTGTAGTTCAGGATCTAAGGTTTGCGATGAATGTTTAATTGGGAAATTTAATTAAAAAAATTGAGAGGATTTTAATTTTCAATTTGAAGTAATTAAGTTTAGGATGTTTTTGTGTTGAGATTGAATCTTTAAATATTTAGAGATAATTTTGTTCCATAAATTTAAAAGTTTAAATCAACTTGAGTTCGACTAGTTTAAACTAAATTCTAATGGTGCTCAGAATAATGCGACTAAATATGCTTTTGTGGAGGAGTTTTTCGCGATCATAAGAGATATTGGTAGGGTGGTTTTAGTAAGTTCATTGGAACCTACCCGATAATCGATGTTTGGGAGTTTTTTGGATCATCGTGATTTTATAAAATTGATTTTGTGTATAATTGATTTATGTTTGTGTGTTTTTTCTTAAAAATCATGATTGTGTAAAAGATATAGTGTAAAAATCACAACAAAACGCAAAAGCTACTTCTACCTTGCTTCTTAAAACCACGTTTAGGGTTCAAAATCACATTTGAATATTTAGATACAAACATGTTGGCACAATGACCGATGCATATTTTCTTGTTCAATCGAGATTTTTAGACCCTAAATGCAAAACTAAACAAGGTATGTTGTTGGGACTTAATGCACTTGGGGTCGAGGTCTGCATAAAATAGTGGTCAAGACTAATAGTTTGGATGGTTTGCGAGTCCTCACTGCTACCAGGATCGGAGAAATGGTTCCTCGTTGTTTTGACGTATCAAGGATTTGTGTGCTCGCTTTTGAGATGTTTAGTTTCGCCATGTGTGAAGGGACGATAATACGATTGTTTTACACAGTGACTAATTTTAATTAGTACTATCAGTGTATTATTTCTTCCAATTAGATTTAAGAGATTTTTTAATAAGAAACTGATAATACAACCAATGTTCATTTACACTTGGTTATGATATCCGTCCTTTTACACCAAAAAATGATTATATTATTGTATCACTCCATGGGGATACAGATAAATGTTTTCATATAGAGAAAACGTGATCTTAATAAAGAGAAAAAGTTAACATTTTTTTTCTTATTTTTTCTAACGTCATTTTTCCTTTTTAAATTTATTATATATTGTTTTTATCTTGAGTTATTTATTTTGTTTAATTAATTTTTTTTATATAAAAATGATGGATATTTTTTATCTACTTTTGTGACACACTCTTTTTCTGTTATTGTAGCATGTGTTTTTTTTTGTTTCTTTTTTTATGTTTAGATTTGATGTTGTTTCTCTAAATTCAAATGCATTCACTATGTTATCATGTTTGTTTATACCTACTTTAGACCATCGAACTGAAAATTGATAGACGTTTGTAATCACTGAAAATAGGTCGTGATTGAGTTGTTGAATGCAAATTTGTCAATAAATCATTATTGTTATATGAATTTCTAAATTTGTGTTGATGTTTATCTTTCATTACCGAAAATACTATGTATATGTAAAAATTATTTGATTGTATTTTTAACTTTTTTGTATTTGGTCATATTATATTTAAATAAGTAATTTGTGCACAATGATGATTTTAGAGAAAATATCTTAAATAGTATTATTATTTTTAAACTCCTTTTGTGATCGTAGTATATTTTCTCTTTATTCGGTATGATTTTTGTACAGAATTGGGATGAGAATAATTTTATGAATAAATAAAAGTAAAGAAGACTGCATATAAGAAGAGCGCTTGTAGCTCAGTGGATAGAGCGTCTGTTTCCTAAGCAGAAGGTCGTAGGTTCGACCCCTACCTGGCGCGTTTACTATTTTACTCACTCTCGTCTGTTTCCAAAAGTGAGTAATTTTATTGCTTTTTACTCGAAATTTGTGGTAATTAATTTTAGTTTTAATGTTCAAGTCAATTTTTGTTCAAGTCAATTTTTGTTCAACTCAATTAAAATATTGAGTTTAAAAACAATTGTTTAGCTACGTGTGACTGAGTTGAGAACTTCAGAAATATCAGGAGATCAGTTCTTAGCATCATGGCTTTTCGGCACTGCTCAAGTTCATGTTACATGACCTTTGTACTTTTCCTTCTGCAGGTTACCATACATACATACATACATTTAAAGCTTACAATATCAAAACATGAAGAACAAAACATAGGGTTACATAAATTCAAAGTTGAAAAAAAATAAAGTTCACAATTCCTATTCCTATTCCTATTCTATATATAAGAGCTCTTTAGATCTACTTCTGTGGTTTGAATCCTCATATTCTATCTGTTTCACCTTTAGACGACAACCGGCTTTTGTTTTTCGGGTTTTAACAATCGGAGGTTGGGTTTTTGAAGATCAAAGAATCCATTCTTCTTCATGTAAGGGCAGCGTTTGTTGAGGGTAACCTTGAATGGTTATGCTCGCCTTCGTACGTGACGATCAGCATCGAAGGCTCTTCCAGACATCTCTCGACATGCTTCCTTGCGGGGCAGCCTCTCACACTGCTGCACTTATAGTATCCCCTGCATCATGAAAAGCTTGTTCGTTAACGGAGTGATTTCGACGGCGGTTTAAGAAACAGCATAGTTAATCTAACACTAATATTGCACCTAAGAACATCAGGTAAATGCAGGGGTATCAGCAACAAATCAAAACACATGAGAGGGTTACCTAGACAGATCACTCTATGTTACTAGACTTTTCATTTTTCTTAAAGTGTTCGAATTTAGCAATTGTTTCGAGTGACGGATAACGTATTCGAAACTAGTTGCAATGGCATCAAATTGAAGGAATGAGAGGGTTACCTAGGGTGTGGAGAACCCTTGATTGGCTTTTGGCCATATTTCCTCCATGAATATTCATCCGGAGGGATATCAGCAACTTTGTTACTAATAGCAGGCACTTTAATAGACCTCTTAATCCTCAGCTTCCTACAAACAAATAAGCAATTAGAGTGAACAAACAGCACTTAATTAATCTCAAAACACATGAAATTAGAGATTAAAAAAAACCAACCTCCTCTTTGAACAATGGCATTTACCACTGGAACCACATTTCATACTGCCATCTTGTCCCTTACCTGAACACCTCCTTCTCGGTTGTTGCGCGATTTGATCGAAACGGTGTGGCATACCGATTAAATGAAACGAATTCGCATCCAAACTCGAAATACTACCATCCAAACTCAAAGATGACACAAATGATCTGGTTGGTGTGCAACTAGATCCATCAAATTTGAGGTTTATGCCACCGCTACTCTTGGCAAACACCATATCTGCATGATGTTTCATTTGCTGTTGTTGCTGAAATTGCAGCCTCTGCATCTGTTGCTGCTGCTGCTGATGATGATGATGATGAACAAAGCTGAAATCTTGTGAAGGGTTCTGATCAAAGAACACCTTGTGTGCCATCTGAAAGTGGTTTTTAGCCCTTTGATCAACATCAATGGGTGGCTTTTCAAACATGTTTGAAGGGTATACTTGAAGGGGTTTTGGTGATAAAATTGTTCTGCAATTAGGACTTTCCAGGAAAATTTTCTGAGGCAAACATGATCTGAACTCCTTCAACTTCCTTACTCTTGAATGACTCAAATCATTGTTGAGAAGGGAAACAACTTTTTTGAACTTAAACACAGCTTCACCAGTTTCCACCATTAATTTGCTGTACTGAACTTGATCCTTGGGCAAAGAGAACAGATCAAGAACTCTATTACAGCTCTCAACAGCTTCCTTGTTTGCTTGTTCAACTTTCTCCATGTTCAAACCTCAAGAAAAGAAAAAACAAATCAAACCCAGATTCCTAAAACACCTTAAGAATCAAATGAGCTAAAGACTAAAGACTAAAGCTTTACACCAGGCCATTGATACCCAAAGCTAAAGACTAAAGCTTTATCAAAAGCAAAGCTAAGAGGATATGAGATTTTAAATGATTGAACACCAGAACATTACCCAAGACAAAGCCTTGGAAATTGGGCATAACTCAAACTGAAACCTTTTTGAAGGAAAAGTAAAGAGGATTGAAAATTAAAATCTGGGTATGAAATCAAAACAAAAGAAAGTTAAAGCAAACAATTTGAACAGAGGAGAGAGAAGAGAAAGAAAGGGCTAAATTTTATATATCCCATCAATTGGAAGGCGTGAAAGGGGACTTTTGCTTTGTTGCTGAGACTTGTTAAAATCACCCTTGATTGAAATTAAAAATAAAATAAAAAACAATGTTTTTTCTGTTGATTTTCAGAGGGCAGAACATAAAAGAAAGGAAAAGAACTGAAGTCTCTGTCAAAGATCCTGATTTGGGTATTATTAAAATGCCACGTGTACAGAGAATGTTGACTAGGCAGGGTATTATTGTCTGGTAGTGCGTGATGTGGGGTCCACTATGAAGACCTAGTTGACTGACAGGATTCTCTTTGTCTTTCTATTCGTTGGATTCATTATTAGGAAATTATATATTAATACGTTTTACATTGGGCGTTATGGTTTCAATATTCCCTTTTGGGAATTTATTGGGAAAAATAACCTCCAAAGATTGATATTGGGAAAAATACTCTCCTTTCATGCCATGTAGGACGATTTCACGTCCTGGGGAAAGCGAATTCATAATTCGCGTCCTGCAGGACGCGAATTCCTGCGACATTTCAGAGAAAGGGGAATTCGCGTTTTGCAAATCGCGAATTCAACGATTTATTGCTGTCCCCGCACGAGAAATTCAACATGAAAATGAATTGAAACCAATATAAGATGTTCAGGTAGCAATATTTGTGATCGAATAACGGATTATCGGGGTACCCGATTAAAATTTTTAAACTATAACAGTGTCGTATTAAAACATATCTTTAAGATGGTGTGAAGATACGAGCGTATATAATATCCTAAGATGTGTGAAAATTGCCTGGAAATGGGCAAGTAACAATGTTTTAAAAGGAAACATTATCGTATAGGCATCTTTAAATGCATTTTACGGTGTGTTTCGAACTTTTTTTTTGGGTTTTTCCTAAGTTTGGAGACAAAGATGTGCAACTTAATTTTACAGTGGTGCTAAAGTTCCGAGGAAGACGGTGTCCGAAAATGTGAGAAAATTGTGTTAAAAATGCTATCAAAGTAACATTTTTGAAGCAAAAAATGTGTCCATAGGCATGTTTTTTTTTTGAAATTTAAAGGGCCTCGTTAAAAAACCCCTCTAAACCTATGTAGGGGGAAAAGAGTGCCCATAAGATTTATTAAATTACCAGATAATAGAAGTTCACAAATCGGAAAAGAGTACACAATGGTTGATCTAGTTAATTCGGGGGCCGGTCCTAAGAGGGCATTTCCTAATATCATGTCCAGTGTTCCCACATTTACTGCACCTCCTAGGTTGTCCGGTCTTTTCTCTCGGAACCATATCTTCGGCACAGTGAATCCTCGTTGATTTTGGCCGGCCTTTTTTCTTTCGTCGCAGGGAGGGATCTGGGCATATCTTTGGTTCGTTGCTGATTATACGACGGTCACGTGCATTTCCGATCGGAGGGAACTCGTTTCGGTAAACCTTGAAAACGGTTTCGAGCCTGTAGACCGGATCAATGAGTGTCGTTGCATCAAAATGAATTGATGCACATGCTGCGAAAGCATGCGAACACGAAAACTTGAACGTCTGGAACTCCCCGCAATCGCACGTTCGTTTTTGCAAATCAACCACGTAGGTGTATTGCATTATTCCTTGTAGCGGTTCAGAAAATTGCGTGACCTCAAAGATGTGTTCCCGACGAGAGAAGCACAACGCATCCATCGAGTTAGCATGCGCAATGGACGTTTGTTTTTGCAAATTAACCACATACTTCTACACATCTTTTAGTGAAATGATCACAAGAAATGAATTATTTGAGTTGATCTCGAAACGAGTTAAAGAGTCGACCAGCGCAAAAATAGAGGCCTTGCAAGTGAAAGTACCAGTCAATGAGCCCGGCCCCGAGGAGCATTATATGCTCACACTGTCAGATAAGAAAGATATGCGAAAGATATTTCGGGCATACAAACGTGCTGGGGGAACAAACATCGAGCTTAGCGTGAAATTTGATGACAGATCAAGTTCTTCAACAAATGTGGTAGCTGTCCAAGATGAGAATGCGTTAGCTGGCGAAGAGGAGAATGAGTTAGCTAGTCCAGACGAGAATGACGTGTTCTTAAAAATTTATCAGAGACGACAGGAGAAAGAACAAATAATTGAGGAACTAAACTTAACGTCTGACATAAGTACCGACTACGATTAGTAATGTAATTTTGATTAAGTTATGTAAGTTATTTATCTTGCGTACTTGTATTTTGTGAACTCGGTGCTTTCGATGTAGTGCTTTTAATGTAAGTTTTTAAATATAAAAGTATCAATTAATAATTCCGAATATATAATACTTTAATTAAGAAAATATAAATTAACATTACTTATAAACAACTAATTTCGAAAAACATAGAAAAAAATATAACTACTGCATATATCTATGTCCGCCGGTACCACAATCTGGTAGACGTCGAACACGACCCGGATTGCGTCGTCCATGTTGATCCGGAACCTGTTGAGGATCATGATCGGGCTCGTTGACGTTGTCGTCTCCAGCAGTACCACTTGATCCGACAAGCGGACCAGAAAAGAACAACGACTGTGGAGGTGTGTGCTGAACGAACCCGGGGCCCGAAATATCATAAGGCCGAGCATGAAACGGGTAGGGGGCAGAAGCAGAGGGAATAGTAGAACTCGAAGATCCGCCAGTCATGCCAGGAAAAACCCGTACGTAGTCGGCATCGAAGATCCACCCATCATTCCCACAATAGGAGTGAAAAAGCCTTCCGTCGGACTCGGGGGCCTCGGCTGAATCATCAACTGGGTGCGGCCCTGGGGGCGAATCGGATCGGTAGCTCTAGAGGATGAAGCACCTGCTCCCCTTCGACGTTGCGATCCACCTGCTTCGCTCGTACGATGAGTCCGGGGGCGGTTGCGCTGAACAGGCTCAAACACAGCTGCTTGTTCTTCCGGAGTGAGGAGATACGGTTTCCCACTACCAAAGAACCATGCAAAGTAATTACTGCTCACCATAGGCTCATCAAACATCCGATACTCATTCAGTGCCTGCCGCTGAAGCCTATCCTGCCACTGTGCAATCCACTGCACATGTTTCACCGACCAGTCCACCTACCACAAAACATCAACAAAATTATTATTTATAAATTGTAAAGTAAGTATAAATCGATAACTATTAAATCAAATTTAATTATTATATCTCAAGTTTTCCTTGTCGGGTGATCCTATGTAAGTCGTCCAAATCAGGAGGATCTATCGGAATTGTTTGCAGACGACAGAACTGGCGTTGGACGCGATCAACCAGATGCCACTCAACTACAGCGTACCAGATGAGAGGTACCATGGCCGTCCAAGCGGAAACCGTCTCATGATCAAAATTAGGCAGACATTCATTGATATCCGAATCAGAGTACGGGGTCCACAAAAACTGTAAATTAAATATAGAAATAATTAAAAACAAGTAAACTAAACTATATTCATATTAAACTTCAACTTAATATAAAATTAAAATATTTACCTCATTTGCAGATTTCGTGTCAATTTTTTGCCTAATAGAATGCATCATAGTCGGAATCCCAACATGAGTTAGAGCATGGAACCACCTACATAACATCAAAATATAATTTTAATATTTAAAAAATATATATTAGGAAAATAACCAATTTATAAATAAAATTTAGTTAAGATTATTTTCCTTACCGCAAACATAGTGGATACGAATAGTCTGCTGGCGCGGACAATTTAGGGCATAAAAATGGCATTCTAAACCACGCCCAAGACTGAAGTAGCAAAAGACATCCTCCGATGTCGTGTCGATCAGCACTCGCAGCCTTGCACAACTCCCTATACAGAAATGCAAGTACTGCCGAACTCCAACTTAATTTACCAGCCTCTTCAAAATCCCGCAAGTGCCGCAACCACAACATGTGAACCTTGTTGCGAGTTTTGTCGGCCACCAAAATTCCCCCGAGGATCTGTAAGATATAGGCCCGAGCATATGCCTAAAATATAACGAAAAAAATATTAAAATATAATAATTTTATAATTTTATTACTACTAATAAAAAATATTTTTTTACCTTCTTCACATCTTCATTGGCTCCAGCAGGCAAATTAGCGAATTCCGTACGCAACCACTTCAGAGTCACACATCCGCCCTGTAGTTTTTCTGGCTTATCCCCTAACAAGTCCATACATAAGCCCTCCCAATCGTCACTGGCGGCACCAGTGATAGCCTCCCCATCTACAGGCAGGCCAAGAATATGCGACACATCTTCTAATGTGATGGTCGCCTCACCACATGGTAAGTGGAAGGTATGTGTCTCTGGCCTCCACCTCTCCACAAGCGCGTTGATTAAATCAACGTCTAATTTCGCACCTCCTCCATTAATCTTCGCCACATGTCCAAATCCGGCTTCGGCTATGTACTCAGCTAGAAGAGGATCCGGGGGCACCCTCATCCGTGTGATATAAACCTCCAATCGACGTTCTTCTCCATTCTACAAATAATTAATGACACACACATATTAACAATCACATATTATATCACAATTTTTTATAGTGTACAATAAAATACTAAAAATATTCTAATTTTACTAATTTTTAATCTATAAGTCAATACCAAAGATATATTCGAATTTAACTAATTTTCTTAGTCTAAAAATAAATACTATTAACATATTCGAATTTAACTAATTTTTTTAGTCTAAAAATAAAATCTAAAAACATATTCGAATTTAACTAATTTTCTTACTCTAAAAATAAATACTATTAACATATTCGAATTTAAATAATTTTCTTAGTCTAAAAATAAAATCTAAAGACATATTCGAATTTAATTAATTTTCTTAGTCTATAAATAAAATCAAACACATATTCGAATTTAATTAATTTTCTTAGTCTATAAATAAATACTATTAACATATTCGAATTTAACTAATTTTCTTACTCTAAAAATAAAATCTAAAGACATATTTGAATTTAACTAATTTTGTTACTCTAAATATAAAATCTAAAGACATATTCGATTTTAACTAACATTCTTAGTCTAAAAATAAATATTATTAACATATTCGAATTTAACTGATTTTCTTAGTCTAAAAATAATATCTAGAGACATATTCGAATTTAACTAACATTCTTAGTCTAAAAATAAATATTATTAACATATTCGAATTTAACTAATTTTCTTAGTCTAAAAATAATATCTAAAGACATATTCGAATTTAACTAACATTCTTAGTCTAAAAATAAATACTATTAACATATTCGAATTTAACTAATTTTCTTATTCTAAAAATATAATCTAAAGACATATTCGAATTTAACTAATTTTCTTAGTCTAATAATAAATACTATTAACATATTCGAATCTAACTAATTTTCTTACTCTAAAAATAAATACTATTAACATATTCAAATCATGCCAACAACGCTAAATTAAATTTACATATTCGAATTAAAAAAAAACTTACATTATTTCGACGATAATTAGATACGTGACCCTCCTCTAATCTTAGCAAACCCGCCATGATCACAATCACTTCAAAAACTCTTGAAAACCTCTTCAAATCCTCTTGAAAACATTGGGAGAGAATGAAAATTCTCTCCCAACTCCACTGCTTTTATAGAGAAAACGGTCACTGGAGGCAGTGAATTCAAACCGAATTCGCGTCCTGCAGAACGCGAATTCAATATAATAAATAGAATTCGCGTCCTGCAGAACGCGAATTCAATATAATAAATAGAATTCGCGTCCTGCAGAACGCGAATTCTATTTCCCCAACCGTCCGAATTTATTCGCAATTTACTGCGATAATTTGGATAAAATCTCGTGGAATTCGCGTCTTGCAAGACGCGAATTCCCTTTTCCACTGAAACGACGCAGTAATTCGCGCCCTGCAGGACGCGAATCTTGAATTCGCTTTCCCCAGGACGCGAATTCGTCCTACATGGCATGAAAGGGTGGTATTTTTCCCAATATCAATCTTTGGGGTTTTTTTTCCCCAATAAATTCCCAAAAGAGAATATTCAGACCAATTTGCCTTTACATTGTTTTATTTTATTTGGGTTTTTATTTTTTTATTATCATTTGAAAATTGAAAGCGAAGACATAATTTTTTAAGATAAAATATACAAATAATCACTAAACTATTTCTGAAAATATAAAAATAACATTCAACTTTCAAATGCTACATAATGTCTATTACTTTAATTTTTGTTTAAAATGATCACTGAACATTAACTTCCGTTAAGTGGGTGATCTCACAATTATGAAAATGTGTATAATAACACATTTAACTCTCCATATTTACATATTCACTCAATTTAGACATTAATAATAACCACCGCACTATAGAGACATATCTATTTTGACCACCAAACTATCGTACTCGTCAACCAGACTAATAAATTTATTAAATTGACCTATTTTGACCACCGCCATTAAAAAATTAACGAAAGGGTAACTGAGGGGTGACGTGGCAGTTAACAAAAATTTATAAAATTACACATCTGGTCCTTGTTATTTACTTATTAAATCAATTTGATCTCATTTTATTTTAATTAAATAAAATTAATCAACCAATCATATATTTAATTTAAAAGAAAAAAATTAATTTTAAAAAGTATTCAAATATTTTAAATCCAATTTAAAATACTTTAAATATTCGAAATCTTTTTTAAATCATTTTTTAAAATCAAATATTTAATATTTTAATAAATATTCGATTAATTTAAACATGAAAAAGAAAGAATATTTGAATATTTTAAATCAATTTTTTTCTTTAAATCGAATATTTAATAATTTTTAGACTTGAATTAAATTGAATGTTTGTGTGATTATGCACGTCCCAAGTGATCTAAGTTCGAGTCCCCTTTCAACCATTTTTATTTCTTTTCCCCTAACATTTACTGTTTTAAAAGATATGTATATAAAATGGTGCAATTTATGTCACTAAGAGCGACTTGGCTTAGTGGTAAAGGTGTTGGAATTTACTCTCGTATTCCAAGGTTCAAAGAAGCCCATTACCATTCTTCATGCTTCTTTAATTTTCTCTAACATTTATCGCTTTTATAAGAAATGTATATTAAAGTGTGCAATTTAATAAGTAAATAACTGGACTAAATGTGTAATTTTACAAATATTTGTTAACTGCCACGTGACCTCTCTGTTACCCTTGCGTTAATTTTTTAACGACAGTAGTCAAAATATGTCAATTTAATAAGTTTAGTGGTCTGATTGACGAGTTTGATAGTTCAGTGGTCAAAATAAGTATGTCTTTATAATTCGGTGGTCACTGGGTAGTTTACCCTTTATTTTATTTGAGTTATTATTATTATTATTATTATTATTATTATTATTATTATTATTATTATTATTATTATTATTATTATTATCACCATTTGAAAATTGAGAGCGAAGACATGATTTTTAGGATAAAGTATACAAATGGTCATTAAACTTCTCTGAAAATATAAAATAGTCATCGAACTTTCAACTGTTACATAATGTCTATTAAAATTTAATTTTTGTTATAAAATGGTCACTGAACATTAACTTCCGTTAAGTGGGTGATCTCACAATTATAAAAATTTGTATAATAACACATTTAACCATCTATATTTACACATTCAGTCAATTTAGACATCAATAACAAGGGTAAAATTATAATTAAATTAATTGAATGTGTAAATATAAAAATTAAATATTTTATTATTCAAAATTTTATAACTATCACATCACCGCTTAACGACAGTTACTGCGCGGTGATTATTTTATAACAAAAATTAAAATTTAACGGTCATTATGTATTTTTACGCAAAGATTTGTCATTACGCCTAAAGTTCTAATTAAATTCTCGAAAAAATGATCATTTTCCATATTACCAAGAATCTTTTACTCCAAAAAAAAAATTGTTTTACCTCACGGGTTAAAATTGAATCTTGATGTGAAATTTACTATTGACCTAGTGGTTAAGAATATTTATCTTGTTCTATCTTATATGAGTTCAAATCTCGACATAAGAATATAATATCTCTCTATTTAATTAAAAAAATTGAATATTAATGTTACAATCTTTTAAGTTTAACAATTTTTATTAATAAAATCTCAAAATTATAGCATAAAAACATGAGAGGACAAACATGTACCCCATGGGAGTGAGACCATCAATATCTCAAAAAGTTGATACATTAATAAGATATTGTATTATTGTTTATGGATTGACATTATAATATCCTCCAATTAAATTCCATTTAGATGGAAACCAATACACCCTCTAATTATATCCCACTAAACAAAGACAACAAGAAAGGATAATAAACCCACCCTTTTTTTTTCAGTTAAAAGCCAACTTCATAATGTAAATCAAATCAATGTTTTAATATAACATATATATTTTTTATTGCCCTTTCGGTTTTTAGAGTTTCACTCTAATTAATCCGAACTAACTCGCACTGTATATATAATTTTGGTGGGTGAGTCTACTAGAGAGAAATTTATAAGACGGACCCTCGTTAGACGAACCTGCTTAAGGGATATCAAACTGTTTACCATTTGGACGAACCCTCATTTGTAATATAACACATATATCTTAGGTTTAATATAGAGTAATTTTTATACTCTCTGTTTCATTAAATTTATCCATGTTGTGTTTTAAATCGTCTCATTAAATTTTTTAAACAAATTTAATAATTTTTATCAGTCATATTTCATTTTTTATCTTTTCTTTTGTTTTCCAACAAAAATAAAATTTAACTTTTCAATGACAAAATTATCATTTTAATTACTTTATATCACATATCTCATAATTTTTTCTTCTAAAACTATGTGAAAAGTAAACATAAGACATAATTTATAGGACATATAGAGTATTATATATGTATAATCTTTTATACAAACTTACATATTTAGCTCGTCCAAAAGTAAAATCTTAATTCATAATTCTAAATTATGAATTCTAGTCATAAACCTACGGTTAAACTTTCAAACTCTCAACTCTGATTAAATTAAGGCTAAACTAGGAAGTGTTGTGTAGTAGACTACATATTATGTGCATCAAATTTTTTCTATCTATGAGTTTTTTGAATTTTAATACATCTTGTAATTAATATGATATAATCTACACATACATAGGCGGATTCACTTTTTTACTTTTGAGGCGTAAGTTGATAATCTAAAATTAAAAAAAATATATGTAAAAATAAATTAATCACACTCTAAAAGTATATTGATTAGTTGGCACATCTTAAAGAAAATTGCCACTAACCTTTTGCCCTTCCCCTTAGCACTTATAAAAATCTCTTATTCTGGCTTCGTTTATGTACACATATAATATAAAAATAAACTGATAAGAAAATAAAATAAAATACAAAAATACGTACAAATATTAATGTTTATCTTAGTAATACATAAAATTAAATTATTTTAAATAAAGTTGGGGTTTGAATCAAAGGTTATAAATAGTGAAATGAATTGAAAGGGTGTTCACATAATAGATTTTTATAGTACCCGGCATCTATAAGAGATTTAAACGATGAAGGAGACGATTAGAATGTACTAACTTTAGTTTTAAACGTTGTAAATGATGTTTACATTTTCTGTAATTCCTAACTAAAGATTGGAGTTGCAGTTACATTTTCGATTGCGGTTCTAGACAATAAAAGTTATATTATGGTCATTGTGTACCGTTATTTTTTATATTAACAATTTCAGACGATACTGTTATCACTATATAATGACCGTTGTTATAATAACATGCCGCTATTTAAATCTATACTTCTAACACTTTGGTCGATGAATTCAGACGATTAAATGAGTAATCTGGGCATGCACGCAACTTTGACTTTGGGGGATCATCTTGATTAATGATTTTCAAAAGAGAATCTGAAAGCAGTAACACATTTTCTTTTGATTAACAATACGAGTTGAAATCGATTAGACTTGAATCACCAAAATTAATTAATGTTTAGATGTTTTAAGATTGTTTAATGGTTCGTTTATCGACTTGTTTATAAGTTGGTTTAGTCAGATTCCCTTTTTTCTTTTATTTTTTTTACATTATAAATTTTGGTGAAGTTAAGAACTACATTGAACACGGAGAGAATTTTAGAGTTCAAACCGTAAAGTCTAAGGAGCATAAATATTTTATCATTCACTTCAACAAACATCTTCGCGACCGTTAAACGAACGAACATAAACACAAATCTTGTTCGTTCGAGCTCAAATTCATTTACACCCTTACTGATAGTAGCATAAGCATCAATGTCAGTTTACTATCGAACCATAACTTGAAATATTATTACCTACAAATCACTCATGAAAGAATCATACAACCCTGCTTATTTATTTGTACTTTGTATTTTGGTAATGCAGGCTTCTGCTGTCACTGAACCCTTTATTACTGTATCCAAATCTTACTAGGACTACGACTCGATACGAACTCGGAACTTCTACTCTTTCAATGCTTTCAGTTGTTGGAGAGTCCAATCCCCCAAAACTTCAGTATGTTGCTGCAGACTCTACATAGATGGCAATTTCAAGTTGAAACCTTGCTCCCCTTTGGTCCTACTGCTATTATCTAAACAAGGCAAATTTTGTTATATATATTGCCATTGGTACTCAGTAGTATTGGTGCCAACCCTGTGCTGGGTAGTAGAGATCTATATAGCCCACATCCAGGCGCTTCAGAACGGGAGTATTCAGGAGTATCGTTTATTATGACACCGGTCGAATCCAATTTTACGAACCCGAACTGTGTGGCTAACTGTACCTTTTCACTTGGCAGCTGCTTCAATGCCTGGAAAAAAAGATATTGGTTTCACAGATTCATCAGGGCCTATATGCAAATTCAGAAACAGCTTTTCTGTCTAATGTTAGGAACTTAGGGGGAAAAAAGAAAGCTCAGGTGTGCAATTTCTCATCAATTAATCAGATATTCGTGATAACCCTACGATCACAAGAGCACAACTATCCTCATCGCTCCTACAAATGCACCAGCCGGGAATCGAACCCGGGTCTGTACCGTGGCAGGGTACTATTCTACCACTAGACCACTGGTGCTTCGTTGGTCAACTTGTTTATAGATTCTTTTTAGATACATGCGTTATCAATTTTGAGCATGGAACCTTAGATTTAGATGAAAGAAAATACTGTAAATTACACTGTGAGTCACTGAAGTTAACATCATTTTTTTTCATCTTGTTTGTTCATAACAAAATGGCTAAAAGAAAAGGTCAAAATATTTGGTCCTACTATTGTTATCTGAGCAAGGCAATATTTCTTATATATGCCATTGGTACTCAGTAGTCAGTACAAGATTTTCGAAATGCGAGTATTGGAGCCAACTTTGTGCTGGCAGACCAGTAGAGACTAGAGATCGATTCAGTCCGCATCGAGGTGCCTCAGGCTAGCTTCGATTACAGAATGAGAGTATTCAAGAGTATCGTTTCTTATGACACCGGTCAAATCTAATTTTAGAAACCAAATTTTGTGCCTAATTGTACCTTCTCTCTTGTCTGTTGCTTCAATGCCTGGAAAAAAGGATATGGGTTTCATAGATCATGAATTCCATTAAGAAAAACAATAATAGAAACAAAACAAAAATATCAGTGTGATCAACAAATTAGCCATTTGTTTAAACATTGGAATTCAACATGAAGAGTTTGTCCAAGCAAAATTTCATTAGTTTTTTGTCCATAGAAATCTGATGTGTCAAAGAGAGCGATTCCTCTATCAAATGCATGTTTTGGTAATCGATATCCCAACATCTTTAGGAACAAGATCATTGTAAGCTCCACTAAGCCTCATGCACCCAAACCCCAACTTTGAAACCTACAAAAGAAGAAGAAAAGTTCCAATGACCCACAATTCTACAGTCTGCAAATCATCTGTTCAACCGATAACCGAGCAACAGTTTTAAAAATGATAAGAACTCAGGGCCTATATATGCAACTCGGAAACAGTTTCGGTCTACTAATGTAAGAAGAACAAAATGTAACATCAAGTCCTTAACTTGCCAGTTTCAGTCTAGGAATCTGAATCCCGTGATGCTCCTCAGCCATCTTTTGGTCATTAAAATTTAAAAAGTAACAACAAAACATAGTTGAAGCTCATGTGAATCAACAAGTGCAACCAAACCAATTTCTCAATTTTTATAAAGTACAAAAATCATATTTTAAGAAATTAGAGAGAGTAGCTTCTTAATTTTCATCAACGATGATATAAATAGTTGCTCCTAAAGAAATCATTGAGTTGTACAGGGCAAGAAATTAAATAATTTAAAATTTAAAGTACTGCTGTTATTTTGTTCTCTGGAAAAATTAAATTTTTATTTCACCATGTAAAGCAGCTGGTACAAAACTGCTACCATTGTTTAGCTGATAAACAGCCTGATTAGTTAGTTTTAAACTATTAAAAAATAAAAAAAGTGGGAGCTCAGAATATAGATTCTTATCAATGGAGATCAATGAGCGTTATGGACCCTACCAACACAAGAAGACTCTTCATCACCCCCACAACATGCACCAGCCAGGAATCAAACCCGGGTCTGTACCGTGGCAGGGTACTGTTCTACCACTAGACCACTGGTGCCTCGTTGATGCTGAGTTTTAATAAATCTTTATGGACTAGTTTTTTGGATACATTTAGATAGGTTTCACCAAATGCAAATGTGAATTTTGTTCAAATGAAACAAGAGAATTATAATAGTAACATCACTTCTCAAATAACATCTTTAACTTGTGCCGAATTTTCTGGAAAAATAAAGATTTTTATTTCTCCAAGTGAAGCAGCTGGCTTGGTAGTAACCTGCTACCGGTATAAAGTTGTTAGCCTACAGAACAATGTTGGAGTGTGAGTTCTTGGGGTTGTAGAGAACTGAGTGGCTTGTATCAGTCACCGGCAGATTTCAGGTTTCCGAGGATGACATTGACAGGGACTGGCGAACACACAGAGAGAAAGCGTCGGAAATGCTTGCTCTCATTGCGGCCGGTAAAGTTTTCAATACAAGTGGTAGCAGTGCAGCAGTAATGTATATTGAGATATATAGGACCAGAAGTACCATTCCTCAAATATACACTTGAGAAAAGCTTGGAAATTTTGATTCTGTAACATGAATTTCGGAATCAGTTCAAGATCATGTAGTCCTCAGTATAGGTTCACGTATTATTCCAAAGCTGCTAAATGTGAAAAAACAAGGAAAAAGCAAAGCAGGGTTAGGGCCCTTAGGGGCAGTGGCACAAACTTCTTGATTAGTGCAGCATGAGCCGGCATCAAATTTACCGGCCGACTCCGAGCTAGGACACGAACAATCTGAAGAGAAATTCAGGAAAATATCTTCAATTAGATTTGATTCAAATGACTAGTTTACTTCTAAACCAAGTCTTCTCATGTCACATGATACATGTTAGACTTCATTTAAAAAACGAAGTGCCCTTGGCTTCATTTTCACAAGGGAATCTGCCCGTAATTTCTTTTAATATATTGGTAATTGCGTTTGAACTTGGTATATTCAACTCATCAGAATTCTAGCCAATTTCTGTTGAAAACAGTTCCTTCCTATATCATTTCTGTTGTAAAATCTACTAGTTCATGCATTTGCCAGAGGAATCACTTTCTTTGGTTGGAAAGGTAACATATCTGCCACAGTTCCAGCAGAGCTGTACTGCATAGGCTTTTGAGTTTAATTGGAACTACATATTTGATATGATTCCATAAGTATTTTACTTCATGTATTCATCAACCCGTCCGAACAGATCTCTTTTCAGGCATTGAAGCAAAAACCACGAGAGAAGGTACAATAATAAGCCACAAATTTTGGTTCTGTCAAGATGGATCCTGCAGCTGGTATTGCAATAAATGGTACCTCCTGCATATGTCCAGGCCTCGGTCAAGACTAGCCTGAGTCACCTTGATGTTGAATACATTGTATCTTAGATAGGAGACCTGAAGAAGAGGGTAAGATAAAGTACATTGGTTTATCTGAAGCTAGCCCTGATATGGAGGGCACATGTACTGATGTACAAATGGAATGGTTGCTTTCGACTCGTGATATCGAGGACGAAATAGTCCCCCTTTGCAGGTTTTTTCGAAACCCCACTTCACTTTTATTTTGGTCATTAAAACTTACAAATTAACAACAAAACATAGTTCAAGCTCATGTGAATCAACAAGTGCAACCAAACCAATTTCTCTATTTTTATAAAGTACAAAAATCATATTTTAAAAAATTAGACAGACTGGCTTCTTAATTTTCATTAACGATGATATAAATAGTTGCTCCTAAAGAAATCATTGAGCTGTACAGGGCAAGAAATTAAACAATTTAAAATTTAAAGTACTGCTGTTATTTTGTTCTCTGGAAAAAAAATAAAATTTTATTTCACCATGTAAAGCAGCTGGTACAAAACTGGTACCATTGTTTAGCTGATAAACAACCTGATTCATTTTTAAACTATAACTTGCAAGATTACTAGATGCAAATCACATACAGAAAAATCATACAAGCCTGCTGATTTGTTTTTAAACTATTGAAAAATAAAAAAGAAAAAAGTGGGAGCTCAGAATATAGATTCTTATCAAGGGAGATCAATAAGCGTGATGGACCTTACCAACACAAGAAAACTCTTCATCACCACCACAATATGCACCAGCCGGGAATCGAACCCGGGTCTGTACCGTGGCAGGGTACTATTCTACCACTAGACCACTGGTGCGCCGTTAAAGCTGAGTTTGAGAGTCAAATATTATCTCGAATCTAGCATGTCACCTATGCAAGGTTAATTTCCTATCTTGTCCTCAGTTTATGACCTAGATTTTAAATTGCTCTTACACCTCAACATGTTCCTATCTTTTCGTCAGTCTAACTATTATTATGAACACTAAATGCTAGCTAAAATCTTAATATGATACTTGTTCAAAAAATGATCAAATTGAAAGTAATATGTACATGAAATCACTTCAAGTAGTTAAATTGTTTAAGTAGTTAAACAATTCAGCAGCTTAATCTGTTCTTAAATATGGATTTAAACATGATAGAATTGCTCAACACATGCAATATATTTGTTAAAGTTTGAGGAAATGGACATTGCAAAGAAAAAACAATGGGATTCTTGTACCATAATTTGAAGAAGTTTATTTAATCAAAACAAGATTTACTGCAAATTAATCTATATTTAACATAGTAGATTCTTACAGTAAAACACAACTTTAGCTAGTGTTACAGTAGAAATTATACAATACCAACACTGCTTCACCTTTCCTATGATGCTTGAGTTCTATCCATGTCTGTCTTCTTTAGTTCTTTTGTCCCGATTTATCGGCCTTTTGGATCGACAAGTTGAGAGAAGATGTCAATCTGATTGTTAGGTTCTTCATTCAATTCAAGGTCACTACTGCCTTGGCTGCTGTTGTTTACTTGTCTTTGGCTTCTTACACTAGAATCACTCGATGTGGAGCTTCCTTGATCGATCGAACCGCTGGCGCTATCTGCGCTTTCTTGTAGCTGAAGAGCGAACTCGAGGTTCCACAAGACATCGCCCATGTGAGGCCGGTCGATTCCCTGATCGGATAAGCATTTCACTGCTGTGTCTGCAAACTTGTTTAGACATTCTGGATTTATTTTTCCTTTCAAATGAGGATCAATGATGTCTTCTAATGTTCCATTCTTGTGACAATGGAGGGCCCAATCTGCAAGACTAACTTGTTCCTTTGGAAGGCTGGGATTTAGAACCGGTCTAGCGCATAGTGCCTCGAATAGGACTACACCGAAGGAGTAAACGTCGGATTTTTCGGTGAGTTGCTGCCTTCGGAAATATTCGGGGTCTAGGTAACCAAAGCTACCTTTTACCACTGTACTTACATGGCCTTGATTCATGTCGGGACCGGTTTTCGACAGCCCGAAATCCGAAACTTTGGCAACACATTTTTCATCCAAGAGAATATTTGTTGTCTTTACATCCCTGTGAATGATGGTGTACTTAGCCCCTGTGTGAAGATAGTGAAGTCCCCTGGCTGCTCCAATGCAGATTTCCAACCTTTGTTTCCATGAAAGTTGAGCTGTCTTGTTGTTGTAAAGGTGTTCCCTGAAAGTTCCAAGTGCCATGTAGTCATAAACCAAGCACATTTCGCCACCTTCGTCACAGAAACCGATCAACGAGACCAAATGCTTGTGTCTCAGCTTTGAAAGCATCTCGATTTCGGTTTTGAACTCGTTAATGCCTTGTTCGGATGACGGATTGGACCGCTTGATAGCCACATTAGTGCCTCCGTCGATAAGTCCTTTGTACACCTTACCAAAGCCTCCAACTCCAATGACATTAGAATCAATGAAGTTCTGTGTGGCTTGTCTGATTTCCGATATGGAGAAATGGCGAGAAAGGCCTTGAGCCAATGCCGAAGCGTCGCTACTATTGCTCTTGCCGTATTTGCTTCCGTTCGAAGGGGAGCTCCCATGAAGCGGTAGCCAGCTCGATGCATGTGAGTCAGCCCCACCGGCTCGAGTCCTCTTTATGTAGGCGTAAACCGCCAGTGCAATCAGCACAAAACATGCTGCAGCACCTCCTGCAGCTCCTGCAAGTACACTATTGTTGGACTTGGAGTGGAAAGACTTGTTAGGCTTACTCCCTGTCCCAAGAAGCATGGCCGACGGTTGCGGATTGCTTCCGGCCAAGTTCTTGTTCTCGTCATTCAACTTGAATATTTCAACTCCATTGAGCTGAGAATCATAGTACTGCGGTTTCGATTCGGTCGACGGAGTCATTTGTATCCAAACCATTTCATCACCTGGACCGTCATTAACAAATATTGCATAATCTTTGTAAGTTGGAATTCCTTTTCCACCGGTCCATCCAATTATATCAGCCGCATATGGATCAGCTTGTGCAGATTGATTGTTGATGTAAACATTGAAAACTCTCTGATTCACGCTGTCATCTTCGAAATCGCAGAAATGTAATCTTACAATGTATGTGAAATTGGCATCAACCTGAAACCACCATGTCAGATTGAACTTTAAGTTAAAATGACCAATTCTTCCCATTGCTCTAGCTGTCCTATAAACATCTACCGGAGCCGAAGAGTGTGACAACTTTTTGTAACGGATCCGAACACCTTCGTCCGCCTCAGTATTGACACCCATTGCAGCAGCAAAAACGTAAGGGTCATCATTATACCAACTCCGGAAAAGGCCACCGGAATCTTTGCTAGGAGGAATATACTGTCCACCAACATTCAACCTGAACATCATCTGCAAATTCTCGGACGAAATATCGAGATCCGATGATGAATCATATCCCACAGTAGTTGTCATGCCGAATAGATTCGGCATGGCAATCAATTCGATCCCGTTTACGAAAGCGAAAGAGTTGGTGTAGTTAGTAGAAGGTGTGAAGGTAATGTTTAAAAATTCGGAATCCGAATGTGCCAATGAATACTCTCTAATGAGATAAGCCTGTGTAAGGGCTTGACATGTGATTTGGGCACTGAAATTGTTCATCAGTGTGACTTCCCCTGCAGTCACTGAGAAATATGAATTGCTGATGTTGAAGTTGGGGTAAGCTGCAGGATAAAAATGAAACCTGGCCAGGTACCGTTTCTTCGGGTTTATCGGGAACTGATACATCGCCGGAGACGTGAATATTCGTGCATTCATGTACGGGATTATCGAAAGAAGTGAAGGGTCTTGGTATCCAGCTTGAAGCTGAATTGAACCATGGGATGATTTGAGGTACTTCTCATCTGATTCCCAGTTTCTTCCATCTTCATCTTTGCCACCCTTGGAGCCACAGGCCACAGCTAAAGGCTGGCTTGAAACAAGAACAAAGGCCTCGGAAATGAGAGCAAACCAGACAACAGAAAGCCAAAAATGTTGTCTGTTTTTCATGGTGCTAGAAAATAGCAAGAACACACTAAAGAGATCAAACCAGTTTAACTCTCCCTTTTTTTTGGTTTTAAAGTTTATGAGATTAAATGATTTCTATTCTTCCATGGATACTCAAACATTTGCAGGAAGTTCCCTTTAATAAAGAGATCAAACCAGAAAGACAAACAGAGGGTTTTGTTATTGTTTCAAATTCTTTTTTCTTTCCATTTCAAGTTTTCTTGTTTCAAAGAGGATAATGTTGAGAAACAAAAGGTTGTTGATTTTTAGTTGGTTCTAAATGAACTGAATTCCCTTCAACTCTACTGATTATCAAATCAAACATTCTTACAAGAAAATAAACATCAAAAAACCATAATTTTACTTGATAGAAGTTGAACATAATGGTTGTTAATAGGAATGGTGTCACACTTGTCATTCAGACAAGACATCAGACAGCCAGTAAGAACAGAATCTTGTAGCAAAATACAATGCATGTTTTATTTTTATGGTATTTGGCAATGGCCGCTGTCCAAATATAACATTGTGGAGGTTGAAACTGCAACCAACAGTTACAAAAATGGATGGTTGAATAACAAACCGAATCCTCATTAACGAATTCCATACTTTTTGGTCCTCCATTAAAGCCTTCCAAATCTTCTCCGGGGTTAACCTGGCAGGGTTGGTAAATTCTAAAAGAAACAAATACACAGAACCTGCAATATATACCCCATTTTGCAACAGAGCTCCCCCTCCCCCTCCCATTCCTTCACTTTTTTTCTCTTTATTGTTGCTTGGCCGCATTAGCTCGCGTTGCTTCTGCGGCCAGTTGGAGGGTAACAAAACAAGAACAAGCTTCCGTTTACGTTCCATCGATTACAAGCTCGAAACAAGAAGCGTTTTGGTGTTTTTGTAAATGGTATGTCCCCCTAGATACAGATAAGAAAATTCGGTACAAAAACTTGTATTTCCTTTTGAAAAACAACGTTTGCTTCTTTCACAAGGAAATGGTGAAGGACAGAGAGCCAAGAAGAGAGGCCATCACATCGTCGTCGTCTTCGTCGTCGTCAACATCATTATGCGACTCCGATACGGAAGATTTGAAGCGCATGCCGTTGGTTCCGTTACCATTGATGAAGAACAACAGGAGATTTCTATCGAAGCAGTTATCGATGGTGGAGACGTCCCGAGACATTGCTTGGGAAAGAAGGCGCCTCCAGATTCTTCGTCAAGAAAGAGGAAACAATGGGATTAGTGATGATAGATTGACTGATGAAGACCTGCATGAACTTAAAGGGTGCATAGAGCTCGGATTCGGATTCAACGAAGAAGAAGGTCAAAAATTAACGAGCACATTGCCCGCTTTAGACCTTTATTTCGCCGTAAACCGCCAGCTTTCTCCGAGTCCGGCTTCATCCCCTCAAAGACAAAGTTCGTCGTCGACGTTATCACTCAGTGGTCGCTCATCTTCTCTCGGAAGTCCTCGAAGTGAATCGGATTGGAAGATTTGTAGCCCAGGTACATACATACATACATACATACATACATACATACATACATACATACATAATAAACGTGGTGGCATTGGTGTTTCGCAGGGGAAGATCCTGAGCTAGTGAAGACAAAGCTAAGGCATTGGGCGCAGGCGGTGGCATGTTCTGTGATGCAGTCATATTAGCCAGCATTGGTGTGGGTTATTCGCATAGAGGCGGGGTTTTCTCGCATAATGTTGGTTTTTTTATTTCACGAAATACGGATGTTTTTAAATTATTTCGTGAACTAGAGATGTTTTTTAGAAGTCGTCTGAATATGTGCTGACAACTTTAGGCATAGGACGAGTTAAAATTACACTGAAATCGAAATCGTTGAGAAGTATAGACGACTTCTAAATCAACTCTACTTCACGAAATAAAAACAAACACATCCCGGATTGTGAAACTTGTATTCCAACATCATTATCCGGGTAAAACCCCCATAGAGGCAGAAGAAAAAAAGGGGGAAAAGAAAAAAAAGAGAAGAAAAATATTGTACAGTCAGAGGAGAAGAGGGTAAATCAGCTTGGGTTCAGTCCATTGATTTAGGGTTGTTTCTTTGAATTAAACCAAGAGATGTACCATAAAGGGAAATGGTGAAGCATCTTGTTTAAATAATACCAGCCCTTTGTAGATCTGTTAATGTTCTTGTTTCATGGAGGATTTGATCACATCTCCATTGCCTGCAAACAGGTACATATAGGTAAAAAAAATGAATTCAACGAGTGATTTCAGCGAAAAAAAGTTGATGTCTATTTTATGACATTCATGATCGAGTATTTGTATGTACGTTATAAAAAAATTAAGAAATATATTAGCATATATTACCTACCATATAATCTTATATTGAAAACAGCGAAATATAAGAAGATTTTGAAAACATTAAGTCACCTCATTATTTCTCTGTAATCACACACCTTAATTAACTAAACCTTATATCTATTTATGGGACGAATTATTTAATTACAAAAGAAATTTGAATGATAAAAAATGTATTTCAACTTTTATTTAGAGTCTATCATATCAAGTATATCAATGTACAAACAAGAAACTGATTGAGCAACATGGTAGGTGATTTGGTTTTAGTTTGGTAAAAGAAGTTTAAATGACATAAGTTAAAACTCAAGATTATATTGATATTTTATCTAAGATTCAGATGTTACTTTTAAAAATTTATTATTTTTAACGTGTTATACCATTAAACTAACATATTTAATGGCTCAATATCAAAATCCAATAAATTAATAGGGTAAAAGACTAAAACGTTTTGAGTGACCAAATTAAGACAAAACGAAAACAAGAATGACCTCCAACAGAATTTATCCTATAATATATTAATAAAAATTTATCACATCTTAAAGTAAAAATTAAGGATTATTAGTGAAAACTAAAAATTTTCGTAAGTGATTTAGAGGTAAGAATTTAGAGTTTATGATTATAATTTAGAGTTTATAAGTTAAAACTTAAATCATAATCATATTACCCTAAAAACAAAATCCCAACCTCTAAACTCTAATCCTAAATTCTAAACTTAAACCCTAAATTTTGATCATCATCCATAAATTCTAAACTCATACATATAAACTCATAAACCCTACCACTAAACTAAGACTCTAAATTTTAAAATAAAGACGCTAGTGGAAACTTAGAATATGATAATAAATTATTTAAAATTAAATTTTAATTAAATAAAATATATTTTAAAAAAATAGAAGGCAAAACCCACTAAGTTTGTTAAAATAATAAATTAAATAAGTTTCAAGTTTGATGTCTGTAAGAAAAATCGCTTGGAGATTCAACCATCACCAAATTTAGAAGTGTGACATAAATAAATTTAAACTAATCAAAATAAAGTTTTGAAAAACTGGGAGTACAACAGAAAAAATAGAAAGACAGACTTCCAATCTCTAGAACTCTGGTATTTGACTATTTGTAAAATGTTAACCTGAAAGATCCTGTTATGACAGTTGAAAGGAAATTGAATATGAAAAGGGGGAAATCGAAAATTGAAGATACAACAGAGGTGAGATCGAGCGGTAAACCACATTCAAAAGCTGAGGTGCAAAACGGCAGCGTTGCACTTAAAACGCATCCTGGGCCAATTACTCTTGACGGCAACCCAGATAGTCAAAGCCCGTGAAGCACGTGAGGAATTGAGCCAATTGAGCTGATGAGGCAGACGGTTATAACAGCTGTCCTGACCTGCACAGGTGTCCAAAAATAATTAGTCATTGTACTGTGTAATCCAGCTAAATATAGGAGAACGTTGTAAACCAATTTTTTCTATCGAATGAATGAAATTATACTCTTTCTCCTACCTATTCTCTCTACTTCTGAAATCCTTTCTTTCTTCAATTCATAACAATTTGGTAATCAGAACTCGGTTGATTTGATCCAAAAAGCCAAGCTGGGAAAACAAAAGAAAAACCTGAACATGACTGAAGGCACATGAATTTCTCATCCAACAGAAACTACAACTACTCAAGGATGGGAAACAAAAAGCAAAGAAATGGAAGACATAATGGACAACCTGGAATCCAGATTTGAAAGAACTGAAGCTCTCTTGGAGAAAATATGGTCTGTGGTGAGCACAAAAGCTGGGGAAATGAGCCCAGATAGCCAAACAAAGGGGGCAAGCTCTGATCAGACAACAACTCAGAGAGAAGGAAAACAAAAGATTCAAGTAACTGTCTTAGACAATAAAGAAAGATATTCATTCAAACCTGAAGAACCTGGAATCCTTAACAAACCAAACTTCATGAATGACCAAAAGACAACCTTTAATCCTTTCAACAAACCTGGATGGGGAGGTGAAAGTTCCTTGATGAATGAAGAAGGAACCATGCCAAGAATGGGGCAAAATACTTCCTTTCCTAGGCACAGAGTAGAAATACAGGTGTTTGAGGGAAACAACCCAAGAGGATGGGTCAGGAAGTGTGAAAAATATTTCTCACTGTTTGGTGTTATGGAAGACCAAAAAATAGAACTAGCAACAATGTACCTGGATGGTAAGGCTGAAGCATGGTTCGATGGATACATTATGCAGAAACATAAGTTGACATGGCATGAGTTTGCTGCAGATCTTTGCCATAGGTTTTGTGATAGAACCTGACATTATAGAAGAATTCAGTAAGCTGATGCAGAGGGGATCAGTAGAAGATTACCAAGAGAAATTTGAAGAATTGAAACCCTATGTGTTGCAACAGAATCCTATGTTAGAGGAGGGTTACTTTGTGTCAATGTTCATCAGTGGATTGAAGGAGGAGCTTAAACACAGGGTGAAGGTGCTGCAACCAAGAACTCTGTTTGATGCTAGCAGACAAGCTAAACTTTATGAACTAGCTCTAGAAATGGAACTCAGAAAGCAAAGAAACACTCTCAGGAACACCTCATATTCAAATGTCAGCAACAACTCAAGGGCATTTCCAGGCAACCCAGTTCAGAAAACAAATAGCAATATTCAGAACAATAAACAAAGCCTAGTAGAATTCAGAAGAGCAAACAACCTTTGCTTCAAATGTGGAGATAAGTTTGTACCTGGTCATCAATGCAAACTCAAACAACTCAACCTCATGGAAGAAGAAGAGACTACAGAAGAAAGGGGAGAGGAAGAATTGACTGTGGACTTGAAACCAGAAGAGGTGCAGAAAAGTGGGCTGAAGAGGGAGTGGAACTACTGCAGACACCACCCTTAGCTATCACAGTTGCTAATGGAGAAAAACTCTATAGTACTGCTAGAAGTAACTTACTGGAATGGAAGATGCAAGGATTCAAGTTTGAGCATGATTTCCGAGTGTTGAAGATGGGGGGAAGTGACATGGTCCTAGGGGTCGACTGGATGAAGAAATACAGTCATGTACTGCTAGACTTCAATGAGATGACACTAAGTTTTAAGAAGGAAGGACAGAACATTGTGCTACATGGGGGAAGCAAAACACCTGAGGTTAAATTCATTTCAGACAAGAGACTTCAAAAGCTTGCTGACAAAGACTCAGACATGGTGGAAGAAATTTACTTGCTAAGTGCTGAAGCTACTGAAAGCAGCATACCTGACTTGTTGCAACCACTTCTAGAAGAGTACAAAGAGGTTTTTGAAGAACCAAAAGGGATGCCCCCTCCCAGAAAACATGACCATGCCATTATCTTAAAGAAAGATGCAACTCCAGTGAATCTAAGACCCTACAGGTTCCCTCATGTTCAGAAGACTGAAGTTGAGAGACAAATAAAAGACATGCTGGCCAGTTCTATCATTCAAAATAGCAATAGCCCCTTTGCCTCACCTTGCCTGTTAGTTAGAAAGAAGGATGGAACATGGAGACTCTGCGTAGACTACAGGCACCTAAACTCCCTGACTGTCAAAAACAAATTTCATATTCCAGTTGTGGATGATCTATTAGATGAACTGGAAGGAGCTGCTTTTTTTTCTAAAATTGACCTCAGGTCAGGTTATTGACAAATCAGAGTAAAAAAGGAGGACATTCCAAAGACAGCTTTCAGAACTCACCAAGGGCACTTTGAATTCAAGGTAATGCCTTTTGGCCTCACCAATGCCCCTGCTACATTTCAAGCTTTAATGAATGATGTTTTCAAACCTTACTTGAGACAATTTGTGCTAGTTTTCTTTGATGACATCTTAGTGTACAGTTCTGACCTATCACTACATAAAGAGCATCTTAGAAAGGTCCTACAACTTCTGAAAGAACATCAGTTGGTGGCAAAAAGGAGTAAATGTTTTTTTGGTCAGAACAAGGTAGACTACTTGGGATACATCATCTCCAAAGAAGGTGTCTCTACTGATCCATCAAAGATTGCTGCTATGCAAGATTGGCCACTCCCAAAGAATATTAAATCCTTGAGAGGATTCTTGGGGCTTACTGGTTATTACAGAAAATTCATCAAAGGCTATGGAGAAATCTCAAAGCCATTGACTGAAATGTTGAAGAAAAACAGTTTTAAATGGTCTGAATTGGCAAGGGAAGCTTTTAAACAACTGAAACTTGCTATGTGTCAGGCTCCTATCTTAGCTCTCCCAAACTTCTCCAAACCATTTTGTTTAGAGACAAATGCTAGTTCAAAAGGTATTGGGGCAGTTCTATCTCAAGATGGCAGGCCTATTTCTTATTTGAGTAAAGCTTTGGGACCAAGACATGTCGACCTCTCCATTTATGAGAAAGAATATTTGGCCATTCTAATGGCTGTCTCTAAATGGAGGCACTACCTGGAGAACAGTACCTTTGTGATTAAGACAGATCATGAGCCCCTCAAACATTTGTTGGAGCAGAAAATAACTACAACTATTCAGAAGAAGGGTCTCTCCAAACTCCTAGGCCTGGACTATGTTATCCACTACAGGAAGGGTAAAACAAATGTTGTAGCTGATGCTCTCTCTCGAAGATATGAAGAAGACAATGCTACCCTACAAATGGCAATGGTGCAGATTACCCCTACTTGGGTTCAAGAAATCGAAAACAGCTATGTTGGTGACTCTTTAGCAGAAGAAAAGATCACAGCTTCAGTAACAGCCCCTAACACCAGTTCAGATTGGACATTCACAAAGGGAGTTTTGAGGTTCAAGAAGAAAGTTTATGTTGGCAGTACTGGGGAATTGAGGCACTCTATAGTACAAACCCTACATGACTCTGCACAAGGGGGCATTCAGGGATTCAGGCTACTCAGAAGAGGGTACAATTGTATTTTTATTGGCCAGGGATGAAGTCAACAGTTAAATCTATGGTACAGGAATGTGATGTATGTCAACGCACAAAGGTGGAACACATTGCCAAACCAGGTCTGCTCCAACCTCTACCCATACCAACTCAAGCGTGAGAAACTATAACTATGGACTTCATTGAAGGGCTCCCCACATCAATGAAAGCTAACTGCATACTAGTGGTCATAGATAAATATACTAAGTATGCTCATTTCCTAGCTTTATCACACCCCTACACAGCTTTAGAGGTAGCTAAAGCTTATTTGGATCAGGTATACAAACTACATGGCCCTCCTAAGGTGGCTATCTCTAATAGAGACAAGACTTTTACAAGCCTTTTCTGGAAAGAAATGATGAAGCAGTTAGGCACTTCGACTCTGTTCAGTACTGCATACCACCCGGAGACAGATGGGCAGACCGAGAGATTAAACCAATGCCTCGAACAATACCTTCGAAGCATGTGTTTTTTAAAGCCAGTCGAACGGGTTAAGTGGTTGCCTCAAGCGGAATGGTGGTACAATACCAACCATCACACGACCTTGGGTCTTACACCTTTCGAAGCCTTGTATGGGTACAAGCCTCCGATGTTAGATTGGGATACTCCTACTACAGTCCACTCAGTCCAACAAATTATGCAGAACAGAACGCAGCTAAACAGTTTACTCAGAGATCAACTACTCAAGGCTCAGAATAAAATGAAACAATACGCAGACAAGCATCACACTGAAAGGGAATTTAACGTCGGGGATGAAGTTTACCTGAAAATTCAGCCATACCGACAAACATCCATTGCTCTCAGGAAGAATGTGAAGCTCACAGCACGATTCTATGGTCCCTACAAAATTCAGAAACGAATCGGCTTAGTGGCCTATCAACTCGAATTACCCCCTTCAGCAAAAATCCACCCAGTATTCCATGTTAGTTTACTCAAGAAAAAACTGGGCGACAGGCAAGTACCTTCAATTTCCCCTCCCGAGGTCGGAGATGATGGCCAACTTCGAGTTTTTCCGGCAGCCGTTCTCGACAAAAGAATGGTAAAGAGGAACAACCGCGCAATTACACAGCTCTTAATTCAGTGGTCAAACTTGGGGCCGGAGAGTGCTACTTGGGAGGATTTTCCCACCCTACAGTCACAATTTCCAGATTTCGATCCTTGGGGTCAAGGATCGAGTGAAGGGGAGGGTAATGTTATGACAGTTGAAAGGAAATTGAATATGAAAAGGGGGAAATCGAAAATTGAAGATACAACAGAGGTGAAATCGAGCGGTAAACCACATTCAAAAGCTGAGGTGCAAAACGGCAGCGTTGCACTTAAAACGCATCCTGGGCCAATTACTCTTGACGGCAACCCAGATAGTCAAAGCCCGTGAAGCACGTGAGGAATTGAGCCAAATGAGCTGATGAGGCAGACGGTTATAACAGCTGTCCTGACCTGCACAGGTGTCCAAAAATAATTAGTCATTGTACTGTGTAATCAAGCTAAATATAGGAGAACGTTGTAAACTAATTTTTTTCTATCGAATGAATGAAATTATACTCTTTCTCCTACCTATTCTCTCTACTTCTGAAATCCTTTCTTTCTTCAATTCATAACAGATCCAGAAACCTCTTTGTTATAAATAACAGTTACAAACGGACAGCCCACTGTTTAAGTCAAGTTCGCACTTTTTTCTATTTTAAGAGCAAACCCACCAAAAAGATACAAAAAATAGAAAGAATTCTGGTTAGGGTTTTACAAAGGCAACATTAACCATGGCTCCTGATGCTTCAGCTGCCCTTGCAGGTCCCCCCTTTCTTCAGCTATCTGTGTTTGATGCATATAGCTTTGCATTGTTGCTTGTTGGCTTTTTCATTTGTTGACGTTTGAATTCATTCAGAATAGAACTTTGATTCCTTTTGGAGCAAAAAAGTTGCATATTTTAGTGGGATTCTTTAATTTTTTGGGGTGTGTATTATAGAAGGAAGTTTATGATTTTTTGGGTTATATGTAGTATTGTAGTTTAGCTGAAGAGTTTTTTTTTTGTGTGCTGTGAATGCAACTGTTCAATGGTTTTGAATTTGGATTTGGTGAACTTGTTGGTATTCTTATTGCAGTGAGGCAGAAAGTTCAAAACTTTTTGAATGCAGCTTGCACTGGGAATCTTGATCTTCTCAAGAGTAAGGCAACTCATGTTTTCTCTTTAATTTAGTATACCGATAGTTAAGTGTTAATCTGAAATGCTTTTTGTCTTTGGTTGATTGTTTCGAGTAGAGATTGCGACTCAACTTGATGATGGGAAGGGACTGGCAAAAACAGTGGCAGATATTAAGGATGCGAACAAACGAGGGGCAATTCATTTTGCAGCAAGAGAGGGCAAGACTGAAGTGTGCAAATTCTTGTTGGAAGAATTGAAGCTTGATGTTGACACAAGAGATGAAGATGGTGTGCGTTTGATTTTTACATCATACATGGCCAAAATTTTCTTTGTACTTTGTTCTTTGTGTACTAAAGATGTTTTTGACTTACATTCTTAAATTGCTTCAAAATGCAGGTGAGACTCCTCTTCTTCATGCTGCCCGACAAGGTCATACTCTCACCGCAAAATACCTTCTAGAACGCGGTGCCAATCCTACTATACCCAGTGACTTAGGTGCCACAGCATTGCATCATTCAGCCGGCATAGGTGTGTTCTTTTTAGCTTGTTTGTTCCTTTTCTTTCGCATGAGGATTGTTTCTATTTTTTCTTCAAATCTGATGCGGTAGTGTGCTACTTAGTTCAGTATGATGTTACTATGTGGTCCATGAATCATTGTAACTTGATATTGTCTGTGGCCATTGGGCCTCCTTAATAATTTTCTTCTTAATCATTCTTTGTGAATTCTTACTTCAAATTCACTACTTCTCTTGCAGGGAATATTGAGTTGCTCAAGCATATGCTGGCCATGGGCGTTGAGGTCGATTCACAAAGTGATGCTGGCACGCCTTTAGTTTGGGCTGCTGGCCATGGTCAACAGGATGCCGTAAAGGTTTTGTTAGAGCATAATGCTAATGTATGTTCCCTTTGCATGTTATTAACTTATTATACTTTAATACGAAAATATGAAAATTATAAGGAGTAGAGAATTTCTGTGTTTTCTTTACAGACTCTTGTTTTTAATAGTTTGTTTTATGTGATTTAATCCCTTTTTTCTGTTTATTATGTTTGCTTTTGCAGCCTAATGCTGAAACTGAGGATAATGTCACTCCACTATTGTCAGCTGTAGCAGCTGGTTCACTTGCATGCTTGGATTTGCTGATTCAGGTTTTGTATTTTCTTAGTTCTCTACGATGCTGGATACTTTTTTCGGTTCTAATATAATGCTTGCAAGATGAAACTTTTTTGTTTGACTATTCCATCTCACGGTAACATTTTCATTGTTGTCACTGAGTTTTGTGTTCTCTCTCATTCAGGCTGGTGCCAAAGTAAATATTACAGCTGGTGGGGCAACTCCATTGCATATTGCGGCAGATCATGGAAACCCTGAATTAATAAACAGCTTACTGCAAGCTGGAGCTGATCCTAATGCCATTGATGAGGTGAGATCACTAATGCATTCATTGTTTTAGAACAATAATTTTTTTTGATAAGAATAGAAGGCCTCGTTAAAAACCCCCTTCTTACCTGTCCGCACCCCAGAGATGAGGGGCAGACAAGCAGCGGAAGGAGGAAAAGAGTGCCTCAAGTTTTATTTAACTAAAGATCAGTACATGAAATTACAAGCAGTCAGCTATTATGCCCCTTACTAAAGTAGCACCCACTCTCAAATGAACCTAGGCTCTCATCACCCGATCCCTTTTTTAGCCAATTCATCAGCTTTACAATTAGCATTCCTAGCAACCAGACAACACATAACATTCCTATCTAGTACCAGGGATTGAATTTCCCTAACAATATTCTCATAACATGAAGGACAAGATCTCAGGCCTTTGATCCAATCCAACGCTACCGAGCAATCACTCTCCAAAATGAGGCGGCCCAACGAGCTCCAAACAGAATCGAAAAATAATTTCAGCCCTGCTCTAATGGCTTTTAACTCAGCTAGAGTGGGGGGCCCGGATCCCACTGAATCATGAAAACTCAGCAGGGTTTTACTATCAGAATCCCTTAGCAACCCACCAATACCACCCTTCTTCCAACTATTGATTACAGCCTCATCTACATTCATCTTGAAGTAACCAACGGGCGGAGGAGACCAATGAATGATCTTCGGCTTGGACTTGCTACGGAAAGGAAAGGAATCAGCCAATCGAGGGTTCCCAGTGAGCAAGTCTACAGCCACCGCCACTTTTGACTCTTTAGCTAGGAACCAGGATGCAATCCTGAACCTAGTTAGAAAAGATAGTTGAAAGAAATCAAAAGCTCCATCATCAAAAACTACACTGTTCCTGACTTTCCATACAGACCACAAAACTGCCCCTGGAATAAATTTCCAAATCCTGGATTTAGGGACAAAATCATCCCAGGCAAAAATCAGTGCTTTGAGATCATTAGGCATGACGATCGAAACATTCCATAATCGAAAAAATATGTTCCATAACTTCCATGTGACTTTGCAGTGGATGAAAAGGTGATTGATAGTTTCTGGACATTGTTTGCATAAAGGACAGTTTTTCTCCATTTCTGTTAACACGCCTCTCTTTATAAGCTCAGCCTTAACCGCAGCTTTCCCATGAGCCAACTGCCACAAGAAGAACTCCACCCTTGGTGGAGCCAAACCTTTCCACACCAGCGAATTCCAGTTGCTTTCAGAACTCCCTCTATTTGATAACAGTTCCCTGCAAGATCTTATCGTGAAGACTCCATCACCATTACCATCCCATACCAATCTATCCTCTTCAGTGGGGTCGAGGGTGACTTTGTTCAAATCTGACATTAATAGCAGCCATAGATCAAACTCCCAGTCTGCTAAATTTCTTCTTACTCTCACATCCCAAACCCAACCTGCTGTGTCATAAGAGCCGAACTCAGCCACTTTACCATTTTTGTTAGTTGATAGAATAAAGAGCCTTGGAAACTTCATGCTTAAAGGAACATTATGCAGCCAACTGTCATGCCAGAATGAGATAGCGTCGCCTCTTCCCACCTTAAACTGTAGGTGAGAACGAAGGCAACTCCCAATTTCATCTTCCTTCGTGAAATTATTAACCACTCCTCTCCATAACCAAGAAGCTAGGGGGAATTTGGCTTTAGAAACTGACAGAGCATTTTGATCTGCATTATATCTACAACACACTACCTTCTTCCACCATGAGTCTCTTTCAACACCAAATTTCCAGACCCATTTTCCCAGTAAAGATCTGTTCATGACATTAAGATTTGGTATACCCAACCCTCCTTTGTCTTTTGGCAAACACACCGTGTCCCAATTGATCCAATGAATTTTGTTTACTTTCTTCCCACCACCCCAAAGGAATCTAGCAAATAATGAATTTAGATGTCTACATACAGAAGATGGCAACGGGAATATTGACATAAAATATAGAGGCAAAGCTGATAAGACTGATTTTACCAATACCAATCTGCCTGCGGCTGATAAGGAGCCGGATTTCCAGCCCGAGAGCTTGCCTTGGACTTTCTCTAACACTGGATCCCATAATGCTACCGAATTCCTTTTTGCCCCAAGAGGAAGTCCCAAATATTCTGATGGAAAGGAACCCCTTTTGCAGCCTATTGATGCAGCCCATTCATCAAGAACCGAGACTTCTACATTGATCCCCATTAACTTAATCTTCCCACCGTTAATTTGTAGCCCCGTCATGATCTCAAAAATGCGAAGCACTCTTCTAACATTCTTTATTTGAGTACCGGCAGCGCTGCAGAAGATTATTAAATCGTCGGCAAATTGTAAATGAGACAACATGAAGGAGTTTTCCGACGTTCCAATCCGAAAGCCATTAAACAAGCCTAACTTTACAGCTTTTGAAAGTAGCAAATTAAGCAATTCACCGACCATATTGAACAAGAGAGGGGAGAGGGAACAACCCTGTCTTAAGCCTTTTGCCATTGGAACCTCCTCCGTCGGAACTCCATTAACTAGAACCGAAATGGAAGCTGTAGAAACGCAGCGATGGATCCAGGATTTCCATCGATCTCCAAACCCCATCTCATCCATAATCCTTATAATTATTGGCCATTCAACCGAATCATAGGCCTTTCTAAAGTCCACTTTGAATACAACACCTTGGAGTCCCTTTTTCCTCCAATAGTCGATCCCTTCGTTCGCAATAAACACGCAATCCAGAATCTGTCTGCCGGATGTAAAGGCAAATTGCGAGGGTCCGAGGATAGAATAAGATTAGTCAAGCTCACTTCTCATTTTTTTTTAGAAATTTTTGAGTCAAAAATTGTTTCCGGAAATTAAAGTATAATTCCCTCTGAAGTACAAAATGCTGGTTTTATAGATATATTAGTCGACTATATTCTCCATTTCTTATTGGCTCATCTCATAACAGGATGGCCAGAAGCCCACACAGGTTGCAGCAGCCAGAGGCCAACGTAAGGCTGTTGAGATTCTTTTTCCTTTAACATCGAGAGTTGATGTCGTTCCAGAGTGGACAGTAGATGGGATTCTTGATTACATGCAATCCGAAGCTAACAAACAACCGGTACTAATTGTCTTTATTTTTTACTCCTATTCTCATTTGATATTGCGCTTTGTTTAAGAAAGTGTTTGTACTCTGTTCTTTTCATGTCCCTTTCAAGTCTCACATGGACGGTATTAAAAAATTCAACCAATTGGATATTTGTATGGTGGACTTTAGAATGCTTTTTAGATAATATCTAGACGTGCTAAGAAGTTGATTACATATCTTATGAGATGGAAGATGAAATCCCTTACTGATGAAAAAAAAACTTGACTAGTATTGCTTGGAGTACTTTTCAGTATCAATCAAATTTAAGCGGATTGCAACAACTTGTACTACTTTCTGCAACTTTCATATTTTTCTTGGAATGCAAATGTTTATATACACCAGTTGTCCATATTTATTTCCGAGGTGAACTTTGCAGGAGGAAATGGAAAATCTGAAGGAAGCTAAGGGGAAAAGGGACACCACATTGCCAACAAGCGATCTTCCTGAGGTGTCCTCTTTATTCTATTCAGTGATTTATCTTGTTGATTTTTTTTTCATTCTAGATAGGTTACTTTCTTCCTTTTGACATTGAGTGAATGGTCTTTAAATGGCGAGACTCCCATGGCTTTTTTTCTTTGTGGTTACCCGTTGCATTGTAATTTTCATATTTGATATAATACCTGAGAGTTTGAAGTAATGAAAGAATGTGCATATTATTCTCCTCATATGATCTTAAACAATTTATCTAGGTGGCGCCTGAAGCGAAGAAGAAAGCTGCAGAAGCCAAGTCAAGAGGAGACGAGGCTTTCAAAAGAAAAGATTTTCATACAGCTGTAGATGCATATACACAAGTAAGACGTTAATCACATCTTGTGCAATTGCATTAACAATATTTCAGCTATTCTATTAGGAGATTGGATTTGGATCCTATTGTTCTTAGACTAGAAATTATTTTTTCTAAAATTTGAACCTCCACTTTGCTTTATGGCTCGTTCTTTTGCCTCTTTTCCTATCAACCGATCCAAAACCACATGTCCTAGCATTTATTTCTGAGCCTGGTACATTGCTGGAAGGAAACCGAGTTTTATGGCATTTGGTGGATTAAGTGCTTATGTGTCTTAATCTCATCTGTTGATGCATTTACAGGCAATTGATTTTGATCCTACTGATGCTACGTTGCTTTCAAATAGGAGCCTTTGTTGGATCCGTCTTGGACAACCTGATCAGGCTTTAACCGATGCAAAGGCTTGCAGAGCATTAAGACCAGACTGGCCAAAAGCTTGCTATCGGGAAGGTGCCGCTCTGCGTTTGTTGCAGGCATGTTACCATCTATTAGCCTATTTGTCAAAGTTTCTACATTGTCATTCTTGTTATCTGACCATTTTCGGCTGTTCCTTTTACTGCAGAAATATGATGAAGCAGCCAATGCCTTTTATGAGGCTGTGCAGCTCGACCCCGAAAATAAGGAACTCGTAAATGCTTTTAGGTTTGTAATCTCACCTCCATTTTTGCGATAAAAAAAATGAGTTTCTTTGGTATAAGATCAGAGTTACAACATTTGACATCATGATTTCCTGTGATTAACTGATATTTCCCACCATTGAGGATGTGAATGCTATATATGCCAATGAACATCTTGAGATATCTGGATAAAGGAGCAATCTTGGTGTACATACGTGTAGGCTATATTTCTTCGACTATTTTTTTTCTTTTCAAGTACTCATGTTCAACACATATTCGGCATGAGTCATGACTCTGGGGATATGACACATGCATGTCCAACACTCGCACCCGAATCCAAGTAATATAGGATCGTAGGCAAGGCAACTAAAATACTCTAGTTTCATTTCTGCATTGGCTGTATAATATATATATGTATTATTTTTGGTTAATTTTGCAAAATTTACAGGGAAGCTGTTGAAGCAGGGAGGAAGTTTCATAGTGAAGATAAGGAAAAATCCTAGTTTCCACATAGCTTCTGATAGCAATGAATACACACCAGAAAGGTCTAAGAACATGAGAATGTACATTATAAGGCTTGTTTTGAAAGCAAATATATGTCAGAATTATCCATCCGAATTGCATGCTTTTTCCATATTTTCATTCATCCTGATTATAGAGTTTCTTAGTATTACTATTGCTGATATTTTTATCACAAATGAAAGAGGTTTACATGCTTTTGTTTTATGAATCCATCTTTTATTTTCCTCCCAAGTCCCAACAGGTTCATTAAGACTTAAAAGGGTTATTATACTATTTGGTACCTGAATTTGGAAGTTATCTTTTTTTTTTTTGGTTTAAATTTGGCACTTCAATTTAACTTTTATCAAATTTTAACACAGTTAATAATGGTAAAATCAAGTTTAGGTTCAGAAAGGTATGTAGGAAGACAAGTTTAGGTATTGATTTGAATGGTGTATAGAAGTTCAAGCATCAGATAACATATTAACTAAAAATTGATCTGTTAGTTAAGTTTTTATTTCAAAATCTTTTATTTGATGAGATTTTATTTAACTTGATAAAATCTAATATTCTAATTAGATATTTCCTATTTTTAATATTTTGTTTCCTTTTTATATGATAATTAGGCCAGGTTGTACAGCAAGTTTCCCAGCTAAAGTCTTCAGCAAAAAGAAACTGATGTCAGAGTTTTGTTCACAAAGTGCCTCCCATTTTCAATAAATTAGAAAGCTTGAAACTTTCTTCCTCTTGAAATTTTCTTCACAGAAGAAGAAACCCTTTAAAAAAACCCCCAAAGATCCAAACTTTAGGGGTTTAATCTCTCTCCCACTCTCTCCATCCTTTTCCCAAATCATTCAAGATCGAATCTTTCTCCGAAATGCCATCAACTACCACAACTTACGGCACCATCACCTCCGACGCAACCCCTATTTCCTCACATGCCAAACACACGCGCCGCCCATGGCCGGAACTCTTCTCGGTCTCCTCTTTCTCCCTCCCTTTCTCCGCCGGCGATGCCAAGGCCCGAGTAAAGCTTAACGTCTCCTACTTCCGGGTAAATTACGTAATCATCGCGCTAACGATCCTCTTCTTGACTCTCCTTTGGCACCCTACTTCGATTATAGTTTTCTTGATAACTTTCGTTTTCTGGTGGTTCTTGTATCTCTTTAATGACAACCCGGTTGTTGTTTTCAACAAAACAGTGGATGATAATGTTGTATTGGGGGCTTTGAGTTTTGCCACTGTTCTTTTATTGGTTTTGACGCATGTGGCTGTTAATGTGTTAGTGGGGTTGATCATTGCGGTGGTTGTTATTGGTGTTCATGCTGCCTTTAGAGGAACTGAAGATTTGGGTTTTCCTGGTGAAGAGGAGGAAAATGGGTTGCTTTCTGTTGTTGGAAGTATGCCTTTGAGGCCCACTTCTGGATATCATAGGATTTGATTTGATTTGATCTTTTTGGTGTTGAATTGTTGCAAAAGTTGTGTTATGAGGGTTGATTAATATTGGGGTTGTGTTGCAAACTTGCAATGAGATTGTGGTTGAGGAATGGCTTGTGGTTAGGTGTTATTAGTTCAATCTTTGAGGTGGATGGTATTTGAGTCCTTGCTTCTTCCATGCATAAGTTATCCTTGTGGTTGTTTGAATTGAACTTGGAGCTGATATTATGGTGTCTTTAGGTTTGACATTGTTGTGGAATTTAGTGGTTTGCTTTGAACCGTGTTATGGGGGTCGCAGGGTGTTTCTTGTTTAAGATTGTGAATGTAGGATTGGAGGGGTTGGTTTGATCCTTTTAGTGGTTCATATTTGCGGCATGACGTGTTTCGTTCATGAAATGATCCCCTTGATCGTTCTACGTTTGGACTCTTCACTTTTATTAGGAGAAGAAAGTTGGTGTTTGGGGTTAGAAGGGTATATAACAAGTTTTGTTCTCATTGATTGAAGCTCGATCTTGCGGCTTGATAGTTTGATGGTAATGTTTTGTTTAATGAAATTTTGTGGCTGTGGATAGGGATGATGAATAAGAAGAAGAAGAAGAAGAAGCATTGTTGCAAAAGCTGACAAGTATGGCAATGGCATTTTCTATTTGGGGTTTTGGCATGGGAGCTTTGAGGTGATTAGCTTGTTATCATATTATACTGATTCTGGAAGTAACTTTGTTTTAATCACTCACTAATTCTGTTGCTTTCTGCCGGAGCACAATCTGAACGAATGAATCGAGTCTTTCTTTCCTTGCGAACTCGGTGTCTTAGAACAGTCTTGACTCTTGAGATGGTTGTTTGATAACCTTTTCTGTTGCTTTAGCTGTTTTGTACAATTTGCACGGATCGAGTTTGCTAAACCCTAATGGTGTGGTTCTTGTAGGCTATATGAGCCAAGTATTATAAGTTTATAACCTGTTGGCTGGTTTTGTAGGATTTGCTCAAGAATGAAATAAAACAAATTCATTAACTTAACATACATGAGCAGTGAAACTAGTTAAAACTATGATGATCCTGAGAAAACATATATGTTCAGATTGTTAATGATCCAAAGGAAACATGAAAAAATGAACCAGATTAAGCCGGTATCCCAGGGCGCTTGAACTTTTTGGCAATACGATGGAACCGTGACAAAGCCAATGGTTGCCGGGATCTTTTCGCCGTTGATCCAGTTTGAAACCAATGACGATAGCGATCTTTGCTTTCTTTCGCCGGTGCTGAAGTTGAAGGCATAACCTCTGGAGCACTTATCTTTCTTCTTTTATAAGGGAGAACTTTGGCCCTTACATCTTGTAAATTGTGGTCCGGTCAGCATATATGTATGGGAAAATCTAATTCTATGCGAGCTTATGTCAACACAAAACTAAGTGAGACCGGTGATACGCTTAGTCATCTGATTGGGTAAAAAATATTAAATAAATTAAATTGAAAATAGAGTAAATTCATCCAATCGAGTCATGATATGTGTCATCATCTGATTGGTTGATTAATTTTATTTATTTAAATTAACATTAGGACCAAATTGATATAATAATTAATAGGAACCAAATGTGTAGTTATATAAATTTTCTTTAATTGCCACGCCACCTCTCTGTTAAATTTTAACGTCCGGTAGTCAAAATAGGTCTATTTAAATAGTTGAGTGGCCGAATTTTGTGTTTTTGTAATTCGGTGGTCAAAATAGATCATACCTAATAGTTGGATGGTCATCCAAGTATTTATCATCTTCAAACTGTTAAAAAAAAGTCATATTTAGACTTCGTTAAAGAATGTTTTCCAAACGGCCGTTGGGCTGCTGACCTCAAAAACAACACACGTAAGACAATGACATCTAAACCTTTTTTTATCCACATTGGTATCTAAACATTTTTTTTTGTCTATGTTCGTAGTTGGATTTGTCTGCTTACTTATCCCATATTGATACATTTTATGTAATGATATTAAAAGGATAGAGATTAAAACCGTTAAAAAATGTCAATGTAAGAAAAATCAATAAATTCAGTGACTAAAACGTAATTTATCTTTTGCTAAAGTGTGTAAATCTTTTACCAACTAGAGAGAGAACGTGCCTTATTTTTCTAGCAAGACGAGGTTTATGCGGAAGCAAAAGTTATACTCACAAGAGATATAATTATTAATGGAGAAAAAAATGCAAAAAAAAACATGAAAATTATGTTTCACTTATTATTATTATTGTTATTTATTTTCCAACATACAGAAGTACTTCATTTCGAGTCTTCTCTTCTGAAATTAAAATGAATTTTCAGACAACTAACCACCGGGTCAGTACAGCCTCGGAACCAACCACCGGGTGCTGGCACGTACACCTTCCGGCCGCGTCGCAAATGCAAATGCCCTCACCATTACAATCCATAGTATTAGAACATTTCATTTCTTCCTGTGCTACCGAGTTCGGTACGGCCTTGGAACCAACCATCGGGTGCTGGCACGTACACCTTCCGGCCGCGTCGCAAACGCAAATGCCCTCACCATTACAATCCATAGTATTAGAACATTTCATTTCTTCCTGTGCTACCGAGTTCGGTACGGCCTTGGAACCAACCACCGGGTGCTGGCACGTACACCTTCCGGCCGCGTCGCAAACGCAAATGCCCTCACCATTACAATCCATAGTATTAGAACATTTCATTTCTTCCTGTGCTACCGAGTTCGGTACAACCTAGGAACCAACCACCGGGTGCTGGCACGTACACCTTCCGGCCGCGTCGCAAACGCAAATGCCCTCACCATTACAATCCATAGTATTAGAACATTTCATTTCTTCCTGTGCTACCGAGTTCGGTACAGCCTTGGAACCAACCACCGGGTCCTGGCACGTACACCTTCCGGCCGCGTCGCAAACGCAAATGCCCTCACCATTACAATCCATAGTATTAGAACATTTCATTTCTTCCTGTGCTACCGAGTTCGGTACGGCCTTGGAACCAACCACCGGGTTCTGGCACGTACACCTTCCGGCCGCGTCGCAAACGCAAATGCCCTCACCATTACAATCCATAGTATTAGAACATTTCATTTCTTTCTGTGCTACCGAGTTCGGTACAGCCTTGGAACCAACCACCGGGTGCTGGCACGTACACCTTCCGGCCGCGTCGCAAACGCAAATGCCCTCACCATTACAATCCATAGTATTAGAACATTTCATTTCTTCCTGTGCTACCGAGTTCGGTACGGCCTTGGAACCAACCATCGGGTTTTGGCACGTACACCTTCCGGCCGCGTCGCAAACGCAAATGCCCTCACCATTACAATCCATAGTATTAGAACATTTCATTTCTTCCTGTGCTACCGAGTTCGGTACGACCTTGGAACCAACCATCGGGTGCTGGCACGTACACCTTTGGGCCGCGTCGCAAACGCAAATGCCCTCACCATTACAATCCATAGTATTAGAACATTTCATTTCTTCCTGTGCTACCAAGTTCGGTACAGCTTTGGAACCAACCACCGGGTTCTGGCACGTACACCTTCCGGCCGCGTCGCAAACGCAAATGCCCTCACCATTACAATCCATAGTATTAGAACATTTCATTTCTTCCTGTGCTACCGAGTTCGGTACGGCCTTGGAACCAACCACCGGGTTCTGGCACGTACACCTTCCGGCCGCGTCGCAAACGCAAATGCCCTCACCATTACAATCCATAGTATTAGAACATTTCATTTCTTTCTGTGCTACCGAGTTCGGTACTGCCTTGGAACCAACCACCGGGTGCTGGCACGTACACCTTCCGGCCGCGTCGCAAACGCAAATGCCCTCACCATTACAATCCATAGTATTAGAACATTTCATTTCTTCCTGTGCTACCGAGTTCGGTACGGCCTTGGAACCAACCATCGGGTTTTGGCACGTACACCTTCCGGCCGCGTCGCAAACGCAAATGCCCCCACCATTACAATCCATAGTATTAGAACATTTCATTTCTTCCTGTGCTACCGAGTTCGGTACAACCTTGGAACCAACCATCGGGTGCTGGCACGTACACCTTTCGGCCGCGTCGCAAACGCAAATGCCCTCACTATTACAATCCATAGTATTAGAACATTTCATTTCTTCCTGTGCTACCGAGTTCGGTACAGCTTTGGAACCAACCACCGGGTTCTGGCACGTACACCTTCCGGCCGCGTCGCAAACGCAAATGCCCTCACCATTACAATCCATAGTATTAGAACATTTCATTTCTTCCTGTGCTACCGAGTTCGGTACAGCCTTGGAACCAACCACCGGGTTCTGGCACGTACACCTTCCGGCTGCGTCGCAAACGCAAATGCCCGCACCATTACAATCCATAGTATTAGAACATTTCATTTCTTCCCATGCTTCCGAGTTCGATACACCTGTAAATTACATTAAAACAAATTTTCATCGTTTAAACACTTCGTTAAAATACTAAAACAAAGAAAAATAATACATGTATATGTATATGTATATGTATATGTATATGTATATGTATATGTATATGTATATGTATATGTATATGTATATACTAACACGAAACTGCAATCGAGATGATAAGAAGAGAAGCAATGCCAAAAGAACCCATCTTCCTTTCTTAGCAGATTGTGTTGGAGTTGATTAGAAAAGAAAAATAAGATTGAATTCTATACAAAGGATGAGATGATTATATACAAAGGTTTTTTGAACGCTTATGGTATTATAATAAATTCACATCCAAATCTAGATATTGTAACATATATGCATGGAAAATTAATTTATAATTAAATATCTTCAATTTGTACCATTTAACATTGTTTTTTTTAAAGATTTTTCCTGAACAATTCATAGTCCTAGAATTGTGAGCATCATCATATTGATATTGTCGAAAAAAATAAACTACACTAGTGAACATCTAACTATAAGATTGATGTCGATTTGACTATTATATTTTTAATTTTGTCAAATATACCATTTAACTATTTAAATGGTTCCAATTAAGCCACCAGCCGTTAAAAAAACAGAAAAAAATTTGACGGGACTGTTAAAAAATTTGGTATAATTACATATTTACTCAATTGGAGGTGGAAAAATGAGAGCAACAAAATCACCCCCATCAAGAATCAAACCTGAGACCTTAGATTACCCAAGGCATGCACTTGCCATTGAACCAAGCACACTTTTATACTTTAGGGTACAACAATTAATATATATCTTTAATGATTGTTAATGCCCAGAAAAAAGAAGAAAAAAGAAAACACACTTGGACAGATTTGAACCAATGACCTTGTAGTGCAAGGGGCATGTGCTTGCCACTGCACCAAGTGTATGGTTTCAATATGAAGTACAACATTTAGTATGTATCTTATATAGTTTTTAATGCTTAGAAAAATGAAGGAAATGTGGTTTTAGGAAACTCGAATATAATATTTTTATGATCCATAAAAATATTTAACCAAATTAAATAAATCTAATAACTAAATTAAAGTTAAGAATATTTTGTATATATTTTTGTTGAGGGGATCGAATGATCGAACTAAACCAAGATGGGGGGGTGAATTGGGTTTTTAAACTTTTTGGAGTGGAATTGACAAATAAAAATGGTAGACAAGAGAATTTAGAGTGGTTCAAGTTCCAATCGAACTCTACATCCATTACCTTAGCTTCACAAAGGATTTTCAACAATTCCACTAATTGCTCTTCCTCTTTTCAAGGCTAAGGAGGTAACCGTTACAATTTCGGTCAAATTTTCTACCCAAAATTTGACCCAATCCTCACACAATAGAAACAAAGAAGTTGTTGGCTAAAACAAGTATCTCTCAATACACAAAGTAGCCCGATTAGAAGCACTCAACCCAATTGAAATGATAAGAATGAAAAATACAATTGGGGTTACAAGACAATAATGAGATTTAGGCACAAATGCTTGGATTTGATGTTTGAATGTTTGCTTTTGGATCAATAGTTGTTGCTGAAGCTTTTAGAGGTCCCTTTTATACCTTCTCATTGAATTCTAGCCGTTGTGGTTGTTGCATTCATCAATAGAGCCGTTGGGGATGTTATCTTCCCTCCATAAATGCAGTCTGCAACCAACCGTTTCGAAACGGCCGATCCTGTTTCGAAACATACCAAAATAGAAAGAGTCGTTGGGGTGCATTAAAGAGCCGTATCGTAACGGGTAAGATTGTTTCGATACGCTAATAGCCGTTTCAAAACCCGTTTCGAAACATTTTAGCTACTGTCAAAGCTCGTATCGAAACGGACTGAAGGTGTTTCGATACGCCTTAACGATCAGTATAAAATCAGTTAAAAACTCCAACAGTCATATTTTTTAAATCTGACTTGAATACCGTTTCGAAACGTTTGAGGTCGTTTCGATACGGTGTCTCGATGTTCTTAAGCCGTTTCGAAACTCGTTTCGAAACAAGGGTTCACAGTTTCAAAACTGTTTCGATACCCGTTCTGAAACACAAGTTCACAGTTTCAAAAGTGTTCCGAAACGCCTAAGGCCGTTCCGAAACGGTGACTCGAAAATCACTGTTTTGGCTTCAAGAACACTTAGAAATTTTTTGACAAATTAAGTTTTTAACTTAGGCATTTTCCTTTAAACATATAGAGAGGTTTGAGGACTTAAAAATTCCTTTTCTCATTTTCAATTTAGTCCTTAAATTATTTAGTTATATCAAAATCAAATTATCTGTTTTACAATTTTAAATTATAGTTAGTGCACGATTTAAATTATTGGTTTCACAATCTCCCCCTTTTTGATATAACAAAACCAAAGTTAGAATTTTTAAAAGTTTTGAAAATTTTGAATACATTCTAACTCCCCTCAATTTAAGATGGGTTTTAAAGTTTTAAAAAGATTTAAATTCAAGTTTTTAAAACTAAAAAAACTATAAAACACTTAAAACACTTAAAATGAAATTTGGCTCTTAGATTACTTCTCCCCTTTTTGTTAGATCAAAAATAATAAACAAGGCTCAAAGAGAATAAACAAGGTTAAAAGCAATAAGCAATAAGCAACATAATATAAATTCATAGAATTCAAATATCCAAAACATAAATATTAAACAATAAAGTTCAAAGCTTAATCCCAACAAGATAATCAAAGCATAGGTTCAAAAAACATAATCATACTATGATAAGCTAATATGAGATGACATGAGAATCCTAAGCCTCGTCGTCATCGCCATCACCATCCGAGGAATCATCATCGTTCCTAGCTTGAGAGCGACGAAAATCCATCCATTGATCATATAAAGTGGAGAATGACATGTCCATAGATTGAGGTTGATTCTCAAGGGATGTGAGTCTATTCTCCATGGATTGCAAGCGAGTATTGATAGTACCAAGACTCGCCTCCATTGTGTTGAACCGCTCGGTGAGAAAACCCATGAGAGCTTCATTGTTGGCAACCAGAGCTTGTGGTTGAGGTTCAACTTGAGGTGGAGGTGCTTCCCTATCAACTCGTTCCCATTGGCCATTGTTGATGTAACGAAATCCGGAATTTCAGAAAGAAGATTCACCAAGTTTTTGCTTGCGGGGGTTCCAGAGAGTTATAAGTGCAATCAAGTTTAAGCACACCAAAGATTTGACTCAAAACAGTCCCATAAGTGAAGGATTTAAGCGCATCGGTTTCATGGAGCTTGACATTATTCACCATCTCGGCGAACATGATCTTGACAAGGTTTGGGCGCTCTCCACGACGAAAACATTCAAGCAAAAAATAATCTACTTGACGAACGTGAGATAATTTACCTCTAGAGGGGCGAATAAACCACGAGATCATCAAGTGGAGGAACCTATCGTGAGCATCCAAGGCAAACACTGAACCGGTGTGAGAACCAAAGTGAGTCTCATCCTCGATTCCTTCGTTCTTGAGACCAAAGGTAGCCTCTAAATAAGGGATGTCAATGACAATCCTCTTCCCCAAGATAAGAGACTCAATGTGAGCAACTTCGGAGTTGTCTTCACTATTAATGATTTGGGTATTCGAGTAGAATATAAGAACCATGTACTTGTAGAAAATATCCTGGATACCCAAGAAACTAAGGAAGCCACATTCTTGTAAATGGTGGAGATAACAGAAGAGAAAGCACTCGGAGCCAAGGAACGAGATGTCAATAACACGTTCATGACGAACGGCAAGCTCTTTGACATAAGTGAAGCGATCCTTCATCTCTTGAGTCCGAAGACTTTTGAGAAAAAGTTGAGTAAGGTTGGGACGGATAACAGCTTGATTTGAAGCTTTACTTGATTGAGGTTCCTTACGCTTCTTGTTAGCGAGATCCATTGGAAAATCCTAAAAACATAAAGCAAGCGATTTTAACAAAAATTTAAGTGTATGCATGAAAATCCTTAATTCAATCCATTGGAAAATCCCACTTAGGTTTTTTAAAAAAATTTAAGAACAACAATTTTTTTTAGGAGAAAACAATTTAACAAAAACAGTAAAAAATACGAATGAAAATGAGTATATTCGAATAAAAAATTTTAAGATTTTGAATTTTTTTACAAGATTTGAGAAACCCAAGTATCAACACATATAATCTATACAAAATTAAAATTTTCTAACCTAGGATTCGAATACAAATTGAAGGAAAAAGAAAAAGATAAAAAAATACCTTAGATTGGGATTTTGGATGAATAGATGGAAAACCTTGCACAAAATTGTTGATGCTTGCTTAGACTTGTGTTTAAGTGTAAAAGCCCTCAAGATTTGGTGAAAAACAATGAGGTTAGAGAGGGTTTTTATAGGGAAAATTCGATTTATGGTTTTTAGGGTTTGAGGGAATTTTAATTAAAATGAAAGTTTAACTTTAAAAAGCCTCTTTAAAGCAGTCCGCAAACTCGTTTCGGAACAAGTTCCGAAACGAGGGCACCAAATGTTGACTGTCGTTTCAAGTCCAGCTGACCGTTTCGATACGGCTTTGACCGTATCGAATCCCATGTTGACTCGTATCGAAACACGTTTCGATACACCCCTTGGCAGTAGCCAAAACGTTTCGAAACCCTTGGAAGGCATTTCTAAACACCCTTCTCTCAGATGGATTTTTAAGGCACTTGTATCGAAACTTGGACCCGTTTCGATACACCTAGGCCTGGAAGTGCAGATAAGGCTCTAAAATTGCAGAAAAATGAAATTTTAAAGTCCTAATTTGCATAAATGACATGAATGAGCAGGAATAACATGTGCAAACATAAACATACTCCCCCTATCTATAAGCATGGATGAAATTAGGAGTAAAAACACATAAACATGACATTTTCAAGAGATCAAACAATTTAAGCACAAAAAGGGTCCTAAAAGGTCAAGATAGGCTAGTTAGACCTAACTCTCTCCTAAGGGACCAAAAACTCTCTTTATCTAAAGGCTTTGTAAAGATGTCCGCTAATTGGTTTAAGGTGTCAACATACTCTATAACAACATCTTCTTTAAGGACATGATCTCTAATGAAATGATGCCTTATTTCTATATGTTTGGTTCTAGAGTGTTGGATGAGATTTTTTGTCAAACATATGGCACTAGTGTTATCACACTTTAGGGGTATGGTTTCAACTTTAATACCATAATCTAAGAGTTGTTGCTTCATCCAAAGGACTTGAGCACAACAACTCCCTAAGGATATGCACTCGGCTTCGGTGGTAGGAAGAGCTACACTATTTTGTTTCTTAGAGAACCAAGATATGAGCATACTACCTAAGAATTGACAAGTTCCCGAAGTACTTTTCCTATCGATTTTACACCCCCCATAATCCGCATCCGAATAAGCATGAAGGTTGAAGGTAGAGTCTCTAGGGTACCAAAGACCTAAACAAGGGGTATCTCTAAGGTACCTAAAGATTCTCTTAATGGCTATAAGGTGAGACTCTCTAGGACTAGCTTGAAACCTAGCACACAAGCAAACACTAAACAAGATATCATGTCTACTTGCGGTAAGGTAAAGCAATGATCCAATCATAGAGCGGTAAAGCTTAGAGTCAACACACTTACCTCCTTCATCTTTGCCCAGCTTTGTAGATGAGCTCATAGGTGTGGCTTGAGGCTTTGCACTCTCCAAGCCAAACTTCTTGAGCATATCCTTGATGTACTTTGCTTGATTGATGAAGACGCCATCCTTCTTTTGCTTGATTTGGAATCCCAAAAAGAATGAGAGCTCCTCCATCATGCTCATCTCGAATTCACCTTTCATTAACTTAACAAACTCTTTGCAATGACATTCATTAGTAGATCAAAAAATAATATCATCAACATAAATTTGTACTACTAAGATGTCATTTTTATATCTTTTTATGAAAAGTGTAGTGTCCACTTACTTTTTTCAAAACCTTTTTCAATTTAAAAGTTTGAAAGTCTTTCATACCAAGCTCTAGGAGCTTGTTTTAAACCATAAAGAGCTTTAGTAAGTTTGAAAACATGATTTGGAAATTTTGAGTCTTCAAAACCCGGTAGTTGTTCCACATACACTTCCTCATTTATAAAACAATTTAAAAATGCGCTTTTAACATCCATTTGAAAAAGCTTGAAATCATGATAACATGCATATGCAAGCAACATCCTAATGGCTTCCATTCTAGCTACAGGAGCATAGGTTTCATCAAAATCAATTCCCTCTTCTTGAGTGTAACCTTGTGCTACTAATCTAGCTTTATTTCTTACAATGTTACCACTCTCATCTAGTTTGTTCCTAAAGACCCATTTAGTTCCTATAGTAGATTAATTACTAGGCCTATCAACTAATGTCCAAACATTACTTCTCACAAATTGATTTAACTCTTCTTGCATAGCCATAATCCAAAAATCATATTTTAATGCTTCTTCTATATTCTTAGGCTCTATGCATGAGATAAATGCAACATGGTTCATAAGTTTAAGAGAAGATCTAGTGGCTACCCCCTTGGATGGATCACCCAAGATTTCACCACCTTTGACATAGTTGAACTCCCTTGGGTAGCTCACTTCCTTTTCCTCAAGAGCCAAGTCCTTCAAGGCTACAAGAGGTGGATCTTGTGTGTCCTCTTCTTTTGTTAGAATCTCATCCTCCTTTGAAATTTGTCCTCCATCAAAGACATTAATGATTCCTACATCATTATTATCACAAGAATCCTTCCTTGGAAGGAGGTTATCATCGAATACAACATGTATAGATTCCTCTACTACTAAAGTTCTCTTGTTAAATACACGATAGGCTTTAGAGTTTAAAGAATATCCTATGAAAATAGCTTAATCTCTTTTTGCATCAAATTTACCTAAGTTATCTTTTCCATTATTTAAAACAAAACACTTGCAACCAAATGGATGAAAATTGCTAATGTTAGGCTTTTAGATTTTAAAATCTCATATGGTGTTTTCTTTAAAATTTGCCTAATCATTACTCGGTTTACAATGTAGCGGTGTTTGTGGCTTCCGCCCAAAAATATTTAGGTAAATTGTTTTCACAACGCACAGTTCTAGCCATTTCTTATAAAGTTCTATTTTTCCTCTCAACTACCCCATTTTGTTGAGGAGTTCGAGGAGCCGAAAAATTGTGGCTAGTACCATTTTCATTTAAAAACTCTTCAAACCCTAAATTTTGAAATTCGGTTCCATGATCACTTCTAATATGAGAAATTTAAGTTTAAGATCATTTTGGGTTAGTTTTGAAAATGTGATGAATTTTTCTAAAGCCTCATCTTTAGTACTTAAAAGTAGAACCCAAGTAAATCTAGAAAAATCATCAACTAGTACAAATGCATAAGATTTACCACCCAAGCTCATAGTCCTAATAGGTCCAAATAAATCCATATGGATAAGTTGTAAACACCTACTTGTAGAAACATCATTAATGGATTTAAAGGACGGCTTATGTTGTTTACCCTTAGAGCATGCATCACAAATTTTATCATTTGAGAACTTAATTTTGGGTAAACCTCTAACTAGATCAAGAGAAACTAATTTTTCTAAAACATTAATGCTAGCATGTCCTAGTTTCCTATGCCATAGCCATGCATCATTTTCATTTTGAGCTACTAAACATGCATGGGATGTATGTATGTCATCTAAATGAACAATGTAAATGTTACCTATGCGATGACCTATGAGCATAATATTATTAGATTTAATGTCAACAATTTTGCACCCATTTTTATCAAATAAAATATTAAATCCTTTATCACATAATTGGCTTATGCTCAACAAATTATGTTTAAGACCATCAACATACAAAACATTTTCAATAAGAATGGTAGAGTGATTACCTATGGAGCCAATACCTTTAATGTGGCCTTTAGAGTTGTCACCAAATGTCATCACTCCTCCACTTTTTGGCTTTAAGTCCATGAATCTACTCTTGTCTCCGGTCATATGCCTCGAGCATCCACTATCAAGGTACCATGAATTTTGACTTTGTGCTTTGGCCTTGTAGCAATGCTCCCTCTACAAACAAAGATATTAAACTTTTGTTTTTGGTACCCAAATTATTTTGGGTCCACAAGTGTTAGCTCCCAATAGCTTGGTTCCCTTAGGAATCCAAGGTGACACAGCAACAATATTATTAGATTTTACAAGTTCCTTAGGAACCCATACACTTCTAATATTTTTAGTTCTATTATGTCTAGGGAAGCTACTTTGTTTGTAGTTACTAGTCTTTCTCCTAGGTTGGTTTGTTTTAGATGATTCACCTTTTTCATGCTTCACATTACCAACATATTTAAAAGACTCTTTGAGCTTGTTAAGTTCACCTAACACCTTTTGGTGTTCACTATTGCATTGAAAAAGAAAATTATTTAGGTCAACATTTTCATCTTGGAAGAATTTAAGTTCATCTTTTAAACCTAAAATCTTTTTCTCAAATTTTAAGTTAGCTTGAGAAAGTGAGTCATTTTTATCATTTAATTCTGAAATAATTTTCTTATTCCTAATGACCGACTCCTTGTATTTCTCAACTAACTCATCATAAACCTCTTACAACTCATCATATGCATCATTTAATTCATCAAATGTAAAATCAAAAGATGATGAGTTAGAGGTTACCATGGAGGAATCCTCCTCAAGTGCCATGAGGCAAAGGTTGGCCACTTCTTATTCATCATCCTCGGATGACTCCTCATCACTCTAAGTAGCAAGCTTGGCTTTGAGCTTCTTCTTCTTCTCAAAGCCCTTCTTCTTGAGTCGAGGGCACTCCGAACGAATGTGACCGGGCTTTTTGCACTTGAAACAAATGATTTGATCCCTCTCTTCTTCTTTGCTTTTACCTTTGAAGTCCATATTTCTTTGAATTTTCCTTCCTCGGTTGGACCTCATGAAGCGTGAGAATCTTTTGGCTATCATAGCCAATTCTTCTACTTCATCCTCCTCACTAGAAGTGCTCTCCTCGAGTAATGAAGCTTTGATAGCCACTCCCATTTTCTTCTTCTTTTCCACCTCTAGCTTCTACACTCTTTTCTTTTCCTTCTTTTTTTCTTCTTCCCTTCCTTGCTTCATAATTTCATGAGTAAGGAGAGAACCCACTGGCTCATCAAGTTTTAGAGTCTTCAAGTTTTTGGCCTCGATGATGGCGGTTCTCTTCCCATCCCAAGATTCGGGAAGTGAGTAGAGTAGCTTCCGGTCAAGTTTGTCTTCCAGGATAGTCTCTCCAAAGCCCTTATCCCGTTGACGATGGTTGAGAAGCGATTGAACATCTTTGACACCGTTTCGTCGGGCTCCATCTTGAAATTCTCATAACTAAGATTGCAAATTTCAATCTTGGTCTCCTTCACATCATTGGTTCCTTCATAGGTGGTCTCTAGAGTATCTTACACTTTCTTGGCACTTTCAATGGAGGAGACTTTGGAGTAGATATCATGACCGAAAGAACAAAAGAGCATGTGAAGAGCTTTGTCATTTATTTGGATCTTCCTCCTCTCATCTTCACTCATCTCCATCTTCTTCTTTAGAACCATCTTTCCTTCATCATCTTGCTTCAATGGAATGTAGGGACCATCTTCAATGACATCCCAAACCAAGTAATCGTTGGACTTGATGAAGAGGTGCATCCAGTTCTTCCAAAATGGATAGTTGTCACCATTGAAGAATGGCGGTTTTGTAGTGGATTGAGACTCGTACATGCTAGATCCGGAGGTAGATGTCATATCTTGATTTTTGGATGATCACACTCTTCCTAGGAACTCATCTTGTGATTGTTAATCCTTCAAAGAGGTAGACTCTAATACCAATTGTTGAGTGGATCGAATGATCGAAATAAACCAAGAGGGGTGAATTGGGTTTTTAAATTTTTGGAGTGGAATTGACAAATAAAAATGGTAGACAAGGGAATTTAGAGTGGTTCGAGTTCCAATCGACTCTACATCCACTATCTTAGCTTCACTAAGGATTTTCAACAATTGCACTAATTGATCTTCCCCTTTTCTAGGCTAAGGAGGTAACCGTTACAATTTCGGTCAAATTTTCTACCCAAAATTTGACCCAATCCTTACAATAGAAACAAAGAAGTTGTTGGCTAAAACAAGTATCTCTCAATACACAAAGTAGCCCAATTACAAGCACTCAACCCAATTGAAATAATAAGAATGAAAAATACGATTGGGGTTACAAGACAATAATGGTATTTAGGCACAAATACATGGATTTGATGTTTGCTTTTGGATCAATAGTTGTTGCTGAAGCTTTTAGAGGTCCCTTTTATACCTTCTCATTGAATTCTAGCCATTATGGTTGTTGCATTCATCAATAGAGTCGTTGGGGATGTTATCTTCCCTCCATAAATGCAGTCTGCAACCAATCGTTTCGAAATGCCCGATCCTGTTTCGAAACAGACCAAAATAGAAAGAGCCGTTGGGGTGCATTAAAGAGCCCCTATCGAAACGGGTAAGATTGTTTCGATACGCTAAGAGCCGTTTCGAAACCCGTTTCGAAACATTTTAGCTATTGTCAAAGCTCGTATCGAAATGGGCTGAAGGTGTTTTGATACGCCTTAACAATCAGTATAAAATCGGTTAAAATTAGTTAAAAACTCCAACGATCATATTTTTAAATCTGACTTGAATGCCGTTTAGAAACGTTTGAGGTCGTTTTGATACGGTGTCTCGATGTTTTTAAGTCGTTTCGAAACTCGTTTCGAAACAAGGGTTCACTGTTTCAAAACCGTTTCGATACTCGTTCCGAAACACGAGTTCACAGTTTCAAAAGTGTTCCGAAATACCTAAGGTCGTTCTGAAACGGTGAGTCGAAAATCATTGTTTTGGCTTCAAGAACACTTAGAAATTTTTTGACAAATTAAGTTTTTAACTTAGGCATTTTCCTTTAAACATATAGAGAGGTTTGAGGACTTAAAAATTCGTTTTCTCATTTTCAATTTAGTCCTTAAATTATTTAGTTATATCAAAATCAAATTATCTATTTTACAATTTTAAATTATAGTTAGTGCACGATTTAAAATAAAAAATTTAATATTATTTTTAATATAAAAATCATTTTAAACTTTTTATATTTTAAACTAAATTTAATATATTTTTCAATTCCAGATTCATTTTTATAATTTCACGTATATAATCATTGAATTGATTTTTTTAACTTAATTAATAATTTTAATATTTATTAAAAAAATAATTTAATTATTATATATAATTATATTAAAAAATTAAAAATATATTAAATTCATTTAGCGAATTCAAACTCATAAACGTAATTTAATATTGTTAACTTTAATTTAATTATTAGATTTATTTAATTGGTTTAGATATTTTTATGCATCAATAAGAATATTATGTTCAAGTTTCCTAAAACCACATTTTCTTCCTTTTTCCGAGCATTAAAAACTATATAAGACATATATTAAATGTTGTACTTTATATCAAAAAGCATACACTTGGTGCAGTGGCAAGCACATGCCCTTTGCACCACAAGATCCTTGGTTTGAATTCGTCCAAGTGCATTTTCTTCTCTTTCATTTTTCTCGGCATTAACAATCATTAAAGACATCTATTAAGTGTTGTACCCCATAGCACAAAAGTGTGCTTGGTTCAGTGGCAAGCAAATTAAATAAAAATAATTAAAGTCCTCCAATGTCACCACCTAATTGAATAATTATTTTATTTTATTAAATTAAAATTAGGACCAAATTGATAGATTGTATAAATATAAGGACCAAATATGTAATTATACCAAATTTTTAACAGTCTCGTCAATTTTTTTTTAACGGCTGGTGGCTTAATTGGAACCATTTGAATAGTTAAATGGTATATTTGACAAAATTGAAAAATAATGGTAAAATGACACCATCTTTATAATTAGGTGATCACTGGTGTAGTTTACCCCAAAAAAAATATTATATATTCAACTCGTCAAAGGAATCTTTCAGAAATGGAAAGAACCAAACTACATTTCACAAACCCTAGTTTCGTGTCGGAAATATCTTAAATCTAAGATGTTTTTTTTCGCCAACGAAATCTAGCATTTACGCAACTTCAATTGTTTTGTTTAACCAAAAAAATAATTGTTTGGTTACTTACAATTTTGTTTTTACCAATTTTGGCAATTAGCTATAGTTATAGGCGATAACAGATTACATTAGCTGATCGCTGATTGCATTAGTCGATTTGACTAGTGAATTGTATTAGTTGATTGTATAAAAGTGTTTGGTAAAATTAACTGATAGAAGATAGTTGTTTGATTATTTAATTAACAAACAAAATGACATATAAGGACACGATTATAATCGATGCTTGTTTGAATAATTTATTAGTTATCAATATTTTGTATCTATTACCGTTCAAAAAAATATTTTGTATCTATTAATATTAATTAGATTATGAAAATATTTTTTTAATATAATATATTAATTTATTATTTATATAATTATTTTTAATATAATTTAATTAATTATTAAATTTAAATAAAAAATATAAATATGTAAGAATAAAAAGAAAAAAAGAAAAAAGTATTACTTTACAAATGTTAAAATATAAATACGTGAGGGTGAAAAATTAAAATAGAAAATGTTAAATTTAGGTTATTTGGAAATATTTGATAATTGTTAAGGGTGGAAGAGTCTTTATAACTATTATGTCAAACCGCTAACTTCAAAAAGCTTCTATTAACAGTTTTTCAAATTAAAGGTTTCACTTCAATCCGCTATTCACCAAATATTTAAATTAGCAGATTTGACCGGTCAAACTTCTAATATTAGCTCAAACCTCTAATTTTGGCTCAAACCGCTATTTACCAAACATGGTCTTTGTAAAATCGGGTAAACTATATATAGTCCTCCTATTATAAGATATTTTTTAGTCCGACTATAAAAAGTTACAAAATAATTACTTAACTATAACAAATTAGTTTGGTGGCGTTAAAAATTTAACACAAATGATGTGTCGGTAACTAAAATTGGCATAATATTAACTTTAATCCCTAACATTTCAAATTTCTGTCAATTTAGTCTCTTTCTTCACTCCTTTATATCATCTCCTTCACCATTATCTTCCACCTCGTGTCGGTCGACATTCCTTCAATGTCACTGTACCCCTCGTCGTTCTGTAGCTATTAGTGGCACCAAATTCTAACAATTGCAATTGTATTTCAAGACATGGAATGAATGTTCCTTATCAATGTTAAATTCTCAATTTTCTTCTTCATCTTCTCTTATTTGAAACTCGTCTCTTAAGAACATAGAATCAAAAACATCAATGGGGGTTTTGTTGTATATATGATTATCAAAATATGTGAGAGCTTTGGAGATAAGAGACTTGGTTTTATTTTTCATTTAGGAACATTTCAAGAGCACCGAATTAATTTTTTACTTTTTTTAAAGTCGAATGATCATTTTATAACTTTTTATAGTTGGAGGAGTAAATAAAAAAATTATTTAGTCGAATTAATTTTTCTGTAATTTATCTTAAGAAGAAGAAGACTCGAAATTTAATTAAAAAGATAGTAATAATTGATTCTCTATTACTTTGTTCATGTATCTTGTTTATTTGTCTCACCAACCAACTACAATGAAACATTATAAAATTCATCATAGATAATAATTAAATAAAATATAGCAAATTGCAGAGAAACTTTTCTTATAATATTACATTAAAGGAAAGAAATCACATGCAAAACAATGAGTGTACTTAAAAAAAGAAATAGAAATCCCATGACAACTAATTAAAAACATTAATAATATATTTATGTTAGGGTTTGTCTAACTTATGCATACATGCATATGTTAAAAGTTATTTAATAACTGGTCTGCATGTTTGAACGCATTTGTCTGCAGTATTGCACGCATTTCTTCATCTTTTTCGTCTTGTTACTTGTGAATTCTGTTTAAGTCAAGCGTTTTGCCAATGGATGCTAATCTTGCAAACCTTTCAATAGAAGATGGTGAGGAGGAGGCAATTGAAATACCATCTGAGGTCCTAGAATCTGCCTATGAGTATGACCTGTGTTTGGTGGGTAAATTTCTCACCTCAAGCGTGATCCATTTCCTCTCGATGCGCAACACCATAGCAGATGTATGGCACCCACTTGGTGGAATTTCTATAACAGACATAGGCCAGAAACGTTTCTGTTTTCGCTTTTACCACAAAGTGGATATTGATCGGGTCCTGTATGGCAGTCCATGGTTTTTTAATGGTCACCTCTTGCTTCTGCATCAGTTGAAGAAGGGAGAAGATCCACTTGAAGTTGAATTGAATTTGGCCACATTCTGGGTACAAATACATGACCTAGCACCTGGTTTGATGTCAGAACAAATGGCTCGCCAACTTGGGAATTTCATAGGTGAATTTGTTGAATACGATTCGAAGTTGGTGACCAGTGGTAGAAAGCAATATATGCGCGTAAAGGTCAACCTAAATGTTAACGAGCCTCTAAAGAGAAAGAAGAAGATTTTGCTGGGTAATGATCGTAGCATATACGTTTTGTTTCAGTATGAAAGGATTACACTCTTTTGTTTTATCTGTTGGAGGCTTGGGCACGGTGAAAGCTACTGTCCGATGAGGTTAACAATCGCTCCGAAGGACGTGGTGTTTGGATGAGACCTATCTATCAGAGCGCCATCGCAGAGGGGACCGCCGCAACCAAGCAAATGGCTTCGCATAGAGGACGTGGGCACAACTGCTCCGGGAATGAACAACGCAACTGCTGTGCATGGGCAGTTACGTAGTCGTGAAAAACTACCACTACAGGTTAATGATCCACGTGATCCTTTAGCAAAAAACAAAACCACTTTCAATCAGATTGAGCCTATGAATGATGGACACCTGGACATAATAATGGATGCTGAGGATAATCCTTTGGAACCCACAGATGGGAAAAAAAGACAACGCATGTTAGGTGAGGGGCTAGCTGTTTCTGGTGCTTTTGATTCTGCTACCCCTGGAGATGACTCAAACATTTTGGCTAGCCCTATTCAACAGGGCAGCCGGCAGCCATGAATCTCGTTTGCTGGAACGTCCGTGGACTGGGGAAGCCATGGGCGGTGAACCGCCTCAGAAATACACTGAGGGGCTTTCATCCCCAGTTTATGTTTCTTATGGAGACTAAACTTGATGTAAGAAGGATGGAGAGAGTAAGGCATAGGTGTGGATTTCGATTTGGAGTGGATGTAGCTGCAGAAGGTTTGAGAGGAGGATTATCTTTCGGTTGGAAGCCAGAAACACAAGTTAATTTGAGAAGTTATTCTGCCTTTCACATAGATGTCGAGATTGTTGATGACGAGAATGGACCTTAGAGGTTTACTGGTTTCTATGGAAATCCAGTTGAACATCTCAGAACATCTTCATGGAACCTTCTTCGACAATTGGCAACTGATCAATCTCTTCCATGGTTAGTTGCAGGAGATTTTAATGAGATAGCATTTGCGTTTGAGAAAATGGGGGGAGACAAAGACATGCACGTAACATGACATTATTCCGTGATGCTTTATATGATTCTGATTTAGCTGACTTGGGCTTCAAAGGCGTATGGTACACGTGGGAACATGGCAAGCTAGCTGATAACAACATACGGGAGAGACTAGACAAAGCCGTGGCTAATCCAAGTTGGTGGCCTAGGTTCCCTGGATATAGTGTGACTCACCTGAATCATAGTATATCTGACCATTGTCCACTTTTGATTGAACTAACCAGCAACAATGGGGATAATGCTAGGGTCCTAGAAGATTTCTTTCGTTTTGACGCTAGCTGGATATTAGAGGAGGATTTGGAGCATGAAATAAAAACATTCTGGGAATCTTCCACAGACTTCCTACCAACCAAGCTTGTAGCACTTGGGAGAAAGTTGATGCTCTGGGGCAAAACGAGAAAAAAAGCTAATTCTAGCTATAAAAGGAGACTTCAAAACGCCTAAAAGAACTCTCTTCGATGGATCCAGATGATGAGAAGTTACTTGAACTAACTGAAGTCAAATTGGGTCTAAATATAGAGGCGGATAAAGAAGAACTGTTTTGGGAACAAAGAACCAGACAAAATTGGTTGAGGCACGGGGACAAAAACACATCTTTCTTCCATAACTATGTGTCGTACAGAAAGAAGAAGACTACTGTGAAAGGGCTGCATGATGAGGATGGGAATTGGATCGAAGATGATGGTAATCTCTTGAGTTTGGCCACCAACTACTTTACACAACTGTTCCAGTCATCAAACCCTTTGTGCGATGGATCCATCTATGAAACGGTACAACCAAGGGTGTCGAATGCAATGAACAGAAGATTGCTGGCTCCATTTACTTTGGAGGAAGTTAGTGAGGCTATTAAACAGATGGCACCTATGAAGGCTTCAGGCTTGGACGGATTCCCCGCACTATTTTACCAAAAATATTGGCACGTGGTGGGTGAGGAAGTAACATCTTTCTGTTTACAGGCTCTCAATACGAATGTCAATTTGGACACCATAAACGACACTCAAATTGTGCTTGTGCCAAAGGTAAAAACTCCCCAAGACATGACTCAATTCAGGCCAATAAGCCTCTGCAATGTCTTGTATAAGATAATATCAAAGACACTAGCGATCAAATTTGCCCCTATGCTAGACAATTGTATTGATCAATCCCAAGGTGCGTTCATCCCGGGAAGGCACATTTCAGATAACATTATAGTTGCATATGAACTTCTTCATTCGATGAGGCAGAAGCGTGGAGGCAACTCGGGCTCGTTTGCTCTAAAGGCCGACCTTAGTAAGACCTATGATCGGGTGGAGTGGTGCTTCTTAGAAGGAATGATGCTACGACTCGGCTTTGATGCTGCTTGGGTGAATCGAATAATGCAATGTGTAAGTAGTGTAACCTATACAGTAAGCCTTAATGGATCCTTGGGAGAAAGGTTTAAACCCTCTCGTGGCATAAGACAAGGGTGCCCTCTAAGTCCCTACTTATTCCTAATCTATGCTGAAGGCCTATCGGCTTTACTAAACCATGCGAACCAAATGAGAAGCATTAAAGGAATCACTGTAGGAAGACAAAGGCTGGAGATTGGTCATCTTTTATTTGCGGACGATAGCATCCTTTTTGGTGAAGCAACAGTTAGGGGAGCTAGCAAACTAAAGGATATATTGCAAGAGTTTGGTAATGCTTCGGGGCAAAGAGTCAACTTCGACAAGTCCCTCATTTTATTTAGCTCTAATGTGGACCCTATAGTTCGACAACAAATTGGTTCCACTCTTGGTGTAAGGATATCTGCTAGCCCAGAAAAATATCTTGGGTTACCTACAGTAGTGGGAAAAAACAAGAGGGAGGCATTAACTACTACTTTGATAGATTCAACAAGAAGACCGATAGTTGGGGTGTTCGTTTTCTATCAATGGGCGGCAAAGAGGTGATGATAAGAAGTGTTTTGCAGGCATTACCTACCTATGCCATGCAGTGTTTCTTGCTACCATTATCATTGTGTTCATCTATGGAGAGGTTAATGAACAAATTCTGGTGGAGGCATAATGGGATGAAGAATGGCATCCATTGGTGTTCATGGTTTCATTTGTCTCGTCCCAAGCACCTTGGAGGTCTCGGATTTCGCAACATGGCTCAGTTCAACATTGCAATGCTCGCAAAACAGTGCTGGAAACTAACAACTAGACCACACTCTTTACTTGCAAGGGTGTGTTAAAGGCACGTTACTATCCAAACACTGATTTTCTCCACGCTAATTTATGTTCCAGACCCTCTTTTATATGGCGGAGCATATGGACAGCTAGGGGCTTGTTGGAGAAAGGCATAGGTTGGCGAGTCGGTTCGGGACAAGATATCAACATTTGGAATGAATCATGGCTTCCAGGTACTGATGATGGGTTCATTCGGGGCCAACAAATTAGTATCAACTACACGAGGGTTGCAGACCTTATTGATTCTAGTAATGCTTCTTGGAGAATGGAGGTGTTACAAGAACTCTTCAACCCAGATCAGGTCCAACGCATCTCTGAAATCCCACTTTCAACAGCAGGCTTTCCAGATTCACGTATATGGAGATTGGAGAAGTCGGGGGAATACACGGTGCAGAGTGGATACAAGTTGCTAACAACAACAAATCTTCCTGGTAATGATCACTATCTACTATCATCCCCGCTAATCGAACAATTCTTTTCTGAGTTATGGGACATGAAGGTACCATCTAAGTTGAAGATTCATATGTGGAGAGTGGCCAATAATTTTTTACCAACACGTTCTAATCTTCGAGTCAGACGATTAGAGGTGGTTGATAATTGCCCCATATGCCAATACAGTGAGGAGAAAGTCGATCATCTAATGCGAGACTGCATTTTTACCAATCAACTATTTGCAGCTTTTGGAATATCACTCCAAAGCTTTCCTGTTGAAGGGCGTTGGTTGGAGTGGTTAGCTTTATGTTTTACAACGTTGAACGCTAAACAAAAGGTACTATCCATGATCTCAAGTTGGGCAATCTGGTACACCCGCAACAGAATTGTGCATGAAAATGTTACTGCGTCCCTCCCAGAAGCATGTGCTTTTGTGGCTGCAAAAATGAGGGAGTTTGAAGTAAATGAACCTGATCAGATCTTACCTTGTGTAACAACTAAGGTAAAGTGGGAAGCTCCAATTGAAGGTGTGGTGAAAGTAAACTTTGACGCAGCATATAACCAGGCTTCCAAGGTTTCTTTTTCAGCTGTGGTTTGTCGAGATAATGAAGGTTTCATAATGGCTGCTGGAGTTGTACAACACCAAGATGTGGCGTATGCATTTATAGCTAAAGCTTGGGCTTGTTTGCAAGCAGTAAAGATGGCATCAAAAATAGGATTCACAAACATCATGGTGGAGGGAGACTCTTTAATAGTGATAAAGAAAGTGCGATCCCATTTTCTAGACAATTCCATCATTTGCCTGATAATTCATGATATAAAAGAGGCTGCTAAGAACTTAGCTTCAATTTCCTTTGGCTTTGTGAAAAGGGAAGGTAATACTGTTGCTCACTTACTTGCGCGTGAAGGAAGACATGTGCAGTGTCCCCAATTCTTGATCGAAGAAGCTCCACAAGCTGTAATGGAAGCTGCTGAAAATGAGAGACCTCAAGCTCCTCATTGATCTTTTTCTGAAAGTTTGCTAGGTGTTTCCTGGCTGTCGGTTAATACTTATATGCATTTTGACGCTCTCCGACTTTTTCTAGTATTGGAACTGGTAGATATGGTTGTAGTAGTTAGGTTGTGTTTATGACCTATAGTATGGTTTTAGTTGTATTTCAAGTTAACTAATAATATGAAACCAGTTCAGTCTAAAAAAAGTTATTTAATAACTTGCATTAAACGTAAGATTCTATTTGAAAAAATCACAATCATTCACTGTATTACAAAATCTTAAAAGATTCTAACCCTACCATAACCATAAACCCCAAAGCATAATAATAAACCCTAAACCCTAATAATAAACCATAAAACATAAAAGCCTAAACCCTAAAGCATAACTATAAATATAAACCCCAAACCAAAAATTATAACCATAAACAATAAACACTAAAACTTAAACCATAAAACCCAAACTATAACATTAAACCCTAACCCTAAAACCTAAACACTAAAATCACAAACCCCAAACCATAATCCTAAAACCCTAACCCTAAACGCTAAAACTATAAATCCTAAATCCTAATACATTAAATGAGATTTTTTTTCAATAAAATCTTTTAAAATTTTGTAATACATTAAATGATTATATATATTTTTCAAATAGAATCTTGCATTTAATGCAAGTTAATAAATGACCCTTAACCTATGCATGTATGCATAAGTTAGAAAAAGCCTTTATGTTATTAATTATTTACAAAACAATGAGTGTGTTTTTTATTGATGTCATTATGTAAAATCAGTATATTTGCTTATATGATAATGCTATCGTGACGTGCACTGCCATGTTAATTTTTCATATCATTTCATGCCATTTACCGTTGGTTGATTAACAATTTTCATCCGCAGATGGACCATTTTGACTCAAAATAAAATATTGAAGGTTAAATTACTTCAAAAAAGAGAATATAGACCAAAATGACAATTCAATCAAATGTTAGGAGCATTTTTGGTATTATGCCATTTTATTCTAGTGTAAATCTCGAGTGCTATTCAGGTATGTTACACTTTTCGATTCAAATGTGTTTTGTAATAATTGATTTTGGTAATATTTTTTTAACACATCAACCAAACGAATGTATAGAACCAGAACATATCTTAATAAACTTTTAAAACATCTAAAAGCAACGGAAAAGAAAAAGATAAATATAACACCGTTCATATTAGATACTTCCTCTTTGCACCAAAGAAAACCTTTACGGTTCATTGTAGTGAGTGCCCCTTGAGAGTTGGCAAAACACAAATTAGAAGAATCCCAAAATTGACAACCACTTTTCACGCCTATTCTCAAAAGCGACGATCCGCTACAGATTACAACAACAAACAATCCAAAAAGGATTAAACTCTATGTGACCACTGACAAAAACGAATAAAAACAAGCGTCGTGAAGGACACTATACGAACACCAAAAACCCGCAACAGTAACTATAGGGACATGTCATAAAGACGGAGAAAACATACCAAAAAATAGAAAAAATGCAATAAAACGTGTGAAGAAAGAGAAAATAAATCAAATCAAATCAAATAGAAGAAAACAAAAAAAAATATGAACCATCCATGGTCGGCATTGGCGGATGCACCTAGCCTTGGTGGGGGTTTAAGGTTAGAGGTTGTAGTTAGGGTTTAGAGAATTAGAGGTAGAGTGTATTTTTTAGGGTGTAGGGTTTAGGGTTCAAGATATGAAAATTATGGTTAGAATTTAAAAATTAATTTTTAGTGTGTGGCATAAAAGGAGGCCTGATTAGGGGTAGAAGATTTTTACCCCTCGAATAGGGACAAATGAATACTTATTTTCGTTGATTAGTGTTAAACCGGTGTACTAATGGTTCCAGATACTTAAAATGGATGAAGTAAAGAAAACCCATAGCAGTCCCACTTCTTATTAACCAGATGTTACAAACAGCAACGAAATTCAAGATTCCGCTGCAACATGTTTGTTACATAGTAGTCCTTAGATATAAAGACTTTATATTATACATGTGAAATGGAGTGGGAATTTCACAGACTGAAGTTACTGGGAATATAGACGAAGTGGGGAATCCACATCATCATCTTCACAATCCACAACTTGATAGTCCACAGTAAGATGCCCCGCAGCATACCCTTTCCCATCACTGTCAATCGGTCTAAACGCTGTGGTTAAGTCTAACTCCAGGCCGTCGCCGCCACATGCATCCACGATTCTCACTATTTCCTCATCTTCTGTGCCTGTGTTGGTTACCTGCAAATGAAAACGAAACCCAATATTGATTAAACTATACTGTCACGTTCTAAAGAAGCGATGAACATTAATCTCACATCAAAAATGATATGCTTACCTTTAAGCACTTGCCACAAATGTCTTTCAGTTCAGGCCCTAGAACCTTTCCACAGTAGCCGGTCCATCCATATCTTTGGCGCCACTCCAAAGGTTTATCACCGTCGTAGGCGGCGCAAGCGACGTGTGCAGCACTGTAGCTCCAGTTTTTCTTTTCAGGAGCATAGTCAACCCAGTAGGCTGTGACACTAGTCTCACCAGGACCTGCTGGTGGCGGAGGTGGAGGATCGCAATCCACGAACTCGTAGTTCACAGTAAGGTGCCCTTTTGCTCTACCGCTCCCGTCGTCGATCTCACTGAACGCAGGACTGTCCAAATCCATGCTTTCCGAACCGCATGTGTCGACGATCCTCACCACCACGCTGGCATCATTGGTAGGGTTGGTCACCTACATGCAAGCACAATATTTATGTTACAGTACTATTAAACTCATGCATGAGAATTCTAATTTACTATATATACCTTTAAGCAGAGGCCACAACTAGATGGGAAGGAAGGACCACTCAATCCACAGAAGGAAGTCCAATTATATTTACTCCGCCAATCCAGAGACTTATCGGCGTCGTACGGGGCGCAGGCAACACCTACCTTTTTCATGTCCCAGTCATTCCGGTCAGTGTAGTAGTTGGTCCAATAAGCTGTAGCACCCTCGGTAAGGTACACTGTAGTGGTACCCTTAGCCTTGGAACCCACCACACTGCCCAACAACACAATGCTAAATATGATGTTAACTACTGATATCTCCATTTTTGTTTATGAATCTGTATTTCTAATGCTTTGATGAAATCATTTGCTGGAATGCTCCTATTTATAGCCAAAGTTACCCTCACAATTTTGCAGGATTAATCTACTTTTTCCTTCTTTAGAGTTGCACGTGTTTTTCATGCATCTTCTTTTTCTTTTTTAAATTGTCATGTTCTCAATGATCAATTGTAATTAGGTATTCTTGGACCACTTCTTATTCTTGGACCACTTCCTAATCTTGCAAACATAATTAATGCCAAAAAAGACAAGTACCAATAATGGTGATATGCTTATTTTTCACATGTCTACTGTATTGAGTTTCATTATGTTATTTATACGAATTTTCGGTGCCCCTATTTATACCTTCATATTAAAAAATGTAGGTTTAGAATAAAGTTTAAAGTTAGAGTTTAAGGAATTTGGGGTATGGGTATTTTTAAAGTTTATAGTTTAATGTTTAAGATTTAGGGTTAGGGCTTATAATTTAATTGTTTTGTGTTGGGACATCGAGAAGGGCGGAGGATTTTTCCCATATTTATACAACATGTTTGTTATATTAAACTGGAGACTTAATAATGTATTTTATCATTACATCACGGACTTAATTGATATTTAGATCATGTAATTAAATACAAAAATTATACTTTAACTTAATGATTTGGAGTTAAAATAAACAAGATATCAATCAATACCAACAGCTAAAAGTTGTTACGTACTCTAATTTTAAAAAAGTGCTAATATGAGGTTTTTGTAATTAGAGGATTTGACATAAGAGTTATAAAACTCTTTTACCCTTAACAATTATCAAAATCTCCAAATAACCTAAATTTAACATTTTCTATTTTAATTCTTCAACCTTACATATTTACATTAGGACATTAGTAAACTAATAGTTTTTGTTTTTTTTTCTTTTACTCTCACACATTTATATTTGTATTTAAATTTAATAATTAATTAAATTATTTTAGAAATAATTATATAAATAATAAATTAATATATAGATCCGTCGGATATGCTTAGTAATGTTATATTAAAAATTATTTTTCATAATCTAATTAATGTTAATAGATACAAAATATTGACAACTAATAGACTATTCAAATAAGTATCGAATATAATCATGTCCTTATATGTCATTTTGCTTGTTTAAATGATCAAACAACTATCAGCTATCAGTTAATTTTACCAAACACTTTTATACAATCAGCTAATACAATCTGCTAGTCAAATCAGCTAATGCAATCAATTATCAGCTAATGTAATCCGCTATCAGCTATCCGCTAATTGCCAAACATGGCCTATAATTTTTCTAAAAACCTCAAACTCTAACCCTAAATACATAAATCCATAAATTCCTCTCCTTCCACTACTGATTCAACCACTATCAGCCACCATTGCCTTCTTCATACAACCACGACGGAAAATCCCAGCATCTCGTCATAAAAAATTGTCAATTACACCGTTGACGGACATCCAACAATGAAGAAAAAAGAAATTGATTGGGTTCTAAATGACGGCTAGAGGTTGGGGATGTTGAACGGTGAGGTACGCGACGCTTGGGCGGTAAACAATGAACAATCGACGTGTGAGGATGTTGGACGGTGAGGGAGATGAGATTTGAGGGTTTGATTGAAATAAATTAAAACTTTTGAAACTTTTAAAAAAAAGTTCAGAAATTAAAAAAAAACACAAAAAAACAGTCCACATGTTCTGATCGAACCATTATAAAAAAATTAATTGAGGCCTTGTATAACTTTGTCTTCTTCTTCTTTTGTTAATTGTTATTTTCTAAATGATTAATTGGGTTATGCTATCTTTGGACCACTTCTTAATCTTCCAAACATCAACATTTGGTGAAACATCTATCTTCCGCTTTCCTACTGTATTTACTTATAATGAAACTTTTTTTTTCTAAGCGGATTAGTTTTTATTATTATAAATAAAACTTTTAATGAGATACAGAATTAAAGGATACCTACCGTAAAGAGGCATTCTCAAAATACGAAGGAACCAAAATTAATAATCGTTTAATACAACACAAAGTCAACCTCAATCATACTTAAAATGTTCGTACAAACCAAAAACAAAAGCAAATGCAATCTCGACTCACCCCTAATCAGTAATAGAACTCAACTCACCCCAAACAAGGAGATCTAGAACTTAAAATTTATTTACTCGATCGAACAAGCATTGAACACATTTTAAAATTAAGACATATACACTTTGCATATACTTTTTATTAACTTTTTGATAAGACATATACACCTCTTATATAAAGCTTATCAAATTCAAGTCTTCTAGGATAGACATCCTCCTCCATTTTACTGGGACCACTCGTCGGTTTTATGACGAAATTTTTATTAATAATTAATTTAGATAATATATGTGAACTTAAATTTTAAATTTTATATTTAGATTATAAATATAATAAAAAATGAGCAATGAAAATATAAAAATTATGATTTTCTAAATCTATATATTTGTTAGATGCATATTTTGTATTGAATTAGACATTATTTAGATAATTTTATACTTTTGATAAATTCATATTTTTATAATTACCCTTAGCCTTGGAACCCACCACACTGCCCAACAAATATGATGTTAACTACTGATCTCTCCATTTTTGTTTATGAATCTGTATTTCTAATGCTTTGATGAAATCATTTGCTGAAATTCTCCTATTTATAGCCAAAGTTACCCTCACAAATTTGCAGGATTAATCTACTGTCTGTTTCCTTCTTTAGAATTGCATGTGTTTTTCATGCATCTTCTTTTTTCTTTTTTAAATTGTCATGTTCTCAATGATTAATTGTAATTAGGTATTCTTGGACCACTTCTTATTCTTGCAAACATAGTAAGTTTTAATTGTAATTATGTAAACTTGGACCACTTCCTAATCTTGCAAACATAATTAATGCCAAAAAAGACAAGTACCAATAGTGGTGATGTGCTTATTTTTCACATTTCTACAGTATTGAGTTTCATTATGTTATTTATACGAATTTTCGGTGCCCTTATTTATGCCTTCATACTAAAAAACGTATGTTTAGAATAAGGTTTAAAGTTAGAGTTTAGGATTAGAATTTAGAGAATTTGGGGTATGGGTATTTTTAAAGTTTATAGTTTAATGTTTAATATTTAAGGTTAGGGCTTATAATTTAATTGTTTAGTGTTAGGGCATCGAGTAGGGCGGAGGATTTTTCTCATATTTATACAACATGTTTGTTATTATATTAAACTGGAGACTTAATAATGTATTTTTATCATTACATCATGGACTTAATTGATATTTAGATCATGTAATTAAATACACAAATTATACTTTAACTTAATGATTTGGAGTTAAAATAAACAAGATATCAATCAATAGCAACAGTTAAAAGTTGTCCCGGATTCTCATCAGGACGTTTGATCTGATTTTCATTGAAGTCCTTTAGGCAACAAGTAACCATGGTAATAGTATATGTAATTTTTCATGTTATGTTTACTCTGATAGTGTATGCACTTTCATGTGATTATTCAAAAAAAAAATAATCGTCAGAAAAGTGCTTAAATTATATCTTTTTATCTAGTTAAATGTTTAAATTATTTTTCGGGTTAAATATGTGTTCAACGTTTTATTACATTACTTAAATAAAGTTTTTCCGTCACTGCCGTTCAATTTTTTTGTCATCTAATCAGAACATGACGCGTAACCATTTATGTTATTTTCTTTAATTCTTATTTTTTCAAATTAGGATTATAAAAAACCAAAAAAAACTCATTTGCTGAGAAAAAAACACCCAAAAAATTATGATCATGTTTGGTAAAGAGAGGTTTGAGACAAAATTAGAAGTTTGAGCTAAAATTAGAGGTTTGACCGGTCAAATCCGCTAATTTGAATGTTTGATAAAGAGCAGATTGAAATGGCAGATTGGGATGAAACCTCTAATTTAAAAAAACTGCTAATATGAGCTTTTTGAAATTAGAGATTTTGACATAAGAGTTATAAAGACCCTTTTACCCTTAACAATTATCAAAATCTCCAAATAACCTAAATTTAACCATTTCTATTTTAATTCTTCAATCTCACATATTTAGATTGGGACATTCCTAAACTAATAGTTTTTGTTTTTTTTCTTTTTACTCTCACACATTTATATTTGTATTTAAATTTAATAATTAATTAAATTGCATTAGAAATAATTATATAAATAATAAATTAATATATAGATCCTTCGAATATGCTTAGTAATGTTATATTAAAAATTATTTTTTATAATCTAATTAATATCAATAGATACAAAATATTGATAAATAGTAGACTATTCAAATAAGTATCGAATATAATCATGTCCTTATATGTCATTTTACTTGTTCAAATAATCAAACGGCTATCAGCTATCAGTTAATTTTACCAAATTTTTTTATACAATCAACTAATAAAATCTGCTAGTCAAATCAGCTAATACAATCAGCTATCAGCTAATGTAATCCGCTATCAGCTACCCGGTAATTGCCAAACAGGGCCTATAATTTCTCTAAAAACCTCAAAATCTAACCCTAAATACATAAATCCATAAATTTCTCTCCTTCCACTACTGATTCAACCACTATCAGCCACCATTGCCTTCTTCATACAACCACGACTGAAAAACTCATCATCTTGTCATTGAAAATTGTCGATTACACTATTGACGGACATCCAACAATGAAGAAGAAAGAGACTGATTGAGTTCTAAATGATAGCTAGAGGTTGGGGATGTTGAATGGTGAGATACGCAACGCTTGGGCAGTTAACAATGAACAATCCACGTGTGAGGATGTTGGACGATGAGGGAGATGAGATTTGAGGGTTTGATTGAAATAAATTAAAAACTTTTTGAGACTTTTTAAAAAAATCAAAAATTAAAAAATACAAAAAAAAGATAGATGTCATGTTCTGATTGGATGACGAGATGTTTTTTAATGATCGTTGACAGAAAAATTTTATTTAAGTAACATAATAAAATGTTAGACACATATTTGACCCAAAAAATAATTCAGGCACCTAACTAGAAAAAAGTGTACAATTTGAGCATTTATTTTATGGTCAAGCCAAAAATTGAAAGAATTCAAACATAAATATAATTTGATTTCTAAAAATAAAAGTGTTCGAGACTTATGATTGTTTTTCTAGAGAAACAAACCGTTAAACAAAAGAGAAATTTCAAAAAATGGTTCAGTTTTTAGAAATTTTAAGAGATCAAACAATTACAAATCTCAAACACTTTGATTTCGAGAACTCAGCTATTCCTGGTGCATTAGTTCCAATCTATGCCTCTTTATTCTCTTTTTTCTTTTGCAAAATCAAAATCCCTCAGTCCCAAAATTTTATTCAAAAGCACTTTGATTGCAAAAAATTATCCATGTAAAAGTGAAATCAATACCTCAACAAAATTTACTCCCAAAACTCTAAGATTTTGCTTGCAATAGCGAGCCGAGTAAAAAAATTGCAGAGCTTGAAGAACTCATCAATGTAAAATAACAGTTTTTTTAATAAACACTCAATTTAAGTTAAAAAAAAATTAGACACCTAAAGCAATATATATATAGTTTAGACATTTATTTTGCAATTAAACTAATAAAAACAACATTAATAATATAAGATTTGAGTCTATAAAATTTTCAATAATAATAATAATATATAAAAAAAGATCGAACCATTATTAAAAAAATCAATTGAGTCTTTTAGGATAGACATCCTCCTCCTTTTCACTGGGACTACTCGTCGTTCATGACGAAATATTTATTAATAATTAATTTAGATAATATTTATGAACTTAAATTTTATATTTAGATTATAAATATAATAAAAATTGAGCAATGAAAATATAAAATTTATGATTTTCTAAATCTATATATTTTGTTAGATGCATATTTCGTATTGAATTAGACATTATTTAGATAATTTTATACTTTTTGATAAATTCATATTTTTATAAATTTTTGAAAATATATATTATATTATATTTTAATCATTTCCAAATAAGAAGTTCAAAGACTACTCGATAGAAAAGAATGTTCTTAGGAATATACTCGTGTTGAGTGTCACTCTGTTGTTTATATAATATGATTGTGCTACTAAATCATTTTATATAGATTTTGATTTGTTTGTATATGTATTTTTTATGTCAAAAATAATACGTGTGAAATATATGTTAACTCAAACTGAGCCTAACCAGCGGCGACGACGTACATACGAAGGCCTTGTCTTCTATCCATTCATTTGTATATATATTTAGTGTTCATGTTATTTCTATATTTCTTTATAGTTTACATAAATTATTAAAGTAGTTTAAGTTATATCTAATTTGTGTGTTTGCACACATCTCATTTTCTGGTATAATCACCAATAACAATTTTATTAATCGATTAATTTGAATCGAATAATGGAGAGGTCATTATAGGACAGTTCTCCAACTTAATTATTTTCGTTTACAGTGTCAAAATTCGTACCACTAACCATACTTAAAGGATCTTGTAGAACTAATGTTTTGATATAATAATTGAAAAATGTTTTGGACTAAGTTATAAAGAATTCAAAACTATTTCTAAAGTCCAAACAACTTGAAACTATGTTTAGAGGATGTTTTCAAAGGTTTTTACATGTTTTCAAAGTCAAACTAAACAAAACCTTCCAGGCGTTTCGAAACACCCCAGGTGTTTCGATACGGGGTCTTCTAGTGTCAAAACGTTTCGAAACGGGTTATTCTTTTCTCAAGTGTTTTAGGTTTTTGGGTGAGAGCTAAATTGTGCAAACAAACATCTATTAGAGGGATTTGTGTTTGCTTATTCTTTTCTCTTGTAAAGAGGGTTTGATCAAGGCTTTGGGTAGAAAGCTTGATCGATTTATAAGGGTTTCCTCCTAAGCCTAGAAAAGGGGACGAATCAATAGTGGATTGATTGAAAATCCTTAGTGGGAAGCTAAGGTAGTGGATGTAGACCTTGGTTAGAAGATTGAACCACTCTAAAATCATTGTGTCAATTATCTCTTTAGCTTCCACACCACATTCACCCAAAATTCCACTTCTCCACCACTTGGTGAGCAAGAACGGTTGAAGGAATCGAGCCCCTAAAAACTCAACAATTGGTATTAGAGCTTGGCTCAATCGAAAAGGATTAACATCCTATTGAGAAGATCTGGCAAGCTCGATCATCATTTCACACAACCGGCTCAATGGCGCAATCCATCGACAAACTGCCCTTATTTGACGGAACTCACTATACCCATTGGAAGACAAAGATGAAGTTTTTCATCAAGTCTAGAGACTACAAGCTATGGGACATAGTTGAAGATGGTCCGTTCGTGCCTCAACGAAGCAAAGCGGAGTGGAGTGCCGACGATCGCAAGAAGATTGAGCTAAATTGCAAAGCCTTGCACATCCTCTTTTGTGCATTTGGCCCAACCATCTATGCGAATATGTCTTCTTGTGAGAGTGCCAAGGAGGTATGGGACAAGCTTGAAGTCACATACGAGGGAACCAACGAAGTTAAAGAGACCAAGATTGGGCTCCTCACCTTAGAGTATGAGAACTTCAAGATGGATCCGAAAGAAAACATCGAGAAGATGTTCGATAGGTTCTCCACTATCACCAATGGAGTAACCCCCTAGACTCGCCTATGCGTTACAACGGATCCTAGAAAGTTACATTAGGGTCACAAGAGCGACCCACAAAAAAAAAATACGCATAAAAAATATTTCTTCAAAACACTTATTAAACTGAAAAAATCAACTTCTGTTTAAAATACCATTTCGGGAAGTCATTTAAACACATAACAAAAATTTCAGAAAATGCTTTACAAATATCATCATAAAACAATACATGACATACATGCCCACTAACTATACAGTACCGTACTCCAAAAGCAACGCCGAGAGAACTCTGAACACTGATGTCAAACGTTATACCATGATATAATCCTTTAACCTGCGATGGTAAAAACAACGTGAGCTTGGAAAAGCTCAGTAATACAGAACTACCAAAAGATGCTATAAGCTCATGCAAATATAAGGTAGACATAACATTTTCATGATGTTCCGCGCAATAACGGTCTCCATTTCTGTTCTACTATTTCGAGGTTGCAACATACTCGAGAATAACGATATTTGTTCTATAATCAGACTTCGAGAATTAGACGGGAATTATATAGGCTGGTAGCATACGAGGTAGGAATCAGAGAGTTTGGTGTCTAGTGTGTTCCAACGGTGCAACGTTAATGCATGAAATGTAACAATGCAGTAAACCTTTTTATTTAAAATACATTTATTTCAAGTAGCCGTAAAGTTCATTTTAAATCTATATTTACCCTCCAACCATACTCTAGTATATAGTTTCCCCAGTGTGGCATCATGTACAAGCATTAACCCGAGCCCATTGGGCGTGGGTACGATCCTAAGGATATACCTTAGAACACGGGCGGCCCTTGCCGAAGCATAGGAACCGAAAACGGGCGGACCTGGCCGAAGCCTAGGATCCGAAAACGGGCGGACCTAGCCGAAGCTTAGGATCCGAATACGGGCGGACCTGGCCGAAGCTTAGGATCCGAATACGGGCCGACCTAGCCGAAGCTTAGGATCCAAATACGGGCGGACTTACCAACTGGATTAGGGCTGAGCTGACGGTAACTTCATATCATGTCCCGAGTACCCCAGTGAATCAGATCATCAATAGTTCATTAATCTATAATTGTATTTTTAGTAACACATTATCCATATAGCATATTTATCATATCGGGTGCAAAGACATATACTAGAAATACAGTACGGTCATGCTTAATTTATAAAACATGTCATGTTCATGTGAGTTCAAGTATGTCAATCATGTGCACGTGATCAATATTATAACATGTAAATCAGTATGCAAAAACAGTCGTGTAGCACACATGGAACACACTAGGCGGAACAATTTGTCTCTTGGAGATACTTGGCATTTACGAAAGAAAACACATTAAACTTTTGACAATTTGAACGGATTTTAGAAACGAAGTCGCTGTAAAAAGGGGGTTCGTACTAACGGTTCAAACAAGATATTCAGGAGATGATACATCAAGATCTTTAAGAGTTTAGATATATCATGAGTGATTTACTCATCCAAGCCTACAAGTGCATTATGATCATTTTATCACACATGAGCATTTTGGTAATTTACACCAACAGGGCGTAAACAGTGGCTCAGAAATTCTATTTGCTCATCAAGTTTCCAACCAGACATTTAGAGATTTCTACGTCAAGATCTTTCATGATATCATATACATTCGGGGCTATTTTGATTACTTTGGCCAACGAGGGCATTTTGGTCTTTTAACTAACAAGGGTGATTTTGTAATTTAACCCAATAGTGATAAGATGACGGTTGTAAAGATTTCCAGAAGTTTATCGAGCCTCTAAAACCAATCGAACTAACATGTCCCAACCTTACAGTACTAACCAAACCTTCTGATGTAAGCACTTCACGGGTATCATTTCCAAATACTATTTGTACCGTATATCTGAAAGGTTGCCTTCATGTTTCACCACAAGACTTGCCACAAAGTAGTCGAACTAATACTCTGTGCGGAAAACTTCCATCCTTATGTTAATATCAGGAGTGATTGACGTACATGAGTCATGCTCCAACCCTTAGGGGCATTTTAGTCATTTTCAGCTTTATTGGCATTTTTAGAATTTTATCAAAGGCAATTTACTTATTCCAATCAAGGGAGTATTTCAGTCGTTCTGAAATTCGGGATATCCATCATTCTTTTCAATTGAACCATTTGTAGTATTTCAATCATTTAAGTACTCGTGGGTGTTTCAGCCATTCAAGAAATTTCGGTACCCTCCAACCACTTCATTCATTTCAGACTCAAGGGTTTGTCCATCCTTCCAGTTAATTTACAAACTTGGGTGTCCGAAGATACTTCATCCTTCTTGGTCACAACGATCATTCCGATTAATTTGTCCATAACAATATTTCCAATACTTTTAGTCATGACAATCAATTCAATATTTTGAGACGCTTGATTTATTCAGAGGTATGGATAGTTTCCCGTAAATCTATACTCGGACATTCGTTCCAAATTCAAGGAAACCTAACACCTTACAAATTCGAAGGTTTAAATCTTGTTAACATAACTTTCCAAGTAGATTGAGGTTTTCAGATGAATCGGGTCGTTTTACCATATCCAGTATAGATTTCCAGATCGCTTCCAATTCCAAGGGTAATTTAGTCATTCTCATACCTTAAAGGGCATTTTCGTAATTTCATATCTAAATGTTTTTAGCATTTAATCACTTGACATTAATAATCAGGTTTGAGGATTAGCCGCCTTATTAATTAATTTATTGAACTCCAGATCCTTACATTTATTAACTTTCTCATTCGAACATTTCGATCTTTTCTTGGTTATCATACTCAATTTCATATCAGGTTTGGCTTAAGCAGGGTTAACAACACTCTTTATCATATTCATGCATGCATTAACCGAATACCAACATGTTCATAAAGCATACTAGAGGTAGTAGAGTATTACCTTTAATACTTGCTACATCGGTCTACCATGATACTTCGTTCGATCGCTCTCGAACCCGAATGCGACGTCTCCAACATCTCGAATACGAGAAACTGCGAATACATTCAATCGCACAAATTCCAATTTCAGTCCTTATTCAAATTGCTCATAATTGATTATTAAAATACATAAGCAGACTCGAGTTCAAGGTCCAATTCGGAGGCTTTCGGGTTAGAATTTCACAAAACGGGCTTCAAAAACGGACTCAGGACATCGAAAAACATAAAATAGAGCTTTTTGGGAAAAAATTGACTTTTTGGTCAAAGTCAACGCTGACGTCTGCGGTCAAAGTCAACGTTGACGTCAACGATCAAAGTCAACGCTGACGTTAGCGGTCAAATTCAATGCTGACGTCATGCTGACGTCACTGGTTCAACGACTGACTCGGTGAGTTGACTTACTAGGTTGACTCGGGCGAGTTGACTCACTGGGTTGACTCGGTCAACGGGTCAAAATCGGGTCGGGTACGGGTCAACAGGTCGGGTCGGGTACAGGTCTTGGTTTACTACTGGGTTGGACCGGTTCAGGTGGACCGACCAACGAGTGGGCCGGTCGGTTCAATGGCCATCGTCTAGGGCTGCCAGAAATCGCCCCGGACGGCGCGTGAAGCCCACGCGCAGCCCCAACTTGTCGAAATCGGACCGGAAAACACCTAAAACAATCCACAATTCATCCTTAAACTTGAATATCTTAAATTTTCATTGGAAATATTACTGAAACTTACCAAAATCGGGATTAAACCCTTAATATCGACGAATCTCCGACGAGCCCTTAAGCAGTGACGAATCGGTAATCGTTTGGGTGGGTTTCGTTCGCCTCGACACGAGGAGATCACCGGTGGTGACAGCTTCTGAAACGGGCAACACAGGTGGCCGAAATCGCGAAAATAGAGGGGCGGCGAACCAAGGGTTTCGAACGGACATTCAACAGAATCTCCACGGAGAACGGTGGCTGCTTGCCGCGAGTGGAGGCTATGGGTGTGATCGGCGTGAGGCGACGTTACCGTTGACGGTGGCGGTGACGGTTACGGCGCGGCGATGGTTGAGATTGGACGGTGGCTGCATTTGGGGAGGTGAGGGGAAAGGTGAAAGGTTGGGTATCCCCTCTTTGGGACAGATGGACCTAATTAATGCCATTAAAGAGGGCAGGTGGGATGTTTATTTATTTTATTATTTTATTCAAATTATGTGGAATAAATTAAAAGTGAATGGGTTTAACACCAAGAGCTGTTATAGCTCAAACGGTTGGATGCTTGGTTTAGAAGCCTTGAGGTTGTGGGATCGAATACCCTTAGCAGCGAAACTTATCTCTTTGTTTTCACTCCCTTTTATTTTTTTAACGCACACATATATATCTATATCTATACTTTTAAGGGTGTTACAAATGGTCTCAAAGGCTATGGAGAAGCCATCCTGAAAGAAAAGCTTGTCCGAAAGCTCATCTACTCACTTCCCGAGTCATGGAACTCAAAGAGGACCGCCATCATCGAAGCCAAGAACTTAAAGACCTTGAAGCTTGATGAACTCATGGGGTCACTCCTCACTCATCAAATCATGAAGAAAAACAAAGAAGATGAGAATAAGAGGGAAAAATTAGAGCTATGGGGGAGAAGAAGCTCAAAGGGCTTGGCATCAACACAAATGCCATTGCTCTCGAGTCCTCCACATGCCATCATGTTGATTCAAGTGAAGAAGAGGAAGAGATAGTTCATCTCTTCAAGAAATGTGCCCATTCATGAAGAAAGCCTTGAGAGAGCTTGAACGAGAATCCATGAAAAAGAAGAGGGCAAGCACTTCAAGCCATAAGAGCATATGTGGCTACTTGGAGTGAAGAGGACTCCACCGACGATGAACAAGCCAACCTTTGCCTTATGGCCATCGAAGAAGATTCAAGGGTAACTTCTAATTCATCTACTTCACGTTCTTACTCTTTTGATGAATTACAAGATGCCTACGATGATTTGGTTTTAGAATTTAAAAATCACATTTTGATAAACAATAAATTGATTTCAAAGTTGAAAATTCAAAATGATTTGATTTCTAAAATCAAACTTGAACTTGAAGCAAAACTCGAAGAGTTTGAACAAAAATGTTTTGATTTCCAAAGAGCTTGAAAAGAAAAATAGTTTTGGAAAATCAAATTTTTATGTAAGACAATCTAGTGCCCCTAGATTTGTAAACGGTAAATGTTTTAGAAGTGTTTGGGTCCCAAAAGGACTAACTACTTCAACTAAAAAGGATGACATTGAAAAATGGATTCCTAAGGGGACAAGATTTTGTGCTACTAACGTTTATGGATCCAAAACAATTTGGATACCAAAAATCACTTGATTGTCTTTTGCTAGGTGTGATGGGGAGTGATCAACAAGTCAAACTTTGAGGGGGAGCTCCATGCACACAAGGAAGAACACTTGAAGAAGGAAGGCTTCACATCCTTCTTTGAGTTCAAGTGTGGTAAAATCTAGCTGTTTTGTCTTTATTTGATTTATTCTTCATTTAATTCAACTAGATGATCATATATGATGGACTAATATTTTATGATGTTTTGAGTAAGCGGGAGCCATTTTAAAACCAAATTCTTATTTTTGTCAAATTTTTTTACCTCTATTGTTATTTTGAACTTAAAAGTATTTTGAATTCTTTTTTATATAACAAAAAGGGGAGAAATGATTTGAAAAATTGAATTTTCAAATGAATAAGGGGGGCTTTATTTGATTTCATATCTTTAATCTCTTATTCACATTTTTAAACTTAAAGGGGAAGAATCCCAAAACAATATTTCAAGTTGATTTTATTATATCAAAAAGGGGGTGATTGTAGAACTAATGTTTTGATATAATAATTGAAAAATGTTTTGGACTAAGTTAAAAAGAATTCAAAACTATTTCTAAAATCCAAACAACTTGAAACTATGTTTAAGGGATGTTTTCAAAGGTTTTTACATGTTTTCAAAGCCAAACTAAACAAAACCTTCTATGCGTTTCGAAACACCCCAGGTGTTTCGATATGGGGTCTTCCAGTGTCAAAACGTTTCAAAACATGTCCTTTCTGGAAGAGGATTTTGCCAAGTGTTTCGATACGGTCCATGTCGTTTCGATACGCCTACGTGGCATCAACCACAACGGTCATAAACTCCAACGGCTACTTCCCAACTAACATTTAAATGCAGATCGTTTCGATACGGGGCTAGGCGTTTCGATACGGGCGTTTCGATACGACCAACAACGTTTCGATACGGATGTTGCAACGGCTCTTTCTACTTAAAGAGCGTATCGAAATGGGTTCGAGCGTTTCGATACGGGTAGCTGCAGAACTGCATTTATCGTGGGAAATTATGTCTCCAACGCCTCCAATTCAACCCCAACGGCTAGTAATGGCTACAAACTCATCAAGGAGTATAAAAGGGACCTCCAAGCATCAAGATATGGTTAATGCTTCAATTGTCAATCAACAAATGATCAATAATTGTCTTTGTACTTAAATCGTCATTTCTTTGTATAGACAAACACTAGTGAGCCAAAATTGTCAAATTTGCTCAAGTGTTTTAGGTTTTTGGGTGAGAGCTAAATTGTGCAAACAAACACCTATTAGAGGGATTTGTGTTTGCTTATTCTTTTCTCTTGTAATGAGAGTTTGATCAAGGCTTTGGATAGAAAGCTTGATCGGTGTATAAGGGTTTCCTCCTAAGCCTAGAAAAGGGGACGAATCAATAGTGGATTGATTGGAAATCCTTAGTGGGAAGCTAAGGTAGTGGAGGTAGACCTTGGTTAGAAGGTTGAACCACTCTAAAATCATTGTGTCAATTATTTCTTTAGCTTCCACACAACATCCACCCAAAATTTCACTTCCCCACCACTTGGTGAGCAAGAGCGGTTGAAGGAATCGAGCCCCTAAAAACTCAACAGATCTGACATTTTATCTCACTATACCAACCAAATGTTGGTGGTATACATTTCATTTTATACAAAATTTATTGGAATTTAATTTATAAAAGGAAAAAATATCTTCATTTTCACCTTCTTTAATTGATTATGCCTTAAAAATCTGATTAAATTAAAGGCTTAAAATATATTTATGGTACTTGAATTATATATATTCTCCCTAGTTGCTACCTAAAAAAAATTGCTCCCAAACTAATACTTGAATTAGTCATCTTCTCCCAAGTTAGTACATGAAGAATTTTCGCTCCCAAGTTGGTACTTGAACTAGGCATCATCTTCCAAGTTGATACTAAAACTTATACATTCTATCATTTTAGTCATAATTTGAAATAGTCCAATAAACTTAACCTTCTATATTTAAAAATCCTATCAATTTATTCTTTAATATTCTCTTAAATTGCGTGATCTTCTCCTATAAATGTTATATCACTTTCTTGGTATAAAAATATTTAACGGTAACTTAATTTTGTTTTATGATAGAATTTAATTACCCTATTGTTGTTTTGATTCGTTAAGCTTGCTTGATTTGACAGTATCACAAAAATAAATAAAATGAAAATCTTTTTAAATATAAAAAGTTAAAAATTTAAATTGTGTCGAATTAAGATCACACTAACAGAATCTATAAATTTTAGAGACAAAATACGTTAAATATTTGATTCGTTTCAAATTAGGAATTTTGGGAGGAATATTCTCACTAAGAAGGGTTGCACAGCTTTTAATAATTCTATTCTCTCTTTTAATACTTGGACCCTGCCAAACCATGATAATGTTTTTGAATATAAATAATGAAGTGCATCCGTGGATTGGTTGTTTTCTTCTCTCAAGACAAATTAGCTCATTTTTTACTTGTTTTATAAAATCCGTGCATGTTTTGTGTGGGGGTAAAATTCACATTCTTTTTAATCTTAATTTACAGATATTTACTACCTCATATTTGGTTTGAGTTTTTTTTAAAAAAAATATTATTATGTGCCTCGTTAAAATTTTAAATTTAGAAAGAAAAAAGAATACACATAAAAATATATACAAAGGTTCATGAATCACACATAAATAAAAACCACATTAAGGCGCAACATGATGAAACTCACAAACACGTCCTACCATCCTTTGGAAACTAACGAAAACTAAGAGGATGAATAAGGGTGAGCAAAACTCGACTCAAAGCGCATATGATAAAAAATAAACCGAGGAAATGCGGTCGCACTCTTAAAATTTTCATATTCTTATATTTTCTTTATGATCTAAATTTGCACCCTAACAAAAAAATTGTGTTAATCACTGCATATGGTTTCTTAACAATTACAAAATCATAAATTATTACATTGATAATTGAAATATATTTTGAAAATAATATTTTCTAGAAAAACTAAATTATAACTTCTAGAGAATAGAGGTCGTTTTCATTTATTTTTCTCAAAAAATAGAAAATATCGAAGAAAACATGTTTGGTTGTAAAATTATAAAAAAATAAATGAAAATTTGAAAAATAAAAATAAAAATTGTATTCACTATTTTCATCGAAAATGTTTTAAAAAAGTGGAAAAATATGAAACTAGGTTTTAAAGTTTTAACTTTATTAACCCGAGTTCAAATAGAGGTGGCAAACGGGTTATTCGGTTCGTGTCATTTTAGATGGGATCATTTTGGGTCCGACTACATTCGGTTTAAGTTCGGTTCGGTTTTATTTCGTGCCTATGGTAATTTCGGTTTAAGCATCGAGTCGGGTCGATTGATTTTCGGTTCGGCTAATATCGTGTCGGTTATTTTCAGGTCGGTTGATTTAGGTTCGAGTCAATGTCAGGTTAATAGGAGATCAATTGGTTTCACTCGGGTTTTTAGGTCGAGTTAAGTTTTTACACCCTATATATGACTTTATAAGCATGTATATTCAAATTCGGGGTGAGTTGTACGACAGTTCACATCTCATCTTTCTTTCTTTATTTTAATATCTTTTCTTTATTTCAGGTTGTCTTAGGTTTGGGTTGCTTTCGGTTTGAGTGAAATCAGTTCGGCTCCATTCCATTCATCGGTTAGAGTGCATTTTCAGTTCAACTAAATTCGGGTCAATTTCGGTTAAGTTTATTTCAAGTTTAGCATCAAATTCGGTCATTGTGTTCAGCTCTCGGTTCGGGCAAATTGGTTCGGGTCAAGTTTGCCAATTCTAGGTTCAAATCCATCTAAGGATTATTTTTAAAATTTTATTTTATTTAATTATATTTTGTTTTTCATTATAATAATATTTTCTAATAATTATGTATTAATTTAATTATTATTTGGTATTTTTATTTTGAAAATTTAGATATGAAATATATTTCACTATTTTTATTTTTAAACAAATTTTCATTTTTATTAACAAAACACGTTTTTCAATTTTGAAAAGCTAAAAATAAAATTTATTTTTGAGAATAAAATTAAAAAAATTGGCGCTATAACCAAACAAACCCTTAGTTTTTTATTGGGTAAACAACACCATTGGTTACTAAACTATTTCTTCTTTCCTATTTTGGTCACCAAGCTATAAACTTTGGCAAAATCGTCACTAATGTTACGTTTTTTTCTATTTTGGATACCCGTTGTTAAAAAACTCATGAAAAATAATAATTTGGTGACCAAAACATGAAAGAAGCAATATATTAGTGACATAAACAGGAAAACAAGTAAAAATAATAACTAAAATAGAAAAAAATGTAATGTTAGTAACGGTTTTGAATAAAATAATAGATTGGTGACTAAAACTGCAAAGCATAAATAGTTTAGTGACCAATGATGTTGTTTACCGTTTTTATTTAGGTTTTATGAGTCTGGGCTTATAGTAATTAAGACATGAGTTTGGATTTTATGAGAATTAAGATACGGCTTCCGTTAATGGGTCTGGATTATATTTTGTTTTTGAATGATATTGGAATTAGGTTATCATTGATAGTTTTAAATACAAATACTATATTTTAAGTTTTTTTTATAGGAGCCGCTTGTATTATTAAAAAGAAAAATATCCAAATTACAATAAAAGTTTATAATCTTAAGTGTATACTAAACATATAATTTAGACATTTTCAAATAACCAATGATAAAAAATTAGCCACTTCAGACCATATAAGAACCATACAATGAAAATCTTAAAAAGCAAAACAAAATACTCGAATAAAATATAAATACGAAAATATTTAATTGCATCAGCAAACAAACTACAAAAGGGATCAAATTACTAAAAAAAAACTAATCTTTTCATAAATACTATATTTTAAGTTAAACGTAGACCATAAGTTATAAACTTCAACAAATTTCTCTACAATGGTAATGTATCAATCATATGAGACTAATAATTTTCTTTAATTTGTATGTGACTCCTTCCTTTTCTTGCTCCTTAGAACTTTAAGTTGTTGGAAATGATAATGTATCAATCATATTAGAAAGCTTTTATTGATCTTTAGTTAAGCTTTTATCGACACCAACTCCATAGTTCGGTGGTCATTAGTATAGTTTACCCTAATTTTTTTAATTGTGACTCTTTTTACTTTAAATTTATTGTTTTTTAAAAATATGAAAAAAATATATTTTAAAAATTTTCAATCAAGTAATTTATATATATATATATGTTATAAAATTTAATTGATAAAGATAATTATGGTCAAAAATTAAAAAAGTTTATTTAAAAAAATCAAAATAGCTAGGACAAATTCAGTGAGACATGTGGAGTAATAATTTTATAAAATAAATAGGGTAAACTATGTTAGGAACCACTAAACTATTGGGATGACCCATTTATACCACTAACCTTTCAATTGATCTAAATTTACCATCAAACTTTACTTTTCGACTCTTTTATACCACTACGCGTTAACTCCTTAACGATGTGATGATTTGGATGCTAGACCAAAACAACGTCATTTTGGTGCCACTATTTTGATACCAAATTGTCCAAAACGGTGTCGTTTTGCTGGAAGAAAATATAAAAAATTATGCACTTAATAGGATTTGAACCTAGAGTCTTTAGAATCAAAGACAACCTCCTATCAACTAAACCAACTTAATATCTTTATTTTATTTTCAGTACAAATAATATATATTTCAAACAGCAGTTGAGATTAATTCAATTTATTTTATTATGTAAATAATATAAATATTTTATAAAAAATATTAATATACATATAATAATATATTAATATATATAAATAATAAATAAAATATTTATATTAAATAAAAATATGTTATCAATAATATTAAATATATAAATACATAATATATTATTATAAAACCTAAAAAACTAATTTAAAAAAAAACTCAAAATTTTCAAAATTAAAAAAAAAAACTCAAAATCCACCAATACATTAAATACTAACCTATAAACTCTAAAACCCTAAATCATAAATTCTAAACCTTAAAACCATAAACTCATTAGCAGCCAAAATGGATGAATTGTGGGTTTAAGCTTTTGGGGTTTTTTCTGTAAATTTTAGAATTTTTATAATTTTTTAAAACCAGTTTTTTAGTTTTTATAATAATATATCATTTGTTTATATATTTTAATATTATTTGTTTATGAATAAAATTTTAGTGTTTAAGGTTTAAAGTTTAGGGTTTAGGGTTTAAAGTTTTGTTGAATTTTGGGCTTTTTAAAAATTTCGAGGTTTTGAAAATTAGTCTTTTAATTTTTATAATAATATATTTATCTATTTATATATTTAATATTATTTATAATATAAAAAATATTTATATTTATATTTATTTATTATTTATAATATAAAAATATTTATATTTATTATTTATATATTAATGTAACCTCCTAGACCCGCTTGTGCGTTACAACGGATCCTAGGAAGTCACATTAGGGTCACAAGAGCGACCCACAATAAAAATACACATAAAACATTTTTTTTATCAAAACACTTATTAAACTGTAAAATCAACTTCTGTTAAAAATATCATTTCAATAAGTTTTTTAAACACATATTAGAAATTTCAGAAAGTGTTTTACAGACACTATCATAAAACAAAACATGACATACATGCCCACTAACTGTACAATACCGTACTCCAAAAGCGACGCCAAGAGAACTCCGAACACTAATGTCGGTCTATATATTCTTTTAACCTGCGATGGTAAAAACAACGTAAGCTTAGAAAAGCTCAGTAATACAGAACTACCAAAAGATGCTAAAGGTACAAGTAGGTATATGGCAACTTAACATTGTCATGAAGAATTGGGCAACGATAAGCTCAAATTACGATTTGATAATTTAGTGAAGCATTATATTATAAGGTCACAGAGTTGTTCTTTATTTGATCACCTGAATCTTAAGAGATGAGTCTAAAGTAGAAGATTCGGAAGAGATTCAGGTTCCAAAAGTTAAATCAAAGAGTTCAGAGTGGTTCATTAAGCGCGAAATTTAGTTTTACTGAGATTTCAAATTTGATACGTTAATTTAGTAGAGTATGTTTAAAAAGAAGTCAGAAAGTTTTATTCATTTACTTAACTACTCTCCAACCGAACTCCAAAATACAATTCCCCTTGAATTGCATACAGAAGGTTTTACCCTAGGCCTGAGGCGTAGGAGCCTACCTAAGGGAATGCCTTAGGTCTAGAAAGACTTACCCTAGGTACGTCAGGCGTAGGAGCTTACGTAAGGGAATGCCTTAGGTCTAGAAAGACTTTGGAGATAAGAGACTTGGTTTTATTTTTCATTTAGGAACATTTCAAGAACACCGAATTAATTTGTTACTTTTTTTTTAAAAGTCGAATGATCATTTTATAACTTTTTATAGTTGGGGGAGCAAATAAAAAAATTATTTAGTCAGAGGACTATTTCTGTAATTTATCTTAAGAAGAAGAAGACTCGAAATTTAATTAAAAAGATAGTAATAATTGATTCTTTATTACTTTGTTCATGTATCTTGTTTATTTGCCTCACCAACCAACTACAATGAAACATTATAAAATTCATCATAAATAATAATTAAATAAAAGGAAAATTCTACAACGTGCGACGAACACCGATGAACACCACTAATGATGAACACCGATGAACACTATTAAATTAATTAATAAAGATTTAAAATTTTAAAGACCCATAATACAATTAAGAATTATTTTTAAAAATTCAATTAAATTATTTTTTATATATATTAAAATTTTATTTTTGAATAAGGGTAAACTATATATTTAGTACCTCGCCTATTTTCGTATTTCTATTGAACCCTCATTATTTTAATATTATTTTAATTTGACCCTATTCTTTATAAAAAAATAATTTAACCCTTAACCATCAACCTAAAACCCTAAACTATTAAACCTTAAACCCTTAAACTTATACCCTAAACCATATACCATTAAAAATAATTTCACCATCATCGATTCAATTCAATTCAATGAATTGTTGAATTTTCCTAAAAAATTCAATTAAATTATCTTTTATATATATCAAAATTAATTAAACTCGAATCTCCTAAAAAAGTTATCTATAAATCAACCTCTTCAGTTCAGGTCTCTAGAAACTTTCCGCATGAATTTTCTCAGAAGAACGAAAGTTTTCATTTTCAATCATCCTCAGAGGCAAAATGGAATAATCAATCAATAAAACACAACACATACGAAATGAAATCAAATACTGAGAGGAAAAAAAACTATAATATCTCTTCAGCTCAGGTCTCCATATAGAAATTCCGCAGGGATTTTTCTCTCGGAAGAACGAAAGTCTTTCAAATTTAAATCATCAAGACATTTTGCTCAATAATTACTAAATCAAAAACCCTAAACAGACAAAAAAAACCTAGCTTAGAAAGCAGTGAAAAGCGTAAAGAGCGGAAATGGAGGGAGAGATTTACCTGATGAACACCTTTGTTGAATTAGGGTTTAGGAAAATTGAGATTCGAGTTTAATTAATTTTGATATATATATAAAATAATTTAATTGAATTTTTTAGGAGAATTCAACAATTCATTGAATTGAATCGATGATGGTGAAATTATTTTTAATGGTATATGGTTTAGGGTATAGGTTTAAGAGTTTAAGGGTTAAAGGTTTAATAGTTTAGGGTTTTAGGTTGATGGTTAAGGGTTAAATCATTTTTTATAAAGAATAGGGTCAAATTAAAATAATATTTAAATAATGAGGGTTCAATAGAAATACGAAAATAGGTGAGGTACTAAATATATAGTTTACCCTTATTAAAAATTAAAGTTTTAATATATATATATATATATATAATAATTTAATTGAATTTTTAAAAATAATTCTTAGTTGTATTATGGGTTCTTAAAATTTTAAATCTTTATTAATTAATTTAATGGTGTTCATCGATATTCATCATTAGTGGTGTTCATCAGTGTTCGTCGCACGTGATAGACTCATCCTAAATAAAATATAGCAAATTGCAGAGAAACTTTTCTTATAATATTACATTAAAGGAAAGAAATCACATGCAAAACAATGAGTGTACTTAAAAAAAATAGAAATCCCATGACAACTAATTAAAAACATTAATAATATATTTATGCGGTTTGTCTAACATATGCATACATGCATAGGTTAAAAGTCATTTAACAACTTTCATTAAATGTAAAATTCTATTTGAAAAATCACAATCATTCATTGTATTACAAAATTTTAAAAGATTCTAACCCTAAACCATAACCATAAACCCCAAAACATAATAATAAACCCTAAACCCTAACAATAAACCATAAACCATAAAAGCCTAAATCCTAAAGCATAACCATGAATATAAACCCCAAACCAAAAAACCATAACCGTAAACAATAAACACTAAAACTTAAACCCTAAACCTCAAACTATAACATTACACCATAACCCTAAAACCTAAATGCTAAACCCCCAAACTCAAACCATAACCCTAAGACCCTAATCCTAAACACTAAAACTATAAATCCTAAATCCTAATACATTAAATGAGAATTTTTTCAATAAAATCTTTTAAAATTTTGTAATACATTAAAGGATTATATATTTTTTCAAATAAAATCTTGCATTTATTGCAAGTTAATAAATGACTCTTAACCTATGCATGTATGCATAAGCTAGAAAAAGCCTTTATCTTATTAATTTTTTACAAAACAATGAGTGTGTTTTTTTATTGATATGTCATTCTGTAAAATCAGTATATTTGCTTATATGATACTGCTATCGTGACGTGCACTGCCATGTTAGTTTTTCATATCATTTCAAGTCATTTACCGTTGGTTGATTAACAGTTTTCATCCGCAGATGGATCATTTTGACTCAAAATAAAACATTGAAGGTTAAATTACTTCAAAAAAAGAATATAGATCAAAATGACAATTCAATCAAATGTCAGGGACATTTTTGACATTATGCCATTTTATTCTAGTGTAAATCTCGAGTGCTATTCAGGTATGTTACACTTTTCGATTCAATTGTGTTCTGTAATAATTGATTTTGGTAATATTTTTTTAACACGTCAACCAAACGACTATATAGAACCAGAACATATCTTAATAAACTTTTAAAACATCTAAAAGCAACGAAAAAAGAAAAGATAAATATAACACCGGTCATATTAGATACTTTCTCTTTGCACCAAAGGGAAACCTTTACGGTTCATTGTAGTGAGTGCCTCTTGAGAGTTGGCAAAACACAAACTAGAAGAATCTCCAAAATGACAATCACCTTTCACACATATTCTCAAAAGCGACGATCCGCTACAGATTACAACAACAAACAATCCAAAAGGGATTAGACGCTATGTGACCACTGACAAAAACGAATAAAACCAAGCGTTGTGAAGGACACTATACGAACACCAAAAACCTGCAAAAGTAACTATATAGATGTGCCATAAAGACAGAAAACATACCAAAAATAGAAAAAAAATGTGCGAGAAAAAAAAGAAAACAAAATAAATAAAATCAAATTAGAAGAAAACAAAAAATATAAACCATCCGAGGTCGGCATTGGCGGATGCACCTAGCTTTGGTGGGTGCATCCACATCCCCATTTTGAATTTAAAAAAAAAAGTTTAATGAAAAAAATATTTTCGACCTCATTCGTAAATTTTTAAATGTATCCCTAGTAGTTAGTTGCTTGCATCAAAGATAATTTCGCCGCCGATTAGGTAAAAAAGAAAAGAAATGAATATTCGTCCAGGGTTTCAAGAGGCTAGAATTTTGATTCTGATAATAATTAACAGAATCATCAAAGATGATTCTGTTTTATGTTTACAACATGAGTTGTTATTATCATACTCCAGTAGAGATGGAAATCGTCTGTCCCTTATCATGGTTTTTATGCCCCTACTTTAAAATAGTAGATTTAAAGTTTAAAATTTAGGGTTTAAGGTTAGAGGTTGTAATTAGGGTTTAGAGAATTAGAGGTAGAGTGTATTTTTTAGGGTTTAGGGTTCAATACGTGAAAATTAAGGTTAAAATTTAAAATTTAATTTTTAGTATGTGACATAGAAGGAGGCGTGATTAGGGGCAGAAGATTTTTACCCCTCGAATAGGGACAAATGAATACTTATTTTCGTTGATTAGTGTTAAACCGGTGTACTAATGGTTCCAGAAACTTAAAATGGATGAAGTAAAGAAAACCCATAGCAGTCCCACTTCTTATTAACCAGATGTTACAAACAGCAACGAAATTCAAGATTCCGCTGCAACATGTTTGTTACATAGTAGTCCTTAGATATAAAGACTTTATATTATACATGTGAAATGGAGTGGGAATTTCACAGACTGAAGTTACTGGGAATATAGACGAAGTGGGGAATCCACATCATCATCTTCACAATCCACAACTTGATAGTCCACAGTAAGATGCCCCGCAGCATACCCTTTCCCATCACTGTCAATCGGTCTAAACGCTGTGGTTAAGTCTAACTCCAGGCCGTCGCCGCCACATGCATCCACGATTCTCACTATTTCCTCATCTTCTGTGCCTGTGTTGGTTACCTGCAAATGAAAACCAAACCCAATATTGATTAAACTATATTGTCACGTTCTAAAGAAGCGATGAACATTAATCCCACGTCAAAAAGTAGAAGGGAGTTATTAGGATATAAAAATAGTAGTGTTAACAATCGTGCTAGTGACCCATCATGAAAACATATAATTTGTGACGAAGGGGTCAAGAGAATGAGTGAGAAAAATGGTATGCTTACCTTTAAGCACTTGCCACAAATGTCTTTCCGTTCAGGGCCTAGAACCTTTCCACAGTAGCCGGTCCATCCATATCTTTGGCGCCACTCCAAAGGTTTATCACCGTCATAGGCGGCGCAAGCGACGTGTGCAGCACTGTAGCTCCAGTTGTTCTTTTCAGGAGCATAGTCAACCCAGTAGGCATTGACATTAGTCTCACCAGGACCTGCTGGTGGCGGAGGTGGAGGATCGCAATCCACGAACTCGTAGTTCACAGTAAGGTGCCCTTTTGCTCTACCGCTCCCGTCGTCGATCATACTGAACGCAGGACTGTCCAAATCCATGCTTTCCGAACCGCATTGGTCGACGATCCTCACCACCACGCTGGCATCATTGGTAGGGTTGGTCACCTACATGCAAGCACAATATTTATGTTACAGTGCTATTAAACTCATGCATGAGAATTCTAATTTACTATATATACCTTTAAGCAGAGGCCACAACTAGATGGGAAGGAAGGACCACTCAATCCACAGAAGGCAGTCCAATAATATTTACTCCGCCATTCGATAGGCTTATTGCCGTCGTGTGCGGCGCAGGCAACACTTACCTTTTTCATGTCCCAGTCATTCTGGTCAGTGTAGTAGTTGGTCCAATAAGCCGTAGCACCCTCGGTAAGGTACACCGTAGTGGTACCCTTAGCCTTGGAACCCACCACACTGCCCAACAACACAATGCTAAATATGATGTTAACTACTGATATCTCCATTTTTGTTTATGAGTCTGTATTTCTAATGCTTTGATGAAATCATTTGCTGGAATGTTCCTATTTATAGCCAAAGTTACCCTCACAAATTTGCAGGATTAATCTACTTTTTCCTTCTTTAGAATTGCATGTGTTTTTCATGCATCTTCTTTTTTCTTTTTTAAATTGTCATGTTCTCAATGATTAATTGTAATTAGGTATTCTTGGACCACTTCTTATTCTTGCAAACATAATAAATGTTAATTGTAATTAGGTAAACTTGGACCACTTCCTAATCTTGCAAACATTGTTAATGCCAAAAAAGACAAGTACCAATAGTGGTGATATGCTTATTTTCACATTTCTACAGTATTAAGTTTCATTATGTTATTTATACGAATTTTTTGTGCCTTTATTTATGCCTCCATACTAAAAAAACGTATTTTTAGAATAAAGTTTAAAGTTAGAGTTTAGTGAATTTAGGGTATGAGTATTTTTCAAGTTTATAGTTTAATGTTTAAGATTTAAGGTTAGGGCTTATAATTTAATTGTTTAGTGTTGGGCATCGAGGAGGGCGGAGGATTTTTCTCATATTTATAGAGCATGTTTGTTATTAGATTAATCTGGGACATAATAATGTATTTTATCATTACATCACGGACATAATTGATATTTAGATCATGTAATTAAATACACAAATTATACTTTAACTTAATGATTTGGAGTTAAAATAAACAAGATATCAATCGATACCAACAGTTAAAAGTTGTCCCGGATTCTCATCAGGACGTTTGATCTGATTTTCATTGAAGTCCTTTAGGCAACAAGTAATGGTAATAGTATATGTGATTTTTCATGTTATGTTTACTCTGAGAGTGTATGCGCTTGCATGCTATTATTTTAAAAAAATTAATCGTCAGAAAAGTACTCAAACTATATATTTTTATCTAGTTAGGTGTCTAAACTATTTTTTGAACTAAATATGTGTCTAATGTTTTATTATATTACTTAAATAAAGTTTTTTTCGTCACAACCGTTTTTTATTTGTCATCTAATCAGAACATGACATGTGACCTATTTATGTTATTTTCTTTTTTATTAATAAGGGTGAGTTCAAACCAAGTGACTCGTTAAAAACCTCGTAAACCTATTTATATTATTTTCTTTAATTCTTATTTCCTTCAAATTAGGATTATAAAAAACCCAAAAAAAAACTCATTTGCTGAGAAAAAAGAACACCCAAAAAAACTATGACTCTGTTTAGTAAAGAAATGTTTGAGACAAAATTAGAGGTTTGAGCTAAAATTAGAGGTTTGACCGGTCAAATCCACTAATTTGAATGTTTGGTAAAGAGCGGATTGTGATGAAACCTCTAATTAAAAAAAACTGCTAATATGAGCTTTTTGAAATTAGAGATTTTGACATAAGAGTTATAAAGACCCTTTTACCCTTAACAATTATCAAAATCTCCAAATAACCTTAATTTAACCATTTCTATTTTAATTCTTCAACCTCACATATTTACATTGAGACATGCGTAAACTAATAGCTTTTGTTTCTTTTTCTTTTTCTTTTTACTCTCACACATTTATATTTGTATTTAAATTTAATAATTAATTAAATTGCATTAGAAATAATTATATAAATAATAAATTAATATATAAATCCTTCGAATATGCTTAGTAATGATATATTAAAAATTATTTTTTATAATCTAATTAATATTAATAGATACAAAATATTGATAAATAGTAGACTATTCAAATAAGTATCAAATATAATCATGTCCTTATATGTCATTTTGCTTGTTTAAATAATCAAACAGCTATAAGCTATCAGTTAATTTTACCGAACACTTTTATACAATCAACTAATACAATTTGCTAGTCAAATCAGCTATCAGCTAATGTAATCCGCTATCAGCTATCCGCTAATTGCCAAACATGGCCTATAATTTCTCTAAAAACCTCAAAATTTAACCCTAAATACATAAATCCATAAATTCCTCTCCTTCCACTACTGATTCAACCACTATAACCCACCATTGTCTTCTTCATACAACCACGACTCAACATCTTATCATCTCGTCATCGAAAATTGTCGATTACATCGTTGACAGACATCTAACAATGAAGAAAAAAGAGACTGATTGGGTTCTAAATGACGGCTAGAGGTTGGGGATGTTGAATGGTGAGGTACGCGATGCTTAGGCGGTAAACAATGAACAATCCACGTGTGAGGATGTTGGACGGTGAGGGAGATGAGATTTGAGGGTTTGATTGAAATGAATTAAAACTTTTGAGACTTTTAAAAAAATCATAAATTAAAAAAATACAAAAAGGCTACATGTCATGTTCTGATTGGATGACGAGATGTTTTTTAATGGTCGTTGACAGAAAAACTTTATTTAAGTAACATAATAAAACGTTAGACACATATTTGACCCGAAAAATAAGTCAGACACCTAACTAGAAAAAATTGTATAGTTTAGGCACTTATTTTACGGTTAAGCCAAAAATTAAAAGAATTCAAACATAGATATAATTCGATTTCTCAAAATAAAATTGTTTGGGACTTATGATTGTTTTTCTAGGGAAACAAACCGTAAAACAAAAGAGAAAATTTCAAAAAATGGTTCGGTTTTTAGAATTTTTAAGAGATCAAACAATTACAAGTCTCAAACACTTTGATTTCGAAAACTCATCTATTCCTGGTGCATCAGTTTCAATCTATGCCTCTTTATTCTCTTTTTTCTTTTGCAAAATCAAAATCCCCAAGTCCCAAAATTTTATTCAAAAGCACTTTGATTGCAAAAAATCATCCATGTGAAAGTGAAATCAATACCTCAACTCTAAAAATTTATTCCCAAAACACTCAATTTAAGTAAAAAAAACTTTAGACACCTAAAGCAATATATATATATAGTTTAAACATTTATTTTGTAATTTAACTAATAAAAACAACATTGATAATATAAGATTTAAGTCTATAAAAAATTCAATAATAATAATAATATATAAAAAAAGATCGAACCATTATTAAAAAAATCAATTGAGCCCTTGTATAATGCTTTGGATGAAATCATTTAGTGGGTTAGGCTTCTTCTTGTTCTTTTGTTAATTGTTATTTTCTAAATGATTAATTGGGTTATGCTATCTTTGGACCACTTCTTAATCTTCCAAACATCAACATTTGGTGAAACATCTATCTTCCGCTTTCCGACAGTATTTATTTATAATGAATTTTTTTTGCTAAGCCGGTTAGTTTTTATTATTATAAATAAAACCTTTAAAGAGATACAAAATTAAAGGATACACATCGTAAGGATAGGCATCCTCAAAATATGAAGGAACCAAAATCAATAATCGTCTAATACAACACAACGTCAACCTCGATCATACCTAAAATATTGTTCGTACAAACCAAAAACAAAAACAAAAGCAAACGCAACCTCGACTCACCCCTAATCAGTAATAGAACTCGACTCACCCCAAACAACGTGATCTAAAACTTAAAATTTATTTACTCGATCGAATAAGGAGATCTTTAATTGATTATGCCTCAAAAAGAGTAAATTGATAGGATTTTTAAATATAAAAGGTTAAATTTATTGGATTATTTCGAATTAAGACTAAATTGATAGAATATATAAGTTTTGGTATCAACTTGAGAGATAGTGCCTAGTTCAAGTACCAACTTGGGAGCAAAAACTCTTCATGTACCAACTTGGGAAAAGATGACTAATTCAAGTACTAGTTTGGGAGCAGTTTTTTTAGGTAACAACTAGGGAGAATATATATAGTTCAAGTGCCGAATATATATTTAAGCCTTTAATTTAATCAGATTTTTGAGCTATTTATATTTAAAAACCCTATCAACTTACTTTTTAATCTTCTCTTAGATTATGTGATTTTCTCTTATAAATGTTATATCACTTTCCTGGTATAAAAATATTTAACAATAACTAAATTTTGTTTTATGATAGAATACAATTACCTTAGTGTTCATGTTATTTTTATATTTTATTATATTTGAATTGTTTTGAACTAAGACCGCACTAATAAAATGTATAAATTTTATTGACTAAATATGTTAAATATTTGAATCGTTTCAAATAAGGAATTTTAAGCGGAATATTCTAACTAAGAAGGGTTGCACAGCTTTAAATAATTATATTCTCTTTTAATACTTGGACCCTGCCAAACCATGATAATGTTTGTGAATATAAATAATGAAGTGCATCCGTGGATTGGTTGTTTTCTTCTCTCAAGACAAATTACCTCATTTTTTTACTTGTTTATAAAATCCGTGCATGTTTTGTGTGGGGTGAAATTCACATTCTTTTTAATCTTAATTTACAAATATTTACTACCTCATATTTGGGTTTGGGTTTGAGTTTTTTTTTTTAAATATTATTATGTGCTTCGTTAAGACCTTTTTAAATTTAGATAGAAAAAAATACACATGAAAATATATACAAAGGATCATAGATCACACATAAATAAAAACCACACTAAGGTGCAACACGATGAAACTCACAAACACGTCCCACCACCCTTTGGAAACTAAAGGAAACCAAGAGGTTGTTGAGGTGTGATCAAAACTCGACTTGATTCGAAAATTTTGAAATTTTCGATTTGATTCGAGGCGAGAAAATTCGATTCGACTCGAAAAATTTTCAAATAAAGTTTGAGTTGTAAAATAGAAATTCGAATAACTCGAAATTTTTAATAATTGCTGGATTAATTTTTAAGTTCGAGTCGAGTTCCTCAATTTTTATGATTAGAGAAAGTTGTTTAAATTAGAATCAAACGGTACTATAACATGATAAATACTTAGAATTAAATTTGTATAGAAATTCAAAAACTCGACTCGAATTTTATAAACTCGAATCGAATTAAAAAAATTTAAATAAAATTTGAGTTGTAAAATATGACGCGACAACTCGAATAACTCAAAAAATTTTGATTCGACTCGACTCGATCGAACGCTCGCTCTAAAGGTGGGTGACACCAATGTCACCTAGACTGTTCATTGAGCCCAATTTGCAGCATCGATGGTGGCGGGTTATCAAACAACAGCACTTCCTCGGGCCGGTATTTGGGTTTGAGTTTAAATTCATTTCAACTTAAGTTTTATTTAAATTTATTTTGATTTAAGTCTAAATATATTTCAATTATCAATTATATCTTATTTTTAAGAATATCATTTTTTTAATATTCTAAAGATATTTATAAGTTAGTATCTATTTATAGATATTTTTAACTCTTTGACAATGCGTATACACAATGTAGACAATGCGATTTGAACCCGTGTATCTTGGGATGCATATCATATCTTAAATTTTTTTTGAAGTGCATATGATCAGGAATGGAACAAGGAAGTGCAGTCGCACTCTTAAAAATTTCATATTCTTATATTTTTCATTGATGATCTAAATTTACACCCTAACAAAAAAATTTGTTTCAATCCCTGCATACGATTTTTTAACAATATACAAAATCATAAATTATTACATTGATAATTGAAATATGTTTTGAAAATAATTTTTATTGGAAAAAATAAGTTTATAACTTCTAAAGAATAGAGGCCGTTTCATTTCATTTTCTCAAAAAAAAAAAGAAAGCATCAAAGAAAAAACGTTTGGTTATAAAATTAGAAAATAATTTATAGAAAATGAATGAATATTTAAAAAAAATATATTCACTATTTTCATCGAAAATGTTTTAGAAAAGTGGAAAAGACAAAATCATGTTTTAAAATTTCAACTTTATTAACCCGAGCTCAAATAGAGGTGGCAAACGGGTCGTTCGGTTCATGTCATTTTAGATCCAACTATATTCAGTTTAAGTTCGATTCGGTTTTAGTTCGTGTTTACGGTGATTTCGGTTTAAGTATCGGGTCGGGGCGGTTGATTTTTAGTTCGGTTCGCCTAATATCGTGTCAGTTATTTTTGGTTCGGTTGATTTAGGTTCCAGTCAATGTTGGGTTAATAGGAGATTGATTGGTTTCGGTCGGGTTTTTAGGCCGAGTTAGGTTTTTACGCCCTATATATGACTTTATAAGCTTGTATATTTAACTTTTTGGTGAGTCGTACGACAGTTCACATCTCATCTTTATTTATTTATTTTAATATCTTTTCTTTATTTCGGGTTGTCTTTAGTTCGGGTTCATTCGATTCGATTAAAAATCGGTTCAAGTTTATTTTCAGTTCAACTAAATTTAGGTCAATTTCGGTTCGATTTATTTCAAGTTTAGAATCAGATTCGGGTCATTGTGTTCGGATAAATTGATTCGGGTCTCAAGTCAAGTTTGTCAGGTCATATTCAAATCCACCTAAGGATTATTTTTAAAATTTTAATTTATTTAATCATATTTTATTTTTAAAATATAATTATTAGACAATATTCCAAGTAATCTTCCAAGTTTTGGGGAGACCCGAGTAAGGATAAGAACTAGTAAATAATTAATTCTTTTAAAACTAGTAATAACATTCAAATATCAAATGCAAGCATAACATAATAACTTAACATCATATTCAATCAATTTATTTCAATCTAATCAAATTAATTAATCATTATATTTTCTCTGAAATATCTTTCGCATCTGACCAAATATAAAAACTTAACATTGCTTTTGAAAAGATTTTTCATGAACAATGCATAACCCTAAAATTGTGAGCATCACCGAAGTAAAAAGCATAGTGCATTCTCATATGAAATCTCGAGTTGGGGATTTATAAAAAATAATAATTAATTAATATAAAAATGAATATTATATATTCATTTCGTTAAAGGAATCTGTGATAAATGGAAAGAACCAAACCACATTTCACAAATCCCTAGTTTTGTGTCGGAGATGTCTTAAAGGAAGATGCTTTTCCAACCAAATCCAGCATTTAAGCAACTTCAATTGTTTGGTTACTTACAATTTTGTTTTGGCTTATCTTACAAATAAGTGCGCCTAAAGTATATGAACCTTTTTATTTAAGTATTTAAAATATTTTTTTATCAAAATAAGTATTTAAATTATATTTTTTGGTTAATTTAAGTATTTTTTTTATTTAAAAGATGAAAGAAAGAACAACTAATAAGACACACAAGAACTAGTCATGTCTTTTGCTAGGAGATCCGATAATAAAGGCGGTGCATCGTTGAGAATCTGTAGGGCGAAAGAGGAGGTATCGGCATGTTTTGCAAGGAAGTCTGCTGGTATGTTCCCTGAGCGTTTGATCCATTTGATTTCTACATCCCAACCATTACGAATGATACGAACTATAGCTCGGACTATCGGATTATTGCTGTCATTCGCTCCGCTGTCTTTAATTTCTTTGACAGCCTCCAAGCAATCAGATTGTACTTCTACAAGAGTGAAGCCATTAGCCCAGGCTATCTGCAAACCAATGCAGATAGCCCATAACTCGGCATCGTGCGTCGAAACAAATCCCATGTAGCGCGAGAAACCTGTAATCCAACTTCCTTCATCATCGCGGATGAGACCACCAACGGATCCCATGCTGCTTCTTGAATTAACCGCGGCGTCAACATTTAGGCAGACCCAGCCCCTAGGAGGACGGTGCCAGGGGAGCATACAATCAACCTGTGGATAACGCGTTGCTTGCCTTGTTGAAGACTCGTTATAATACCGAGCCCAAGTTACGCTTCTCTGATGGATCGATGAGGGATGCTGAATGCTAGCATTGAATACATGTTCATTTCTAGTTTTCCATACCTGCCACAAAGTAGATGCAAAGAGCAAGTTCCAAGGTGTGCCGTTGTCATCGCAGGAAACCATGCTTGATATGTTCTGCTGCAGCCACTCACAAACATCCATTGAGGTGAAGAAACTATCATGATTCCCTGGGAAAAAGAGCAACCATACAGCTCTGGAGAAATGGCAGTCGCGGAGGGCGTGGGCGAGGGTTTCAGGAGCTTGCTGGCAATGAGGGCACAGAGGAGAATGCCCAATGGAGCGCCGGTATCTCTCATTGTTGGTCATCAGACGGCCTTTAAACACTAGCCATAAAAAAGGCGGATGCGCTGGGGAACCTGTAAACGCCAAATTGCGCGCCAAACTGGATTTACGGCATCCCATAAACCTGTTTCCAGCCGTGTATACGCTGAGGAGATCTCGAAATTATGCTTGTTGGAGGGTCGCCATATCAGCACATCCTGCGAGTCAAGAGGGTTGGGGACTTTCGTGCTCATGACATGAGGTATAACATCCGGTGCAAAGAAGGAGGATAATAGCGAGGGATCCCAGTCACCATCCTCGCCCAGCAAATCAGCAAAGGTTGGAACCCGTGATGCATCCAAGAGATGATCACGTAAAATGCCTAGACGCGACAGCCAACAATCCTCCATAATGTCGACGGAGTTGCCGTTTCCTAACGACCAAGCAAGATTTGAGCGGAGAGTCGGCCATGCGGATGCGATTGCCCTCCAAAGAGAAGAACAATTCGCCCGAGATATCGACAAAGGACAATGGCCCATCATCCTGTATTTTTCTCGCAAGAAAGTAACCCATAAAGAGCTTGTCTTAGTAACGAGCAAGTAGCCAAGCTTCAATACGAATGCCATATTGAAATTATGCAAGCATCGGAAACCTAAGCCTCCACATTCCATAGGCTGACAAATAGCCTCCCAATTGACTAGGGAGGATTTCGCGGCAGTGGAAGTCGAGCCCCATATAAATTGACGGATTTGTTTTTCGATCGAGTGGCAAACCTTCTTAGGGAGCATAGTGGACTGCATGAAATAGATAGGAATTGCACTTAGTACCGATTTCGTATAAGTAATGCGACCGGCCATAGATAGGGTACGAGACTTCCAACCACTCAGCTTTTCTTTCACCTTGGCGAGTAAGAAATCAAAATCCGCACATTTGAGACGTTGGTGCTGAACCGGCACACCTAAGTATTTCCCCAAGGACTCAACCCGTTGGAAACCAAGAAAAGCACTGATTGCTTGCTGCAAATCCAGCTTGGTATTGGGAGAAAAATAAATATGAGTTTTTGGCTTGCTCACACGATGTCCTGAATGAGTTCCAAAATACATGAGGATTTCGTTTATGAGGTTGGCTTGCTGAATATCCGCACGAGCATAAAGGATAAGGTTGTCAGCAAAGAAGAGATGCGACAAGGGTGAACCATTCCGGATAAAACGAAAAGGATGCCAATGACCCTGTTGCACCGAACCAGAAATTAGGTGACCAAGTCTTTCCATCGCTAGAACAAAAAGGTAAGGAGACAAGGGATCGCCTTGCCGGATACCGCGCGACGGGTTGAAGGCCCTAGAGAGCTTGCTGTTCCATTGGATTTGGATGCTAGATGATGAGACACAGTCCATAATAATCCTACGCAATTCAGTCGAGAAACCCGCAGCCACCATAGAGTCATCAATAAAATCCCATTGCAATCTATCGAAAGCTTTTTCCAAATCCACTTTGATCGCCATCCAGCCGAGATTTGATTTTGAAGCTCGCATCGAGTGGATAGCTTCTTGGTTGATAATGATATTATCGACTATTGACCGGCCAGCAATGAAACTAGACTGGTTCGGGCCTATAAGCAGCGGAAATAAAGGCTTAAGACGGCAAGCAATCACCTTAGTAACCAGCTTATACAGAACCGTACACAAGCTGATTGGTCGGAAACAGTAAACACTTCAGGTTTGTCCTTTTTAGGGATCAACACAAGGACAGTGCGGTTGAGAGAGGGTTCAATACTTCCTCCTCAGAAAATAGACTGAATCATACCGCATATGGAGGGACCAACAGTGGGCCATTACCGCTGAAAAAATTCAGCGTGGAGGCCGTCCCAACCTGGAGACTTAAGAGGAGCCATAGCTCGAAGGGCAGCATGGATTTCTTCACTTGAAGGTACCTCATGTAGGCGCTGCATAATATCAGGATGCATCGTTGGATATGTCACTGTGCTAGTGAAAGGATCAGACGGGCTTGCATCTCGCGAGAATAAGTGTTCATAAAAGCGAGTGGCCTCCTCTTGAAGGATAGCATCATCATCACACCACGTTCCATCTTGTAACTTCAAGGAAGTAATTTTAAATTTCTGCTTTCGAATAGTTGCCCGTCGATGGAAATATCTAGTGTTACGGTCGCCCTCAACAATCCACTCCGATCTAGATTTTTGACGCCACAACAGTTCTTCTTGGTCGAGTAGGTGCTCAAGATCAATAAGGAGCTCTTCTTCAAGATTACGTAAAAACCGCGAGGGACGGGAGGCCAAAGAGATTTGAATACCTCGAAGCCGCGCCATAAGCAGTTTTTTCTTTGTGCCGATATAGCCAAATGTTGTCTTGTTCCACACATCCGCTGCCTTAGCGAAGTTAGAGAGGGTTTCGGACAAAGATGATGAGGCCTTCCAATTATCCCCTACCATGCGTTCAAAATCCTCATGCGATTGCCAGCCCGTAAAGTAGCGGAAGGGGCCAGGAGTGGAGTGACGTACAGTGTGCCCTACACTTAGGAGGATAGGGCGGTGATCCGAACGGAGACGTAGAAGATGTTCAACACTAGCTTCATGGAAAGTTTCATCCCAGTAGCTATTGCAAATGAATCTGTCAAGCCTCACGTGTGTGTTTCCCTTTGTCCACGTAAACTCAGGGCCAGAATAACCCATGTCCCGAAGGCCAAGATCAAAGACGAAAGCTTGGAAGTCTTTGCTTGGGCGAGAAGTAGCAGCACCACCTTTTCTCTCCAAAGTAGCAAGAGTTGCGTTAAAGTCACCAAACAAAACCCAAGGCGAATGAATGGAAGTGGCAAGACGCCGTAGGTGCGGCCAAAGAATTTTCCGTTGCGAAGAGCGGGGGCTAGCATAGACTGCAGTGGCAAGAATAGAGTGGCCATCACCTTTCGCCGTTACCCTGCAGTGTATGAATTGAAAGTGATTCAAAAGGATTTCAACATTAACAGTATCATACCAAGCTAACCAAATACCACCGGCAAAGCCAACAGCTTCCACACGATGAGAATTCGGAAAACCCAAAGAAGAGATGACGGAGTCCGCTTTGCGTCCACTAATGCGAGGTTCCATAAAGATAACCATGTCCGGTTTATTGTCCCGAAGGAGTTGTTTGGCAGCGGTTAAGAAATGCCTATGTCCGCAGCCTTGTACGTTCCAGCTAAAGATCTTTATATCCATAAAAAACGTGGCAAGGGAGGGGGCATCATTCTAACATGGCAATTGCCCTGTCGCCGCCATGGTCGTGGCTATTATCATCGGTAGTGGCTATATTAGCATCTCCAAGAGGCGTTACATTATGGGGGCTGTCAAGGACCATGCTAGCACATTTAGCAGTGGCCTCCGGTGGATGTCCAATGGGAGGTTGCATCGTTTGGTTTGTAGCTATATCTGGGGCGAGTGGTGCACATGGCACATTAGGGTCTTGGTTTTCTCCCAGGACCACCGATGAGTGTTTGGTGACGTCGAGGGGGGACGTTGAGGGAACTGTAGTAGCAGTCTGGGTTGGTGCTGTGCGGGTTGGGGTCCAACCAAGGATTGGAAAATCTGCAAGGGTCAGGGGTAGGGGTGAGCAAAACTCGACTCGACTCGAAAAAATCGATATTTTTTTTCAATTTCGAGTTATTCGAGTCGAGTTATTCGAGTTGTTCGAGTTATTCGAGTCAACTCGATTAACTCGAAAAAATTTCGATTTCGAGTCGGTTTGGAATTTGCCCAACTCGAAAAATTGAAAAATCGAAAAACCGAATTTTACAGTTTTACAATTTAGTCACTGATTTCATTTTTCTTCAATTCCTCCTTCATTTTATGTCTATTTTTGACCAAATTTGAACCACATATTCCTAAACCAGCGTAGAATACATATTTATCTTCAATTTATATTTTTAAAATAAATTTCATATTTTTTCAATTCAGCCCCTTAACTTTGTATGATTTCCTCATTTCTTCAATATCTCCTTAGTTTTAAGTCAATTTTGACCAAAATTGAACCACATGCTCCTAAACCAATGTAGAAACTAGAATACCTATTTAGCTTCAATTCATATTTTTAAATTAAATTTTCTACTTTTGTAATTTAGCCCCTCAACTTTGAATGTTTCTCATTTCTTTAATTTCTCTTTCGTTTTAAGTCTATTTTTTACCAAAATTAAACCACATGATTCACTAACACTATATAATATCTATATAACTTCAATTCATATTTTTAACAAATTTATTCTTTTTTTAATTTAGCCCTTTAACTTTATATTTTATTCAATTTGATCATTCAACCGATTTTTTTGTAATTTTTTTCTTTACATCAATTCATTGACTCATTTATACCCCCATCAGTACTTTATCCTTAAAAGTTCCTTATTTAAAAATAATATTATAAATATATTTTAGAAGTTTAGATGATATTTTTTTATTAAATAACATTACAAATCTTACTTATGCATGTGAAAAATAATATGAAGATATATATATATATATATATGCATATCTTATATGAATAGAGAAAGTCGTTTAAATTAAAATCAAATCGTACTATAACATGGTAAATAATTATAATTAAATTTGTATAGAAACTCGAAAACTCGACAATATAATTCGGAACTCGAAAAAAGTTTGTTGCAATTCTCTTTTTTGAACTACTCTTATGTTTTTGTTTTGATTGGTTTGTATCTTTTGACATGTGATGTTGGATTTTCTAAACTCTACTGTGTTATTTGCTTTAGTTATTAATATATTTTAGGGTACTCTTTTCCTCCTTCCGCTATCTTTGGTCTCGTCTTGGCGTTACCTAGATAAGAAGGAGGTTTTTAACGAGGCCCGTAGTTTATAATGGAAGGTTGAGTTTTCTTTTTGTTGGTTTGATTGTTACAATTGAAATTTGGACAGATTTACCTTGTTTGATGAAAAATGTGTTCTTATTTTTGTGCTTTTAGAATCATTGTATTGTTTAGTCATAAGTCAATTTATATGTATGTAGATATAATTCAAAATCTTTTTTTACACATGTGAAAAATAATATGAAGATATATATATGTAGATATAAATAGAAAAATGTTTAAATTAAAACCAAACTCGAAAAATCGAATCGACTCGAACTCGACTCGAACTCGCTAAAATCGACTCGAATCGAAAAAATTTCAATTTAAGTTCAAGTTGTAAAATATGACGATTGAACTCGAATAACTTGAATTTTTTTGACTCGACTCGACTCGCTCGAACGCTCACCCCTAGTCAGGGGCTTACGGACATGGACTGCTTTGCTCGTTTTATTGGAGCTCAAACCTTTTCCTTTTGATTTATACTTGTGTCGCAAGTTCTGGTTGTTTGACTCATTCACCGACTGTGCACCAAACTGCAAGGGACCAGGGCTTGCCGGCTCGTCCGTTTTCTCACTCTCAACATCATATATCGGGTTGAATCGCGAAGCAGTGAAAACACCACTTGCTGGGCGGGCAGGGGCATCGGTGGTTTTTTTTTGTGGTCGTCGTTGGCGCTTTTCAACAAGCATCCAGGGTCCAAAAGATGGGTTGGGGACAGCTGTAGGATCGGGATTAGGGGCATTGTCTTCCTTTGTCGGGGAAGCCGTGCTGGTGGAGGCTTTAGAGCGATCAACTGGTTCGCTGTGCTGGGCTGGAGTAGTGTCGGTAGGGTTTTTTGTAGCGTCCGAGCAGTTTTCTTGTGAGTGGCCATATCTACCACAGCCAAAACAAACAATCGGGAGAGATTCATATTCCACAATTTGCACATTACCATTAATAACAATCTTAGAGATGAGCAGCTTTCGGAGATCAATTTTGACGGCCATACGCGCGAATCTCCCTCTTTGACCACTCTCCGTTTGATAATCAATTCGGATCACAAAACCAATACATTCCCCGATGGCAGTGATAAGGCTGCGTTTGTATAGGGTAGCCGGAAGGCCCGGAAGACGAATCCACGACCAAATGTTGGTAGGAAACGGCTGGGATGTTTGGAAATCTGCAGACCAAGGCTCGACGGTGAGGTAATGTCCGAAAATGGTCCACGGACCTTCAGTGAGAACATGGAGGAGATCCGAGTTTGATTTGAATGATGCCAAGAAATAATTGTTTTCAATGTCCATGAGTCGGAAGGCTTGCTTCGGCTTCCAGAGATCGTAAAGTTTGTTTCGGAGAGTCGTATAGCCAATACGCCTGCCTAAGAGCTTGACCACCACAGTGAGATCGAAGCACTTCTCCGACAGTTCCTGAACCCTGTCAGAAAAGTCAATGCATATAAGGCCATCTTCAACCGAACGGATGACATCACCCTCAATAAGTTCGATGTCGTCATCATCGAAACAGTCATCATCTTCACGTGGATCTAACGGATTGCCATGCATTAAGGAGTCTTTGTACGACGGAGGTTTAGGGGCAGTAGCGGGGGAGGGGTTATTATTGGGGTTCAAGCCATCAGGCCGGTCACCAGGACTGCCTTCGTCGGGCGGTTCTTCCTCAAGGCGGCGGTGCTTTCTAGGTTTGGGGGGAGCGGCGGTAGACATAGGGTTTTATCCCTATTGATGATGTGGACTAGCAGAGACGACAAAACGAAAAGTAGTTTTGGTTAATTTAAGTATTTAAAGTGTATTTTTGGTCAAATAGATATTTAAAGTAATTTTTGGTCAAAATAGATACTTAAACTATATATTTTTCGTACAGGTTCCTAAAAGTTGTCATGTGACATTGATTAGAAAATACATTGGATACCTATTTTAAAATAAAGGCTTAACCGTCAAATAGGTGTCCAAACTATGTCATTTTTTCTAGTTAGGTGCCCAAACTATTTTTTAGGCCAAATTGGGATCTAAAATTTCATTATGTGGCCCATTTAAGGTTCACCGTTAATTTTCACCGTTAAATTCCACGTGTCACCTCAAGAAAAATTCAAAATTATATTAAAAATAAATAAAATTAATTAATTTTCAAAAAATCTCTAAATTTTTTAGATTTTACAAAACAACCCTCAAATTCTAAAATCCTTAAACCCCCAATATCTAAATCCCGATTTGGGTCGATTCCACCGCCGATTGCCACGCCGCTGCCCACCATATCGGTCGCCGGACCACCACGACTATTTTTCTCACCACCCCGTCGCCGGAAATCGACCGACGCCGTACGGATTGACGAAATTGCCGAATGATTCTTTCGAACGGTTCGCGACGATCGGCGGCAGGAGGGGCGACGAACAACGTGCGGGTTGATCGGCGAGGGGATGACGCTTCATTCCATCACCGGCAACGCGGCAGCCAACGGCTAGAGTGGTCGAATTTGGGGGTTTAAGGATTTAGGGTGTAACACCCGTGTTTTGGGGTTAGGAGTTATCCGGGTTTATAATTCGAGTCAATAAAATTAAATTAAAATAAATTCAACCTAAAATGTGGTGTAATTGAACTTTAATAAAAAGGGAAGGGCTTATGTTGTAATTTGCCCAAAAGCTTTTAAAAAAAAAGATGACAACTTTTTAATTGTCATCTTCTCCCCTTTTCCCACTAATTCCAACGTGAAACCCCTTTCCCCATCTTCAAAACTCTCCTAACTTTCAAGCTACTATTCCCTTTGATTTCATCAATTCAAGGGGCTTTTGAAAGGTAATCACATATTTGAACTCTCCTTTCCATTTCCTATTCATACATTGTCTTAGATTTTAAAAATATGAACTTTTGAAAATTAGGGTTTATATCAAGTTCGGATTTTTAAGGGGGTTTTTCATTTGGTTTTGATAATTTCAGTTGGGGTTTTGCTTAATCATGTTAAAATGCACATTATATGTTAATTTGGGTGGATTTTGATGGATTCCCGAAATTGGGTAAAAATGGGTTTTTTGGAGGGTTTTGGGTGAGTTTTGGGGGTTGTTTTAGGTGGAAATTGATAGCCCAATGGTAGTACTATGGTTAGGGTTGATTTGGGAATATTTGTGGGTGCTATGGATGTTGGAAGGATGGTTTTTGGACATGGTTTAGGGGCTGTCCGAAATTGCTAAAAATGGGGTTTGATAATGGCTTGCAACATTGTGAATTGTATTTGAATTGTGTTCCGGGTTGGTCTTTTGATGTTGGGCTGATTTGGAATTGTTTGAAATGTGTTTGAGGTTGTTTGGAAGCGGGAATTTGTGTTGGAAAAACTTCGGGAAGAAATCCGGAAATTTGAGGGAGGTTGCTAGCTTGGCTTGGAGCTTGGATGTTTAAGTGAGTGGTTAAATATTTTCAAAATGGTTTTGAGTATTTGGTTCAAGCATGTGAACCTAGGATGGGCTTGGTAAACCCACCTAGAGTTGGGATTAGAGTGGTAGCCTAATCCCAAGCTTTGATTAGAGACCTTGGTTGCACTTTTTAATGATTGTATATGTCTCGTATTAAATTGTGATGGTGTTGATTATGTATATGTTGTATACATGTATGTTGGGGCTTGTTTGATGTATTGTTATATGCATGTCGATGATAGATATGATATAGTCATGCACATGTGTAAAATGTAACGTGATATGGTTGTTAATGATGTACATGTGGTGTTGACATGTGGAATGATATTATGAGGTGGTTTCATGATCCGAGGATCATGGTGAGTACATGCTAGGCATGGAATTGTGGTTTGTGCATGGCGGTAAGTCATGGTGAGTACGTGCTAAGCACGGAAGTGTTATGAATTGATATTATGAATGATTAATGAAATGTGTAGTATTGGCACTAGTATGCTTGGGTACAAATGATCGATCATTAGGATGTTTAGTGTGTACACATGAGTCAAAAGTCGCGCGTGGCCTTGGTGGCGTTGAGTCACTAAGGAGGAGTACGGGTTCGCCCGGAAATTTTATTTATATTAGTCGGTGATGAGTGGAATCCCATCGACGGGGCGTGAGGATGAGTGGAATCCCCTCCGCGTGAAATGAGGCGTGAGGATGAGTGGAATCCCCTCCGCGCGAACGGTGATGAGTGGAATCCCACCGTCAGGTAATGGTTGAGTTGTTGGATGTGAGTTCCAACGGTTATTCGCGTATTCGAGTCATAGCTAGGTGCCAATACAGATTGTAGTTTATATTGCCAATTTGTGGTTAATTTGTGAGCCAATGTGTTTTGGGAGGTGTTGCTAACATGGATTAATATATGTGATTTCATATGTTGTGAATTTAAACATGTTGAGCATGACATGATATTGAATATATGTTCATGCATCATCTATATTTATGGCTCGCGTGGATCGGAGGTAAAATCATGCATTTTATCTTGGTTGTAGCTCGTGCTTGGACCCTGCATTGTCGAGGTTTGTTTTTAAAGAGCTTACCCTCACTAAGCTTTTATGCTTACGCTCTCTTTTGTTCGACAATGCAGATCAATGGTTTGTGGGTGGCAAGGGCAAGGAAAGGACTCCGAGTGTTGCTTACGGTTAGCTCAAGTATGATAGTTAAATTTAAAGATTGTAATAGTAAAGCAATGGGATAGGGTCGTATTATGATGCTTTTGGAATGTATTGTTGTTATTGTTAGGAGCATGTATAGACTCCCTTATATCTTGCTTTTGCCTTGTTGTGTTGCCATGATGAATGTTAACTCATGCCTAAGTTGCCCTTTTGAATGTTGGTCTTATGCCTTAAGAGTTGATGTATGTGTTGAATTATGATTGTATGAATGCATGATGTGGGTTGTTGCCATAGTGATAGACATGTATGATTAATGTTGAAGCATGCTAAAATGGTTGTTATACCTTAAGATGTCTTGTCTTGAAGTTGCTTGGTGGTTTGTTGGTGTTTTGGGGCATTCTTGTGCCTCAAAACAGCCCAGAAAAGTCTGCAGACAGGGGGTGTTTCGGAACGGGTCCCCGTGTTCTGAAACGGCTCCTGTGTATATGGCCTGCCGTTTCGAAACGGATGAGGGTCGTTCCGGAACGTTTTCGCCACTGGAATTTTGAGAAATTGGCGAGATGAAGCCGTTCCGAAACGGGCCTCTGAGGTTCCGAAACGGTCAAATCTCGTTGACTACGAGATATTGACCGTCAAGAGCGTTCCGATACGGGTCTCCCCTGTTTCGGAACGGTCACCTTGTGGTTGACCCAGGCCCGTTGACTAGGTCAAGGCGTTTCGGAACACCCTATAGGTGTTTCGAAACGGCCTGCTGTAATGAAGTAAAATGGACTGTTTACCCCTTTTTGTTGGTCGGTGAATGTTTCGTTGCTTGTATCTTCCGCTGTTGTGTTCCACATAGGAATTAAATATGCATCTAGATAAGACTAAAGTTAAAAGAAATTTTCTGGGTCGTTAACCGAGGGGAAACCTTAACGGGTTTCGCTTCGGTTTTCCCCGTGTGGCCCACTTGGACCGGTCATCCGACCAGACCGGGACGAGGGGGTTACATAGGGAATGTTTTGAGAATATTTGAAAATTTCAAAATATGTTTTTGTTTTTATTTTATTTATTTTTAGTATAATCTTTGGAATTTTCAGAATATGACACGTGTCCTTTATCGGAAAAAATTAACGGCGAACCTTAAATGAGTCACGAAATGAAACTTTAGGTCCCAATTTGGATACCTAATTTAACCAAAAAGTATACTTCATGCACTTATTTTGACAAAAAAAATACTTTAGGTACCTAAATGAAAAAATTAATATACTTTAGGTACTTATTTGTGATATAAGCCTTTTGTTTTTCTAAAATAATAATAAGGGTAAAACAACATAAATAGTCCTAAAACAGTTGCAGTTGAGACGATGCTCTAGTGCATTCTTGAAGGAAGCTTACTGATGCAATGCAAGAAATGGAGGGTTGTCTCGGATGGAAAACAAGATGGAACCTTCGTTCATGGCTCACCTGCTTCCTTTACAATTTTAAATTCTTATTGTTTTAGATGTGTTTAAGGTGATTTTTAACCAAAATAATAAAAATAATAGTTTGTTAATAAAATAGTAATTTATTATTTAAAGTAATAAAATATGGTTTTTTATAGAGATTTATTTTTAAATTTTCGCCCAGGCCCCTAAAAATATCTGAGACGGTTTTGGTCTCACCAAATTATATTTTTTACAAAGTAGTCACTAATGTTACATTTTTTTCTATTTTGGTCACTCGCTGTTAAAAAACTCACGAAAAAATAAAAAAGTGAGAATAGTTTAGGGTCCAAAATTGGAAAGAAGCAATGAAAAAAGTAACATTAGTGATAAAAAAAACGTAATGTTAGTGATGATTTGTACAAAATAATAGTTTGGTGACCAATCCAGGGAAGCATGAATAATTTAGTGACTGGTAGTGATATTTACTCTAAATCTTTAATGACACAACACTAACTTGTTATTTTTTTTAAAAAATCGAGTGATTGTTTTGTAACTTTTATAGTAGGTGACTTAACCAAAAAGTCCTAAAATAAGTGGACTATTTTTTTTTAATAATCTAAAGGTGATTACAATGTAGTATATGTTTATACATATTCTTAACCCTTTGACAACGAGCATACACATTGTAGACAAAACGATTTGAACTCGTACCTCCTAGGATGAACATCATCTGCTTTTTCGCTAAATCACTTGTTGGGTTCAAAATCGGTGGACTATTTATGTAGCCCCACTACTACTACTAATAACAACAACAACAACAATAATAATAATAATAATAATAATAATAATCAAAAATTAATTAAAAATTGAACAATTTCTTTTGAATAATTTATTTTTAAATGTTTCAGCCATTTGCAATTTGCATACATTGCTCTCATCTCATCCTAATCACTTTGTTCATGGATCTTGTCTATTTGTCTCCCCAACCAATTGCATAAAAACATTATAAAATTCATCGTAAATAATAATTAAATAAAATATAGCAAATTGCACAGAATCTTTTCTTATAATATTACATTAAAGAAAAGAAATCACATGCAAACATATCACAAAACAAGGAGTGTATTTAAAAAACAAAAAGAAAGAGAAAACCCATGACAACTAATTAAAAACATTAATAATAATTCCATGTTCTTAATTACTACACAAGCCATGCATTGACGGAAGAAATTAAAACAAAGTTTTATAGACATTTCGATTTCTTGTCTCTCAAGTCTTAATAACCTCTTCTTCTTTTTTCATGCTGATGATGAACACATTCAAACTCCCTGCTCGATCCCTCTCGAACCGGTTTGCTGTTCTGTTTTTTTTAGTGACACTTGATTCTCAACAGACTTTGTTGTGTAGTAAAACTACCATCAGCTTCTGTTCTTGCACTTCTCCACTGCTCTTGGTGCTGAAATTCCAATGAAAAATTAATCAATCTAGTGATGTTCATGGGTCGGATCGCATTCAAACTGAGTCCAGACTGATTAAAAGATGAATCGATCTTTAAACAGATTTAGATTAAGGAACTAACCAAGTCCGATCGCCTCAGATCCTTTCATGATTCGTAAACGTTTGCATGAATTAACAAACATCCTGTAATAATAGCAGAAAACGAGTTAAATTAGATCCCGAAATTAATTAGAAAAAAGCCTAACCAATTTATGTGCCTCGTTGGGAATTCACTTACTCCCATGGGACATCACCAACAAGCATCCAATCTCCATCTTTATCTTCATAAGTAGGAACATATTCGGAACCATTCAAGAGATCTATCAATTTGCTTTCGTTCATGAAATCTTTCATTCCCTGTGAGCCTCCGCAGTTACCAATTGTGAAGGAGCTGAACATTTTGCCCAAGGCATCCCACAGTTCTTGGTAACTTTTGTATGATTTCAAGTCTACCTTGCGCAGGTATGGTGCACCATCCATGCTGACCTTAACGAACGCCGCCGGTGATGCGGTGTTGGTGGTGGTCGTGCTGCTGCCGGCTTTCTCGCCCTCGCCGGAGTTGTTCTTCTGAACCGTCATGACGTTTTTCCGGAAGGACCGGACCGGTGGCCATCCGACCACTTGTGCCCTGAAATCAGATATTCAAAAAATTTACCATAAGATCATTTAGCAAGAAAGTAACATAAAAATATTCATCAAGTATTGAAAATGTGAATCTGGTAGGGCTTCATAATTGACATTTACCAAAAGTTTGGTAACTTAGCTGTAGACTATGTTTGCACTTACGTGTTAAAGTTTTGAATTATTGTTTGGTTGCTGGGAAAAAGTAGTAAAGATTCCACATGTTTTGTTTTTTCCCTCTTTTCCACGACAAACTATTCAAGCCACCTAATATCCCACTTAAAACTGTTTCTGCCGCTTTACAAGGCCAAGAATGATTCAACCATTAACAACAGTAACAAAATGGAGTTTTAGTGACGAAACCCTTCGTCGCCAAAAATATGCATTGTTTCATTTGAAAAGCACTTATACTTGTTGTGCATGCATTAACTTTTACCGACGGAAAATATTTCGTCGCTAAAAATGCATTATTTCATATACCAAATATGCTCATGCTTGTTCATGCTCACTTAACGCCTTTTTTCCTCTAAAAATTGTAAATCAAGAAACATAAAAAGGGGGAAACATAGAAAATAAAGATTAATCTTACTTTGCAGGGGGCTTTGAAAGATCAACAGGGACAGAGCGAGGAGCAACAGTGTTTTTCTCTTTCGTCTTCTCAATTTCATCCGTCGAGGTTTTTTTTGTTGTTGAAAGATTAAGCTTCAAATCAACCATATCCGAGTAACCTCTTTTCCCGTTATTTTTGGCCGTTTCGATATCGTTTTCGATGCCTCCGGGCAACCTTAGACGTAACTCGGTCTCCTCAAAATTAATCGTGCTATACTTGTCACGCTCCGATCCCATAACGCTAGTCATTATGTTAATGATATGCCAAGAACACCCGAAACCGATCCGACTTTAGTCTTTAGCTCGTCTCTCTTTACTTGCCTTATGCTTATTTTCCTCTGTATTTTCCCCTCCTCTCTCCCTTTGTTTCTCTTGATGTGTTTTGGTGAAGGAATAATGTGAGAAATGTTAAGAAGAAGGCCAACATATGGCTTATGTCAAAAGAATATAATATATGGTTTCTGAATGTTATGTTTGTGGGATATGGACGGTTAGGATTGTGCCAAGTGGAAGATAGTGTTGATTGAACCGTCCAAGATGTTTAGGGGAAGTGATGTCACGGGTGATGTCATATTTAGAATGATGCTTATTTTGGTCTATTGTCTCATATTTTAGGAGCACTATATGAGATTTTTATTCAAATTACATCAAGCTAAAATATAATAATTTTAATACTTTTTGAATTCGAATTCTTTATGAGAATGTACTATATCTATTTAATAAAAAATAAAATATTTTTAATTAAAATTAAAATTTTCATTAGTTTTAAATATTTTAATATTATGTTGCATTATAGTATATTTCATTCTAAATATTATAAGAGAAGTACCGAAGTGGTTTTGGACATGCGACTAGGAGCGATTGCACAGAGTTAAAAAAATGAGGTAAATTAAATACTTACAAAGAAAAAATAAAAAATAATTTTTGACTAGTGATGACTGATGAAGCATATAAGAAAAAAACTTGATGGTGTACTTTATAAATTCTGAGTTATATTAAACTTATTTTTATTTAAAAAGTTAATTTGCTACGTATATAATAAATCAAAGAATATTTATTTCTTAAAATAAAAAACTTTATATTAATAAATTACACATAACACCTTAAATTTTTAAACCGTCTCATGATATATATCGAAATAAAAACTTTTCATCCTTTACAATTTTTTTTTGACAAATAATCCTTTACATACTTATCCACAATCTTTCCATTATCATGTGGAAACCAATAAAACGCACACATCATGGCGGCATGGCCCATTTGGTTCCCACTATCATGACACAAAAATGGTAGAAAGGAAACGAAAACAATAAAGCACAATCCTTTCAATCAGAAACCATTAATTAATATGCACCTCTTTTGTATAAGATCTTTGTCATTGCATTTTTCACCTTTGCTCCCTCTCCCCCACCACCAACGTGCCTTTGTTTCACCAAGGCTATATAAAAATTATAAATATATGTATATTGTCTCGTTTAGAAGAGTCGGATACATTAATTTCACATTTATGAGCGTATTTACATTGATATCTGGTAGGTCACATAACTCACCATTAAAAATAAGAATGGATCGAGGGGCTAGAGGAGGCAGTTGTCACCTTGAAAATATAAAACTTGTATATGATCTAAAAAATTAATGTATTTTCTATTGAAAATTTATTTTCACGCCCCTTAAAATTGTATAAATTCTCCCCCCTAAAATTTTTATAGGTTTACCTTCTAACATAAAGTCATGCGCCTGTCCTGATTAAAAAAAATCTCATTTACTCTTTTGGGATAATTTCCCTATTGGTCCTTCCCTTTTTGTTTGTAATTCATTTTAATACAATTTTACATAATGACAAGTTATTTTAACCCTTTCAAATTTTATTTTCTTTCAATTTGATCCCTCAGTGTGTTTATTTTTATTTTCATATTTATTTATTATTTTATTTAATTATTAAAAGACATCACTATTATTTTTTCGGTAGTTAATATATTTTATTATTATTTTAATTGTAAATATTTTATAATATATTTTCCCTTCTATTATTATAGTTATTATGATTATTTTTATTATTATCGCTTTCATTACTTTTATTCTCATATATATTATTTTCCTATTACGTACTACTATTTTATTATTTTATTTTTATTAGTATTATTTTTTACTAAATAAGTTTATTTGTAGTCATTATTATGTCTTAGTAATTTTTAACTTAATTTTTTTATGATTTTTAAATATAGTTTTAATAACTTATTCAATTTACTCTCGATTTGCATGTGATTGTATTCATTATTGGTCGGTGAACCACCAAGTTTAATTTTTTGGATCCGCACATGTTCACATCGGAAAGAAAAAGGGGGGCATGAGATGTAAAAGTGACATCGATGTATATTCTATCAAACATGTCTTTTGAGGAAAAAAGTAATCACCCTGTGACAAGTGGTATCGGAGCAACCCTTTGACTGCTTGATTTCACGTCAAGCGCCCCAAGAGTGGGGTAGGCATGATGAACAATCGTGACAATGGCTTATCATGAGGTCAGATTAAGTTCTGAAAAGGGTTTATCCAAAATACAATTCTAATCATATAAGTTTAATTAACTCACATAAAGAAAGAAAAATGCTTTTTTCTCATTATCATTGAATTAAAATGAAAATTTTAATTTATAATTACCTTTTCCACCTTTTCTTTTATTTTATTATATTTTAAATATTACTGAATATAAAGACTAAATTGAAAACATAATGAATTTTAGAATTTAAAATTTAAAGTTTAAGAAGCTTAAGAACTAATGGTGTAATTTTACCATTTTCGTGAACGTATAAATGAACATGTCAAACGTTATACGAATATGTTCGTGAACGCTAAACAAAACGAACACGATATTAAAAATTGAAACAAAAATAAACAGAACTTTATTTGTTTAAGCTCGATTCATTTACACTCCTAATTGCGCCTAAAAACTCTTTTAGGCTGAACGTGTGGGACCATGACATAATTACAAGGCTCCAAAAGAAGAGAAGAAAAGAGAGATTTAGCCGAACAAAAAGGAGGCCCGTTGCCAGCCAATAATACACTCGAAAATGTCCCCTCGTGTGGGATGTCTGGCCCACAAAGCCCATTGTCACCATCGCTTCTACTCCACACGTGTGCATCCTTAACCAACACTGGAACCACGTAACAAAAAACAACGTCAACATCTTTCCGAGACACCACACGTGTGCATCCTTAACCAAGACTGGAGCCACGTAACAAAAACAACGTCAACATCTTTCCGAGACACCACACGTGTGATCATTAATAAGGGTTCCTTACCTTCATAAAAAAAATATTTGTAAGTATGGATCAAAGAGATGAATTGTTAAGTATTTTAATTTAAAGTTAGTTGTTTGAATTCTGATATTATAAATAAAGTAAATTCGGTAGATAAATCATTCCCTACAATGAATTTTTATAATATCTATTATTGAATAGTCGATCAATAAATTTGAATTAATAATTATACCAAAAAATAATTATGATATTTAACAATTTTAGAAGAAATTATTGTACCGACAATTAGGTTTACGTGATGAGATGCTAACTATTTTTTTCTTCTAACAAAGACATACTCATGTGGTCTTGTTGGAACAATAAAATAGAATAAGTCAATATTAGAGGTGTTCAACAATATTCCTTCAACTGGTGTTAGAGTGTTTAACGAAAAAGTAATGTTGAATGGGTACCAGTAGCATGGTGAACATGTGTTGTTATATGATTCAAATAGATGTCTCACCGTAACGGACGTTAATTTTTTGTCGTTATCTAATGAAAATCGTATACGTGGCAGTATTAAATTTTTCTTTAAAAATAAATTAAAAATTTTAAAATATCCTGAAATTTTCAAATAATCTCAAAATGGTCCCCAAATCTGGTAACTCCCACCGGCGTTAGTCACATTTTCAGCGTCAGAATGAAGCCCTCCCCTCCCTGAACGACCCACACCGTTCATCATCCATTATGTCGTCGCTTGTTGCGAATCATTCGATTGAATCATTCGAAGATATCAGTGTTTCGCACGATATCTGTCGATTTCCAGTGACAAGGTGGTGAGTTAAATGGTCGTGATGGTCCGACGACGAATGTGATGGGCATGACAATCGGTGGCGAAATTATGTCAAATCTGGATTTGAGGTTTGGGGTGTTATGGGTTTCAAAATTTGGGGTATTTTGTGAAATTTGGAGTTATTTTATTTTATTAATTTTTAAATATAATTTCAGAATTTTAAGAAAATAACATGTGTCAAATAAAGAAAGTTAACGGTGAAAATTAATAGACAGTAACGACGAGGCATCTATTTGAATAACGTTAAAAACGTTAGACACATATTTGGTCCAAAACAAAATTTAGACACTTAACTAAAAAAAAGTATAATTTGGACACTAATTTAACTGATAAGCCAAAATTTTATATCATTATCCCTTCAGCTAGAAATTATTCATAATTCTTGAAATTTATATATGAACAAAATACTCGATACTAATTTCGAGATTAAAACATATCTCAAATCTCTATCTAAAAAAATGTATATGTATATGTGTGATTTATCATGTTCCTATCATCGAATCCAACGCACATCTTGGCAATTAAGGCCTAAACGTGGGAATGCAATGGTCACGGGTGAATTGTCGCCCTCGAACCCTAACAAGTATTTATTGGATAAGGGATTGGAAACTTTAAGTGCATTGAACCCCCCTACATAGTTTCTTACTTTCTTTCTATCTCTTCCCATTGTGGCTAGATTTATCTGTAAATTCCATTATCCGACCGAATCAAATTATTCAAAATTTATTAATCGATTTTTTAATTATTAACATAATAAAAAATTTTGAAAATTTTAACCGAATTAAAAAAAATTCGATTAATTCAACCGGTTTTTAAATTAACCGAAATTTGTTATAAAATTTTGTGTAAATTACACAATGGTCATTTAACTATGTTAAAATAATCTTTTTAGTCACTAAACTTCCAGAAGCTATAAAACAATCATAAACTTATCGACCTATTACAAAAATGGTCATTGACTCATTGAACGTTATAAGTTATTGATAAAAGTTGAAAAGTTTAATGACCATTTTGTAATAATTCAATAAATTTAATGATCATTTTACTGCTAATTTGATAAAGTTTAACGACCATTTTATACTATATCAAAAAAATTAATGTTCATTTTATAATTTTTAAAAGTTTAGTGACCAAAAATAAATATACATAATATATATAATAATTTTAGTTAATTCGGTTAATTAACTGATTTTGAACCGAACTAACCAATAACCGAAGTTTGAAAAAAAAATCTTAACCGTTAAATGATTATACTTAAAATTAACCCATCGATTAACTGGAAAAAAAAACTTCAGTTCGATGATAAATTCAATTAAAACCGAAATATGAATACCCCTAACTATGATGTCTATTAATTTATTTATAATAAATTAAGAATGTCCATACACATCCATCTAAGGTCAATCCATTTCTCACCCTCAAGTTAAATGGATGACATATATAGATTAAATTTTAATTCGATTGATATTATTATATCTACAAAATATAATCTCACCAATACATTGAATCTACGTATTTGCAATGATTGTTTAGAAGTTTTAAGTTGGTGAATCATCACCGGATGCCCTCCGCCATTGAAATACACAAATGAACCTACTTAATATATGTGGGATTCTTTTTGCCAAGTATTCATGAGGAATTTGTTTAGTAAAAGCATAATTTATTGGGTTATGCTAACTTGTTGGGGAACAAAGGATAATGATAATGAAAATTTGGTTTAAAAATTAATCCAAACGTTGATTTAGTTGTTTAATTAATAACAAAAACTATCTGCCTATTTTTGGTATTTCCAATTATGTCTCATACTAAAAAAAATTAGGTTCAGAGTTTGATGCTTAAAATTTGAGGTTTAAAACTTTGAATTAGAATTTAGAATTTTTTTTTAATTTTAGACATAAATAAAAACTGAGAAAAGACAAATAGTTTTTGTTTGTTTATGAGTGCGAATTTGAATTTAAACGTTAGCAATATAATTCTCTATTTTAAGTTGTAACCTCATTTTATCAAAAAAATAATAATAAAGGTATTGACTAAGTTCTTTTATAAGAATTACCACATTGGGATCTCATATCATCTTTTTTTCTCTGCTCTTGTGGCACGTTTTTTTTCTCTGCTCTTGTGGCACGTTTTTCTCTTTTTCTATTTTCTTGGTTTTCTTTCAGTGTTTTCACCGGTGGTTTTTAAGGATCAGTGGTGGTAGTATGGCGGAGGTGGAAGTGGATCTAGCCGGTCTTTCGATTGAGGAAGGTGAGGAGGAACCCCTTCTGACAGAAGATGTGAGGGTGGACTCCGAGATATTGTATGATCACTGCTTTGTGGGATCTTTCTTGACAACGAGCATAGTCAATTTCCACTCGATGCGAACGACGTTATCCAACGTATGGCACCCAACTGGTGGGATTTCCATTTCTGATATAGGGGATGGCAGATTTTTATTCAGCTTCTATCATTCTATTGATGCTGACAGAATGGAGGCGGGGGGCCCGTGGTATTTTAATAACCATTTACTGGTTCTCCATCGGATCTGTGCGGGGGAGGAGCCGCTGTGTGTCCTGCTTTTCTGGGTAGATTTTTGGGTTCTGATTCTGGATGTTCCGACTGGTTTCATGTCCACTCACATTGCAGTTCAGTTAGGCAATTTCGTTGGAGCTTTCATTGAGCAAGATACGTCCATGGTTACCCTGGGTTATAGGGGAATGATGCGCATTAGGGTACGGATTGATATTCGTCGTCCCCTTAAGCGAAGGAAGAAGGTGACTGTGATCAATGGCGCGGCTGTTTATGTGAGGTTTCAGTATGAAAAGCTAAAGCTTTTTTGTTTTTTGTGTGGGAGGCTGGGGCATGGCGAAAGCTTTTGTCCGATTAGGTTTCAGTATGGGGAAGCAGATCTGAAGTGTGAATGGGATGCTTCTCTTCGTGCTCCGGCAAGGCGTGGTGCTCCGGCGTATAGTCCCTGGTTGCGAGAGGATGTTGGAGTTGTTAGTGGCGTGAGTGGATCTGATTCTTCGCTAAATTTTAGCATGGATCAGGGTGGGGCTGGATCTGTGGCGCAATTTAAGGAATTAAGATCAGCTAGATTTGTGGATTTTAATTCAAATTTAAAAGGCAAGGCTCTTATCTCAAACTCACGTGAGGGGCAATCCATAGGCTTTGCGGGCTTGGGGCCTGGCGCTGGGCCTTCCAATAATGCGAAAGGTGGATTTGATCAGGAAATGGCCTGTGCTACTGAAGATAATGATCTGGAACATTTGGAGGGTCCAAAAAGACAGAGGGTGAGTTCGAGTACCTCTCAAGTTTCACGGTCTTGTGATTCAAATGAGGGTGATGATAGAGGATCGGCAGGTCTGGCAGTCCAGACCGGCCGGGCACAATGAAGCTCATTAGTTGGAATGTCCGTGGTTTGGGGAAACCTCGGACAGTAAGACGTCTCCGACGAATGTTGAGAGATGTTAACCCGGTGGTGGTCTTTTTTATAGAGACGAAGCTGAATTCGAACAAGATGGCTAAAGTTCGAAGATCTTGTGGTTATCCTAACGGTGTCGATGTAGGCTCACAGGGTCGGAGTGGTGGGCTATCGTTGGCTTGGAAGGAAGAGTGTGAGGTTACGGTGAATTCTTTTTTGGATCGATTTATAGATGCTACTATATCTGAAAATAATGGGTTGTGTTGGCGTGTGACGGGGTTCTATGGGGCTCCGGAAGAAAGGTATCGGAACGCAGCTTGGGATGTGATAAGGGGGCTGAATGAAAATCATGGTATGCCTTGGCTCGTCATAGGTGATTTTAATGAAATTTTAACTTCTGATGAGAAGAGAGGTGGGCGATTGAGAAGTGAGACAAATGGAGAGTTTTCGGAGCATGCTAGAGGATTGTTCTCTGTCGGACATTGGGTTTACTGGACGTTGGTACACATGGAGTAAATGGGTTACTAGGGGTACGAGTATACGAGAGAGGCTAGACCGAGGGGTAGCAAATAGTGGGTGGTGGGAGATGTTCCCGAATTTTTCCCTCACTCATATGGTGCATACGTTTTCGGACCATTGTCCATTGCTGTTAGAGACGGACTCAGCAATGGGTGTACCGGGTCAATGGTCTTTCAGGTTTGAGGTTGCTTGGCTGATGGAGGAGTCATGTGAAGATGAGGTTAAACGGTTATGGAACCACTGTGTTGGTACTGTACCTGAGAGGTTAAGTGGTTTGGCGGAAGGATTAAATAAATGGGCCTCGAAGATTCAGAGAGACAAGAAGTTTTCGATATCCCGCTTAAAGGCTAAGTTAGAGGATCTTCTCGAAAAAGATCCCAATGATGAAGTGTTATGGGACATCATGGATACCCGTCTGGAGTTGAATATGGAGCATGATAAAGCTGAGATTTATTGGGAACAGCGGGCTAGGAGTAATTGGTTAAAGAACGGGGATCGTAATACTGCGTTTTTTCACCGCTTTGCTTCCCAGCGGAAACGTCGAAACAAGGTTCTGTCGATTGTTGACGATAATAATGTATGCCATGAAGATGATGATGGGCTTGCTAATACGGCTCGGGAATACTTTGAGAATCTGTTTTGCTCTCAAAGCCCAGATGATCCAAGGGAAATATTAGAGGGGATTAGCCCGTGTATAACTGGGCCTATGAATGATGAGCTATGTAAGGATTTTACGGCCTCAGAGGTACTTACTGCACTAAAATACATGAATCCACTTAAGACAGCAGGCCCTGATGGGCTCGGGGCCATATTTTATCAAAAATTTTGGCATGTTGTGGGCCAAGATATTTCTCGGTTCTGTTTGGACCTTTTGAGTGGTGTCTATCCTATGGAAGAGGTAAATCAGACGAGCATCATTCTTATCCCAAAAATTCCAAACCCGAGTTCCATGGTAAACTTTCGGCCTATAAGTCTGTGTAATGTGGTTTATAAGCTGGCCGCGAAGGTGTTAGTTAATCGATTTCAGTCGGTTCTCCCAATTTGTATCGACGAAGCCCAGAGTGCTTTTGTACCAGGGCGCCTGATCACGGATAATGTCATTGTGGCTTTTGAGGCGCTCCACAGTTTCAAGAATAAGAGGGTAGGGAAGAGTGGTTTTTTCGCTCTAAAGTTGGATATGAGTAAGGCTTACGATAGGGTGGAATGGAGCTTTGTGAGGGCCATGCTTTTGCGTATGGGTTTTTGTACAACTTGGGTAAATTATATATGGAGATGTATATCCACGGTGTCCTACTCGGTGATTATGAATGGGAAGCTGGGTGGTTCGTTTCGTCCGTCAAGAGGATTACGGCAGGGTGACCCGCTAAGTCCTTACTTGTACCTGGTCTGTGCTGAAGGACTCTCTTCTCTTTTGCGTCAAGCTCAGAGTAGGGGACAACTCTCCGGTGTCCGGCTGAATAGGTACGCTCCGTCCCTTACTCATTTATTTTTTGCGGATGATAGCCTTGTATTTGGTAAAGCAAATGGGGAGGATGCTAGTTATATAAAGAATGCCCTTGATATGTATTCCAAATGTTCGGGTCAACAGATAAACTTTGCTAAGTCTGGGTTGTTCTTCAGTTCTAATACTAATGATATGGATCAACATACTGTAAAAACGCTATTTGGTGTCGGGCAGAGCAGCAATATTGAGAAGTACTTGGGCTTGCCATTGTTAGTTGGGCAGAATAGAGGGAGGGCCTTTGCTGATTTGAAGGATATGACTTGTAAGCGCACGTCTAGCTGGAGCGTTAAGCCCTTGTCCCAAGGGGGGAAAGTTGTTTTTATTAAGAGTGTGCTCCAAGCCATCCCTTTATATGCTATGAGCGTTTTCCTCCTCCCGAAGAAGGTTTGTACTGAGCTGCAAGCAGTCATGGCCAGGTTCTGGTGGCAAAACTCCAAGCAGAAGCGTGGTATCCACTGGTGTACATGGGATAAGCTTTGCCTTTTGAAAGAAGATGGTGGGCTAGGGTTCAGGGATCTTTCTAAATTTAATGTTGCCTTGCTGGCGAAACAAGGATGGAGGCTGCTAATGAATCAAACAAGCCTGGTGAGTAGGGTTTTGAAGGCAAAATATTTTCGCTCTTCAGATTTCCTGGGCTCACAGTTGGGCTATGCTCCTTCTCTGGTTTGGCGTAGCATTTGGAGCGCGAAGGGGCTTTTATTTAAGGGCTTGAGGTGGAAGGTTGGGTCAGGGGCCTCCATAAACATTTGGACTGATTTTTGGCTGCCAGTGTCCCCCCCGAAGCTTCTTGAGTCCCCCGTGACCTCGGGGGTTACCATGGTTCAGGATCTCCTTCATGCCACCCCTAAAGCCTGGAACCTAGAGCTCCTCCAAGCTACGTTTTCAGAGGAAGAGGCTGAGGAAATTGCTAGAATTCCTCTTTCTAATTCTATGCAGGAGGATGTATTAGTCTGGTATGCTGAACACACGGGGGTCTATTCTGTTAGAAGCGGATACAAGTTGCTTATTCAGAACCTATCTAGTGATCCTTCAGAGCGTAAATTTTTTAAGCATTTATGGGCTATATCTTGCCCGGATAAAATCAAAATCCAGGTTTGGATGTTTACTATGAATTTCGTTCCTACTAGGCATAATTTGTGTATCAAGAGAGTTCTAAATGATCCTAAATGTTCATTGTGCTTATCATCTGCCGAGACGGGGTTGCATGCTATCTGAGACTGTACGCTACCTAAGCTTGTGTGGCAGGCTATGGGTTATCAGTGGCCTTTACAACCTTATCTTAACAATGTCTATGAGTGGTTGGTATGGATTTTTACATACGTATCGCAATCGAAACACAGAGAAGTTTTAATTACAATATGGGCATTATGGTTTGCCAGGAATAAGTACATACATGAAGGCATACTTCAGAGGAGGGAAGAACTTATTACCTTTGTTAAATCTTATTGCTGTGAGTTGGAAGCTTTGGTGCAGGTGGGCCGCCCCCTTCCTGGAGCTGGCGTTGATCGGTGGGAACCGCCTCTGGAGGGTTGGGTTAAGGCCAACTTTGATGCTCGTTTCCTGGCTGGGTCTCACGAATCTGTGTCGGGTGTGGTTGTCCGTGACTGCTCTGGTGACGTGTTGGGTGCTTGCTGCCGGAGGGTGGAGCGTGTGTCCAACTGTTTTGTGGCGGAAGCATACGCGGCTTGGCATGCAGTGGAGCTCGTAATTGATCTGGGTCTGCGCCGTTTAATTTTAGAGGGTGACTCCCTTACGGTGGTAAAAAATCTAAATTCAACCACAAAGGATTTGTCGGAGATGAGTGCCTTAACCTGGGAGGTGAAGAGCCGCGCTCGTTCGTTGGAGGAGTGTGTGTTTCGCTTTGTGCCGAGGTCGGGGAATCAGGTTGCCCACGCAGTGGCTCGGGCTTCTACTGCTCTGGCGCCGGAGATTTTCTGGGTGGAGGAGGTTCCCGGCCATGCGGCCTCCCTGGTTGCGGCGGACAAAAGGTTCTGGGAACCGCCATGATTCTGGTCTGCATGCTTCAATTTCTTGGGGGCTTTCGTTCTAAACTTGCTACCCCACCTCCTCTTACTTGTGCGTCAGCTGAGGGTGTCTGGAAGCTTCATGGCGGTGAAGGGAGCTGAGAGGAGCGTTTTTTACTGAACCTGGTGCGGGATCTGTTTTAGAGGTTTCTCCTCTTTTTTGTTTTTGGTTTTCAATTTTTCTTTGGGATGTTATGTCCTTGGCCCGGGTCAGTGTCTTTCTAGCTTCTGGGTCGGACCTTGTTGGGGTTTTTTTACCCTTTTATTTTTTATCTTTCCAATAAATATATTATCCTGCCCGGTTTTTTATCAAAAAAAAATAAATAAGAATTACCACAAAATTTATCAAAAAAACAAGAATTACCTCAAATTAGTTTGTCTATGATTAAATGAATCAATTTAGTCTATATACAATTAAATAGATCAATTTAGTCTCTACACTAGTGAAGATTAAATAAGTATATTCTTTTAACAAAGATATGATCTACCGTTCAAAAAATATTAAAATTATTTTTAATTTACAATTGAACTCCAAAAAAATATTTTATTTGCATAACCATTAAACCTTTAAAATTATTAACTCCGTTAAAAACAATAATTTACGTTCTAAACCGGAAATATTTTTTTGATAAATAGATATATTTACCTTTCTAATATAAATGCAGATATTCAAATCTATATAAAATGAGGCTGAGCAATTAATGAATCTCACTAAATCGTAAATATTAACTCTATAAAACTTAACTTTATTTGAATTTTTTAATATTGAGATTAAATCGATCCATTTAATTGTAGAAATACTAATTTGAATAGCTCTTTATAAATTATAATAGAATAACTATTGAGAAAATATTTTATACACCGACAGTGAATTTTTTTCTATAAGCGGAACTAATTTAGGATTTAAGTGTTTAATTTAGGATTTAAATTTTTTAATTTAAGGTCTAAATTTTAGAACTTAAAGAATAGAACTTAGAATATAAGATTTAGGGTAAGATATTTAGATTTTAATTTTTTAAAGTAAAATTAGACATACTCGTAAAAAGACATTTTCACACTATTAATACACAAACTGTGTACATATAGTGTAATAAGTTTAGGGTCGCCAATTGTTGGTGAACTGTTTGTACAAACTCATTTATTGGGTTGTTTATCGACTCGTTTATCTGGTTCTTCTTTTTCTTTTATAATTTTACATTTTGAATATTTCATTCGAATTTTTAAACTCTATCAACTATATATGACAAAATTAAACAATTTTTCTTGAAACATTCATGTGGTTTAATGCCCTTACCATTATGAGGTAACTGGAACCATAAGGTGACCATGCCCACATGTAAGGTTTCCCATACGGCTATACTTATTTATCAAATTAAAGCCCTAAATTAGACCATGTCGAACCCATCATCAACAACCCATGTGGGACTCAACCCAAGCCACTTAAAACCAGTCATTACATCCAACGCTCTAGATTTATTCCCTAGGAAATTGATCAATCATCTGAAACCGTCTCATCTTTTTTTTCTGACATCACAAACTTCAATCAATATTTAAATGGGCGGCTAACCTCAATTTGTCCCAACCTTGTCCCTATATTCTTAGGACAAGTGCCTAAATTATGATGTTCATGTGACAAACATCTTAGCTGCCCTATGTCCAAATTCATGCACCAAACATACCTTTATCACCACATATTCCCTTTCTATAAAGTACCATTGAAACTTCCCAAACACATGCATATGTTCCTCCTCATCATCTCAGCCTTCCTTGAATTATATATAGTACAATATATTATCAATCAATCAGATATCAAAGTTCAATCCATCTCATTATTTGAAAGAATGGCATTTGAGAAAGATCTTAATCTTGATGCGACCGAGCTCCGATTAGGCCTACCCGGCACATCGGAGGAGTCGGAGAAGCAAGCTTCTACAACTCTTAGGATCGGTAACAAAAGAGCCTTGCCTGATATGAACGAAGATTCGAGTGTCGCAGCTGCGAAACAATGTGATCAAGAAACAGCTCCGCCCACCAAGTAAGCAAATGGGATAATCCATGTTTTTCTTATATGGTTTCTTTTCCTTGATCAATGGTTACTTATGATATATGCATGTAACATTGCAGGGCACAAGTCGTAGGGTGGCCGCCGATCCGATCGTACAGAAAAAACAGCCTTCAAACAAAGAAAATCGAGGCCGAAACAAGCGGAATGTATGTCAAAGTTAGCATGGATGGAGCTCCTTATCTTAGGAAGGTAGATTTAAAGAATTACAAGGGATACCCGGAAGTGCTCAAGGCATTGGAAGACATGTTCAAGTTCAAAGTTGGTAAATATTCAGAAAGGGAAGGATACAATGGATCAGAATTTTTGCCTACTTATGAAGATAAAGATGGTGATTGGATGTTGGTTGGAGATGTACCATGGGAGTAAGTTCTTGACCCTATCATAATACATACGTACGTACGTACGTACTAAATTCATTAAATTTTCAACTTAATTAAATAGGAAATGCTTAAAATTTTCTGGGTTTTTTTATACAGGATGTTCGTTAATTCTTGCAAAAGGTTGAGGATCATGAAAGGATCAGACGCAAGAGGCTTGGGTTGTGTTGCATGATAACCCCATAAATTGACAGTTTTAAAGCCACCATTTTTTTCATGTATAGTTTGGAAATCGGCTTTTAATTTTTGTGGAATTTGTACAAAGGGAAATGTGAGATTCATAAGGTTTTCCTTTTTTTCTCTCCATGTATCATGTAACAAGGAAAATTTATATTATTGATTTAAAAGATAAATCAAATTCCATTTTTTTAATTCTTTTCCTGTTTTGTTTGTCTAAATGATCTATCAATATTTTGAAAAAAAAAATGGAAAATTTTGAGTTTGATGTTCATCTAATATCACTCATGTAATAGGTTTTGAAAAAAAATAAAAATAAAAAGTTAGAAAAAAGGAAGATAAAGACCGGTCACAATTCTCAAATTCCAATATTTTTTAAATAATCTAAAATTAATATATATTCGTACATATTTTTAATTTTTTAACAATATATATACTATATAAAAAAACAATTAAATTCATGTCTCATAAGATGAACATTTCTGATTTTTTTTTCATTAAACAACTCGTTAAGTTCCCCAAATTTCAATAGTTAAAAGACATATCACATCAAAGTTTGAAATAAGTGGCAATTTGTTTGATAAAGTCAAATTAATAATTATACCTTGTCTGATAAAGATAAAATTAGGATAAATTACAATGAATGTCACTTTTGTTTAGGTATTTTTTTATTTTGATAACCAAATTTTGAAAATTAAAATTTCAATCACTTACAATATCGATTTATTATAATTTGATTATGGAGTCGTTAACTTCTGTTACATTAATGATATGACACTTTAACAAAAAATAATCTTTTACTTAATTCCTAAACTTTAGACATAATATCAATTTAATACTACCTTAAATTTAAAAAAAAAAAAAAAACTAACAACTCCTCCCATTGTCGTTGCTAGTTCCTCCGACATCGTTCACTTTCTCCAGTCAACCAGAACATCAAGATGCTTCTATTTTCCTCATCGTCCTTTTTTTTCGGATAAACTTCCCTTACAAGTACATAAATATTGTTGAAAATAGGATTTGAATATAATTTTTTTCTTTCATTTTAATATGTTTCCTCCGTCATTGGATCATCACCAAACTGAGAAATATTCTTTCCTCGATAAGAAGCCTCCATTTACCATTAAGATTTGGAAGGCGACGCTCCAAACATTATAATACCGAAAAATCATATCATGAGTCCTTCTCACAACGTTATTTATAGGATTAATTAATAAAATGCATGCATTTCATTAATTTTTTCTATTTCACCTTTTTATCAAGTGAATCTTCACTAAAATAATGAAATGAAAAAATTAATGAAACTAATACATTTTATTAGTTGGTCCTATAAATGACGTGGTGGAAAGAGGCCATGATTTAATTTCTCCATAATACCTGTGAAGTTTTAAAACCCTCCTTTGTTTTCTTCTAAAATTTATTGATTAAATTTCACATTTTAGGCAATGTTTCCCTAAATAAAATCTATGTGAAAGTTAAGGGTTAACATTTGTCGAAGGATTAAATTAATTTCATTTTCTAAATTTAAGAACTTAATTGAGTGTAAAAATATTACAGTTAAATCTTTTAAAAGTTTAGGGAAATTTTTAAACCCTTAAGTCATTTTTATAAATTATTTTGATAAATAATAGTCGCTAGATATATTGAAAAAAGAGAATATATAATAAAATTACAAGAAGAGTTTTGTTTAGGTTAGACTAATCACACTAACCAATAGCTTTCCTTAAAACCATTAAAGTGAAAACACTAGCCACTAAAGCATAAAGTATGACCATATAAGGAAAATGTTAAAACATAACCAAACAACTTGAAAAAATGATAGATAAACAAATAATATTGTCGTCAGTGAAAATAAACACCATCAATAATAACATAAAAATACATATAACAATGATATATAAATGTATAGAACGAGAGATGTTTATAGGATTCAACCTTTTGATTTATCTAATAATAAATAAGTTATGTTACTTAAACTCGAGTGTAACGGTTAGACGTGAGTATGTATCTGACAGGGTATGACTAGATTTTTTGAGTTTTTCTATATATTTGGAGGTCATATCTTCATATCTATTTTTCGGATAATATGGTTCGACATGCATGGCAATTCATGAAAAATTAAGAGTCCAAATTGTTGGTAATGCATAGAATTTTGTTTAAAGTGCTCCCACGTTGGGTAGTAAAAGATTTCTACTTGGGTTTATGAAGATCATTTTCTCTCCTCCTTTAGGCTTTATTGAGTAGTTGAGAAACAAGGCCCTCGCACGCACATACCGTCGCCGTCCGGTCGACTCATCTAAACACGTGTCTCATACACACATTACATGTGTATTTTTTTTAGAGAAAATTCATAAACTGTGAAATTAAGTGATTTTAATAGTATAATTTCGAAAATATATATAAAAAAAACACATACACGCTAATTTTGATGTTGTTTATTGAATATTTAGCTTAACAGATGGCTTTATATAGCCTTAGATGTATCAGTACATTGTAGGTACATGTTAATGGTTAGGTGTTTCATGGTAACCTAATTCAATAGGCTTTTCCCTCCTTCTTAATGAAGTCTCAAGGTAACCTAATTCAATATATTTCTTTCCTTCTACTTGTACCGGCGAAAGTGCTGAATCGAAAGCCTTGTCGTCGACGTCGGTAATAACATTATTGAATGTAGAACCTGTCTGCTTGGCACTCTCGATAGCATCTCCGATGAAGCTTAACCCTCTTCTAGTGAAGTCTGAGATTTGCTGGTCGTGGCCTAACCCGGATTGGAACAAGAGCACCAGAACCAATGGGAATACAACTAAACCCATATTTGCCATCCTTTTATTTTATTTAAAAAATAAATAAAAGTTCAAGCTAAAAAATACAATAAGTTTTAGCTGGTGTAGTTTAAGGTTGGAAATGGGATGCAATTTAAAGAGTTTAAAATGAGAAATTTAAGGCTAATTCAAGGCTTTGTTGAATGGTTTTGTGAGAAAATTACTCTATATCTTACTCGTGTATGGTCATTAGTCACAAAACCATTCAATAAAGCCTTGAATTTCTCATTTTAAACTCTTTAAATTGCGTCTCATTTCCAACCTTAAACTGCACCAACTAAAATTTATTGTTTTTTTAGCTTAAACTTTTATTTTTCTAAAAAAATAAAAGATGGCAAATATGGGTTTAGTTGTATTCCCATTGGTTCTGGTGCTCTTGTTCCAATCCGGGTTAGGCCACGACCAGCAAATCTCAGACTTCACTAGAAGAGGGTTAGGCTTCATCGGAGATGCTATCGAGAGTGCCAAGCAGACAGGTTCTACATTCAATAATGTTATTACCGACGTCGACGACAAGGCTTTCGATGCAGCACTTTCGCCGGTACAAGTAGAAGGGGAAAAACATATTGAATTAGGTTACCTTGAGGTTTCATTAAGAAGGAGGGAAAAGCCTATTGAATTAGGTTACCATGAAACACCTTCCCATTAACATGTACCTGCAATGTACTGATACATCTAAGGCTATATAAAGCCATCTGTTAAAGCTAAAAATTCAATAAAATACATCGAAATTAGTGTGTATGTGTGTGTTTTTATATATAGATTCTAAATTATCCGGTTAAAATCACTTAATTTTTACGGTTTTTGAATTTTCTTTAAAAAGAAAAAGAGTGGGACATGCGGTTAGACGAGTCGACTGGATGGCGAAGGATTAAATTTATAAATTTCTTCTAAAATTATGTGTTGTTAAAACCTAACGAAAGGGGTTTAAATTTGTATAATTACATTAAGACATTAACAAAGGTGAGGAGAGGCTTTGGATTTGATAATATTTTTCATTTTCATCTCTTTTAAACGGAAACAATCTCAAAATACCGCATTATTTATATTATATCGGTGTGTGGTTACTTGTGCATTTTTAGATGTGGCTTAAGAAATGTGCAACTAGCTTTCCTCACGTATGGGTCTGTAATTGTAAAAACAATTGTTATTTAATGATTTTGGTATTGTTTGAAATTGTAATATTCGTAACTTTTATCTCTGTAATAGTATATATTATTTAAAAAATTTACGACCGCGATACTTACAATAACAAATGCTACTAACTGTATTTATGTTACATCGATGGCTGAAAGCGAAATTTGGTGACTGCAATCTCTCGATTGATTCTATCATGGCTGATCCATTATTAGCTACGAACCAGTGTCTCAAACCTGCAAAAGCAAATAAGCAAGTAATTTGGTCTCCTCCCCCGTTTGGCTTTGTTAAACTAGCTGTTCGAATTTTCAGAGTGTTGTGGTTTGGGTCCGCCATATTTGGTGGAGCTTCATGCTGTAAAGATTGGGATTTCAAAATTTCTTGAGCCGGATTGGAGCTAGAATTTCAGACTAATCATTGAATCCGATTGCAAAACTGTTACAGATTGGTATGTTTTAATCTACTTTTATAGCATTTTTTTTTTGTCTTTTGACGCGTTTTGGTATTTTTTGTTGGTCGTTTGACCTTTTTTTTGTTTTTTATGGTTGATTTTTATTCTACCTATTGACCTTCCCTGCTTTAAACCATTAGATTAAATTTGAATACGTGATTTGTGTTAGTGGATTGTTTCTCACGACGCTCTACTCTACTTTACTGTTGTCGGTGATCTTTTTGTAGTCTGATTCCCTTTATAGTTCGTTTGTCGATGCAATTAGATTTTTCGTATCTATATTTTGTTCATGTATTTTGATTGGATTATCTTTTCTCTTATATGTTCCGTCATATTTAAAAAAACATTTTTCTTATGGTTCACCTTAACTTTTTTTCAATTAGTAATATATATGGGTTAATATTTAATGTACAGCCAGTACGTTTTCTCGTATCACAAGCGGGCTTCAAATGATGCCATGTGTTATTTTTTACCATTAAACCATATATATATACTAAAAATTAAACCCTAAAATTTAAATCTTAAACTCTAAATTTTAAAATTTAACCCTAAAATCAAAACGCTAAACCATATACTCTAAGTTTATACACCGCTTATAAAAAACTTCATTTTCCCTCGTCAGTGCATCAAATCATTTTTCTAATATTTAATAAATATTAGTACTTCTGAATAAAAAATATCCAAATACATATAAAACTAAATTTTGAATATGAAATTTTACTCTAAAACTAAATTAAATAGAATTTGGGCAGTCATAAAATCCGTTAATGTCCACTTCTCATTCAAAACTAACCTAATTCATAATGTTTAGAAAGCAATTCTCCCCTTTAAAGTATTAAATAAAGTAAAGCACTATTCTTCCTTCAAACAAACAATTTATGACAAATTGGATTTGGGATGTCATGTCATGCTCCTATTATTTTCAAAATGTCCTAACTCATTGTGTATTCAAAGTCCAATTGATTTGTTTTCTTTACCAATCATACATGTTTTTCATGATTTTTTTTATAAAAAATCAAAAACCTAATTGAGTTCAAAAAAATATAAAATGTAACCCTAATTATAGTGGAGTACTTGAGTTCGTGAGCTCACAAATTATAAAAGCCAAATCTCCATATAGGATGTAATTGACGCGTAAAAGAATTTTTAATGCATTGTTTATATTAATTATTCGATCCTCGCACTAGACGCATGAAGTAATTTTATAATTTGTGACTAGCAGTTATTTCTATATGGGCCAAAAAAAACACAAAAGATTAATTATTAGATTCGCTCTAGTAAATACTTTGAGAAATCAAAACCATTTGAGAGTTTAATCTTATATGGACCAACAGAAAGCGAATGATTATTCACCGGCTGTATCACTTCAGTATATAAATTGGGAAATCAAAAATAAGAGTTAATTGCACCATATATCCCCAAACTGTGATTTTTATTTTAAATTAGTCTCCAAACTTTTAAATATTTCAAATATCATGCTCAAACTATAACATTAATTCTAAATTAGTCCACAAACGTTTGAGCATTCCAATTTCATCCTCAAACTATGACAATCATTCTAAATTGGTCCCTCGAAATTTTTGAATATTTAAATTTCATCCTCAAATCATCGTTTATACCACATCATTTTATTATATAATGCACATCAGTGTTTCATGACAATAAAAAAAATTATAATGATTTTATTAACATAAGATATGATTAGCATATAATGATAATTTGGAATGATATTAGAACATTCGAAAAGTTAGAGGACCAATAGAATGAGAGTCATAGTTTGAGAATGAAACTGAAATACTCAAAAGTTTGGGCGACTAATTTAGAAGTAATGTCTTAATTTGAGGATAAAATTAGAATATTTAAAAGTTTAAGGAATAATTTAAAATGAGGGTCATAGTTTGGGATATACGATACAATTAACTCCAAAAATAAATTATAAACAAATAAAGCCTATATATAGAAAGGAAGTACATTATATAATTCAAGTTGCATTAAAATTTTCTTCAAATACATCATGGAGATACCTAGCCATCCATTTTCAATGGTCCCACTTTCCATTATTCAAGAAAAGAAAGAAGAAAGAAAGCGAATTCCTACCACCATTAATTTTTGGTCATCCGAACTTTGGATATTAGAAAGAAGAAGACATCAATTGACGTTGCTTGTCGGAGTTCGAGCTTGGATCGAAGCACAGAACAGCTATTGGGAGTGAACTAGGAGTGATTTCCACATGCATCATGATGTTGCTTATGATTTTTACGAAGGAGTGTTTGATTCGGGTTTGATGATTGTTGGTGCATCCGGTTGAAGCGACGGGAAGATCACGGATGCCAGTGATATCGGCACGATGCAGAGTGCCTTGGACTGAAGAAACTGCATGGCAGCTCCAATGTCTTCTTCCATCAGCTTAGCCACTTGCTGTTCGGTGCCATCGTTCGACCATTTTTCCCAAGCAGGCTGACTTCCACCTCCAGCACCATCTCCCTATTCATAGAAAGATGGAAAATAAGAAACTTAGGAAACACGGTAGGTCGGAAAACGGCACCCTACCACTTGATCCAGTTAATAGATTCATAGAAAACAACCTGGGAAAGTGTTAAATAATGTCCACTCATGAATTCCAAAGCAACAAGGAACTTAGGCAACAACAAATGAGATACCTTAACATACAAGTAATCATGGAAATATGCATGCTTAGTATTTCAGACGGCAAGATTCACCAATTAAGAATTACGATTATTCCGTATTACCTCAACCGATAATAGGGGTACATCGGCTACAAGCTGAACCACAGCACCAGCTGCACCAAGTCTGCTCATGCTCAGAACCTGTTCAAATATTCAACAAAATCGATTACGTGCGGCAAAAATAACCGATAACAAAAGCATTATCAGAAGATATTTGCAACTTTATTACCTTTGTTAAAATGATTCCTTTATAAAAATATATTGAGAAAGACTAATTTAACATAAAAAAATGCAACAGATCTTAGTTAAATTGAGATCGATGTGAGATTTCGGATACTAATACCTTAACTTGAAGTCTAAGAAACTTCACATAATCTACAATTTCATCAAGCATAGCTGCCCTGTCCGTCTGCAGAAGATTTAGCAACGCATCAGCATTCTTTCATGTTTTATATACCGAATGGAGTTGCAAACAATTACGCATAAAACGTTTATAAATTATGCCGAGAAAATCCGAACCTTGTTGCAGCTGGGAACCAACTCCTGCAAAGCTTTCATTCTTTCAGCAATTCTTTCTCTACGCAACTGCATTCACCAGAAAAACCGTGGAGGGACCAATAAAAAAAGATTTCAAAGTTCATTACTAAGAAATCAACAAACATGAAATTAAAGAGCATATGATCTGAAGTATCCTGAATGAAGAGGAACTAAGTAGCAACTTGCAAAAGAAATCGAGTTTACCCGCTCGGCGATACTGTGGGGATCGGTTGCCTGTCCTCGCCTATCTCGTACCCTTGGACGGATGGCAGGTGGGTGAGGTGCAGTAGCAACAGGTCCTGATGTCGGCTGGCTATGAAATGGCTGCACAAGGATAGAACAGATTATGCACTCAAAATTATCTAGGACTGCTAGTGATTATCATGTGGAGACAGTTCAAAAAGTTGCTACTTCATACTAAAAAAATTAGGGTTAAAGTTTATGATTAGGGTTTAAGACTAGAGTTTAGGCAGTAGTGAATCTTGACCTTATAGTTTGAGGGGCTTAATTTAAAATTTTAAAACTTTTGAGGATTTAATAAGAAATTTATTTTTTAAATGTGGAGTTTTTTTTTTGAAAAGTTTAATGAAACTTTTTAAAAAATTTGAGGAGAAAATTAAAATATAGAAAACCTTTAAAATTTTATGAGAATTATTTTATAAATTCTGAGTGGGCCTAATTGAAACTTAAAAAATATTTTAAGGGTATAATATATTTTTTCTAAAATTTTGGGTGTCAAAGCCCCGTTTGGCTATACACACCATCCAACCATGGGTTTAGGGAATTTAGATATAGTGTATTTTTAAGGTTTATGGTTTAAAATTTAGGATTAGAACTTAACGTTTATTTTTTTAATATTAGGACATAAAATGAATACTAAAAAGGGACATATATTTTTTGTTCGATAAAGATTCGAAACAAACCAAACCAAATTGAAGCTACGCTCTATGTTTTCTCATGAACTTAGTCAAACAAATAAACAATGGGACATTAAATTAATCTAGCAAATGGTAATGCCACACTAAAAATAATATTTACTTCAAATTTTATCGAGTCAATGATAACTTACCAAATAAAAAAAATGTTCCCTAATTTCATGCAAATAATCAGGAAATTATTTTTAATATATATATATAGAGAGAGAGAGATGGCTGAACCAAACATTTCATTTTCAGCCATTTGTTTAAGTAAATAGAAACCTCAAGTCAACTTATAATGCGGTTGTTGTACACGCGCTAAATCTCAAACACTAAAGTCGCGTTTGGGAAATCTATTTCCGACAAAGATCGTCACTTAATGTTGAAAAGGGCCACTCAAGTCTGTCACCTTTCACCTTTGTAAATTGAATAGGATCTTAGATCATATAATTGTTGCAGAGTTCTTTCTCCACACGTGCACAACACTTTATATCCCGTGTCAGTAATTACTTCCCTTTAACCCCACTCTCGCTTTAAAGAGCGTGAAACTCACGAGTAATAAATGCAAATAATAATTAAGCTTTAACCGTTAGAAAGGTGCTCAAATTATATCTTATTTTCACTTAGGTGTCTAACTTTGTTTCGAGTCATATTGACGTCTAACGTTTTGTTTTATAACTCAAATAAGGTTTTTCATCAACGGACGTAAAAAAAAATTACCATCAAATTATAACATCACATGTGGCCTAATTTTTTTTATTTATTTAATTTTTGAATTTCTTAAAAAATATATGAATTTCTTAAAAAATCTCAAAGTTTTATTTTTTTCAATCAAACACTCAAATCACATCTCCCTCGCGATTCGAAATACCCCCACATCGATGGTTTACCATCCACCACCCTAAGCGTCGCATAACTCACCGTTTAACATCCTCCACTCTTTAGTCGTCGGTCAAAAACCTAATTGGCCTCTTTATCCCTAATTATTGGATTTCGTCGACGAAGACAAGAGTAGCCGATGGTTGTTGAATCGGTAGTCAGAGGGGAGAGTTTTTTAATAAAATTATAGATTATTTGATTTTTCTGAAGAAATTAAAGGTGAGTTTTTTAAAGAAATTAAAAGTTTTTGGCTTTTTAATAAAATTATTTTTTATTTTTAATAAAAAATAAAGAAAATAACAAAAATATATCATGTGTCGTATTTTTATTAAATAACAAAAAATAATATCTATAACAGAAAAACTTGATTTAGATTACGAAATAAAACATTATGCACCACCTAAAACAAAATTTAAGAACTTAACCGAAAAAATGTGGGTAGTTCTGCGGTAAGGCGATTAATATACGACTAATATACGGCGTGACCGGTTAGAAAGGTGACCGGTTAAAGATAATAAAATCGGCAAAATTACCTATTTTGTTGATAAGAATATCAACATATCTAGTAAAATTACCTATTTTATTGATAAGAGTGTCAACATATCAAGTAAAATTGTCTATTTTGTTGATACTTTCGAAAGTATCTATACTTTTCTAAAAGTATCGATACTTTTTTAAAAAGCAATGTAACCGGTTGCAATGTGGCTCGAAAGTATCGATACTTTTAAAAAAGTATCAACAAAAAGTATCGATACTTTAATACTACCTAATATGTTGATACTCTTATCAACAAAATAAGTAAATTTTCACATATTTTGTTATACTATACTTTTTTAAAAAAATATGTATACTTTTAAAAAAGTATAGATACTTTCGAAGGCCTCATCAGCTTAAACTTTAATAACAAAATAGGTAAAACGCTACCGAATATGTTGATACTCTTATCGACAAAATAAGTAAAATTTTACCTATTTTGTTATACTATACTTTTTTAAAAAAGTATAGATACTTTCGAAGGCCTCATCAGCTTAAACTTTAATAACAAAATAGGTAAAACGCTACCGAATATGTTGATACTCTTATCAACAAAATAAGTAAAATTTTACCTATTTTGTTATACTATACTTTTTTAAAAAAGTATAAATACTTTCGAAGTCCCATCGGCTTAAACTTTAATAACAAAATAGGTAAAGCGCTACCGAATATGTTGATACTCTTATCAACAAAATAAGTAATTTTACCGATTTTATTATCGTGGGATTTCCAAGGCCCCATCAGCTTCAACTTTAATACTACCTAATATGTTGATACTCTTATCAACAAAATAAGTAAAATTTTACCTATTTTGTTATACCTACCGATAACTTAAGTTTGCCGGTTACCAATTTTTTTTAATATTTTTTAATGTTTTCTACCGGATACATTATTTTAAATCAACATATCCAGTAGCGCTTTACTTATTTTGTTATTTATCTTACAATATTTCTGGTAACTCCGTTTCTTAACCGTATATTAGTCCACCTTACCTTAGAATCTTCCAAAAATGTGGTTTGGACATCTTTACGACTGTTAAGCCTAATAAATACCCTAGATTTTTTTTCATTCAGATACAAATATACCCCGACCTTAATCATGATGAACCGTACAAAAAGGTCAAATTTTACTATACATCCTTAAAAGGAAGAGAAAAGAAAAAGGTAGTTCTATCTCAGATTTTTAATTTCTTTGGTATACAATAATTGATAATTTTATTCATTTTTAATAAAATTTTAACCTCACTTTTTAATCATTTTTTACGTAAAAATATAACTTCATTAAGAAAACAGCGATAGATTATAGAAAAATCCTCAAATCATTGAAATATATATTATAGATAATATAATTCGTGGAAAAAAATAGTCCAAATGCTACCCTAGAGGTTCAACTGCTATTAAAATAGGCTGCTTATGGGGAAACTTTTAAAACCCAAAGTAAAAAAAAAGGAAAATAGAAAGGGTATATCTGTCCAGAAAAAAATAAGTTTACCTGGTGGAGTTGCTGTGGAGGCTGATGTGGCGGTGAAGGGCGGATTTGCTGAGTTTGCATTTGTCCAAAAGGAGGAAACAAACTTACCATATGCATGGAATCTCTCTCCTGACACAAAGCAAAGAAAAAAATTACATTTTGACTGAATTACCCTTCTAGTTTACTTCATATTAAGCATATAATTCTAAAATTTTTGTTTAAATTTTTTAAGGAAAAAATGTCATTTCCCCTAAAGTCCAAGTTAGGATTAATTTCCCGGTAGGAAAAAGCTGACTTTAAAACAAGGAAAAAATTAGGTCCAAAATGCAAACTTTTCAGGTTTGAACACATTTTCAATTGAATAATGAAAGCAGGTAAAATTTCAGAAACCCCTGAAAATAATGCTTTTATGCCTAATATCCCATCATTTATAAATATTCAGAAATGAAAATAAAAAGAAAAAATATTAATTTTCCATTCTTTTATATTTTAAAAAATAATATCTAAAATAATTTTTTTAGAGTCGGAAGTATTTTTAAATAATTTCTACTAAAAGTACTCTCTCAAAAGTTAAACTTTATAATTTCTTAATTTTGTCAAGAGCAATTTTAAACAAAATTATTTATTCTCATATATTAAAAAATAATATCTAAAATAAAAATTTCATCGGTTTAAAAATATTTTTCAAACCATGTTCATGCCATCTCATAATCATACTCTACACTAAAGATATCATTTTGCATCAATTCTTTATACAGGTGAAATTAAAATGATGGAAATTCTCTGCCCTTTTCGGTGTCTTTTTATATGTCCCACATTTAAAATTAATTTTAGGGTTTGAGGTTTAAGGTGTTAGGTTAGGGGTTGTGGTTAGGGTCTAAAATATTTAGAGTATGATGTATTTTTTAAGGTATAGAGGGTAGGGTTTATGATTTAGAATTTAGGGTTAGAGCTTAGAATTTAATTTTGTACTATTTTTAGTTGGGGCATATGTAGGGGCACCGAAAAGGGTCAGACGAAATTTTATCCAAATTAAAAGGGATAAAAATCATGTGATACTTTTCGGTGCCCCTACTTATATCCAACACTAAAAAATACTACAAAATTAAATTTCAAGCCCTAACCCTAAATTATAAATCCTAAATCCTACATCTTATACTCTAAAAAATATACCCTACACTTAATTTCCTAAACCCTAACCACAACCTCTGTCCTAAAATCTAAAACACTAAACCTTAAATTTAATTTTGAGCGTGAGACATAAATACGGGCGCCGAAAGTGGTAGAAGATACCTATCAAATTAAAAGGTATAAGAAAATAGAAAAAGGACAGCCCAAAACTGCAATAATTCATCACCCAGGGACAAAAACTAAATTATAATAGCATCCCCATATTTTATAAACAGCTTTAAAAAGGAAAGGGAAAGTGAAAGAAAGATTACTAAAAAACAAATAAAAATAAAGGTTCAATGGAAGGAAAAAAAAAGAGATTGATTGAATGCCATACACTGATTCCAGAAACAGCAGAAGCAGCCGAACAAGAAGCATTATTATTGTTGTTGTCGTTGTCGTTGCTATCATCAACAACAACTCCATCTTCATGTCTTAAGAACCCATGTTCCAAATTCAACCCTAGAGGCATCATTCCCATTCCTCTAAACCCTCCACCATCGCCACCGGTTGCACCACCATCTGACCCTAACTGCAACCCCATAGGCAAGGTGGTAGAACCCCCTCCACCACCACCACCGTAGCCCGGCGGTACTGCCAGGATCTGCTCGAAGAAATCATCACCCAACCCGGGTTCCTGTTGTTGATTGCCTGCCATATTCAGAAACTCAAAACAAAGCAACTTCGTCTCTCCCTCTATTACTAAATGAAAAAGACTTGTTTCTGGATGTTTTAAAGAGTGGAAAGAGATTCTAAAAACTGGGGTTGTGTTTCTTTTTGGTTCCTGGTGGGGTTTGAACGGGGTGACCGAGGAAAGGTGGAAGGGGTGCTGGTGAAATGGGTGGCAGATCCGGAGCACGATAATCCGGAAACAAAATTGTGGATTCCAACAACAATTCTCTTTTCACTTGGTGTGTGCTTTGTGAGCCTGAGAGATTGAGGTTATGGTTTTAAAGGGAAAAGAAGAGAAATAATTATAATAATAGAGGGAGAGAGATGGTTTTTAGGCCAACTCGAATACAAGAGAGTGGGGGAACAAGCAAACAAACCAACTTTATGTGCTTTGGTGAACTATTTTTTTTGTGTTTTATGATATTTTATTTAGGAAAATATTTTAATGATTAATATCCTATACACAGGCGGTGGAAACTGAAAGTTTTTACGAGCGCCTTAGTTTAGTTTTAGGGTATGTGGAGTTAGTTTAGGGTATATGATTTAGGGGTTTAGAATTTAGGGATAGTTGTTTCAATTTAAAGTTTAGAGTTATAATTTGGGGTTTATAGGTTAGGGTTTATTTTTAGGGTATTATGGTGAGGATTTAGGTTTTAAACTATAAACCCTAAATTATAATCATAAACCTTAAATTGAAACAACTATCCCTAAATTCTAAACCCCTACTCCTAAACCCCTAAACACTATACCCTAAAACTAAGGCGTTTGTGAAAATTACTTTCAGTTTCCACCGCCTGTGTATAAAATATTTATCTATATTTTAATATATAACTTTATGTAAACTCTAGTTTATATTACAAGTTTTTGTAATTTTAAAGTTTAAGAATTTATGTTGGCGTTTAAGCTTTAGAATTTAAATTATATAATGTATAATTTATGGTTAAAATTTATAGTTAAGTTTTAATGTTTGGGATTTAAGGAGTCAAGGTCAGATTCCTCTATAAAATAATATCTTAATTAACCTTAACAAATGCAATAGGTGTGCCACTAATAAAATCTTTATTTTTCTAATCACACTTGCCTAAATTTTCTCCTTTATATAAATATAATCATAATTTGATACTATCATCTCAAATGGTACTCAATTTCAATAGGCAATCCACGTAGTGGGCCATTAGGGTCAAAGTGACTGTGATTAATTAGCCAACAATGCTCAATTTTATTGTCTAATCAAAGTTTAATCTCACCTAGACATTGCAAAATTGACCCGACATTCAAACTGTTTTATCCGACTCTATATGAACTCAAATATGAATTTAATATATTTTTTTATTTTAAATCGTACACTAACTATAATTTAAAAAATATATAAAATATTTTTAATTTTAATTTAATTACTAAATTTATTTAATTGTGTTACATGTTTTTATGCATCAAAAGTATATCGTGTTCGAGTTTTCTAAAACCACATTTACTTCATTTTTCCAGGTATTAACAACAAGATAACATATATATTATATGATGTACTTCATATTACAAAAGTAAGCTTGACCCAGTGGCAAGCACATGCTTCTTTCCGCCAAAGGAGCCATGGTTTGAATCTCCCAGCCCTAATTTTGTTACTTTCAATTTGTGGTTTAATTGCTTAGAAAAAAGTATGGTGGTCATTTATGCAGTTTACCTAAAATTTTATTGACATAGTATGTTTTTGTCTCATTTTCTTTAAGTTATGAGTTCTAGACCCATAAAAATTAAAAGTACTCCCTTCTTTCTCTAATAAGATTAAAATTATAATTATAATTTGCTAATTTTTTTACTAATATAGTATATATTTATCTTACGTGACGGATCAATCATCAAATTGATGTCATTCCAATAAATAATTGACTTTAGTTACTAGTTTCATAAATAACCTAAAAATATTATTTTTTAATATAAACCCTAAAATGTCCCTTTTTAGTGATATTTTTAGATGAAATGATAAAAAATTCTCTCAATATTTGTATATTTTGTTGTTTAGCCTCTTATTTTTTTTTGGAGTAAATAACCTCTAACGTTTTAATTTGGTCTAAATATATTTATGTTAAATATAAATTACCAGTCAACTGACGGTCAACAACTGATGTTGACTGGACTTGTCACGTGTTAAAATCTATTGACGTGTCAGTATCATATTCACCATGTACCAACATCATATTCACCATGTGTCACCATTAAGTTCGGCCACGTGTTAGCATGATAGTCGGTCACATGTTACCATAAAAAAGATAAAACAAAATATTATTTTTTTAAAAAATCTAACGTGGTATATGTCACATCAACCGATCTTAACACGTGAGAAGTGTAATTAGATTCAGCCGTTGATTGTTAGTTAACTGACAATTTACATCTAATAAAAATATATTTAGACCAAATTAAAACGTTAAAAATTGTTTGTTAAAAAAATTAAATAATAAAATATACATGTTGTGAATAAAATAAAGAAGAACAAGAATAAGAACAAGAAGAACAAAGAGATGAGAGAAAGAGGGAGATTTGTATTATTCTCAAATATAGACTTGTATATAATGCCTTCAATGAATCATCTATTTATAGGCATAAGAAGTACATAATACATTAAACTCTAATTCATAGAGATAATATTCCTAATAATAAATAAATCAAACTCCTTTGATAAAGTTCTAATCATGATAGACATCCACATAGATAAATATTCATAACACTCCCCCTTGGATGTCTATGAAGATAATGTGCCTCGTTAAAACCTTACTAAGATAAAAACCCAGTGGAAAAAAAATCTTTAGTGAAGGAAAAAGAGTACACACATCTTTGATACGCATAACATGTTGCCTCATTAAAAACCTTACCAGGAAAACCCATTGGGACAAAACCTCGGTTAAGGGAAAAAGAGTGCAACGCGTATTTACTCCCCCTCATGCAAACATCACAGAAGATCTTTGAATCTTCATAATTTAATCTTGAATATCATTTTTCTAAAGATCGTGAGGGATGAAACTTTGGAGTAATATGTTTCATGATGTATCCACTTTCAAACTGAGATATACATCATGCGTTATCTTCACACAAGATAGCTTTTATCATATCTTGTAAAAGTAAATCCACATATCTTTTGGATATGTTGGGTCAATAGTCTTAGCCAAACGCATTTTTTGGCTTGCCTCATGCATAACAATTATTTCTACGATATTTGATGAGGCATCAACGAATGATTAAAGATCTAAATGTAATGATCTTTGTATATTCATAGATATTTCTTGACCAACTAATATATAGTGCTTCAAGACTAAGAAAAGATATAATTATCTTTATTCACATCCAACAATCTTACAACTATTGGGATACTCAATAGATATGCTCTATCCATATTGAATCTTCTTTAAGATTCTTTCAGCTTATGTCTATTCATAGACAAAAGAAATATATAAAAATGCTCGATCTTCAGGTCGAGATAAACTTGATGTCAAGATTCAAGTACTTGTATTGAAAGTACTTCACGAGTTTCCAATTTGAAGCTCTTTAGGAGTTCTAAAATTATCATAATGGATCTTGATCCAAACTCCTTTATAAAATACATAAGGAAATCCGACAATTGTTATAGTATTTTCTCAATCAATATTCACTAAGGCGATTATACAAAATGCGTCAAAATATTCATGAGACATGTCTAAATAAATTTCTTCAGAAATTTCCAAATGCTTATAGCATTTTAGATCCTTCAAGGATAAATATGGATCCACAAATAATTAGACGCATGTAAAATTTTCATAACTGCCAAAGTAATTGCATCCACCATGAAGTAATTAAAACTTTTCATAAATCATAGTTCAAGTCGTATTTACGACTACTTATTTGTGCCTCACTTGCATTACACCTTTAGGTGTTTGGACTGTTGGTCCAAATACTTCTATTTTAGAAGTTCAAAGCGTCTTTCGACATTGGCCAATTCAATATCTATACTTCTGGATAGATTTTATACAAGATCCTCGATTTCTTTCTTTACTTCTATAGAAGTATTTTATGTAAAATTGTTTGTAAAATCGTTGTCGACAACTTTCCAATTTTCTGGTTCCATTCTCGTAATGACATAACTCATCGAAATCTCTTCAAGATTTCAATCTTTATTTCAGGTACCTGAAACTCTTCTAGAGTTTTATTATTTGTTATGTCTTGGGTCTCTTCAGGAGCACCCGCCTCCAATATATGACCATCTCATATTACTTTCTATTTACGAGAATTTTGATCATTGGAACCATTTCAACTATCATGCTTCAGGCATGATTTACATTCTCTCGCTCTAACATGTAATTTAAACTTAGAGCATTTCAGCTGGTATATGAGACTTAATTACTCTCATTGGGTCAGTAAATATGTCTGGCAGTTGACATGTAATAACATGAATTATCTTATAAACTTCTAGTTCATATACGAGGATCTAGATAATGATAATTCATTTTCCTCTATCCAGTTGATTATTATCTCCCCCTGATGTTGAGAAAAATCATGTCATAAATGATTCTCCAATTAATGTTTAAGAATTTAAACATAAAAGAAGACTCGTACTCAATATATATTCTCAACCCTTTTTATTTACCCATTTTGTGCGTTGTGGTGGAGCAATTCATATCGCACATTCAAAAATCATAAAATGGGAAATGTATGGTTTCTGACCAAAAACCAATCATAACGGGGAGTTTATTATAACTCGTTGGCTTGATGCGTATAAGTGTTGCTATATGAAACACCATATAAATAATAACTCTTTTGTTCTCATAGTTTAGCTATTAAATATGAGGCATCCAATTGAAATTTTGCTAAACTATATTTTTCATAATCAATAGGCTTTGTAACAACTGATATAGCCTAAAACATAAACCCACTAGCTTTTCAAGATGAATAGTTTAACTGCATAATCTGAATCTTTTTAAAATCAATCTCACAAACTTCTGGTTGCAAGTCGATAAAACAATGTAGATGCATCTACTAAAATCATATAAAACTTTCCACATTTGTGGATATATGGGCCCATATTTCGTTCAGATATGCAAGACATACAGTCTTAACTTCAGTACAAGAACTTTAAGTTCTAATTCTTTTGGTAAGTGGGATCATCTATATTCTTTGAGAACAAACAACACAAGAACTTCATGTTCTTTTAGTAAGTGGAATTTAATCAATTCCTTTAAGCAACACAAGAACTTTACGTTCTTTAATAAGTGGAATTTAATTCATTCCTTTGAGAATAAGCACCACAAGAACTACAGGTTCTTTTAATACATGTGCATGTAAATCTCAATAATTTCTGCACCATTATTGATCAGGATGGTCTAACCGATCATACCAACTATATATATGTGTATATATCTCTGAATTTGTAAACTTCTTGTTTACCATAACATGTAATTCAATCTTACTCGTACATGTCTAGTACGACCATCAAAATTGTTTCTTTAAATATGAATATATTTAGCTCTTTCGGAGCTTTCAATTGAAATCATCTTTTGGTAGCAATATATAGCTCTTCTAGAGCTTTCAACTGGCTTTTTGGCTACCAAAACTTTTATCCATATTGGCTTATTTCAAATGTCAATTGATAACATATGTTATCTATAATTTCCAAAGGGATAATTTGTGAACTCATATTGCTCTCTTTATGACTTTGACGAGTATAACGCACTATGAATATGGAATAAAGTTTCATTTGACAATAACATATTTGCTCAACCAGAGCCTTTTGTAATATTAGTACTTCCGGATATAGTACTCACATTATTCCCTTGCATTTTAATCGAGAAATGCATAATTGTGCACCTTTCAAAATGTGCTTTGTTTCATTTACTTCAGGTAATGAAAATATGTACTTTGTCTCATTCACTTCGAGAAATGAAAAATATAAAATATAGCACATCATATCAAATCGATTATCTATCAGAGATAAACTTTCAAGTGCTCTTTCGAAGTATTAATATTTTAGTACTTTGAGAAATACTACTCATATTTCCCCTTGCATTTAAATGGGAAAAATATTTCTTATGCTTAAGTACAATATGAGTACTTGCATTATCTGCTAGGCATAGATAGCCACAATTCTAGGCATAAATAGCCACAATTCATTGTATATTTTATTCCGCAAGTAATCATATTCTTTAAATAATAAATTAACATAAATCGTAAATAAATAATATGTGAAATAAATAAACATAAAGCAAACTAACATGAATAAATAATAAATAAAACGAATTAACATAAAAAAAACAAAAAAAAACAATTATTCATGTTAGAGGTTATAAGGGAAATAAAATAAATGGTAAATTATTCCCTTCAAGGGTTATGAGAAAATTAACAATATCCAATTGAGTTGGACCAATAACGTCATAATTATTTTCGCCATAAACAAATTTTGTTTATATTTTATTTCATTTATCATTCATGATTATGGATAAAGTCCATAATACTTTGGCGTTTGACAAGTACGAAACCAATGGTTTATAACATCACATTGGTAAAAGGATTTCACTTCCTTAGAATGATCTTTATCACTCTTGTCATCCTTATAACTTCGCTACCAGCGGGTAGAAGTATTCTTAAAACGACTATATTTTTCATGTGTATATTTATAGCCTCGACCACGACCATAACTTTTAATGTGATTTTTTATTCCTTCCATAATATAATCTCACATTCACTTGGAATGGAGTAGAGCCAGTGGGCCTTTAAAACCTTTTTCACATATCCTTATCACAGAGAACAAAGATTTAATCCCCGTACGCGGCATTGTTAAACCTGTCCACAAGGTCCTTTAAAAACCTCATTTGAGACCAGTAGCCTCGCAGAACGGGATGTCCAGCAAATTATACTTGGATTATATCGAAATTATGTCTCTAATTGAATAATGATTTACCATGTTTGCATTCACTTCAGGGAATGAAACAGATCCAATAATCGCATGCAATAAACATCATGCTTGCATTCACTTCAGGGAATGCCCCATCATTGATAATCGCATGGAATAAACATCATGCTTTGCATTCACTTCAAGGAATGCCTCCCATAAAAATTTTTGGATCAAGAAGAATTTCCGTAACTTGAAATTGGGAGAAGTCTATGGTCGAGTTTTTCGACAAAGAAGAAAAGTTGCTTTCGAGCAAATATAGACTTTATAACAATCTTTTTATAGATTGAAATTCACCATGATTTATCGCACATTAAAATCATAATATAAAGAATAAAATAAAAGTAGAGTTTACCGATAATAATTTTCTTCTTGAGGCAATGAAGACAAAGCAAATGACCAAAGAAAACTCCTCGTAATCACTTCATGTCATGTCTCTTTCCAAGTCATTTAAGCATATCATGTAAAACTCAAAACACGGTTAAAAATATTAACTTTTACCAAATAAAATGACATAAATAATAATATGAAAAATATCAAATATAATCATATAAGTAAAAGTATGAATAAGCATACCACTAATTAACCCTTTTAGGAACAAGAGAAAACACACGTAATTTACACCAAACACAACCTCTTTGTCTCTGTCAATTCGTCTTTTGGTTTGTGAGAAGCCACAAATTTATCTCTTTCCAATGTTCGAATAAAATCAAACATACTTCCAAAATTTTCAAAAATTAAAATAAAGTTAAAATATAAAGAGAAAGACAATCGATAACTAAAAAAATAAGGAGAAAAAAAAACTTATCTTTGGTTTATTCTATAATCGAATTCTTCCTGATAACTTCTTTTGAATTATAACGATGAAGACCTCAGTTGATTAGAGTCTCGTGCTGATAACGTGTTGTGAATAAAATAAAGAAGAACAAGAATAAGAACAAGAAGAACAAAGAGATGAGAGAAAGAGGGAGATTTGTATTATTCTCAAATATAGACTTGTATACAATGCCTTCAATGAATCATCTATTTATAGGCATAAGAAGTACATAATACATTAAACTCTAATTCATAGAGATAATATTCCTAATAATAAATAAATCAAACTCCTTTGATAAAGTTCTAATCATGATAGACATCCACATAGATAAATATTCATAACAAATACAAACATTGAAGTTATTTTTTATCATTTTACCATAATTCTATGCCAAAGAACAAGAGCACGGTAATAAGACTAAGAGCCTTTCAAATTCAGGTACTTTTACTCCCAACAATTTGCTTCTATGGGCACATACAGTCACCGCCAATGTTCAACTTCCAGCTTCTCTTAAACCTCAAAAAACCAATAGCTTCACACCAAATTAAGCAAATCCATGCCCAGTTAATCACCAATGGCCTCAAAAATCCCTCCTTTTTTGCCAAACTAATTAAAAGCCACTGCCTTTTACCTTCTCCACAAAATACCCAACATGCACGATCGATATTCGAACACTTTCCCAACCAAAGTTTGTTCCTTTTCAACACTCTGTTAAGATGCAGCCAACCCATGGACTCAATCTTTACTTTTGCCAACTGGGTTTCAAAAGGGCACTTAGTTTTTGATGATTTCACTTACATTTTTGTGCTTGGAGCCTGTGCTAGATCGCAATCGTTGTCAACACTATGGTTCGGAAAACAAGTTCATGTGAAAGCTTTTAAATCTGGTTTTATGTCGAATCTTTTGGTAAGGACTACATCGATTCATTTCTATGCGAATAATAAGGATATTTTGTCAGCAAGGAGAGTGTTTGATGAAATGTCTGAGAGAAGTTGTGTTACTTGGAATGCCATGATTAAAGGCTATATTTCACAAAGGGAGAGAGCTAAGAAATGTTGCAGGGAAGCTTTGGTGCTGTTTAGAGGCATGTTGAGTGATGCTTCTGGGCAGAATCCTACTGATACTACCACGGTTTGTGTTCTTTCAGCTTGTTCTCAATTGGGAGAGGTTTTCAGTGGGGCTTGTGTTCATGGTTTTATAGAGAAGACAATTTGTAGGCCTGAGAATGATGTTTTTATTGGAACTGGTCTTGTTGACATGTATGCAAAATGTGGATACATTGATACTGCTTTATGTATTTTTAGGCTAATGAGAGTGAAAAATGTTCTGACTTGGACTGCCATGGGAACTGGTTTAGCTGTTCATGGGAGAGGAAAAGAAGCATTGGAGCTTTTGGATGCAATGGAGGATTCTGGTATTAAACCTAATCCAGTGACTTTCACTAGCTTGTTTTCAGCTTGTTGTCATGCTGGGCTAGTTGAAGAGGGGCTTCACTTATTTCACAATACGAGGGACAGGTTCGGTATCAAGCCTCAGATACAACATTATGGCTGCATTGTTGATCTACTTGGCAGGGCAGGATATCTAAACGAAGCATACGATTTCATCATAGAGATGCCAATCAAACCCGATGCCATATTGTGGCGGAGTTTATTAAGCGCGTGTAATGTTCATGGAGATCTTGCAATGGCTGAGAAAGTGGGGAAGATTCTGCTTCGGCTAGAGCCAACGAACAATTCTCTACATGTGCCTGTTACTAGTGAAGATTATATAGCTTTATCAAATGTGTATGCTTCTGCCGGAAGGTGGTGGCAAGTGGAGATGGTAAGAAAGAAGATGAAGTCGAAGAGGGTAGAAACCAAACCTGGTGGTAGTTTCATACAGACCATCAGCAAATCACATTGACGAGTTTAACCGATAATGAAAAGGGTAACACAGCATAAATTTTTTTCTTTCTTTTCATTTCTCTCTTGTAATAAATATCAAGATTATTGGTAATTGTATTTGTATTCAAGGTAGAAAAGGTTTCCTAATAGATCACAAGGATGGAATTATATAGAAGTCCACAGCATGCTGTGGAAATGGCAGTGGTAGAATCGACCACAGAATAGATTAGTCACTTTCCATTACTGCATAATTAACCTAAAGAATAGCATTGTTTCCACTAGTTAAACCAGACATAATAGCATAGTTTAGTCAAATTCCAAGACATTCTTTAGTAACTCTCTTCAGACTCTGCTTGTATGCTTTGCTCCTATTGCTTCCCGTTCGACTGGGATCCACATGGGCTTACACCCCCGCGGATCCGCTTTTGCAGATGTTCCAAGCTAGCCACTCGCTGCAAAGAAGCCGGCCGTCCATTTTTGTTTCCTGTTACTGCAGATCCTCCGGAATTTGTTTGTATGTTTTCAACTGAAGAAATATCTGCTAGTGCATTGTTGATTCTCCGGTCATGACTGGATATAGGATTGTCTGCAGGAAAGAGGGTACGCTTTCGACCATCGTGCACTGCAACAGCCGCATCTGTTGATGTATCAGAGGGACTTCCATCAAATGATGAGATGCCCATTGTCGACATCTCGGGGGAGGCATGGAACATGTGGTTCAAACCAGTAGTTCTTTTGATAGCCTCTTCAGCCATTTTTACCTGTATAAAGTAGTCACCAATGGACATGGTATTAAGAAATGATTTCCAAAACATCTTGTCTATGAAGATCTCTAGAATTTCGGTTTCGAAAAAGAATTGCGTGCTTGTCATGTTAGCCATGAATATCTCTCGACTTTTAAGCCGAATTTTCAACGAGGCGTGAGCCTCGCTCGATACTGAAAGGAACTCAACTTTAAGACCACTGGATCAATGATCAACTTACCTTTGCTTTCAATGTTTCAACACCAGCTTTTAAAACTCTGTTGTCAACAGCTGCTTCATTGTGCCTTTGGCTAATGTCAGTCAAACGCTTCAACAAGTTTGCATTTTCAGCTCTTAGTTGAGCAACCTACAATAAATAATGGATAAGGACATTCATAACTCGAAGACGAAACGGAAACAAGACGACATTCGAGGGAAAAAAAAGGCAGATGAGCAAAAGACCTGTGTCTCAAGTTCTGTCAAATGAGCCTGCTTTCTTTTTCTAGAACGCCTAGCAGACTCTCGGTTTGAAAGCATCCTGAACCACCATACGGATCAATTGGTGGGAATAGAACAGAACAAAGTTAAGTATCTGTAGGATTAATTTGTTCCATTAATGAACAGATCAAACATTCTCAAGAAGTTTAGTGGAAATGTTTTTGATACCAAATGCATCATACAATACGCGATCGAAGAACAACTATAATGTGAACCTTTGGTTACCTTCTTACACGTTTTGCATCAGCAGGATCCATGTTCTCCGTTGTTCCGTTTTCTCCCTCAACTTCATCGTCTTCTGACTGTTCTATCGACGATCCCGCACTTGTGCTTGGCCTCACCTGAGCTCCAAGTTTCCTCTGTCCATTGGTGAAAGAAGAAATTCCAACCACAGCATTATCATCCTTGTCACCAGCTCCTATATATTCAGTAAACAGGAATATAATATACAAGATTGAATTACTCTGAAAACTCGAATTGACATGCAACTATGAAAATCGAAAACCGTTAAGAAAGCATAAAAGAACAGTTGCTCGTAAGAAGCTTCGGTGACGACTTTAAACCTTTAGAAACAGTTTTGGATCCCGTTTGTGCAGCGTTAGATGCCTGTGATCCACAGTCGGCTCTAGCAGCATTGTCTTGAGGTTTTACAATAGATGCCTGTTCGAAATGTACGTAAACATACTCAGTCGAAAGTTTTAATAGCGGAAGGGATTCGCACGAGGTTAAACCGATGACAAAGAAACATGAAAGATGCATCTAACAGATGCATATAAGATTAAAAACTATAACCATGAGCTTGGTTGACTTCGAGTTTGATAAAAGAGTGACATGAATGTATCGGCTTTCGGTTCATCGAATAAAACTCGTCAGATACAAGAAATCAACACAAGTTCTGCAACATGTTTACAGTTTCCAGCTAGTTACAGAGTCAATAGCTTGTATCATGATATCATGAGGAACAAGGCAAGCTAAGTACAGCCCATACTTGACTAATCTCCAGCTCTTTCTTTGTCCTACAAGGTGTTTTAAGGAAATACACATTTTTTTCTAATAAAATACTCTTAAAAATCATTAAAAAAATAGAGAGCAACCAAATTTAGCAAGTTTATTCCAATTTGGCAAATTCCAACCAAAATCAAAGGTGGAAAGAAAATCTAGTAACCAATCACAGAACAGATGACAGAAAGAACAAAGAAAATGACTTTATTAATACTAAAAATGAACATTTCAATGATTTACTGATACCAAGAGACCAAAAACAATACAAATAATCAATTTACCTGAAATGATTTATAATATATAACATTCAAAACAAAACCTTGACTTTCTCATGAGCTTAGACCAAAGCTACACAAGCCAAAACACCAAAGAAAAAGTTTCAGATTTTAGAACATATGTAGACTTTTTTGAGCTGATAAAGGGGAAAAATCAAGCTTTTTAGTAACCCAAAATGGAAAATCAAAATGTAATTAAAACGAATCAACATCCAGACAACCAAATTCCCCTTTTGAATTTTCTCAGAAACCAAACATAACCCAGAAAAAAAAATCCCATCTTTTGCAAAAGAAAATAAATATCATTAGAGATCTAAACTTTTTCTCACAACCCAAATGAAGAACGGAAAAGACTTACCATTGACATGGCAACAGCAGCACAAGCCAAGCTAAGCTTCTTCTTAAGAAAAGCCTGATAATCCTCGAAATCTGCAGGAACATTGTTGTTGTTATTATTCTCAAAACACCCATTTTTCTTGTTCTTCAGCTCCTCCTTAGCTTCCTCCTCTTCGTTATGATCTTCACCTTTCTTGTCAACTTCTTCTCTAAGGAACTGCTGAAAAGCCCACTCCGAAGCACTGCGGTTCATTTTAGAACCGGGCTTGTTATCTTTGTCGTAGTCGCCACCGGATGAAGACCAGAAGTGGTCGGACATTTCTTCAACGGAGAAAATTCTATCCATTGTAATTGGCTGAGTTGTTGGAGGATTGTTTTTGGTCGTTTTATGCAGCTGCTGATTCAGATTCATGTCAAATAGATTGGCGTTCAGAATTTTTCTCTTTATTCTTCTAATTAATATGTTGGAATGTGGGCCTAATCAAATTTTCTAAATGGATAAGGTGAGAGTAAGTTTTGCTTTTTGGTGTTGTTTTTGCTATATTTAAATCATTTTGGTACAACCATCAATTGGATAATTTTTTAATTATAGATTATGGATTTGACCCGAATAAAAAATAATTCGAAATAAAAAAAGATATTAAAGGAAATAAAGAAAGATGAAATATGAAATGCCACACAACTCACCAAAAAATCAAATATATTGGCTTTATAAAACCATATAAGGGTGTAAAAAATAGACCCGACCTGAAGATCCGATTGGAACCAACCTATCTATTATTGACCAAATATTGACCCGACCTAAAAGCAACCGAACCAAAATCAACTGACCCTATATGACTCGACCCGATACTCGAATAGAATCACCATAAACCTGAACGAAGACTGAACCAGACCTGAACTGACTCAAACCGACACTAAATCGAATTTGGTCAGACCCAAACTAAAATAACTCGAACCAAAACCGACCCAAATAACTCGTTTGCGCCTTCTATCTAAGAGTAAAGAACATATACTTACCATGTAATTACAACATAATGTTCAATGGTAAATGGTGACGTGTTTCACTTACATTATTAGGGTTTGAGCAACTTAGTCGACATATATGTGTGAGATTATACAAATTTGAACCGAACATAGATATCATCTTGTACTCGAACAGAATGATAAAAATATTATGGTATAATATAGAGACTAATATTAATTATTATTTTTTAAACAAGAACATTCGTACCCAAAGCAACAAAAAACACAAAGTATATAAAAATACATCAAAAAGAGAAGGGTATGAAAAATTAAAACAAAATTCTTCACTTCATTAAAGACTGTGCAAAATCTTCAAACAAAATCAAACAATTGTTCGCTGCAAGCATCAGGCACATCGACAACTCCTGCAAAGCAACAAAATCAGTCGACGGTAAAATCTTCAATACTCTTCACTGCAAGCATCGGACACATCGACAAAACAACCATGAAAAGGCATCAAACATTGATAAGGCCGCCGATCATCTTAAAAGGAGATAATTGTCATGAAGACATGTATACGTGTCACTAGGACAAAATAAAATTGCGAAATTGCAGGAAAAAAAACAGCCTAGAAAAAATGGAGAAGATGGATATTAATTATTAAATCTTAATTGTTAAGTTGACAATTGAGAAATTAAAAATTGGGATAAGCTTGATTTATCTAATTTTGAATTTGACAAGTGTTTAAGAGATATTTAAATCATAAAATTAAGGGAATGGTTCAATTTGTTTACTTTTAAAATTATCAGGGACTTAAAATAATTATACCAAAAATTTAGGGTCCAGGTTTTCAGTTGTCAACGTGGCTCCGACACCATATATAGTAAATTTTGTGAATTATTAAAAAAACTGAAAATGGCTACAAAATGGGAATTCTATATAGTTATTGGGCCTGTTGTAATCACCAGTTGTAAAAGACAAAAAGTATAAAAGAATCTCCAATGATGTTGCAATTTGGCAATTTGCAGATATATACATATATATTATCTTGTTTTTAATTTTTATTATCCATCAAATTGTTTGTTTTTAATCAATATCTTTTACTAAACATTTTTAATTAATATTGATTTATGGTGAAAAAATTATATAATAATTAGATGGTTGTATACAAATAAAATTTTAAATTTATTAATATCATAACAATGATAACGTGATAAAAATTGTATCTTATAATAAAACTATATAAACATGTTTTACCGTTGATGTTTCAGGAGTTGATTTAATTACGGGATCAAATTTTAAAAAAGTAAAATATCTAAAATGTTATAAAAATTAGTACAGTCGATAAATCAATGTATAATATGATTAGATAATGTTATTATAAAACAATTATAATAATAGCTAAAAGTAAAGGTATATCAAATAAATTTAAAGCATAATGCTAAAAAATGTCTTTAAGGTACGATTGAATAATAATTTTAGGCCCTATTTTTTAAGTAATTTAATCCTTAACGTTTTATTTTGGATCAGAATAGCCCATATGTGAATGAAAATTGTTAGTCAACTGACGATAAACAACTTGAAATGACTTGGCAGAATGAGTAACAAATATTTTATACAATTTTTTAAATTATTTTTTGACTGATGTGTAATTATGTAAAGTCAATATATTTGTCTATATGACACTACCATCGCGACGTGCATTGCCATGTAGGTTTGTCATATTATTTCAAGCCATTTACGGTTGGTAGCCTAACAATTTTCATCCGTATAGGGGCCATGTTGACCCAAAATAAAGGGTTAAATGCTAAAATACTTCAAAAAATAAAAATTAAAATGACAATTCAGTCCTACGTTAAAGATATTTTTTACATTATGCATAAATTTAAATGACTTGTACATTTTTCATAATTACCCACGATACTTTCTAACGTATTTAACATTTTGAATAAATAAACCAAAGCCTTAGACACCCAAAAGTTCTCATGAAGCTAACATAAAATTAGTAATTTCTTTAGAAAAACAATTTAAATAATTTTTATTGCTATAAAAATAGAATATGTGTGAAACATGAAATGAACAAAAATCACACTACCAACAATAATTTTAATATATATATATATATATATTAAATTCCTAATAAGTGTTCAAGGGATTCAAGATTAAAAAGACAATCGATCCTAATTTCTTCAAAAATTTGTATTAATCAATCTCTAAAAATTATTAAAACAGTCAATCAATAAAACTTAATTATTTCATAAAAACCCTTATCTATCGCAAGTAAAACCACAATTTTTTTTTACAGATCTTAATTATTAAAGAATCAACTAAAGACGAGATGGTTTAAATTTATCAAGGGCCTAAAAGACATTTAAACTATAAAATTAGGGACAAAGTTTAACTTATTTATTTTTAAAATTATTAAGATCTAAAAATTATACCAGAAATTTGGGAGCCAACCGCCAGGGCCTCTGGTTGTCAACGTGGCTCAGACCCTGTATGTATATAATTTGTAAATTTTCGAAATTAAAAAAAAAAAACTGAATATGATATTAACAAGGTTGGTCTAAGTGATAAGCAATTTAATACCGTTTAAATTTGAGGTCTTGTTTATGTAAAAAGAATTCGTTAGAAGATTCATCCACAAGAATTAAGTGTGCGAAACATTTCGTTTTGAATTTATTAAAATAAAACTTTAAAAACCAGAAGAAAAAAATCCCTGAATATGTGTATAAAATAGGAATCTTATACTGTAATTGTGATGTTTGTAGTCTCCGGCAGTGGTAAAAGACAAAAGCATAAAAAAATCTTCAATGATGTTGCAATTTGGCAATTTGCATATATTATTTTTGTTATCCGTTAAGTATTGTGTGACTTGTATGTTGGTAGAAACTATAAGATGGTATGGTTGGAATGTTGTTATGTGATATGCAGGCACTTGATTGTTAGGATTGAGATACCTAGTGAAAAAAAGAGTGTGTTGCAATACTATGATTAAAAATTTTCGAATATATAATCTTGATGCTTAGTGGTCGCGGGCCTCAACCCTATGAGTGTATGATTCCAATGTTTAGTGGACGCGGGTCTCACTCCTATAATGTGGTGTAATACTTTTATGTTTTTTTTTTTGAAAAATAATGGGCCTCGTTAAAAAACCCCTTCCTAGTGAAGGGGAAAAAGAGTGCCCCACTAAATAAGATTTATTTCATAAGAACAAAATACAAATATCCTTTCGAGTACATCAACAACATAATAAAACAGTGACTCTAATTATAGACCCCAAAGACTACCCTATTCCTTTCTTGGCATAAGAATCCGCTAATGCATTACAGGACCTGGGAATAAGCCTAAGGCTCATACCCTTACACATTATAATACCTGCAATCCTAGCCACCTCTGCTGCAATATGAACCGGAGGATTAGACACATTTTTCAGCCAATCTACCACAGTAGCACAGTCGCATTCGATGATCAACCGATGAGTTTCCACCAACTGATAATGCCTCTAGCTCCACCAGCGCTGGGAAGGAAGAATTAGACGAGTCAGAAAAGTGCATCAGAATCGCACCCAAAGTATCCCTGAAAACACCCCCTATACCACTGTTTCGAGACTGCAAACAAGTTGCCCCGTCGACATTGAGTTTTATATAACCTTCGGGAGGTGGCTGCCAACTACATGACTTGGATTTTTTTCTTCTTTCGCAGCGGAAGAAGCGAGGCTAACGTAAGATCGGACACCAAAGATTCAACACTCAGGGTGTCACAAGGGAATTTAGCTAATAACCATGACGCAATACGGAACTTGACTATAAATTCCAACTGGAACCAATCAACTGACTTCTTACTAAAAATGACCTCATTGCGGAACAACCATATAGACCAGATAACAGCCGCTGGTATGAACAAAACCCAAGATAAGTTCGGGAGATTCGCCAAATCTTTCCAAAATAACAAAAAGGACCAAGAGTCCCCTGGCAGTGCTGTTGATACACCAATCAAAGCGCACAGATTTGCCCAAATCCGCCAGACACCATAGCGGTTGAAAAAAAGGTGAGATGTAGTTTCACACATACTTGAGCATAACGGACAGCAAGGAGAATCGATAGCAGTGACGCCTCTCTTAATCAGCTCCGACCTTACCGGAATACGATTCCACAACAATTGCCAAAGGAAAATCTCCACTTTCGGAGGTGCAAAACCGCACCAAACTACATCCTTCCAAGCTAAATTTCTATCAAACTCACTGTTGATCAGGTTTCTCATGGACTTAACCGAGAAGGATCCGTCATTAGAACCCTTCCAACACACCCAATCGTATTCAAAAGAACTAGATCTGAAATTCTGCAGTAAAATCATCAATTCATCCCACAAAGGTAGCTCCCAATCAAACAGGTTTCTACGTAAACTAATAGACCAATTCCACCCTTCCAAGCCTTTTGTGCCAAAATTAGAAACTACACCCGATTTATTAACAACAATATTAAAGATTCTAGGAAATTTATCTTTAAGAGGGACATTGCAAGCCCAAATATCCGACCAAAAGAAAACACTATTCCCATCTCCAACATTTAAAACCAAATTAGCTCTAATGTGGTTTCCGAAACTGTCATTAGAAAAGAAAGATTTAACAATACCTCTCCATATCCATGAAGAGGCCCTTGAGGGAACGATATCAGGAAGAAGCTTTGAGGAATTACTTGGAATTTTAGCATCAATTACCCTCCTCCATAAATTGGATGTCTCATTGCCGAAACGCCAAGCCCACTTACCCAATAAGGACCGGTTCATGATCTCTAGATTGATAACCCCAAGACCGCCATTTTCCATAGGAGTACAAGCTTTATTCCAGTTGATCCAATGAATCTTGGAAGAATCTTTACCATCGCCCCACAAGAAAGCAGACATTAAACTATTAAGGCGATTAACAACCAAGCTCGGAATCCTGAATAAAGACATGAAATAGGTAGGTAAACTGGTTAGAACCGATTTAATTAAAGCTAGTCTACCACCAATAGACAAGGAGACAGATTTCCAGCCTCCTAACCGAGACGAGAATTTTTTGAAAACGGGCTCCCAAAGAGCCAAGGAATTTCGGTTGGAGCCCAAGGGAAGGCCTAAATAATCGGTCGGGAATGAGCCCCAAGAACAACCCACATTTTCGGCCCACAATTTCAGAATCTCCACAGGAATACTTTTATGTTATGGGAAGCTTATGCATTCTTGTTATTGTTTAGGCGACTAGAGGTAACGCCATAAATATTTGATGTTATTATCATATTTTCATCTTTAAGCCACATGCTCATGTTTATGATTTGCATGAAACATGGTTGAGTGTAAGTGGGCTTCGTTAGCTCGGCATTCGAAATTGTTGTTTCCATTCGTAGGTTAGTAGGGTGACGTGCATCGTTGGAGCACCATTGGAGTAGAATTTCAGCATCGACTTGTTGTCCGAGTACAATACTAGATTATTTGGGTCATGTATTCGTAGGACTCTATATTTTTATTGTAACTCTATTTTGGATTTAATTCGTGAGTCGAATGCTTTTAATTATGTATTTTTAAATGGATCTCCCATGTAACGTTTTGAAATACTTATTCATGAATTTAAACATTTGAACTTATTGGATTTTATGAAAATGATTGTGATTTGGACTAAACCATGTTGAAATTTTATGATAGTGAGTTAGGCTTGAGGCCCAAATGTGACATCAAGGTTGAGGATGTTACATTTAGTGGTATTAGAGCCTAAGTTTAGCTGGTTCTAAGAAACCCCATGGGTGTTTTGAATGGTGTCTAGTGAATACGTTGCCCATAGGTCGAAGTTGTACTCGTTTAAGCTGAATGAATTCGATGGTGTAACCTTATATGTTTGCTTGTGCAAAATAGTAATCGTGCCAAGAAGAGCACAAGATCAAGAGGAGAGTTGAGGCTCCCAAGAAGGGAGCTACGATGAGAATTACGTTCCCGACTCAAAAGAGATGTCGAAGAATGATAGGGGTCGAGGGGCCAATTATTTCTCTCATATGCACCAGGCCCTTTACAGGATTGTAAACGCCATACCTAGGCCTTTGGCTACCCTGCGCGAGGCGCCAATTGAGAGAGCATGTCGCCATGGTGCAACTGACTTTCTTATGACAGGATAAGACAATCTTGTTAAGGTGGATCAATGGTTGCAAGATACCCGTTGGATCATGCAACAGATGAGGTTTAGGCCCGAGGATAAGTTAACATGCGTTCTCACCCTATTGAAGAAGAATGCTCGAGAATGGTGGGAGATCGTAGAGTTAGGATGATATTCTAACCAACCTTCATAAGACAAGTTTTTGGGTGAATTTGAGAAGAAGTATGTGGGTGAAGTTCACATAGATAGCTTGAGAGACCGATTCACTCATTTGGTCCAAGGGAACCGATCAGTCTTTGAGTATGAACAAAAATTTTTGTAGTTGAGTAGGTATGCCCCTGAATTGGTTACTACCGAGAAGATGAGATGTAAGGTTTGGCATATGGTCCGATTGGTGGGCATGAGAGCTCGAGTGGGAGAACTCAAAGCTTCTCCAACAATTCACAGTCTTATTCTAGGAGGAACAAATACGATCAGAACCAAGGTAGATGAACTTCGAATCAGAATTTGAGATCAGACCGTAGGTCAGAATCAGCTGACTGTTGGGAGCCTTTATCTTCATCTATGATGAGCTCGGAGGGCTCATAGAAGAGTGTGAGCGTAAGCATAGAGGTGAGTGTTGGGGGTTGGCCAAGGTCTGCTATGGTTGTGGGTCACCGAATCATTATATGAGGGATTCCCTAATAGCTGCTGACACCACTCCGATTCAGACTCATATGGCCTCTTATCTATTTCAGAGGGGGTCAGGGATTTGCTAGAGGGGGAGTGAGCCACATGTTCGGACATCGGAATGGGAGGTTCGATCCGGTCCATCGCGAGAGCACCAGCGAGGCAATATTCAGTCAAGGCTTAGGAGGATTGTGAGGCTACCGATGTTTTCTTAGGTATGTTTACCTTGTTTTCAGTCCCTATAGTTGCTCTTTTAGATTCGGGATCTCCTCATTTCTAAATCTGTAGTGGAATATCCCAACAGTGGGTATTTCTACCGAGGATCTTGAGATATGAGTCTGTATGACTAGTCCGTTGGGGTATGCTGTTTTAGTGGATAAGGTGTATCGGGGGTGTTAGATTAAGGTTCAAGGTTCGATCTTTCCGACCGATCTGATGGTGTTGTCGTTTCAAGAGTTTGATGCTTTCCTAGAGATGGATTGGTCCTTTGAGCATGACGCGTAGTTGGGTTGTAGAGCGAAGAGCCTTAAGCTTTATGGTTTGTATAGGGCTAAGTTGGTGGTGAAGGGTGAGAGAAATACTTCCCTTTCCAATGTAGTGTCGGCTTTGGTGGCACAAAGGATAATCCAACAATGTTGCGATGCTTTTTTGACTCGGATAGTTAATACAAGGGTTGAAAGTCCGACGCTTGAAAGTCTTCGGACTATGAAAGAATTTGTCGATGTGTTTTCGGAAGAGTTTCTCAGAGTACCTCCAAATTGTGAGTTAGAATTTCAAATTGATATGATGCCATGCACAGTACCAGTGTACATTGCTCTGGAATATTTTGAGTGTTTTTTTAGAAATAGTATATTTATAATATAAATAATATGTAAAAATATGAAAAACAATATATTTTTTATTTATATATCGATATATGTATATATATGTAAATAATATATTTTATATTATAATTTTACCCTAGCATATATGATTTTCGCAATCGAGTGTTTTTGAAAAAAATGGGACTTAAGATTTTTTATTCTGTAAAAAAAAATAAGAATGAAGAGATATAAATCGAAATTGACACACCGAAAATAGTTAGGTTCTCAAAATTAAAGTGTTTGAGGGTTAGGATTGTTCAATTTTTAAAATCAGATCAGTTTTGTCTGTTCTATTTATTTTCCTAGAAAATCGAACAGGAAAACATGCAAATGAACATATGTCACATGTAATATATTCATAGGTATTTTTTAACATATGACCTGCAATTGGAAACAAAATAAGACAAAATGAAACGTTTGACAAAAAGGTTCTGAGCACTTAGAGCAAAAAGAAAAAAAAACGATATAGTTTGAATAATTATTTTAAAAATTAAGCCAATAAATTTCAATGGCTCATATATTTTCATAATTGAATAAATAAATCTAAGCTTCAAACACTCAAAAACTTTCATGAAACTAAAATACAATTAGTAATTTCTTTCACAAAAATAAAAACTACTTAAGTATTTTTTGCTATTATAAAAATGCAATATATGTCAAGCACAATATGAACAACAATACATTACCAACAATAATTTCTAAATAAAAAAATTTTAGTATATGCTATAGTAAAATCAAGCACGATATGAACAAAAAAGTTAGTATTTATAAAAAATCAAGGATTTAATTCCCACTCCCCCATTTTCTCTGCAGCGGTTACAAAAAGTTTGCAAGTTCTTTATCTTCTTCGTTGATTTTCTTCTTCACCGACAACGGCCTTTGGCTGTTTTGCTGGTTTTGTATATAAATAACTTTCATCTTTGGTGATGAATACTTTATTTTTATGTTTTTCTTGTTTTTTCTTTGCTTTGCCAGTTTCATATCAAATCTGCTTTCATGGCAGTTCTTTTGTCTGCTTTTATGGTAGTTTCTTCGTCTGCTTTTATGGCAGTTTTAGTCTGTCTTTTGACAGTATAACGTTCGAGTGACGAAATTTCAGCGAGCGCTTTTCAGCGAAGGAGGCCGATCTATAAATGCTTATGATTCCCTGTTGTGGTTGTGCCGATATGCCAAGAACAAGTAGCGAAAGAATTTCCTGTCTTCATAGAGCACTCTGGTTAAAGCTATAGTTTACTGGATTTTTTTCAGAAGTTGTCTTCTGAAAGTGATAGGTTTGTTCTTTAATGTCTTTCATATCCTTAGGTTTTATTGTATTTATCTTTATACATTGAATTTTCAATGTTTGGGTGTGATCTCTTGTAATCCTATCACTTTTAATATAATCCAGTTTATTTCAAAAAAAAAAGGTTAGTATTTATTTATGGCTTAAATTAAAAACTAACCCCTGAACTATATCTTTTGTTTACTTTTAGCCCTTAAATTATTTTCTTGGTCAATCCCTAAACTATTATTTAAGGTCACTTTAAGTACATTAGTTATCCAAGTTAAAAAAAATCGTTTCGGCCAATAAGATATTCACACATCACAAATTTTTTTGACCAATAGATAGTTTATGGACTAAAAAGAAAAAATAACATAGTTTATGTACTTATTTTGAGTAAAAAACAGTTTAGAGACTTAAACTGACCCGAAATAATAGTTTAAAGACTTATTTTGATCAAAATATAATTTAAAGACTAAAAAAACAAAAGACTTTATTTAAAAGCTGATTTTTTATTTAAATCTTTATTTATTCATTTATCTATTTATCTATCGGATAGACAAAATCCATGAAAGAAACCCAAGTAAAATCTACTATATTTTCCATTGGATAGGAAGGCGGCTCTCTGTGTGGATAATTATTGAAATTGTTTTGATAGAAAAAGATAAATTACATATTAAGTCCGTCCGTCAAGTTTAACTTCTATTCACTTTTGACAAAATTGCTTTGCTTTTGGAGCATGTACGCCATAAAAAGTCTTTCAGCAAGAGCAAAAAAATGCGAACATAAATGACGTTTCGGATTCCGATCATCGTTACCTATTAAAAATGAAACATCCCAACTGTGGTAGTAGAAATCGTCAGAATAATTGTGAATGGGTATGACGGTCTCATATTACAAGTATCTTCGAGGACAAACAATTTTTTCGGTGACGGGATTTCATCACAGTCTCCCTATTGTGAATATAGTTTGATTTTAATTTCTCTTTGTTTTATTTGGTCTACATGTAATAGTGGCAGATTCAGAAATTCAAAATTTACTTGGTGATGGAACAATTTAAAATCGCTTTGTTTACAAGGTGTATGCGCATTGTCAAAGGGTTAAGAAATATTTATAAACCTTTAGACTTTTAAAAATATATATATGATCGTTGAAAAGATAAATATTTGTACAGACGCATTTTGTATTTACAACACCTCAAGATGTCACTACTTTTGAATCATTTCCAGATCATTAACCCTTTATAACAAGGATTGTGTCACTGGGATTAGTACAAGAATGGATACTCATTTTCTCTTGAATTGAAGTGTATTAATTTATTGGGTAAATAAAAATATTAGACTAAAATTTGAAATTTAGAAAGAATAGGGTCAATTTTGGATTAAATATTTTTTTAGCCTGAATTAAACAAAAATGAGGTATACTTCACAAGCTATGTTTTTTTCCCATTAAAGTCGGCTGCATTTCTTTACTTAAAAAATGATATGGGACACATTTTAATTGATTTATAATTTTTTTTATCAGAGTTAATATTTAAACCAACTGAAATATTTTATCACAGTTTACTATAAAATATAAGGTTTAATATAAAAATGAGTGTTAGCCGCTCTCTCAAAAAAACCTAGTTGCTTTCTCAAAATTATTTTAATTTTAGTCATTTTTTTTTCAATTCCTTTAATCGGTGGTCGGCAATCAATCTTCGTATTAGTTGTCGACCATCGATTTTATCAGTTTTTTTGTTTTTATTTCAATAAGAATCTCTGTTTCTGTAGCACATTCTTTCTCTGTCCTAGTGACACGCTTTTTTTCTATCTTTGTGACATGTTTTTGTTTTGTTTTTTTGGTTTGGTTCATCTGTCTTCGTGGCAGGTTTCAGCATACCCTAGCGTTCGATTGTTGTTCGCACGGAGATTCACTCGGCGCTAGTTTCTGATTCATGGTGTTGTCGGTGGTCACTTGGAATGTTTTATCCCCACTCGTTGATGGTTGTTTGCCGATAAAATCAGTCCTAGGTAGCGGTACCTTTTGCCTGACAGAATGGATCGCGCACCACTCCTTCCTTCTTTACGCGTCTCGTTTGGACAGAGACAAGGAGATTCAAGAAGCTTTTGAATTTTCGTTGGTATGCGTATTTCCATAGAAATTTTCGTTTTCATTGTTTTTGAGTTGTAAGAATTTTTAGGGTTATTTTAACCAAATTTTTCTTCTTCTTAATAGTTTGTAATTGAATCTTTCTATGATTTAATGAAAATTCATTAATTATTTCAAAAAAAAAAACCAACTGAAATAACTGTTTAAATTTAAAGAGACAGACCATATTAAAAAAATATTTATTTTATTCTAGCTATCAATCCCAACTCTCCAGAAGAAGCCATCCCCAGCAAGGAAGTGGTTGAAAATTTGAAGAAAATATGATGTATTTTTATTATTTGGTATAGTTGAAAAATGGTGGATAAAAATAAAACTTTTAAAAGGTACATATAAATTTGAAGGGTAAAATATCTCAAGGTCACTAAACTATTAATTGAAATCTATTTTAGCCCTGAAATAAAACCGTTTGTCAATTATATCGCTAAACTATCAAATTGATTTCAGTCAAGCTACTAACCTTTAATTGTTAACGAGATCATCTAAGTGACAACTAAACAAATTTTTAGAATAACATATTCTATCAATTTGGTCATAATTATAATAAGAAAAATCAACATATTTAGTACTCAACTATTTTCATGTTATTGTTATGGTACCCCGACTATTATTTTTGACAAAATAGTGCCTAACATTATATTTTTGTTCTGTTTTGTTACCTACGTCATTTAAAATTAACAGAAATAGTGACATGACTTGGGTTAATAACAGTCTTAGTCCAAAAATTTATATGATCTATCAATTTAGTCTAAAATTCTATCAATTTAAACATTATTTTGATTTTTTGATTTTTTGATTGAAATTGTAAATTCTTCACTTTTCTTCTTCTTCTAGTAGAAAACTTTTTGGGTTTTGGGGTTTAAAAAACATGCTAGGGATAATCAAAACTTTAGGATTTGGGGATCAATGAGGGCTAATGCGAGGTCTATTGGAGGATCCAAACTCCACGACCGGGATACCGACAAGAATACAAAGGGGTGGGAAAGGGATGAGACGAAATGGGATCGAAGCTTTGCAAAAATAAGATAATGTTTTAAATTAATGGATTTTAGACTAGATCGATAATATATATAAGTGTTTTGGACTACAATTGTTATTATACCAAGCCACATCATCATCTCTGTTAGTTTTAAACGGTTGTGATATCAAAACAGAACAAAAACGTAATGTTAGGTACCATTTTACTAAAAATAATAGTTGAGTTTCCAAAACAGTAACACGAGCATAGTTAAGATATTAAATATATAATTTTTCTTTAAAATAATAGCACATTTGATCATCATTACTTATATATTTTATTAATTTAATCCTCTAAATAAAAATTGTAATTGATGCAAAAATTTTATATTTTTAAATTAAATTTAATATATTTTTATCTGTGTTTATATAATCATACATATAATCATTGAAACAAATATTTTTAACTTACTTAATAATTTTAAAATTTATATTTTTATAAACATACTTATATACATGTATATAAAAATATTTTTTTTTGTTTTTTTACTTTTTTTAATAAATTCCCCTTAATTGCTCACCCTTAGTTGTTCTAGTAGTAATAGATGATGTAATTCATCCAGATGACCCGGGTTCGAGCACTAGTTCTGCATGGTGTGTGCACCTTATTAAAAAAGCTAAGAAAATTGAACATATATTACCCTTATATCGCACCAGCATATTAAAAAAAATCTATTAATTTTCAGTTCCCCTTCATTTTTTAATTAATTATAATTGCATGTAATTTTGATTATCGGTTCCGTCACTATATATATTAAAAAAATAAAACACAAATATTCATCAAAACAGTAACAATGATAATGTAATATTGTCGATAAATCACTAACCATATTATCTAATACCTTAATAATCATCAGATTCGAATCGACTCAACTCAAACGTCTCGCCATATACGGGGACTAAACTTTCAGTAAAAGGAACGTGCACACCTTCCCCCCTATATCCCTCTGCCACATAACAATCCTTGCCATTTGGTTTATACAAATAAACGTTTCCTTTATTTCCAACCAACAGTGTTCCGTTTTTCTGCTCTGCAAATGCAAATCGGAGACCACCCCAGAGATCAGTTCTACAAACATGTATGCAATAAAGCTTCTCCCAACTCATCTTCTCCATTTTCCATATGTTTACTACTTCAGGACAAAATTGATCTTGCTGTGCTAAGCCCAAACATTCTCTTAAAGTACCCAGTTGCATGGTCCATCGCGAGTTGTCCGAACAACAACTCGGGTGTGGGATTGGCTGGAACTTCTCAGTGTACAAATCAAACATGATGATGACTTCATTGTTGTTGTGATGGAATTTGTTATCTGTGAACCAGTAAATAGCACCATTGACATGCACGGAATTAGACCAAAGATCGATTGTGCAAGGGACGTCGCCGATACTTCGCCAACAAGCATTAGGGTTTTGATCGAAGGTGAACACTAGACAAACATCACGATGCTGATTGGGATTTTCACTTGGATTGAACACACTTACAATCTTGTATCTTTTCGTAACGACGTCGCGACCGAACCCCAACCTTAATTTACTGCAATACTGACCTGCAAAACATATAAATTCAAAATCCGGAGATGAAATAAATCAATGCATAAATGAACGGATTACCGATGCGAGGTAGAAGTCGGTATTCCTTAGTGCCGAGATTAAAAACAAAGATGATGAAGCTTAGCCCGGTGAAACAAAGTATGCCATCGCAGGTATTCAGCATGGTATAGTAATCAAAAGGAGTATCAGTCAGCCATGTGCGACAATTAGTGATGGTATTTTTTTCTCTATTGACCACCAAAGAATCGATAAATACGATCTGACTTGCGAGTTGGAAGTAATTAATAGGTAAAGAAGAGGCTGCCACAAATCCGGGGTCCTTTTTCTTTTGGTTCGAAAGATGCCGGTCGGTGAAATCGGGATCGATGATCGACCGGAACCATTGCTTGGAGACGGACTTGAATCTCATTAAAGACTTGACGGGAAGTTTCCCTAGTATGTCTAGGATGAGATCATGGGGAACTCCATGTTCTCTGTCTCTTAACATGTTGGAACTAGTCGTCATCTGTTCTATGTTATACTGATTTTATGGTTATAAATATATAAATATAACAAAGTTAGGAGAGCAAGTCTAGTTGTAGTGAAAAGAGTATTTCTCCTCAATATACAGTTCTACCCATCCCAATATTCTTAAACCATTTGAATTGTTTAGATTGATTAAAATTCATATGTGTGCTTTTATATTATTATGTTTATATAATTAACCTGTTTAATTGATAAACTGAATCAATTAATTCCTTTAACTAATTTTGACAGTTTTTTTCTTTAAATAAAATTAATTTTTTTGAAAATGTTTAGTGACAACACAGTACCATGATGTGCTGCACCAACTGTTTCAAAAACACTATTAAATTCAATAAATAATGTTGATCAAATGACTTAATTGGTTCTCTTTATTATTTTAAGGACTTGATTGAAATAAAAAATTTAAAGAATTAATTACTTAAAGTTTGTTTTATTAAAAAACTAAGAAGAGGGAATAAAAAAAATGTGTCTAGTAAAAGTAGTTGAATTTTTTAAAGAGACAGTTTAAGTAGGACAATTTTAAAACAAAAAAAAAACAAATTTTAAGGAATAGATGGAGTATATCATATCTTCATTTTTCTTTTTCTAGCTTCAAATAAGAATACTTTTACCTTTTTGGGATGCATTTCTCTGTCTTTTGATATATTTTTTTTGTTCTTTTTATTTTTATTTTTTTAGGATTGAATTTGATGTCAACTCAATTGATCGAAATGGTATTTTTTTTTATCATGATGCTCTTTCCTATTTTGAACCCTCCGATTGGATTTAAATACACGGTTTGCATTCGTGGATAGTTTTCTCATGACGCTTGGCTCTAATTTGCGATTGTCGGTGTCATTTTAGTAGTTTGGTCCCATTTTGTGATTTGTTTGTCAATGCAATCAGATCTGTTCGTGTCTTTGTTTTGTTCGAGTTTTTTGGTTGGATTTTTAACCTTTTTCATGTATGGTCATTGTATGATCTCAACTGGCTAGTTTATTGGTTTTTAATATTCTCATTTTCCTACTGTTAATCTCAGTCGTCCATTTACCTCGTAAAACATGTTAAGTTTTACACTAAACTCAATTAGTTTTACACTAATATATGACCGTTGGATGAGTGAAATGGATGAATGAGATTAGAAGTAAGATATGTGAAGATTATCACTTAAAAAACAAAGTAAGAAATTAATCTCATCCGTCCATTTCACCCATCAATAGCCATGAATTAGTATAACATTAATTAAATTTTATATAATGTAAGTGAATCCTAACTTTATATATATAATTATCTAATTTTTTTAATTAAGTCGATAGGTCAACGGACCGAATCATTTATCTTGAGTCTTTTCGAACACTCGTACCACTGCTGTCTCCGCAACCCCATTATTTTAAGCAACCTACAGACTTTGTCGCATGCATGAGTATTATCAAACATTGGAACCAAGCTTCAACATTCTCTTAAGTTTTAGAGTAAACTATATCATTGACCACCATACTTTGGTTAATATATTAAAATGACTATTTTAAAAAAAATCGACTCAATTGACCACTCAAATTATTGAAATTGGATCAATGTGACCACCAGTCGTTAATGGGCTAACGGAAGGTGACATGACAGTTAAAAAATTAAAGGTATAATCACACATTTGGTCTTTATTATTTACACATTCTTTCAATTTAGTTCTAATTTTAAACTAATAAAATAAATTAATTAGGTGGTGACACGTGTCAACACCTTATTGGAGGAATTTAATTATTTATATTTGATATAATAAATTATTTTCCTCCTCCAATCAGGTGATGACACATGTCACCACCTATTTAGAGGAGAAAAATAAATTCAACCACATATGCTATCCAGGGGAATTGAACATGGGCAATCTAGGTGCAAACTGCACCAAGCACAATTTTGTGCTTTAAAACACCAAATTCAATATATATATCTTATTAGTTTTTACATTTATAAGTTAAAAAACTCAAACCTTAAACACTAATTTCACATATATAACCTTAAACCTTAAACCCTAAATATTTCAAATTAATTTTACACTAAACATTTCAAGTTAATTTCATATATAAAAACATAATTGCAGTGAAATGGGAGCACATTAAAGAAATAATTGCAAAATATCACTGATATTCTACATTTCAAGTTAATTCTACATTTATATGCTGCAAAATATCACTGATATTCTTTAAACTGTTATCTAAAAACATAATTACAGTGAAATTAATGGGAGCACATTTTTCACCTTGTGGGAGATTTTTAGCAGCCTGTGTTGCCTGTATGCTTCCTCATTTGGAATCTGGTCCTGGACTCCAGAGCCAGATTAATTCTGATGTTACAGGAGTTGCAACATCCCCCACACGACACCCGGTCTTGGCACATCGACTTATGTATGAGCTTCGTATATATTCACTTGAGGAGGCCACGTAAATTCTTAACATCTTATAATATATTCTTTATAATCCTACTCTTCTTTCTGCTTACAGTTTATATGTGAAATTAACTTTGAAATGTTTAGTGTAAAATTAATTTGAAACATTTAGGGTTTAAGGTTTAGGGTTATATATGTGAAATTAGTATTTAGGGTTTGAGCTTTTTAGTTTATAAATGTAGAAACCAATGAGAGATATATATTGAATTTGATGTTTTAAAGCACAAGATTGTGCTTGGTGCAGCCTTTGTACCTAGATTGCCCAGGTTCGATTCCCCTGGATAGCATGTGTGATTGAATTTATTTTTCTCCTCTAAATAGGTGGTGACACGTGTCACCACCTGATTGAAGGAGGAAAATAATTTATTATATCAAATATAAATAATTAAATTCCTCCAATAAGGTATTGACACGTGTCACCACCTAATTAATTTATTTTATTAGTTTAAAATTAGGACTAAATTAAAAAAAATGTGTAAGTAATAAGGACCAAATGTGTGATTATACCTTTAATTTTTTTAATTGTCACGTCACCTTCCGTTAGCCCATTAACGGCTGGTGGTCACATTTATCCAATTTCAATAATTTGGGTGGTCAATTGAGTCAATTTTTTTAAAGTGGTCATTTTAATACATTAACCAAAGTATGGTGGTCAATGGTATAGTTTACCCTAAATTTTAATAAGTGAAAATTCACAGTTTTTAATAAGTGAAAAGTCACAGTTTTCTGTCAGATTAATAGTTTTTAATAAGTGAATAGTCAAATTTCGAATCATTTAAAGAAAACATTATTGGTATTTGGGGGAATAAACGTGAACACAGGGTATAGTATCACAATAGAAATCATCGTGATAAAAATTCTTTTTTTTTGCATCTAATGTCTCTTTTTAATGCCTTTATTTATACTTCTATAATAATAATTAATTTTATGATTTAAAATTTAAGGTTAAAATTTATGATTAAATTTTTAAATTTTTTAATATAATATATTTTTAGAATATAAAATTTAGGGTTTAAAATTTAAAATTTAAGATTATGGTTTAAAAGAAAAACATATTCACTCATGTCATCATGTATCGACTCAAGAAGACTTAGGCCATAAACATGAGAATTTTTAGTGAATCATGCAGCATCGGTCCAAGATTTTTCAACAAGGTTCTGCATCACAAGGAGTGCTTACCTATAAATCACGAGTAATTCAATTTAATACCATATTATATACGTGATACGTCCTTGTTCTATGGATATATTAGACACGGTTTGGATACTCCACAATATTTTATCTTTTTATTATTTTAATTCTCTCATACTTTTTTTTTTAATTTTTTCGACTTTCTCTTACTTACATGATTCAACTATAAGTATATAAGTATATGTAATGCAATGATCACATAATTTTTGTATGACTTTTCCCTTATTTTTTTAGAATATAAAATTTATTATATATTTGTCGTACTCTTATTATATTTGTACCCTATAATTTTAAAAATTACCGTTTTTTATCTTTGTTTACGTATCCGTATCTGTATCCGTATCAATACAACATAAGCACTCACAATCGACATTACATTGGCTAAAATACAATTCGAATGATCCATGTCAAACGGGATCATTTCAATAGAAATCACCGCCAAAATGAGTGAAGATATGAGCCACAATATTAGCAATGTGATTAACAACACTAATTTCTGCGAAAGATTGGCAACTACAAACCGTCGTGCTCTATAGCTGCAATATCGATAGCTGCTTGCCCGGAAGAAGGGAAGAAAGCTCCATCAACATATATATTAATCTTCGCAACAGACGATATATATTAATATTATAATATTATTAAGACTTAACAGTAAAATAAGTGCTTAAATTTTTTTTTTCTATGTAGGTGTATGAATTATATTTTAGGTCAAATAGATGCCTATTATTTTCTTTTGTGGCTCATTTAAGGTTTCTCCATGACTAACACTATTTTTTCTGTTATCCAATGAAATACAAACGCATAACATGGTTTCTCATTTCTGAAATTAAAATTCGAAAATGAGAAAAATTAAAAATAAAATAATATTAATTAACTTAATCTTCATTTATTTCTTTAAAACCCAAAATGTTAAATTCTTCAAGTTTGGCCATCGATTGAATCACCACCGGTTACTATTGTCTTCATCGGACCTCACTACTGAAAATTACATTATCTCGTCGTCAAAAAGCGACAAATGAACCATCAACGAACACCAAAAAATGAAGAAAAAATAGGTCGATTTGGGTTCCCACCGACATGTAGAGGATGTCATGTGTCGAATGGTGAGATACACGACGCTTGGGCGGTGAACGGTGAACCACCGACTTGTGGGGAGATGTGATTTGAAGGTTTGATTGAAAAAATTAAAATTTTAGGATTTTAAAGAAATTCAAAGATTAAAATATTAAAAAACATATCACATGTCATGTTATGATTGAATTATGGAATTCTTTTAACGAATGTTGATGAAATTTTTTATTTTAGTAACGAAATGAAGCGTTGAACCCCTATTTGACCTAAAAAGTAGTTTAAATAACTAACTAAAAAAAGGTATAACTTGAACACTTATTTTATACTAAACTATTATTAAACCTCAATTGAAAAATATTTCCTCGAAAACAACTCAATTCATTTAAGAATTTAGTCTTCGGGTTAGAAGAAAGTGGAGATTTGCTTATTTAATTGATCTGTAAGAAATGCTATATATTTTTTAAATGAATTAGATTTTTTCTAAAACAATTTTCTTCAAATGAGATTATTTAATAAAATAAATGATAATATGAATTATCCTATTAAATGCCTTTATCTTATGTCTTGTAACATGGGATAAAAATTCCAATTTTCTATTGTATTATATCTGTTAAGTTCGAATTGTCACATTTTTCTCTCAGAACAACAATAATTTTTAATTTAAGTCAAATAGTCAATATTCAATTTCAATTACCGAATAAACTTGAACAAAGGGTATCGATTAGTTCACTGTCTGGGAAATTGCTTCATCCAAAATGTTTTCCACAAATGTGGAAAGATGACTATGGGAATCAAATCTTTCTTTTTATTTGACTCGAGGAAGACTTAGACTATATATGAGAGGATTTTTATTTTAACAAAAAATATATATATATTAACTACTTATTGTGACGGAATAATACTTTTGACATCTATTTTGATCAAAAAGTATACTTTAAGTATTTAATTTAACAAAAAAAATATACTTTAAGTATTTGTTTTGACAAAATTCATTAGGTATCTAAATAAAAAAAAATGGTATACTTTAAGTACTTATTTGTGATATAAGCCTTATTTTTTTTATAACCACAATTATCTATTCTATTTGTTGATTAAGCTGGATCAAGTACCGCAAAAGTCTTATAGGGGCGACCCTCCCAACCCAATTCACTCAATTCATAACGTTAAAATTTTAACTCTTGACCTTGCTTAAGAGTAGGGGTATAAATGAACCGAGCTTGAACGAACAAGACTATGTTCATGTTCGTTTGTTTATTTTTAAAGGTGTTCATGTTCGGTTCGTATTCGTTTAAATTTTTAATATTGTGTTTGTGTTCGTTTATTTATTTTTTAAGGTGTTCGTGTTCGTTTGTTTAGTGTTCACGAACGTGTTCGTTTAAGTGTTCGCGGACATGTTCGTTTATATATATTAAGAAATGTTAGCTAAATTAACAATATATAAGTAAATAAATAAAACAAAAACAACAAAATAAAACTTACATCTCAACATGAACTTATATAACATCCTTAGCAACAACAAAAGACAATCTTTAGATACATCCACAAGCCTTTTCATCATATAAACGAACCTGTAAATGATCTTGTTCATGAATATAAACGAATCGAACACACCTCTGTTTGTGTTCGTTCGTTTATTAAACGAATATAATTTTTTTGTTCATACTCGTTTATTTAGCTTAATAAACGAACATAAATTAACGTTATACGAACGATTCGTCGAACGCTCTATTCATTTATACCCCTTCTTAAGAGACCTAGTGTCTCATCACACTAGATCAAATGATTATATATATTGTTTGTAATTTAGATAACTAAAAATCAGTGGAGAGCAATATAAAGTAAATTTAACTATTTTTATTTTGTTTAAAAATGGAGTTGAATCCCTAGACAACCTTTATCTAACTCCACCGGTCAAATTAGGTTGAACAAAAGGCTACCAAATTAGGGTGACCAAAAGTTAATTTTTTTAAAGAAAAAGTAAGAGATACTCAACTCCAGGGGTCTTGCCCTCCAGAAAAAGAAATAGAAAAAAATACGGTTTAAGTTCATTAAAAATACAGAAAAAGAAATTAGGGTGACCAGAAAAAAATTCATTAATAATTACAAGGTTTTGAGTTAATACTATGGCGGAATTACTTTCTAACCCTTTAAATATGATAAAACATCAATTTAATCCCTTAAAAACTATAAAGTTATAAATCAATACAATAATAAAATTAAATTCAAACCGTCTTAACGTTTATAATTCAATTTCTACCCCTTGAAAAAAAATCTACTTTCGCCTTCTTCAACTCAATTTTCATTGAAGATACCTGCCCATAAATTTATTTATATTACATATCGTACTTTTATTTTAAGTTTTATAATTTTTATTAGATTATTATTTTGCATATTGTCGATAGAAAGTTAAATTTTCACTAGTGTTAGGACATTTGCATGTGTCCAATTAATTTATTGTTTGAGTTTTTAAATATATATATTATACTGTGCAGGGCCGTCTCGGAGATTTTCGGGGCCCTGAGCGAAAATTAGAAAATTGATCTCTATATAACAAAAGCATATCTTATTAGTTTGAACAATCAAAGTTATATTTTTTTAAGTCTTAATTACAAAATAAGTGTCCAAACTATACACATTTTTGTTTGTTTTAGGTGCCTAAACTTTATTTTGTTATCATTTTGAGGTATCGATCATTATTTTTTATATAAAAAAATGAAACTTTAAACTCCTAAAACAACAAAAAACAACATAATTTGGCCACTAATTTTTTTAAAAATAGACACCTAAAACAAAAGGCAACATAATTTGAGCATTTGTTTTTAATTTTTTAACAGTCGTTATCTAGAAATGGCCACAGAGTAAACTTCAGATACTTATTTTGACCCAAAAAACATTTTAGTGTCTAAAAATAAAAAAGGAGTATAGTTTGTACACTTATTTTGTAGTTAAGCCTTTCTTTAATAAATCATAAAAATATGATTAAATTTTTATCAAACACATTATTTTTATTGTTAGATTAATTAATTTATTTATCTAGAAAAAATTATTTTTTACCATTAAATTAATTATTTGATTAATAAAAAAATATAAAAAAATTAAAATTTAGGGGCCCTAGGCTGGTTGGGGGCCCTGAGCGGTCGCTCGGGGTGCTCCCCCTCACAGCCGGCCCTGATACTGTGTAAGCGGATCATATCTCCTCAATCATACACACATATATATTGTTTGTTGAAATATTTTTGCCGAGCAAAAAATACATTGTTTGTTGAACTTTTATTTTTCACATGCAGTGTAGTAAATACTAGTTCCTTTTAGTTTCTTAATATGTTTTATCCAATATTTTTAAGGGTAGTATTTGATGCATTGACATAATGTTATAAAAAAATGAGCAATTTGATCCGATTTTTAATTTTCGGATGAATCAGATTAGATATTTAAAAAAAATTTGGATAAATAGATCGGATATAAATCACAATATTTAAGTTTTAAAGTATTAAAAATTCAATAAAAATAATGGACATTTTGTTATATTGGAGTTAATTGTTATCTTGACTCATTTCTCTTTTCACAGTTACCTGATTTTGCATAATTACTCACTATTTTGACCCTTTTAATTTTAATTATTATTCAATTCAATACCCCAATGTGTTTAATATTATATTTCTTTATTTTTATCATTTATTTATTGCATTGTATATTTATTATTATTTTCTATTATAAAACACAACCATTATTTTCTCAGTTGTTAATATACTATTTTTATTATTATCATTTTCATTGATTTTGCATAATATACTTTTTATTAAGTTACTACTAGTAATTTTAAAAATCAGATAACCAATATGAAAATATGAAAATTTGAAGAAAAAAAGATATATGATATTTTATATCGGTTCAGATATGATATCAAAAAATACACAACTTTAATTGACTAGTAAAGCTTAAGACCAGATGAGGCACCAAAGGAGGCATAATAATTTGGAGGTAGACGATTTCCATCCATAATATATATGTCAAACTGTAATTGAGATCAATATGATTTTCACATAGTTTTATTTATGTTCAATTTAGTCCATAATATATATTTAATTTAGTCCTAAATTTAAACCATATACCCTAAACGCTAAACCCACTATTTTAAAGTGGAGGCACCAAAGGAGGCATAATAATTTGGAGGTAGATGATTTCCATCTATAATATATGTCAAACTGTAATTGAGATCAATATGGTTTTTACATAGTTTTATTTTTGTTCAATTTAGTCCATAATATATATTTAATTTAGTTTTAAATTTAATCCATATACCCTAAACTCACTATTTTAAAGTGGAGGCACCAAAGGGCAGGGGCACAATAATTTGGAGGTAGACGATTTCCATCCATAATATATATGTCAAACTGTAATTGAGATCAATATGGTTTTCACATAGTTTTATTTTTGTTCAATTTAGTCCATTCTTTTTGATTTAATCCGAAATTAACCTCATTTAGTTCTAAATTTTAAAAATTATTTAGATTAAATAAAAAATTTAGGGGCTACACTAAAAAAAATCATATGAAAACAATATTAATCTCAATTACAGTTTGACATATATATTATTTGTGTTAAAATATTATCAAATCTCAAGTTGGTTTAGTGGTTAAGTTATTGTCTTTGTTTTCTTAAAACCTGGGTTTAAATCCCACTAGGTGTAAAATTCTTATATTTTTTCCTCTTGCAAAACTCCACCGTTTTGGGCAATATAGACATCAAAATAATCTCACCAAAATGACATTTAGAAGTTCGATGATAAAAATGAGCTAGTGTCAATAGTTCAGTGGCATTTGATGTAGTTTACTCTAAATAATATTTTTAAACTGAATATTTTCAATACGGTTGAATCACTCAAATATACCCATACATATAATTAATTAGATAAATAACCCCTTTAAAAATTATTTAGATAAATATCTCTTTTCAGCCCGCGTAGGACAAACTCACGTTTTATGTAAGCGAGTTACGAACTTGCGTTTCACTAAAAGCGAGTTCTAGGTTGAGTGAGTAGATAAGAAAATAAAAAATTTAATTTATTACGTTCTTTTTACACAAAATTCGCGTTGAATTAGACACGCGTTTATCTTACATGGACTGAAAGCATATATTTATCTAAACAAACTTAGATAATAATTATTTATTTTAATAATAATTTCAAAAGGTATATTCACTTGATTTTGCCTTTTTCTCACCACTTCCTACGTTTTTTCATATTCTTGAAATAATTATAAAGTAATATTTATTTATATATATTTTTAATCTTTGAACAATTCACATACTTTTCAGTTAAAATAATTTGTATAAAAATATTTTAAAAATAAACACATTTTTTTCTTCACTAGATCACTCGTTACAATGGCCAACTTTCTACCTACTACGCGTGAATGAGTCAAGTTTTATTCGGTCCTGGAGAATTATCGTACAAGCTTACAATTTAGTAAATAAAAGGAAGGAAAGAAATTACTAAATATGGCAAATATAGGTCAATGGTAGAATTTGTAGTCTTCAAAAAGTCTGTTGGCCTTCTATAACTGGACTTGACTAAAGATGGCAAATATAGGTCAATGGTGGAATTTGTAATCTTGAAGTGTTGTGTATTAAAATATATACTTTTTATTTTATGATTTATGATAATTTTTATAAATCAATAAAATAATGAGATTTTCTGAAATAACTTGCAATAAGTATTACAGTTGGCCTAAAGTCAGCTTGTAGTCATGTTGATTTTTTTGGCCTACAGTCATATCAATTTTCTCTTAATGTTGTTTGTTGTTGGATTTTATCTTTCATCGTCAAGCTTGAGTGATGTTTGTATCTATAAAAAATTTTATTTGTATAATCTTATTTATGATCTAGAGACGTTAATTTTATTATTTTTAAAATTATGTCCAAATCATATTTATTTAACTAAGTTATAAACTCTCGTTATATTTTTTCTTCTTTAAATCGAAAAAAAAATCAACTCAACTCACTGAGTCATGAGTGAAAAAACGGTATTAATTTCCTGGAAAAAGCCTCATCCCCGTGTATCTTCATATGCGCTTTGCTTACAAAATTTTCTTTCAAATCATCATTAATTTATCTTCTAAAACCTTAAGATTTCTTTGGATTTTTAACCATAAATTAGTAAATAAATGATTTCTTTTTCTCCAATCACGTCATACATACCTTGGAAAGATACATTCTTTACCTTAAAATCTTCTCTCAGTATCCATGAAACTACAAGGAACTTTCTTCTCCAACAGAAACAGGAAAGGAAAATTAAGAAAAACATAAATGCGAAGTCAGTTATTGATTAACCCTAATTTGATTTGTTTCAAAGGAGTTACAGGGAGGAAATTCAGGTGAACGCGCGTTTAGAAATTTCCAGGAAAGTTAAGGCAATGTGTGTGTGTATATATATATGTAATATCCTTCCTTCCCATCACAACCAAAACTATTTTCTTCATTCATACTGTTTTTCCATCCATCTACAGTACCCTGAAGAGATTTTCTTACTGAAATAGTTGTCGTTTTAACATGTCGTTGAGACATCGTATCTCCGGTGAACCAGCCATGTCTGATGCTGATGATATTCCTATGGCAAAACTCCAGCAACGAAGGTGGCGTTCGGTTTTTGCAACCATATATTCCGCCAGGACTTTTGTTTCTTTGTACAAGAAAGTTATCAACAAGAAACAGATCCTGCGCAGTCTATCCTACATTGCCGTCGATGTCCATGACGGTGATGATCGTTTGCTTTCTTCTCTCTGCGTTGATCAGAAAACACTCACCGAGGTTGTAAGAGAGAAGAGCCTTGAAACCCTAAGTAATCTTGGAGGCGTGAAGCAGATTGCTGCAAGTCTTGAAACTGATGAGAAAGATGGTATCAGTGCCAATGAAGCTAATCTTGCACATCGGATCGATGTATTCGGTGCCAACAAGTATCCGAAACCGCCTAACAAAAGCTTTTTTAGCTTTGTTTTTGAAGCTTTCAAGGATACCACCATTATCATTCTCTTGGTTTGTGCTGTACTCTCGCTGGGCTTCGGCATTAAGCAGCATGGCATAGCGGATGGATGGTATGATGGTGGGAGTATTATCATTGCTGTGTTCCTAGTTGTTGCTGTATCTGCAGTCAGTAACTTTAAGCAAAACAGACAATTCGAGAAACTTTCAAATGAGAGTAGTGATATAAAAGTGGAAGTAGTGAGAGATGGGCACCGCCAATTTATATCGGTCTTTGAAGTCGTCGTGGGTGATGTTGTGTGCTTGAAAATTGGTGATCAAATCCCGGCGGATGGACTGTTCTTGGATGGACACTCTTTGAAGGTGGATGAATCCAGCATGACTGGTGAAAGCGACCACGTTGAAATCAATGGCAGCAACAATCCTTTTGTCCTTTCCGGTACAAAGGTGACGAACGGGTTTGGTTTCATGCTTGTCACTTCCGTTGGCATGAATACAGCATGGGGGGAGATGATGAGTTCCATAAATCGCGAGTTAGATGAAGAAACTCCATTACAGGCTCGCCTCAACAAGCTGACTTCTGCAATTGGGAAGATTGGATTGGCGGTAGCTGTACTTGTTCTTGCAGTGCTGCTTATTCGTTACTTCACTGGAAACACAAAAGATGACAAGGGAAACAAGGAATATATTCGAGGCAAGACGAAGCTTGACAGCGTTATGAACTCAGTCGTGGAGATTTTTTCAGCAGCAATTACCATCGTGGTCGTAGCGATTCCAGAAGGTCTACCTTTGGCAGTAACCCTAACTTTGGCTTATTCTATGAAGCAAATGATGGCTGATCATGCAATGGTCAGAAAACTTTCTGCTTGCGAGACGATGGGTTCCGCCACAACGATCTGCACAGATAAGACAGGTACCCTAACTTTAAATGAAATGAAGGTTACCGAGTCTTGGCTAGGGAAAGAATTAATGGACAGTGTTTCCTCAGAAATAGCACCTATTGTCCATGAGTTACTGCAACAAGCTGTCGCTTTAAACACGACCGGTACTGTTTATATGCCAAACTCTCAATCACTTCCTGAGATTTCAGGTAGTCCAACTGAGAAAGCAATACTCTCTTGGGCCGTTTCAGATTTCGGGATGAACCTAGATGAAATGAAGCAAAATTATGAACTCATCCGAGTGGAGGCCTTCAATTCAGAGAAGAAGAGGAGCGGGGTTCTGATACGGAGGAAGAGTGATGGTGCTACACAGGTACACTGGAAGGGTGCTGCCGAGATGATCTTGGCCATGTGCTCACAATATTATGATAGAAATGGAACAGTTAAAGCCATAAATGATGAAGAAAGAATAGAGCTGGGGAAAATTATTGAGAATATGGCAGCCAAAAGCTTGAGGTGCATAGCATTTGCACACACAAACATTCCTGAAGACGACGAGCCGGTTTTGGAAGAAACTGGACTTGCCTTGTTAGGGCTGGTAGGTTTGAAAGATCCATGTCGTCCTGGTGTCAGAATAGCTGTAGAAGCTTGCATAAATGCTGGAGTAAACATCAAGATGATAACCGGAGACAACGTCTTCACAGCAAAAGCTATTGCAATCGAATGTGGCATTTTGCAGCCTGATGAAGATCTGAATGAGGCTGTAATAGAAGGTGTACAGTTCAGAAATTACTCGCCGGAAGAGAGAATTGCAAGGATCAATAAAATCCGTGTAATGGCCAGATCCTCACCTTTTGACAAACTTCTGATGGTACAGTGTCTGAAGCAGAATGGTCATGTTGTAGCAGTCACTGGGGACGGCACTAATGATGCACCGGCTTTAAAGGAAGCAGATATTGGACTTTCCATGGGAATCCAAGGAACTGAAGTTGCCAAGGAAAGCTCAGACATAGTCATCTTGGATGATAACTTTACCTCTGTGGTGACGGTTTTAAGGTGGGGTAGGTGTGTCTTCAACAACATTCAGAAGTTCATTCAGTTTCAGCTCACAGTGAATATCGCAGCACTAGTCATCAACTTCATCGCAGCAACATCTTCTGGCGATGTCCCACTAACAGCAGTTCAGCTCTTGTGGGTGAATCTAATAATGGATACATTTGGGGCTTTAGCTTTGGCCACTGAGCGACCTACCAACGATCTCATGACAATGCCACCTGTGGGTCGGTCGAAGCCCCTTATATCCAATATCATGTGGAGGAACCTCATTGCTCAAGCCTTGTATCAGGTTGCAGTTCTACTAACCCTTCAGTTCAGGGGAAAATCTATCTTTGGCGTGGACGAAAAGGTCAAGAACACACTTATTTTCAACACTTTTGTCTTCTGCCAAGTGTTCAATGAGTTCAATGCCAGAAAACTAGAGAAGAAGAATATCTTTCAGGGACTACACAAGAACAGACTCTTCCTTGGGATCATTGCCATAACCATAGTTCTTCAAGTGGTAATGGTGGAATTCTTGAAGCGGTTTGCTGACACTCAGAGGCTGAACTGGGGACAATGGGGCACTTGTATCGGAATTGCAGCTTTGTCCTGGCCACTTGGCTGGCTAGTTAAGTTCGTTCCAGCATGAAGCAATTCTCTTCTCAATCAAAGGGCTTTGGCATCCTGAAAGAAACCAGTCAGCTCCAATAAGATGCTCGTTTTCTTATCTAGGTAGTAAGAATTACAGTATATAACCTTAGTAGTTAGTGCTATTTCTTTTATTATTCCGATGTAAAATTCCAATTTCCCTCTTTTCAATATTATCTCGGTTCTAGTTTCATTTCAAGTGTTGAATATATAAGCCTCTATGTGAACAATGAAGATATATCATGAAATTCCCTTGAATTCAAAATTTTAAGAGAAACTACATAATTCATTTCTAGCATCGAAAGAAACGAGAAAAACTATAAGAAGCTTAACACCACCACCCTCAACAATAAAAGCCAACACATTGATCAGTCGATAACATCTCAAGTCTTCCATCTTTCACTTGTACTCTTCATCTTTCTCACCAATCGCAAACATAGCATAAGTTTCGAAGAAACCTTTTGTCGTAAAATACGCAACATAAAATTACTACAGTTCACACAATAGAGCTTGAAATTCCATCAGCACAAAGTAAGGGACAGACTCTCAAGCGGAAACACAATCATTGGCGTCCTAAGTTGTCGGTATTAAAACACGTTTGGGGTCCGTTACTCAAACAAAAAGACAGGTGAGTTTGACAAGTTGTCGTCGCATATTTGCTGTCTCCAATGTTGCAAAACTGTACACCTATGACAGTATTATAACTCCATCCACAAAATTGGGGCTTGAACAGCTACATTGTCTTAATATGAGCCAAGTATTTAACACCCTCATCAAATAAGTTCTTCCTATTTCCTGGTTCTCAATTAAGCTCTTTTCAATCATAAATAGTTCAAAACTGCATGTTTCTTCGACTCTTCATTTTGCTTGAAGTACATTGTATCCGACACATATTCATACATGGCTATGGAGATACAACCTTAGTTTTAAAAAACGCGCCTAGGCGCGGAAAACTTCTTTGTGATGCAAACCCCAAATTCGGACACATACCTGTCTCCAACACCGACACCGAGTCCCAGTAACATAAGAAAACTTCTTTATGATGCAATCCAAAGAGATAATGGGTTATTCTAATCTCAGTTTTGTTTATTTCTTCCTTTTTGAGCACAACTTTAAACACCAAAAAAATAAAATATATTAACTTCGTATCACTTTTAATTGCAATTATACATACAGCAAAACAGCACCAAGGCACACAGAGCAAGTGGGAGAATAAATTATTTGGATTCTTTATTTTATAGAATTAACTATAAACAATCTCATAAATCCATAAGCATGCAAAGACTGAAACTTGCTCCAGTTTATCAGATCAAAATCAATTAATTAAACTGAGCAAAACACATTTTATAATAAAGATTACTATTTTAATGGGGAAAATAGACAACCCCCATTAAGCAAGGAAGCATCTTTATGGGAAAAAATGAAATGGGTCGGTAAAAGACAGCAAATTTCAATGAAAAAAACACAAAACAAAACCTAGGATGAAACCAAACCACTGCAATGTATAGTTAATTTGACTAGTTGTTGAAGGACAAATCAATAAAAACATGGGGTCCAAAGCCAACTATGTAATTGAACAAAATCACAGGAAAAAGGAAACCAAAGACAGAGAAATGGAGATGAGAGAGAGCTTTCAAGTGGGGCTGACCTTGACGAGACACTGGAGAAATTGTACTGCGAATATTTATCTCCATGAATTGAAGATTGTCCTTTTGATAAAGGCCAAATGAGTTATTTGCTTTTCCTGTTGAGCAAACATCATAGGTTTCACAGAGAACTCCCATTATGTGTAATTTTTTTTAAAAATGGATGAAAAACACAACTTTATTGTGTGGAAAGTGGAAAATTTATGTAGCATTTCTTTATCTTGATAGATAATGTGTTAGTTTTTGTTAGGCTTAATACTAAAAATAAGTAATCAAACTATCACATTTTTTGTGCTTAAATTATTTTTTACTTTTTTTAGGGTTTAAATTATCCCGTATTTTTTTAAGTGTTTAAATTTTTTTGCCTCTTATAAATGTCTAAATTACCATTTTTGTCGACCAAACTAGGCACCTACTTTTACATAAAAAATGATAGTTTGAGCACTTATTTTGATAAAAAAAATGATAATTTGGACACTTATAAATAAGAGTCAAAAAATAATTTTGGCACCTATAAAAGAAAAACGTGATAGTTTGGGCACTTAAAGCCTTAAAGGGAGCAAAAAATAGTTTAAGCACCTAAAAGGGTAAAAAATAGTTTAGCCACCTAAAAGAATACAATAGTTTAGACACTTATTTTAGCCTTAAGCTTTTTTTATTTTTATAAGCAATACATTAATTTACTAGTTCGAATTGAGTACTTGTAAAAAATAACAAGAAATTATAACGACGAATGGGCTGAGAATTTTAGCTAATTGTAAAAAAAAAAAAACAGCAAAAAGACTTGTAGTTCCATTACCAGCCCAGTTGTGTTTCGTTTAGTAAGCCCAATCATCATCGATTGATCTATATATCTACTGGTTGAACCAAATTGAGATCATGTCTACGGTTTTTATATTCGGGTACCCGCAATTTTTAGGTATCTGAAATTTCGGGTACTCAAATTTTTTAGTATTAAAATACCGGTTTGTGATCCAGCTCATAAACATCGCGTACTCGGAATGGCCGAGTACCCTCTATTTCGGGTCACAATATTTTCAGATTAAATTTGTACAATTTTTTTTACAAATCATACAATTTAAAGTAATTGTATGCAAAAAAATCTCCATAGAGAAATTCATATCCACCAAAATCAGGTATGCGACGCGAATCAATCTAGATTAGTCGGGAAAAAGCCTTGGGTAACCATGAGAGCAACAAAAAGAAGTAATTATAGAAGACTTAGATTAAATTTTATAAGTCCAAATTACATAATGACATAATCCAAACATGAAGTTTTAAGCTAAATTACAAAATCAAAAGATAAAATTTAAAAGCCCAAACAAATACAATTAAAGATAAAACATAAAATCGTGTACTCATCATGTGCATGAAATATTTGAGAATGATATTTAAAAATTAGTGTAAATATTCGGAAATGAAATATTTTAATTTTTAACTAAAAAGCCTTAATAATCTAAAAATAAAAATAAATAATCAGGCTGAGTACCCCTATAATTCAAAAAGTTTGGATCGGACCCGACTCGTGACCTGAAGAAATTTAACAGGCCAGATACCTCACCCAGATTTTTTTAATAAAAAAATGGGGGAAAATACTCATTTAATTTATCACCGGATCAACGGATATTGGGTAAGGTATCTTGTGTCGAGTAATTTTAAACACCCTTACCTCATCGGAGGCCGACGACTTACTCCAAGGCCGGTAAGGAAATTATTTTTAGTGGGTAATATAATGGGAATTTATATTTGACAAACTAATAGTATACAATTTTTATATGTTGTGAGTGAACTAAATGATAATTCGGTACATAAAACGATTATTAAAGTGTATATGAAATATTTTTTAAGTGACTAAACTTATTTAAAAGAATATTTGTTTATTTACATACGAAGATAAACACATATACTTTTAAATAAAAATTATTTGTCCCTTTCTATGCCTAAATACTAAAAAAATAAAATTTAATCTTTAATTCTAAATTCTAAACCCTACACTCTACACTCTACACTCTAAAAAATATACTTTACCCCAAAATTCCTAAATTCAAACCATAAATATTAATCTTAAACCCTAAATCCCAAACTTTAAATTTAATTTTTAGTGTGGGCCATAAATAGCTGCAAAAAATAGAGGATTCCTATTCTATACTTTTTAGCCTTCCATTTTCACTTATTTTGGATAAACCAACTTATGCTACAAAGTTTGATTATTGAAGCCAAACCATTAAAAGGGCATCTATCCATGGGATTTTTGGAACTTGTGAGAGATTGTACTCATTAATATATTTTTATCCATTAGGGCAGATTGTTTTACACCTTTGGGTGTTGGCTTTTCACTTGTATTTGGAAAAAGGAGTTTGAAGAGTGAATTAATTTCAAAATTATATGGATGGGACTGTAATTATCTTAAAATTAAGATATATTAATTTTAAATCAAGATATTCAATTTTAAAATTATTTGGGATTTTATGAGGGTGAAATGTACTTGGTGTTTAGGAAAACGTCAGATCATAGTTGAGCTAGATAACCTCGAGGTGGTATGTTTGCTCCAAGCCAATGCTACAATATTTTTCTCTTGCTCCAACTATGTTTCGAGAAGGTAATAAACTTGTCGATTGAATAATAAAGTTAGTGCGGATTAAGGACTTAGAGTGTCACTTTTTTCGTGTTTCACCAGATAAGATCTTGACTACCTTACATAAGTATTGTAATAATTAAATCACTAAGTTGCAATGTGTTGGTGTTTTTTAGCCCTATAGCGACACTTTTATGCGCCACTAAAAAAATTTCCGACGCTAGAAAAAACGTCGCAAGAAGTGTCACTAGATCAATTGCATTTGTAACTTGTATTATTTGATCGTATTCAGTTCACTTTACCTATCGAACATAACGTCTCTGATCCAAATAAGTCTTTGAATTTAGTAGTGCGTTAAATAGAGACAGACCTGAACCCCGAAATGGACTCTATGGATAGAGGATACAATAAAAATATGCACACATTTTTGGGCTCAAATCCAAATTTCAGACATGAGGAGTAGACAAAAGCTGCTTCAAAACAATGAGAGAAAAAAACACGTGTAATATCTAAAAAGTCCAACAATATGAAATCATGGATTATTGTATGCGCATGCACATGAATCTGAGTATACATGCACTGCATGGTATTTTTTGATGTTGGCAAGGAAATTCCAGAAATTAGGCGGTGCCATGACAATCAGGGCGTACAAAGTTGACTAATCTCTCTATTCCAGTAACATTTTTTTAGAAAATGAGATATCTATTGAAAAAGAAAAGAAAAAAATATAAAAATTTGATGTTTCTTTTTCCGGAAAAGCCTATTTGCTTGGACCACAAGGAGACTGAGAGTTAATCTTTACTCACGAGTGTTGCAGACTTGTAGTAGAAGATTGACCCTTATCAAACTATGGTTAACATATAAAAGATAATGTCGGTTTTACGGTCTATTATTGGTGATGTCATCTTCTAAATTTAAACACGAATTCTCTCTTACAGAATTCATGTTTTGTAATCTCCAAGGTTCAAAGATATTTTCATCAATGAAAAGAAATCTTGACATTTCTACCAAAAAAACTCAAATATGGAAAAAAGAAATTGTACTCATAATCTATCATTGAGGATTTGTCCTCTCAGTTTTGTACCCTTTGAGGAATTATTTATTTAGAATAAAAATTCAATCTGCTTGGCCAAAATAAAATAAAACCAGAACACATCAGTGCAGTAAAAAATACAAAAATTACACAAAATATAGTACAATGAGTACATTAAGATTACCAATACTATCAAGAGTAGAAGGAGAGTTGTTGCTTCAACTCTTTTCTTCACTCCTTCAAGTATTCTTGTCAACGTAACGGGATACGAGTTTATGATCCTTCGAGGACACCGAAATTACATACGAAAACTCGAACATACTCATGTGGAACACATATTCGTGTTTGATATTTTCACCCGAGTTCAAATAACATAGCAAAGGAATCCAATCGTTTAAACTTTAAACCCTAACACACATCCCTATATAAGATCCTCCCAATGAAGCATGTATTATAAAAGAACAAAAGCTGAAATCATACAAGTTTTCTGAGAGAAAATCATAGAAAAGAAGAAACCAAGAAATTAAACATACCTTTTTCGAGCCAAAGAGGGAAAATAGGGTTTTGTTTATTAGGGTTTTGTTCATGCTACCATGGACAGATGAAGCTGCCATATGATCTAGCCTCTCTCCGTGAAAGGTAAAGCTAGATCATGCTGGCAGCTTCAACTATCTGTGGTGCATGATAAATGTATCGAGACTACATATTTGCAGGGCCGCCTTTCATATGAATATAAGAGGGGAAATGAGAGGATATAAATAGCATTTAGCAAGGGGGGTTTCAGGTTTTTTGATGATTTCGGTCTCTACCTTTTCCCTAGGCTACTTCCTTTCTAATCTTTCTTTGTCTTACATATGATTGGCTAGGCTGGCATGGTTATCCCTTCACGTTTTTATAGCTACTAATAGCTTTACAATCCAAAGTCTAGATGGAAATTATTTGGCGCTTTTCGGTGCCCTAACTTATGTCCCATATTTAAAATTAGGTTCAGGGTTAGGGTTTAGGGAATTAGGGTAAGGTGTATCTTTTAGGGTGTAGGGTTTAGAATTTAGAATTTAAGGTCAATGCATAAAATTTAATTTTGTAGTAATTTTTAGTGTTGGGGCATAAATATGGACACCGAAAAAAGACATAAATTTTTTCCCCTATAGTCTCTCATTAAATTTGTCCATTTTATGTTTTAAAATTTTCCTATTTTAATTCTCTCTTTAAAAACACAACAACTTTTGTTAAGTGTATTTTCTTTTCTATTATCTTTTTAGTATTTTAACAAAATAAAATTTGACTTTCCGATAAAATTGTCATTTTAGGATGGAAATTTTTTACCCCTTTTCGGTGCCCCTACATATGCCTTACGCTCAAAATTAACTTTAGTGTTTAGGAATTTATGTTAGGGGTTGTTGTTAGGGTCTAGAGAATTTAGGGTATGGTGTATTTTTTAGGGTATAGGGTGTAGGGTTTAAGATTTAGAATTTAGGGTTAGAGCTTAGAATCTAATTTTGTAGTGTTTCTAGTGTTGGGAAATATGTGGGGCACCGAAAAGGGACATACGAATTTTATCCATCATTTTAATCATTATACAACATTTCTCTTACATTATTTTTTTCTCCTAAAACTACGTGAAAAGTCAACAAAGGACAATTAAGAGGGATAAAAATCTTCTGCCCCTTTTCGGTGCTCCTACTTATGCCCCAACACTAAAAACACAACAAAATTAAATTTCAAGCTCTAACCCTAAATTCTAAATTCTAAATTCTAAACCATACACCCTATACCCTAAAAAATACACCCTACCCTAAATTTCCTAAACCCTAACAATAACCCCTAACCTAAAATCTTAAACTCAAACCTAATTTTGAGTGTGGGGACATAAGTAGGGGCACCGAAAAATAGTAGAGGATTTCCATCCAATTAAGAGGGATATGGGTAGTATTATTGTTTTAGGCATAATGTCAAAAAATACCATTGACGTTTGATTGGATAGTCACTTTGACTCATATTTTTTGAAGCACTTTAACCCTCAACGTTTCGTTTTAGATAAAAATGACCCATCATCTGTGGATGAAAATTGTTAATCAACCAGCGGTAAACAAATTGAAATGACTTGATAGAATGACACATCAATAATCAAGGTAGCTCATTTGTTTGTATGACACTGCTATGTCAGTGTAGACTGCCATGAAAGTTTGTCACGTCATTTCAAGCCACTCATTGTTAGTTGACTAACAGTTTTCATCTACGAAGGGGTCGTTTTGACCTAAAATAAACATTGAGGGTAAAAGCACTTCAAAAAAAAAACTAAAATAATTATTTTGTCAAAAGTTAGAGGCATTTTAAACATTATACTTAATTTTAAGTAAAGAAGGCAGCAATGAACTTGAAATCATATGTAAATTAAAAAGATTTGTTAGTTTCTTAAAAAAAATATATGTTTTGTAGTATGTGTAGTGTTATAAGGTGTTATAAAGGTGAGAAAGTTTTTGTATTGTGCTTGATTGTACTTAGTTGTGTTTATTTTTTTTCTTCATATATGTTTATAGAGGTTTTTAATAAAGCACAGAATTAGGCTTAGATTATATGATTTAATTACCTCTAGTAAAAGTATATTTGCTGAGAAAAAAAGTATGTGTAGTATTCTCATTCATAAGCCTAAGGAAATCTCTTCATTTCAAATGTATGCATGATAAATGTTGTATGTTGAGAACAAATATGTCATTTTTCACTATCTAATCTCTTGATGTTTTTGTCACGAGCCACTGTCATAGTTATTTCACCTTATTTATCTTAAATAAACAATACTTGCCTCTCTTTGAAAGATGATATCTTTCTCTACTCAATCTCTTCCGCATAATTCAAAAAACTTGATGCAATCCATTGTTATCAATTTAAACCCACAATTAATATGTTACACCTCATCACATGGAGTGATCTTTGGGGAGAGAAGATAGTATGAAACTGGTGAACAATGATAGACCTAGCTAGAGGGGGGCTGGAAGGGGCGGTCGTCTTCTTAAAATAGATATTTTCGTTCCTGTTAAAATTTTATAAGTTCATTCCTTAACATAAAGTTTTGTGTCCGTCCCTATGGTGAAGGAAAGAGCATTGAAACAAGAAAACTAGAGATAGGGGGCTAAGGGAGAGAAAGGATGTGCATGTAAAAGGTGGTCCCAAATTGAATGTTGGTTTGGGCAGGGCGACCAGCTCCACATGCAGACAGTTGAGTGAGAGTTTCTAAAATTTTCCAAAGAGGCTCTATTGCTTTTATAACTTTAGTTGAATGACTCTTTCACCCCCTCTCTCTTTATCCTTGTTTTATGTTTGTGTAAGGTTGGCATCATCCATGAAAAAGATTACAACATAAAACACAGGGAAGCGTGTTATGGGGGACCAGCTTTGTATGCCTTCTTCATACATGTTTGCATATGGTTCACACAATAAAGCAAAAGGCAAAGGCACAATAAACAACATCTTCTCAATGCCTAACTTTAGACATTTTCCCTTCTTTGGTTAAATATCAGACCGTCCATTGCTAATTGGTTTCAAATTGGATACTTAACGTTAGGGACAGAATCAAGATTAGGGTTGGAAGACAATATAAATGTTAAAAAGTGAGAAGGACAAATTCATAATTAATTATTTTTTAAAATATATACAAAATAATAGTAAAAAAGATTCTCGTACGTGGAGCCATGAGTCTTTCCTAGAACTCACATGAGTCCATCTCTGCTTAAAAAATAGTACTAAAATTTGGTTTACTTCTTATACAGGGATGGAGCGAAGGGTGCCGGAGGGAGCAGTCGCACCCTTAAAAAATTTAAACCCATATATAATTTATGTATTATATTTCTTTGTATTATTTATAGATAATCTAAGTCTGCACCTCTAAATTTCTAATATGAGTTCCTAATAGTTCACATCCACTAACAAAGAGAGATTCATTAGCAAACTAGAGCAATCAACTATCAATGAGTTGGATCAAGTGGTAAGTAGTTTGGTATCGTTTAAACTGACCTTAAGTTTGATGTATTATATATGTAAAAAATTTATTTAAAAATTTATTTATCAAAATTAAATGTGTGACACATCAATCCAAATTAATCAAAATAAAGCCCGCCAATACAGAGCAATCAACATGATTTAAAGATAGCATGTGATGGAAAATTAGACAATTTGTAAGAAGAAAAGTACACATCCCTTCCACTTGCTCAATCAATTTAAACCAATGCCGCCTGATGTTAGCGCGGCATCTGTTCTATTTTGAAAACAATGGCCGTGGCTTCATTTTTCAATCCTTTTCCTTGTGGTAATAATTTATTCATTAGTGTTTAATTTTCTTTTGTTAATTTATTTTTTTTTACAAATTTATTTAACAGAAATACTAATTAAAATGTTAATTTTGAATGCTTCAAATATGACTGTCCGCATAATTTTCATGTGTACTTTATACTAATTTTTCAAAACCTCTTTTTCAGTTTCTTTTAAAAAATTTCAATATTTTTATAAATTTTAAATCATTTAGTGACATGACATATAGAAAAATAATATCATATCAGCATTAAGTATAAATTGACTAACACGTTTGGCTACCACATTGAAACTACGAAAAAATTAATGTTTTAATTGGTATCTTCATTAAAAAAACGATTTGAATCTTTTTGAAAGGTTTAATATCAAATTTAGAAAATGTACAAATGTTGATGTCTAAATTTATCATTGTATTTTCTAGTAAGTTATTATAACGACCACAAGTAATATATATGATAATTAAAATCTGAATTAATTATTATAATATATGTTTAGACAGACTAAATATTATAATATGAAGAGAACAAATACATATTGAAAATTAATTCAGAATAAAATCTAAAAAGAACTCACACATAATTCATATAATAAACTTGCACCGGGTTAATATTTTAAATTAAAGAGATTGTAATGAGAATAAAGTTTTAAATCAATTTATAATAATTGGATGAGTGAAATAAATTGAAAAAATTATATATATAACTCGTCTCAACTTTGAATTTTTTTTCCAGTTTTTCAAGTTATCCATACCAATTGTCTACCAAAAGTTGCTCTTGATATGTACTTTTTTTATTGTTTTTAACACTTTAGTATTAGTCTGTAATTTAGGCAGTAGTGTCATCAAAACATAAACGAGCGCAGAATTTTGTGTTAGGGGTAAACTTATAAAATTTAAGGGACGAACTTATAAAGTTTAAGAGGGCGAAAATAAATTTTTAATAAATTTAAAAAAAATTAAATTATATATAAATTTTAATTTTTTATATTTCATAGGGGCAACCGCCCCACCAATCCTCTTCGGTCCATCCCTGCATCGAGAGTAGCTCAAAAAAGGATGCAATCTACTTTCTAAAACACAAATGGTCACTCTATTTATCAATTATAACAACCAGGTCACCTTGTCGTTAACATTGTAGCGAGTAACAATCAAATTACTTTGTTGCTTACTATGCAACGGACCTTTAACGTTTTTTAGTTACACATGAAAAATGGAACATGATTGAATCTGACCTGAGTCTAAGCCAAACTTGAAACTAGCAATGTATTCACTCGACTCAACTCAGTCGATAATTAAAATGTGTCATATTGAACAGCAGTGGTATATATCATGAAATATGAATCAGAGAAGAACACTACCAACATGCAAACAAATCTCTCTTCCATGCACAAAGCTCAGTTCACTATATATAAATGAACATTAATTCTCTCTAAGGTACTATTCCACAGACATTTCATTGGGCCAATAATTTGTCATTAGTTTCTCAATTATAATCTTCAATGCTGGAGCACTCACCCCGCATTTCTGATTCTGATCGGCGAAACAAGATTTGCCTTCTTCAGCTGCCTTGCAAAGCTGAGGATCTAATGGAACCTTTCCGAGGAATGGTACTCCCATCTCGCTGCACATTTTTTCTGCACCACCACCGCTGCTATCGAAGACTTCACTGGCTGCAATGAGATCTAGCATTTCTGGTGCTTTCTCCCTCATATACGCTATAACCTTCTCAGTAACATCTGTGTGTTCACCGGTCTCTGTCATCCTCAAAAACCTGAAATCCGTCAATGACTGACACAAACCACTCATGTTCTCAACAACACCAAGAACCGGCACTCCAACTTTTTTACAGAAATTAACTTCTTTGCGCACATCGATCAAAGAGACTTGCTGCGGGGTAGTCACTATGATTGCTCCATCGATTCCAGTAGCTTGAAGGAATTGGACAATTGAGATGTGCTCATCAGAGGTCCCAGGCGGGGCATCAACAACCAGAAAATCGAGTTCTCCCCAATATACATCCTTAAGGAATTGCTTGATGAGCCCATTTTTACGCGGTCCTCTCCAAATAACAGCTTCATCAGGGTCAGGAAGCATGAACCCGATCGACATGACCCCAAGGTTAGATTCAACATAGACAGGAGACCACCCGAGGTTGCTCTGGTGAATGTCTTGACCCTCTAGACCAAGCATCTTCGGAATGCTTGGGCCACATATATCAATGTCTAGGAGACCCACCTGGAAATCCTTAGCAGCCAGTGCAAACGAGAGCTGTGCAGAGAATGTGCTTTTGCCAACTCCTCCTTTCCCTGATAAAACCAGTATCTTATGCTTAACAGTAGCCATTCTTTCCGCAATTGCAACCAAGTCTGCAAAACATTACAAGTTAAACATTATGCCAGATAATAGATTCATAAGACAGATAAATGTAAGGAACACAATAATATTAGCTAATCGTGAACGAACCAAAACAAATGAAAACCACCGACAGTTTAGGCAATTGCGTGCAAGCTTCTTAACACAGATCGTTATGGAAATTGAAAGATGAAGAATGGAAACCAAAGTCATAGGAAAGGAGATGTTCGTAAAAAGCAAGCACGAATCAGCATCCTCTCCCCTACCCCCTTCCATCACCAGTTGAAAGGAGGGTAAAAACTAAAAACACTTACGAAAGAAAAGACTCGAAAAGAGACTGACCATTAACCGTTGCTTTATTTCCTAAGCATAGAGATGCAAATACTAGGAAAGTTCAATAACAAAAACACAACTTTGTTCCTTTCGTTACCAGATACACGACATTCGTGCCAATCTCCACTTTGTTTAGCAAGAATACAACAGTATTCCCATGTTCATCACTAATATATACAACACATGAGACAATGGAAGACTTATTCATCATCCAACTAAGTCCCTAACCACAAACAACCCAACCTTACTTTTCATAGCCCTACTTAAATACACTAACAAATCCGTGTCAATATACATTCACATACGCTAGCAAATTACTCAAATATACACTTCAAAAAGGTTGGAAATTTTGATACTGTAACATGAATTTTGGTAGCAGTTCAAGATATTATACTCTTCAATAGAGATTCAAGTGCTATTATAAAGCTTTTAAATGGTAAAAAGATGGGGGAAATCGAACCAGGATCAGGGCCCTTAGGGGCAGTGGCACAAGCTTCTTGATTAGGGCAACCTTGGCAAGCATCGGATTTACCCGCCGCCTCTGAGCTAGGACCCGGGCAATCTGAAGAGAAGTTCAGGAAAAGTATTACCTAAAAGGGCAGAAAACACATAATCAAGAAAATAAAGAAGACCCAACAAGGGAAAAGGGGGGACAAACATACGATCATTAGCATTTTCTGGGATTTCTCCGTTCTCCATAGCTGATGACTTTGCTCGAAGAGAAAAGCTGTTAACCAGAGAGGAGCACCCGCTGTTCTACACTAGCAAAAGTCAATTCGAAAGCAACTAAAAGAGGTAAACTATGCCGACCCTAATCTCATCCGAAAATAAATACCCTAAACTCGATCCCAACCCGATATATATAATTTACTTTTAGGAACTTAATTGTAAAAAATAATTCTAGGGCAGAATTATAAAAAATAATTTTAAAGACATAATTAATAAATAATTTTAGGAACTTAATTATAAAAAAATACATATAAAAAGGAAGCATTATTGCAAATATTCTTAAAAATATACGGGGAAATTATACTATTGTTCTCGATTCGAGTCAAATATTTTTCACCCCAAACTTGTACTCGACCCAACACTTTTTTTTTAACAAAAAAGTAAAAAACCCATCCGGGCCGATGAAATGTCCATCCCTAATTATATCATTGAACAAAAAATCGATATTATTTTAGCACTGAACTTTAGTTTAGGCTTCAATTATATCACTGGACCGTTAAAATCCCTTCACGTCACGTCATCACATGTGGACATTTAAGATCCATCTAGGGATGGGCACGAGTCGGGTCGGGTCGGGTTTTTGGCCCACCTGAACCCGACCCGAAACTAATAATCCTAAAACCGAACCCGACCTGATTCGATCCAATTATTTTAAAAATCCGACCCGATCTATAGAAAAAATTAATTTTAGGGACCTAATTGTAAAAAAATAATTTTAAGAGACATAATTATAAAAAAATAATAAATTTAAGGACTAAATTGTAAATAAAAAACTAATTTTAAGGACCAAATTATAAAAATATATATATAAGGGGTAATATTACAAATATACCTAAATATTTAGAGGAAAATTACACTATTAGTCACGGGTCGGGTCGGATTTTTTCACCCTAAAACCCGAACCCAACCCGACCTCACCATACACAAAAACACGACCCAACTCGATCTTTTCATAAAAATATCCGACCCGATCGGGCCGGGTCAGGTCGGAACCCGTCGGGCCCGGGTGAAATGCCCATCCCTAGATCCATCCACATAATCACATGTGGACCGTTAGGATTCATCCATATTATTGATTCAGTGGCTCGGTGGTATAATTAAAGTATAAATTAAAGTTTAGTGTTAAAATAGTATCAAATTTTAACTCAATTGTATGAAATGTATTAAACTTAAAGTCTAGTAGTACCCGGTATAGTTTACCATTAAAGAATACTTTGGCTGCGCTGCTTGTTAACTTGTGCTAATCTGATTTTAATCTAAGCAAATGAATGAAAGAAAACGTTTAGATTTACGAAATGCTCAAATTAGCCAGCAATTGGATTTGTTTTGTGGGTTGTTGATATTTTAGGCCCTTGGTGTTTTGCCTCTGCAAACTGCAAAGGGCTTTATCATGTCCTTGTACTATATATAAATTGTGGAATTAACATTTGCATTCTAATTTCATTAATTTTAGTCCTTGTGCTTCTCGAAGTCCAAAATTTCAATAATAATCTAAATAATTCAGAGATAATATAACTAAATAGCATAGACTTAAAATGATCTAGTTGGACAACAAGAATTGAATTTACAACTTAGGCGTGTTATAGAGACTAATAATAGAATTTGTCTTTGACAGATTTTGCGGCTATAGTTTGGATCATGACAAAAATTTAAAAAGGACAAGACTAAAAATACCAAATTAAAGCACATCACAAGGACTAAATTTAAAATTTTACCCATAGTGTAGGGACTAATAAAAGAATTGACCAAAATTTAATATGGAGGTTTAGGTTAAATTTGGGAGCGCAGAATATAGAATCCAATCATTAAATCAAATGAGAGTGAAGGACCCAACCAACACAATAATCATCCTCACTGCGCCGCCCTATGCACAAACCGGGAATCGAACCCGGGTATGTACCGTGGCAGGGTACTATTCTACCACTAGACCACTGGTGCTTTGATGTTCGTGAGTTTTAGTAAAACGTATATATTAGGTTTAATACATTTAGATAGGTTTCACCAAATGCAAATGTGAATTTTGTTCAAATGAGACATAGAATTATAATAGTAACATCACTTCTCAAATAACATCTTTAACTTGTGCCGAATTTTCTGGAAAAATAAAGATTTTTATTTCTCCAAGTGAAGCAGCTGGCCTGGTAGTAACCTGCTACTGGTATAAAGTTGTTAGCATACAGAACAAAGTTGGAGTGTGAGTTCTTGGGGTTGTAGAGAACTCGAGTGGCTTGTATCAGTCACCGGCAGATTTCAGGTTTCCGAGGATGACATTGACAGGGACTGGCGAACACACAGAGAGAAAGCGTCGGAAATGCTTGCTCTCATTGCGGCCGGTAAAGTTTTCAATACAAGTGGTAGCAGTGCAGCAGTAATGTATATTGAGATATATAGGACCAGAAGTACCATTCCTCAAATATACACTTGAGAAAAGCTTGGAAATTTTGATTCTGTAACATGAATTTCGGAATCAGTTCAAGATCATGTAGTCCTCAGTATAGGTTCACGTATTATTCCAAAGCTGCTAAATGTGAAAAAACAAGGAAAAAGCAAAGCAGGGTTAGGGCCCTTAGGGGCAGTGGCACAAACTTCTTGATTAGTGCAGCATGAGCCGGCATCAAATTTACCGGCCGACTCCGAGCTAGGACACGAACAATCTGAAGAGAAATTCAGGAAAATATCTTCAATTAGATTTGATTCAAATGACTAGTTTACTTCTAAACCAAGTCTTCTCATGTCACATGATACATGTTAGACTTCATTTAAAAAACGAAGTGCCCTTGGCTTCATTTTCACAAGGGAATCTACCCATAATTTCTTTTAATATATTGGTAATTGCGTTTGAACTTGGTATATTCAACTCATCAGAATTCTAGCCAATTTCTGTTGAAAACAGTTCCTTCCTAACTCATCAGAATGGTTGCTTTCGACTCGTGATATCGAGGACGAAATAGTCCCCCTTTGCAGGTTTTTTCGAAACCCCACTTCGGTCTTGCTGAAAAATAGTACAGTAATTCATTAAAAGTTCAAGTTACCTGGAATTAGATTTAGTATTAGCTTATTGGTACAGATTTTATACTTAACGAACTTTTTTCAGTATTCTTTGTCCGATGGAGCTGCTGATATGCTGACCCGAGATGTTACCTATGAAGAGATTAAATCAGTTATTTATTACCAGGGGAATGACAAAGCCCCTGCTCCGGATAGTCACACTTCATTCTACTTCAAATTTGCTTGGTTTATAGTAGGGGAAGATTTTATTGCCACTTCTACTTTATTAGCAGATTTTAATGCCATTGCCATTGTCCTTGTTCCCAACACAACTAATCCTTATCAAGTCAAAGATTTTATACCTATATTCTGTTGTTGTTCAGTGGTTTATAAAACTATTACAAAGAAGAAGAGAAGCTCTACTTATAGAGTGATTCCTCTATCAAATGCATGCTTGATGATCTATATGCCAAAGTCTTCAGGAACAAGATCATTGTAAGCTCCACTAAGCCCCATGCACCCAAATCCCAACTTTGAAACCTACAAAAGAAGAAGAGAAGCTCCAACTCTATTGTCTGCAAATCATCGATTCAACCGAAAATCGAGCAACAGTTTTAAAAATAATAAGAGTTGAGAACATATATGCAACTCAGAAATAACTTTTCTGTCGGAAGAAAATGTAACCTCAAGTCCTTGAGCTGCCAGTTTGAGTGTTGAAAACTGAATCCCGTGATGCTCCTCAGCCACCTTATGGTCTTTGTTTTGGTGTGATTGAAACTGAGTGCTTTGTTCTTAGTGTCCAACCCCCAAAATGCAGGAAGTATAAATAAATTTAGCAGAGGGATATAAAGTGTCAGCAGCCTTGTGAATTTGGTGACAGACAGGACACTAGACACCACTATATATATCTCATCAATCCTTAATACCTCATTCCGTAGGTAATCAATCATATTCACTGTTTTGCTGAAAAAAAAAACATACAAAATTTAGTTCAAAAAGAGCTCATGTATTAGAACGCTATAAAAGAATGGAATTTATACATAGTAATTTCATAAGTTAATTTCAATTCTTAATTATTTCAAAAGTAATTTGTTTAGCTAAATTAAATTTTATTAAGAATTATATGATAAAGTATATTCCTTTTTCAAAATTTTCAGTAAGATGTGTTTAAATATTTTATTTAAACTACTAAAAAATAAAAATGAAAAAGTGGGAGCTCAGAATATAGATTAATATCAAGGGAGATCAATGAGCGTGATGGACCCTACCATCACAAGAAGACTCTTCATCACCCCCAAAATATGCACCAGCCGGGAATCGAACCCGGGTCTGTACCGTGGCAGGGTACTATTCTACCACTAGACCACTGGTGCTTTGCTATTTACATGATTTAACAAATAGTATATCTTTGTTTAGATACATGCGTTATCAATTTTTAATCTTGGGTGAAAGAAAGGGTCAAAACCTTTGGTCCTACTGTTGTTATCTGAGCAAGGAAAAGTTTCTTATATATGCCATTGGTACTCAGTAGTCGGTACAAGATTTTTGGAATGGGAGTATTGGCGCCAATTCTGTGCTGGTAGTAGTAGTAGAGATCGATATAGTCCTCATCGAGGCGCTTCAGGCTAGCCTTCATTGCGGAACAGAAGTATTCAAGAGTATGACACAGGTCGAATCCAATTTTACGAAACCAAACTTTGTGGCTAAATGTACCTTTTCTCTTGGCAGTTGCTTCAATGCCTGGAAAAAAGGATATTGGATTCACAAATTCATGAAATCCATCGAGACAAAAACAGTAATAGAAACAAAAAATGTTATCAGTGTGATCAACAAATTAGCCATTTGTTTAAAGATTGGAATTCAACATGAGAAATATGAAAGCATGTTTACCTTTTGAAGCAAATTTCATTAGTTTTTGGTCCATAGAGATCTGGTTTAATAAAGAAAGTGATTCCTCTATCAAATGCATGCTTGATAATCTATATGCCAACGTCTTCCGGAACAGGATCATTGTAAGCTCCACTAAGCCCCATGCGCCCAAATCCCAACTTTGAAACCTACAAAAGAAGAAGAAAAGCTCCAATGACCCACAATTCTACTGTCTGCATCTGCAAATCATCGGTTCAACCGAAAACCAAGCAACAAATTTAAGAAGAAGAAGAATGATGTTCTATTGAAAAATGACATGTAGGCCTGGTTTCATGGTTCTTGTAGGAACAAGCAATATAAAGAAGGTAGCGTGTGATTCTTGAGAGGGTAATCCTACAAGTATTTTGTTTGAGAAAATCAAAACCAACTTAATACTCCTACTTCTTACTAATTGCTATGGGGATATTTCCCTGCATAGATTAACACATTTAGATAGGCATTCACCATGATTTGGCTTGCAGCAGTTGCAGCAGTGAAAGGAGTAATGGTTGATAGCATGAGTTTATGGAGTCTCAAACCTAGGAAATGAAAATGGACTAGTAGGGTCAAAGTTTGGATATGAAATTAACTTGCTTTTTTTTTTGAAGTTTTAATGGTTCAAGATAAACCAACAAACCTGCAAAGGGGGACTATTTGCTCCTCAATATCACGAGTCCACAGCGACCACTCCGTCTGCAAAGCAGTTATCGGATGAACCGCGTGTGCTCTCTTTATGGTTTCAGGGCTAGCTTCAGATAACCCAATGTACTTTATTTTCCCCACAATATGAGTATGAAACAAGGAAAACATGTGACTTTACTGCATCACTTACAGTATCCTCTATAGGAGTTTTGGTGTCAACTCTGTGCTGATAGAAGAGATCAATATAGTCAACATCGAGGCAATTTAGGCTAGCCTCCAATGCGGAACGGACATATTCAGGATTACCATTTATTTTTTTGGATAAGTATTGTATTTTATTTATCCAAGACAAGAAAAAACATTACAGAATCCTAATCTTGATTCTTAGGTATCCATCCCATAGGGAATTAACCAAGCATCAAGTAAGTTCCTATTGACATTGTCAATTTGAACTACCCTATGTTGTATTTTTATACTCAAATGTTCACGTATACAATCTACCAACGCATCTACCTCTTTACTTACACCTTGAAACCGTCTTCTATTTCTTTCTTCTCATATGCAGTATATATACGAACACCAAGCCACTTTCAGAACATATACAAGCAGGAATTTCCCCTTTAGTCGAGTACTCAACCAACACAGTTCCTCTTCCCATTCCAACATCATTCGATGAACACCACATCTCGTAAGAATAGAGTTCCAGACACTTCGCAAATAAGGACAGCTAGCAAACAAATAGTTTCTTGATTCACTTCCTTCCCTACATAGCACACATGAATCATCTTGCTCACTTTGAACAACTCTCATACGTTTCAGTCTGTCTAAAGTTGGCAGTCGATCTAAAATTACCATCCATGCTCGGATCGAATGTTTTGGGATATGTCCCCCAAACCAAATTAGCCTATGCCACGTTACTTTGGGCCTAGCCTCACGAATCACATCCCATATAGCTTTTGCTTTAACAGCTCCAACATTTAGGGAGTCAGAAAGAACAGGCCTGAGCTTCAGCATCTTCCTCAAATACCAGCTATGATGAGGATTACCATTTATTATGATACCGGTTGAATCCATTTTTTCGAAACCGAACTTCGTGGCTCTGCAAATCATCGGTTCAACCGAAAATCGAGCAACAATTTTAAAAATGATAACAGTTCAGGGCCTATGCAACTCAGAAAAAGCTTTTCTGTCAAGTACCATAAGAAGAACAAAATGTGACCTCAGGAGTTTAAAAAGTTGGGAGCTCAGGTGTGCAAATTCTCGTCAATAGATCAGAGAAGAGTGATGACCCTATCATCACATGAGCACGATTATCCTCATTGCCCCAACAATCTGCACCAGCCGGGAATCGAACCCGGGTCTGTACCGTGGCAGGGTACTATTCTACCACTAGACCACTGGTGCTCATTGGAATCGGTTTGTAAGAAAACTTATAAATCTATTGTATAACATATGTAATTTGAGTTAGGCCCTTAGATGATTCGATTAGATAGTAGAGAAAGATACGCCATTGTTTACTATGCAAGGGTTAATTGCTTTAGTCATCCTCGGATTTAGACATATGTTTTAAATTGATTTAAAAGATTCTTATTTAGTTGTGAGTATCTTTTCATCATTCAACCGTAAGTTTGTGAGCTAAATGCTATCTCGAATCTAGCATGTCAATGATGCAAGGTTAATTTTTTTTTGGTCCTCAGTGTGACCTATATTTTAAATTGTCCTTAAACGTCAACATGTTCTAATTGATCTCTCATAATATCGTAATTGTATTAGATACATTTTTTCGTCGGTCTAACTATAACATTAAATACTAGCTTAAATCTTAATATTAGGCATGTTCAAAAACAAATTATCAAATTTAAAGTAATATATACATATCATAATTTATAACTACCTTTTTGATTTTCATGTCACATATGTATTTTTAGTAAATCATACTCTCTTTTTATAATAGTCTAAACGTGATTATATTGTAGTATTTATTCATACATATTCTTAACCTTTTGACGATAGGCATATACCTTGTAGACAAAATGATTTGAACTCGTGTCTCCTAAGATGAACATCATCCACTTTTCGTCTGAGACACTTGTTAGATTCTAGTAAATCATACTCAGAATTAAAATTTAATGTCAGAGTTAATAACTAAATTAAAATTATATGACTTCAAAAAAAATTAAAATTATATGTACGATTACATATATGGATGATTAACGTAGTGTCATTTACTTCTTTTTCTTTTATAATTTCCTCTTCTAACTCTTAAGTATTTAAAGAATGGTCTAATTACGAATTTCATCCCTCTAAGAAAATAGTCTAATTTAAATTTGTTAGGATTTGATTCCGTACTTTACGAAAAGTGTAAAGTTAGTCCAATTGGTATATGTTAAACCTTCCCCTTGAACCGTTGATCTAGATATCAATACTTGAATAATTTATATGTAAAGGATTAAAAAAACTAATAGATGCATTAAATTAGCAAAAAATCATAGTTCAAGTTCACGTGTTTATCAGAATCGAACACCTTTGGTACTTGTAGAGAGGTCAATGGGTAGTGTTCTGACAAGAGGAAGTTAAACTTGTGTAAAGTTTACACAAACTTGTGTATTAATATATTTTTTTATTTTATATTGTGTATAATCTAATTTAACACCGATCATAAAATAATCAAAATATACAATACCATCACAAACAAATAGTTCATATTTGTTTAGTTCAACTGACATTGTTATCAGTTCAACATACATGATAATGTTAAATCGAGCATACTTAAACATTCGAAGTCTTTCTATTTAAGGGGTCATGATAATCTAAACGTTGTATAAAACAAATAATATGGTTATAGAAAAATATTCTCCAAATATCATAGGAAAATATTGGAAAATATTAAATATACCCATACATGTTTTTAATGCTCACAATAGTCAACAAGTGAAAGCAACGTAAAGTAAAGGTTTATTTCATAAATAAATGTTTAAATTGTATATTTTTTTATTTAGACACTTAATTTTTTTAGACAAAATAAATAAATAATATTTTATTTCGTTAGCATTTTAAGTTTGTATCATTATTTTAAAAAAATATTATTCTAATGAATATATGACATGTTACTTGATTGTTTTTTTGAAAACTTTAAAATTTTTAATTTTTTTTTGATAAGTATTGGTGACCTCGTTAAAAACCCCCTTCATATCGGAAACGAATCACAAGGATGTTTCCAACATTGGAAGGAGGAAAAGAGTGTCACATTTATTTAATTGAAAAATGTACTTACAAAAAGGGTCACCGCTACAAGGCGTTACAGAACCAAAATCACCTAATAGCTATAACCAAAACACCTTAATCCCTACCCAATTCCACGCTTGGCTAATTCATCCGCCTCCGAGTTTGCGCTCCTGCAGATTTTCCGGAAGAGACACGAAAAACGCTCACCCTTGCTAATTATATCTCTGACCACTGCTCGAAAAACAGTGGGGCAGGCCGAAGGGTCCGAGATCCATCCTAACGCAACGCTGCAATCGCATTCCACTATTATGCGCAACTTCCTGCAATTTGTATCATTGAGCACAAACTCCAAGCCCAATTTGATTGCCAATAATTCAGCAAGAACAGGAGGACCTGAACCAATCGACTTTGAAAAGGTAAGTAACCTCCTCCGTGAGGAATCTCTAACCAATCCGCCAATGCCGCCTCTACTGCCGTCTTTCAGCATCGCTCCGTCAACATTCAGTTTTGCGAAGCCGATGGGAGGTGCTTCCCAATCGACATTACGAGATTGGATTCTCAAATCAGGATCCCCACCACAAGGATAAGAAGGATTAGCAACTATCTCATCCATCGAAGACCGACACTCCAGAAATTTTACCTTAAACCAATTCCCAATCCTGCATTTAATCAAATAAAATAACTGAACATCATCAAACACTTTACCTTTGAAACATATTTCATTTCTCAGCAGCCACACGGACCACAAGATAGCGAAAGGGACGAACGGCCACGTAGAATGAGCACCAGCAGAAGGGTGCAGCAAGTTCCACTGCTCAAAAGCCGAGCCAACGCTAGCCGGGACAACAAAAACAATGTTCCAATATGCTGCCAATCTGACCCAACATTCCCACACCAAATTGCAGTGAAGAAACAAATGAGATACGGACTCTCGATCAATCCCGCAAAGAGGACAATCTGTAGGTATATTAAGGAGTCTCATTCTTCTCGAAAGTTCAACACGCACCGCCACCCTACTAGAGATCACCTGCCATACAAAGAACTCGACACGGGGAGGAACATAACCCACCCAAACAAATTTCCTCCATTGAAAAGAGGAGGTAGCATTAGTAAATCCACAAGAATAACCTGTTTTAACCGAATATATGCCATCCCTGGATTTTTTCCAAACCACACAATCACTTGAGAATCCTTCCGAGCGAACATGATTTAGCAATTTCAGCAAAGACGACCATTGCCCCAGTTCCCAATCAAAGAGCTGCCTTCTCATACGAATGTCCCATTCCCATTTACCATTAACCACACGACCATATTCACCAACTTTTCCTTTCTTGTTACATGAAAGCGCAAACATTCTAGGGAATAGAGATTGAAGCGGGGAATCTCCAATCCAACAATCTGACCAGAAAAATAACAGCGATCCATCACCCAACTGCAATTGGAGCTGGTTGCGCAATTCCGAGCCAAAGTTATCGTTGTTGTAGAAACTCTTGGAGATCCCTTTCCAGATCCAAGATCCGAAGTTATTTGGAGCTGGGTCCGGCAATAACATATCATTCTTCATATTAAGCTTGCAGCACAGCATCCGCTTCCATTCACAATCCCTATCGTTCGCAAAACGCCAAACCCACTTACACAATAATGCTCGATTCTGAAATTGTAAAATTTTCACACCCAAGCCACCAAAATCCACGGGAAAACAAATGGAGCTCCAACTTGACCATTGGATTTTCTTCGAGGATCCCGACGAACCCCATAAAAAGTTAGCAAAAATGCTATTCAATTTGCTTTCCACTTCTTTCGGAATTACGAAAAGCGACATAAAATAGGAGGGAAGGGATGATAAAACCGATTTAATTAACGTTAGTCGACCACTTATGGATAAATTCTTACCCATCCACCCGGCTAGGACCCGGAAGCATCTTTCTGTAATAGATTCCCACAGAGCCGCCGAGTTACGCGCCCCCCCCCCCCCAACGGAAGGCCTAAATACTCCGAAGGAAACTTTCCCATCGAACACCCAACTCTCACCGACCAAGACTTGACAGTTTCATCATCAACATTAATACCAAAGAGTCTGCACTTTGAAAGGTTCAGCTGAAGACCCAAAGCAATTTCAAAAACGCGTAACTCGGATAAGGAAACACCAATCCTCTCGGCCAACATTAATACCAAAGAGTCTGCACCTCCCTGCATGATGCACCACAGAAGATCATAAGATCATCTGCAAACTGTAGGTGGGAGATATCATATGCATTATCCTCTCGGCCAATAGAAAAACCCTGATATAACCCCGATGCAGTAGCTTTGTCCAGTATAAGATGTAATGCTTCGCCAATCAAATTGAAAAGAAGAGGCGATAACGAACAGCCTTGGCGTAAACCCCTAGCTATAGAGAAGCGCGAAGTAGGGGCTCCGTTCACTAACACTGAAATGGAAGCCGTCGAAATACACTTGAATATCCACCCACACCAAACATCTCCAAACCCCATCTCCTTCATCACACGGATAAGGAAACACCAATCCACTGAGTCATAAGCCCTCTTAAAGTCGATCTTGAAAACCGCCCCACTACGACCAGCCCTCCTAACAAAATCAATCCCTTCATTCGCGAGCATAGAGCAATCTAAAATCTGTCTCCCGGAAATGAATGCGAATTGGGAATTACTCACCACCGTTTCCCTGCATTTCTTTAACCGACGAGCCAGCACCTTGGATAGAATCTTGTACACCCCTCCAACCAGGCTTATAGGCCGAAAATCCTCTAGAGCAACCGAGCCCACTTTTTTGGGAATCAATGTTATGAAGGAATGATTTATCCCTTCTTCCCAATCAAGCCCCCGATGAAAATTATTAAAAAATTTCAAGATATCAATCTTCAGTTGAGGCCAATACTTTTTAAAGAAACCCATGCTAAAGCCATCCGGACCCGGGGCTTTAGCACTATCCATGGACGAAATTACATCCCAAACTTCCATCTCATCGAAATTCTTGATCAAACTTTCAGCTTGATGTTCCTAAATCTTCTTAAAAGGTAGATCCAAGGCCTCCACCTCCAACGTATTTTTGACGTTATATGCCTTGGAGAAGAAATTGAATACCCCTTCTTTAATCTCAACAGGATTCGAAAGAGACCTACCTTCCATCTTAATCGAAATTAAGGAATTAGTCCTCTTCCTATACGAAGCATAATTATGAAAAAAGCGCGAATTGCGATCCCCCTCTTTAAACCACCGGATACGAGATTTTTGCAGCCATATCCGCTCTTCCAAGCGTAACAGTTCTCATAGTTTCATTTTCAACTCTGCTAGTGTTTCCCGCCCTAAGGAACCCACTGTCCCCTGCTGTAGACCTTCTTCGATAGCAGCAATCTTACATTCGATCTCAGGAATTGCACTCCCCTGCTTCAAATACTTACCCGCTGACCACGATCTTATCGCCTGTTTGGTGGACTTAAGAACGCTAAGAATACCACCCCTACTATTCTTAAAATGCGAGTGGGAAATAGTTTCCAACACCTTCTCATCAAAACCAGAATCTTCTAGCAGGTAATTGAAAATTTTGAAAGGTTTCGGCCCCCATGATTCACCTTTGTTTATCAACGCAATAGCATTATGATCTGAAATACATTTCGGCAGAAGTTTCTGATGTAATTCATTAAAGGACTCCAAGAAAGTTTCATCCACTAAAAACCTGTCTAACCGAACAAATGTAGCCGTTTCTCTATTGCTAGACCAAGTGAACCTCCCGCCTATAAGAGGAAGATCAATCAAGCAAGCTTCATTGATAAAATTCCTGAATACCTCCATTGAGGCTAAGTTATACCCGACACCAATTTTCTCATCCTTACTCACAAAAGCATTGAAGTCTCCTCCCACGCACCATACTACTTTGTAATTCTTTAGAACTTCCAACAGTTCCGCAAAGAAAGCTGCCTTCTCCGCCTCAACCGAAGGGCCATAAACGTTCATTAAACCAAAAAGAGTTTGATTCCCATGAAAGCGACCAAACATAACGATGAATCGACTATAACACAACACATTAGAGCATGAAAAAAAGTCTTGATTCCATAAGGAGAGCAACCCCCCCGAAGATCCTACTGCTGGCGAAACCACCTTACCAAAATTTGGACCGCAACCTAACCCCCTGTACATTGCCGGCGAAAATTCCCCAACCTTAGTCTCCTGTAAAAAAATTATGTGCGGTTTCTCTGCTTTCAACAACCTTTTAACCGCCCCCAACTTCTCAAATTTCCCTAATCCCCTTACATTCCATGATATGATAGATAAATCCATCCAGAAAATAACTAAAACCAAAATCCACCACAAAAAGGAGAATCGATATACTCACTTGGAATTGAGTTCCAATTCAGAAACCTTCTCCACAAGAGCAGCCTTCCCCCCTTTGAAAGAAATTCCCAAAATGTTGCTTACGCCCCAAACCGCCAGTGCTTCTTCGATAAAACTTAGATGGACCGAACTATTTGAGAATCCTGAATTGGCCGATACCGACCCCCCAGCGCATTTTTCAATAGATTCTAAAATTTGAATCCTTAACAATCTGCGATTCCCAGCATTATAAAAATCCATTGCATGATTCGGAGAGAAAAATTCCCAAATGGGAGCAACCGAGGATACAACGAAATTTCTCGGACCGAAGAAGCCAACACTCTCGATAGGGGAAAAAGATGCTTCACCAGAACTTAAACTTTCTTCTAAACTATCTGGCACGATATCCTCCTCAGACAATATCCCCTCTGCAACTCGACCATTATCCAAAGAGTCCTCTACAACAAGATTATCAATAATCAACTCCTCTGCAGTTTTAGAGTTCCCCGGCTTGCTAAGAAAGCCCGGATCCGAAGGTCCAAGATTATTAATATGGTGAGGCCCAATACCCACTTCATAAACACCCATATCGTCACACTGGTTTGACTTCAACGGGTCCAGGCCCACGTTCGAAGCAACCTGCATCTGAACAACATGGGACCCACAAGGAATATTATCCACCCCTACTAGTCTGACCACATCATTAACTAATGATTGTTCCCCAGGTAAATCATTCGCCTCCTCCCCCGAGACAGCCCCATTCCCGAAGGGAACATTCCCTGAACATTGAACCGGGACTTCCAGAGACGACGGATTAGGATTGCCGTCAGATCAAAAGTCTTCACCATCCTCTCTAAAGGCCGGAGCCCCACCGTCCGACCACTCACCCCCACCATGGCCATAATCACTGGATTGAAGATCTGCTGAATTTTTTTCCGAGAAGAACTCCTCACCTATTTTAAACTTTACTAAAATCTTCCTTCCATGAATATTCAAACATAAAGATTGTGGAACAACATATTGATTTTCAGCTCTGATTAATATACGTGCAGCCGACATATCTGTTTTCTCCCTAGTATCCTTATGGACGGAAGTCAAGCGGCCCCATCTCCGAGCCATATCAACAAATAAATTCTCCGACCATATGTTAATGGGAATGCCAAGAATAGAAATTGACACGAAGGGATATGGAAAGTCATCAATCAATGCATCGGCCTCAAGGAATTTGAACCAAAATGATAACTCATCCTTCTTCTTCTCCCATATTTCCGCTTTCATCTGAACTGAGCAAAAAGTGATTAAGCAAGCATTTTTAACCGACCCCCAACTCGCAATCTTGACAATAATGCCGTCGCTTGCTAAAGCTTTCATTACAAACTCTTCATCGAAATCTTTCTTCAAGATCCCAATGCTGGACTGTTTTAACCAATCAATCTCCTTCACGTAACAAGAAAAATCTAACTCTTCCAACACTAACTTATCCACATTTCCCGCTCCACCCGAATGTTGCCTATCAACAGCACCATCAGCTTGAAGCACCTCCCGATAAGATCTGTTATCTTGTGGTTTCGTATTAAGAACATCATCAACCGGTTTTTCTTTGGCCACCAGCTTACTTCCCTTAACCTTATCACGCTCCATAGTAGATGATCGAAACGGTTGATTACCTCGCACCTTAGGAAACTTTGCTTGGTTAACAAATACTTTCCTGCCATCTATGAAAGTATCATTCATCTTCTCGATAACCCTCGCAAGATCCCTCTTACTCTCAAGATATATGAAAGTGAAGGTCCAATCTTTGTACTTATGTTTCCTATTATGAAATGGAACAAAAACTTTTTTCACCTTTCCATAAAAACTGAAAAGTTCTCACAAAGCACCCCTTGAAACTCTCTTGCTAACGTTGTCTACAAAAGCCACCCAACCGTCCGGACCAGCCGGATGCAGAGGAATGGACCTCTCCCTCTTGCCGTCAACCGCCCTCCAAGCCCTCCTCGCAAAATCCCTCCCAACCCTCACGTCGGAACCGTGAAACGCTTGCTCTCCCCACCCTCTCTCTCCTCTCATTTTTTGTTGAGTTTTTAAATTTTTAATTTTATTAAAAACACCTTTAATCCCTAAGTTCCCAAAAAGTCCTAAACCTTTCTCTTTCTACCATGGGCAGAGGTAAATGTAAAGTATAGAGTGTAATTGACCTCAATAACTCACTGTTATAACATTTTATAAGAAATATTAAAATTGACACCACTTGATTTGTAGGGATATGAGATCAACAATAATTATTGTAGTGGTATGAGAATTTCTCATACACACTATATAAAATTTTAGCTCCGCCACTGCTTCTTACTAGTTATGTTGCCATAAAATCAACCACCATTGTTTATCTTTTTTGTTGGTAGATCCCAACTACTGAAATCGACGAACAAGGTGTTAATCAACGACGACGAACACGAAAGAGGTGTCACGGACAACGAACACAATAAATGGACGAATGAAGAATTGAGCTTGCAGCTCTTGCGACAAGAGGAGACTTTGTTGTTTTGGCGAGGTGACGTTCGGAACTTCGCACACCATCAGAATGAACCAATACTTGAATTTCAGAGCTTCGGTCCGTTCGGTGATAACACAGAAAGGATTTAAAAATTTTAAGAAATATTTTTTATAATTTTAAAATAAAAAAAAGTTAACAATTTTTTTTTGTTAAAAAATGGTTTATACAAATATTTTTTAATTGAGCATAAAGTAAAGTATAGCAGCGGCAGCCGTTTATTGACTACATTATGAATAGTGACTATATTATAATAGATAAGAATCTTTTGGTTTTTTTGATGTTTTTTATGCCCAACACTAAAAAAAAATTAAATTTTAAGCTCTAAATCTAAATTTTAAATATTAAATTTTACCCCTTACACCCTAAAAAATACATCATACTCTGAATTCTTTAAACCCTAATCACAAACTCTAATATTAAATCCTAAACTCTAAACTCTAAATCTAATTTTTAATGTAATAGCATAAATATGGGCACCGAAAATATTAGGATTTCTATTCTCTTATAACTTTAGTCTGCCATTTTGGACAAACTATTTGTCCTTATTATAAGTGGCAGTCCTCCAAAGCATAAATTTCAACATTTCTAACAAAACTAATCAAAAGCATTACCTATGGGATGACGTATTAAGATTGATGACATATATTATATATTAGGGTCACCAAGTTGAAAAGTGGACAAGCCTGCTAACATTTTATAATACCCGTCTGCTAAATCATTTATAGTTACTGTTTTTTCAAGTCTCGATTCATTCAAACAAGAAAGATCAAAAATGGCCGAGCAGCAGCAGCAAGTTCAGATTCCTAGAGTGAAACTGGGAACTCAGGGACTTGAGGTTAGATTCTGTTCTTATTACTGTAGAATTGTGGGTTAAGACACATGATCTACATGTCCAAGTTCATATGTAAAACCTTTTTCTCTTCTTTTTGTAGGTTTCAAAGTTGGGGTTTGGCTGTATGGGGCTTAGTGGAGCTTACAATGATCCTGTTCCTGAAGATGTCGGCATCTCGGTCATCAAGCATGCTTTTGATAGAGGAGTCACTTTCTTTGACACATCTGATTTCTACGGTCCCAAAACCAATGAAATCTTGGTTGGAAAGGTAAACATGGTCTGACAAATTCTGTGTGGTTTCATGTTTCTTGTTGTGTTGGTTAAGGAAGTCATGAATCTGTGTTTTCAGGCACTGAAGCACCTACCAAGAGAGAAGGTACAGTTGGCCACAAAGTTTGGTATCGTGAAAATGGACGGAGCCGGTGCGGAAGTAAACGGTACTCCCGAATACGTCCGTGCCTGTATCGAGGCTAGCCTAGAGCGCCTGGATGTGGACTATATTGATCTCTACTACCAGCACAGAGTTGACACCAATACTCCTATAGAGGATACTGTAAGTGCTGCAGTTGAAAGCAATACATAACTGATAACCCCAAGTCATAGTCTTATAGTAGGATTTTTATGTCTTTAGATGTCGGAACTTAAGAAGTTGGTGGAAGAGGGGAAAATAAAGTACATTGGTTTATCTGAAGCTAGCCCTGAAACTATAAAGAGGGCACATGCGGTTCATCCGATAACGGCTGTGCAGATGGAGTGGTCGTTGTGGACTCGTGATATCGAGGAACAAATAGTCCCCCTTTGCAGGTTTGTTTGTGTATCTTGAACCATTAGAACTTGAATAGAGCAGAGTTTGATAATTGCCTTCTAAATGTGTGTACCTATGCAGGGAACTTGGAATTGGGGTTGTTACATATAGCCCTATTGGTCGCGGTTTCTTTGGCGGCAAAGGAGTGGTGGAAGCCTTGCCTGCAAATAGTTTTCTGGTATGGGAACTAACTTATTTGTGTCTTTAACATATCCTTAATCTTTGTGTATAGTAAACTGATTTCCAACTTCTACTTTGAAGCCTTTTCTCCCAAGGTTTCAAGGAGAAAACTTGGAAAAAAACAAGATCTTATATTTGAAAATCGAGAAGTTGGCCGAGAAGCATGGATGTACCCCTGCACAATTAGCACTTGCTTGGGTTCTTCATCAAGGGGACGACGTTGTACCGATTCCCGGTGAGTCACATTCTGTAATTGGCCTGAAAATCTTGTGCCAAGCACCTGCATATATACTAAATTTTGCCTTGTTTAGATGATAGCAGTAGTAGGACCAAAGTTTTGACCCTTTCTTTTCCTTTGTTTTACAGGAACAACCAAGATCAAGAACCTTGATAGTAACATTGATTCACTGAAAGTAAAGCTCACCGAAGACGATTTGAGAGAAATCTCTGATGCGGTTCCGATAAACGAGGTGGCGGGTGATCTTATGCCACAGCTTTTTAGTAAATCTCACTGGAAGTTTGGTGATACACCACCAAAGGGGAGCAATGTTTCAACTTGAAATAGCCATGAATGCTAAGTCTGTATCGATAAGTAATATCAAGGTTCGGATACATTAATAAAGGGATGAGTGAGAGCAGAAGCCTGCATTTGTAGGTAGTAATCTTCGGAGTCATAGTTTATCAGCTGAACTCTGTTGTTTCTGCTACTAACAGCAGTATAATTGTACCAGGTTGCTACTTGCTACTACCAGCTGCTTTAATTGGAGAAATAAAATTATTAATTTTCCAAGAAAATTTCAGATAATTTAAAGATGTACAATTATTACAAATTTGATCACTTGTTTTGAACATGTCCCATGTTAAGACTTAAGTTCAAATTTAATGTTTAAACCAATAGTTAAACTGACGAAAAAAATCTAATTGAAACGATCATAATTTTATAAGAATTAATTGGAACATGTTGAGAAGTTAAGGTATAAGAGGAATTCAAAATCTAGACCATAAATTGAGGACAGCAAAGGCAATTAACTTTGCATCATTGACATGCTAGATTCTAGATAGCATTTGGTTCTCAAACTTACGGTTGAATGGTTAAAATTTTGGATCAATTTAAAACATTGTTCTTAATTTGAGGATGACTAATGCAATTAGCCCTTGCACGGTCAACAATTGCATATCTTTCTCTACAATCCAATCTAATAGTGATAAACAAAATAAGTGATTCACAGACAACCGGGCACCAGTGGTCTAGTGGTAGAATAGTACCCTGCCACGGTACAGACCCGGGTTCGATTCCCGGCTGGTGCAATTGTTGGAGCGATGAGGATAAACTTTCTTGTGCTGTGGTTATGATAAGGCTCTTCGCCCATAAAGATTAAAAATCGCACAACCGAGCTCCTATTTTTTGGGACCATTATCTTCATCAAGGGGACGACGTAGCACCGATTCCCGGTGAGTCGCATTCTGTAATTTACAACAACCAGTTTCTCTTCTTGATAGCCTGCTGGTACTGCAACTAAAATCCACAGCAGAAGTAGCATAATTGGCCTGAAAATCTTTGTACCAAGCACCAAAGTTTGACCCTTTCTTTCACTTTGTTTTATAGGAACAACCAAGATCAAGAATCTTGATAGTAACATTGATTCACTGAAATTAAAGCTCACCGAAGAAGATTTGAAAGAAATCTCCGATGCGGTTCCGATAAAAGAGGTGTCGGGTGAACTTTTGCCACAGGGATTAAGTCAACTCCACTAGAAGTTTGGTAATACAACACCAAAGGGGAGTAAGGTTTCAACTTGAAAGAAGCATGGATGCAAAGTACTCTGTGAGGAGCAAGTGAAGAAAGAGTAATCATATGCAAATCCTGTATCTCCTTTCTTTGAAGGAAATATTAGTAAGAAGTAGGAGTATTAAGTTGGTTTTGATTTTGTCAAACAAAATACTTGTAGGAATTAGGATTACCACTCTCAAGAATCACACGCTACCTTCTTTATATTGCTTGTTCCTACAAGAACCATGAAACGAGGCCTACAACTCATTTTTCAATACAACATCATTCTTTATACCAGGTTTACTACCAGCTGCTTCACTTGGAGGAACAAAAATCTAACTTTTTCCAGAAAATTCGACACAAATTACACATGTTATTTCAGAAGTGATGTCACTATTATAATTCCTCATCTCTTCTTTTGTCTCATTTTGTTTTCAGTTGGTGAAACCTATCTAAATTAATAAAAAAAACAGTATATAATATTTATTAAAACTGAACTCTAACGAGGCACCAGTGGTCTAGTGGTAGAATAGTAGCCTGTCACAGTACAGACCTGGGTTCGATTCCCGGCTGGTGCTTGTTGTGGGGGCGATGAAGAGTTTTCTTGTGATGGTCTATCACTCTCAGCTCTTTGATCTCCCTTGATAAGAATGTATATTCTGAGCTCCCACTTTTTTCATTTGTATTATTTAATTTAAAACACATCTTACTGAAATTTTGAAAAAGGAATATACTCTATCCTATTTCATATACTTCTTAATAAAATTTAATTTAGCTAAACAACAATGAAGACGACATTGTTGGAAGAGGTAGCCTCGCACCTCGAATATGGACCGTAAGACGGACATGCATATAACAAAAAGAAATAATTAAGAATTGAAATTACCTTTCAAGTTACTATATGGAGTATAAATTCCATTCTTTTATAGCGTTCTAATACATGAGCTCTTTTTGGACTAAATTTTGTATGTTTTTTCAGCAAAACAGTAAAGATGATTACCTACGGAGTGACGTATTAAGGATTAATGAGTTATATACTCAACTTCTTCTCCCAAATTCTCTCAATTTCTGCTCAAACCATAACATAGTACTCTCTGAGGAGCATGTGAAGAAAGATTAATCAGATGCAAATCCTCTATCTCCTTTCTTTCCTATCAGACTTTCAAGGAAACATCCCCATAGTAAGAAGTAGGAGTATTAAGTTGCTTTGCAGTTGGTGAAATATATCTAAAAGTACTAAAAATGATATATTGTGGGGGTGATGATGTCAATAGTCATCTTGTGTTTATAGGGTCATCACCTTTATGGGTGTAAACAAGCCGAGTCGAGCTCGACTAGTGCTAAGCTCGGCTTGTTAAGATTTGGGTCGGTTCGAACTTGAATAATTTTTAATGAACCTAAAAAATCTGAGCTTGAGTAAGTTCGAACTCAAGTAGCTCGCTTCATTTACAGCCCTAATCACGCTCTTTGATCTCCTTTGATAAGAATCTAGATTCTGAGCTCCAATTTTTTCATTTTTATTTTTTAATAATTTAAATAAAATATTTAAACACATCTTACTGAAATTTTGAAAAAGGAATAAACTCTATCCAATCTCATATATTTCTTAATGGAATTTAACTAAACAAATTACTTTTTTCCAAAGAAATTCAATATTCCCATATTTAGTAAATAATTAAGAATTGAATTTACCTTTCAAGTTACTACATATAAATTCAATTCTTTTATAGCTTTCTAATTCGATTACATGTGCAAACTAAACTATTCGAATTCAGATTATTTAAAAAATGTTTCGACCTTTAATATTAGAACCATTTATTGAGTTTATATATAAATTCAATTCATAATTGATTTTTAATGTGTATTTTAAATTTATTATTTGTATAGGTTTTATAATAAAATACATCTACTATGATTTATTCTCAATGGAAAAATTGATTAATAACATAAATTACGTTTGATTGTCTTTAGTCGACTTTTGAAATTCATAGTTTCAAATGTTATTTATAATTATTCTTAACCTTTGTAATAAAAGGTTATTTTGCCGTACATTGATCCGTGAAAATTAAGAGTTTTCACATATATTTTAGTATTAGAGTTTAGATATTTAATTTAGGGTGTAAAGTCTACGACTTTAGGTTTAAGAGTTTTGATTAAAATTTAGAATTTACAGGTTAAAAACTAAATCTCACCTTACTACCCTAAAAATTAAACCTACGAACTAAACCTTAAACTTTAACCCTAAACTCTAAAATAAATTCTTAAACCCTAAAATTAAGATAAAAACTTTTAGTTTCTACCGTAGTGTATTGATTATAAATCCTATTATAATTAGTTATAATTATGTATTCAAAAAATTTAGTTTTATTTTAAGAGTTAATTGCATCACACGTCTTCAACTATGACATTCATTCTAAATTGGTCCCTAAACTTTTAAACATTCCAATTTCAACCTCAAACTATTACCTTCTTTCTAAATTGGTCCCCAAACTTTTGAACATTACAATTTTTTCCTCTAACTATGACTCTCATTTAAATTGATCCTCAAACTTTTTGAACATTCTAATTTCATCCCCATATTATCAATATACGCTAATCATATCTTACGTTAATAAAATCGTTATAAAAATTGTTAATTGTCATGAAATACTGATGTGTATTATGTAACAATATAATGAGGTATAAACGATAATTTGAGGGTAAAATTAGAATATTCAATAGATATTTGATGTATTAATGAAAGTGATTCCTCTTGAGGTCACATTTTGTTCTTCTTATGGTACTAGACTGAAAAGCTTTTTATGAGTTGCATAGGCCCTGAACTGTTATCATTTTTAAAACCGTTTTGCAGACTGTAGAATTGTGGGTCATTGGAGCTTTTCCTCATTTTTGTAGGTTTCAAAAGTTGGGGTTTGGGTGCATGGGGCTTAGTGGAGCTTACAATGATCATGTTCCTGAAGATGTTGGCATATGATATAGAGGAATCGCTCTCTTTGATTCATGCATCTGTGAAACCGATATACTTTTTTCCAGCCATTGAAGCAACTTCCAAGAGAGAAGGTACAGTTAGCCACAAAGCTCGGTTTCGTAAAATTGGATTCGACCGGTGTCATAATAAACGGTACTCCAATTCCGCAATGAAGGCTAGCCTGAAGCGCCTATATCATCTCTACTACAAATACTCCTGTCCAAACAGGTTGTTTAATCATCAAACAGGTTGTTTAACAGCTGAACTCTGTTAGTAGTATCATTGTAGCAGGTTCTGCTTTAATTTTCTAATGAAACTATTAAAACCAATGGTCAACAAAGCACCAGTGGTCTAGTGGTAGAATAGTACCCTGCCACGGTACAGACCCGGGTTCGATTCCCGGCTGGTGCAATGTTTTTTTCAAGACTACTTTTGCAGTTAATGGGCCTAGGGCCTACCCATGGAGTCCAGCCATGGTTCATTTTCCGGTGGGAAAAAACATCAGAAAATTAAAAAGGGAAAAATTCACAAGGAAATTGGGGGAAAGAGCAAAGAATATTCCTTCTCTTTTTTTAATTTCCTTAAGAGATTTTTGATTATAATGTTCAAAAAAGAATACTGAAACTTTTAATAAGAAAACAAGAAAAGAAAATGGTAGCTCGCAAGTTCCTCGTTCGCCACGACGACTCAACGTTTACCGTCGATTATGACACCGACGACGGTTTCGAAGTCTCTCTCTCTTCATACAATTTTTTTTTTTCCATTTCCTTTTCTTTCTCTCTACAACTGTTTTCTCTACTTTGATCATTTCAGGTATTTCAGTTCCAGCTCTTCTCCCTCACTTCAATTCTTCCCGATGAGCAAAAGGTCCAAATTCGGATGGTTCTCTATCTCTCTATCTCTCCAATGAGGCTTGTTTTTGAAAATTGGCTTTTGATGGCGCAGATCGTCGGGGAAGATAATGACCGTATCGTTTCAGACGATTCCGATCTGTCTTCCGTTTCGGAGAAGCTACAATTGTTATCGATCACCGCTGAGGAGGCGAGAAAGCCTGAGAAACAAGAAGAATGGACGAGTAGCATCGCCGGCGCCAGTGTTATGTCCGATGAGGAATTGGCACGGATGTTGCAGGTTTTAGTTCTGGACATTGAATCAACTAAATGAATTTGCTTCTTAGCTATGAACTGGCTTAAAGTTTTTTTTTTCTGAAATTGTTAATTTTTTTTTTTTGATTTTGGTCAATTTCAGGCAGAGGAAGAAGCGCTTATGCTTCAACAATATGTAGCTAGTGACAATAGTAGGGAATTTGATCAGAAAGTTCGGCCCTATATTAGCCAAGTTCTCTTGGTAATATAATTTATTTCTTCTTTCTTTAGGTACAAATTTGGTTTATTTATATGGCTATTAGTTAATTTGGTTTATGAGGAAATGTAGAAAAAAGAAGCTATTGATTTTAGTGCTGGATACTCAGTTCGTTGACTTTCTTTGGGGAAGAGTTGTTTGTTAGAGAATGGAGGAAACCGTAGTATCTGTCAATGCTGTTTTGATTATGTGCTTTTATCTTTTTGAACTTGTTAAATAACAGGAGAAAAAAGATATCGAATTTATTAGTGTTATACTTTAGCTGCTAGGAAAAGAGGATAAATGACTTTACTGAATACTATGGGAATGAGAGGATGGGATGTTTTCCTTATTGTTTATTTTGTCTATTGATATAGTATGAGGATCCTGCACGCCAGGAAGCAGCTCGGAAGACCGTACCTGTGGATACTCTCGAGGAGAAAGCATTCGTTTCTTTGGCCAAGGTGAGGGCTCTTTGGACTTGTGCCATTTAGAAGATGTTAGGAAGTGCTATATCATTTTGCAATCAGGAAATATTTGGGAGCCCTTTGTTGTACAGAATGAAGGTTATGTCTTTGTTAAAATTGACATTGCATTTTACTATTTATGAGTTTGATAACCATCGTATTTTGAGATTTTGTTTTGCGATGACATCATGAAATTCAGTGATTTTGCTAAATATGCTTTAGGAGGGGAACCTTAAACCATCAAAAATCGAACAAGATCATGCTTTCCTGCTCCAGTTGCTTTTCTGGTTCAAAAGATCCTTCAGGTTCTTTCTTCTACTTTACAGTTATAATTTTTTAACTCTCATAAACTCAACAGAACATTTTACTTTCTATAAGCTTTTGTGTTGTTAATTTCAGTAACACCCTTTAATAATTTTTATTGGGTGGAGTAAATAAGATTAAGACTGCTCTTTAGCTTTACATTTTGCTCAGAGATTATAAGTGCATATATGGCTTTCATGCAAAGCTGGCAGAATGATGCTTGTTATTCCAAAATGAAAGAAATTGTGTTCTCTATTTTTATACATTACTGATTCTTCAATTCTGGTCTTGCAATTGGGTTAACGCACCTCCATGTGATGGATGTGGCAATGAAACCACGGGTCAAGGAATGGGTGATGCACTCCCTTCAGAAATTCAGTATGGAGCAACTAGAATTGAACTTTATCGGTCAGTGTGTACAGAATTTTTCTTACCATTTTTTATCTTGTATAATTCTTAATGGTCATTTTGCAATCTCTTGTTTAGTTTAGTTCATGTTTTGATTTAGTCTTTCCTTGAAACCTGATACATAGATAGCCAAGGTCCTTCAACTCATGCTCAATTTCATAATAGTATGGCATCTGATGTAATTTATACCTACGAATATCATTTCGGGAAGATTTGAATTCTGCATCATGTTACAGTTTGTTCATAGTGCCTGCTGCCTGCACTAGTGTTTGCCATTACACATAACTAATCATTTTTCTCAGAGTTTTTTTCCTTTGAGTTATTTTACTAGCATCATGTCCTATCCTTCTATTATTAGTGATTTTTTTGGTTAAATGGAGGTCCTCATACATCATCTGGGTGGAATTGTGGAATTAAGGAGGTTGATGAGTTTGGTTGAGCCCTGTTGTCTCCATTGTTGCATTCACAATCATAACTCAGTTTCTGATAATTGTCTGTTAGAAAGAAAAGTTAATTCTTGGGTGAAAAACTGCAGTTGCAATTCTTGTTCAAGAGTTACACGGTTCCCTCGCTACAATGACCCACTGAAGGTATGAAGCTGTAATACTTAGTTCTACAATTATCTTCTCTTTGTGTGTGTGTGTGTTGGGGGGGGGGGGGGGGTCAAGTAGTAATTGTTGAATTTTCTCCATTTCCTTTTGCAGCTTGTAGAAACAAGGAAGGGGCGTTGCGGAGAGTGGGCCAATTGCTTCACATTGTATTGTCGTGCTTTTGGCTATGACTCTCGTCTGGTTAGTCATTTATATGCCAATTCAATCTCCAAATCCAACTATCTAAACCACAATTCTTTCTCTTTTTAGAAAGATGGTTAAGCTAATTTATAATAGGAAAGAAATTTGTTCATTTGCAATGTATATATGTGGTATACTGGTGTATATGGACCTGGAATTGTTATTCTTTCAATCTGAAGCTTTTGATGACAGGATATCTGTAATATCTAGTCTACTAAACAAAAGGATTTAGAAATTCAGTGAAGATTTGACCTGGATTATTTTGATTCTGTAATGTCTGCCAAACAAAGAACATATTCAATATAGATTAAAGAATTTTGAAATGTCATGTTTGTTTATGTATAATATTTTGATGTCTTTGACATTGTAAATGAAACCAATTTTTGGCTTTATAAATGATGACTTGAGTGCTTCACTGGTTCCTTTGCTGATGATGAAATATGAAATCAATATTTGTGGTGGTGTGGAATGTATCTAGAATTGTATACATTATGAACAACAAATGCATTCATAGTTGTATACATTTTAATTAGCTCAAACTCTTTAAAGATGAGATTCCATGGGACTTCTGATAATTTGCTTGCTTGAATGATGATGTTTTATTTTCTGTTCATTTCCAGGTCCTGGATTTTACAGACCATGTTTGGACAGAGTGCTATTCAGAAGCTCTGGGAAGGTAAAAAAGAACCAAATCGATGCCTTTAATCTTCAATTGGGAAGGATCCCTACTTTGTTTGTAACAAATAGGCTAAACTGTGTGGTCATTTCACAAACTAGTATACATACATTTTTGTACAGGTGGATGCATCTTGATCCTTGTGAAGCAATATATGACAGACCACTATTATATGAAAAAGGGTACTCTAAGTTGTGTTATTATCCATTTCTCAGAAAAAATTGCTTTTATTTTTGTTTTGATACTAGACAGTTGTTTTTTTAGTAAATGCTTCCCTTATTCAGGTGGAATAAGAAATTAAATTATGTAATTGCTATTGCAAAAGATGGAGTTTATGATGTCACTAAACGTTACACACGGAATTGGAACGAGGTAAATATGATAAAAAAAAATAGCACTTTATTGCCTCTAGTGCTTATTTCTTCTTATTCCGAAAATGCTTATCCATGCATTGTTATGAAGAAACGCGATTCTCTCCCCAAACTCACCTTTTTGGTTTTTCTTTCAGATTTTGTCCCGGCGAACCATTACCACAGAGTCCTCTCTGGTGTCTGTTCTCACTTCAATGACCAAAGAATGCCGAAGAAACTGTACATCTCAAGTTCTTTCAGTACTAGAAGAACGTGACAAAATTGAAAGGGAAGCTCTAAACAGAGATTTACTTTCTACTGATGATGCTCCGATCTCCTTGCCTGGGAGGCAAAGTGGGGATAAGCAATGGCGCATTGCAAGGTCAGAATTTGGGACCGACTCTCTGAGTTCATCTAATTGTGAAGTTCGCATATGCAGAGATGAGCACGTCACAAAAATCTACAATGCCTTTTCTTCTATACTTCATAAGTTTGTTGAAGATTCTCTAATTGCATCAAAAGGTGTTGAAGTTCTCAAGGTTCTTAGAGCAACCGTTGTAGATCTCAAGAAATTACCGTATAAAAAAAGGAGAGCTTCTTTAAATTCAAACTCGATTGTTGGAACATCTTTGTTGCATCGGTTGCTGCCCTCTTTTAAGGAATTTCTTAATGCTCTTTCACTGAAGAGTGAACTGGATAGTAACGGCACTGTCACTGTATGCTTAGCTGGTGACCCTGTTCCAACTGCTTTAGCATTGCCTGTTGCCTTACACGCTTTGGATGAACTGATCAGCGATCTTAGCAAATGTGACAACTTCAGTAAAGGTTCACTAACCTTTCCTCTTCTAAGATTGAATAGAATATGTTCTGGAGCAGTCCTTGCGAGTGGTGAGGAGCTTCCTTTTGGGATTGTAAGTAATGATAGCCATATGTTCTGAAGTGTCCACACGAGCTATTAGAAATTATCTTAAAATTTCCACTCTGAAAATGTTCAGGCCACAGCAGCATTTGATGGAACTCGCATGTCTAAATGGGAGGAACCTAATGGTGCTAAAGGTACTATGAACAACGAGCATAGATTTTTCCAGTTATTATTTATATATGACCTGATGTTTTAATGCTTAATGCTAAGCAGTACTAGCATGTTCTCAGGCAGGCTAATCTGCAGATATGTTTTCATTAAATATCATCTCTCCTAGTAGTTGGATTTCGTCTTGTAGGTTGCTGGATTATGTACAAATTACCAGGCAACATGCAGGAACTTGTGTCTTACGAGTTAATGTCTGCCAACGATGCCCCAGAACGAGATCCAATGGATTGGTATGATCTGCTTTGGTCTCTAAGCATTCTCTTTACTTTTAAGTACCACATTCCATTTATAATGATCCTACTTCACGCCTATGTCAGGTCACGAGTTAAGACGAGTCTTTTAAGGATTTTTATTACTAAAGATCATTACAGTCAATATAATTGGGGTGCAATAAATGTATCTTTCCTGAAGTGATGAAAATGACCTCTACTTTCTTCCATCTCTTTTTATCCTTTTACGACTTTCTACGGAAAATGAGATTACTTTTGATGTTGAGAAACTTCTGCTGGGAATGGAAACTTTTATCTATGTCGTTTTACCTTTAATTGGTAAAAATATTTATGTAGATCATGTGGATCTTTGATCCTATTAACATTTTTAATATTTATCTTAACAGGGTGGTGGAAGGAAGTAACGATGGAGGATCAAACTGGCATGTTCTGGATGAACGAAGATCCCAGATGTTTGATAAACGTTTTCAACGGAAAACATATAATTTCAAATCGACAGGTTTCTTGTCAAATATTTTCAGGTGAACTATTTTTTATCATCATAAGTTGTTTTTATGCAATTTTGAAGTCCGGTGATCTTGAATCAATACTTCTATTAACGATATAATGGATGGCAGATTCCGGTTCTTGGCGGTAAGAGACTCGGAAACAAACCCACGGCTGCAAGTAGGTAGCATTGACCTCTATGCAAAGCAAAGTTGATGATATTGATATTTCTCAGGACTTTAACTGAAGCCAAACGGTTTATAACTTATATTAATGACTTTCCTGCCTTTTCGAAGCCACTTTGCTTTTATTTAAGAACCTGGCTTCAATGGAGTATTTGTTGGTGTGCAATAAATCTTTTATTTCAAACTTAATATATGTGCTTGAATTAAATTTTTTATCAATATTAATTTGAAAGACGCATTAACTAGACTTAATCTTCAATGTAGCACTTAAATTTGTTGTTTTCAATTAGATACTTAAATTTGAATTTAGTGTTCAATTTGACTTTGTTATTTGGTTCAATTAAATACATGAACTTGTTTTTTGGTTTAATTTGGTATTGAACTTAATTTTTTGTCCAAATGAATACTTGCTTTCCCAGTTCCCACCACATTTCTCAAGTTCATGCAGCTTCAGTTGCGTGTCTGATTCTGTAGTGCTTCAATTTATAGTCAAGCATGGGAATTCAAATATTATTTCTTCAACTGATTCAGAATTAGTGTCACAGACTCAGAAAGATGGATCTTTATTCAGCAACATGAGTAACTCCAAATTCGAACAGTCGACATCAGAAATGGAAACATCGCGTATAAGGTCATGCATTTTCACCCTCGTGTAGTAAGCTAGAAGCTTTGAGCTTATGAACTCGTACATCTTTTCTCATTTGAGCTTCATCCTCTTCAAGATCAACTTTCCGGCATAGGTCATCCAAAACTATGAGGATCCTTTTGCCGGTCTTCAATCACTGGCACCGTAGCTGCATTGCTCTTCCACTATCAGTCTCCTAGTCATTATGTAGGCCTAGCATGGAAACACAGAGACAAAACTAGGAGTTTTCTTCGTATGTGAAGCTACATTTAAGACAACACCTAGCAAAACTTCAATCGCCAGAGAAAATAATGTGTGCCTCACCAGCAACCATTGCTGCTGAAGCAAAATGAAACAGAAAGGTCCCTAACCACATTTGCAGTCACTTTCCTACTTCCAGACAGGAAGATAGGCACACTTCATATTTACAGCATTCTACAATCTACCAATTTTATTCAACCTCACACAAAGAAAAACTACAAACTTTCAAATATATACACCTAGAGACAATCACATGCTAGGGAACAGAAAACTAAAACACTGACATGATTGAAACTTAATGAACATTATCAAATATTTCGCCTGCAGACTTTAAACAACTCGAGCAAGAGCTTTAACCACACCCTCCTCGACATTTGTGTTCTTCGGATGCCTAAAAGAGTGATGTCTGAAATACCTCTTATCTTCCAAAACTTAACCAACTAGTGAAGCAGGGGCAGAGGGATTGGGAAGAAACATGATAGATTATCAAAATTTGAAGACATTTGAAACTGAGTAACAAAAGACTCATTGGTGTTTGAATTTAATCAAACCAACATAAACAATGACAAAAGTAAACATGTCAAATTGGACATTAAGAAAGATATCGAGTTCGAATTCACATCAAATTTGGCTAATAACACAACAACATTAAAGAAAAATAGAGGAAACACCAATTTGTAATCCGCCGTTGCTTCATTCAGCCTCACCAGTCAGGAGGAACAATTCATGCCCAGCATTCTTCGTTATAAAAAGTAATCCCACATCGACCAAAGAAGAGAAGGGAGCATGAGCCGAGCTATATAAATAAGAGGCACCTAGCAGCATTAGAACATACATACCTGGACGGGGTCAATGGGTGATCATCAAGGCCCATGGTCTAGGCTAGCGACCTTCATTGCACTTGGGAGGGGCGCTCGCTTAAGGTCTCCTCAAAGTGGGAGAGTCTACGTCATAATTTGTGGTAGTGGGGGCTTGCGTTCGCGCGGCCCTCGTCCAATTCTAGGTCAATATCTGAGAACGTCATATTTTTATGGATCAGTTGCTCCGAACATTCAAGATTCCATGATGTCTTTGAAGCATGCAAGCTTCATTTCAGTTGGAGGAAGTTGCCATCATCTTTGGGCAACTTAAGGTCTTATTTCTGTTAATGTGCCATCATCTTTTGTATTTGGTGGATTGCCTTTTAATTTTTGACATTTTCGGATTCTATCCCTTTGGGATTTATCCTTTATTAATAAAAATTGTTGACTTAGCAAAAAAAAAAAAAGTTGGTTTGATCTTTGTCAAACGATTGTAGTTCTATTCCTATTACTCAACTTAAAACCGATCAAAACAGTTATCTCCAATCAGGCTTAACATCACTTGTATGAGTTTAGATATCGGACAGTCAGAGAAATGTGATAACCCTATCATCCACATTAGCACGAGATTATATCCTCATCGCCCCCAACAATCTGCACCAGCCGGGAATCAAACCCGGGTCTGTACCGTGGCAGGGTACTATTCTACCACTAGACCACTGGTGCTTTATTGGCTTAGAATTGTAATAAGACATGTAGATCCATTACATGTGTATTTTGAGCACTAATTTTGAGCCTGGCCCTTAGACAGATAGTAAGGGTTAATTGCTTTAGTCATCCTCATATTTAGACTTATGTTTCTAAATTGATTCAAAAGATTCTTATCTGGTTGTTGAGTATCATATCGATATGATATTGAATCGCAAGTTTGAAAGTCAAATGCTATTTCGAATCTAGCATATCACTAATGCAAGGTTAATTCTCTATGTTGTCTCCAGATTTTAAATTGTTGCTACACCAAATATGATCCCTAATAATATCATAATTGTATTGGTCAAAGCTTTTAGTAAGTCTAATGATCATCTTGAACATTAAATCCTACCTTAAATCTTAATATGAGATTTGTTCAAAACAAATGAACAAATTTAAAATAATATGTATATATATCATAATGTAGATTTACATGGTAGGAAAATCTATATTCTTTTTAGAGTTAATTGCACCCGCATGTACCCAAACTATGACACTTATTTTAAATTAGTCCTTAAACTTTTAAACATTCTAATTCCATCCTCAAACTATGACCTTTATTCTAAATTGATCCCAGAACATTTAAGCATTTTAGTTTCACCCTCAAACTATGACTCTCATTATATATTGGTCCTCAATTTTTTTGAATATTCTAATTTCATCCCTAAATTATCAGTATATGTTAATAATATTGTATGTTAATAAAACCGTTATAAAAAGCGTTAATTGTCACGAAATACTGATGTGTATTATGTAATAATATGATGTGATATAAACGATAACTTGCGGATGAAATTGAAATATTCAAGAGTTTTGGGGACCTATTTAGAATGAGGGTCATAGTTTGGGGATGAAAATAGAATATTCAAAAGTTTAAGGACCTATTTAGAATGAGGGTCATAGTTTAGGGATGAAAATAGAATATTCAAAAGTTTAAGGACCAATTTAGAATGAGGGTCATAGTTTGAGGGTGAAATTAGAATATTTAAAAGTTTAGGGATCAAATTAAAATGAGAATCATAGTTTAGGGATGTGTAGTGCAATTAACTCTTCTTTTTAATTTTAGGGAAAACTACACCGGTGGTCCCCTAACTATTATAGTTTTCTTATTTTGGTCCCAAAACTATTTTTTTGGCAAAACCGTCCCTTCTGTTACATAGTTTTCTTATTTTGATCCCCGACGTTAAATAGCTAACAGTTTTGCTGACATGACATTTTTTAAATATTTTTTAATATTTTTTTAATTATTTCTCTCTTTTCTTTCCCTTCTTCTTCTTCATTATTTTACCCACCATTTTCAGGCTGTTTTATGCATTGCTAGGCATCTGAGATGTTCATTTGTTTTAAGAACTGCTGCTAGTGTTGGCATGGTAGATAGAAGGAACATGTAATTTTTTTCTAAAGGCATGTTTTTGCTAAAAGGTTAAGTAGTATAATATTTGTGTTCTGTGTAGGGGACCAACGATTGGTTTTCATAGTAAAGTTCTCCTTGCATTTGAAGAAAACGGTTCCTCAAAAATTGGGGTCAGATTTGACAGATCTATTTTAGAGGGTAATGATCTTAGTGGGCTTTGGAAAGAAGATCATGATTTCTTCTGTGCTAGTGATCACTTTATCCCGTTTCTTGCATTAATTTCAAACATCTATTATGATGCATTGTGGACTTCTATCCAATCTTACTCATTGTGTTTTCAATCTATAGCTAACTTGTTGAAGAGAATGATTTTACACCACCGTAAAACAAATAGTAAAAAGTTGTTAGCCGTATGATTTTACACTAATTTTACAGTGGTGTAAAACCCTTCTCTTCAACATAGCTCACTTCGTTTGGATAGTTCTAGAGGAGATGATATTGACAAGCTAGTTGTTAATGAACTTTTTGAGGTGTCCATATGTTGATCAATTCATTAGTGCTTTTACTTTATGGTATTTACATTTATAAGCATTTAGCTCTGAATTGTCTCACTTCCATAGGTTGTAGTGAATGAAAGCAAGAGTTGTCCCTTGATTTTGTTTGTGAAAGAGATCGAGAAGCACATGGCTGGAAATTCAGATGTATATACTTCCCTGAAGAGTAAGGTTGAGAATCTGCCCGCTAATGTTGTCGTGAGTGATTCTCATATCCAAATGGATAATCGCAAGGAGAAAGTAACCAACCTACCTTTTTAAATTTAAAAAGTTCATGTTGGTTACTTTCTCCTTGCGATTATCCATCTGGGTATGAAAACCACTCACGACAACATTAGTTGGCAGATTCTCAACCTTACTCTTCAAGGAAGTATATACATTTGAATTTCCAGCCATGGGCTTCTCGATCTCTTTCACAAACAAAATCAAGGGACTACTCTTGCTTTCATTCACTGCAACATATGAAAGTGAGACAATTCAAAGCTAAATGCTTATAAATGTAAATACCATAAAGCAAAAGCATTGATGCATTGATCAAAATGATGCGTACCTCAAAAAGGTCATTAACAACTAGCTTGTCAACATCATCTCCTCCAAAACTATCCAAACGAAGTGAGCTATGTTGAAGAGAAGGATTTTACACCACTGTAAAATTAGTGTAAAATCATACAGCTAACAACTTTTTACTATTTGTTTTACGGTGGTGTAAAATCATTCTCTTCAACAAGTTAGCTATAGATTGAAAACACAATGAGTAAGATTGGATAGAAGTCCACAATGCATCATAATAGATGTTTGAAATTAATGTAAGAAACGGGATAAAGTGATCACCAGCACAGAAGAAACCATGATCTTCTTCACAAAGCCCACCAAGATCATTACCCTCTAAAATAGATCTGTCAAATCTGACCCCAATTTTTAAGGAACCGTTTTCTTCAAATGCAAGGAGAACTTTACCCTGAAAACCAATTGTTGGTCCCCTACACAAAACACACATATTATACTACTTAACCTTTTAGCAAAAACGTGCATTTAGAAAGAAAAAAATTACATGTTCCTTCTATCTACCATGCCAACACTAGCAGCAGTTCTTAAAACAAATGAACATCTCAAATGCCTAGCAATGCATAAAACAACCTGAAAATGGTGTTTGAAACCAACATAAACACTGACAAAAGAAAACATGTCAAATTGGACATTAAGAAAGATATCAAGTTCGAATTCACATCAAATCTGGGTAATAGCAAAACAACAATATCAGCTTCATGAAACATGGACTGGGCATGGGGTTACTTTCATAAATTTGACCCAACAATATCTGCCTTCATTCAGCCTCACCAGTCAGGAGGAGCAATTCATACCCAGTATTCTTTGTTATAAAGCACTAATCCCACATCGACCAAGGAAAAGAAGGGAGCACAAGCCGAGCTGTATAAATAAGAGGCACCTTGCAGCATTAGAACATACTTACCTGGACGGGGTCAATGGGTGACCAATAAGGACCATGGCCTAGGCTAGCGACCTCCATTGCACTTGGGAGGGGCGCTCGCTTAAGGTCTCCCCAAAGTGGGAGAGCCTACGTCATAATTTGTGGCAGTGGGGGCCTGCGTTCGCGCGGCCCCCGTCCAACTTTTTAGTTTAATCCTTTGTCTTAGCTATAATGGTCTTGGTCTTCATCAATCTTTCATAGCATGGTATCTTACGGTTTGAATAGGTTCTTCACTTGGTTTAGTCATATTTACATGTTAAAGGATAATACGTTCTGTGTCCCACATTGGCTAAAATGTATTCTGAATAGCATAAAAGATTTGAACAACTTAAGAGCAGATTCACATTCAGAACCCCAGGGATGAACCCACTGCCAGTTCCTTGAATCTTAATGTCAGAATGCTGCTCCCTAAGGTACATCCCGGATCCGGTTAAGGTACCAGAGGCAAGGATATTTATCTTTTCTGAGGTTTGAAGCACCAAAATGACAGTTCGGGTTGGCAAGGTTGACAAGTTTTGGAGTGTTGATCATAATTTCCTCGGCCTTCTCAACTGCTCCTTTCGTTCGTTGAGTCGGATAGGTAGAATCACCCTTGCTCCAAAAGCTCAAAGAAATGTTCTCCTTTCAGAACTCATCGAGAAAGGCATTGTGATTATGAGTCTATAACCGTTTGCAACTGCCATGAGTGCCATTCCGATTTCGTTATTACCACTCGTTGGCTTGACCAGGACAGGAAGAATAACAGATGACCGGAGATAAGAATAGCAGAAGACAATGTAGAATTTCAGTTACAAATCAAGAGTGCTCCAACATTAACTAGAAAATTTCCGAAAGATGTGCACACTTTGTTACAGTGCCCCACCCACTCTGATATCTAGCTTAGTTCATATGACCATTTGAAAGCGAGTCCATGTCTGATTTACAACCATTTTCAATCAGTGAGATAAAGAACTAATCCCATATAGAGTAATAAAGAGGAAGAATCTATGAGGTGGGGTTAATAAATAAGAGGCACCTAGCAACATAACAACATACTTACCTGGATGGGGTCGATGGGCGATCAACCAGGCTCATGGCCTAGGCTAGCGACCTCCATTGCACTTCGGAGGGGCACTTGCTTAAGGTCTCCCCAAGTGGGAGAGCCTACGTCATAATTTGTGGTAGTGGGGGCCTGCGTTCGCGCGGCCCCGTCTAATATCAGTTAAGACATTCTCCATGGATTAAAATTAGCCGGGTTTCTGTTATATGTGACCTTTTAAAGCTAGGTTTTCAGTTAACGGATTTAACAGATCTATGAACTTGAATTTCAAAACAGGAAACAAAAATTTGTGATATTTTCTCCTTGCTTCATCAATTTACAAATACCAAAGTTTTGTCGCAAATCAATGTATATAAGAAGTAGACTGATTTGCAAATCTATAACTACAGAAATTCCAATTAAGGCTTTTTGAGTAATGGTGTATCATATTTTGAGAAATGGTAATGATATGCCGAGCAGCAATACATGTTCCGAATACCACCGAAGGAATCTGCAGAAATGGTTACTTGTGAATGAATACTGAATTATTTACTAACTCAAACTGTAAGAAAAATTACGAATAGGAACAGGTTGCCTTGCTGTTTTAATAGCCTATTCACTTGATATTTGCAGAGTGTTATTTACTTGTCAAAATTCAAAAGATAATGCTATTCATTTACCACATTGTCAAAACGTATAACCTGAGTGACCAAATAGCTTTAAGACTGAACTTGAAACTCATTGAAGAAGGCATTGTGATTATCAGTATAACCCTTGGCATCTGCCAAGAACGCAATCTGATTCCGGTATTACCACTCGTTGGCTTGATCTGGACGGTCTTCATCATGTACGAAGAATAAAGAATAGCTGGAGAGAAGTATAGCAGAAGGCAATGTATAGTTTCAGTTGCAAATCAAAAGTAATCCGATGTAAACTCGAAAATATCTGAATGCCAATCTCACCCGGTTTAGTAATACACTTCTCCTTTGCATCTGTAATCATGCCATATACAAGCCTGCAATGCAAAGATTATAAACTCTTGTCTTGCGTAACCAGGTGATGATCCGATATCACGCTGCATATTTTCTGATTATACTTGTCCTTGACACTGGATCAGGGTTCCATTGACTCTATCTTAGCTGCAATTCGAGCCACGCATGACGCATCAATCTAAAACTTTGTTTAGATATATACTAATGGTATTTTACCAATCAACTGTTCATTTCAATCCCAACAAGGTTAACAAAGTTAGCAATTGTTTTCTCAAACACAAATAAAAATCCATTTTTGAAGATGAAAAACAACTTAAGTGACATCTATGACTTCATTTCTTCATTTACAACCTCTCTCTAGTCACCAGGGAAGTGGAGAATCTTGATTAAGCACTAATCCCATATAGAGTAATAAAGAGAAAGACGACGAGCTGAACTTATAAATATGAGACACCTAGCAACCTAGCAACATACTTACCTGGACGGGGTCAATGGGTGATCAACAAGGCCCATGGCCTAGGCTAGCGATCTCCATTGCACTTGGGAGGGGCGCTCGCCTAAGGTCTCCCCAAGTGGGAGAGCCTACGTCATAATTTGTGGCAGTGGGGGCCTGCGTTTGCGCGGCCCTCTTCCTATGTTAGTTTAAATTTATGTAACAGAGTATTCTCTCCTTCTCATTCAACTTGAACCATGATGTTTGATCGGGTGTAATTGTTAAATTAACATTTTCAACGGGAACACATTAAGGAATGGAAGTGTTTTACCATAAATAAAATGTGAAGTTGAATGCTCTATCTTGTGTTGGAAATACTTCTTGTCGGTTTAACCAACAGAAATACAATCATCGATGTCAACAATCACTTTTCGAGCACTAGAACCAACTAGGCCACCTCATTGTCACCGAGTATATTTGATGAAGCATATGTAAGTTATACCTGTGGACTTGTACCCATATCAGGTTGTTGGATCATCTGTGTAAATTCCAATCAGGTCATGTATCTTCTGGGTGAAAACTCAAGTAAGCTGTTTTGACTCGGATACACTTAAGTGTCCTGGATCACATCCTATTCAACCTTTAGCACCACCATATGGGATATTGGCAGTTGCAGTCTTCCATGTCATCACTTGTGCTAAAGCATTCTCTTCAACAGGCTCAACCTATACACAGATCATTCCAAAGGATGATCAGAATCCACAGTAAATGAAGTTGGCAGATTTTACACTCATTTTTTCGAGCATTTGTTCCACTATATGGCATGTTGCAGAAGATTTAAAACAGCAGAATGTAAACAAACTCAGGGTGATATCTGATTCATCATTTCATGGGACCTCTTGCATTGTCATGCTGAACTCTGAACCCAACAAAAGGTGCCAGAGTGCGATCGTCCTTCGGTATGTTGCATTGTCTTGCATTCTACCAGAGACCCTTAATAGATTGAATAATGTCAATGCATAAACAAAATCAAGAAAACGAGGTAAAAAAAGGAGAAACAAAGAGAAATTTAGCCACCTTAATTTCCCTGAAAGGGATGACCACTTCAAGAACTTGATAATATCTTTTTATTTGTAATTTCAATTACTAAGCATTTTCCAACCATAGGTAAGGAATAAAATCTTAACTTTCTCCAACCAGTTATGTTCAAGCCAAGCTATGCTTAGTTGTTTTTGTGTGCATTGAACTGGTTCACTGCAAAAAGCAAGAAAGGATTGAAAACAGCCTGCTCAATTTCTCAACATTCTCTAACCATCCATGTTCAAGCCAAGCATAGCTTGGGTGTTGCCATGGTAATCGAACTGACACACTTTGTCACAAAACCCCCTCGACACCATTGAACTGGTTCATCTATTCTTTGTAAACATGTAGCTTCATCTCTTCATTCACTACCTCTCCGGTCACCGGGGAAGTGAAGAATCGTGATGAAGCTCAATCCCATATCAAGTAATAAGGAGGAGTAACCGCGAGTTGGATTTAATAAATAATAGGCACCTATTTTTATTACAACATACTTACCTGGACGGGGTCGATGGGTGATCAACAAGTCCCATGGCCTAGGCTAGTGATCTCCATTGCACTTGGGAGGGGCGCTCGCCTAATGTCTCCCCCAGTGGGAGAGCCTACGTCATAATTTGTTGCAGTGGGGGCCTGCGTCCGCGCGGCCCCTGTCCTATGTTAGTAAAAGTAGTTTTTTAGAGGGAAGGAATCTGCTGAAGAAGCCTAGCTCCAGTGGTGCCGAGATGAGGTTATATCCTGAGCCCAAGGACGGGGCTGTTCGTATTGGTGCGGAAGGTGACAGTAGATAAGGAACAGGAGTATGTATGGCTTATCATTCAACATGAACCATGACATGTAATCAGATAAGTTGTGGAATTAGCATCCTTGATTGTAACACATCGAGAAACAAGTGTGATGCTTCGACCATAAATCTTACAAAAACCATACATTATATGCGAAGTAATGAAACGTCTTTTGGAACAAAGTCGGTGTCCATAAGGCAGAAAATAAAAATGGCTTAACTTATTTTGTTGCTCCTCATGAATGAGGGTTTACTGCAACACTGTGGACAAAATTAAGGTCCTCATAGTATCTCCATGTTTTTATTCAGACCAGCCTGCAATGCAAAGATTATAAACTCTAGTCTTGCTTAACCGGATGATGATAGGGTATTATGTGGCGTATTTTCTTATGATACTTGTCCTTACACTGGAGTAGGGTTCCATTGATTCCATCTTAGCTTCAATTCGAGTCAACTGTGACATCTTTGGCAATGAAATTCTTCTCTTACATTTCTTTCTCAATTTACTGCACAAATATTAAGCTTACAAATGTTACAAATGAAAGCAGTGTTCTTCAACACATGATTTTTGAAGCAAAAATGTTGAAAAGGGATTGATGTTATCTGAGCTGAGAAACAAGAAAAAGCTTCTTGAACCTCTCAAAGATACAATTCCTGGGACTTTTAGGTTGGTGAATTTGCTTTATCAGTATCTGCTCTTTGTAAAATAGTGTCTTGACTGACTAGTTGGCCAAAAGCGAGGATCGAAACCATACGTCCAAAGTCTCAACATTCTCTAACCATCCATGTTCAAGCTAGGCTATGCTTGATTTTTTGCCATGGTCATTGAACTAGCTCACTACAAGAGCAAACGATTTGGATGAACGTTTAAATCCAATGAAAATTGCCTAAACTCCATAAAGTTTCTAACCATCCTCGTGTCAAGCCAATCCATGCTTGGTTGTTGCTGTGGACATTGAACTGGCTCACTGCAAAAAGTAGGAGGATATTTGAAAACAATATGAATGAACTGGAATTGGTAGCCATATATGGTAAAAGAAGGGCACACTGTGTTACAGCACCCCCCCCCCCCCCCCCCAACTCCATCGAGGAAAGCTTTTGCAAATTCTGATAGCCTACTTAGTTTATAACCATTCAAAAGAGAGTCCATGTCTGATTTGAAGCCATTTTTAATCATTGACATGAAAGAAGGAATTATAATCTCTTAGGGAGTTGCATCATTTCTTTGTAAATCTGTGACTTCATCTCTTCATTTACAGCCTCTCTCCAGTCACCTTGGAAGTGGAGAATCATGATGAAGCACTAATCCCATATAGAGTAATAAAGAGAAAGATCACGAGCTGAACTTAATAAACATGAGGCACCTAGCAACATACTTAGCTGGACAGGGTCAATAGGTGATCAATAAGGCATATGGCCTAGGCTAGCGATCTCCATTGCACTTGGGAGGGGTGCTCGCCTAAGGTCTCCCCATGTGGGAGAGCCTACGTCATAATTTGTGGTAGTGGGGGCCAGCGTTCGCGCGGCCCTCATCCTATGTTAGTTTAGATGTATGAAACTGAGGAACACCAAATTGTCGGTTTAACAAACAGAAAAAACAATCATTGATGTCAAAATTCAGTTTTTGAACACTAGAACCAACTAGGCCACCTGATTGTCACCAAGTAATTGAAGCATATATAAGATGTACCTGTGGACCTGTACCTATATCAGGTGCTGGAACATCGTGTCAACTCCAATCAGGTCATGTATCATCTGGGTGAAAACTCGAGTAAGCCGTTCTGGCTCGGATATACTTAAGTCTCATGGATCACATCCTAGTCAACCTTTAGAACCGCCATATGGGATATTGGCAGCTGCAGTCTTCCATGTCATTAGTAGTGCTAAAACATTCTCTTCATCAAGCTCAACCTATACACAGATCATTCAAAAGGATGATCAGAATCCACAGTAAATAAAGTTGACAAATTTTGCACTCATTTTTTCAAGCATTTGTTCCACTATATGGCATGTTGCAGAAGATTTAAAACAACAGAATGTAAACAACCTCAGGGTGATATCTGATTCCTCCTTTCATGGGGCATCTTGCATTGTCGTGCTGAACCCTGAACCCAACAAAAGTTGCCAGTGCGGTCGTCCTTCAGTATGGGGCATTCAACCTGCAAAATATGTTCAAAATCAAGTGCATCTGCAAATTAAAATAGAGTAAATACGGATAATTAAAATTTCTAGTCAAACTGCCGGATAGACTTAATAGATTGAATATAACCTTAAAAACTCGTTCTTCTCATTGAAATTCTTTGGTTTTGCTTTGGAGAACAGAGTCCAGAGTGCAATGTAAAACCGGTTATTGAAATTCTTTGGGCACATATGCACACTTACAGTTTGTAAAAGATGGGAATCCAAAGTTATGATTCCTTGATGAGCAGAAGCTCTCCAGCTTTGGTAGAAATGCAAGTTTCAGAATGTTGAGTTGGGGGAAATGGATTTCATCATCATCATCCCCACCTTGTATAGTTGTATTACTTCTTTACTGCATGACAGACTCGAACAACACCGGAGACAGATGAAGCCCTCCAAAGCTGGGGAACACCACCATATTCCCATTTTCCTTAAAGTATTCATGTCCGAGTCCGCAAGAAGTTCATCAATAGCCAAACCATATTTATATATACTTACGTATAATATCGAAATGTTGCTTTCTAAGGTACGTCCCAGATCCGGTTACGCTACCGCTGTCCCCAATACCAGAGACTAGGATATCTACCTTCCTTGCAGTGCCTTTGCATCTGTAATCATGCTAAGATTATAAACTCTAGTCTTGCAAAAGCTAATGATGATAAAATGTTAAGCTCAATCCCATACCAAGTAAGAAAGAGGAGGGACCGAGAGCTCAAGTTAATAAATAAGAGGCACCTATCTCCATTACAACATACTTACCTGGACAGGATCGATGGGTGATCAACAAGTCCCATGGCCTAGGTTAGCGATCTCCATTGCACTTGGGAGGGGCGCTCGCCTAAGGTCTCCCCAAGTGGGAGAGCCTACGTCATAATTTGTTGCAGTGGGGGCCTGCGTTCGCGCAGCCCCTGCCAATGTTAGTTAAATCTGTTCAATAATATTCCTGGTGTTTTTCGCTCAGTTCGAAGAAGCAAAGGTAATGGAAAGAAGTTAGAAAAAAAACTTGAGGAAATTGTTTCTGCTCTCCTTATGTTGGAATCAAGCATGGCCTTAACCATTAACCATTTTGTTTGTGTCTGAATACCAACCTCACCCTCTGCACATAAACTCTAGTATCGCACGATCGAATGTTATGTGACAAGGTTTCTGATAATACCTGTCCTTGAAACTGGAGCAGGGTTCCATTGACTCTAACTTCACTGCAATTCCATCTACAACTTTGTTTAGATATACTAATGGTGTTTTACCAATCAACTGTTCATTTCAAATCCAACAACATGTACAATGTTGGCAATTGTCTTGTCCATTAATGAAAAAAAGAAGAAAAGAAAACAGCTCACTTCATTGACATCTTTGGCAATACAATTCTTCTCCTCCATTTCTTTCACAAGTTACTGCACAAATATTAAGCTTACAAAATTTTCAACGAAAGGCAGTGTTTTTCAACTCATAATTTTTGAAGCAAAATTGTTGAACTGAGCTGAGAAACAAGAGAAAGCGTCTTCGAACTCTCAAAGATAATTCTTGGGATTTTAATGTAGGTGATTGTGCCTTGTCAATATCTACACTTATGAAATGTTGTATGGGACAACTAAAGAAAGAGAGGATTGAAGTAATTTGCCCAAAATCTTAACATTCTCTAACCATTTATGTTCAAGCCAACCTATGGTTAGTTGTTTTCATGGAATTTGAACTGGTTCACTGCAAAAAGCAATAAAGGATTGAAAACAGCCTGCTCAATTTCTCAACATTAATGAAAGCTTTAGTAAACTCTAATACCTCACTAAGTTTATGATGATTAGAAAGATATTCAGTGTTTGATTTGCAGCCGTTTTTAATCAGTGAGATATAAAAGAAAGAAAGAATCAAATTAGAGGCACAGGGGAGTGAAGAATTATGATGAAGCTCAATCCCGTATCAAGTAAGAAAGAGCAGGGACGAGAGCTGGAGTTAATAAATAAGATGCACCTATCTTCTTTACAACATACTTACCTGGACGGGGTCGATGGGTGATCAACAAGTCCCATGGCCTAGGCTAGCGACCTCCATTGCACTTGGGAGGGGTGCTCGTCTAAGGTCTCCTCAGAGTGGGAGAGCCTACGTCATAATTTGTTGCAGTGGGGGCCTGCGTTCGCGCGGCCTCTGTCCAATGTTAGTAAAGTAGTTTTTAGAAGGAATTAATCTGCCGAAGAACCACTTTTGGGAGCCTAACCCCAGTGGTGCTGAGATGAGATTATATCCTGAGGACCTGAGCCTAAGGATGAGGCTGTTCGAGTTGGTGCGGAAGATGACAGTGGATATGGAACAGGGAGTATGTACGGCTTCTCATTCAACTTGAACCATGACATGTAATCAGATTAGTTGTGAAATTATCATCCTCAATTGGGACATATCGAGAAATCCTCTGATTATAAGCAAGTGTTTTTGTTCTTTCCCTGCATTTCCAACTGGTGAGGTTTGTCGATATTTGAAACTTCACTAGGAATATATGGTATAAACCCGAATTACTGCAGCATTCAATCACTCCATGCCACTCTATTATGACATGCCACATACACGAGTGCGTAAAAGCATCATTAGGATACCCCTTCAAAACAGATACCGTGTCTGATTTACATCCATTTTCAATCAGAGAGATAAAGAAACAAGGAAACAGATTCTAATCTGCCTAGGAGTTTCATATCTTCTTTGAAAATTTATAAATCTGTCATGAGTTCATTCAGCCCCACCACTCATATCCAGAACTATCCGTGATAAAGCACTAATCCCACATCGACCAAGGAACAGAAGGTAGCACGAGCAGGGCTGTATAAATAAGAGGCACCTAGCAGCTTTGCAACATACTTACCTGGACGGGGTCAATGGGTGACCAATAAGGACCATGGCCTAGGCTAGCGACCTCCATTGCACTTGGGAGGGGCTCTAGCTTAAGGTCTCCCCGAAGTGGGAGAGCCTACGTCATTATTTGTGGCAGTGGGGGCCTGCGTTCGCGCGGCCCCTGACCAATTTTAGTTAAATTAATTCAAGATTATTTAATTTGGTCCTGTACAAAATAAACATTGGCGTAATCGAATTTCATATATCGAACTGTATAGAGGGTTAAATCTTAACGCAACATTTACAGATTCGTTAATTTAAAATTTCGTTTATAATATTTTAAATTATGACATCACAAACTATGTGTGTAAAGTTATATTGACGCCCATATTCATAAAGTACCTCCAACCATGTATATGTATATATATATATATACTCAATGTGTTATTTGAGTTACATATAACGTCCAAGCTAATAGCTATTTTTATAAAATGACAATTGATATGCTATTAATACTTTAAGAACTCAATTACAACATTTTGAAATTTGAATATTAATTTAAAATTTAAACCATAATATGAAGACATTTAATACAATTAATCCCATTTATATATTATGGATATGGCTAGGGATAATAATGGGTCTGATCGGCTTCAAGCTATACAGGCTTGTCTCGGTTAAAGCTCGGCTTGAGACCATAATAAGCCGACCTAAGCTCGGCTCATGAACAAGCTCGAAATATATATATATATATATATATATATATATATATATTCTATAATACTTTAAACTATCCATTTCGAGCTCGAGCTTAAAATTTTGAGCTTGGGCTCAGCTCGTTATCACCCTAGATATGGCATATGGTATTGCCCATGTTTGTATTGGGTTAATTCTTTTTTAATATCAAGTTAATATTTTTTTATTTCAAAATGCTACATCTTTGAATTTAACAAAAAGAACTTTAATTGTATTATTAATAAAAAATAAAGAGACTAAACTCCTGAAAATAAAAGTAGACGGCTAAATTTTAAAAATATGAAGAGAGCATGGGCTTAAAGCATATTTTAACCAAATATAAAATAAAACTATTCACATCCCACACTGCCTACAATGCAATCTGAATAACTAAACAGCATTAATGAATTGACTTGAATAACCTCATTGAGTAAATTCACATTCAAAACCATACACCGTCCATTCCTTGAATCTTATGAGGACCTTCAACATTCACATATGCAAGAAGTTCATCAATTTGTGCATATAAAATAAATGTTTCAGAAATGACACCTTTAGTTTGGCAGGGTTTTCAAACTGCTGAAGAATGTAAGAATTAGGAGTCTTTAGTCTTTACCATAATTTCCTAATCCTTCTCATCTGCATCTTTTCATGCCCCGAGCCGGATTGGTACAGAACCACCTCGTCTCCAAAAGCACGGTGGACCATTCTCCTTTCAAAACTCATCGAAGAAAACATTGTAATTACGAGTCTATAACCCTTTGCAGCTGCCAAGAATGTGAATCTGATTCCGATAATACCACTTGTTGGCCCGACCAGGATGGTCATCATAAGAATGGAATAATACCCTTCTCCTCTGTACCTGTAATCATACTATATAGGGAGTAGTCTAGGCTTTAAGTTGAAGAGGGACAAACTAAATAGGAAGTAGTGTAGGTTTTTGTTGGGGACAAATTCATAGACGAGCATCCTCTTTCGCTTTCGACGCGAAATCCTAATAGCATCACGAGATTCCGGTGCTAAAGTTTGGCAACCTGATTCTTCAACTCCATTTCTTCTTGTTTAGAACTTCTTGATAGCCTTTTCACTGCAAGCTCATGTCCATTTGCAAGATTGAATACCATAGGCATTGCACTCAATAGTCGTAATTGCTGTAAAATTAATGGACTTGGACAAAGCTACAATTATAACACCGGCTTGTATCTTATAAACACTGCCAAATTTACCCACACCAATCATGTTAGCATCAGAGAAATTGTTTGTAGCAGCTTCATTAAATTGTGCTCATGTCATATTGTAAACCAGAACCCTTGAAATTATGCACCACTAGAAGCAAAAGTAATGGAAAGAAGTTGATAAAGATTACGTTAATCTTCTTTTAAGTATTTTGAGATATTCAATTTCACAATCCTTGAAATCCCACCATTTCAAAACTCATCTCATCTTTCAATTCAGAATAAGTATAGCATATGGAAAACCCTCTGCATTATATGTATATATGGGCTTACTTGGTTCATGACATGGAATTATCAAAGGGATTCCCACAAAAAAAAAAAATTCTTAGTATATTAGAATAGTATGATAATATTAAAATGAATATACACTTAGATGTTAAGAGTTAAAGTATTGCTTTGATTTGCATCAAATATCTCAAATTCTTTTATTATGCTACTCGTGATCACTGATTATAATATTAGTCAAGGAAAAGAAGGTAAAAATAATGTTAGAATGAATTTAGGGTTATTTGTGTATTAGAAATTAAAGGGTTGCTTTGATCTTCGTTTCTCATATTCTTTTGTCATGTTATTCGGTTAAGATCATCAAGTGAAACGAAGAATTAGTTATATTTTATTATGTTATGATGCATACTCATAGCCAACAATATGAATTTAATCATGTGAACAATGAACACTTATCTAAATTCTAAATAATATATATAACATCTTAGGGGCGGATGGATATGAGAGTCAGGGAACCCTGTCCCTAAACTTTTGAAAATTTTAATTTTAATTTTTTGAAAATTTAAAAATTTTAATTTGTCCCCCATAAATTTTTAAAATTATTTTTATGATTCAAAAAATTTTGAATATTTTTAATTAAGTCATCTTTTATTTTTTTTTAAATTTCCATTGTCTCAAATTTTCTAAATATTTCAGTTAAACACATTTTTTTTGAAAATTTTAAATTAAATTCTTCAAAATTTTTAAAAATTTTAAGTAGACTCACCCAAACTCTGTTGTCAAGATCCGCCCCTAAACATCCTCTTATAAGAACAAATGCAATTATGTCTTCACAATTAATTTATATCCTTAACCCACTAAATTTAACCATAAAAATCTTTAGATTAATATAGTCACTCTCTGGAAAATTAATATTACTCATGAAAGAGAACAAAAGAACAATACTATATTAGAATAAAGAGCGACTAAATTGATAATACTTTAAAAATTAAGTGAATCAATTGAAAGAATTTTTTGTTGGATGGCTGAATTGATAGCGTCTTAAAAGTGGAGAGACCGTTTCAGTACTTCACCCTAAATTCAAGGATCGAAAGTCTTATTACAGTATTATTTTTCATCTATTATAATTAGTGTAAAATAACAGTATTTACTCGTTTTTTTTGAATGGTTTTCAATTTTATCTAAAATTATAGATATCAAATTTCGCCCGGATTCAAACTAACGTTTGAAGTTGGATTCATTTTGGTTTTCCGATATTTGAAGCTCCGGAGCTCCGTTTGAAGATCCGAACGGAAAGCCCTCCACCTGTTTGGTTAAATGTCTCACTGATATAAAAACTCAAATTGCAAGCTTTGAACTGCAAAAACAAGCTTGAAGAGAGTTGAGCTGGGGAGATGATAATCAGATGGCCAAGAATTTTAACCCCAACGCATCTCTCTCAAATTATATCGACCCAAAAGAACCCATTGACTGCGCTCCAAATCTTCAATCAAGCCCAGGAAAAATACCCCAACTATCGTCACAATGGTCCCGTTTACGCCACCATGATCAACATTCTTGGGAACTCCGGTCGAATTCTAGAGATGAAACAAGTGATTGATCAAATGAAAGACGATTCTTGTGAGTGCAAAGATTCGGTTTTTGTCGGTGCTATCAGAACTTTTGCAAGTGCTGGAATGGTAAATGAGGCTGTGAATCTCTTTAACAGCATTCCTCAATTCAATTGTGTCAATTTTACCGTATCTTTTAATACCATTTTGGGGATAGTGCTGAAAGAGTCTAATTTCAAAGCTGCTTATCAACTGTATTCGGATAATTGTTGGAGGTTGGAAGTGAAATCTAGGGTGAAATCGTTGAATTTGTTAATGGAAGGGCTTTGTCGATTCAAAAAATCCGATCTTGCCTTGAATGTTTTCCAAGAAATGGATTTTCAAGGTTGTTGCCCTGATAGAGAAAGTTACAGGATTTTAATGAAGGGTTTATGTGATGATGGGAGGTTAGATGAAGCTATTCATTTGTTATATTCAATGTTTTGGAGGATTTCCCAAAAGGGTAGTGGTGAAGATATTGTGATTTATCGAATTTTACTAGATGCTTTATGCGATAATGGAAAGGTTGAAGAAGCTTTAGAAATTCTTGGGAAGGTTTTGAGGAAGGGTTTAAAGGCTCCTAAGAGTCGTCGACCACGACTCGATTTAAGTAAATGTAGAGATGGGGAAGATTCAGAAGCTACTAAACGCTTGATTAATGAAGCTTTAATAAGAGGTGGAGTTCCTAGTATGGCTAGCTATAGTGCAATGGCTGTTGATTTATATAATGAAGGTAGAGTCGATGAGGGTGATAAAGTGCTCGATGAAATGCGTAAGAGAGGGTTTTTCCCATCGTTGCCTATGTACGAAGCAAAGGCAGAAGCTTTGAGTAAGAAAGGGAGAGTTAGTGAAGTAATCAAAGTACTCGAAGACGATACCAAGGAAGGAACTTGTGTTCCAAGTGTCGGGTTGTACAACACGGTATTGGAATGTCTTTGTAATGCAGGGGATTCGGAATTAGCTGTTGGATATTTGAAGAAGATGGCCAAGCAGGTTGGTTGTGTAGCCAACAAAGAAACATATAGCATTGTGGTTAATGGGTTGTGCAAAGATGGTAAATATGTTGAAGCAAGCCGGGTTTTGGAGGAGATGCTGATCAAATCACACCGGCCCGGTGCCGAAACTTATAACAGACTTATAAAGGGGCTTTGCTTAATAGGTAGGCAATATGAAGCTGTGATGTGGTTAGAAGAGATGGTAAGTCAGGGGATGCTGCCAGACCTTTCGATATGGAACTCATTGGTTGCATCTGTGTGTTGTAAAATGAGTGACATGGAGATGTTTGGTATGAGCTCATTCTAAACCTATCATTATATTTGTTGCCTCTCTTCCTAAGCTAAAATTATATGGAATAGGGAAATATTGGCTAAAATTTCAGTCCTTTTATGAAACATTTCAGTGTTGAATTTTTTTTAGTGTTTCATTAGTTGTTTCTTGTGATGAGCATTGAGCAGGGCATCTTATATTGAATGCAATAGCTGTTTCATATTAGTTCATTGTAGTCTACATTTGTATTGTGTGTAATTGTTTTATAAAGTTTGAGTTATAAAATGAGAATTCGAATAACTCAAAATTTTAGTAATTAGTGGATCAATTTTTAAGATTGAGTTTAGCCCCTCAACTTTGTCATTGCATATGAAAAAAGATAAATAAATAAATATAAATATATATATATATATATCGTATATGGTCATAGAGTCGTTTAAATTGAAATCAATCAGTTTCATGACATTATAAATATTTACAATTAAATTTGAACAGAAACTCAAATAATTGAACTTAAATTTCAAAATTTCACACAAAAACTGAGCTATAAAATAAGACTCATAACTTAAAAAAAATTTACCTGATTCGACCGATTTCCCACCCCTAATTGTGTGTATTGTTATGGTGTTTTAATGGTTGCCTTTGTGATACGTTTTTATTGTTCATTCATTTAATCAAGACTTATAAATAATTATGCATGGATTACAATCAACTAATGGAGAAGAAATAGAGCTTTGGGAAGGTCAAGAATTTAAGTTAATCGAGTCGAATTTGAATGAAAAATTTTAATTTTTTTAAGTCGAATTTTGTCCACACCTACCCCTTCAACAATTGTTTATAGAAATTATATTAACAATCTAAAAATTTGTCTCATCATTTTAGGATAATTTTATTTGCGTTATGTATGTTCGAATTGCAACATCACTAGAGTATATGACTCCCTAACTATTCATATAACATGTCATTGTTACATAAAGACACATTGTAGTGGTCCATCAATCACTTTGCATACAAGTAATTAATAATAAAAATAATTTTAAAATATTTGAAATCTAATAATAATAATAACAATAATAATAATAATAATATATTTAGATCTATCATCTGAATTTGTACCCTTCTCTCACATTGGTCCTTGAATTTTTTTAATCTCACAATTGACTTCTAAACTTACATTCCATCGAACTTATTACTCTTGTTTTATTGACGTTACTAATTGGACGATGACATGACACTTTAAAATTTTATCATACTATCATTTAAAAATAAAAATATTATTAAAAAAAGACTGACAAAATCAACAATGCAAAATAGACCCAATAAGTTCAAGCCCTCCAAAAAAACCCTATATATTTATTAGTAGAGATCTACTCACTTAAATCTAGCTCCTATGTATTTATTTAATATTTTAACTATTTCCTCCATCTCTAAATGCCAAAATTGACCATCCAAATAAATATTAAACAACATCTAGTACTTCAACTTAGATCTACTTCCAGCAGGGCAAATTGCAGATCCCCAGAAATACCAATCAACTGTTTGAATAATTTCATCCCATGAGAACAAAGATAATTTAATATATGATAATTCGAGTTTGAATTTTAATTCAATTAATATCGTTACTAATATAAAAATAAAACGTAAATTTGAACCTATTGTACATGCAACTTCCTCTAAGTCGACATAATATTCAGTTGAATTTCAAGCATTTAAATTCATAAATATCAGTTAGATTTATGACCACTTGATTTGGAGTCGAATAAATTTACAAGATAGGGTAAAATGGTGGGCTTAGAGCAGCCTCTTTCTTCCTTAAATAATTTGGTCCCAATGTCTGCATGTCTTCACGTGTCCTGCTCTCGCCATGCCCGTTAATTACAGCATCAGCTACTGCATTTGCATAGGATTCTAAGGACCCCAAAATAATTTATAAATACTTAATATGGCCGTGAATTATACGAGACAGATTGCGAGCTACTCAAGTTTTACTCAGTCAAAGTTCGGTTCAAACTCGACTTCATTGGACTCGGCTCGAGCTAGAACTAAGTTCGAGTTCTTAACGAGCCGAGACAAACTACTCGATACCCGACTCAAAAAGCTCGCGAACTACTCAAAATATAATATATTACTTTTAAAATCATATATATTATCTACTATTAATACTATTATTATTATTATATTAAATACTAATAATAATTAAAGTGATAGTAGTAGTAAAAATAATAATAAGGGTTCGTAATAATAATGATAGGTTTTGAGGAATAAGGGTTAGCAAATTAGGTTTTAGTTCTAGCTTTTTCTAGTTTGAACTCTAATTTTTATTTTGGAGGTTGACAACTTTGAGCTCATGAGTTTTCAGGTAGAGCTCGAGCTTGATAATTTTAAGCTCGCGAGCTTTTGAATTTGAGTTGAACTTAACGATATTCAAGTTCGACTCGACTAGTTTATACCCGAATATTTAATAAACTTAAAAGAAAAATAAAAAGAAGAAAAAATTAGTATCATTTTCCAATCCCCTCTTTGTTGGTTTTTCTCCCCTCACTCTCATGCCTGTTCACTGGATCCCACTTTCTTCTCACATTTCACTCTCATCCATCCTCAATTATGAAACCCTGTTTTTTTTCTATATTTAAAACTCAAACAAAACTCTTTTGTGTTATTTAAATATCTACATTTATATCGTATTTAAATACCTTGGGTTCTTAACTATTTTAGATTTTAAATTTTAATCTTTATATTATATTTTTTGTGAAATTGAGTCGTTATTTTATTTGAAAAATCTTGGTTCTCTTCTAATTTTTGTTCAATTTTACTATTAATTGTTGACCTAATTGTTGTAAAAGAGATAAAATAACTTTTTAGTCTCATATGTTTATAGGTTTTAACAATTTGACTCTTAAATCTTTAATAATATCATTAATTGAACAATGCAATTCTTTAATAATATCATATATGTAAAAGAGACAAAACTCTTTTTCATGCTTATTATTATAGACATGCTTTTTAAATTTATTTTTTTCAATACTTGTTATTAAGGATAAAGATTTAAATAACGGTTCGCAACCACAATAGCGACTATTATATAGCGGTAGCGATATCATCTGAAACTACGATATCCGCAACCGTTATGTCCACAATAACATATGTTATTAAAAGAATTCACAACCACGATAATTGCAGTGAACGCAATAGCAACCGTTATGTCCGCAATCATGATAAACGCAACGTGACCGAAAAAGTGACCGCAACCGTAATTGAAATTTCTAATTAGAGGCCCAATTTTTTTGATTCGTTCTAGGATCACCAAAATCTCATAAACGAACATGATTGAGGGATCTAACATCCTCTCTCATTAGATCAATTGGTGATCAGTAAAAATTATTATGTGTTTAAGTATGTTTGGACCAATTACAAGATACTATCATAATAACAAAAATTAACCGAACCAATGTTTATTTGATACGAATTTTTTACAAGAAGAAAGAAAGTGATTGAAAAAAGTTTGACTTGATATTAAAGTCAAACAGATCAACGGCTGCAGACAACAAAGGATGTCGGTTCAAAAAGAAACGACAACCTCAAGGGACCAGAAAAGATTGAAACTTTTGAAGGGGAAAAGGAAGAGCAAGTAAGCCAAGGAAAATTGTTGAGCTTTATATTCAAGCTTGGCCTTTTTTAAGACAATAAGAAGAAGAAGAAAAAAACATGCATTTTCCCATTAAAGTTTCAGTCTTTGGGTATATAATTTTTTCATTTTTCATAATAAAATAATATATTTTTTATATATTTTTCAGAGTTCAATGAAATAATACTAGTATTATTATATAAGGGTAACTTACGTAAATCATTACTAAACTTTACTTCTAAACTTATTTAGGTCATTAAAGTTTTAAAATGTTCAATTTACTCATTGAAGCTAGGGGTGTTCGTGGTTAACCAAATTACTATAACGGTGAACCTATAAGTTATATTCTTAGTGCAAAATTTATATATTCTTAATGTAATTAGAGGGAAAATACATAGAGAATGTGCCTAAAAATGCATAGAAAATTAAAGACTCTTTCTTAATGGTTAACCAACGGTTAACCGTGAACACCCCTAATTGAAGCTTAGATATTGAACGTTTTTTTGTCACTCGTCCGTTAACTTTTTGACAACGTTATGACGTAGACGCCGTCCACCGTTCTCCGTCATCGGACGCCACCATTGAAGGTTGTAGATGGTGGTCGTTCGATCCTAAATTTCACCAACCGCTTCGTCTCGACCTTCTGAGTTCGAATTCGACCTTCATTTTGTCGTAAAGTGTCTGAAGTCCACGAATCGGATAAAAAACTTTTTGATTTCTCTCTCTCTCTTCGATCTCTCTCCTCCGTTGTCAAACGAAGCTCGTTTCTCAATATATTACTTCCCTCGTGCTGATGATACTTTTCATCGTTCAGATCTTGAAGAAGTCCCTTCGTTCATCGATATATTGACGACGTTCCAAAGTTAACGGATGAGTTACTAAAAACGTTCAATGTCTAAACATCAGTGAATAAATTAAAAATTTTAAAACTTTAATAATCAAAATAGGTTTAAAAGTAAAGTTCAATAGTGATTTACGTAATTTAGCCGATGTAATTCTTTGGATTTAAATAATGTTGGTGCATGAATTTGGTAGATTAATTAAAAGTTGATCCAAAAAAGCAGCAAGAACATAAGCTTAATTGAACATTGATGAGGTGGGGTCTGATTGGACAGTGACTTCACTTGCCACCAAAAGGGGTGTGGTGGGCTATCTTTTCTCTTCCCACGACAGGACAAAATCCTTGATAAATGAGAGAGAAGAAGAGCAATGTTGTTTTCCAGTGTTTGTTTTGTTTCTGCAGCAATCTTATGTCCCCTCCTCCTCTCCCATTTCCCTCATACTCCCCAAAAACATAGAAAAAAAAAAAGATGTTTGATGGAGTGCCGGACCAGTTCCATCAATTCATAGGCGCCGTCGCCGCCTCATCACCCTCACCAGCAACCGCAAGAACCACCACCACCACCGCCACTCTCCTCCTCCCCCTCTCTTTCACTTCTTTTGACCCTTTGTTCACTTCTTCTTCAAACTCCCATCATCAGTATCAGCTGCCACCTCAGTTCCTGCAGCCATTGCACCAGCAGAAGAACAATGAAGAGAGCACCAGCTTGGTAGCTATGAACATGGAGATTAATGAAACAGATCAGAGATCCATGGCTGAACCGATTGATAATCTTCATCATCATCATCATCATCATCAGCAGCAGCAGCAGCAGCAGCCTTGGTCTAACGATGAAGTTCTTGCACTGTTGAGGGTCAGATCTAGCATGGAAACTTGGTTCCCAGAATTCACTTGGGAACATGTCTCAAGGTATACATATATATGTTCATTTCATTGTCTTCTTCATGTTATGATCCATGTCTTGTCTTGTTTCCTAAATTCTAATCATTCAAACAACGAAATTGGATGTCTTTTATATATATATATTTATGGAGCCGTTGCTTAATAAAAAGAGAAAGAGAAATAGAAAGAATATGTGTTTGATATATAAATATAGGTAGTTGTGTATTGGCTCAAATTCAAAACTATATATACACACAATAATGGTGGGTGCAGGAAGTTGGCAGAGCTTGGGTTCAAAAGGAGTGCAGAGAAATGCAAAGAGAAATTTGAAGAAGAAAGCAGATATTTCAACACCATCAATTGCAGCAAAAACTACAGGATCTTTAGTGAACTTGAACAACTTTGTCAATCTGAGAATCCTCCTCCTCCTCCTCCTGCTCCTCCTCATCACCCCCACCACCACCACCGGGAGGAGGAGGAGGAGGAGGAGGCTGTTGTTGCAGATGAAAGCAACAAAAATGTGGGAAAGTCGAGGGAAGAAGAAGAAGAAGAAGAAGACAATATAGGTCAGAATTTGGGAGGTGATTCAAGAAACATTGATGAATTATACCAAACTTCACCAGCAAACAACAACAATGCTGCAACATCATCAGATCAGGACAACAAAATTGCCAGCAGGAAGAACAAGAAGAACAAGAACAAGAGGAAAAGAGTGAGGAAACTTGAGATGTTCAAAGGGTTTTGTGAGGATATAGTGAACAAGCTGATGATCCAACAGGAGGAGATGCATAATAAGCTGCTTGAAGACATGGTGAAGAGAGATGAAGAGAAAGTTGCAAGAGAAGAAGCTTGGAAGAAGCAAGAGCTTGATAAGATAAACATGGAGCTTGAACTTAGAGCCAAAGCACAGGCTATTGCTGGTGATAGACAGGCCACCATAATCAAATTCTTGAGCAAATTCTCACAAAATGGGTCCTCTAAAAGGCAATGTCTTGGCATAAGGGTTGGTGAAGATCTTGTCAAGGTACCAAATGAATGTTCAAATCCTCCTTTTTCTGCTTCATCTTCTTCAGTTCCAGTTGCAGAAAACCCTAATCCTATTGTCCATGAACAAAACAAAGTTGACCAAGTTTCTACCACTACTTCATCTTCCATGGTACACATATCCATGGCAGAAAACCAATCCCCTCAAAACCCTAATCCAAAAACACCCCAAAACCCTAATTCACCCTTGAGAGTAAAAAAGCCTCCTCAAAACCCTACATCCAATGACAAAGCTGATGACCTCGGGAAGAGATGGCCGAGAGACGAGGTGTTGGCATTGATAAACCTGAGGAGCAGTCATTTTAACAACGGCGACCCCGATAAAGAAGGGGCCGCCGTAAAAGCTCCCCTGTGGGAAAGAATCTCACAGGGGATGCTGGATTTGGGTTACAAGAGAAGTGCAAAGAGATGCAAGGAAAAATGGGAGAACATAAACAAGTACTTCAGAAAAACCAAAGATGTCAACAAGAAGAGGTCCCTTGACTCTAGGACATGCCCTTATTTTCACCAATTAAGCACTTTGTACGGTCAAGGGACACTAACGGGCACCGCACCGTCCGAAGGACCGGAAAACCACCCGAAGCTGCCGGAAACGGCCGGTACCGATCCATCTCGAAGCGGAGCCGACGAATTGACCGTGCAAGTTCCTGAAAGTGATGAGACTGAGACAAACAACATAATTCAAGTACCAGGTTTTGAATTTGAATTCTGAATCACAATAAATTTTTTTGCCTGTATGTTAAATTAATATTTAATATTATAATCGCTAATAACAGTATTAATAATACTATAGAATTAGATAAATAATAGTACTTTTTTGGTTGAATTGAGATTTTTAATTTTCTTAGAGAATCTGTTGTAAACTTTCATGGAGGATATATGTTTAAACTTGTATCGTAGTGAGCACCGACAATTCGGGAAACGATAATTTAATTTCAGGTCAGGGCTACTTTCGTCTAATATAATGTACATATATAGGTTTATATTCGATACACTAACGTTGGAAACAATCTACAAGCATTATTTTTAGAGTTTAGTGGGATTAATTGTTTAGAATTTAGGGTTTATAGTTTATAGTTTAGGAGTTAGGGTAATATAATTAGAGATTTAGGGTTTAAATTTATGAACCCTACATTCTAACTACAATCCCTTAATTCTAACCTCTAAACCTCAAACCTTAACTTAAGTCCATAAATCATAAAATTAAAGCGCATGTGGAAACTTTTTTCACCGCCATTGTATTGAATAATTAATGAAAAATATAAGAGAAATGATTTCGATTCTCATTATCGTCGATATTCATCGTAATTAATTATCATAATTGTAATTTAAATTCGTAGCTTAAACAGAGATTTTTGTCTGCTATATGCAGGAAGGAGAAGGACAGTGTTCATGTCCAAATAAAATAAAAAACAATGAGGAAAGGAAATTCGGAATCTTTTCAGCCAAGAAAATGAGGTTTTGTACACTAGTTGCTGGAAATTTTCAGACATATAATCATACACATAACCGGAATATGTACATGTCCAAAAATGTTTTCGACACTCTGAAATCAATTTTAATAACAATTATAAACGATGTGATTATGTGAATCGATGGTGAAATGTTGTATTGAGAATTTGTATATATAATTGTAAATAAAGAAGAAATTAATTGAATTTTAAATTTAAATAAATCTTTTTAATGAACTTGATGTTCACATGCAAAAAGTTTAACAATGTGTATAAGGGTAATTATATCATGCACTAGCGGTGAAAATATTTTATTTCCGCAAGTGCCCTAATATTAGGGGTTAGAGATTCAGTTTATGGTTCATAATTTAGGGTTTAGGTTTATGTGTTTAGAATTTAGGGATTGTGGTTTGAATTTAGAGTTTGAGGTTAGAATTTAGAGGTTATACGTGAAAACATAAATCCCTAACTATTACCCTAAACCTTAAACTCTAACCTCTAAACCCTAAATAGTAATCCTAGACCCTAAATTCTAACCATGGACTCTAAATTCTAAATCCCTAAACATAAACCCTAAACTAGATCCTTAACCCTTAAAATTAGAGTACTTGTGAAAACAAAATATTTCCACCGCCAGTGCATCATATATTTTCTTGTGTCTATAATTGACCTTGAATTTTTAAATTAAAAAAAGTTAAATTAAAGGGATTAAATTTTGAATATATAAAAAATACACCCTTTTTATTTAAATTCAGAATCGTTTCAGACAGTTTCGAAATTCTAAACGAAAACTTAAAAATATGCCTTCTTAGAACAAAAATATGTGCCATTATATTGAAAAATTAATTTATTATTTTATCAATAAATTATAAAAACATAATTAAAATCTATCAAACACATACAACTGAATAAATAAGGGACAACTATTAACTTATTAATTATTATATTATCGCTCATGATGTTTCACTTGCCAGCTGTATGAACTGTAACACGATTCATTTTTTTTTCTTGTAATATTTACTACTTCTGAAAACTTTATTGTTCTTGTTTAAACATTTGGAGGAATATTTTTTAATATTCAAATCTTTAAAATTTAAATGAATGATAAATTGAAGGGAAATCTGCATATAAAAGGAGTTGAATTTGAAATTCATTTGTGTTCTTTGGATTTTCCCTACAACGACAAAACAACAGCCGCAGTGGCATTATGTTTTCTGAAGGTTTTATCGGGACCCACCACATGACCAAAATTTCCATTTAATTAGAAAAATTAAGAACCGAGTTTTTATTTATGAAATTTACCATCAATTTTATGATTATTTATTTTGATATTATTATTTTTTAGATTTGAATTTAACTTTTTTTCTTTCTAAAAGTACAATACGGCATACAATTTACACCTATCACTTGTTGGTGTTATCATGAAAAATTAATATTTAAAATTCTTTTTATTATATTTATATTCCATAATTAAATTTAGTTTTATCTTATGAAATAAAAAAGAAATCTTAGGAAAATTGCATAGATAGATTCCATTGGATGTGACATCAACGTCGCATGTGATGGTCTGAAACTCAATAGCCAGCTCTCATAAGCAGCCAAGAAAAAATGGGTTGGCGCACGTGCATCTTGTGGGGACCCACTCATCAGACGGCTCAGTAATAATTCTATCATCACAAAGGCCAAAGTCAACTTGATCAAATTCTGATCCCCATCTAATTTAATTTCATCATCATATTATTAACTTAACTTTATGTGAATTTAGAGTGGGGCGGGTCTAAGATGCGATAATTTCAAGTTATGGATAAAAACGATAAATTTTAAAATTTATGAAAGATTCTAAAAATCTAAAATGTTAGATTTTTTTATATAACATTTTAAGCTAGTTTTTCGTGATTTTTGACAAGTCCTGAAACTTAAAAGTAAGTGTCGAAACTTTGTCCAATAACAGAAAATGTTATTATAAAATTCAAGTTTCGAAATTTGTCAAAAACCACGAAAAAATTTAACTTAAAGTGTTATAAAAAAAGTCTAACATTTTAAATTATTATGTGAGTCTTTCACAAATTTCTAAACTGAACGTTTTTTAACCGCACTCCTAAAAAAAATTCACTCGGGCCTTTTTCCTTTCATTTTTCTACCTCAGCATCCTGGTAATTTGGCAATCTCAAAAATGTTCTTTAGTAGGGAGTTTTGACTTATGTTGTGAGATTTTTTTAGCTTTGACATTTTGAAAATGTTCTAATTTAAAAATATAAATAGTAATTTAATCGGTTGAATTATTAGATTAAGAATAATTAAATATAGAAAAATTTAAAGTAAGTTGGTTAAGTGTTATACTTATCATGCACAAATGTTGTCTGTTTATAGTTTAAAGAAAATGGTCTTGTTCAAAGTCCATCCTATCTTAATCAAGTCAGAGTTTATTCAAGTCTTATTATATGTGAATTTTTTTTAATATATTCCAGTTATTAACTCGATTGTGTTTTATAATGATTAATTTTTTTAATATAATTTTATTAAAAGAAGAAAAATTCAGAAATACATTAGAGTTTACAACTCATTAAACAAACGTGATCTGAATATATTCTTAATAACACAAAAATTAATGTCTTTAGATCATAAACAAGACCCAACATAGAAAGGGAAAAATCCTAACTCAAAGGCTTGAAACAAAATAAATACAAACGTCACCAAAGCTCGAGTTACACTATGTATAATTATAATATGTGAGATTTTAGTTCATATTTATTTTTATTTAAGTCTCGTTATTTGTGGATCTTGTCCAAAATTATTTTAATCCAAGTCTAAATGTAGTTTGTCTATCAATCCGTCCATTTATATATCATACCTATTAATTATGATTATAAACATACAAATGTTTTAAGTGTAACTCTATAATTATTACTTTATTCTTTTTCTAATGCACTACCTATAAATTTAGGCGTATTAGGCCGAATCAAAAGCATGATCTTCGGACATGTTTATAGGGTAAGGGGTGGACATAAGGATGAGCAATAAAAATCGAAGAATCGAAAATCCACTGGACGGTAGTGTTTGGATAGTTTATGGTTTATAAGTTTGTAAAATGTGGTTATCCGAACCAAATCGAATTTGATTTTTTAATTAATTTATAATTAGTTTATAATGTAAAATAAGTATCTTATACTTAAAATACTCTAGATGAATTATTATTATTATTATTATTATTATTTAGTTGAATATTATTTATTTAAGAAATATTTATGAAACAAGACTTTAAAATTTTATCAAATAACTTTTAAAATTCATAAAATAAAGTTATTTTGTCAAAAATAAAATACACATAATAGGCGTATTTGGGTTGACCCAACGACCTAGCTAAACAGCCGAAACAAGGGTAACTAGGTTTGGGCTGTTCTCAACCTTCCCTTTTATTTAGGGAAGGCCTCAATTTTGATGCCCAAATTTAAGCTTTCTCATTTCAGTTCTCTCTTGCAATTAGGCCCAAACTCAAACAACAAGTTGCGAAGCAAATCCAATCTCCCAAGACTTTAGGAACAATTTTGGTTGTCATTTCGGTTTCCAAAGCTTCGGCATGATTAATCCGAACCGACATGCGTCATACATTTAACTTTTAGTAGGTCAGTCTTCCGGTGAAGATTTTCAACATATACAACACCTCGAACTCGAGACTTACTTGAAAACAATATCAAATTGTTTATCACTTAGACTAACTCCGTTAGTGACTTTAGAAACATTTTAAATTATTATGAGTAAAACGGAACCATTAATTACTAAATTATTCAAGTCTTGTTTTATAATTGAAATTTAATTTTATTATTCTTCAAATGAATCATTAATCACTTGAATATTTTTACCTCTAAGTTCTAACTGTATGATACGAAATCTCGCTTGGTGTCGTATGATAGCCCAACATACCCACCACCTCTAACGTGTACTGAAATCTCAGTCTTTGTCGGATACAACAAGTTGGATGCCACATTTGCCACTACAAACCATGGGTTTTGTCAAATACATGCACTTGTCGAATTAATTAATGCCACTACCATATCCTTTCAACAAAATAATTTTATAGGTAAAGAGTAAATACACTAGTGAACATCCAACTATAAGGTTGTTTTTAGTTTAATCACTAAAATAAAAATTGTTAATCAGACCATCCGACTATTAAAGTGCTCTTATTTTGATCATAGACCGTCAAAATTTAATAGAAGAGGTGTAAAGTGGCTGTTAACAAAAAAATTGTATAATTACACATTTGGTCCATGTTAATTATCTATTATATCATTTTGGTCTTAATTTTACTTTAATTAAATAAAATTAATCAACCAATCATATAATAATATCTGTCATGACACTTGTCATATGGTGACACGCGTCATCAGTCGATTTGATGAATTTGTTATTTTATTTAATAATTAATATTTTATATATTTATTTTTCTCTAATAAAGGAATAAAATAGCCTTGTTGGGATTAAAGTTAGGACCTCTAAGAGCAATCCCTATACTTTTATCACTACACAAGAGTCTTGACAAACTTTAATAACGCAGTAAATGCTAGGAAGGAAAAAAATGACTGAAAAAATACTTGAACATGAGTCACTTGAAAAAGCATAAAACCATATAAACCACCAAATCAATTCAGATAATTAAATTAAAAATAAAAATATTTTAAAAATATTTAAAGTATAGCTAAAGCAGATTTAAAATGAAAATAAATTTATGATTTTTACATTTTAAAATTAAATTGAATATTTTTTCACATTTATTTTAACAATATATGTATATATATGAATAATTTTAAAGTGATTAAGAGGTATTATTTATACTAATTCTTAAACTTTTGACAATGTATATACACCTTGCAGAAAATGATTTAAATTCAGGTCTTTTAAAATAAATATCATATGTTTTTTTTTTTACTGGACTACTTATTGAATTTAGTTAGTATAATCTGTTAAACTTTGGTGAGTACTACTTTACCATTTGTCTTATCCATAAATAAATATTGTGGTTTAATAGCAAGAAAAAAGGATAATGATTATGGCAATGATTAAGACGGGTCATGTCTAATGGCAAACAAAGAAGGAACTACATCCGAGTTCTAAGCCAAAGGTTCTTTTAAATTATAATTACCCTTTTTCCTTTGACCTTTGATTTTGACTTCTCCTTAGTTTCTAGTTGCCACCTCATCACAAAAAAAAAATGTAATTCATTTTATGTGTTGTATATATATTCCCAACTCCTTCACTTTTTTTACAAAAAAAAATCCAAAACATTATTGGTTTTATTTTAATTTAAAAAATTGAGAGAAGAATCCACCAAGTGATTTTAGTGAATAAGATAATGTTATTATCTTAGATAACACAAGTTTAAATAATTTATCTACACAATATATATACGTCATTAAAGAAATATGATAAATGAATATATATTATCTTGTAATTACAACAGATGATTTAAAAATATGCATTCTTTGTGCATTTGAAATTTAGTTCTTTTACTTTTTAGATTAAAAAATTCAAGTAAAATTATTAATGCCGTTTTGATGTAAATTCAAGTTCATTACAATGTCGTTTTGTTTTTGGTTATATGGCTTCCAAGTTATTATTTTCTTTATTTCAATAGATCACATCAACAAATTTAATAGAAGCATTTTAATGGTGTTAACAATAAATTTAAACTTTTAAATATAAAAAGTAAAAGGATTAAATTCCTTGAAATAAAAGTATGAGAACTAAAATTCAAATGTACACATAGTATTAGGACTTGGAGCATACTTTAACCTACTTTACTTGTGTTAACAAAGGGATTGGTAGGCAACTCTTCCACATTCCTTTTATTTTATAAAAAATATAAAAATAGTACAACTAGGCTTAAAAATTGAGTTAGAGCATGTTTGATAATTTATTAAAAAAATTCGATTCATTGAAAATTAATGATTTCAGTAGTGATTTAATATTTTAAGCATGCTTGATAATTGAAATTAAAACTATCCGATAGAATTTTGTCAATGAAGAAGTGTGAAAATGTTAAATAAATAAGAACCTACTTATCGCTGAGTGACAATATTTTCAACACTTTTTAGTGTTTTTAATTATATTATCTTTAAATTAATGCGCTCCTGTTGTACTTAATAATTGTAACCCTTGCTGCTCTCAACTACCAAAATTCCTTTAACCTTAGTTGTTTCTATTTTGATCGATCGGTGATCGACAATTAATTTTAGTATTCGTTGTCGATCACCGGATCTATTAATTTTTTTGTTTTTCATTTTAACAAGAACCTTTTTTTCGTCTTTGTGATACATTTTTCCTTTGGCCTTGTGACATGTCTTTATTTTTGTTTTGTGGTTTGATTCATCTGTATTTGTGGCATGTTTCAGCATACTCTAGCGACCGGTTGTTGTTCGCACAGAGATTCAATCGACGCTAGTTTCTGATTTATGTTTTTGTCGGTGGTCACTTAGAAAGTTATATCTCCACTCGGTTGATGGTTGTTTGCCGATGAAATCAGTACTGGGTAGCGGTACTTTTTGCTTGACAGCTTTGATCGCGCACCACTCCTTCCTTCTTTATGTGTCTCGTTTAGACATAGACAAAGAGATTCAAGAGGCTGCTAACTTTTGTTGGTATACTCATCTCCATAGAAATTTTTATTTTATTTTTGTTTTTGGGTTGTAAGGATTTTTTTGGTTGTTTAATCCAAATATTTTTTTTTGATGCATTTTAATTGTAATTTTTCTATGAATTTAATAAAAATTTAGTGATTTTTATCAAAAAAAATTATATATCTTTAAATGTTGTCTAACCTTACTTTTCTCTCTAACCAAGTGCAGCGCCGTAAGCTTTCATCTTTTTCCTTTGAGTAGCTGGCGGCGATTTTTAATTTTGTTAGTTTCCGACCACCAGATCCATTATTTACCCGTTTTTTATTTTGTTGCTTCGTTTTTTTGTTTTCAGTTCTTTTATTTTAATAAATCTTCTACTACTTGGTATATTTTTTCTGCTTATTAGCACGTTTTTCTGTTTATTGACATATTTATTTATCCTCTTCAGGGTTGGATCTGACGTCGCCAAGACTGGTTAAGATGACACTCCTTTCATTATGTTGTTGATCTCTCTGTCTTGGACCCTAGAACCGGATTTGAATACGTGATTACATCTACCTTTTATCCGCGATTGAGTTGTGGTAACGACCTTATTGTCAACGTATGTTCACTGTAATATACATTTGTTAATGTTGTTTGTTGATGGTTTCACCATCATCGTTGATTTTGGGATGTTTGTATCCGTCTTTTGTTTCGAGTCTTTAGAGAAGGTTCTTTCATGTTCCTTGTTTTGGTCCTCTTATGATCTAGAGTTGCTATTTTAGTTTTCTGGGTTTGTATATGAATTTAGGTGTTTGTTTACTCAACCACAAATTTTCATTGTATTTTCAGATATTTCCTCGTTTAATAAAATTAGTGAATTCCTTTTAAAAAAATTATATTATCTTTAAAATTTACATTGATCAAACAATCTAATTATATTAGCAGATAATACTAACAAAATACGAAAAATTAAAAAAATAAATTCAACACCTTTTTTCAACACAGTTTTGTCAATTTATCAAACAACACCTTAGTCATTTATAAATATAGACAACATTATACAAAATTTTAAATCTATATTTTGTGGAGGGTCATGCTTATATAAATACAAATTATATTAATATTATATGGGCCATTATTCTATGCATTGACATCGAAAAATATTCCATAAACATGTTAAATTTCACTCTAAAAATTAAAATTAAAATATCTAACCTTAAAACTTTAAACCATAAAGACTTTAAATTCTAATCCCAAATTCTAAATCATACAACCTAAACTCATAAACTAATCATCTAAACTCTAAATTGAATATGCTTGTAGGAAACTTTTTTTCCACTGAAAGTGCATGAAATTTTTTCTTATACATGTGTGACATAAACATAACTCGCCTAATAAACATATCTAATTAAAGGTGAGTAAAACTCGACTCGACTCTAATTGAATCCGTTTGTAAAACTTTTTTCTCACTTTTAGTGCATAAAATTTTTTCTTAGTTGTGACATAAACATAACATGTCTGATAAACATCTCTAATTAAAGGTGAGCATAATTCAACTTAATTTTAATTATCATGTTTTGATTTTGATCTTGATATTCTTTTACTTTAATTTATTTTATTCACGTCAGCCATAAAAGAGACAAAAACATTATGATAAGCAGAGAAGAGTGGTTGAGAATTACACCCACTCACGTTAAACTTGAGCTCTTTTTATCACAGTTCACGGGTAATACAGAACTTGCCCATTAAATAAGTTGGTGGGTTCACCCTTTTCCCCTACTCTGATTTAAGATGTTGCAATTCCCATTTAATCTGCACATTGAAACCTCACTTTTCATACCGTTTTTCTTCACCGTTTTAAATGGTCTTAAAGTGCTCAAATTATATATATATATATATATTGCTAGGTGCTTAATGTACTTTTTTGGCTGAAATAGGTATATAAAATTTTATATTTGACTAAAATAGTTGACTAGAGTTTTATTTTTGGTTGAAATAAGTGCCAAAGTAAGTGTATCAGTTGACTTTAAAACAAGCAAAAAATGAAACTTTAAACACTTATCAGCTAAAAATAAAGTTTTAGGCATCTATTTCAGTCAAAAAATACTTAAAAAATTTAGTACAAAAAAGAGACATAGTCTGGACACTTATTTTGTAGTTTAACCTTTTAAATGCGACTTAAAGTTGTTCTTTTCGGTCTTAATGTATCTGCCATTTTTCATTGTGGATGGGTTGAGTTGTTGTAGCCTCACAAGGATAATTGTGTTTTATGGTGCTTTTTTTAGCTTCATTTCAACTGTATATGTGATATATTTTGTTGAATATTTTTTCGATTCTTCCAAAATAGTACGTGAAGTATTGTTTATTGGATAGTCGGTTAAATCACCAACAATCCGTCGATATATAGTACAATGAATTTTTTTTATAAAAATATCTCACATATAACTAAATACAAAATTAAATGAAATTGAACAATGAATTCGAAGTCGTCTGAAAAGCACAACGACTTTAAATAAAATTGTGGAAGAAAGTCGTTTGAAAGTCCTGACATCTTCGAGCAAAACATTTCCAGATTTTTCTATTACTATTCAAACATTTCTAGTTCGTAAAATAAAAAAACACTCGCCCTATTTTATGTAAAAAATCACAATTTTGGCTAATTTATGATGGCACGTGACTATATTGTGGATTGCTTTTGCCGATGCTGATGATAGGATTATGAGGTATGGTGGAATCAGAATCTTGAAAGGAGCCTAGCCTTGTTTTGGTATCTAGTGAAGCAGTTCGACAATGAGAAATTGACATTTGACAATTCATCTTTTCATCAAAAATGTTTCATAATTTTGGCCCATGCGGAGGGTAGTTCTGCGGTACGGCAGTCTAATATAAGGCTAATATACGGTGTTACCGAAAACATCATAAGATATACTGGAAACATGGATTTCGAAAGTATGGATACTTTCAAAATCAATATATCCAAAAGTATGGATACTTTCGAAAGTATGAATACTTTCGAAATCAACATATCCAAAAGTATCGATACTTTCGAAATCCATGTTTCCGGAATATCTTATCATGTTTCCGGTATATCTTATGATGTTTCCGGTATTTCTTAATGATATTTTCGATAACGTCGTATATTAGCCGCATATTAGGCTGCCGCATGATAGAAAAATCCCCATGCAGAAGTTCAAGGATCATTGAGATGATAAATGGAAGAGCCCTTCAATTTTCAAGATTACCATGTTTCCAAGGTAATTCCTTTATGAAAATTTTATAATATACAGTTTACACAAATCTTTAGTTTTAGAGGTTAAGAGTTTAGTTTAAAGTTTAAAGTGTATGTATTTAGGTTTTATGGTTTAAATTTTAAGGCGGATGTTTATAATTTAGGGTACATGGTTTAGTTTTTTAGAGTTTAAAATTAAAAGTTTAGAATTTGAATTTTATAGTGTAAATTTACGAGTTTATGTAAAAAAATCTTACACAACATGTATATCAAAATTTTACTCTTCCTTTATTTAGTGCATTTATCAGGCGAAAGTTATTGATTTAATTTTTATATTTTAATAATTATATAGTTTTGATTTTGGTCCAAATGATAGTTATCCGTTAAGTTAAATTTTATTATTTGTGAGCAAGTATATTTTTTCGTTGGCCAAACTGGTTATCTTTGTTCCATCGTATTTCATTAGGTCATGTATTCTAGATCTAATAGGAACACCCTCTTCTTTTTCTTTGAGTCTCTTTCCTCTCCCCTTTAGGTAGGATTACAATTAAAATTAAGAATTGTCATTTTTCACTACTTAGTTCATGTCTTATAAGTTTTACATAAATTGTAGATTTAGTATATGCTCGTCAATTGAATATACTTGTTTAGATTTTACTATTAATTTTCTCATTTTTTTTCGATGTCACTAATCCATTCACAATTAATTTTTTAATAACTATTTACTTCATGAAAATAAAAATTCATCCTTTGAAAATAATATAAAAAATGAAATGATTGATTTTTACGGATTAAAATTCTAGACTATAACTTTTTTATCAAATGAAAACATAAGATTGAATTCATTGAACCCGGTCGAATTCAAATCTTACCTTATTAGAATGTTAAATGAAGTATTTTATATAAGAAACATGCTTGAAATATACAATTCATGAATATCAATTTTTTGTATTTTTATAATACCATAAATAGTCAATAAATAATTATTGATTGAGAAAACCATATGTGAAAGAGAAATTAAGTTGGATATTAGCGGGGCAAAACTTGACCCACTTCCCCAATAAAACCATACCCGTGAGGGTCCACTTAGCACAAAACGACATCCCAGACCCACTCCCCGATGACCCGAGTCCCACTTTTAGTAAATTCGACAAACAGTGAAGGGTCTTTTGGTAATTTATTCGAGGAAGAAACGCACCGCTTCGTGATTGCAGATCAGTCGAAAGAGGTGTTGGGCCCCCACTGTCGGTCTTCTTCCATCAGAGACTTGAAATAAAGGGTTAAAATTATTATTATTGTTTTTTATTTTTAATATTTCAGTGCTTGAATTTTAGTGAAAGTGGAGAAATTATGAAAAAAGCCCACAAAAGCTGACAAATTTACTGAGCAAACCCTTAATTCTTTTTAGTAATTATTTTCATTTCACTTTGACTCTTCTTTGAGTTCATGCCTAGTTCTATCCTTTTCACAACAGTCATAAAAGTAATAAAAATATCAAACAACTACTTTGAGTTAACATGATTCCTATTTTGACCCATCTTTTTCCTTTTCTCTCACCATTCACTTTAATTTATTCGTTTCCCTCCAAAAATTTACAGGGGGTAGAAATTCAATTTATTTCTTTACGGATTTGAATATCACAAATTTATTTTTTAAGATATACTGTGTGATTATATGATATCATCGGTTTATACCTTTTTTAATCATTAAATATGTACACACCTTGTACATACAACTGCTCAAATTTATGTATCTTATTATGAACATTATCTTTTTTTTTACTGAAGCTAATTCCAAATTTAAATTTTTTTAGATTTAAATATTCTAATACTAATCCTATTTAGTAGGAGGTCGGGAGAGGAAGGAGATGCTCCTACAGGGGGCTAGAGGGGGTGGTATGATTTAAATTTTTTTAATTTTTTTATGTAATTTCTATTTGAAAATCTATTTTCGCCTCCTACAATTTTATAAGTTCGCCCATCTTAAAATTTTATAAGCTCACCCCAACATAAAGTTCCGTGTCCGTCTTTGACAGCTCCTAATGGGTCTAAAATTTAAGAGAATAAAGATGAGCAATTTCACTAACCAACCAACCAAATATACATCTCTCAATATTTTTAATTAATATTTATAATAATTTTGAAACAAATGCATACATACCCCCCCCCCCCCCCCCCCCCCACAAAGTTTATTACATAAATCCACTTTTATGGATTTAGATATTTGAAACATTCTCATGCTAATAATTATTGTCAATAAAAGCAATTTTAAGCAAATTTGTTCTAATCCCATTCCAAAACAGTCTTAATCATCAACTTTGTTTCCACTTTTGTTTGCATGTTTAGCAATTATATATAGTGCTTATCAAAAGCTAAACATAACTATGAGCTCCCCCCACTCCCTCACTCCTCACTAATCCATAATCTTTGTCCACCATTAACTAAAATCTCCATTAAACTAATCTTAGTATCCAACCCCACCCCTTCCTTTCATTTTTCCCATAAAAAGTTCTGATTTTTAATATATATTATTCATTATATTGTGGTCCAATCTACTATTTCAAGCTCTCTCTCCCACAAACTTTGTCATTTTCTTCCTTGAAACTAAAAACAACCCAATGGCAAAACAACTGCAGCAGGCAGCAGCTTCCTTTGCTTCTTCTTCTTGTTCTTCTCTTCCTCCTCCTCTTTCTTTGTACTGTAAACAGTATTTTTCTAGCTTCTGCTCAAATGTCTAAGTCTACATTATTCTTCTGCTTGTGATCTCTTTGGTTCAATATCTTACATACCCTTTATCACTATTAAACTCAGGTATATTGAACAGTCCTCTTTTTCCTCTGAATCTGTAGATTTCCTTTTCTTCTTCTCTCTTTACTGTTCATTGGGTGTTTTTCTTTTCCTTTTCCTTTTGAGTTTCTCACAAAAAGCTGCATTTTTCCTTTCCAAGTTCTTTGCTTTCTTGATGATGGATTGTAGTTGTTAATGTTTTTTTTTTCTGGGTGCTTTGAAGCTGAGAGGGGAGTTTACTTGTAATGTACATTATCTGCTTCACTCAGATACTTTCTTTCTACTTTTCCACCGCTCTCTTCAATTTTCTCTTCTATTCAACTGCTTTTGGTGTTTTGTTTAGTTTAGCCCTAAATAGGAAGCTTACACCAGTCAAATTAAGCTTAATACAAGTGAAAAATGGCTTCTTTACTGAGCTAGTAGTTCTGGGGTTGGACTAAAGTTAGTAATTTAGCTCGATGGTATAGAAAACAAAGCTTTTTACATAAGATTCTGACATGAAATTGATGTATTTGAAGCCTTTTAACATTGTTGTTTGAAGATGTTTAGAACCATTGTTTAGATTAGCCCTCTTTAGACCTGTATGCAAAGGGAACTCAAGCTTTTGTTCAATCATAAACTGTTTTCCGTGAAGTTTGAGTCTTTCAATGTTGTCTTCTTCAAATAATGCAGAAATTCCTTGTTCTCAATTTCTACATCTGGACAGATAGTACATATCCCTTTTGCTAGAAATTGCTGTATATTCTTTTGCATCTCTAGCTTTTGTGAAGGATTCATGACTATAAAATGCCCCGACTTGTTTTCTTTGGTGCAATACAGTAAAGGAATCAAGTACATCTTTTTTTTAACATGGAGCAATATGAAGTATTAGAGCAAATTGGGAAGGGAGCTTTCGGTTCAGCTCTTCTAGTGAGGCATAAGCATGAAAAGAAGAAGTAAGATTGCTAAAATACTCTATCACATATGAAATATATGAGAAGATGAACAGTTTGACATGGTTATTTGCTTCATCTTTTGACAATTGACTTGTCCTTTCTCTTTATATTTGGGAATGTTAATAAGGTATGTGTTGAAAAAGATTCGTCTTGCCCGCCAGACCGATAGGTCACGGAGATCTGCTCATCAGGAGGTTCGTATGATTTTTCATAGGTCTTTTCTATTCCTTTTGTACTTTATTGAGGCAAACATTAGTGAGAAAAGAAAAGAAAAGATGGATTCCAGTTGCTTTATATTTGATTAATGTGTTATCATTTTTGGACATGGAACAACATTGAAGTTTGTTTAGACCAAACTTGTACTAGAGTTGTTGTCCTAAGTTGCTGCCCTACATCATGTTTCATTGCTATGAACCTAGTTTAATTCGATCTATGGACTAACATTTCAATTTGTTCATGTAGATGGAGCTCATTTCTAAAATCCGAAATCCATTTATTGTTGAGTACAAAGATTCCTGGGTGGAAAAGGTATTTTTGCTATTTTCCATTTAATGGCTACTGTGCTGGATAAGCCTCAGTTCTCGTCCTTTTAGGCTATTTCCAGATACCTCACAATAATATGTCATGATTGTCAATTTGTCACAACATAAATATCGAAACTTTCTCGAAGAGCCTAACTCGTGTTCACATGTCTCTGATACCAGGGTTGCTATGTATGCATTATTATAGGTTACTGTGAAGGTGGAGACATGTAAGTTTCATTTTTCTGCTGATACCGAGATTTGTGAGATAGTGCATTTTTTTTGTAACTCGAAGAACCTCGCAAGAACTGAGCAAATCATAATGAGATTTTCTGTATAAAACAGGGCTGAAGCCATAAAGAAAGCAAATGGCATGCTTTTCTCTGAAGAGGTTTGTTTAATCCCATGCTTTTAACTTCAGTTCTTTTTGTTACTCTGTTCCCGTTCCCTCGTGTTGAACTTTATTCATTGAAGAATCATAACTCCGAATATTTTGCTTCCGTGCATGTTCAGAAACTGTGCAAGTGGCTTGTTCAGCTCCTGATGGCTCTTGACTATTTGCACTTGAATCACATTCTTCATCGCGATGTCAAGGTTCATGGCATGCTTTTATTCTCTTGCGGAAGGTGTAAATCTCTTCGAAAATGCCCCAAGTAGCTTTAATTAATGACATGTTTCATTTTTTCAGTGTTCAAACATCTTCTTGACAAAAGATCATGACATACGTCTTGGTGAGTGATTTTCGGTATTTTCACATAATTCCTTCGATAGAGATTACAACTTCTCCTAACACAAATGTGAACAACACTGATGCAGGTGATTTTGGACTTGCCAAAATTCTGACTTCAGACGATCTTGCCTCATCCGTAAGTAAAATATGAATTATTTAACCTTTGAGAATTAAATGCATCACTTGATTTTATCATTGTAATTAAATTTTCTTTTTTGAAGGTTGTTGGAACTCCAAGCTATATGTGTCCCGAGCTTCTGGCCGATATACCATATGGTTCTAAATCAGACATCTGGTCATTAGGTAAGCATGCTTCACCAAACGATGCTTGTGCTTCTGGCCGATATACCATATGGTGCTAAATCAGATATCTCTGTGTTTATATCACTCAAAAATATGTTTCCAGGGTGCTGCATATATGAAATGACTTCTTTCAAGCCTGCATTTAAAGCATTTGTGAGTTCTTGTACTCTTTCTTTTGTAATTATTTGCAGCTTGTTGCATATACACCCTTTTGTTAGTCTGGTTAGGACTTCTTAGAGACGGATTCCGATAACATATGGTTTTGATTATTCATTATTGCATATAGTCTTTACAAAATATTCCGTTTATACATGTTTTAGATGGTGAATTAAGATGTTCAGGTAGCATCTAAATGGTCTCGTACCGTATCGATTCCAAACTTTTACAGGGCTGCCTTATTGGACATTCTGTTTCGTAGGCAAGTATATTGTTTGTAATGTTTCAAGCTGTTGTTTGTTTAAAATCTTACGTACAAACTCGGAATCACTGCATTTATTCGGTCCTCGCGAATTTGCTGCATCATGCTTGTCACTATTATGGTTTCACCAGGACATCTAGGCCATCTGAGATAAATTGCATGTGGCATCTCGTATTTATTTCTCGTGGTATTTCGATGTCATATTCAACTGTTGCCAAATCTCTTGAGCAGGATATGCAAGCACTGATAAACAAGATTAACAAATCAATAGTTGCTCCGCTTCCGACAAAATATTCCAGTGCCTTGTAAGCCTCATTTTCCATCTAAAATACTCGGCTTTTGCCGTGTGAATTTCATTTGCGAACATGTCGGAGTTTCAAATGACGAATCATGTTGGTCTAATTATCACATTGATTTTGTTTTCAGCCGTGGCCTCGTTAAAAGCATGCTGCGCAAAAATCCTGAACTTAGGCCAAGTGTATGTATAACTCTCCCCTCAAGTTGAATTGCAAATTGCAATTCGATATAGAAATGGTTTCGGAATGTGTTTATGATCTTTCCTCTCATCCGAGGTATGCATCGATTTTGACAGGCTGAGGAACTGCTCAGGCATCCACACCTTCAGTCTTATGTTGTGAAAGTTCATCATAAAATTAATAATCCTAGAAGGAATACTTTACCCGTGCTTTGGCCTGAAACCAATATAAAGAAAACTAGATTTTCGGATCCTATAGATACCCGCTTCTCTGTTTACAGGGAGCGGCGTCGATCCTTCGGTAACGACAGGACTTTGAATCCAAGCATATCCGGAGCTGAACAAGATTCTGTTTGCTCTACCAAAGGAATACATCACGAGGCACTGGGTTTTCTGAATAGAAAGTTAGAAGATTTGTCTATTGATAGCAGCCAAGAAGGAACAGTTATTTGCAAGCCAATTACTTCGAAACTTTCAAGTGCTAACAAGACCCCGAAACGTTCTCTGACAAAAGCTTCTGCAACTCCGAAGAGAAAGCAAGAACCTTTGAGGAACCGCGACTCGGTAAATTCTATTAGGTTCCTGTCTTGTGCAAGTCATTCATAGAGATTGTTAGTTGTAACTGTTATCTTTGATTCAAAATCTGGGTTTTTACTGTTAATTGCATTGTGTTTACAGATTCATGTTTCGCGCACTCCAGTAAAAAAACCTCTCCTCTCAACTCGAAGAGCTTCTTTGCCGCTGCCAACGAGAACTGCGGTTGAAGAATCTCCTTGTAGATCTAATGCTGACATTCTTCACTGCATACAATCACCAGATGTTTCTGTCAATGCTCCTCGATTTGATAAGATAGCTGAATTCCCATTAGCCTCATATGAAGATGCATTCTTCCCCATGAACAAAACTTCACCAAAATCTGCACAGGGATTCTCTAGCTCGCCACAATTTGTCGACCGTTCAATAACGAAAGACAAATGTACGGTGCAAATATGTGATCAATTGTCTAGAAAGCCCGATTTTGCTGATGCATGGCAAGGAATTCAACGCAGCATGTTTCAAGTGGACGGAGATGATGTAAGTGTTTCCTCTGATCAAAATGCAACTGCTGGGGCATCTAGCCGTACCTCATCAGACACACGGAGACGAAGGTTTGACCCCTCATCGTTCCAGCAACGTGCTGAGGCATTGGAAGGATTGCTCGAATTTAGCGCGAGGTTGTTGCAGCAAGAGAGGTATGATGAGCTTGGTGTACTACTAAAGCCATTTGGACCTGGAAAGGTCTCCCCTAGGGAAACTGCCATCTGGTTGACTAAGAGCTTCAAGGAGAACACTGCCAAGCCTGAGGAATAATTCCGATGAACCGCTGCTGTTTGTATCATATCTGTAGCTGTAACCTGTACCAATCTTTTAGAGTTCAACTTATCCGATTTTAGGCAACGATTCTAGTTAATAGAACCTTAGTAGAAAGGCATTTGGATTTTCAAACAAATGCTAATTGTTAGTTCTAGGCTCTAGTTGATCTTCCTGCACCTTCACAGTTCCCCCTTGTGCATCAAGTTTCATAATTTTCTTCAAAATGGATACTGGGGTTCAAGTAGGTTACGATCGCAACTTTTCGTCCAACTAGTTTTGTTTTGTTTGTTTATATTCCTCTATCCTGAATGATACAGCATGTTCATTTAAAACTAGTAATAAGGGAAATGGTAATCTTGATGACTGAACTTTTGTGGTAATAACAAAACCTGTTTGATCCAGTATGAGAAAAGAAGAGTTCTTTTGTAGTAATAAAAAAACTCCTAGAGGCTCCAGGAAATAGGAAAGCTAATTCACCGTGTATATGGATTATACTCGTATATTAAATATACGACTAGTGTTGTGAAGTCAAAACAATGAGTGATCCAGAAACATGTCCTTTTGACTATAAAATTATAAATACTAGTTCATAAAAGAATGTGCTAGTTGCCACAGAGAGTAAAGTTTGTCAAATGTACGAAAACATGTACCTTACATGTACAAGAAACAAGAACCAGTGAACTGGAGTAAACCTTGTTTTTTTTGTTCCTGATTCATTATACACGGCAGGTTGATCCTATTCTCGTAAACTACGAGCGGCAACAAGTTTATCAGTTGAGTGTCTTGTGGAATGCAACCTGCAAATAAAGCAAATAAAAAAGTAAGATGATGTTTTGCGTTGCGGTATGGTTGTGGAAATTAATTCTCAATCCTATGATTCAGAACTGAAGAACAAAATAAACATTTAGGCAAAGTGCATACCGAAGTTGATGTCTTGAGAAGCTCTCGTATGGCCATTGTGGCGTAACAAGAAGCAGGAAGTGTGAAGGCTAATTTGAGGGCTTTCTGGGGTTCCTGAGAATTCGAGTCAGGTGCAGAATGAACTTGCAGAGAATCGACTTCTCTAGAAACCTCCACCTCATCATTGTCAACTGAAAACTTTTTGTCATCATCAAAGCTCTCTAATTCGTCCGGATGATCAAATGGCTCTTCGCTTTCGGTTCCATTTGTCGGATGCTCTTCTTTGACCAGGTTTACAGGTTTAGTTTTGGCAATTTTGTCTAAATCAGTCTCCGACAATGCTATATTTCCATCCGTATATGACAGCAATTCCCTGACACAACATAGATGATGTTAGTCTACCAAGTTGCCTGGTCACCTTAAAGACCAACACTTCTAGAAAAGAAGTTAAGAAAAGCAGACCATACCATTGAAAGTCTATCGGCTTCTGAAAAACACGCCTGTAGCTTCCAGTCATGCTGGTTATTGAAAATTCCCTGCAAGGAAAAACAACATCGATGAAAACGCAATGGCTATGGGAAGAAAATTCTCGGGAAATTATAGAGATTGTTTCAATTATGAATATGTACTTGACACTATGGACGCTCTCCGTCAAGCTGATGCCATCCTGATCAATAAAACAAAAATGTTTAGAACCACAAAGTCTGTATTTAATATATATATATAAAGATAGCAAACCTTCTTTGCCATATCATGATAAACATCGGCAACCTCATTCGTTGGATAAATTGTTCTAGAACTGTTGAGAAACATGATAACATTGTCAGGAAAGAAACAAATAACAGCTCATTATGGAAATGATATGAGCAATGTAAAATCTGCTACGACTCCTTTGATATATTCCCTTACCCAGGCATAGGAAGGACGACATCCTCAATAGTATAATTTCCAGCACTTATATCTGCTGCAGTTATGACCTGAGAGAAAGTGGAAGCTATCTTAAATTCTTTGAATTTAGGTTCAAAACATTGATGCTAAGTGAATATACAACTATATGCTTCGACTCTTCATTTTTCTTGAACTTTCCATATCCGACACACATGTCCAAAGCATATCTGGATATAGTGGTATGAGGATATGATTATACAAAGACCCTCAAATACATGGAAAAACTTCAAAACATTGCACATGCCCTCCATGTTCACATACCCGAATCTGACACTCACATCCCTATCCGAGTAACATAGGAATGCAGCAGATCATTAGCTAATGGCACCATAATCTGAACATCTTTCACATTTACTCTTGCCACTAAATCACAATTAGGAAATAAATTATCATCTATGGAATTGAATTAAACAAACTTGTTTGAAGTCTTGCCACCGAATCAAAATTATCGCTAAAATTTCCTTTAGAACCTTCAAGTTTACAATTCAAAAGTTTTAGAATGCTCTAAACAGAAAAAGTGATAACTGACCTTAACAAGATTATTTTTCTTTAGTGGAAGATCTTTTCCAGATATTTCATCTAATTGGCTACAATCATCTGCATCTTCAAAGCTATCATCTTCATGTTCAGACGGTACAACTTCCGGTTTTTCAGCATCATCTCCTTTGATATATACCAAGTCTCCCAATGCAACTTCATTGCTTCCTGCATATGGTGGGTTAACAGAATAATGTTAGATCGGTTAACTTGAAACATTTTAAAAGAGCTATAACAAACAGCAAACCCAACAGTGGCTTTCTTCCTGCATACCATATTTTTGCACTCTCACGCTTGCTGCATGGTTCCACAGATAGCTTTGGTAACTATGTACATACCTGATCAACAGAAAAGAGATAATCTAAGATTCAATATCTCAATAATCATCTTAAAATAATTCCCAACTCCAATCAATTAGGATAAGGTCTTGGTTTTAAAAAGCGCGAGGCGCTCCGAGGCGCAAAAGGTCCTTGGAGCCGAGGCGAGAGGCGAAGGCGCTCGCCTTTCGTAGGCAAGGCGTCATTTCTTCTTAAAAAATTATAAATTAATCTTATAGCATATTTTGTACTTAAAAACATGATAATTATATTATAAATGCTAAAAGATAAAAATATTTTCTACTTAAATTTGTACTTAAGTCTCAAATTAAACAAAGTGATATAAGTAAACAACCTGAAAATCAAATAATAACCAACAGTAATTTATTTCAAGACTGAATTTTGGTTTTATAAAACTAGTGTCCTACTGCCTTCCCAAATGTGAATTTTAGTTTTATAAAACAATTCAGGGCTGTAAAGTGTAAACAATACCCATTCAAATAAATATTGTCTCAGAAAATTTGTCTGCAATCCCTAATTTGAACCGATTCAAATAGACAAAAGAAAAGAAGAGAAGAGATGTCGGTGGCTAGGGTTGAAGGTTGGCTGGAATTTGGGGGGAGGCAGAGCAATTTGGGGGAGGCTGGCTGTGTTTGTTGTGATTTTTTTTTTTGGGGGGGGAATTGGGAGAAAAACACGTGCTTTTTTTTTAAACACGCCTCTGTGACAAGAGGCGTCGCCTCGCTCGCCTCACGCCTCAGGCAAAAGCGACCGGAGGCGTGCGCATCCTGTATATCGCTTCGCCTCGGCCCTCGGATGCGTTTTCCTTAACGCCTCGCTCGCCTCACGCATGCCTCAGACGCGCTTTTTAATACCAAGGATAAGGTATTCAACTCAATTAACTGACTCATGCATTGACATGAATGACACACAAGGGTAAACAAGCACTCTGTAAGTAAAAAATCAAGCTACTGAAGTAAACAGGATATCAGTAATTAAATAGCATGCACATGCAAACAGTAAAGTCTGATATTACATGTGCTTCCCAGAAAAAATATAGAGTAGTTTGGCAGTTCAAGAATCTGCATTCAGTAACTTTAAAATTAGTGGAAGCTGCTGCACTAAATTGACTTGGTTTCTATTATCATGTGCTTTCCTGTTCAATATGTCAGAGCAATCCATGCTCGAGGTAATGTGGTTGTTACAGTAAAATAAAACTGGAAATTAATGGCATCACAATCTCATATTAAGCACAAATGCATGATTGATTTAAACAAGAAATATACGACAGTGAGAGATGAATTCGCATGCAAAGTCAAAGATTGAGCCTGAACCTACTTATATGGTTACCACACCAAAATAGACCAACGATGAAAACTTAGAGCACACCAAAATAGACCAATGATGAAAACTTAGAGCACACCATGGTCATTACTCCTCTATGAAAGATGACTGTTTTAGAATTAAGAAAAATTATATTCCTCACTTTCCGATGCATCAAGCACTTACATCATTCTCAAAGTCCTAGGTATAGCTTTCAGGGCTTGCAAGTAATTCCCAGGACATTTCTTCAAACACTGCAGCTGTATGAGAATGGAAAAAGGGGGGAAATAAATATCCATTTTTACTATGAAACATACACAAGAAAATCTTGATTATGGACCCTTTTGAAAATATAATAATGGATAACAATGCCTAGGAGGAGTGACAAAGCTGGGAGCTTACCATAGCCCTTTCTGCAACTAAATGGCGAGGTAATTGCCTGAGAGTACCATCTATGTCACCAGTTTCTTTATAATATTCCCTCGCCTTGCTTATAATATTTCTTTGTATTTAGAGACTTAAGTCAAGAAAACAACTGATAATTATATCCCCGAGCTGAATGCAGACCTTCAAGTAGTCTAGCATATTAAAAACACTTTGCCAAAAAAGAATGAAATAGCAAATGTAAAAAAGGATATCCCCTTCTCTTGGATCAAGAATAATGCTTGCAGCAGCTTTCCACTCTCCTCGCAGTAATGTGGCACCAATGTGGTGAGTTGGAACAGAGCCACTCCCAAAACGCTGAAAAATTATGAAGGTTTCGAAAAGAATATAAAAGAAAGAAGAAATCAGGAAAAGGGGGAAGAGAGAATGATCAAGGAAGTACTTGTAAACCAAAGTAGTTGATGAAGCCATGCCTTCCCAAGGACTCTGCAGATGCTTTAATAGTATCTTCAGAATCCGCAACAACACCTCTGAGGATATAAATGAGTTCAACGAGTGATGGATGTTAACATAATGATATAATATAGAAACAGAATTCACAAGTGGGAAACTCTCACCGCAATGTGATGGTGAAGCGGTTTCCTAAAAGCTGCCCAAGAAGGAGGTCCTCCTTGACATAGCTGGATGATTATTGGACTATAAATAATGGTTCATAACACAATACCTTGACAGGAAATGAAAGTTGGATCCATCACCCTTACCAGAAGTCTCCCACTTTAATACCAATCAACCTTTCATTAAGGGCAGCTAATCTACTTGCATGCTGCTTGAAAACAGTTACCTGGGGACCCAACAAAGTGATCCACTTAAGCATGATCCATTTTGCAGGGGAGAGAGAGGGAGAGACATATACACACAACTGTACATGAATAAGAAAAATACAAAGTAGCCACAGACCATCCATTTTCCATACACAGTGCATTGAGAATGAAGACACAGTGACAAGCCATTAATCAAGCAGCAGCATTTTTTTGCTTAAAAATCTATACACTTGAAATGAATACTGAAAGAGTTTGGAAAAACCATAATGAACAGAAATGTCTTCTAAGGGCATCTTTGGCATATCCCAGCAATTTCTTTTTTACTTTGTACCTCATAAAATTTCATGAAGTGACATCCACCCATCGGTTTCTTCAAGATGCTAAAGAATAGCTTTTACAAAAATTAGTTTATAATAGAATTAACCCTACATCATGAGGGCTATTGATCATATAATCTTCCAAAATGAGCTAGACAATGCAAGCCAGAGCAAGTAATCTCCAACCAAAACCCCGATTAATTTAGCACAAAAGCAACAAAAACAGGACCAACTTACCCTTTGAGTTGAAACTGAACGCTTATCTTTTGTACCCGCAAAACCAAATGACCTTGTCTGTCAAATAAAGGATTAAATGAAAAAGTTCTCCACTGAATAGGTAACCACAGGGCTTCAATAAACCATTCCTCATACCTGAATGCCAAGCATCTTTCCAATTAATCCTAAAGCTTCCTGTGTATCTTTATTCTCCTTGAAAAGATGGAATCTGAATATTAACATAGACGATAGCACCTTCAAAATGTAGTTCAAGTGCAATACTAGACACTTCATAGCATTGATAGAAAACTAGAAATGATTTTTCCCTACAAGTTTTGAAAGGGGATCAAATTAATGTAGAAGAGAAACACACTACCTAAGGAACTTGCCAAGATGCTCTGGCCAGTGGCTTGAACCTCTACTGTCATAGGGCTTATCACCTCTCTTCCTCTTATTGGAATTTCCTCCCCTTTTATTATTCCCAGAGTTTAATCTCACACGAATGCATTTTGAGGAAGAATCAGGTCCATCAACGGTGTCGGTGACAAGAAATCTAAGATTCTCTTTAAAGAAATTATGCATTGCCTGAAAATGTCAAAATAAAAATGATAAGGCTCTTCTAAATAGCTTGATTCCCTCTTCCCAATATATTGAGTACCACCCTACACGGGATAAAGGTGCAGAAAGATTAATGGATAAATAAATTGAAAAATAATATAAAGCTTACAGTTCGATGAGATTTATCAGAGTCTGGAGATAGAACAATGGGGGAGATATCTTCCTCACTGCCTGAAGTAATTTGGTTAATTAAAGCTTCTAAGCTATCCACATCAGTTTCACAGGCAAGTGATCTGAATTTTTCAATTTCAGACGCATAACTTTTGTTAAGTTGATCGGATGTCTTTGTTTCACCTTCCTCGAAAGCCTGAGTCTATATCAGAAAAGAAAAAGACTATCATCTATTAACTGTACATAAACTAAATTTGAAAAATGGAATTCGAGTCAGATTACCTCTGGAGGGGCATCTAAAGAGGTCAAATGAACAACATTTCCTTCATTGTCCACTTCATTCACAATGAAATCAGAATACCTACAAAAAAAATCCCAAGCAAACAAATTACAAAATTCCATTGCCAATTGCAATTATAACCCATTTCATAACAAGGAAAATCCCTCTCAAAACTTCCAATTTTCCTCACATATCCGCCATTATTTTTAAAGACAAAGAATCTCATTATACGTACAAAGACACAACTACAAAGCACAGGCTTGCGTCAAGCTAGACTATTTACCACAAAACTAAACCCCATTCCACCATCTTAATTAAACAAACATATTGCTAATCATGCACAAGAAAATAAACAAATTAAACATAAGGGTACTTTCAAAATCATAAAAGCGGGTTTAAAAGGAACTTTTTTTAAAAAAATGAAACAAAAAGGAAGGGACTTTTCACCTTTGTTTGAGGATGCCACGGAAACCAGGAAGGTTAGAGATGGAACAGAGGATTCCCACATCGGATTCGGTTATGGTCGTCATTATAGTCAAGGAATTTGAGGACTTGTTGATTGTGGATTTTTTCAAGTTTGATTTTGAAAATGAAAAGAAGTTCTTTTTGCACTGGAAGTAACAGTTATTGGGTTTTAGCACCGAGACGCCATAACGCCACATTCCTCTTTCTGGTTTCCCAGGGTTTACTGCTCGCCTGCAATACGCTGCGTTTCACTGCTTTGATAGGGTCTTCTTCTTTGGTGGCTTAGTGCTTTATTTTGGGCCTTTGATTGTTTGGTTTGGACATTAGACCAAGAAATAGATTCGATGAATATAAAAAAACAGAGATCCATTTTAGAGACCAAACATAATAAAAGACAAAGGAAAGTGCTTCAAAAACTCAATGATTTGACCCACTTTAGAGATCCAAAACACCGGCCAGAAACCAAAAACAGAGCCAAAAAAAAGAGTAGAACGACCGCCATTGAGAGAAAGAGAGAAGGATGGTGAGCAAAACAGAGGAGACCCAATTGAACAGGCTTGAAAACCAGATAGACAATGGAGGAGGAGGTGCTTGGGAGTATCTTTGCCTTGTCAGGAAGCTCAAAGTTAGGCGTTCAGAGAAAGTCTTGAAGTATGGCTTATCGATCTTAAATGACTCCAGAAAACGATCTGCTCTTGGCCCTGAAGGTTGGTCTTTCTTTTTTCTAGCTCTGGTTGATTTCTGAAATTGGGTTCTGCTTGAATCCGATGATTCCAAAGTGTTTGATTTGAATTTTGAGTTTTTATTTTTGTAAGTAGATTTGTTTTGGTTTTAGAGCTCTTTGCTCTTTATTTATTTGCTAACTTGAGTTTTGCTTGAATTTCAAAGATTGAAGCTTTATTGATTGCTGCCCTGTTATTCGTTTGCTTGAATTTAAAGCTTGAAGCTTTGTGGTTTTGTATGCTTTGATCTGTTGGATTGTGATTTCAAGCGGTGTGTTTAAGAATTAAGACTAGTTGTCTGCTTATGTTACTTCTGTTACTTTTGTGAACATGTATAATTACTAACAACTACTTATATCTTGATGCAGAATGGACTCTATATGAGCAGGTAGCTATTGCTGCTATGGATTGCCAATGTCTAGATGTTGCAAAGGTACAATCTTGTCCGTCAAGTTTTTCCATTTTGGATTGATTTTGAGAATTTTTTTAGTACTGAAACTTCCATTTTTGGACAAACTATCCTATTCTTTTAAGTTTTACCTATTTATTTTGTGATTGTCCATGGGGTTGACCATTGTCATGTTGTTATGGTGTCTCTTTTGCTATTAGTTCCTTATGGAGGTGCTTGTTTACTCGATTTATGTTGAGGCATTAGTTCGAACATTCTGGCTTTATCCTTTTGCATGTTCAGTATGGTGCAACTCTTATTCAATATTTTTGGTTTGGGCTTTGCGGACATCAACTTTTATGCTGTTAGTTTCTTGCAATGTTTCTTGAATCGCAGTGTGGTGTTTCTTAGATGCTCTAGTTGTCGATTGGTAGTAGGGTTTTGAAGTTGCCTGACATAAGTTCGTGCAATTTATTATTGCAGGATTGCATAAAGGTTTTGCAGAAAAAATTTCCAGAGAGCAAAAGGGTTGGTAAGCATATAAGACAATTAAATATATATCTTGCTGTTGATTTACATGTGAACTATACATTTCTGGCCTACCCTTTGAGACATTCCTTAAATTAAGCGTGTGTTCTGAACATCTTGGCCATTGTTCTACCAACCAATAGCTTTAGGCATGAATAAGGATGAGCGAATTATTTCATAAATTAGTGTCGATTCTTTTGGATTAGAAAGGATACGTTGGTGATGACTGTATTCCTTTGCTCTTATCATGTTATGTTATGACCTGGTGGTTTTGTTTTGTCGCGGTCTACAGGCAGGCTGAATGGCATGTTGCTTGAAGCAAAGGGGTCCTGGGCTGAGGCAGAAAAAGCTTACTCAAGCCTTTTAGAGGACAATCCGCTTGATCAAGTAAATTCCGCAGCCAGTTCTCAAAAGAGTGAATCTTAATGATCTTTTTTATCAAGAAATGTTGTGAAAAAAGGATTCATGATAAAATACTCTATTCTTGTGCAGGTAATACATAAGAGGAGAGTAGCCATGGCAAAAGCTCAAGGAAATATTTCAGGGGCTATTGAATTGCTTAATAAATATCTCGAAATGTGAGATATCTCTTTACAGTCATAGATCTTTCTGTCTGTCCTTTATTGGTCATGTTTCCTAATTTGATAATCTGCTGAAGAGCAAATGTTTCTCGATTTCTGTTCTTCTTTTGCTAGATTTATGGCGGATCATGAGGCTTGGAGAGAGCTTGCAGAGATATACGTCTCCCTACAAATGTGAGTGTTAATTTGTGGAACTCGATCTTATCTCCTATTACGTTGCCAATTCATAACATACCAGCTGTAGCTTAAGCCTTTTTGCTTTTGTTGATAAATCAGGTACAAGCAAGCTGCATTCTGCTATGAGGAGCTTATTTTGTCTCAACCTACAGTTCCGATGTATCATTTGGCCTATGCTGATGTAAGTGTCTTCTTTAATATATTTCAAATCTAGGATGCAATTTCATTAGGGTTTCTCGAATTCCGTGTTCTCTAGAGAATAACGCTCTGCGTCTCGTTTCATCAGCATCTTCTTTAATGAATTTTGGGGTTTCCCCTTTCATGAGTAATCCACCTAACTGTGACATAGTTCCATAGTAATTACAATTTTCCATAGTTGTTGCCATTATGTAAGAATACAAGGACCGTGAATTCACCTTAGAACAACAACGGTGCCTGACTAACCGAGAAGGTAACTTCTTGGAGGTTATGGATATCGTAAAGATTTCTAGATGGTACTCTTTTATTTCTCCTCGAAATTTTCGTTTCGATGATAATGTATTATACCTTTCAACAACAGGTGCTCTACACACTCAGTGGACTAGAAAACCTTCAGACAGCCAAGAAATATTATGCATCCACTATAGACTTGACCGGGGGTAAGAATACCCGAGCACTTTTCGGAATTTGCTTGGTAAGCTCCTTATCTTCCATTTAAGAATTAAGGTGCAGTACAATTTATTAGACACATGCACCGGTTTGTTATCCTTATAATAACCGAAATCTTATTAAAAATAGTTTTGCACTCGTCTCGTGTCCTCAGAATTTGATCTTTCTAACACGAAGTTAAATCCTCTTATTCAGTGCACCTCAGCCATAGCACAGGTTTCAAAAGGAAGGAACAAGGAAGACAAGGAGAGTCCAGAGCTCCATTCTTTGGCAGCAACAGCCTTGGAGAAAGACTATAAGCAGAGAGCCTCCGATAAATTCGGTTTGCTTACTTCTGCTTTAAGAAGTTTGAAAACTTAGTGTCAACGCCGATGACACCAATCGAACAATTGAATTATTCCCCATGCACTAGAATAGAAAAGGGGTTTAAGATGTTTTTTTCCTGTTTTAAAGATTGGAAATTTCTCAGTCTTCGATAAATTCGAGTTACGAGTTGCCATTCATGTGTGCTTTCCACTTTCTTTTGCCGTTCTTGTCATCTATATGAGGTTTTGATGTATTATTTAGGATACTGCCATAAAGAAACTAGAAAACTTATGAGATGATTCGTCTTTCTCCTCTTGATTTCATTTTTGGAACATCGGCCTTCCACTCAAGACTCGAGTATGAGTGTCGGACACAAAAATATATGACACAAGTATGTTCATCTTTCCTCGAACACGGCTCGGCTCATTTACGCCCCTGCTTTAAATAATCCCTTCCATTCTCATTTAAAGCTTCTCAATTAATCGGGGATAACTTTTATGATGGGTATAGATAAAAGAGCAGTTAAATTTAAATAATTATAAATAATTTATAAACAGACCTAACTCCCGCACTACGTGCAAAACTTTCACCTTCCATCCGCCTATGAGTACTTGAAACAACTTTAAATAATACTTTCAGATTAAATCTATAGTACTAAACATGTAGCACATGTGTCCTTTAAACGATCTCTCCCGATTTTCAGTTAAAGTTTAAGGGAAAAAATTCTAACGTTTGATTTAATAGTCATTTTAGTCTTTATATTATTTTGAAGCAATTTAAATTTTAACGTTATATTTTTGGGTTAAAATAGTTTATATGCGGATGAAAACTGTTAATCAACTAATGGTAAACAGCTTGAAATGACTTGACAGAATGACATGGTAGCAGAAAAATAATTTTATATTTTATATAAATATTTTTTGAATGATGTGACAATCTTTCAAGTTAACATCTTTGTCTATATAACATTGCCATATCAATGTGCACTATCATGTAGGTTTTTTACGTCATTTTAAGTTATTTACCGTTAGTTGACTAACAGTTTTCATCCGTAGAGAGGTCATTTTGACCTAAAATGAAATGTTGAGGGTTAAATCGCTCAAAAAAATAGGGGCTAAAGTGAGTATTCAGTCAAACATTAGGGGCATTTTTGAAATTATGCCTAAATTAAAATATTTGTATTACTTCATCAACACGAGTTGTGTGTAATGGCAAGACACATTGCTCTCCCAAGGAGAGAACTCAGGTTCAAACCTTGGAGACGACATTGTTGAGGGGGAGAGCCATGAATCCTGTAACACTCGGGTTTAGGGGTTAGGAGAAATAATATTTTAATATTATTTGGGCTCGGGTTTTTAATTAAAATAATCCTTTAAGTTTCGGGTTTCAAAAATAAATATTTGAAATGGGACCAAATTGATTAAATTGTAAATTTAAGAGCTCTTAAAGAATTAAGAGAATAGCCATTCATTAATGGCCTTTTGGGTAATTTGCCCATCTTCAAATTTAAATCCCTTTTCCTATCATCTTTTCACTATTCACTCTCTTCCTCCCCATTTTCAACGTGAAATAGAGCTCTTCCCCCTCTATCACTATTCCATCAAAAAGCTCATCCATTTCAACTCCATTTTGAAAGGTAACAACGTTTTTGACTTCTCCTCAACTCCCTCTCTTTAAAAGTACCATTTATTTTCATTTTCATGAAAGTTTTGGAAAATGGAGTTTTAAAAGATTTTGATTAAAAATGGAAACTTTATGTTGTTAAGCTTAATGTTTTGATTTAGTATGGATAGTTATGATATATAGAAGTTAAATGGTACCTCATATGTGAATTTTGAATGATTTTGAGCAATTCCCGAAATTGGGTAAAAATAGGATTTTTGGAGGGTTTTGGGTGAGTTTTGGGGGTTGGTTTAGGTGGAATTTGATAGGGTTTTGATAGTACTATGGTTAGGGGTTGAATTGGGATCATTTGTGGGTGCAATGGATGTTGGAAACATGGATTTTGGACATGGTTTTGGGGCTGCCCGAGTTTGCTAAAAATGGGATTTGTTCATGGCTTGCTACATTGTAAATTGAATTTGAATTGTGTTCCAGGTTGGTCTTTTGATGTTGGGCCGATTTGGGATTGTTTGAATTGTGTTTGAGGTTGTTTAGAAGCGGAAACTTGTGTTGGAGAAGCTTCGGGAAGAAATCCGGGATTGTAAGAGTGGTTGCTTGCTTGGCTTGGAGCTTGGAAGCTTAGGTGAGTGGTTAAACATTTTACATGGTTTTTAAATGGTTGGTTCGAGTATGTGGACTAGGTTGGGCTTGGTAGACCCACCTAGAGTTAGGATTAGGGTGGTAGTCTAATCCTAAACTTAATCTAGAGCCTTTGGGTGAACTTATATGTATGATGTTTATGCCTCGTATGACTTGTGATATGGTTGCTATTGTATATTGTGTTATACATGTGAGATGATGCATGATTTGTGATGCTTAAGGCATGCATGGTAATAGTTCATGATTGTGTTCATGGTGAGTACGTGCTAAGCACAGAAATGATTGAAATGAGTAATGTGGAATGAGTTAAATGTTGGCACTAGTATGCTTGAGTACAAATGATCGATCATTAGGATGTTAGTGTGTACACATGAGTCAAAAGTCGCGCGTGGCCTTGGTGGCGTTGAGTCACCAAGGAGGAGTACGGGTACGCCCGAAAATTGTATTTATATTAGTCGATGATGAGTGAAATCCCATCGACGGGGCGTGAGGATGAGTGGAATCCCCTCCGCGAGACCGGTGATGAGTGTAATCCCACCGTGAGGTAAAGTGGTTGTTGGATGTGAGTTCCAACGTGCTTATCCGCGTATTCGGGTCATAGCTAGGTGCCAATATTGATTGATATGTGTATCAATGTGTTGTGAATTATGATCCTTATTTGGATGTATATATGTGATTACTTGTGTTATGGAATTGAGCTTATGAGCATGGCATTTAATTGGATATTGTTCATGCATCTTAACTTGTGGCTATGGGGATCCTTGATATTTATGTATTTTGCCTTGGCTAAGATCGTGCTCGGACCCTGCATTGTCGAGGTTTGTTTTTAAAGAGCTTACCCTCACTAAGCTTTATTGCTTACGCTCTCTCTTTGTTCGACAATGCAGATCCTTAGTTCGTGGGTTGCTCGGAGCAAGAAGGGGGCCTCCAAGTGCGCTTGTGGTGCTTGTTTAGCTACCAAGTATGAACTTTTAAATTAAGATGTAATGGTCAAGCAATGGGGCATGTAATAGTGTTATGATGTTTTTGAATCATGTTGTGGTTGATGTTGCTTAGGAGCATGTTAGACTCCTCGTATGTGCTTGCTTTTTGGCTTGAGATGTATGCCTTGCTTGAAACCATGTTAGTATTTTGCTACCTTGAATTTGCCTAAGTATTGGCTATGTGAGTGTTTAACTCCTTTAATGAATGGTATGAATGCATGACTTGTGATGTGTGCCTTGGTGTTTAATCTCGTTTTAATGAAGTTAAAGCATGCTTATATGGTTGGTTTGCCTTAGGATTGATGCTAGTGTGATGTTTGAGGTTTTAGAGGGATTTAGGGGCATCCTTGTGCCATAAATCAGCAAAAACCTGTCTGTTCGCAGCAGGGGTATCGATACGGTTGGACCCGTATCGATACGGCCTTCTTGTTTCAGGCCACGCATTTCGATACGTGGGAAGGTGTTTCGATACCTTTTTCGCTACTGGAAATCTGGGTATCGAAACAGTCCTAGGTGTATCGAAACGGTCTTCATAGCGTTGACCTCGAGAAGTTGACATGGAATGGCGTATCGATACGCTCAAGGGCTGTATCAATACGGTCTTCCTGTGTTGACCCTGAGTGTTGACTTTGGTCAAGGCGTATCGATACCCTTAACAGGTGTATCGATACGGCCTGCTTAATCACAGAAAATGGGTTGTTCTATGAATGATGTCTTGAATGGTTGATCTCTGTATTGCTCTTGTTTTCGCTGACGTGTTTCACATAGGTAATGGTAATGCATTTAGACAAGATAAATAAAAAGAAATTTTCTGGGTCGTTAACCGAGGAGGAACCTTAACGGGTTTCGCTTCGGTTTTCTCCGTGTGGCCCACTCGGACCGGTCATCCGACCAGGCCGGGACGAGGGGGTTACAAATCCTGAACATGGACCATAAAATGGACATGTATTATAAGAAAAACATTTGTGTTACTTTTTATGCTTAATACAAAAATAAGTATCTAAAGTTTCATTTCGTTAATTTTAGGTGTCTGATTGTTAATTGTCGTTAAACAATTAATATTTGACAAATGGCATGCTTTAATTTTTAATTTCTTTTAATTAATTTTTTACTATTAATAATTTAAATTTTTTCAAAAAAATCTTCAAATTCTCAAAAATTCTCAAAATAGTCTCTAAATCCTCACCCAAATCCTGATTCCAGCTACTGTCGGCACCAATAGTCGATGGCATACCCACTAATTTCGTCTTCGGACCCTTACGACTATTTCCCCCACTGTTCTGTTGTTGGAAGTCGGCGAACAGTGTGCCTAATGTTGGAAGAAATTGAACCCGAGCATGAGACCATTTACCAGATCTTCACACCTATCATCGATTATCGACGATTGGTGGTTGGGAGAAATGGGCGTCGTAATCTGACGAGGGTAGTGGTGAGGTTTGGTGGGGTTATCGACAGTAGCAACAACGACAATTTTGGAGAGCTCGGGTTTTGAGTTACGATTTTGGGACTATTTTGAGAGATTTTAGAGTTTTTGAGTTTTTTAAAATTATTTTATTTTCAGTTTTTTTAAAAAAAGAAAATAAAAAATATTAAAATCATTGCCACATGTCAAGTATTGCTTGGACAATAATTTTTTTAACTGACCAACTTTAAAACGGTAACGAAATAAAACTTGAGGCACCTAAATTGGTAACGAAAAAAACGTCAAGCACATGTTTTGAGCGAAAAATAGTTTAGGCACCAAAAGTGAGCAACATGTATAATTTGAGTACTTATTTTTCTATTAAGCATAATTTTTATTAACCACTATTTTATTTGTAATATTATAAATAATGTGTTTTTTCTTATTTTTTGTATATATAAAAACAAAAATTTATTTGAGACTTCACATAAAATCTCTTATTTATGGAAATAATTTTTAACTGAATAGACTTAATTAGATTACATAACTATGTGCTCATATTTTATAATAAAACAATGTATTCATAAAAATATTTTTATTTTAAAATAATTTATTAGTTTTGTTTTTCAATTTAGATTTTTTAAATATCCTAAAAGTTTGTAATTTTTATTGGATAAACTACCGTAATGATCACATTCGTTTTAGTTTGTTCACTTTTGGTCACTGATTTCAAATAGCTAATGTTTTTGGTCACTTACGTTTTCGGTTTTTAAACATTTGGTCACTCGGGTGTTAATTGTTGTTCGACAACTAATGTCGCGAACTAAAAATATTTTTTTTAATTACACATTTAATTTAATCCTCCGTATTTACACATACAATCAATTTAGTCCTAATTTTAACATGAAAAATAATTTCAATCCATCAATTAGATGGTGACACTGATTAAAGAAAAATAAATGGATGGAGGTGGGGGTTGAGCCTAGGTCCTCTAGAGAAATACTCACGCCTTAACCATGGCACCATCCTGCCTTTAAAGTTATGGCAAACAATAACTTTATGTGTACTTAATGTGATTGATTTTGCTAATAACCCTGGTAATTTTAATGGAGCATTTGAAAACAAATAAAAAGTTTTATATATATATATATATATATATATATATATATATATATATATATATATATATATATATATATATATAGCTGTTGCAAATCAACTCAAAAGGCATTGAATGGTGCAGTGGTTAAGGCGTGTGGATTTTCTCTGGAAGACCCATGTTTGATCCCCACCTTCACCCATGTTTCACCCTTTTATTTTTCTTTAACTAGGTGGTGTCACTATCTGGTCGATGGATTGAAATTATTTTTCATATTAAAATTAGGACTAAATTGAGTGTATGTGTAAATATGGAGGACTAAATGTGTAGCTATACAAATTGTTTTTAGTTGTGAGGTCAAAATAGGAGTGAAGTAATAATTTAGTGACTACCTAGGTAATTTATCCCTTTTTTTACTGTGTCAAGTCAGCATGCATGCCGCCAGTTGTCTAACGACAATTAACACCCGAGTGACAAAATGTTTAAAGAACGAACACATAAGTGACCAAAACGTTAACTTTTTTAAACAAAAGTGACCATTACTGTAGTTTACCCTTTTATATTTTACATTTATTTTTTATGCAAAAATTAAATCGGATTTTATTAAAATAAAGATATATATAGTAAAACACGCCCCCAAAACATGTAGAGAAACTTGACCACTATATTCACCGATAAATCTAAAAAATAAAGAAAAAAATTTTAAAACATGAAAACCCAAATGGTATGAAAATAACAAACTAAAACATCCCTTTTACTATATCCATCATTCATAGAAATCCAGCAAACAAGTCTCATTGTTTCTATCTAACTAGACGCTTAAGTAGTGATGTAGGAGAGACGATCAACAAAGGTACCACAAAGGTATATGAGAATCATGCCCTAAGACAAAAATGTACTACAGGGCATGCTACAAAGGCAGGCAAAACAAAACACAATAAGATGTGCGAAAAGGAAAAATCCAAAACAAAAGAGATTCTTATTAAAAATAAAAATAAAAATAAGATAAAATAAAATAAGATAAAAAATAAAAATAAAAGAAATAAGAAAGATTACCCGCGATCGCCAACCAACACAAGACTAATGTTGTCGTCTCTAATACAAAAAAAGAAGCAAAAGAAAATAAACGGTGGAGAAGAGAACTACTTTTAGAAAAATAGGGTAGTAATAATTCAAATATAATATAATACAGTAAGAAAAATAAATAACAATAAATAAAACAAAACCTGAAATTAGAAAGAGTTAAAAATCAGAAGAATTTTTGTTGAGATATGTATGAACAGTTTTTTAAGACAGATTCGTCCTCTCCTCGGTGCTTGAGTAACGTTGGATGTCTATCTTCAGGATACAACAACAAACGTTCGCAGCAGTAGCACAATTGCCTTCCTCTATCACCGAAAAATAAAACGAACTTTGGAAATAATTTTTTTTCAAGTCAAAAACTTTAAAGTTTTTCAATGTTGTTTTTGTGAGCCTTTAAATGATGGATGAAAAAATTGGACCGTTTGATAAAAAGATTAAACATTTTGATCGAAAGATTTGTTGAAAAGTTAATAGATACGATTGAATGGATGCAACTTTAAGCCAATAATTAATAAGTCTATTCACCAAGTGACACAACTTATTATTAGCATATCTATTCACCAAGGGACATGACTTAGCATCAATATTATTCAACCAATATATATATTTCCAACAACTACTAACACTAATATATAGTTTACTTTTGCATAAGGGTGTAAATGGAACGAGCTTGAACGAATAAGACTATGTTCATGTTTGATTGTTTATTTTTAAAGGTGTTCATGCTCGGTTCCTTTTCATTTAAAATTTTAATATTGTGTTCGTGCTCGTTCATTTATTTTTGAAGAGTGTTCGTTTGTTTAGTGTTCGCAAACGTGTTCGCGAACATGTTCGTTTAAGTGTTCACAAACGTGTTCATTTAAGTGTTCACAAACATATTCGGTTATTCATTCGCGAACATGTTTATTTATATGTTTAGAAATGTTAACTAAATTAACAATAAACAAATAAAATAAAAGCAACAAATAAAACTTACATTTTAACATGAACTTATATAACATCCTTAGAAACAACAAAAAGTAGTATTTAGATATATCCACAAGCATTGTCATCCTATAAGCGAGCTTATAAACAAGCTTTTAAACGAGCTTGTTCGTGAACATAAACGAACCGAACACGTATATGCCCGTGTCCGTTCGTTTATTAAATTAACATAAAAATTTTGTTCATACTCGTTTATTTAGCTTAATAAACGGACATTATACGAACAATTTGTCGAACGCTCTGTTAATTTACACCCCTACTTTTGCATTTAAATATGTAAAATTTGGAATTATATTCAATACACAGGCAATGGAAACAAAATTCCACAAGTACCTTAGTTTTAGGGTTAGAATTTAGTATTTAGAGGTTAAGAGTTTAGGTTTAGGGTTTAGAATTCAGGGCTTGTGGTTAGAATGTAGGGTTTAGATGTTATGGTTTAGAGTTAACATTATAGGTTTCCTTCCCTTACATTGTTATCACACCCTTCGTTCTTCGTATTCAAAAGTATCGAACTTTGGAAGAAAAGTTTTGATATAATCGATTTCCAACACAAAATAGATTATACACCGTCAATGTTATTACTGTAGTTAACATTATAGGTTTCCCCCCTTACATTGTTATCACATCCTCTTTTTTATGAAAGTATCGAACTTCGGATAAAATATTTCGATATAATCGAATTTCAACACATCCTTCTTTCTGCATATTCAAAGGTATCGAACTTTGGAGGAAAGGTTTCGATATAATCGATTTCCAACACAAAATATGTTATAAACCGTCAGTGTTATTATTATAATTAACATTATAGGTTTCGCTCTCCTACATTGTTATCACACCCTTCGTTCTTCGTATTCAAAAGTATCGAACTTTGGAGGAAAGATTTTGATATAATCGATTTCCAACACAAAATAGGTTCTACACCGTCGATGTTATTACTATAGTTAACATTATAGGTTTCCCTTCCTTACATTGTTATCACATCCTCTTTTTTCATGAAAGTATCGAACTTCGAATAAAATATTTCAATCAGATTGGAATTATTATGAGAGCCGGTTGGTATTTACGCTTTACTACCATAATGAATTACAATTTAAATTTTTTTATATTGAATTTGGTTTCCATTGCGTTTTTAGGGCAATGACGAAATTTTCATGACCGATCAACATATACCCTCGCATTTCGTGACATCATATACAAAATCAACAAAAATTAATGGGATCTACTGTAATTCATTGGAAGAAAGATCTGTGTAATTAAATGTCATGCGTTATTTAAGAAAATTTAATTTTTTTATGTATGTTACAATTAAATACAACAATTAAGCGCTATTTATTCTTACTGTATCACAGTTGGTGAGTCCACCAAGTTCCTTCAACTGGGCACCATAAACTTCCGCAGCATAACACAAGCTTGTGCACTCTGTTGAAAGGACTTTCTGCAGTTCCCATTCAAATATTTGTTTCAATACTTGTTTTTACGATTTGCTCTTAAAATTTATTTTCAACATTTTTTATCAGGATCTACTCTTAAAATTCAATTTTATATATCCACAAACATGTCAACAACCGACATGAATGGTGCTACGGTTATACTCTCAAGTTCCAATTATTTTAAAATTGTTGACTTTTCATATAATTTTAAAGGCTTAATACATAATTTACCCCCGGATATTTACCACTTTTCTCATCTTAGTACCTAATGTATTTTTGGGCTCAAGTACCCCTAACATTTTCAATGTTACCATTTCCCCCCTATCATCAATCCTTTTCAAAGCTTACTCCTAATGCCAACATATTTGGATAATGGAAAACCCTCTATCTTGGCAATTGTTTCTTGATGATGTTTGGTCGAAATAATTCTAGAATAAAATTTTGTATGGCTTGCTTCGGATGTCTGAAAAAAATGAAGCAATGTTCACCCATCTTCTAAAAAAAACTGAACCTATTGCCTTTGTAATTAAAAAAATGTTTTTTTAATGTTTTTCAGATTCTTTAACTAAATACTTTTTATAATATTTTAATTTTTTTCAAAATTATATAACTTTTGTTAAAAAAATATAATTCGTTTGAATATTTAAGGTTTTGGATTAAATTGATATAATGTGTATGTATTGAAAGTTATCTTTTTAGAATTTAAACAAAATTGATACAATTTATAAAGATTCAAAGCTAAATTTATTATTATGCTAATTTTATAACTAACCACATCATCTTTCCTTCTAAAGTTACTGAGCAGTTGCCAAAAAAAAAATCAATTAATTTAGTGACCAAAACAAAGACTTTTATAATAGGGTGACCAAAACGAAAAGTTTAGCTATAGTTAGGTGACCGTTAATGTAGTTTAGTTTACCCGATAAAAACCTGACTTGAATTGGGATTAAGTACGCGTTTAGAGTTTAGACTATCGAGTTTTGTCATATTAATTCATGACGTATATCGTTGGTTTATGAAGTTTGAGTAAATGGAAATATTTAATTATTTATTTTAGAAAAAAAATTGTAGAATATAATTTGAATAAGTAATTGTTGAGGTCAATTTTAGGTATTTTAATTTATCTAAAAAATACTAATTTAATATTAAAAATATTTAGTTTAGTTTATATTTATCATTTAAATAAAATAATGTTCTCGATGATAATAAATATTGGACTAAATTATAAAATTTAAAAACAAATAAAGATCAATTTTAGGTAAAATAGAGTTTTTAGTGACTAAATTGAATAAAAACAAACCTGACAGATTTGACATGATATTTACTCTTTAAATAAAAGGGAAAACTACACCAGTGACCACCGAAGATATTGGGGATACCTATTTGAACCACCGAACTAAAGAAAACGTCAATCACACCACCAAACTTATAAAATCAACCTATTTTGACCACCGCCGTTAAAAACCTAACGGTGGAGTGACGGAACTGCCACGTGGCAGTTGATGGGTATATTTAAAAATTACACATTTGGTCCCTGTTATTTACACATTTTTCAATTTAGTCCTAATTTTCAATTAATAAAATAATAAATTATTAAAATTAAGTGGTGACACGTGTCAAGACCTTATTGGAGGATTTTAATTATTTATATTTAATTTTATTAATTTATTTTTCACCTCCAATTTAGAGGAGAAAAACAATTTTCCCCTCACATGCACGCCAAGGGATTCGAACCTGGGTCTCCCAGGTGGAAAGGCCACTACTCTACCACTGCACCAAGCACATCTTAGTGCTATGATTCTCCAGATATAATATATATCTCTTATAAGTTTCTACATTTATAAATCAAAAGCTCAAACCCTAAACACTAATTTCACATATATAAATCTTAAACCCTAAACTCTAACCCTAAATATTTCAAATTAAACCTCAAACCCTAAAATTTTCAAATTAATTACATGCTAAATATTTCAAATTAAGACTTAAACCCTAAACCTTAAATATTTTAAATTATTTTCATGCTAAATATTTCAAATTAAACCCCAAACCTTTAACCTTAAACCCTAAAAATTTCAAATTAATTACACGCTAACTATTTTAATTTAAATCCTAAACCCTAAATATTTCAAATTATTTTCACGTTAAATATTTCAAATTAAACCTAAATATTTAGCGTGTACTTAATTTGAATTTAGGGTTTAAGGTTAGAGTTTGGGGTTTAATTTGAAATATTTAGGGTTTAAGGCTTAAGGCTTAATTTGAAATATTTAACGTGGAATTAATTTGAAATTTTTAGGGTTTGGGTTTAGGGTTTAATTTAAAATATTTAGCGTGGAAATAATTTGAAAATTTTAGGGTTTGAGGTTTTATTTGAAATATTTAGTGTGAAATTAATTTGAAATATTTAGGATTATAGTTTAGGGTTTAGGATTTATATATGTGAAATTAGTGTTTAGGGTTTGAGCTTTTGGTTTATAAATGTAGAAACTTATAAGAGATATATATTATATCTGGAGAATCATAACACTAAGATGTGCTTGGTACAGTGGTAGAGCAGTGGCCTTTGTGAGGGGAAAATTGTTTTTCTCCTCTAAATTGGTGGTGACATGTGTCACCACCTGATTGGAGGGGGAAAATAAATTAATAAAATTAAATATAAATAATTAAAATCCTCCAATAAGGTCTTGACATGTGTCACCACTTAATTTTAATAATTTATTATTTTATTAATTGAAAATTAGGACTAAATTGAAAGAATGTGTAAATAGCAGGGACCAAATGTGTAATTTTTAAATATACCCATCAACTGCCACGTGGCAATTCCGTCACTCCACCGTTAGGTTTTTAACGACGGTGGTTAAAATAGGTTGATTTTATAAGTTTGGTGGTGTGATTGACGTTTTTTTTAGTTCGGTGGTTCAAATAGCTATCCCCAATATCTTCGGTGGTCACTGGTGTAATTTTCCCTAAATAAAATCAGACGGGTTAACTTATTCAAAGAAGAATTGATGTAGCGTGATATCATTGGCTAGAAACGTTAGGGGGTAATAACATGGGGCAAAATAGGTCACGGTAAAAATATTAGGGGCACATGAGCCCAAAAAATGCAATAGGTACCAAGATGAGAAAAGTGATAAATGTTGAAGGACAAATTGTGCATTAAACCAATTTAAAAAAGTTTGTATAAGATGTGTGTTATAAAATAATTTAAATGACAAGTAAAGCTGACCCTGAAGCAGGACAGTAAAAGCGTTCGCACAAAGTTTACCATCCATAATTAAAAATATATAAAAATGTATTTTAAAATTCAATTATTCATTAATGAGGTCTACCATATCTAATTAAATATAAATAGCAATTAAAATTTATTTAGTCTAGGTATTAAAGGTCTTAGGGCCATAACTAAGATTTAATGATTATTTAATTTTTTCCCTTGACACTACGTTAAGCTGTCTTTAATGAGACACGTTTCTTTAAAAAATGATTATTTAATTTTTTTTAATATTTATTATTAGGGAGTCCAATATTTTTCAATACTTGTTAATTGAAGATATTTTGTCAACACTTGTTATTTGAGGACAATTTTTTAAAATACTTATTATTAGAGACTCAAATATTCACAATATTTGTTATATGACCTTACTATTAAAATTCATTTTTTTCAATATTTGTTATTAGAGTCATGCTCTTAAAATTTATTTTTTGTTATTTGTTAACAGGGATCCAAATTTTTTAATATTTGTTATTTGAGGGTTTTTTAATATTTATTATCAGAAGCTCAGATTTTCCCTAATTTTTATTATTAAGGGCCCAATTTTTTCAATACTTATTATTAGAGACTTAAAATTTTCAAATATTTATTATTAGGTGTATTTTTAAAATTTAATTTTTTATTTTTTTATTTTTTTCATGTAATTTGCAAAGCTCCCACTCACTGCATACAATTCTCGAATTAGCCGAGCACTTTCACAAGGAAAAATAAAACATCGGTTTATCTTTTCCTCCAATGCTTATACATAAAATCCTATCTTTCTTGGATCCAAACACTTTCTCTAATAACGAAAAGAAAAAACCTGCTCAATTCTGTTTTTTTATAAATGACATGAAAAAAGCACTTTCTTAATTTTATTGGTAGCCTTTGAAATTTTAAAATTTATTTATAATTTAATTTTGTATGTAATGTTAATTAAAGATTTATTTTTTTCTCTAATATTTTTATATTCGTCCATTAACATAAAGTACCACGTGTATTCTTAATAGTCACATGTATTATGTGGTAGTAATAATTTCTCCTTAAAAATTTTATGACCTTTCTAGAAAACCGATAGTAACACATTCTCCCTAATACCTAAAATTTGGTTTTTGACCCCACCAAATCAATTTGGTTATTGGTGGCTGATGCTATTAATTGTAAACATAAATTTTTTTTTTAAAATTTTTAATAAAAGTCACTAAATTTTTATTAAAACTATAAAATATAACACAATTATAATACATTTAGGTAAAAGAATAATGAGACTAATCTACCAAAAATTCTTACAACTCAAAAATAAAGAAAAGTGAAAATTTCTATAAAGATAAGCATACCGTCAAATTTTAAAACCCTTCCTAAATATCCTTGTTTCTATCCAATCGAGACGCATAACGGGTGAAAAAGGAGTGATGAGCGACTCAGACTATCAGGTAGAAAGTTTCGCTACCCAGGACTGATTACATCGGCAAACAATCATCAACCGAGTGGGGATCCATCTTTGCAAGACCACTAACAAAATCATAATTAGATATTAGCGTCATGAAGATTTCTGTGCGAGTATCAACCCGTCGCCAAAGTAAACTAAAATCATGTCACAAGAATAAATGAAACAAAACACAATAAACAAAGAAATGCGTGTCATAAGAACAAAGAAAATCATATGCTACAAAGATAAAAATTCTTATTAAAATATAAAAATAAAAAATATAAAACACTGGCGATCGATAACCAAAAGCTAATTGACTGACGATCGCCGGTTAATGAAGAAAATAAACAATACAACGGCGGCTTAACTATTAATTGTGTATTCAACGACTGGCATGATTGGTGTTACAGTAAACGCGTCCGTCCAAGGCACACCATCCATAATTATATATATATATATATATATATATATATATATATATATAATTATTGAAGTCTATCATCTCTAATTAAATATAAAGAGAAATTAAAAGTTAATTAAATATAATTAAGACTTTTAGTGGTAGATTAAATTTTTTAATATTTGTTATTAGGGGTTTAATATTTTTCACTAGTTATTTGATGCTAATTTTTTCAATACTTATTATTAGAGGCTCAATTTTTTTCAATATTTGTTATTAGGGTCATACTTTAAAAATTTAATTCTTTTCAATATTTTTTATTGGAGACGTACTCTTAGAATTTATTTATTTTACTATTTGTTATTAGTAGTCTAATTTTTTTAATACTTGTTATATGGTACCAATTTCAATACTTGTTATTAGATACTCATTTTTCTCAGTATTTGTTTTTAGGGGTCTATTCTTAAAATTTATTTATTTTCAATATTTGTTAGGATAAATTATATAAATGGTCCCCCGACTATGACCCGATTATTTATTGAGTCCATTGACTATCATAAATTACAAACTGATACTTCGACTTAAAAAAATAACAAATTGATTTAATGATGTTAAAAATGTAAAGGTTGATGATGTGGCAGTTTACAAAAATGGGTTTAACACATTTAGCCCTAAAATTTTATACTTTATTTTAGTTTGATCCAAATTTTAAAAATCTAACCTTCAACTTTTAAATTCACACCAATTTAATCCTTACTTCTTTCATTAAACATCTAATTTCACTATTTTTTGAACCCCAAATTTTAACTGAATTTTATTAATCAAAAGGAAGAATTACAAAGTATAATACGCTCTAATATTTATAGAGATAAAAACATCAAAAAATCAAAGAGCATGAAAGATAAAATTAAACACAATCCTTCCTAGGAAAACTTGTTCCGTCTTCCAAATGAAATATCAACGAAGATAAACTTTAACCAGAAAGCTCCATGTATCAAGCATTCTTTTTGCTGTGAGTTCTTGGCACATAAGCAAACTACCACAAAGGAATTCGAAAAATAACATACCGTTGATTATCTCATTACTTGAAAGGCTCGATAATACTTGTTATCTAAACGTCAAATTACCATAACATCAGACAATATTGTCACAAAGACAGATAAATCATTCAAAAAAAAACAGACAAACAAACCGCCATTTTAGCAGATGAAAAATAGCCAGAAAAGCATATGTAAAATGACTTCTGGCAAAACAAAACAAAGAAAAACGAAACTAAAAAGAAACAAATGATTACTCATCAAAAGAGAATAATCTTATTTATATAAAGCTAGCGTAAACACTAAAAATCAGCCGACAACATAAACACCATCGCCGAAAAAAAGTTTTAATGAAAGAGAATTTAAGAAAACTTTTAGAAAGTAATCACCTCAAGAAAAAAATAAAAATAGCAAAAATTTAGTTAAAATTATATGAAAATTATTTTTGAAAGTTGATTTTGAATCCCCAAGTTGTCCCCCAACAATAAAATAAAATAAAGACATGTCATTATATTTTTCCACATCATTGTTACTCATGGATATTCTTTTTCAATGTTCATACATAAAATCTAGTCATTTTTAGATTCAAACACTTTCTCTAATAATGAAAAAGAAAAACATCAGAACATATACTATTTGTAATCACTAAAAATTTTTAAAAAGAAAAGGAAAACACGTGCTCAATTATACATGAAAAAACGTTTTTTTTTTTCTAATTTTATTGGTTGGGTGGAATAGAAATCCTATATTCTTTTTTGTGTCTCTATGTATGCCCACACTAAAAATTAAGTTTAGAGTTTATAGAATTTGGGGTAAAATGTAGAGTTTAAGATTTAGAATTTAGGGTTAGACCTTAGAATTTATTTTTTTAATATTGAGGCATAAAAATGGGGTACCGAAAAGGAGATGAGGATTTTTGTTCGGTTGGATTGGTAATAATAATTTGACTAAAGGGTCAAATTTTCCCTGTAGTAAATCCAAATTATCAATGTTGCCCCTAATTTTTTTTCATTCAATTTTCCCCACGAAATTATTTAATTGTAGTAATTTTACCCTTTGATCAATATTGACCGTTAAAGTGTTGACGTGACATTTAATGATGTTGATGTGGCGGTCTACTATACTGACGTGTAATGATGATGATGTAGTAGAAGGGCTGAATTGCTTTTTTTAACTAACTTCGAGGGTATAATTTTTTTTTTGCTGAGTTTAGTACAAGGCAAATTTTACCAGCCTTATAATTTCTGATGACAGAGGAGGTAGGATTTATTTCTATATAAACGGACCTTGTTCATAATTTCCAGACTCACAACTCCTCTCTTTGAATAATTTCTCTTCCTTTCTTTCAACCAAGTATCCAAGCTTACTCCAATGGAGGCTACCGAAGCAAAGTTGATGGGAAATGGGGTGGAAAAACCCGTTTCAACAGATGACTTAATTCCTTTCATTCGATCAGTTGTCTCTTCCAATGAAAAACAAGAAAAAGACTTGTTTTACGTGCTGGATTTGGGTGCAACCAGGTCCTTGGTCAACACATGGTTCTATAATCTTCCCATGGTTGAACCTTTCTACGCTGTTAAATGCAACCCTAACCCTGCTTTCCTCAAAGAACTGGCGGCTCTCGGCACCGGTTTCGACTGCGCAAGTCTTGCCGAGATCGAAACCATTTTATCTCTCGGCGTTTCGCCTGATCGGATCGTTTTCGCAAACACATGTAAAATGGAGTCTCACATCAAGTACGCAGCCAAAGTTGGTGTTAACTTGACTACTTTCGACTCCATTTGCGAGCTTGAAAAGATCAGAAAATGGCACCCCAAGTGGGATAAAATTCATCTGCCCCTTTTCGGTGCCCCTACATATGCCCCAACACTAAAAAATACTACAAAATTAAAATCTAAGCCCTAACCCTAAATTCTAAATCCTAAACCCTACACCATATACCCTAAAAAATACACCCAATCCTAAATTCCCTAAACCTTAACCACAACCCCTAACCTAAAATCCTAAACCCTAAACCCTAAAATTAATTTTGAGCGTGGGGGCATATGTAGGGGCACCGAAAAGGGACAGAGGAATTTCATCCCCCCAAGTGTGCACTCACTACAAGAATATAGGTTTTTAGTGACAAATTGATAGTGACTGAGAATAATTTTGTCACAAATATTAACTTTTTGTGACAATTTTTTTGTGCGACACAATTAGTATAAGTAATTGTGACACATTTTTATTTGGTCACTGTAACAGTAGTAATTGTGACGATTGCATTTTTCACAAATGAATTCTCACTATAAGTATACAATTGTGACACAAAGTTCATTGTCACTAAAACTTTGACACATGATAGTGACGATATGTGAAGTGGTCACTATTATTTGATATTTGTTGTTACAATGAAATTACTTGTCACTTAAAGTTTCACTTTTTGTTGTGATAAATTTTGTCACAAATAAAAAAAAATAAAAGTAATGACAAATTAGACATTGTCACAATGATAAATTTATTTTTATAATTATAAAAATTAAAGTTATCATAAACTAGTTTGTTAAAAGGTAAAATATTTCTATAGTCTATACTATGTGTAAATTGTTGTTTTAGTCAATCTATTTTTGATAAACTTTAGTCCTATATTTTTCAAATTTTAAAATTTTAATCCTAATCCTAATGAGACACCGGCAATATGACTAAATTACAAGGACTAAAATGATCAAATTAAAGAAAAAAATTAAATAAGCAACTTATGTATAACAAAATAGCTAAAAAGAAATTTTACTTAACATATTTAAATACGACCATTCATGTCAGGATAAAAAATTCAAAATTTAAAAGTATAGAAATTTAAAGTGACCAAATTAGAGTACAAAGAGTCAAAGACTACTATGTGATTTTAGCATAATATATGATAAAAATTTTTGAAAATTTTAACAGATATATTCCATTTTGATTAGTTTTTTCTACAAAAAAAATCTAAATGGTTTCTTCAACATACGTACTTCGTATAAGAAACCATAGAAAAATTAGGTAAATTATTATAATAATAATGTGTTATAATTAATAAATATTTTTAAAATAAATAAAATTAATTTCAATTACAATTAAACCTAAATATTATTTTTCTTTCAAAATAGTATAAAATTTCTTGCCTACCCTAGTGGATAAGTATTGCACTCTCGCCCTAAAGGTTTCAGGTTCGATCCTTCTTGAAGCCATGCATGCATTTATTTACTAAAAATTGATATTTGAATATGCTACATCATCTATAATTAAATTTCAGTGATCTAATGTAAACTTAAAAGTTTGCGGACTAAAATGCAAAAGCTCCATTAAATTTCAGGGACAATTAGTGATTAGTTTAAACCCTAAATAAAATGGTTACAACTAAAAATGTAATTAATTTTTAATTATTGACAGTGACAACATATTTTAGACACTATTTAAATATGTATTTGTGATAGAATGTTTGTCACTAGTAAGAATAACATTAGTGTCTAAATTTTAGTCACTATTAATAATTATTTGTGTCAAATAGTGTGGTCATAAAAAACATAACTATTGTGACGAAATACATGAAAGTTGTCACTAATATAATAGTGACGGAGTTATTAGTGACGACAGGTGACGACTCAGAAAAATAGTCACTGTAAATTTTAGTGACTAAATTTAACACTTTTTGTGACTATTTTCAATGTCACTACAAATGCATTTTCTTGTAGTGACTGTTGATGCGGATCAAAGTCCCGAACACCAGCGGGGGATCAATCATGTTCGGTTCCAAACACGGTGCACTCCCTGATGAAATCGTCCCGTTTCTAAGAGCTGCCCAAGAAGCGAAGCTCCAAGTAACCGGTGTCTCGTTTCATATAGGGACCAGAGCAATTAACTTCCACGCATTCGAAGACGCCATCCAAGTTGCTAAAACAACGTTCGACACAGCAACTCGACTCGGCTTGCCTAAAATGCATGTCCTAAACATCGGCGGTGGCTTCACGTCGGGTCCGAAATTTACCGAAGCAGCCTCCGCCGTGAAAGCTGCTTTACAGAAATATTTTCCCAACGAACAACCGGGTACTGAGGGCTTAAAAATCATGGCGGAACCCGGTCGTTTCTTTGCTAGTTCGTCGTTTACATTGGCAACGAGCATCATAGGGAAACGGGTTCGGGTTGGGGTTAAGGAGTATTGGATCAACGATGGTGTTTCCGGGTCTATGAACTTTTTGAAGTACGGTCACGACCAAGTGGTCTGCACTCCTCTCCGTCTCGCCACCAAAAACCCCACGTGCAAAGGGATGAAAACATGGAATTCCACAGTTTTTGGACCAACATGCGATCCGGAAGATATTGTTCTGAAGGATTTCGAGTTGCCAGAGCTTGACCTTAATGATAGGCTGGTTGTTATGAACCGAAAATAGTCATTGAATTAGGTAATTGTTAGATTAATTAGATGGTAATATTTTGAGTATAAATAGGTCGTTAGCCTCTAGGGAAAGGGATATGAAATATTGTAAACACTTGGCTGCGGCTACTTCTTTCCCTTGGATTCAGTATCTCTTGCTGAAACCTTTCTTTCCTACCTCATCTTTTTCTTTTCTTCAAGGTTATTGTATTGAACTCTTGTTTGGAAAATATCAGTACCAATTTGTGGTTGAAATCATACATCGTTTATTAAATATATTTAGGAAGTTGATTGTAGTTCATTACACTGGTGTTTCATAACATGGGAGCTTATACTGCATCTCGCGGCAACGATTTCAACGGGTTTAAAACATCAGCCATTCCAACTTATTTGGCCAATCAAAATTAATAATTGCCTAACTTGAGACAAGTTTGGGAAGTGTCCTTCATCAAACAGTCGATTAAATCTCCAACAATAAGTTCATTAGCAGTTCTTGACACTAAGTACAAGAAACAAAATCTCGTCTATTGTTGGAAGTTTTACCGACTATTTAACGGACGACACTTTCACATACTTTTTTTTCAAGTAATCGAAAATTTTCCGTACAATAACAATATAGAAAAATAAAGGGTTTGGGTTAATTTGATGGATAGCTTGTTTGGATGAAAATTCTCTACCTTTTTCGGTGCCCTTACTTATGCCCTCATACTCAAAATTAAATTTAGGGTTATGGTTAGGATTTAGAGAATTTAGGGTATAAGGTGTAAGGTTTAGAATTTAATTTTGTTGTGTTTTTTAGTGTTATAGCATAAGTAGGGGCACCGAAAAGGAGCAGAGGATTTTTATCCGGCTTGTTTCTTGCTATCAGTGATCCGAACAAAGATAATTTAGCTTATGAAACATTGTTGTCCACTTTCCTAATAAAAGTTTAAGATAGTTTCATTCTCTATGGCTTTCTTGTTATCATCGAATAACATATTAATGAGGTTATAAAGTTGTATTCTCTATACATGCCATAATTATTGCTCGATCATTTCTATTATTACAAAAATAAATTAAAATTGTGTTTAAACAATGATTTTGTTTGATATTTTTTATGTTACTTTTACAGTTAGTGTACGAGATTTATGACTGTTTTTTTTTTCAACTATATTGTTGTGACATCCTAAATTTTACCGATGTAGGATTTCAGTATAGTTTGATATTAAAATATTATTTTAATATCGAATATTAACTACATTATTAATTAAAGTTAAGAATATTAGATTTAAGGGTGTAAATGAACAGAGCGTTCGATGAACCGTTCGTATAACGTTCGTTTATTAAGCTAAATAAACGAGTATGAACAAAAAAATTTATGTTCGTTTAATGAACGAACAAACACGAACAAAGGTGTCTTCGGCTCGTTTATGTTCACGAACAAGCTCGTTTATGCGCTCGTTTATAGGCTCGTTTATAAGCTCGTTTATAAGCTTGTTTATAGGGTCGTTTACATGCTTGTTTATAAGCTCGTTTATAGAATGAAAATGTTTGTGGATGTATCTAAATACTACTTTTTGTTGTTGCTAAGGATAATATATTAAGTTCATGTTTAAATGTAAGTTTTAATTTGTTGCTTTTTATTTATTTATTTATTTATTTATTGTTAATTTAGTTAACATTTCTTAAAATATAAACAAACATGTTCGCGAACGAATAAATGAGCACGTTCGTGAACACTTAAACGAACACGTTCGCGAACACTTAAATGAATTTGTTCGTGAACACTTAAACGAACACGTTCGTGAACACTAAACAAACGAACATGAACACCTTCAAAAATAAATAAACGAATACGAACACAATATTAAAAATTTAAACGAACACGAACTGAACATGAACACCTTTAAAATTAAACAAACGAACACGAACATAAGCTTGTTTGTTCAAACTCGGTTCATTTACACCCCTAATTAGACTGAATGTGATATGAAATGTTACTTTAGTAAAGAAGCATTGAAATGGAGGTTGAGGACTAAATTGTAAAGAACACAATATATGAGGACCAAAAAGATGTGAAGAAATAGATTTTTTGAGCGCATATTTTAGCCCCTTTTATGGTTAATGATTATAATTTATTTTATAATTTTTGGACTCATAGGGGTCGAATTGTACATTTAGAACAGTTTGGGAGACTAAATTGAAAATTATCAAAAGTTGGAATTAGACATTTGATATATAGTTATGTTAGAAACTTGTATGCGGAAAAATAATCAAAGAGATAACAAAATGAAACAATGCACACAAGAGAGACGAGATTTAACATGGTTCGGTTTTGCTTATCTCCAATGATGAGATAAGTAAATGATCCACTATCCTAAAAATCGGTTGAACCAAAACATTCTTCCCAACATCCTTACAATACTCATAATTATTATCTCTAAAATTATTCTTTCATGATTCTAAAGGTTAAAATATAGTCTATATTTATATACTCAAATATTTAGTTACAGATAAACTTTATTCAATAAGATTTCTTACATAATATAGATATTTACTCATTAAATTAAACTCTAATTATCAAATAATATTCAATAACTAGAATTACAATAAAATCTAACTTAATTACCAATTAGAATTTGAGTCAAAATATAACAAGTTCGGTCAAAACTCTAATTATTGGATGAGTGAAATGAATGGATGAGATTAGAAGTAGGATATGTAAAGATTATAACTTGAAAAAAAAAGTAAGGAGTTGATCTCATCCATCTATTTTACCCATCTAAAGGCCATGAATTAGTGTAAAACTAGTTGAGATCAACTCCTTACTTTTTTTTCCAAGTGATAATCTTTACATATCTTACTTCTAATCTCATCCATCCATTCACTCATCCAATAATCATGGATTAATGTAAAACTAGTTGAGTTTTACATAGTGTAACTGGATTTTTTCGTTTATATATATATAAGTTCAATTTTAACTAATGGTTAGAAACTCTAATTAGTTGAATATTAAATGAAAATGGAAAGAATATAGTAGAATAACATATTTTGAATTCACAGGAAAAAGAAAAAAAATTGTTCATTTTCGTTATTGGTGGAAGAAAAGGAGAGAAGAAAAGATGAATTTTGGGGAAAAAAATTAAGAAAGACCATTAGAGAGAATTAATCACAAGAGCTTGAAGATTATAGTTAGGATAAGCTACATCATTAATGTCAAAAAATTAATGATGATACTGACATAAATTTATATGTTATTATTTTTTTATTTTTCTCTTCTTCATATATTATTTTTTAGGTTAAATGATCAAATTTGCCCCTGTAGTAATTCAAAAACAGTAATATTGTCCATACTTTTTTTAGTAATTTTACCCTTAAAGTCAGTCAATTACAATAATGTTGCTCTTTGATCAATGTTGACTGTTAAAGTGCTGACGTGGCAGTTAACAATGAAATCATAAATACTATAATTTTAGTTTGAATTTTAAATTTTATCGCAATTTAAGTTAAAATTTTATTTGGTTAAAATTATATTAGAATTTTTATTTATCACAGTAGTTAAGTATTTTAATCACTCCCACAAAGGGCATGGGTTCGAATCTCTTTTTCTACGTCAATTTCACTTTATTTTGTGTTGCTACCTTAGTATAACTTAAATATAGTTTTTGTTGAAAATTTTACAAATATAAGACTTAGTTGAGTGGCTAAGTGTCTGGATTATTATGCTAAGTCTCAGTAGTAAATCCACATAAGCATCATTGTTAGTTTTTAACGGCCGATGACTAAAATAGGTAAAAAAAAATATAACGTTAGTGATGATTTTGACAAAAAAATAGTTCGATGGCTAAAATAGAAAAGAAAAAAATAGTTCGATGACTACTAATGTAGTTTACCCTTATAAATATTGTATTCAAGAAAGAATATTACACAAAATTAATCGCAAGAGTTTGAAGATTAACCCCTTCTATTAATGTGACACTTCATCGCACTAATCAGAGTTAATGATTTAAACGACCAAAATATAATAAATCGGTAACGTAGTGATTAAAGTGTTTTGAATCGATAACATAAGGGACTGAAGTGTAATTTTCACAAAAATCAATGCTAAAAATAAACACTTATGAAATAGAAATGACCATTTGGATAGTTTAGCCCTATTTTATTTTAGGTTTTGGCACGTCTTAAATAACATTAAGACAAAGGTGGGGCCCGGAGTATGACATGGTAGAAGGTGGTTCACGTGAATGATATTGATTGAGATTTGAGAGATGTGAGTTGGCAGAGGCAATTGAGGGGCCCTCAGGTTTTGCTTCATCGGACACGTGCTTCACATTGCTCAGTTTCACCTAAAGTAGAGATATTTTTATTAGTAAACTTGAGATCGGAAGAGGGGAGAAAAAAAATTGAGGGAATAAAAATAGGGTTGAGAAAATTTTAACTCGAAAAAAATTAATTTTTTTTGACTTGATGTGAAAAAATTAACTCGTTTTAACTCGAATCGAAAGAATTTTAAATAAAGTTCGAGCTGTAAAATTGAAATTTGAATAACTCGAAATTTTTAGTAATTAGTGGAACATTTTTAAGTTCGAGTCGAAAATCTCAATTATGCCTTATATATATACCACATATAAAAAAATATTAGTAAAATATATATGTGTATTGTATATAGTTATAAAGTTGTTTAAATTAGAATCATAACATTGCAAATAATTACAATTAAATTTCTACATAAACTCGAAAATTCAACTCGAATCAAAACAATTTCAAATAAAGTTTGATTCATAAAATAGGACTCGTAAACGCGACTACCTTAAAAATTTTTGACTCGACTTAATCCAACGCTCACCCCTAAATAAAAATACATCGTTATAACAGACTGATATAACAATTTCTCCTAAAGAAGTAATCCAACACAAGTTACACAACATTAAGAGAACAAAAAAAACCTCCAAATTATGGATTCCCATGTGAGATGCCATATTAACAGCGTTAGGAGTTTAACATTTCAGTCAATAATTATGTTTGAAAATTAATAATTTGGACTTTTTTTAGAGATTGGAAGTTGAATTTACCACAACAAAAGAATAAGGACCAAATTATAAAAAAGATATAAACATTGATGACTAAATTTATCACTATTCATTTATTTTTCTATAACAGTTATATGTATAATTTTTTTATATTACCCAAAAAAATTATTTATAAAACAATTACAAGTTTTTGAATTTGGTTGATTAGAAATTCATATTTTATAAAAACATCTCAAAATTCTAGATGTTTTTTATTAGAATCAACGCGGTGATACCTAAAGTCAATAGACACGAAACAAAAAAAAAAATAGAGAAATGAACAAAAATAATTGGTGGTGGTTCAAACAGGTCACCATTAATAGATTTGAACGAAAAATCGCAATCAGATTTGTGATCGAAATCTAATTAAATAAATTGTGATGGAAAAGAGAGAGAGTAAGGTGGGACATGAGTACTCCACTACGATTATTATAATAACATTATCTAAATTAATTTATATATTTTATTATAAGACTTCATTCGGCACGGCTGGCCAAATCATAATTTGGATCTAGCCGTGTCTAAAAATATTAGATCAAGTTTTGACAAACTAAAGAGGCAATTATTTAAGTAAAAATATTTTATACACTAACGCAAGAAATTGACTTTCGCAAGAAGATTTAATTTATAGGTTAGAAATTTAAGTTTTAGAATTTTAAATTTAAGATTTAAGAATATAATTTAAGGTTTAAAGTTTATGAGTTAGTATTTAGAATTTTCAGGGTTTAGGGTTAAAATTTTAAAATTTCTATTGTAAAGTTTAAATAAATATACTTATGTAAAAAAACTATACTAACAGTACATCAAATATTTACTCCGTAAACTCTTTAGCCAAATTATTTTCTTCTATGCTAAAATTTGTTTAGATACTGAAAAGACTTGTAACACGCTCGAATTGATCTCCGAAAACCGTCAAGAGGGTTGTTTATAGTCCTTGGTAGAATTGGCTAAAACCGATAAAAATGATAGACAATTTGCACGATAATTTTAGAGTGGTTCGACTTTCTAACCAAAGTCTACATCCACTACCTTAGCACACCACTAAGAATTTTTCAATTCACTATAATGAATTCTTCCTTTTGAGGCCAAAGGGATAACCTTACAACCCTATCTTTTCAATGGCTAAGATAAAACCACTCTAATTTTTATCTAAGGATAAACTAGAACCTCTCTCTTTTACAAGGTTTGTGTGGTAAACAAAATACCTCACAAGGTGGGTGTTTACACAATTGAGCTCACAAGAAAGAGTGAAGGATAAAAACAATAAAATCACTCTCTACAAATATTTACAAGAGAAATGAAGAAAATAAAGACTTAAACTCAATTTCTCTTGAACATTAAGCTTGGATGTGGTCTCTGACCATCTTCAAGTGTCCTTGTGGTGTTTATATAGTGTGGAATGAGTTTCTAGCCGTTTATGGCCGTTGGGGATGAGTCATAGCCGTTGGGGATGCAAAATAGCCGTTACCTACAAAAAATTTACCATTTATAACACGAGGGATCGATCCTTTTTCATAAAAATATGACCGTTACAGTGAAGTGATCGATCCCATAAATCAGGGGATCGATCCTTTTGCACTTGGAGGCTAGAGGCAAAAATGGAACGAATTTGCCAACCAAGGGATCGATCCCTTTTATCAGGGGATCGATCTTTTCTGCATTGGAGACTAGAAAAACAGATTTAGTGCAAAAACGGATCATACATGTTTTGAAAAAGATCGGCTAAAGTTAAAAATCATTCGAAACAAAATTATCAAGTTTGTTTGGACTTTAAATTATTTTTGAAAGATTTAATAAATTTGATTAAGTCCAAAAACATTTTTATTTTAATTTGTTATATCAAAATATTAGTTCAACAGATACCTTATTGTTTAAGCAGGATTTATGACTATCCTCCATGTATTATTAATCAAGTTGTAACGACAAATGTTTTCTTTATAATCATAATATTTAATATTTGACTTATTTAATTAGGATCAAATATTACAGAAGTAAATTATAGGACGATTTTTTCAGTTCAATTTTTTTATTTTTATAATATTAGAATTAAAATTTTTAATCTTACTTAAAAATTTAGGCTTTGAGAGTGGAAAAATGAAAAGAAAGAAGAAGGAAAGAAAAAATTGGAAAAAAAATGAATTGCCAAGGCACAACAAAGCTCAACATACCTAATTACTTATCCAGACCCACACATAACCAATCGAGTCTATCCACCTAGGGATGTAAAAACAGGTAATCGGATGGGTTTCAGGTCGGGTACTGTCAGATCGGGTAAAATCGGATACAGGTTATTTCAGGTCATTTTTTATTTTGACTCGACTCGGGTCGGGTGCGGGTCCATTTCAGGTCGGGTCTATTTCAGGTCGGGTCCATTTCAGATCGGGTCCATTTCAGGTCAGGTCCATTTCAGGTCGGGTTCATTTCAGGTCGGGTCAAAACGGGTCGGGTCCGAAGCAGATAATTGACAGGTTAATTCGGGTTCGGATACACTTCAGGTCGGGTCCATTTCAGGTCGGGTCCATTTCAGGTCGGGTCCGTTTCAGGTCGGGTCCATTTCAGGTCGGGTCCATTTCAGGTCGGGTTCATTTCAGGTCGGTTGCATTTTAGGTCGGGTGCATTTCAGGTCGGGTAATTTTAGGTCGGGTAGTTTCAGGTCGGGTAATTCAGGTCGGGGTATTTAAAGGATTGAAATTCGTATTGAGTTTGAGTTCGGTACAACCGTATAAGTAGCCGATAGACTTTAGGTTGGCCTTCATCAATCGTCATTGATTTGGAGTTAATTATTTAAAGTCATATCAAATTAAAATTATAAAACATTGGAGTAATTAAAAAATAATGAAAATGGGTCAATTTAGACTGAAAAATGGTCAATTTAAATTAAAATAAAGTTTCACGGATTATAATGAACAAAAATATCAAATTAAAATTATAAAACATTAGACAAATTTAAAAGAAAATAATGAAAAGGGGTCAATTTGGAATAAAAATAAAATTTTGGGGACTGTAATGAACAAAAATATCAAATTAAAAGTATAAAAATTAGAGTAATTAAAAAAAAACAATAAGTAGATGTCAATTTAGAATAAAAATAAAGTTTTAGGGTCTATAATGAACAAAATTTTAAATTAAAATTATAAAACATGATGAATTAAAATATATATAAAGGGGTTACTATGGAATTAAAATAAAGTTAAGGGACTAGAATGAAGAAAATATTAAATTAAAATAATAAAACGTTGGACAAATTAAAAAAATAAATGTAGGTCAATTGAAATAATAAATGTGGACAAATTAAAATAAAGTTAAGGGACTAGAATGAAGAAAATACTAAAACACACATGTATACATACATACTAAAACACATATATATGCATATATTTAAGTTTTAGTATATATATACATGTATGTATGTAAGTTTTAGTATATATATATATAGGAAAATACTTTGATGCACAAGCTGTGTAAACTTTAGTTTACACAAGCCCTTTAATTTTAGGGTTTAGGGTTTAGGGTTTTATGTTAGGGTTTAGGGGTTTAGTATGTAGGGTATATAATTTAAGGTTTATGGTTAGAATTTAGAGTTTAGAGTTTAGGGCTTAGGGTTTAGGGTTTAGGTTGCTAGGGTTTGTGATTTAGATTTTAAATTTTATAAAAGGATTGTGTAAAAAATATATATATATATACTAGAACATACATATTTGTATGTATATATGTTTACCCCTAAACAATACCCATAAACCTCAACCCTTAAATCTTATAATCACTAATAATTAGAGTACAAGCCTAATCCCCTAATCCTTAAACTAATTTCATAACCTCAAATAATTAAGTTGATACATTTACCCCTAAACCCCAAACATGAATATCTAAATCTTACAGACACTATTCACTAATAATTAGAGTGCAAGCATAATCACATAATCCCTAAACTAATCTCATAGCCCCAAACAATCAACTTGACACACTTACCCTTAAACCTTAAACATAAACTTATAAATCTAACGAACAAAATAAATTGAAACATAAAAAGGACAAATTTAAAAATAAATTAAAATCAAATTATTAATTAGAGCCCAAATCACAAATGAATAAAATTATTAAACCTAATTACTTACCAAATCTTTATACGAGGACCAAATTAAATTTAAAGCAAACTAAAAAGCTTAATAATTAATTAATTTATGAAGCATGGCCTAATTAAATAAAATTTAAAAAACTAAACCAAAAGTTGAAGACTAAAAAAATAAACTAAAACCTAAAAAACTTAAACCCTAACCATCTAATTAAGGAAGGACCTAAAGTATAATTAACCCCTAAATAAAAAAAATTCACCTCCACTCTCAATTTGTTTTATAGGCGGCAAAATCTCCCCCTCCCCAAATCCAATTTGTTTGAATGGCGGCAAACCACCCCCCTCCCCAAACCCAATTTTGTTTGAATGGCGGCAAACCACCACCCCCACCCCCCAAACCCAATTTTGTTTGAATGGCGGCAAGCCGGCAACTATATATCAGGTAAATATCAAGTCAGATTAACAGGTAAATATCAAGTCAGATTAATATCAGTTCAGGTTAAAAATAGGTCGGGTTCAAAGCAGGTCGGGTCAATTAACAGGTCGGGTTCAAAACAGGTCGGGTCCAAAACAGGTCGGGTTCAAAACAGGTCGGGTTCAAAACAGGCCGGGTCCAAAGCAGGTCGGGTTCAAAACAGGTCGGGTAATATCGGATCTCGGGTCAATTCAGTCGGGTAAAATCGGTTATCTGCCAGGTCGGCTTCAGGTTCGGGTTCGTTTCAGTCGGGCGCAGGTCGGGTTTCAGGTCCACAGTAACAGGTCCAATTCGGGTTCGGGTCGTTTTCAGTCGGATGCAGGTCGGGTTCGGTCACTACAGTAACATGTCAAATTCAGGTTCGGGTCAACAACAGTCGGTTACAAATCGGGTTTGAGTCATTAAATTTTCAGGTCAAATCAGGTTCTGACTCGAGCAGGTTTCAGTCGGGTTTTCAGGTCGGGTCAGCTTTTTACATCCCTATATCCACCCATGTTTGGCCAAGGTATCTGCCACACTATTGCTTCCTATATTGTGAATAGGGGTGTGAAAAACTGACCCGACCTGGTAACCTGCCTGAAACCCGATCGAGTCAGAACCTGGTTTAACCCGAGAATTTAAAGACCGAACCCGACCTGCACCCGACCGAAACGAACCCGAACCCGAATTTGACCTGTAACTGTAGAAACCGAACCCGAACTGCACCCGACCGAAGTGAACCCGAACCCGAAATTGACCTGTTACTATAGTAACCGAACCCGACCTGCACCCGACCGAAACGAACCCGAACCCGAGACTAACCTGCCAGATAACCGATTTAACCCGACCTGTTTGGACCCGACCTGAAATGAACCCGACCTGTTTTGAACCCGACCTGTTTTGAACCCGACCTGTTTTGAACCTGAACTGTTATTGACCTGAACTGTTATTGACCTGAACTGTTCTTGACCTGAACTGATATTGACCTGAACTGTTATTGACCTGAACTATTATTGACCTGAACTATTATTGACCTGAACTGATATTGACCTGAACTGATATTGACCTGAACTGATATTAACCTGAACTAATACTATTATTTGATTTGCTAATAATGATAATTATCTGACATTTAAAGAAGTTATATTTAATGAATATAAAATAATGTCAAGTATTGAAATTTTATAAAATTAATAATAATTTCAAGTATTGATAAATTACTAACTTAACTTCAATTAAAAGATAAATTGAATTAATAATAATTCTAAGTATTAATAAATTGTATTTCTAAGAATAAATTAAAATTTTATACTTAATTAACTTAAGTGGAATGAATAACCATTATTAAATTAAAATTTTATACTTAATCAAATTAAGTTAAATGAGTAAAAATTATTAAATTAAATCTATATTTTTAATTAAAATAAGATGACTTAAATTTTTTATTATAAGAATAAATTAACTTAACTTAAGATTAAACTTAACTTGGTTATTAAATTAATGCTAAATAATTAACTTACATTCATTTTAATTGAAGTTAAGTTAATTATTAAATAATTAACTTAAGAATAAATTAATGCTAAATAATTAACTTACATTCATTTTAATTGAAGTTAAGTTTGTTACTAAATTAACTTAAATTAAGAATAAAAATAAATTTAATTAACTTGCATTCATTTTAAGTTAAGATAGTTAATAAATTAACTTAACTTGCATTCTGATAAAGTATTTAATTAGATAAGTTGAATGAATAACCATTATGAAATATTTTTTTATACTTAACTAAAATTCGTTTGAAGTTAGTAAACTAAATATGTATACTAAATATGTAAACTGATTAACTTAAATGACTTAATTATGTTAACTTGCTTAAAATATAATAAAACATTAACTTCGGATGGAATCAGGGATACTTCTAAAAAACAGAATAAGGTAAAACTTACAAACTGAAACTTACAAACTTGAATTCTGATAAAGTACTTTATTGAATATTACAAGAAGTTTAAACTTACAATCTGAAACTTACAACAAACTGAAACTTACAAACTAAATAATCTTTACAAACTGAAACTTCAACTTTAACATTACAAAATTTACAAAACTACAAAAGTTTAAACTTTAAGCTCTCAGATCTTATAACAAAGTTTTACAAACTTTGCTACCAGAATTATCATCATCGAGCTTTGAAGGGCAACCAAGTTTAAATTATGGGCAACTTAACTTTTAAAGCTAAGTCACCAACATAATTAAAACTAGGAAAACCAGCAACCAGCAACAAACTGCAACAAGCAATTAAAATCATTAGAAACACTAACAGACTGAAATAAAGCAAACCAAGCATATATAACTAAACAGAAACATACATACATTCATTCATATATAACCAAACATAAAACAGAAACATACATACACAATACATAGTGAACAACTAAACAAAAACATACATGCTGGAGACAAACACATTACATACTAAGCAACTTAACAGAAACATAAACATACATACATATAACCAAACATAAAACAGAAGCATACATACACATTACATACTGAGCAACTTAATAGAAACATACATACATGCATACATGCATATATAACCAAACATAAAACAGAAGCAGACATACACATTACATAGAGAACAACTAAACAAAAACATACATGCTGGAGACAAACACATTACATACTAAGCAACTTAACAGAAACATAAACATACATACATATAACCAAACATAAAACAGAAGCATACATACACATTACATACTGAGCAACTTAATAGAAACATACATACATGCATACATGCATATATAACCAAACATAAAACAGAAGCAGACATACACATTACATAGTGAACAACTAAACAGAAACATACAAACATACATGCATATACAACCAAACATAAAACAGAAGTATACATACAGATTACATAGTGAGCAACTAAACAGAAACATACATACATGCATATAAAGCAAACATAAAACAGAAACAATGAGAAATATAAAATTAAAAAAAAGACAGTGAATAAGAACAACTTACCAAACATCTCCAGCTTTCAACAAATAGAAAACATACCTACCAGATCCATAGCTTCCTTGTTCTCAGAGGTCCCTACAAAAAAAAGAACTAATCAGTTATGAAATAAAAAAAACAAAAAAAAAAAATAAGTTAAACAAATCAGAAACTTACTCTGCACTAGGATCTTCATCAACTGCACAATCTTTCATAACAGAAAGATATTCCTCATCCTCTTCCTCGGGCTCAAACCCATACAACCAATTACGGGTTGTCACAAATATCTCAACATTTTTAGGAAGGAGTTTAGCCCTTAGCTTATTTAAAATCCTACCACCAGTGCTAAAAGATGATTCAGAAGCAACTGAAGTGATGGGAATGGCTAAGATATCTCTAGCCATGAGAGAAAGTACAGGGAAAGACACAGATTGGGCTTTCCAATAATCCAAAATATCAAAGTCTGAATCATCAGCATGAGGGAGAAGGGGCAAACTAATAAAAGAGTCAACATCTGACTTCCCACTCCTTGAAGCAGCTAGATTAGCATCAAAGTTCTGAAAGAAAAAAACAAGTCAGTAATTGAAACTAAAATAATAAAATAAAGGAAACTGAAATAACAAAAAAAACTAACCTGAAAAAGGTTAGACTTCTTAAATGTTCGAGGCCGACCAGTGGAGGACTCGGTTGTACTTAGAGAGGAGGTACTTCGAACAGATCCAGAATTGCAAAGGACAGATTTTGAATAATAAACATACATGTTTACAAATTCATTGTAAACAATACTTACCCTTCTCTCAACCTCATCCTCAACATAGAGGACAGAATACAACTCCTTCAGGAGTTGTAATTTATACCTTGGATCAAGCAAAACAGCAAAGGACAAAATGGTCGAGTGCTCAGACCAATACTTCTCATACAACTCAAGCATAGGTCCAGCCATTGCAGAGATGGCCTCACAAGGATCATTGTGAGCATCATACAACAGTTTCTCAATGGCAACCACATTAGCCAAAAAAAGGTTAGAAGTAGGATACTTAGAACCAGAAAACAGTGTAGTAATCTCAAAAAAAGGCTCCAGAAAATCACAGATCAATTGGGAAGTTTCCCACTCAGAATCAGCAATTACATCTAAATCATTTTCCCTATTAACAAACAAGTTTATGGCTACTTTAGCATCAATGGCCCTACGAAGCATTAGATATGTAGAATTCCATCTAGTAGGGACATCTAGGATTAATTTACCAGAAAAAGTAGAACCACAGTCTTTAACAGCAGAGTCAAAGTTACAAAGTCTAGCATCAGAAGAATCAATGAACTTAACAATTTCACGCAACTTAAGAACAGAAGAGTCAATTACCTTCAAACCTCTTTGAACAATTAAGTTCAAAATATGGGCAGCACACCTTACATGGAAGAACTTACCACCGCAAGGTAGGGGAGAAATAGCATTCAAGTCATCCTTAAGCCTCTTCACCATTCGATCATTGGCAGAAGCATTATCAACAGTAATGGTAAAGGCTTTTTTCTCAAGACCCCATTCACATAACATTTTTTTCACAAACTTATATATAGACTCACCATCATGTGGAGGGGGGAAACGCCTAAAATTAAGTATTTTAGACTGAAGTTTCCAGTTATTATCAACATAATTAGCAGTCAAAGCAAAATAAGAACGTGAGGTGCAAGCAGACCATCCATCACATGTAAAGCAGATACGACTAGGAATAGAACTCATAGAATCAATCAGCAATTTTTTATGTTTTTCATGCTTTAACATGCAATGTTTAGTAATGGTATACCTAGAAATATGCTTAACATTAGGATTCAAATACTGATGCAGAACCCTAAGTTTTTCATGCTCAACAATACTTAAAGCATAACCATGACAGAGAACAGCTTCAGCAAACAGTTCACAATATTTTTTTTGATCAAAAACAGATGCAGAACTACTAGTAACATTTTTAGCAAGAAAATCTTTATAGGCTTGGCATTTATCAGTATGTCTTTTAGGTGTAGAAGTACCAACATAAGAATCAGCTTTATAGCTAGCAGTTTTGCAATACTTACATTGAGCAATGACACCATCAGCAGTCTTAATAAATGTATAGTGATCCCACACAGGAGAAGTTCTTCTCCCAATGTCAGTTGAAGCCCTCCTCCTAGAGGAAGGAGCAACCACTGACACTTGATCATTAGCTTCCCCTTCAAAAAAACAATTACAGAGTTAGTAACTTTAACACTGAAAACAAGTAAAGAATAAAGAAAATAAAAAGAAAGAAAGAACCTTACCAGTTTCACCAGGATAGTTCATCTCAAAAGAATCAGAATCCATTGCAGAACCCAGAAACTTTAAAACAGAAACAGAAACCAAATGAAAAAGCATGCATATCAAACATAAATATATACCAGAACCATAAACAGAAGCTTTAAAACATTTAATAAACAGAAACCCTAGCATGCATACTAAACAAACAATACAAAAACAGAGGGTGGTTTCAGTTTAATCCTTGTACGTGGCGTTGTTTACACCGAACCCCAGGGTCCTTTAAAAATCCCCTTTGGCACCAGTAGCCCCGCAGGTCTGGTATTCCAGCCTATATACTCGGATTAAACCAAGGAAACCCTAGCATGCATACTAAATCAACAACACAGAAACAGAAACCAAATGAAAAGGCATGCATATCAAACATAAATATATACCAGAACCATAAACAGAAGCTTTAAAACATTTAATAAACAGAAACCCTAGCATGCATACTAAACAAACAATACAAAAACAGAGGGTGGTTTCAGTTTAATCCTTGTACGTGGCGTTGTTTACACCGAACCCCAGGGTCCTTTAAAAACCCCCTTTGGCACCAGTAGCCCCGCAGGTCTGGTATTCCAGCCTATATACTCGGATTAAACCAAGGAAACCCTAGCATGCATACTACATCAACAACACAGAAACAGAAACCCAAGAAAAACCAAACAAAGTAGACATGCAACCAAACAAAGTAGACATGCAACCAAACAAAGCAGACATGCAACCAAACAAAGCAGACATGCAACCAAACCAAGATCCAGAACCATAAACAGAAACTTAAAAACATTTAAGTAACAGAAACCCTAGCATGCATACTAAACAAACAAAACAGAAACCAAATGAAAAAGCATGCATATCAAACATAAATATATACCAGAACCACATAAACAGAAATATACCAACCAAAAGATTAGGGGTTTTAGAAATATACCAACAACTGAAAATGCCAGAAGATCCGCTCCCAGAAAATAAACATGCAAACCAAACAGAAACAAAGTTAGGAAAATCAGATTATAAAAAATTAAAAAAATTAAAAATAAAATAAAAATAAAAAGAACAGATGAGAAAAAAACTTACCAAATCCCAGAAGATTAGGGCTTCCAGGGATATTAGAAGTCAGGAGAAGGAGAAGGGCTTCCAGGGAACTCAGAAGTCAGGAGAAGGAGAAGGGCTTTCAGGGAACTCAGAAGTCAGGAGAAGAAGAAGGGCTTTCAGGGATCTCAGAAGTCAGAAGAAGGAGAAGGGCTTTCAGGGATCTCAGAAGTCAGAAGAAGGAGAAGGGATATTAGGGTTTTCTGAAGAAGATGAAAAGATTTTTGAATACGAATCGATTTTTGGGATAAGGGTTTAGGGTTGATGGATTAGGGTTTGGGGATTAGGGATTGAGGTTTAGGGTATATGGGTTAGGGTTTCGAGTAATTTGGGGTTTAGGGTAAAACATTTTTGATTTGGGGATTAGGGTTTTGAAGGATTGAAAAGGAGAAAGTGGAAGAACAGGATGATGTTCTTGAGAAAAAGTTTGGGTTTGATCGAGAGGAAACAAGTTTAGATTGAAGTAGGATGTTTGTATAGGATCTAGAATGGGTTTGGGAAAGAACAGTGAAGAACTTGGTGAAAAAGTTTGGTTTTGATCGAGAGGAAACAGGTTTAGACTGAAGTTGGAAGTTTGTATAAGATCTGGAAGGATTTTTGGGGAAGAACAATGAAGAACTTTGGGAAAAAGTGAGGTTTTGATCGAGAATAGATAGGAAATCTGGGAGAAATTGTGTTTTTCAGAGAGAGAGAAAACGAGGAGAAATTTCGGCAGAGTAACGGTAGGGTAAAATGGTGTAAAATGGCTGAGGGGTGAGGGTTTATTTATAGGGGTGAGCCGGGTCAAAAAGATCCGCGTGTTTTTTAACGGGTTACACGGGTCTTGCTCCGCAAGCACTCCGACTTTCAATTGTTTCAATTTGGTCCTGATTTTTGTGAAATTCAGCTTAAAATTTTATTTTATATTCAATTTGGTCCTTATTTCAGTGTTAAGGTTTAGGGTTAGGATTTAATTTAAGGTTTGGGGTTTTAATTTAGGAGTTAGGGTTATAATTTATAGTTTAAGGTTATAAATTAGGGGTAAGGTTTAAGGATTAATGCTACTATTTCAATTAGTGTTTGAGTTTTGGGTTTAAGGTTTAAATATTTAAGGTTTGTGGTTTAGGGTTTATGTTAAATGTTTAGGGTTTAAGGTATTGATTTAGTGTTTATGAAGCCTTTAGGTTTATGGTTAGTGGGTTTATGGTTTAGGGTTAGGATTTAATTTAAGGTTTGGGGTTTTAATTTAGGAGTTAGGGTTATAATTTATAGTTTAAGGTTATAACTTAGGGTTAGGGGTAAGGTTTAAAGATTAGTGCTACTATTTCAATTAGTGTTTGAGTTTTGGGGTTTAAGGTTTAAATATTTAAGGTTTGTGGTTTGTGGTTTAGGGTTTAAGGTATTGATTTAGTGTTTATGAAGCCTTTAGGTTTAGGTTAATCCTAGATCGAGGGTTTAGTGGTTAGGGTTAATTACTCATGCTTTAGGGTTTAATGCTTAGGGTTTAGAATTAGACATTAGGGCTTTAAACATTAAACCCTAATATTTAATCAATGAACCCTAAACCCTAAACCCTAAACCCTAAACAATAACCACTACCCTCTAAACCCTAAAACCCTAATATTTAATCTATAACTCATAGTCCGTAATCCTAGATCGAGGGTTTAGTGGTTAGGGTTAATTACTCATGCTTTAGGGTTTAATGCTTAGGGTTTGGAATTAGACATTAGGGCTTTAAACATTAAACCCTAATATTTAATCAATGAACCATAGTCCCTAACCCTAAACCCTAAACACTAACCACTACCCTCTAAACCCTAAAACCCTAATATTTAATCTATAGCTCATAGTCCGTAATCCTAGATCGAGGGTTTAGTGGTTAGGGTTAATTACTCATGCTTTAGGGTTTAATGCTTAGGGTTTAGAATTAGACATTAGGGCTTTAAACATTAAACCCTAATATTTAATCAATGAACCCTAAACCCTAAACCCTAAACCCTAAACAATAACCACTACCCTCTAAACCCTAAAACCCTAATATTTAATCTATAACTCATAGTCCGTAATCCTAGATCGAGGGTTTAGTGGTTAGGGTTAATTACTCATGCTTTAAGGTTTAATGCTTAGGGTTTAGAATTAGACATTAGGGCTTTAAACATTAAACCCTAATATTTAATCAATGAACCATAGTCCCTAACCCTAAACCCTAAACAATAACCACTACCCTCTAAACCCTAAAACCATAATATTTAATCTATAACTCATAGTCCGTAATCCTAGATCGAGGGTTTAGTGGTTAGGGTTAATTACTTATGCTTTAGGGTTTAATGCTTAGGGTTTAGATTTAGACATTAGGGGTTTAAACCCTAAACCCTAATATTTAATCAATGAACCATAATCCCTAATCCTAAACCATAAACCCTATACATTTAATTACAAATAATAATAATAATAATAGTAATAATAATAATAATAATAATAATAATAATAATCATAAAAATAATAATCATAAAACTAATAATAATAATAACCATAGTAAATATATAATAATAATAATAATTGTATTTAAGTATATAATAATAATAATAATAATAATAATAATAATAATAGTAATAATAATCATAGTAATAATAATAATAATAATAATAATAACTAATAATAATAATAGTAGTAATAATAATAATAATATTAGTACATAGTAATAATAATAATAATAATAAAAACTAATAATAATAATAATAAAAACTAATAATAATAATAAGCATAGTAAATATATAATAATAATAATAATAATTGTATTTAACTATATAATAATAATAATAATAAACCCTAAACCCTAACCACTAAACCCTAAAACCTAAACGCTAAAAACAAAAACTATTAATCCATCAATATATATATTACATGTACGATTGTACGTATGTATGTATCATTTTATGAACAGTAAACCCTAAACCCTAAACCCTAAACCCTAATCCTAAACCCTAAAAACCATAATCAATCAATATATATATAATTAATGTAGGCATGTTTGTATTAATTTAAGACCATTAAACCCTAAACCCTGAACCATAAACCCTAAACCCTAAACCCTAAACCCTAAAAACCATAATCCATCAATATATATATAATTAATGTAGGCATGTTTGTATTAATTTAAGATTAGAAAACCCTAAACCCTAAACCCTAAACCCTCAAAACCATAATCCATCAATATATATATATAATTAATGTAGACATGTTTGTATTAATTTAAGATCAATAATCCCTAAACCCTAAACCCTAAACCCTAAACCCTAAACACTAAAAACCATAATCCATCAATATATATATAATTAATGTATGCATGTTTGTATTAATTTAAGACCATTAAACCCTAAACCCTAAACCCTAATCCCTAATCCCTAAACCCTAACAACCATAATCCATCAATATACATATATAATTAATGTAGGCATGTTTGTATTAATTTAAGATCATTAAACCCTAAACCCTAACATTGATCCCTAAACCCTAAACCCTAAACCCTAAAAACCATAATCCATTAATATATATATAATTAATATAGGCATGTTTGTATTAATTTAAGATTAGTAAACCCTAAACACTAAACACTAAACCATAAACCCTAAACCCTAAACCCTAAACCATAAACCCTAAAAAACCATAATCCATCAATATATATATAATTAATGTAGGCATGTTTGTATTAATTTAAGATCAATAAACCCTAAACCCTAAAGCCTAAAGCCTAAAGCCTAAACCCTAAACCATAAACCATAAACCATAAAAATAAATCCAATAGCACCAACTATATATATATATATATATCACATATACGTAATCCCCTAAACTCTAAACCCTAAACCCTAAACCGTAAAAATAAAAATCATAATCCGTCAATATATATAATACACATAACACAATAAACCATAAACCCGAAGGAACCCGACCTGAAATGAACCCGACCTGAAACGAAACCGACCTGAAATGAACCCGACCTGAAACAAAACCGACCTGAAAAGAACCCGACCTGAAACGAAACCGACCTGAAACGAACCCGACCTGAAACGAAACCGACCTGAAATGAACCCGACCTGAAACGAAACCGACCTGAAATGAACCCGACCTGAAACGAACCCGACCTGAAATCAGCCTGTCAATTAACCGTTTTGACCCGACCTGAAATGAACCGACCTAAAATGAACCCGACTTGAAATGAACCCGACCCGAAATGAACCCGACTTGAATTGAACCCGACCTGAAATAAACCCGACCCGAACCGAATCGAGTCAAAACAAAAAATGACCCGAAATAACCTGTAACCGATTTGACTCGACCTGACAGAGCCCGACCTGAAACCCAACTGTTGACCTGTTTTTACATCCCTAATTGTGAAAGCATACACATCGAAGTGCACGACATGCAACATCAATCTGCCGTATCCAATATCCCAATCTCCAAGGGTGACTCTCTTGATGCGAAATACACGAGACCGTAACTACCGAATTCGACTCGATAATAATCGATGCTAGTGGCAGCCTATTTGACGAGCACAATGCAGACAACGCATATTCAATGGCACGCAACTCCCAAAATTAAAATCAATCACACCCAAAGAACTCAAAAACAACACCAAAATACATCATTCCGCATCATGTAACACTACGAGCATAGAAAGAGACACAGAAAAGAAGTCTAAGATTTGTGTCCCTATAAATGTACCTTGTTCATAATTTCCAGACTCACAACTCCTCTCTTTGAGTAATTTCTCTTTTCCTTTCTTTCAACCCAGTCCCCAAGCTTACTCCAATGGAGGGTACTGAAGCAAAGTTCATGGAAAATGGAGTGGAAAAACCCGTTTCAAGAGACGACTTAATTCATTTCATTCGATCAGTTGTCTCTTCCAATGAAAAACAACAAGAAAAAGACCTTTTTTACGTGCTGGATTTGGGTGCTACCAGGTCCTTGGTCAACACATGGTTCTATAATCTTCCCATGGTTCAACCTTTCTACGCCGTTAAATGCAACCCTAACCCCGCTTTCCTCAAAGAAATGGCAGCTCTCGGCACCGGTTTCGACTGCGCAAGTCTTGCCGAGATCGAAACCATTTTATCTCTCGGCGTTTCGCCTGATCGGATCGTTTTCGCAAACACATGTAAACCGGAGTCCCACATCAAGTACGCAGCTAAAGTTGGTGTTAAATTAACAACTTTCGACTCCAATTGCGAGCTAAAAAAGATCAGGAAATGGCACCCCAACTGTGCACTGTTGATCCGAATCAAAGTCCCGGAAACCAGCGGCGCGACGTTCAAGTTCGGTTCCAAATTCGGTGCACTCCCTGATGAAATCGTCCCGCTTCTAAGAGCTGCCCAAGAAGCGAAGCTCCAAGTAATCGGTGTCTCGTTTCATATAGGGAGCAGAGCAATTAACTTCCACGCATTCGAAGACGCCATCCAAGTTGCTAAAACAACGTTCGACACAGCAACTCGACTCGGCTTGCCTAAAATGCATGTCCTAAACATCGGCGGTGGCTTCATGTCGGGTCCGAAATTTACCGAAGCAGCCTCCGCCGTGAAAGCTGCTTTACAGAAATATTTTCCCAACGAACAACCGGGTACTGAGGGCTTAAAAATCATGGCGGAACCCGGTCGTTTCTTTGCTAGTTCGTCGTTTACATTGGCAACGAGCATCATAGGGAAACGGGTTCGGGGTGGGGTTAAGGAGTATTGGATCAACGATGGTGTTTCCGGGTCTATGAACTTTTTGAAGTACGGTCACGACCAAGTGGTCTGCACTCCTCTCCGTCTCAAAAACTCCACATCCAAAGGGATGAAAACATGGAATTCCACAGTTTTTGGACCAACATGCGATGCGGCTGATGTTGTTTTGAAGGATTTCGAATTGCCAGAGCTGGACGTTAATGATAGGCTGGTGTTTCATAACATGGGAGCTTATACTGCATCTCGTGGCAACGATTTCAATGGGTTTAAAACCTCGGCCATTCCAACTTATTTTGCCAATACAAATTAATGATTTTCTATGAAAATAAGTTTGGGAAGTGTAGTTGCTTGTTTCTCTTCCTTTTTTTCTTTGAACCTAGCAGCTTCTCTTTCTTCTTTTTTTTTTTCTAATTGGTGAAGATACCAATTTTAGTGTTGGTTGTTGACCGTGGATGATTCATATTTCTTTTGTTTTGTTTTATTTGTTTTATTTTTTTTCACACATCTTGTTGCACTTTCCTCTGCGTTTATGGCACATTTCTATGGTAAATTTTGCGGGTTTTTGTGTTCGTGCAATGGCTCTCACGGTGGTTGTTTCTAATTCATATTTGTCGGTGGTCACGTAGAGTTTCATCCATTTTAGGTTGCTTGTTGATATAATCTGTAACAGATCGTCGTTTTTTAAAATAGACATGAAAAGTGGTTGTCGATTTTGAGGATCATCTAGTTCGATCATATTTTGACAGGTGCTCAGAGACCTTCCTATAATGGACCATAGAAATTTTAGTTGGTGCAAAGATTTACTATTTTCTTTTTTTGTTGTTTTTTTATGAATGTTTTAAAATTTTTATTAAATTGTGTTCTGATTTTACTTTTGTTTATTAATAAAACCGTCTGATTGATGTATTAAAACCGAATCTTTGATAATTGGTATTATATCTTTATCAGAATTTAGTCTATTGTAGTTTGCCAAAAATCGTAGATACGGTTCTACTAGAATGAGAGCACCTTGGATGGAGGCCCCTGCACAAATGTGAGCATTCCTCTCCCTATCACTATTTAGCACCTTGGATGGAGTACTAACAGTGAAAGTGACCAAAATAAAAGTGAAACAAAAATTGAATTACCCCAATAAAATTTTTAATAGTACGTTCGATGATCAAAACAAAAACATTTTAAAATTTCGGTGACCTATTTATTTTACCCTTATAATTAATACATTGGACCACCCATTTCATAAAAGCCTACCATGATTCTCAACCTTAAAGTTGCCATCCACTGGTTCCTATGCATAAATTGATTGGATAAACATCCTCCAAGTAGTCACAATGAATTACGGATTTCGAACATAGACCATAAAACGAACTTGTATATAATTAAAAAAATAATATATTTTTATTATAAACCCCATCTTATATTTCTTGGATACCTCCAACAATCTCTTATGGCAATCGACAATGATTTTTCATCCTTTTTTGACTCTTTCCCTTTGTTTTTATTTTCTATTTTTCGCACCATGTATGTTTCTGACATTGGAACGTGTTTTATGAGTTTATTAACATTATCCTCACATCCACATATTTCATAAGATACTAATTCCGTAGACTAAACGTTATGTGGCTATAAAAAAAATCATTAAATTAAAACCAATTAGAAGATCAAAGAGGTGGTGCATCCAAATAATAATATCGAGTCGGAATCAAATAAACATCGAGAATATCCTAAACCAACCCAAAAATCATACGGATTCCAAATCCGACCAAAACCACAATACAAGTGAGGAGCTCATATCCCAAAACAACAAGAGCACACACAAGACGATACCATATATTGATTTATGATATATTTTATATAGTTGATTAATTGTTAGAGTAATTAAGCTTAGGTAATATTTTTAATTTTCTAAACTATAACCCTAATTTTAACTCTAAATTCTAAACCCTTAAATCTATTTTTTTAATATATGGTATAGAAAAGACACTACAAGAAAATGCATTTTTAGTGACATTGAAAATAGTCACAAAAAATGTTAAATCTAGTCACTGAAATTTACAGTGACTATTTTTCTAAGTCGTCACCAGTCGTCACTAATAACTCCGTCACTATTATATTAGTGACAACTTTCATGATTTCGTCACAATAGTTATATTTTTTATGACCACACTATTTGACACAAAAGTTATTAATAGTGACTAAAATTTAGACACTAATGTTATTCTTATTAGTGACAAACATTCTATCACAAATACATATTTAAATAGTGTCCAAAATATGTCGGCACTGTCAATAATAAAAAATTAATTATATTTTTAATTGTAACCATTTTATTTAGGGTTTAAACTAATCACTAATTGCCCCTGAAAGTTAATGGAGCTTTTGCATTTTAGTCAGCAAACTTTTAAGTTTTCATTAAATGACTGAAATTTAATTATATCAATTTTTAGTAAATAAATGCAATGCTTGGCTTCAAGAAGGATCGAACCTGAAACCTTTAGGGCGAGAGTGCAATACTTATCCACTAGGCTAGGCAAGAAATTTTATACTATTTTGAAAGAAAAATAATATTTAGGTTTAACTGTAATTGAAGTTAATTTTATTTATTTAAAAATATTTATTAATTATAACACTAATTATTTTAATTTAAATAACTTTTCTATGGTTTCTTATACGAAGTACGAATGTTGAAGAAACTATTTAGATTTTTTTGAAGAAAAAACTAATCAAAATGGAATATATCTTTTAAAATTTTCAAAAAAATTCTATCATAGATTATGCTAAAATCACATAGTAGTCTTTGTACTCTAATTTGGTCACTTTAAATTTTTATAATTTTTAAATTTTGAATTTTCGATCCTGACATGAATGATAGTATTTAAATATGTTAAGTAAAATTTTCATTTTAGCTAATTTGTTATACATAAGTTGCTTATTTAATTTTTGTTCTTTAATTTGATCATTTTTCGTCCTTGTAATTTAGTCATATTGCCGGTGTCCCGTGAGGATTAATATTAAAATTTTAAAATTTGTGACAATGAACTTTGTCACAATTGTATACTTATAGTGAGAATTCATTTGTGAAAAGTGTAATCGTCACAATTACTATTGTTACTGTGACCAAATAAAAAGATGTCACAATTACTTATACTAATAGCGTCGTATAAAAAAATTGTCACAAAAAATTAATATTTGTGACAAAATTATTCCTAGTCACTATCAATTTGTCACTAAAAACCTATATTGTTGTAGTGAGAACATCGAATAGAGACATGAGATTTCTATTACGATACATCTTGCATGAAATTTCATATATTAATAATTTATTCTTAATATAGATTTTAAGATTTGTATATGCATACTGTTTTATATTATTATTTTCTATGTCGTATTGTATTTTAACTATTTTCTCATCTCATATAATTAAGGGTTCATGTATTTAATTTTAGTTAAAAGGGGAAAGATGGGAATTTTTGTTTGTTTTTATCGTTTCAAATTTAGGTTATTTTAATATTGAAACATTTATTACCATTGTTGTTGACTTAGAGATATAAAATTAGTTACTCGGTTGGGTTTCAGGTCGGGTCAAATTAAGTCAGGTCAGATTAGATTCGAGTTATATTGAGTGAAGTTAATGGTTCGACTTGAGTCGGATTGGATTCAGGTTGATCCAAATTCAGGTCAATGTCGGGTTGATCCCAGCTCAAACTCGATTCGGGTTCTGGTCGGGTTGATACCATATATGGTCTGCTGGTTTGCAAGTTTTGGTGCTGCATTTGGCCACTGTCGGTGTTGTTATTTGCTCTTTGGTACGTGATTTTGGTGAGTTGATTTGCTTTTAGTTGGTTCGGGGTATGCCTTATTTTGGTTGCCCGTTTCTTGTAACGTTATTACGAGTACTCTTTTTTCTCACTTAAAATTTAGGGGTTTTAACGAGGCTCTTGATAATGTCGTTGTATAATTTTTTTTAAAAAATAAATTTAAAATATTAATTCTATGAGTATATATATTTATAATAAAGATTTAAAAAATTTAAAAATTAGGAATAATCTTTAAAAATTATTAAATAACATTACAAAACTTTAAAAAAAATATCGGAATAGTCTATAAAAAATTAAATTTTAAAATCTTAATTCAACAAGTACATATATGTATATACATATAATTATATTTTACCAAACACTTCACCATTTTCCTTTCTCAACTTATTTCTACAACAACCCTCCCACAGTGAAAGAACGAAATATTTAAACCTATTTTCTTGCAAACTAGACCTTTCATAGTGGAACTTCCACATAATGTACTTAATATCATCGTAATTAATTGCACAGTTATAAACCAGAGGAAAGGGATAAAAAGTATCTTAGTGTGGTTAAAATTTCTTTAATTTCTGATTTAGAAGAAGAACCCTTTTAGTTCAATTGTTAATAGTTATGTATGTGATTTTTTATATATTTACTTCAATATTTATTGATATTATTTGTTCACTAATGTTTTTATTGCTCTTTAATAGATTTTTTATTTGGTTTTTTGAATTTATTAGTTGGTTTATTGACTTTTAGTTTTATAGGTTCTAGTTATTTTGTTTAATTTTGCAAGTCGTTCCTGGTTTGGAGAACTGTGATGATATTAGATTGGGTCTGTAATAGGCCGGGTCAAATAAGATCTCGAGTCGTTTCAAGTCAGGTTGTACCAGATATATGACAGGTTAATTTCGAGTTTATATCAGGTCGGGTGCATGTTAGGTTCGGTTATTAAATTATCGTGTTCAATTCGGGTTCAGGACGTTCTTAGGTCGGGTTTGGATCCAAAATTATCCAGTTCACCTCTGGTTCGGGTTAACATTAGATCGAACTTGGTTGAGTTTGGGTTATCATCACCTCGGGTCACAACCAGTTCAGACTTGGGTCGGTTTCAGTCGGATTTCCAAGTCGGTCACTTTTTTTACGGCCCTAGTTGCTATTGATTTTCTAATAAGTTTTCGATTTATATCCATACACTTGTAGTGAAAACTTTTAGTTTCTACAAACGCATGAGTTTTAGGGTTTAGGGAGTCAATTTAGGGGGTATGGTTTAGAGGTTTAGGTGTAGAGGTTTAGAATTCAAGGGTAATGGTTAGAATTTAGGGTTTAGTGGTTAGGGTTTAGGTTTTAAGGTACTATGATAAGGATTTAACCTATAAACCCTAAACTCTAACCTTAAATGTTACATTCTATTCACAAACACTAAATTCTAAATTACTAAACCTAAACCCTAAATCATATACCCCAAACTAAATCTCTAAACCCTAAAACTAAGGCACTTATGAAAACTAAAAGTTGTCACCGCCAGTGTATCAAATAATTATCCATAAGATTTTTTGAAAGTAAATTTTTTTAATTTTAATCATAATTATTTTAAATATTTTAATTAATTAAATCTTAAAAGTATATGTTTTTTTTTGAATAATACCGCTCCCTTTAATTATACATCAGATGAAAGGATAAGATTACATAAGACATAATCGAGCGGCACGTGGCCTCCACTACCAGTAGAGTAAATGAAGGAAAGGGGGGTCTTCTATAATGAAGAGATCTGATTAAATCCCCAAAAAATAAAGCCCTTGAAATCAAACGTCGGTCGGGGCTCTCTGATCCTTGTCCACCAGCGCCATGATGTCCGGCGGAGCCTCCTCCACCCAGATCTGGTCCTCCTCCTGACCACGACCCAACCTCGCGACGGCATGGGCAGCTTTGTTGTTCTCACGACGGGAGAAGGCGAAACAACAATTCTGGAAATTTCTGGCTAGAGCTCTCAAATCCCAGACGATCGAGCGGAGTTCTGAGAGATCATCTTCCGTGGCGTTGAGCTTTTGAATCAACGTTCTGGAATCACTTTCCAGAATCACCTCGCGGAAACCCAGATCCAAGGCAAAACGAAGCCCGTGGAGCGCCGCTTGGGCTTCCGCCATAAAAGCCGAGGTAAAGCTTGCCTGTGTCATTACTCCCATTCCCATAACCTTGTTGGACTCGTTTCGAATAACAACACCGGAATATGCTTTATTTGTTTCCGGGGAGCAACATGCATCGACGTTAACCTTTACCGAGTTTGGATGCGGAGGGGTCCAGTTTGAAAGATCCGATGACCCGGACGGCAACGACACAACTTGGGCTTGCCGAAAACTCCCGTCATAGCTCTTTACAAAGGTAATTAAATCGTGAGCTGATTGATTTTTACCTTCATGTAATAATTTATTTCTCACAAACCATAGAGACCATAATGTGTATGCTATGATATCCCTGCCTTGTGTTGAATGCTTCTCAAATAACCAAGCTAACCACTCATAATATGAAAGATGATTAGCAGTAGGGGACCAAACGATATTTAATAAATTCCAAACCTCCCTCGCAAAACTACATTCTCGGAAGACGTGGGCCACCGATTCAGAACCTTGCTGGCAACGTCCACAAACAGAACCAAACGCTATCTTCTTTTGGTATAGGTTTTCCATAGTAGGTAGATAGTTAAACACAGACTTCCACACCATAATTCTTACTTTCGCCGGACAGTGTAAATTCCAGATTGATTTGAACAATTTCTTATCACTTGTACTTGTCTGAACTTGTGGCAATAAAAGCTAATATCCACTTCGAACAGTATAGGAGCCTGAATGTTCCTCCTTCCATACTTGTAAATCTACTAAAGGGGAAGACGGAAGACGTATACTTAGAATTTCTTCTGCCTCTCTCGAAGTGAAATGCGTAGTGATCAGGTCTCTGTTCCAGGAATTTTGATTAGGTAAAAGGAGGTCACTTACTAGATTCAGCCCATCCACCCTAGTAGATTTCACCTTCTTATTAATTGGGCCTGATAGCCAAAAGTCCTCCCAGATGGATATGGTAAGCCCATTACCCACACTCCACCTTAGGCCTCGCCGAAGTAAATTTTTAGAACTCCATATGCTTCTCCAAGTATAGGATGGGTTAGAGCCCAATCCAGATTCTAAAAAAGAGGAATTAGGAAAATACCTAGCCTTCAAAGTCCTTGCCAGAAGAGACGTTGGATGCTTCAAGACTCTCCAACTCTGCTTGTTAGAGCCCAATCCAGATTCTAAAAAAGAGGAATTAGGAAACTACTCAATTGATGTTTTAGATATATTTTTCAATTTTTATCAATAATAATCCAGACGGATTATTGAGCCACTTATAATATAAAATTCTACAAAGGCCCCTATGGGTTTTTCAATTCAACAAGGTTTTCATGTATACAAAAATAAATCTGTATTATCCTCTCAAAAGAATGAATCCTATCCTGTTTTTAAGTACAAAATGTTCATCAATGTTATCTACAATCAAAATCAACATGTCAATGAAACTCCATTGAATCAAAGAATAATATATATGTTACATCCTACTCCTGCTGTGGTACATCAAAGTTCGATATCTGCACGAGTTTTGATCGGTTTAAGCTTGATCCCTAGACTCTCGGGGGAGAGAAGTTCGGGAGCTATGCACGATTGACTTGACGGACTCGAAGGGTTCGAGCCATTGCTTGATGAGGTAGCAAAATGTGGTTGTCTTTGGAAACCAAATCCCATTAGAAAGAATTCAATAGGGACTAGCATGGCCAATGGGTGCTCTTCTGTTACCAATGAGCCACATGCTTTAACCTGATAAAAGAACAGAAATCGACAAAAACGAATTTATGCAGTGAAAAGAAGGCAGAGGAAATGGGAAAGAATCAACTCTGCTAATTGAAATCTACCTCGACGAGAGTGCAATTCGTTCTTCCGATTTTGGTACTCATATGCACTGATTCTGCATGGAATGGACTGCATTCACCCACGAAAATAAGAGTCTTACACTGCAATTTCTTCAAGTCACCCGTAAGGTCATGTCTCCTGCATATATATATGGAAATGCACTTAGATACAGAAAAGAAGGGAAAGAGGCATATATGGCTACACATATATGCAGGCCTTCGTTTCTCATGAAAGAAAAGTCCACAAAAAAACTCGAAAGAGTATATCACCGACACGAGGAAGTTTGAGAAAGAGAAAAAACAACATGAACTTACCTATTAATTGCTTGGAGAAAGCGCATAACATTCGGACTTTGCCTTTCATCCAATAACTGCAATCAAATTACCAAAATCAGGCTTCTTGTTTTGTTATATAAACAGGCAACCTCTACGATTGCAGAATGCCTTCTCATTATATCCTAAATAGAGTACAGAATGACTAAGTGCCGGGGTTTATTCTTATCAGTTTCCTTACTCTGAGGCAAGCTTGGACGATCTCGGACTCTGCACCATGCATACCATACCTGAGTTCCTACAAGAAGAATTCCACAATTACAACACTAACATATATCAGAAACATTAAAATAAAACCGAGACGTTGATTACCTTACTGAAATACCGCTGAAGAAGGCATTCTTTTAATACACCACACATACCGTAGAAGTATAACAAGTTCATCAACACCTAAAAGAGATATTTTAGTGCAAAGCAGGTTCATTATAACTGTAAAACATATGACCACAAGACGTATTTTATAAGTGCAAGCGTATTAGAACCTTGTTGTAGAGCCATTCAGCCCATGTAGGAGCTTTGCAAACAGGAGATACGAGAATTAATCCAAGCACCCGCTCACTATATTTCATCTGGCACAAGGGATAAAAACAACGAGACCATGTGTCAGAATATCGGTACAAAAAATATTTACGGACTTTTGCATCTTATGCCAACTTACTGCAAATAGTGTAAGGATGTAAGCCCCAGCTGTTACACCCAAGCATAGAACTCTCTTCAGCCTGATATTAAAAGCTCGAGTTAGTAACAACAGTGAAAAAGAATGCAAGAAAAAAGAAGGAAAAGATATATCGGAGACAAATACATTTGAATTAATATAGAATTGAGACTTTGGCACGCTATGATGCACCATGAGAACAATGGTTGCTGTGAAGTTTTATCAAGAATATATATCGGACATCTAACAGAGAGCATATATAAAATGAGGGAAAAGATTGGATTATAAAATGTACATTTTCTACACCTAAACTACTCGGACTCAGGGGCAAGAATCAGCATCCCAAATCAGTTTTGGAAGATTTGGAAAAGCTAATTTACATTGAAGTTCATTAAAAGATTGAAAAAAGGAAGAAAGTAGCTGAATCATGTCCCGTTTAGTCATTGTTCTTACTACTAGAAAAGAGTTGGAATTTAACAAGCATTTACATACCCAAAGAAATCAAGAACTTCAGCAACCTGATCCGCTAAGTCATCCACACTAAGCAATGGAACGTCCGAAGATATCGCATTCGCTCCCAACTGCAAAAACTCTTAATCAAATGCCATGCACATTCTATTAGTATCACCTAATTAGAATTTTGAACCAAAAGGCAAAAACTCATTGTTCAAACAAACACATTTCTAAAACCGAGTCACAGACCTCGTGCCCTGGGGCATCAATGTGGTAAACACAAAAGTTTTGAAGCAACAAAGAATCCGCATCGGGGCAAACGAATAGGCCTTGGAAACAAGACATGTCTGTAAACATTTCAACAAGCACAAAACAATCATATATCAAAAGACAATCAAAATTCAACATTTTGGAGCCAAATTCCATAATCCATTAAAACCCAAAAGGCAAAAAGAGTTGAAGAACTAGGACAAGAATCCACTAAAGTCTAAAAAGCAAAATAACCCACTTAAAGAATAGAAGACTGTACAAGCTGCAAAACTCGGTTCAATTTCAACATTTATGAAGTAAAAGAAGCAAACCCATTGAATTAAACGAAACAGAAATCAAGAAAGTCCTAATATTTCCAATAAAAAGGAAACAAGAAATGAATACATACAGTTGAGAGCAACATCTGGGTAAGTTATCAAAGCGGGTTTCTCAATATCACCACAAACAAAAACAGATAAAGAACCTCTGCTTGTTTTCACCAAAAACTCCTGCAAAAAAATTACTATTTATTAAAAACAGTATTTTTTAAATAAAAGATAGCTCGAAAAGGGGGGAGAAAAAAAGATTGAAGCTTTGTTCTTAGCAGTTTTGTTAGTTAGTTTAGTTACTTTACCTTCCCTCCAAAAGGAACCATATCAATCGCAATGGACACTGAGTCACTTGAATCGTCCATGACTCGTTTTGTTTCCTTCACTCTGTTTCGAGAAACACAATGAAACTCACTGATTGGACTCACTTAAGATGATTATCCCAAAAAATGAAACTCATTGACATGGAAGTCGCAAGCTTTCTTCAATGACAACTCCAGACGTTTAAAAAAATAAAAATAAAAAATTCGTTTTCGAGATAATAGTTAAATGGCGTAAAAGCCCTCAATTTGGTGCTGGAATTACACGATAAGAGTTGTCATGTTGGGTGGAATGACTGTTTTGCCATCTGTCAACTCGTTGACTCTTTGTCCTTTTCCTTTGTTTTTATTTGGGGCAAGTGACCGTTAAGGAGGCAGATACAACGGTCAGCTGAGGGGTAATTTAGGACAGACGGTTAGGTTTATTTCGGATTTTAGATTAACTTCGGATAATCATGTTTGAATCGATATTGAGTTGAATAAATTAATTCTAATCTCGAATTAAGTTTATTAGGTCTTAAGAGTACTTTCGTTAATGGCATCATACAGCTGGATGCCACCTGGAAGACGCTAAAGGGAGCACTCCAAATGAAAGCTATCGTTTATGCGCCAGCTCATCATTGGCTATGCTTGTTTTAATCCATTCTTTTTTCTTTTCTTTTTTTTATTTAATTAAAATTCTCACAATATTTAAAATTTGAAATTTTCGATTTATTTTATTTTATGAACTGACATTTAGTATTACAAAATAAATCTGTGTTGCAACTTAACATAATTCAACCATTAAAATCAAATCTTTTTAATACACACTTTTTAACTTTAAAATTAAAGAGAATTTTTTTGATACACAAGCATAACTTTTAAAGAAAATAACTACACATGAAATTACATTTTCGTAGTTGAATTAGTTCGATTTTATATATCTTTCTTCGCAATATTTAAATTTATCGAATTTCTTACCATTCGTTCTAATTGACATTAATAAAAATAAGAATACTTTACATTGTGAAATATGTTTTATTATTTATTATTGATCAATTTCATCCTAATAAATTGCAGAATAATTATTAAATTTTTAAGCAATATTATAATTTAAATTCTAGCGAAAATTTGAAATAATCACTTTTATGATACTTGATTAATTAGTCGATTAATAATTTAAATAATATTAGTTATAAAAAATTATTTAAGAATAAAAAAGGTAAATTGTGATGCTACTTTCGACAAATCGACAGGTAAAGCATCTACAGCAGTTATCGCTTGTGACAGTTTTGGTACCCTTATTGTTATTCAATGAAGCTTTCAAAGTTTATTGAAAAAAAAAAAGAAATGAAAAAGGTAAAAAGATTGAATAAATTAGGGAGATGATTTTGATTGGGCTATTTATGTTCCCTTGGATACAAAAACGCGTTCTGAAACGCTAATCACGGACGCCATCTCACAAAAATTAAGAAATAAACACTTCGTGATCCATCATGTAATTAAATTGTATTCAATCATTTGGATAACCATGTCCTAAATATATATATATATATATATTCATTAATAATAGGAAAAAAATTCAACAAGTGATTTTAAAATGAGGATGATCTTCGTCTTAACAGATTCGGGTCCAAATTATTTGTCTGCAAGATATATATACATTATCAAAGAGTTAAGAATTATGTACAAATAATTACTTGTCATCATCTTAATAATAATAATGGGAAAAAATTTTATACATAGATTGTGTTATAGGGTTAAGGAGTTAATTTAGGATTTAAAGTTTAAAAATTTAGGTTTTAAAGTTTGTGTTTAGAATTTAGGATATATGATATAGAATTTAGGACTTAATTTTTTAATATTTAAGGTTAATAATTTAGAATTTAAATTTTACAGTGTAAATATACATAATTAAATTTTATACATAATTTATATGAGTATATCTAAATAATAATATGGTTTTATCAAATGTAAAATTTCAAATACAAATTTATTATGCATAATCGTCATCGCATATTTATTGTAAATCAATTACGAGACCAAACATGTTGGTTAAAAATCATTTGTCAAAATAAAAAAAAAATTATTTTTATTTTTTTTAAAGAGAATTTGTATGTATGCTGCCATACGTGACCTCTACAAAGATTCTTTAAAAAAAAATTGAATTTGAATTAGAAACATGGTCCTAGGCTAGAATTTTTAAAAAGAAAGGCCAAAATAATTGAAGAGGAAGAATCCAAACAGAAATTTTGAATAAAAAAGATTTGTCTTAAACGTAAAGGACGAAATTGAAAATTGGGAAAACTCCAAGGGCAGAGAGGGAATATTATATAGAATGGCTATATCGGATTCTCTCTGCTGCTCTGATGTTGATCTTCAACTCATTAATTGTTGACGGATTTAACCTTAATTACCATTAAAATGCCCACACAAAAATATAGTAATTATTATGTTTAGAACAGATTTAAATAAAAAAGGAGAGTGAATTCGAATGGACTCAATACATACATATTATTTTGTTTATTTTCGAGTCGATTTTTATGTATGTGACACATTCGTAAACTAGTGGTATTTTATCGTGTCGTGTTTGTATTATATGTAAGATTATAATCGAAAGTTCGACAAATCGGTCGATAATGGCGATTTTGCATGCACCGGAAGTGGAAACTATATGCTGCAGTGATTATAATTAGCCCCTATGCTGTTGTTGCAGAGCTGTAACTTACAGTAACATTCCCATCATTTGAAGATGGCGATGGATGAAATTCGATATATATGATTTCCGAACTTTAATGGAACATTCAAAAGTCTAGAGGCCGGCCGAGTATGCCGGTGTCGGTGTGCCCGGGTGCTCTAAAGGGCTCAGCAGTTTAAAAAGCTTTCATGGGCTGAAATTTCAAACAGGTTTTTCTTACCACACTAATCTATCAAGAAAACCAGTATAGTTTCATAGCTAATACTAAGACACTAATTAGGTGATTCCGATCACGAAAGCTACCGAACTTAGCATGCCGAACCATCCGAGAAAGACGGCATATTTGTTTCCACAAAACCATCTCCTTCACCAATCCTACATCGAAATGCAGTTATCGAAATGCACAAGTTTCCCAAGTATTCTCAAACAAATACAGTTTCCCCAAGAAAGATCCTACACTAGCATTATGTTGCTTAAGGTTTCCAAGACTAAAGCTATCAGAATTTCATTTTCGGTTCGATCGTCTACCAAGGAACATTATGCAAGAAGGAAAGCCGAATTTAACCGGAATTCAACATAGAAGACAGAGTTCAATACTGATATTGAAGCAGTCCAAGCAAATGATGTTTCATGAGCTAACAAGCTTAAAACAATGTTTTTGCTCTTACCAATGACTTAAAACCGAAAACCATGCTTTCGAGAAGATATCAACCCGGCTAGTCTACTAAACAGGCTCAAACTGCAGCTGAAAGAAGATTACAACAACTATCCATTGAAGAACATTTTTGTTTTCATAAATCAAAATTGAGGATTGAACTAATGTATTGAGGATATACAGCCAGTAGGAGCAAAAAAGTAGTCTTTGATACATTAATAGCTCGAGTCGAGTTAACTCGAGGTTGAAAAACTGAAGATAAAGATGAACACAAATGAACCAACTTTTAATCGAATTGATTGTAAGTAAATCACAGAGTAGATAAAAATCACCACTCACTAAAAGCATCTGTTAGCATTCGACTACTCGTTCTTCCAAGCATACAAAATTAGTGAAAAGCCGGGAGACAGCGACTTCGAATCTTGAAATCTTTGCGAGAAAGACCATTGCAATGAGCTCGGACTGGGAATGTTTTGGCTAAACCACAGCTTCTCTTCTGCTGCAACGGATGTCTTGAACAAAAAAACAGCATTTCCACCGGGCGAAGTTCCAAAGAGCCAATTATGCACATCCCAAAACACTTCTACAGGCATCCCATCGACCAAAATGGTATGGTTCCCTCTGAACTTCCACCGCAGCCGCTTGACTTGCATCAAAGCCTTTCTATCCACGCGAATTATGAGGCACGGATCGTTCACACCGAGTGTGTCGCATTCAATTATCAGATCATGAATTCGACCATTATCGCAAAACTGTGCCTTGGTAGCAAATACCCTCTTCCCGAAAACATGCTCTTTCTTGGCCACCAAAATGGCACTAGAAGGAATATGATTCACACCAGTTTTCTTACAAGCTTCTTTCCTCATGTCCCCAAGAAGCAAAACCATTTGCTTGTTGGCAACAACACAGATATAAAACCCTTCGAGCGGTTCGGGTCCGGATCCGAAATTAGCCGAAGAAAGGTCCCAAAATACATCGATTTTACAAGAATATGCTTCTAAACTCTTAGACCCTTTTCTCTTGGAGAACAACCAAGGCTTTATATCAACCTTACAAAGACATTGATTTGCAGAATCATCAATCTCTATACTCAACCTTTGCCCCATCAAGCTCTTGGTCCAAGTAACAGTTATTAAACAAGGCCGGCCCCGAATTCGACATTGATAAACACAAGTAACCAAATTCTGTGCATTTTTACTAGTACTTGATGAGGAAGAATCAGCCACTTGCACTCCATTTTCACCAAAACAAGATGGAAAATCTCTCATTTCCCCCACCCCCCCTAAAATTCAGATCTTTTTCTCTTTAATTCTTTCCACAAACTGTTTACTCCTCTCCTCACCTACTGTAACCTAAAAGTGCACAATTAAAACATACTTAAGACTTTGAAACAAAGCAAAAAGTAACAGAAACAAAGAGTAAAGAAGTAAACCCTTACCTTAAACCGAACAGTTGTTAAAACTGTCTCAGAAAAAAACATCCCAAAACTGCCTCAAAAACCGGTTGTCTAGGTTTGATTTGATCTGAGATGGAACATTTTTCTTTTCTTTTCTGCAAGAAACTGAAAACACCCATCAATGAAAACTTGATAAAGTTTCAAAATTTAAAGACAGATTAAGAGAATGTGGGGGAGCATGTTTCAAGTAAAGTAAACCTTCAACAAAAAGAGAAGTAGACAAAAAAGCAGAGTTCTTTCACTGTAAATTCTCAGTTATCATTATCAATGAAACAAAAACAAATTGAAAATCTCTTTTTTAGGAAATAAATTTACCTCCAGATAATGACAGCCTTGAAAAAAAAGAATTTTTCTAATGAAAGGAAAATATGAAAGATTTTAGCAACTGAGCATCGCTGGAAAGGCTGGTTTTTTGAAGATTACTCCTCACTGGCCTGTGGAGAATATATAGTAAGTACAAATAATTTGAGCTCTAAGACAGGAAGAAAAAAAGTGCTTCATCTGGTGGACCCAAGGAAAACATGGAAATTGCAGTTTGCAAGCACGATTTATGTATAATAAATAAATTAACTAATTAATTTAAAAAATCTGGTTTTGATACTTTAACATGAAGACATGTTAAGCATGTTAATGGTGGTATACTTTCATGATGATGACTACATTTGTTTATGTTTTTTTTCTTCAATTTAAAGGTTTAAGAAATATACTTATGTTCTTAGAATTCAAAATAAGTATAATTAACCAATAATTGAAATTTTGAGATATATAAATTATAGATTTGATTAGGATATAGATATATATTTTTTTTGATGTTTTTGGTTTTAAATGAATATTAATAAGGGAGAGATCTACTAATTGGCCTAGTGGCCAAGGATGCTCATCTTGTCTCAACTTATATGGGTTCGAATCTCTCATAGAGAATGTAATTCATCTCTATTTAATAATTAAAAAAAGAAATATTAATAAGGTAAACTCAATAGATGTCGGCTAAAAATCCTCTGCCCCTAATCATGCTCTCCTTTACGCCCCACATTAAAAATTACTTATAAATTAAATTATGAACACTAACCCTAATTTTCACACCCTAAAAAATATAGCATATCATTAATTTCCTAAACTCTAACCACAAGCCCTAACCTTAAATCCTGATTCATTTTTATTATCAATTTTTAGTCTAATTTTAACACTAAACTTTAGTTTTCGATTCTTATACTACTCCGTCGTTAAATCTTTATTTTCATGAGGGAATTTGAATGGAATTGAACCCAAGTCTTAAGAAAATATAAACAGATGCTTAACCACTAGATCAACTTAAAATTTGGTAATATTTTAACACAAATAATATATATAGTTTTATTTTTGTTCAGTTTAGTCTCAAAATTTTTAATGAAATATGAAATTAATCCAATTTGTTTCTAATTTTTATAATCTACTACAATATTCTTTATATAGTTTTATTTGTGTTCAATTTAGTCCCTAAAGTTCTATCTAATCTGAAATTGACCCTATTTGTTTCTAATTTTTATAATATAGTTTGATTTTTAATTTAATTTTATTTTTTTTCTCAGTTTAGTCCCTAAATTTTTTAGTTAAACCAAAACCAACCCCTATTTGGTTCTAATTTTTATAATTTATTCCAATATTTTTAATATAGTTTTATTTTTCAGTTTAATTCCTAAATTTTTATTTAATCTAAAATTGGGTCCCCCAACATTGGACTAGATTATAAAAAATTAGAAACAAATAGGGGGTCAAGTTTGAATTAAATAAAAAATTTAAAGACTAAATTGAACAAAAATAAAACTATATTAAAAATATTGGACTAGGTTTTAAAATTAGAAACAAATATGGGTTAATTTTGTATTAAATAAAAACTTTAGGGACTAAACTGAATAGAAATAAAACTATATTAAAATATCGAACTAAATTATAAAATTAGAAATAAATAGGGGCTAATTTTGGATTAACTAAAAATTTTAGGGGACTAAATTGAAGAAAAATAAAACTTCATTAACTAACTTATAAAAATTAAAAACAAATAAGGGTCAATTTCAAATTAACTAAAAATCGTAGACATTGGATTAACAAAAATAAAATTATATTAAAAGTTGGAATAGATTATAAAAATTATAAATAAATAAGGTTCAATTTAGGATTAAATAAAAAAAATTATGAACTAAGCTAAAAAAACAAAACTATATTAAAAACATTGGACTATATTTTAAAAATTAGAAATAAATAGGGATTAACTTTAAATTAAATAAAAAATTTAGGGACTAAATTAAAAAATAAAACATATGAAAACCATATTAATCTCAATCAGTTTGAAATATATATTGTTTGTGTTAAAATATTACCAAATCTTAAATTGGTCTAGTTGTTAAGCTTTTACCTTCCTTTCCTTAGAACTTGGGTTCAGAACTCTAAGGTATAAAACTCTATATTTTCTCTTGTAAAATGATGTTGTTTTAAGAAATATAAACATTAAAATAATCTTACCAAAACGACATAGTAATGGTTTGATATCCATATCAGTCACTGTTAATCACGTCACCGTGCAGTTAAGATTTAACAACTGAGTGACAAACGACTCGAAAACTGAAGTTTACTTTTAAAATTGAATCACTTAGAAGTACGATGATAAAAATGAGCAGGCCACAATAGTTTGGTATTATACGGTGTCGTTTATCCTATTAATAATAAATTTATTGTTATGGTTCAATTTAGAGAAGCCCGTAAGAGTTTTAGGTTAGATTTGTGTAATTCACAGTACTTTTGATGAAACATACATCAAATTCGGTTTAGAGACCAGAATAGGTGAATTGAAAATTTTGAGGTCCAACGGTTGTCGATAATGGCAGTTAGGGGTGGGAGAAAATACCCGACCCGATTGACCCGACCCGAAAACCTGACTATCCGAAACAAAAATACCGGGTAATTCCCGAAAAAAAAATTATCCGACCGGGCCGGGTACCCGACCCGGCAAATTTCTCGGGACACGGGCCGAGAGTTTTTTCTTACCGGGTACCTGACCCGACCCGATAAAATTTAATATATATTTTTTATATTTAAAATTATATTTTTATTTTATGTTTCTTAATATTTTCAATCTAAAATTAAGTTTAAATCCCTATATTTTTTCTATGTTTGTATTATATTTTTTTAAGTTTTAAGTTTAATTTTTTTAAAATATTTTTGTGTTTAACATATGATATTTTTAATTTTAAAATAATAAAAAAATATGAACCGGGTACCCGGATTTAATGGGCCGGGACACGGGCCGTTTAAAGAGGTACCCGAACGAACCGGGTACCCGACAATTCCCACCCCTAATGGCAGTCAATGGTGCCGACAAAGACTGATAGACGGTGAGAGAGACTTCGACCGAATCTAAAAATTAAATTTATATTATATCTAAAATTTAAACGTCAAATTGATATTTTAAATAAAAAGAAAAGAAAAACTTTATGGAAGAGAGAGAAGATAATGACAACAAAAGAAAATGAGAGACAAAATGGCTTGAGCATAAGAATGCTCGATTATATATTTATATATCCTCAACTTTTCATGTTCATGTTGGAATAAGTCGACACATTCTCGTAATGCAGCAGAAAAATTATTCGGCGATTACTTTTAAAGATTTATGTACGAGGAATGAATTCAGACTGAGAAGCATGAAATGTTACCTTAATAAATCTAGAAATCTGCAGGGAGTATAGGAGAATTTAAATTGAATCCAAGTCATCACAATCGCGTTCCAACCTCTACGCAGTCCACCCGAACGAAACGAGCAATATTTTTTTTCTCTATTTGTTAGAGAGGTTTTCCGAAAAGCATATATTTGGCTGCTAGATCGTATGCCTTTACATAACATTCAAAAACATAATTTTAATTAAATTTGGATTCCTTAAATATACATTATATTTATCCAAATATAATTAAATATGTAGAATTTGATTCTACTTCTATCAGGTTTCTTTATATATATATATATATATATATATATATATATATATATATATTAATAGCATATGATAATTATATTAATTATCTAGTATTAAAATATATAAATGAGATTATCTATAATTACAATAACCATGATCATTTCGGTTCTTACTTATTTCGTGCACAACAAGTTTGTACACATGTTATCTAGTTGATATTTGTTCGGTTCAATCATAGGGCGTAACTCTTGTAGGTTCATGTAACGTTAGCAGTAATATCTAGAATAATTCTAATATTACTAGCAATAAGTTGCATCTAGCAATATATTATTGATATCTAAGTTACATGAAGTGGTGGTTCGACTTAACATTCTTTCGTGATTAACTTCTTTTATGTATTACATCCTTTTGACCTCATATTAGATCAGACACAAGTCATGGATTAGTCACACTTGTATAGTCCATCTAATATTTCTTGATATCTTGAGTATAGTATCCCATATCAATTTATTCGAGCATGGCAATGTATTTTCTAGTCTCACTTAATCAAGTGACCTATGATATTACTCCTATTATGTAAGAGAGACAAATCCTATCTTAATCAACCATATTCCGCTACATAGATTGTGACATATCTAATATTAGTCTTTATAGTGTAGTTAATTACGACACACGTTTGACCGTATCAAAATATGTCACTCACGATGTAGGAATAATGATGATCTCAAGTCAGAGGATCATACATGTAGTTATCACCATGAGCAATGTTGTGACTGCCACATAATAATCCAAGAAACATGCTCATAGTGATAGCGGGTTAGTCCAATATGTCGTTCTCTAACACATACTTATGTATCGATTTTGACATCTCAATGTCAATGACAACACTTTGTCATCAATCAACTACATATTAGTCTTGATATATTATTGTTGTTCATGCTCATAGTAATACTTGACTAAGGACATTCAAGAATAATTATATTATTTTGAGGACTTTATTATAATTCAGTTTATTTATAGACGCACAGAATAAAACTGAAATAATAATAATGGCTTTATATTAATAAACAAGATAAAATAAGTATGTCTTTTACAGTCATCTCATGATTGGTCTTTGGGCATACTTCAACAGTTCAAACAATCAATAACAAGAAATTAAAATATGTTGTTGTATCGGTGGCTCATAGAGTGACTAAAATGAACAATTCCTCTAAAAATGATAACTAAATTAAGAAAATTTTGTAGTGACTAAAATGAAAGGTTTTTAAAATTGGGTGACCATATGAATAGTTTATTTTTTTTAGAAATTCTCTTGTTACACGTATCATATAGTAACAAGATTAATTAGAAAAAATAAACGAATTAGATGACCTTGTTTAATCTTTTGTTATGAAATTAAACATCTCAATATCTTTGTATAAACACGAACCCAACCTTTTATATAAAAATATATTCGATATGTTGGGTAAACATCGATTTGAGTCAAAATTAGAGGTTTTGAACAATCAAATTCACTAATTTGAATGTTTGGTAAATAATGGATTGAAATAGCGGTTTGGGGTGAAACCTCTAATTTTAAAAAAGTTGCTAATATGAGTTTTTTTGCTAATATGAGTTTTTTCGATGATAGCCTCCTCTCCTCTTGGGCTTCACAAATCGGATGCTCAACTGGTATCTTTCCGGCTGATTACCTCGGGCTCCCCCTCGGCCCGAAAAAAATTCTAGAGTTCTGTGGGAGCCGGTCATAGGTAAATTCAACTCCGCCCTTGCTGGTTGGAAAGGAAGGAATTTATCCTTCTCTGGCAGATTAGTCCTCATCAAATCTGTCCTCTCTTCCTTACCAACCTATTATATGTCCTTATTTAAAATGCCCATGGAGATTCAAAGGAAACTTAACGGGTTCATGGCAAAATTTCTGTGGAGTGGGAACGTTGATACTCCCAAAACTCATTGGATAAATTGGGATGCCATATGTAAACCACTGAGTTTCGGGGGCCTGAACATTTGTAATTTAAACATCTTCAACCGTGCACTTCTGGGGAAGTGGATCTTCAAATTTGCAAACGAGAAAGATAGTCCGTGGAAAGCCTTAATCTGTGCCAAGTATAACCTCGACGCCTCTTCCATCCTTATTGATCCGAACCTTAACCGAATATCCTCATGGATATGGAAGGGTATTTACGAATCATTCTACAAACAGGATGAAATTGGTACATGCCTACAGGACAATCCCAAATTACTTGTAGGAGATGGTTCGTCCATAAAATTCTGGTCGGACGCGTGGATTTGTGACACCCCCCTTCAGAGCATTTTTACCAGAATTTTCGTCTTGTGCACTAATAAACCTGGAACAGTAAGTGAATTTGGCTTCAAAAATGGGAACTCTTGGTCCTGGAACATCCCTCTCCGGCGACAACTCTTTGACTGGGAAATCTATCAATGGGACAATCTTCTCTCTGTTTTAAACAAATTCTCCTCTTCGGAAGTGGCTTTCGACTGCTTATCATGGAAAGGCTCGGGGGATGGCCGTTTCTCGGTTAAATCGTGCCGAAATATTCTTGTGGGAAGGACTGCTGAAAATTTTGATTGGAAAAAATATGTATGGCGGGGCATCGCTCCCCCAAAAGCAGAATTTTTCTTGTGGAGAGTTATTAAGAACAGCATTCCGGTGAAAACCAATCTAATTCAAAGAGGAGTCCAAGTGGATTCCAACGTAAGATGCCCACTTTGTAATTGTGAAGATGAATCTGTCAACCATCTATTCCTACACTGCCAGCCGATATGGAAGATATGGTTAAAACTTGCCGGCCTTTGGGGTATTAGTCTGATCATTCCAAAATCAACGGCCTCCCTCCTGCAAATCTGGTTTGAATTTAACCCCTGCAAATCGCTGAAATCGGTCTGGTCCTTTATTCCATTGGCCACGCTCTGGACAACTTGGCTTGTCAGAAACGACATAGTCTTCAATAATAAAAGGTTAGATCCTATCTTAACTCTCTTTCTCATTAGATACAGAGCATCATGCTGGTTTAAAGCCAAATTTCCTGAATGTAATATATCGGTGAATGAATTGGTAAATGAGCTTCCTCTCGCGGATAAGTTCGAAGCTGGCTCCAAGTTTAGCACCCCTATGTTTCAATGGCAGCCGCCCCCCAATGGCTTTATCAAAATCAACGTTGACGGGGCAATGAGAAAGGATCTTGAGCGGGGAGGGATTGGAGGTACTATTTATGACCATAACCGCAACTTACTATCTTCTTTCTCGGAACCTTTCCCGGGAGGGCCACCGTATCTTGCTGAAATAGGAGCAATGAAATTCGGTTTATCTCTTACTATGTCCCTGGATAGTTGCAGCAATGTTAGGGGGATAGTGGAAAGTGATTGTAGGGAGGTGATAGGGTGGATCAGTGATCACTCATACTGCCTACTACGCTAAAGAATGTTGTCAAGGAAATTGCAGATGCTATTTTGTTACGTAACTGCATCGTCCGATGGATTTCGAGAGTCGCTAATGCCAAGGCGGACGAGCTGGCAAAATCTGGTATAGGATAGTCCTTTGATTCTGGTCTCACCTTACCTAGTTTCTTCCTTAGTACCATTATTACTGGTTTGGTTATATTTCTCTGGTTGTAATAATCTAATTGAGACTATGTAACTTAACGGTTTATTTCATGAAATAAATTCGGGCACTCTTTTCCCCCTATTAGGTTTAGAGGGGGTTTTTAACGAGGCCCTATTACCTATCAAAAAAAGATTAATTAGAAAAAATAAACGAATTAGATGACCTTGTTTAATCTTTTGTTATGAAATTAAACATCTCAATATCTTTGTATAAACACGAACCCAACCTTTTATATAAAAATATATTCGATATGTTGGGTAAACATCGATTTGAGTCAAAATTAGAGGTTTGACCAATCAAATTCACTAATTTGAATGTTTGGTAAATAATGGATTGAAATAGCGGTTTGGGGTGAAACCTCTAATTTTGAAAAAGTTGCTAATATGAGTTTTTTTGAAATTAAAGGTTTGATGTAAGTTTTATAAAGACACTTTTAACATTAACAATTATAAAAAAACTCTAAATAACCTAAATTTAATCATTTTTATTTTAAATTCCACCCTTACATATTTACATTGTGGCATTTGTAAACCAATATTTTTTTTCTTTTTATTTTCACACATTTATATTTATAATTAAATTTAATAATTAATTATATTATATTAAAATAATTATATAAATAATAAATTAATATATAAATACTTCAAATATGCTTAGTAATGTTATATTAAAAAATATTTTCATAATCTAATTAATTGTAGTAGATACAAAATATTGATAACTAATAAACAATTCAAACAAGTATAGAATATAATTATGTTCTTATGTGTCATTTTGTTTGTTTAAATAATTAAACAACTGCCAGCTATCAATTAATTTTACAAACACTTTTATATAATCAGCTAATATAATCCGCTAGTCAAATCAACTAATACAATTAACTATCAGCTAATGTAATTCAATATTCACTAATTATCAAACATGAACCTTAAATAAAAATAAGAAAGTGTGCCGCGCACGACTACCGCGTGTGAGATTATAAGGGGATGGGTTGTTTTTTTTTTTTTATATATAAAAAATTAAAATTAAATTATACTCTTTATGGACGGAAAATAAAAAGAAGTGATATTCACGTGAAATTGTCCACGGTTAGTTGGAGTGCAACGTAACTACGTGGGTCGTGGGGCCTGGCCCCTAACTTTTCTGGCATAAATACTACCTAGGTCCTCATAATTTCAAAAATTGATAATTTCAGCCTTGACCCAAACTTTACATGTTTTAAGTTCTGTGTTTGAGGTTCATGTATGTCCCTCTCAACAATAGGGAATTAAATTATTATTGTATCAACACTTGTTGATTTTACATAAAATTAAGAAAAAATATTTTATCATACTAATAATATCAATTGTACACATTTTAATATGTATCGAATTTTTTTATTGGGTTAATATAATTATTCTTATTTGCAATGTATAGTCATAAAACGATGCTATATTAATATTTTGGTATTACTATGTAAAAGTTGAATCAAATTAAAATTTCATATATACTATTGTACAAGATCAATATTCATGTTTATAATTATACATTTAACAAAAGTTGTATGCTCTTGAGTAGGGGTGAGCATCTGATCGAATCGAGTCGATTTGAGTAAAAAAAATTTGAGTTATTCGAGTTGACGCGTCATATTTTACAACTCAAACTTTATTTGAAATTTTTTCGATTTGAGTTTATGAAATTCGAGTCGAGTCAAGTTTTCGAGTTCCTATACAAATTTAATAGTAATTATTTATCATGTTATAATACAATTTGATTCCAGTTTAAACAACTTTCTCTAATCCTATAAGATATCCATACATATTTCTTCATATGTGGCATATATGTTTTTATATTTTTTTATATCGGTATATATGTATATCAGGAAAAATTGATGGACTTGACTGGAACTTAAAAATCAATTCACTAATTACTAAAAATTTCAAATTATTCGAATTTCTATTTTACAACTCAAACTTTATTTGATTTTTTTTAAGTCGAGTTTATGCAATTTCGAGTCGAGTCAAGATGAATCGAGTTTTTCACCTCAAATCGAGTCGAAAAATTATTTTTTTCGAGTCGAGTCAAATTTTTCTCACCCCTACATTTTGAGATGTATCTCATCTCTAACAGCCCTACTTTTTGGTCTTTTCCACCTTATTAGTTATTCAAAAAGCCCATCTATATTTATTTTTATGATCTTTCTAGTTATAAATAATCTCACTATATGGATAATAAGTTTTGAGATATATTCTTAGCTTTAATTATAATTTACAATCTGATTTTGTACTTAATTATTTTGTTTGAATAATCCAAAACTTCCATCACCTAAAAATCAAAGAATAATGAATGTTTAAGTATCAAAAATAGTGAACTCAACGAGTGATCGTATTAAAAAGAGAGGATAGTTTTCATTTTAAGAGATTCGAGTTCAAGTAACTTTATCTGCAAGACGTATATTTATAAAATGTTAAAAAAAATATGAGTAAATACCATATTGTAATCAACTTAAGACTATCTAAAACAAATGTCAACAACAATATTAACCGAAGTAAGAGTCGATAAACTATTTTTACACAATTATTATGATTTACAATTGTTGGAAAAAAACGAGTTTATATATATATAACTAAAAATTGAAATCATTGAAAATACCGTGCGATAAGTACGCTCTAGCCTAACTTTATTTTTTGCATCTCTTAACGCCCTCGACTCCTCTTCTCTCCTAAAAATTTTAAACTCTGATCTTTCTTGCAATGACCAGTCGTTGTTGTCTGTAATGACTGACCTTCTTTCTTTTCTCTTTTCTTTGTTTTTTTTTTCATATTTTTTTTTCAACTTTTTTTTTTTTCAGTTTAGTGTTTCGGTCAGTGGCGGAACTTGAAGTAAAAGTTTGAGGGGGTAGTTTAATTTTTTTAAAACAATAGAGGCTTAAACGAAAAGTTTCAAAAAATTTGAAGGTTTAACTAATTTTTTTAATAATTTCAAGAGATTTAACAATTTAAAAAAAAACTAGAGGAAATTTAATTAAAAATTTAAAACTTAATATGAATTTTAAAAATCTTGAAGAGGTCAAATTAAAATTTTTTAAAATTTTAAGAGAAAAATTCGAATTTACCAAAATTTTAAGAGGTTGTGACTCCCCACTAATCCCTTCAACGATCTGCCCTTGGTTTCGATGCACCATACACCATGTTGGTTTGCCCGTTTGGAGTCCTTCTCCGACGAACAAGACCCAGTTTTGGACCCTCTACGACGAGGCGAAAGTGTGGTTGTGTAAAGGCGAGATTTGCCCCTTGCGCCTCCATTTTTCTTATCCTCGAACTAATTCTTCAGTAACTTTTTTTTGGGTTCGGTCTTGCAGATCTTTTGTTTCTTACGGCAATGTTCAGGGTTTATTGTTTTTGTCGACGGCAGGACCAACAATGAGAGGGAGCACCTAGAGCGACCACTCAAGGCCACCAACCAACCTAGGGCCCCAATCAATTTAGTAGCCCTATAATATAATTATCTATGTTCTTCTATTCATATTTTTTAGTATCAAATTAATTAATTAATTTAATAGTAAAAAATAATTCTCTTTTCTAAATCAATAAATAAATTAATCGAACAATGAAAATAATGTGTTTGAAATATTAAATTAATTGTTCAAAGTAATGAGATGAATAAAAATTCTTCGCCCCTTTTCGGTGCCCATTTATATGCCCAACCCTAAAAAAATAAATTCTAAGGCATAACCCTAACTTTTAAATACTAAATCCTAAACTCTACATACAATACCTTAAACACTAATTTTAAATCACAACCTTAAATCATAACCTTAAACTTTAAACCTAATTTTTGTTGTTGGGGCAAAAATAGCGACAGAAGATTTCTATTTATAACGAGATATACTTTCGTTATATAAGAGGCCATTTTTAGTATTCACTTAGGGCCTCGAAAATTTTCGAGACGGCCCTGTTCGACAGTGATCATTGGCTTCAATCTCTGATTCCTTCTCTTTCGCTCAGTCTATATCTCATCGATGACTCCCAGATCTAGGCATGATGACTCTTCGATGGCTCTCTCACTGCATTCCTCCTCACGAGATATCATCGGTGCCCCAGAATTGACATGCAATTGAAGATGGTGATGTTGGCTCCAATTGTGCTTCGGTACTTGTTGATTTTGGATAATGTTTAGCTCTGATTGTGTGATTGTGTCTCATTTTGTGTTTTTTTTTTTTTCATTTTTGTTCTTCAGTGTTTCAGTTGATGTTCTTGTTTGTTGCTGCTTAACGTTTATATTAAAAAATACGCTTAACGTATATACACCAATATGTTATAATAACAATAACATCAACTGAATTAAGACTCAATCGATTATTATCAACCTCTAGACAATTAATCTTTTGTAATAATAAATCATTGTAGTACTGAAGTTGTAGGACGAAATGCATAATCTTTAAATTATTATTAAGGATAGTGATTAAACTTGTTGGTTAAGGTTGTCTTTTTCTTTTCTTTTTCATAATCTTGTTTTACTTGCATATTAATAGATCCAGATCGGTCGGATTTCAAACTAATAAAAAAATCAGGATGGAGTTTTAGGTGTCTCGTTTGCATTACACGTAAAACAAGGTATTTTATTTTTTTAATTAGATTGTCAAACGTGGTGAAAATTTTTCAATATAAAAAATATATTTTTAATATTATTTAATAATAATTATTAGTACCAGTAAATATTGGGTGCATTAGTAACTAGTAAGGAACATTGCACATTTGACCAAAGTTCATGTACAATTTAAATATTTATCCTTAGTTGAAATTAATTAAAATATAATTATATTAAAGAATAAATATTTTATTGACAAGTCGTCGTTTAACCGGTCAAAATAAATAAATTAATTAACCTCTTTCAACAATAAATAAAATAAAGAAATTAAGTAGATATAGGGAAAGAGGGTCGATCCACAGGGAGATTAGCAGGAATTATTGACTGAAAACTGCTTCGATTAGTACTTCCAGGAATTTCTGCAAAGTAATCAAATAAAAGGGGGGTGATATGATTTGTGGTGAAGTAAATAAATAAAATGCAAGAATTAAAAATAATAAGAAAAACCAAGTATGAGAAATAGCCTCGAGCTAGCCTTGTCAATTCCTTCGATCATTGAAATAGATTTTTACTCCGGGGATCATGTCGGTTACAGTCTGCGAGGCCCAACCCGTCGCAACTTGCTTCTCTCTCGAGTAACCAATCCTCCCAAGACTATCTTCGAAGGTTGATTCTTAAACAAATTAACCACGTCTATCGCCGTTAAAGTATTTAGTTTTGAAAGCAGGAAAAGCCCGACTCAGAAATTGTCTTAAAAAGAATCGCTTCTGATTTTATCTTTCCTTAGCGGACCGCCGCTAAGAGTGTTCACAGGAAGTCGAAATTGCCACAGGCCGATCCTTCCTCCCAACTATGTCTTTAAACGATTCCAGACCAACGAGCTCTTTTTGATTTGAAAAACGATTAAAAACTTTAGTAAGGCCGATTGCCAAACTATCTAAACAGAAAGATAAAAATGTATTCCCGAAGGAATTTAGGCAATGTTCAATTCTCACGGTTAGAATTGATTTGGCTAACTCTTGGCTCAAAGGATTTAGCTAAGCATGATATTGATTATCATACTTAACTTGGTTTTTAGAAAAGTAATAAAATAACATAAAATAAATGGAACAAGAAAATAAAGAAAAAAAACTTTTATTAAAGCTAAAAACTATTTACAAAGGAAAAGCTAAAAAAAAACTCAAAGCTAAGAAGATGATCACTCAAATGATTGATGATCTAAGCCTTTACCAAGGGTGGTATTTATAGGCTTAGATTTGCAAAGATAAAGTGATGAGATAATTTAAAATAATAAACAAAAGATAAATAATTCAAATGTTTTGAAATTTAAATGCAGGAAATCTAATCGGATAAGCTGATAAGCTCTCTCAGAACGTTCCAGAAGCTTCTAGAAGTCGCCACGTCATTGCCACGTCACTACCACGTCAGACGCGTCGTGCCCGGTGTCGTGCCCATGATGCCAGTCATGACAGAATTATAATAAAAACTGCAGAAATGCCCCATTTTCACTACTATTTTCAGAATTGGGTCCCTGCACAAAATATAACGAAAACAACATGGATTAAGCAGCAAGAAGTCCCAATAGCTAGAAAAATAACAAATGAAATATGTCATATTTGAGAACTCATCAAATTCCCCCTCACTTGTCTCATACTTGTCCTCAAGTATGTCCGAAAATGATATTAACCAAGAATGCATTCTTCAAGCCATCACAAGTATCAAGCATAATTATAATAGTTCAAGTGCAAAAGAAATACCATGAAAGAGACACAAATCAAACCAAGTGGATATAAGCAAAGAACAGTCTTTCATTCTTTCAATCGTCTATCAAGTAGTAATCAAATCCTAACCTAGTCTTAATCCTCACCAAGGTACACTCAAGAGCACTCAAAGTGTTTAAAGGTAAATGTGAAGCAAAAGCACTCTAAGTCATGCATGAACAAAGGTTTCCATAGGCTTGTAACAAGTTCAATTCTCCACTACTTATTAGAATCGAGGTGCAAAAATCATTAGGTCTTTTATTCAAGGTGTAATGTGGGTTTAGAAAAAAAAAAGGTAGAAAGATGGAAAGAAAAGGTAAAAGAAGATGATCCATGCAAGAAGTTTCAAACAATAAGCAACGAAGACAAAAGAGGAGTTAAAAATGGGCAAGCAAACACATTTCTTTTTTTTTGTTTTTTTTTTCTTTTTTTGAAACTATTTCTTTCGAAGCAATTGCTTCTTTTTATTCTGTTTTTCTCTTTTTTTTTCTCTCTTTTTCATTTTTTTCTTTGAAAAATTCTGCCCTTATTCGAATTGCAGCCCCTTTTTGTCTAGCAATACAGTTCTAGCATTTGATCATTCAAAAAGTTTGGTTTAGGGTTAAGCCAAAAAAATGGGATATAAGGTTTCAAGAGGGTTCACTAAGCGAAAGGTAAATTTTAATGAAAGAGAGAAAATCCTAATGCCTAAATCATCTTAAAGCACCTCATTCTAGTGTAGTCTCAAATCGTATACAAGCCACAAGTTCTAGATTCCTAAATTCAAAATGACACTCTCAAGCAAGGAAAAACGAGCATAAAAAATAAGATGTATGCTCAAGGCTCAAATTCTCACAAAATTAGGCTAAGTTGATTAAGCTAGGAGAAAAATCCAATTATCACAATTAAGGCAAATTGAAAAGAGATGTCAAACTATCATTATACTCATGCCATTTGATTATAAAAAATGTCAACATTCAAATATTTATATGCACTATCACAATTATAACATGCTGGACAACAAGCAATGACAAAGAAAATATTTTCTCAAAGTTAAACCAAAATCAAACATATATCAGATAAGCATGGCAAGTGGTTTGCTACCCTCCCCCTCACTTAAATGAATTGCCCCAATTCACAAAAATTAAAGAAATAAAGAGAAAATAAGGGCAAAAGATACTCCCCGTGAATGATGAAATTGAGTCCGCCGTTGACATTGACTGGAATGACGGTGATGGAGATCGTAGGGGAGGTGGACAGTGACTGGAGCTCGGTCCGGCGGTGCTGTTGGAGAGCTGCGAACGATGGCAGGCGGTTGGGGAGAAGGCGGAGGTGCAGTGGAAGCCGTATGAGTGGGGTTCTCGACCGGGGCTGGGGGCTTGCCGTCGTCGACCACCGCGGCGTGGAGGAGGTGCGGGACATGGTGAATTGCGGCTGAGTGAAACAGATGGGTGTGTTTTGTTAGGGTTTGGTGGTTTTGTGGGAAAGAAAAAAAAATGGGAAAAGAGGGGAAAATGAAGGCTGCAAAGGGCATGGGCTAAAGTGCTTCCTGTGTGAAAAGAAAAATCCTGCATAAAATTTATTAAGGTAAAAAAAAGAAAGAAAATAAAAAATGAAACATAAATTAAATTATTAAAAAGGAAGAAAAAATTAACGAAAAATAAACCAATGGGTTGCCTCCCATTTAGCGCTTTGTTTAATGTCGTTTAGCTCGACGACCTTTGCTGTGGGTTTTCCTGGTCATAAAAAAAAATAAAACAAAATCAGTCAAAAATGCCGAAAGTAAATCTCCCCGGCAACGGCGCCAATTTTGACAAGTCGTCGTTAACCGATCAAAATAAATATAAATAAATCCTCTTTCAAAAATAAATAAAATAAAATAAGTATAGGGAAAGAAGGTCGATCCACAGGGAGATTAGCAGGAATTATTGACTGAAAACTGCTTCGATTAGTACTTCCAGGAATTTCTGCAAAGTAATCAAATAAAAGGGGGGTGATATGATTTGTGGTGAAGTAAATAAATAAAATGCAAGAATTAAAAATAATAAGAAAAACCAAGTATGAGAAATAGCCTCGAGCTAGCCTTGTCAATTCCTTCGATCATTGAAATAGATTTTTACTCCGGGGATCATGTCGGTTACAGTCTGCGAGGCCCAACCCGTCGCAACTTGCTTCTCTCTCGAGTAACCAATCCTCCCAAGACTATCTTCGAAGGTTGATTCTTAAACAAATTAACCACGTCTATCGCCGTTAAAGTATTTAGTTTTGAAAGCAGGAAAAGCCCGACTCAGAAATTGTCTTAAAAAGAATCGCTTCTGATTTTATCTTTCCTTAGCGGACCGCCGCTAAGAGTGTTCACAGGAAGTCGAAATTGCCACAGGCCGATCCTTCCTCCCAACTATGTCTTTAAACGATTCCAGACCAACGAGCTCTTTTTGATTTGAAAAACGATTAAAAACTTTAGTAAGGCCGATTGCCAAACTATCTAAACAGAAAGATAAAAATGTATTCCCGAAGGAATTTAGGCAATGTTCAATTCTCACGATTAGAATTGATTTGGCTAACTCTTGGCTCAAAGGATTTAGCTAAGCATGATATTGATTATCATACTTAACTTGGTTTTTAGAAAAGTAATAAAATAACATAAAATAAATGGAACAAGAAAATAAAGAAAAAAAACTTTTATTAAAGCTAAAAACTATTTACAAAGGAAAAGCTAAAAAAAAACTCAAAGCTAAGAAGATGATCACTCAAATGATTGATGATCTAAGCCTTTACCAAGGGTGGTATTTATAGGCTTAGATTTGCAAAGATAAAGTGATGAGATAATTTAAAATAATAAACAAAAGATAAATAATTCAAATGTTTTGAAATTTAAATGCAGGAAATCTAATCGGATAAGCTGATAAGCTCTCTCAGAACGTTCCAGAAGCTTCTAGAAGTCGCCACGTCATTGCCACGTCACTGCCACGTCAGACGCGTCGTGCCCGGTGTCGTGCCCATGATGCCAGTCATGACAGAATTATAATAAAAACTGCAGAAATGCCCCATTTTCACTACTATTTTCAGAACTGGGTCCCTGCACAAAATATAACGAAAACAACATGGATTAAGCAGCAAGAAGTCCCAATAGCTAGAAAAATAACAAACTGCAGAAATGCCCCATTTTCACTACTATTGCCAAAGTTCGTGTACAATTTAAATATTTATCCTTAGTTGAAATTAATTAAAATATAATTATATTAAAGAATAAATATTTCATCAAATTAAAACCCATCCCCCACACTATTACTATCCTTATTATTAATGCTTCTCGTTCAAGATAAAAGAATTTGATGGTTTTTTTTTCTGACCGACTAATTTAAAATGAGTATTGTATAGGTTTTATACATGATGCAATTCTATTAATTTAGTTTGTTTAATTCATAATATGAGGATTTAAATTTTTAATGTCGCTTATTATTATTATTATTATTATTATTATTATTATTATTATTATGGGAGGAATGTTGGAGAAAAAGAAATGATAGGGACTTGGGACACAATGAAGAAGAAATGCAGATAAATTTCATGCGGGACAAAAAGAATAGCAAAAGGTGGTAACAAAATCAACAGCTTTATTAACTTTTTCTTTTATCATTCTCCTTTTCACCGGTCCACACCATAAATATAAGGGTAAACTATCTGTTTGACCACCAAACTATTGACAAAGTTTTAAAATGACCACCATAGAAAAAAAACGCGTCATTTGAGTACCCAAACTATTAAAATGGGATCAATTTGACCACCGGCCGTTAAGTGGCTAACGGAAGGTGACGTGGCAGTTAAAAAATTAAAGGTATAATTACACATTTGGTCCTTACTATTTACACATTCTTTCAATTTAGTCCTAATTTTAATCTAATAAAATAAATTAATTAGGTAGTGACACGTGTCAACACCTTATTGGAAGAATTTAATTATTTATATTTAATTTAATAAATTTATTTTTCTCCTCCAATCAGGTGGTGACACGTGTCACCACCTGTTTAAAGGAGAAAAATGACTTCAAGAAAATGCCTGGCATGGGAATCGAACCCAAGAACTCATGTTTGAGTGGCAGCGGCATAACCACTGCACCAAACTCAATCTTATGCTCAAATCTACTCAATTAGATATATATATCTAATACTTATAGATAGGCAAACATAGAAATTCAAGCACTTCTACTAGCAAGATGATTCAGAACAATACCAGCAAAAGTCTTATGACATTCCACGGCAATAACTTTTTAGATAACATTGTAAAATCTATATCGTCCGACAATAACCAACTCTTTTTGATACTAAAAGCAGTAAAGTAGTACTTGCTTCACACAAACGAGAATGCGGTCGAAGAATTCGTGCCCCCAGTTTGGTGCAGCATAGCATCAATCTCATCTCCATCCTCCATCTCCAGCTGAAAAAAAAAGGAATCATTATGCCATGAACAAAGTTCAAATGCGGATGCATGTTAGTACAAGTAATTGTTTATGTATGAGGGGAAATGGAATGATACCTCATCAGGAGTTTGCTCGCCTCGCAGGCAGCGGCCATCAAACAAGAAGGCAATGGAGTTGAAATCCACAGATTGACGGTCGCAATATGCGTTCATAAGCTTCTTCTAAAATAAATCCATACAGAGTTGATGCCCCGGATTCGTATATTTCCTATCTTCACCATTCATCACCGTTACTGGATTTGGGGACCAGAACGTATTCATCTGATCTCTGCAACAACAAAACATATATACAAAGAAAATATTTGAATCAAAGTTGAGTGAAATTCTATAAAACCAGATGAATGAAGAGAATCGTTAATGATGCTAACTCCGAAATGTTTTCATCTTTGAGGCCATATCGAAAATTAGAACAATCCATTTCAATTTTGAAACCTGGAAAACAAACTCTGCAAATCAAAGAAAAATTAGAACAATCCATTTCATCTTCGTGGCTTATTAATTAGGCGGTACCAATTATGAATTATATTAGTTATTTGCACTTTGTATCACAAAAAATGGCTTTAGCCCAATGGCTTTGCCATGTGCTTCTTGCTTAGGTTACCCAGCCACCTAGGTTCGATTTATGCTGGTTGCAAAAGTTCTATTTATTTTCATCTTCCAATCAGGTGACACGTGTCACCACCTGATTGGGGGATGAAAATAAATTTATTAAATTAAATATAAATAATTAAATTCCTCCAATAAGGGGTTGACACGTGTCACCACCTAATTAATTTATTTTATTAGATTAAAATTAGGACTAAATTGAAAGAATGTGTAAATAGTAAGGACGAAATGTGTAATTATACCTTTAATCTTTTAACTGCCACGTCACCTTCCGTTAGCCTCTTAACGGCAGGTGGCCAAATTGATCCCATTTTAATAGTTTGGGTACTCAAATGACGCGTTTTTTTTTCTATGGTGGTCATTTTAAAACTTTCCCAATAGTTTGGTGGTCAAACAGATAGTTTACCCTAAATATAAATTATTAATATTCGTAGATATGTACCATATCCATTATATTAACCCTACTATTCTTATATGTGTTTATTTTTCAAATAAAACATTACTATTTAATAATAATAATAATAATAATAATAATAATAATAATAATAATAATAATAATAATAATAATAATAATAATAATAGTATTTACAACATAATAAAGTTGAGAGTGTCCCAACCAACCGGATGAATAAACATTTGGTCCAACATCAGAAAGTTGTAACACACCTTTAACACAATGCAGCAAAGAACATCTCAGCTGAATGAAAAAATGCTTGTAGAAACCATAGAATCCGGTGGTTACTAAAATGGCTTATTTAACTAAACTAAAATCTATTAGGATGGAGTCGGAATAAAACATTATTAGAGGTTGAAATATTAAATTTAAAAAGTACAGAGATTTATTAAGTATTTAAACTAAAAAACCAGAGAAAAATACGTAATTTGTCAGATATTTAAACTTATAAGGACATAAATTGTTATTAGACCAAGACATTTGAGGGCACAATCCCTTTTTTAATTCAATCCAGACTTGATTAAATATTTAATAAATTATTACATTTTCAATTTAAATATTTATTTTTATGTGAACCAAATTACAAATAGACCAAAGTCATTAGATACTTATTTATAACAGGGGCCGAGGCCTTTTTGAGCTCCAAGGGAGCTCCGCCCTTAGAAACCGAAACATATACACCTTTAAATTTTAGGGGACACAAACAATGGTTGAAATCAGAAGTAAAATCAATAAATTTGTGTTAAAGGCAAAATAAAATTATATAATTTTAGAGGATTAACGTTAAAATCTACCTTTAATGAAGAGGTCTAAAGGACTTAAATTGAAGTATTAAACTTTAGGACGGGTCAAAATTGTATTTTTCCTTTCTATTTAACCATGTGGGCCAAGCCCTCGGCTACCTTGGGCTTCACACCTGGTTGAAATCGACCCAACGATCAATGGATAGTTTTTTTGTTGTTGGGAGCATTCGGTGTGAAATCGAATAGTTATCGCCACGATTGCTCCACTCTAATTATATCTTTTGTTGGGGGCATTCGGTGTGAAATCGGATAGTTTTTGTAACAAATTTTACTAAGGGAGAGGGAGAAATAGAATTTTACTCTTACTGCGTATTGAACCTACAATCAAGAGGAGATGTGAGGATATCAAGTAAGAATTTCTAATCACCTGCTTTAGAGATTGTTGACAAATCGAATAATTAACAGATAGTTTCATATAAAAAAAATATGAAATCCTCAACTAAACAAACCAATTTAATGATTTTAGTTGTTTTCGATTTGAACAAATAATTTCTTGAATGAGTTTTTGGAGGAAAGTTGGACTCTAAAAATACCTATAAATTGAAGGATAAACAAATAAAAAAACTAATTGAATAAAAATATAGGCCATGTTTAACAATTAGCAGATAGTTGTTAACTGATAGTGAATTACATTAGGTGATAGCTAATAGTTGATTTGATTAGCGGGTTGTATTAGCCGATTATATAAAAGTATTTAGTAAAATTAACTGATAACTTATAGTTGTTTGATTATTTTATATAAAAGAGTCCTTATTACTCTTATGTCAAAACTCTAATTCCAAAAAACTCATATTAGTAGTTTTTTCCGTTTGAGTGGTTTCACTCCAATATACTATTAGTTTATTCACCAAACATTTAAAATAACTAATTTGACTAGTCAAACATCTAATTTTAGCTCAAAACGTTGTTTACCAATATGGTCATAAATTTATGAAAATTATGGAAATATGAAACCAATTTATTGTGGGAGATGAATTAATAGATATATAATTGTTACTACTACATTTCATTTTATTCAAGAAGAATCAACATAAACAATCACCAAACTTAAACTATTCCTACAAGATTAAAAACCCTAACAACTTGGAGTGTAAAGAAATTTGCAAACACCATAACCCTGCATTATAATTTTTCAAAGAAGAAATAAAGATTGGATCTTGAAAGAAAACCCACTATAGAGTAAAGAAAACTATCCAAGATATATAACCTAATACCCAACCACCCCACCTATTTGTAGGCAAGGCTCTATGGAACCCTAATACTTGGTCCCTAAGGAAGTTGCCATGTGCAATGGGTTTCATTAAGTTACTTCCAAGGTAAAATCTTGTACCTTCACACTAGAAAATAAAAGGCAAACCTATTACAATATCAACTTGAATTGATCTTCAAGAGTAAGTAATCCGGTCCATGTGTCATAGTCACTACAACAATTGTGTTTTTTAGTGACAATTTTATTTTGATTTTGAGTTATTTTGTCACAAATGTTATGTTTTTTGTGACAAAATATTTTTATAACACTATTGGTATAAGTAATTGTGACCATTTTCATTGTTACTAAAAATGATTTTCTTTGTAGTGACTAGTGAGTCATATAAGCTAAAACTTAGCAATCTGTTATGTTTTATCAAAAGAATCTATAAGTATATGTACATGTATATGTATCACTTGAAGGATGCCACTTCTAACTTTACCTTGGAATGCAACTCTTCAGCATGAAAAGTAAAGTTCTCCCGAAGAAGTTTCTAAGCTGCTGTTATGACATAAAAAAAAAAAGCATGCCAAATGCCTGGAGAAGGTTTCTTTCGAGTTGTCAGGTGCATAATTACTTGAAACTGGGAACGGCCCACCGTACGGCGTTTTCGGAATAACGATTCTAATCGAAGAACAAAACGTCGTGGGACGTAACTTAAAACGCGACTCGGAACGGTTTTTATGGCTTTAGGGGAAAGTGAGGAGGAAGGAAAATAAATAAGAAGAAAAAGAGAGATAGTCGAGTAAGATGAAACGATAGTGATGTTAAAAAAGTAAAAAATTAGGAGTTCAACTCTTGAGCAGTCTAGAGTTCATAGAAATAGTCCAAAACTTTTAAAACTTACAAATTAATCCTAAAAATTTTACAAATTTCAATTTAATCCAGGATTTTAATAACTTAAAATTGATTCTTAATTTCAAAATTGAATATTATTATATTAGTAGTAGCAGTGTAATTACTTATATACCTTATCTCATCGTATCAGATTCAGTAAAATAACGTTCCGCGTTTCTATTTTCGTTCCGCATTACGTATTGTATTGCGTTCCGAGTAACTATTTTCAAGTGGCCTGTGAACCTCAATCTGATGCCAACACAACAGAAGATGTTGTCTTAGTCAAATACCAACCCAAGTTTTGACCTTAATATTCACTACCTAAGACCAAATCCTATCATTACACGTGGAACATGTTTTAAACTATTGTTTACTTCTAATAAACTTGTCTTAAACCCCAGAATGAATGCATTTGATTCTTGCTTTAAGATTTGACTGGAAAATACTTGAGTCACTGGCTCATTGCCATGGTTCAACTCTCCCTTGGAGACATGACCCTGAAATAGCACAAATATTGAATGTCACAAGGTGAAAGGTTTATGAAAAGACAGACCACCAAACATTGAATTAGCTTGCCATTTTTGTACCTTTATGCCTGCAAAAGCAAAAGAAAAAGATGGAATATGGTGCTGGATATTGCAATCTGTAATTCACCATTGTCTAAGCAAACCAACATTCTCTCTCTGGATTTTGGCCCCCTCTAAATGCTTCATTTGTTTCACCTACCATGAATCACTCCATTTTGCCAAAATGGGGAGGCTGAGATCCCTTCTCTTCCCATTGAAGAAGCTCTGGTTCCGGTTGCACTCGGCTCCAAGAAAGAGTATGTACTTTTACTAGTGTACCATTTCAGTTCATTGTTTCATTTCTTCTGCAATATTTTGCAGCATACCATACCAATACACATTCTTCATTCCTTCACCATTATCTGCAGTCGTGGTACTGTTTCTTGTTTTTCATGATTGAACATGTCTTTATAGCACTCTTTGTGATTTTCAGGTAGAGGGATATATATTTTATATGAAGATGTGAAGTCATGCACAGATGAGGATGTTCATGTCCTTTGGTCCATACTGGTAGAATCTCATGCACCCCAAATTAAACCAAAACAATGAAGCATTTCAAGTACATATGAAGCCCCCTTTGGTCCATACTGGTAGAATCTCGTCCATCTATTTCTCTTTGCTACAGTGTAAATTAATAGCTCTTTTATAAGATTCTGTATTTGGACCTTTAAGGCTTCACCATTGTTAGAGGCGGCAATCGAGACGTTAAGGTCGGTTTCGGTTCGAGTCATTTCAGGTTTGTCTAAAATTAGTTTAGAGTCGGTTCGGATTTAGTTTGGGTCTATTATAAGTCAGGTCTGGTTCAGGTAACAGATTGGATCAAAATTAAATTGGTTGTTTTCGGGTCGGGTCAATATCTGATCTGGCGCTTTCGGTTCAGGTCAAAATTGAATCGTTCAGATTGGTTTAGGGTCGGGCCAAACTTTGAATTTTTAGGTTGATTCGGTTTGAATTGGGTTATGATTCACAAAGACTTCGTTGATGTTGAAGATCGTGTGTCAGTGGATGATACATAAGATTGTGTCAATTCGGTTTGAGTTGGGTATTTTTATTATCTAAGGTTTATGTTTTATGGTTTGGTGTTAATGATTTATGGTTTAGTTTAAGGTTATTGGTTTATGAGATTAATTATGATTCTTTAAGATTTATGGTTTAATATCAATAGTTTAGGTTTAGTTTAGGGTTATTAGTTTATGACATTAGTTTCAATTTCTTAAGGTTTATGGTTTAGTATCAATGATTTATGATTTAGTTTAGGGTTATTGGTTTATGAGAATAATTATGATTTTTTAAGGTTTATAGTTTGGAAAATACTTTGATGCACAAGCTATTTAATTTTAGGGTTTAGGGTTTAGGGTTTTATGTTAGGGTTTAGGGGTTTAGTATGTAGGGTATATAATTTAAGGTTTATGGTTAGAATTTAGAGTTTAGAGTTTAGGGCTTAGGGTTTAGGGTTTAGGTTGCTAGGGTTTGTGATTTAGATTTTAAATTTTATAAAAGGATTGTGTAAAAAAAATTTACACAGCTTGTGCATCAAAATAAAACCCTTTAAATTTAATTAAATATTTAAATCATGAACATAATTAAAAGAATTAAAATTAAATGTGGAACATCAATTAAAATAATCTAAATTGAGATTCAATTGAATTAAACTAAGATCTAAAAGTAAAAATTTGAGACTTAAATTAAAAACATATAAAATTAAAAGGGCTAAACAATTAATTAGCCCCTAACCTAAAAAGCGCAATGTTGGAGGGAAATGATCCGAACGAGCCACCCATTTTTTAGGTTAGGGGTTAATTAATCTTTAAGTTCTGCTACGTTTAAAATGTAACATTTTAATCTTAATATATACTTTTAAGTTTTATTTTAATTCAATTTAGTAAATTGAGAAAAACAGCAGTTTTTTAATGTTTATTTTAGTCTATTTTTCTGGCAATTTGGTGAACAGATAAGTACCAAAAAAACATAAAAGTTGACATATATTTAACTAATCTATCTACATTAAAATGGGGAACGTTGGTCATAGGGATGGTAAAAATACCCGGCCTCGATCCGACCCGAGGTGTCCCGACCCGACCCGACCGGGTATTTTTTCTAAAATTTCGGGGATCGAGGCGGGGCGGGAAAGGTATGAAATCGGGGCGGATTCGGGTATTTGCTAGATATTCCCCGCCCCGGTATATTTTTATATATATTTTTATTATATTTATAAAAAATATCATTATATTTAAACACTTTTATGTGTTTTAAGCTATTTTTTGTTTTGGTTTTGGTTCGTACATTTTGTAAAATTTTGTTAGATGTTGTTCAAGTTTTAATATATTCGATTCTAACGGTCAATGATTCAAGTTTATTCTTTTAAATATGTAGTTTAACACGTGGATAATTTAAAATTAGTTTTATTTTATTTTTTTATATAAGTTTGAAACCATAATTTGTGATTGTGGTGGAAGATTGGTCGAATCTAACATTTACCGTCGACGAAGATTAATTTTTTTTTAATTTTTCGGGGCGGGTCGGGGCGGGGCGGGTTTAAGAGTTATTTTATCGGGGCGGGTCGGGGCGGGTAAATTAATATTTTAATTCGAGGCGGGGCGGGGTCGGGTATAGTATTTTATAGGTCGGGGCGGGTTCGGGGCGGCCAAAAACCCGCCCCGCCCCGTCCCGTTGCCATCGCTAGTTGGTCATTTCCCACAAATCTAAAGACAAGAAGATTCCTAGACCATAACTAAGCTGGATGAGATATCATCATCTTAATCAGAATACATTGAAATGAAGTTATACAAAATATCATGGTACTCACCATCATGTGACCTTGAAGCTCTCCTCCATCTCCATTTTAAGCCACCAAGCTCTAATATCAGTTGACAATGACATAAACACCGTTCGCTTATCCTTGTTAAGGAACAGTTTCGTGGCAAAATAATACAATTGGCTCTTCTTTGGAACTTCTTCCTCCATGTTATCCAGCAACCGAATTGCCTCGGGGATGTTGTATGGCTCGAAACTTAACTTGGCTGAAGTTGCGGTACTCATACTTTCAGCTGCACTACACAATCTATCTATCTGCCTAGATAGTTTCGAAACTCTCCCAACTAGTTTTGGTACTTTCTCTTTACCCTTGTTGAGATGAGAAGAGTCCGACTCCGGTGATCTCTTCTTCTGGTGTGGTGGCTCTGACTGATGCTCGGATTCAGAGTGAGCCTGAGGATTCTGTTCCATGCAATGGTTATCTATCTCATTCAAATGTTCACCCATTTCCTTTTTCGGCATTTGAATCTCCTCGGCCTCTACTTTAGGTGGTTCATCATCATCAGTTCCATCAATCGATGTTAAACCAAATGAGTGTGTGAAATTTACATCATCATATATACCCTGAAACATCCAATCTAATTTGTTTTCCAATTCTGGATCAATGCCACCATTTTTGAACTTTGTAGCCTCAGGCATTATCTGTACATTTTATATACGAGCATTATCAACCTTATATACGACAAATTCGAAAAAGGATCGATAAATCTTTGTTATAAGAATCAATCATGTACCTTTAACTTCTTTTCCCACCATGCCTCTGAAGTATCGAGATTGTTCTTATTCGGATCCCAACCAAAACAGGCATCGTTCCCTTTGAGCTGTTTCCATAGCTTCCATTCTTTTTTCAGTAGATCCCACCGATTCTTCAGCTGCGACTTCTCATATTCTTTACCAGTTTCTTTGTTAAAATTTGCAACCAGCCTCGACCACCCTTCCCTTTTAAAGTAAGTTCCTCGCCTGCAATTATGATCCTTTTCCTTTATACAAAGATCACAGAAAATTATCGTTAAGTTCCTGTCCCATACCGCCTTGATTTTCTCATTACTCCTACCTCGAGGAACCTCTGTTGTAACAATCCGAGCATTCTTCATCTATAACAAAGTTTTTCAAAGTTAAAAGAAAAAGAAATAGTATCATACAAATTGGCCGATACTAGAAATTTAAAGTAATAACAAAAAGCAAAAAAAGATCATCTGTTAAGAACTTGAGTTCACCAATGTATAAGCCATATCCGTTTCCGAACAAAAAATACATAGTCTTTAATCAGAGAATCATACATCAACCAACTGAACATAACTGATAGCCACCAAACCAATAACATTCCAGAGCTGTTTATATACAGCTACATACTCAAACTAATACCAATCTATCACATTTGCATGCGAAAGTTGTTTCTCGTTTTGTGAGCAAAATAGAACTACTTGGAAATCTCTCCTCTCTTTGTTAAGTGTCGACCGAGCAGAATTATTCTCTTCTCCGACATAACGGTCATATTTGCAGCAAATAAAATACGAGTTCACCGTTTATTATTCCATTGTAGTTGACAAATGCAGACTTACTGTAGGTTTGAAGAGGTACATATGTTTGGCCATATCCTCAGATCAAAGAGTTGAACTTGATTCATGCTCTTACCAAATGGTAAACTCATATGCATACATACACGCATACATACATTTATTCACACACGTGCACACATTCATACGTACAAAAATACGTTTATTCATAAATACAATACACTCATTCTTACATACATGCCGAGCCACAGACGCACAACAAGGGGAAAAAGAAAGAAAGAAATACACACACACACACACACACACACATATATATATAATAGTCACTAAACAACAATTCTTAGCTCTTTAAAATGGCTTTTTTAATGCATTTTGAACCTTGAAACCCTAAACTAATAATTTAATAATTAGATAATAAACTAAACATTGTTCAAGCGAGGAAAGAATAGCACGGAAATAAGAAAACCCAGAGGAGGAAGTTGCAGAACAACACAATTACACAAACTAAGCAAAACCCATTAACCAAAAAGCATTAAAATAAAAAAACCCAGAAATGCAAATCACAAAGGAATCAACTTTAATGAGTACACTCTAAAATCAAACCCCAAATTGGTGGATTGAAAGGAGCAAAAAAGATGGAGAAAATTATATGGAAGAAAATTGGTACCTTGGGTCGAAATGAGGGTGGAAAAGCTGTGGATTATTACATGAAATAAACGGAAGAGAGATTTTGATGATGCAAGAGTGATGAATCTGGAATGAGAACCTTTCTGCGTTTGTCCAAACGCGTGGTTTGATGGACGTTTAGGTCCCAAACGCGGTAAGGGATGGAATTGCGTTTAAACGCAGTGCACGATTATGCCACGTGGAGCGGTTAACGTCATGTTTGGCACAAGAAAATATAGAGCAAGAAATGAATGTTGATACCATTGAATTTTAATAGTTATATTATTTATACTATTAAACTTTTAATTTGTTTAACTATAATATTAAATTTTAGTTTGGTTTCAATTGTACTACTGGAAGGGGTGGCAATCGGGTAGGGAATAACCGAAAACCGTAGGGATCCGAACCGACGGGTATAGAAAATAACTGAAATCTTCACCCATGGGGACAGGGACGGGGAAATTTTATCACCGAAGCTCAAATGAGGATGGGGACGGGGATTGCTATATCCGAATCGTGGGAATAATCGAACCATACCCGTATAAATCATCGTAGGGATTCCCGAAAAATATTCGCACGAATTCCAATATATTTACAAATTTGGATGGCTATAAGGGTAATTTGCCTATTTTTCAACACAAATCTAATATCCTATAACCTGAGTATGGACAACTGGAGTAAATTTGGAAATTCTCCATAAATTTTATAAAAATGATTAGAAAATTGTCTATACATCATTGTAAACATGATTCAGTTTAATTTTATTTAAAATACAAGGTGATCAATTTCGATATGTATTTTTAAAAAATAAATATTTGAATGTTGAAAGGTCATAAAAATTTGGCAGCATATTTCTTAAAAAAACAAATTTACCAATAACTTTGAAAAATCACCAAAACTTCTACAAGATAAATTAGGAAGCAAGACTTATATTTCTATAACCATAAGGAAGTCTAGATTCCTTTAAAACAAACCGTTCTTGATTTCAAGTTATATATTAGGAGTTATTAAGTTTTGAGTGAGTAAAGGTCAGAAGAAAATGTTGCAGATTGTTTAAAAAAAAAACAAAATGACGGTGACTTCAGAAATTCACCATAAAAATTGTAAAGTAAAATTTGCATAGGTAATTTATATGGTTGAAAAAATTATCGAATCCAGTTCTTTTTAGAATAAACATATCATGATTTGAAATTGTATATTATTAATTACATATTTCTTTTAAATGTAGTACAAGATGTCATGTTTCAATAGTTAACATTTTAGTCATATTTTATAGTTTTGAAATGATTTTTTTTGTTATTGGTAAAATTAAAATTATTATTCATGTTTGTAATTTTAGAGATTTAATGTTGATTATTAGTTTTAATGTATTAAGTTTTGTTTATTTTTTGGCACAGGTATTAACCGAAAACTATGGGATCTGTATGGGGACGAAAAAATAGCTGAAATGTTTAATGGGGATTCCCCAAAACCGTAACCGCAAGTGTTGGGGACGGAGTGGGGAATACAAAACCGGCCCCGACCCACCCATTGCCACCCCTAGGCCCTAACTATTGGGTCGTTAACTCGATGACAAAAAATTTTAAAAAGAAAAAGATCAGCTAAGAGTTATTTTCTCTTTTTAGCTAAAGGTTATGGTAGTACACCATCAACTCTTAAATACTTATTGCTTTAAATAAATTTATTGCTTTTGGCTGTCTTTGCATGATTAGTGTTTTATCTATTGTTTTATTGATAAATGATTTTTCAAGCATGTTTAAATATGTGTTTTAGCTTAAATATCATGTTAATTGATTGTATATGATGTTACGGTAAATTTAGAGTCTTTTTAGTGTGTACTTATTTGTGGAAAACCCAAGTTTCAGAGTTGGTCATGTTCCAAGTTTCAAGATAAAAAGTCTTAATCTCATTTTGTACTAACATTTTGCTGTTAGTCGTATCGTGCAAAAAGATCGATCTCTCATGTAAAAGTATTGATCTCCTGAGTTTGTAAAATTAAAAATATTTAATAATTCTCATAGACTAACGACTATCAACTTTCATAATTAGATTAATAAGCTAAAAGATTATTAACGACTATTAATAATTTCTTCCAGGCCTAACTACGGTGGACTTTAGCTCGGGCACTCCAAATAGAGGAGCCTTTTAACTGTTTAGTGCAACTATGATTTAATCGTTTAGGCATTGCTTTGAAGAGAATAATGTAACCTTTATTAATGGTTGAAACACTAGCCCACTACTAAGTGATTGGTGAGTTTAATTTATTAAATTTACTATTAAGAGAAAAGACGGTGACATGTAACACCATCTGATTGTAAGTTAAATTTATTAAATTAAATTAAAAACAGAACCAAATTGATAGAATGTGAAAAATAAGAAGAGTTAGATGTGTATTATTACACATTTACTTGATGACCACATTTGAAACTATATTAGAAATGGTTAATTGACAAAATTTATAGTGTAGTGGTTAAAATATAATCGATGTAATAATTTAGTGGTCTCTATTGTAATTTACCCTAAAATAACATGAAAATCGCATGGTGGTTGGCTGGTTGCATAAATATCAGAATTTAATATTTATTATTAACGAGTGAGAGAGTAATGACAAGACACATTATTTTTTAGGTAAACTACATAAATGATCATTTTACTATAGATTTGGTCTTGATTTGATCACCATATTTTATTTTAAAGTAATTAGACCACTATATTATTAAAATGAATTCAATGTGACCACCTGTTGTTAAAACCTAATGGAATGAGTGATGTGGCAATTAGTAAAAATTTTGTATTCACATTTGGTCCTCATTACTTATACACTCTGCCAGTTTGATCCTAATTTTAATTTAATAAAATAAATTATTTATTTATTTAGGTGGTGACATGTGTCACCACCTTATTGGAGGACTTTAATTATTTATACTTGATTTAATTAGGTGGGATGATGCGTGTTTACCACTAGGCCAAGTGAATCTTTGTGATATACGATACAAAACTTAATATATATCTTAGTTTGTTGCTTATGCCAGGAAAAAGAGAATAAATATGGATTGAGGAGATTCAAACATGATACATTTGAGATGCATAAAAACATTTAAACCACTGAAATAAATCTAATAATTAAATAAAAGTTGACAACATTTCATATATATATATATATATTAAATTATTGTTAATGCATGGTTTAAAATAAAGATGTTTTAAAATTTTTGTATAATATATTTTTTTCTTTCCCACATTTATTTTTATAATTTCACATATATAATCATGAAATTTATTTTTTAACTTTATTAATAATTTCAATATTTATTAAAAATTTAATTAAATTATTATATATATATGAAATTATATTAAAATTTAAAATTTTTAAAGTTATATCGATTCATTTAAATTATGTTCGTGAGTTTAGATTCGTTAAATAAATTTTTAATATAATTTTAAAATTTTAATTTTTTAATATAACATATTAATTAAAAATTAATAAAAAACAAAATATTAATAAATTAGTTATTAGATTTATTTCAGTGCTTTAGATATTTTTATGCATTCTAAAAATGTCATGTTCGATTCCCCTTAATTCATATTTATTTCATTTTTCTTGGCATGACCCGCATGAGTCCCCAAAATTAATAAAAAAACTAAGATATATATTAAGTTTTGTACTGTATATTACAAAAATTCACTTAGCTTAGTGGTAAACACACATCACCCCACCCAAAGTTACATTGGTTTAAATCTTGTTAAAGGCAAGATGCTCCTTTCTTTTATACAAATTTTTACTAATTGCCGCGTCACTCTCTCTGTTAGGTTTTAACGATAGATGGTCACATAGAGTTCATTTTAATAGCGTGGTGTTCTAATTGCTTCAAAAAAAGTATGATAATCAAATCGAGACTAAAATCATTATATGATGGTCTTTTATGTAATACCCTTATTCTTTTAAGGAGAAAATTAGAACTCAAAACTAAAATTATAAAGAAGACATTTTTAAGAGAATCATAAACCATAAAATAAACATTTATTATAAAAAATTAATATCCATCGACAAAAATATTATAAATCCTTAACTATTTGTCTAAATATGGAGTCATGATGTCACTAAGCCAGAAAATAGGCAGCTGTAGGAGGAGAGAACTATCGTGGTCCTTCCTCTTCCTTAGGCAATTCGCTTAATAAACAACAACAAAAGATAAGGGGGGAAAATCACACCGTCCATTAAAATTTTAATCTCAACTTCAACTACAAACTCAACGAAAGATTAATCTTTTAGCACTGTTGAATACAAAACAAAAATATTTGGTTTTGGTTGGTCCATTTTTAGTTAGTGGCGAAGTCATTAAACTCCCAATATCTCTTCCATTCTTTCATTTCTTTTGCTTTGTTTCAACTCCCAAACTTCAAGACTTGGTTTTTTTTCCCCTTCAATATTGTAGTATTAAGAAAAATTGAAGCTTTGAAGCTGAATTCTTCAAGATATTCTATTTTTATACAATCTTAATTCCCCAAACTTTATCTTTTATGTTTTCTCCCTGGGTTAATCAAAGAAAGAGATTGTAACTTTTTTATTGTTTGAGAAGGAAAGTTAAAAGTTCCATAATTGTTGGGGTTATCTATGGCTTTAGCTTCTGTTCTGTTTGCAGCCACCGGTTTGGGTTCAGTGGCTAGGGTGAAGTCTCCAAGGCTCTTTGTTAAGTCCTCTTTAGACACCAATGTTTCTGACATGAGTGTTAATGGTAATTGTTTCTCCTTTTTATCCTGTTTTTTTTTTTTTTTTCATTTGCCTTGTTTTCTTTCCCTTTTTGGGCTCTTCTGGATTCTGGGTATTCTTGTTTTTCTCAAATTTGTATTCTTTTTGGTAGAGATTTGGAATCTGAAAATGGGGTTTGCAGTTTGATTTATCTTATTTGGAAAGTGTTATCTAGTAACTTGTTTAAATAGCTTGATTTTGCCCTTTTCAGCTTGGAAGTAAAGGAGGAATGTATAATAATGAATTGAAGTTTTTCTATAGGGAGATAGCTTAGAGTTCTTTGTTCTTATCATTTAAAAGATAAATGGTATTGGACGGTGATAATCATGTTGAGAAATTGTAGTTCTAAATAGGTTGAGTTAAAGTTTTCTTGTCATCATGGTAGATAATTGGGTTGTTTATTTTGCAGCTCCAAAGGGATTGTTTCCACCTGAACCTGAACATTACAGGGGGCCGAAGCTGAAGGTGGCTATTATTGGAGCCGGCCTTGCCGGCATGTCAACAGCTGTTGAGCTATTGGATCAAGGCCATGAGGTTTTTCTTATCTCTTAATAGCTGTTTTTACAATCTTAACCAGATTGGTGTTTCAATATGAATAAGAATTACAAAGAACCATAATTTTACAGTTTTCAGTTTCGAATAACCCATTTCTGCAAACTTCTTTCCTTACATAAACATGGTTTAGTGATAATTCAATATAGTGGCAGTAATTTGATTATTACTTCGGTTTCTTCAGGTTGATATATATGATTCCAGGCCTTTCATTGGAGGCAAAGTAGGTTCTTTTGTTGATAGAAAAGGAAACCACATTGAGATGGGGCTGCATGTTTTTTTTGGTTGCTACAACAATCTTTTCCGTTTGATGAAAAAGGTGAAGCACCGGGCCTTACCTAGTGATAGGACGTTCTCATGGTCATTTGACATTGTATAATTCATACCATACACTGAATACCTATGTCCGACACTTGCACGAGTCGCACCCGAGCCCGTGTAACATAATATCATCCTTTGAATATAGGTTCAACTGTTTATCTGGCTTCTAATAGTTTTTCCTTGATCCCTACTTGTTCTTAGGTGGGTGCAGATAAAAATCTACTTGTGAAGGATCATACTCACACATTCGTAAACAAAGGGGGCGAAATTGGTGGTATGGTTTGCGTTAAATCCTTTTAAACAAATTCTAAGACAATAAATTTTATGTTAGGATCTTACTTTAAAAAATCAAACTAAAAAGGTAATTCTTTTAGTCATGCATTCCTTTGTTCAATTTCATGAATTTGAGTTTGGATGCAGAACTTGATTTTAGATTCCCCGTTGGAGCTCCAATACATGGAATTAATGCCTTTTTAACTACAAATCAACTGAAGGTTTTCTACTATCCTTTTCTTAGTCATAATTATTGCTACTGCCACAATAATATCATCAATGGCATTTCTAAGACTTGTTTTGTCTTAAGTTATATAGCCTGTACCTCCCCTGTTAATATATGTTTCATTTTCATTTCCTGAGCTAAAGTAGATGGTTCTTGAGCTACTTGATTCATATTTTTCAACTGCAGACTTACGATAAAGCAAGAAATGCTGTGGCACTTGCCTTAAGTCCAGTCGTGAGGGCTCTTGTTGATCCAGATGGAGCGCTGAAGGATATAAGAGATTTGGATAGTGTATGTAAGATTACTTTAATAGGCACTCATTTAAAATCTTAATAGCATGAAGTTGACCTACACCATTGTGGTCCTTTTTCTTTCTTCATCCTTGTTTCGAAGGTAGTTAAACTTAAACTGTCTTTACATTGATCTATCATCATAATTCTCTTGATTTTCTTACTCTTCAATTATGTTTGCTCTTCCCTGTATTCGTCTTTTCCAGTAAACAACTTGTTCTTGGCATTTTTGTTTTATGGTTTCCCTATGCATTTCCCATGTACTTAAAATTCATGTACGTTTTGCAGATAAGCTTCTCCGATTGGTTTTTGTCTAAAGGTGGTACACGCATGAGTATCCAGAGAATGTGGGATCCGGTTGCTTATGCCTTAGGTTTCATCGACTGTGATAACATAAGCGCTCGTTGCATGCTCACCATCTTCTCACTGTTTGCCACTAAGACAGAGGCTTCCCTTCTGCGTATGCTTAAGGGTTCTCCAGATGTTTACTTGAGTGGTCCCATCAGAAATTATATAACAGAAAGAGGAGGAAGGTATGCTATAGACATAGGCATACAAACTATTTTGTACGGATTAACGGTTCTCTTATTGGTTTCTTCTATAAATAATCGACTAGTTCTTGGCTTTAATAGCTTTATTTGCTAAAACAGGTTCCATCTGAGGTGGGGGTGCAGAGAAATACTTTATGATAAGTCCGCTGATGGAGAGATATATGTCACGGGACTCGCCATGTCTAAAGTAAATCACCTCTAATGTTGGTTCTTGTAAATATTGGAAATTTAGTTGCAATATATGTTCTAATCAGAACCATTTCATAGATTTAGCCTGTCTAAGGATTGGCACATTCGAACTGGTTGTATGAGATGCAAAAGAAATTAAAATGTAAACTCAATTGCTTAAAGATGTTAAGGTTTTGTGCTCACCTTTTTTCCTTTTACTGCAGGCTACTAACAAGAAACTTGTAAAAGCCGATGCTTACGTTGCTGGTCTGTAGTTGGATCTTCAAAAAGTTCCATTTTTAGCTTTTCGTTTTATAGGAAATGATTCTTTATTGTTGTTTCTTTATTGATGGCAGCATGCGATGTCCCTGGAATAAAGAGGCTACTTCCATCACAGTGGAGAGACTTGCAATTTTTTAATAACATTTACGAGCTAGTCGGGGTGCCAGTTGTTACCGTACAACTTAGGTACAATGGATGGGTCACGGAGTTACAGGATCTGGAACGCTCAAGGTAATTCTTTCATCTTATTTTACTCTGGTTGTGAATAAAGTGGGTTCTTTTTACAGCCTAGTAAAAGCATCCTGCTTTGCTTCTTAAGAACTAACAAGTTACTTATTGTGCTTCGTTTCCGCATTTGTCCTTAACTCTTTAAAAGGCAACTGAGGCAAGCTGTTGGCCTTGATAATCTCCTGTACACTCCGGATGCGGATTTCTCCTGCTTTGCAGACTTAGCTCTCACTTCTCCAGAAGATTACTACATTGAGGGACAAGGTTCATTGCTTCAGTAAGAACATGCTTTTTCTTAGTGTTATTACTTTGTATATTTACATTGTGCAATGGTTTTTCCTCTTTTGTTACATATTCCTATATTAGTAATTATCTTCGCTGTTATGGACTTAAAAACGAAAAAAAAACTGATTTCAGTCTTGAGCATCTAAATACTATTTAATCATTTATACCATGTTAATTATTGGATTTGGACAAAATTTTGATGACCTGTAAATAGGAGCTAGTGTATTTCGATAACTCTGTTGACACTTCACCCGGTTCTCTTTTGACTGAATTATTACTTGTTTGGATGGTGTCTTTCAGATGTGTCTTGACACCAGGGGACCCTTACATGCCATTGCCAAATGACGAAATCATAAAGAGAGTAGCAAAGCAGGTTGGAAACTTCAAAGCAACCCTTGTTCTCAAGTTGAATGCAATTTTCAATAGAGCAAATTGCATGTCTGAGTTCATTTCCGCTTTCTGAACAGATCGTATTTTACATGACAATATCATCCATGTCTTTGGGTTCACTAGGTTCTATAACATGCTTTTGGTTGAATTCTTGAACTCGTCCGCATAGGCACACAAATTGAAGTTGGTGTCGGAAGCTGTGGCTTGTTCTTATGCACACTAGTGCTTATTTCTAATGTTGATAAGTTGTGACCAAGTCACTATAATCTCGAAGAGGGGCTACATCGAAGTAATTGGAGACATGGGGGATTGAGAAAATAATTTAGTTGCTCGTGTAGTCACTATAATCAGCTAGTCCAGTGAAGTGTTCTGTGTAGTTAGTTAAGTACGGACGGGGACTTACTGGTTTGGCTTATTGATGGATCTTGTCTGGGTTCAATGGCAGAAGAGGACCAGGACCACTTACCTTTGTGTCGGTTTACTTTTAAAACCTCTCATCACCGTCTCTAAAACGCCTTGTGATTACCGTCTGTTAACCGTTCATACATTATTTGGTGTTTTCATGAATGTTATTGAAATTTCACTCTCATGATCATCACATCTTTAATCTTCCTTTTTGTTGACAGGTTTCGGATTTATTCCCCTCGTCCCGAGGTTTAGAACTTACTTGGTCGTCTGTTGTCAAAATCGCACAATCTCTATACCGTGAAGGACCTGGTAAAGATCCATTCAGACCTGATCAGAAGACACCTATAAAGAACTTCTTTCTGGCTGGATCTTATACAAAGCAGGTAACTTCTACTTTTCTTTTTCCATCTTAGAAATGCTTAGTTATCGAACACCGATTACATCATATCCCTTCACCCGAGAATAGCAAAATGGGTGGCAAATGTCCGAAATTCCTGCATTGCTGGGAAGAAAACTGTTTCTTCTATAGCAAGAAACATATGCGAGGGAAACACGAAAAAGAGAAGTTATTTAAGTATCATAAAGAGTATTAAAACTGGAAATGGTATAAATTTTCCACGGTTTTACCGTGTGCAGGATTACATAGATAGCATGGAAGGAGCAACTTTGTCCGGCAGACAAGCATCGGCCTACGTATGTAATGCTGGGGAAGAGTTGGTGGCACTGCAAAAGAAGCTTGCTGCAATTGGATCTCAACAACAGATTCCTGACGAGTTAAGCCTTGTATGAATACTTCATTTGTATAGTTTCATACCGAAGCCCTCCTCGAATGGCCGAGACTCCGAGACGCCGTGGTCGGTTATCAAGCAACCACTTTTTGTCAATAGAACAGTATAAAATCTTCCTAGCTTGATCACCATCCTTAATTTGGTCATTTACAAGCATAAAACATGGAATCGACATGGAACAATTAAACATCAAAACAGTATGGATATCTAATTCATAATCAACATTGAGGAGACTCATCCATCAATATTAGGTGTGGGACACGGTCGATTCGAATTAGTCAGAGTAAAGTCTGGAGAACTGGAAAGACAACAAAAAAATATAATGTGTCGTAGTCGGACTGAAACCACAATGAAACTTAAAATGTAGCTTCTAAAAAAAAGTAGATGTGATTTTTTAAGGTAAACTATATGTCTAGTTATCCAATTTTATGTAATTTTGGTTTGGTCACCTAATTATATTTTTTAAAAATTTGATCATTAAACTTTTGAATTTCACGCTTTTGGTCATTTGACCGTTATTTCTTTAGAAAATAACAAAGTAGCATCAAGATTGGATTAATCAGGCATTTCATTTGTTTTTATTTATTTGGAGAAGGGATCCATAAAATAACGCTTCAATCATTAAATAAAAAAATTGGAGTAGTAAAGGGACTTTACATTAATCATCAAAGCAATGAAGAAGAAAAAGAAAAATTGAAAGGTAAGAAAGTTTGGTACATGATTGCAGATATGAATTTGTAATCATGGCATATAGTGTTAACACTTAACATTGCCATCAACAACAATTTATATATATATATATAATTACGGGTTAGGATGAAGTCATATAATATAAAACTCTTTTGAGTTTTACACGTCTTTTGAATCGTAATTCTTTATTTTTTCCCTTAAATGATAATCTTCATATATTCTACTGTTAATCTCACTCATCCGTTTTATTCATCCAACGATCCAAAAAACGTGTAAAACTTAAAAGAATCTTATAGTGTGTAATATATATAAAAGGTGGGAACAAGAGCTCCTCATGTTCTGGCGCAGAAAGTCCATACTTTATGCTGTAAAAAGAAGGGTTTTCAAAATCTGGTTTGGGGTTTTGAAGTGATAGACTGATAGTTTAATCAAGAATCCTAGGTGGTAATGGTGGAGGAGTTTGCTCCTTTGCTTTTGTTTGGGGTCTAATTATGGTTTTAGCCTTTTTGTTTAGGGTTAAAGTAACTTTTAGTCCATAAATTTGGCCTTAAGATATTTTGTCTACGTTTATCTCTGAACTTGATTTTTTTATTATTATCATTGTGATGCCATGACATTACGAATTTGTTTCACATGTCATAATTTTCGAGTACCATATCGTCAAAATGATAAAAAAAAAAAAATCTAAACTAAGAGACTGCAAATTATTTATCCCTTTATTATGCTAAATTTTGAGATGTGAACTTTCTATCTTAATTCGACATAATTTGATGTTTTGCTTTAATAATGTTTTTTTATTTTTTCTAAATCAAAATTTCATCTGTTTTGAATTCTTCCTTTTTCGCATATATTGTCTATTTTGTGGCATGGATTTTGTCTATCTTTATGATAGTTTGATGTTTATGTATTAATATTCATAATGCACTATCTAATCAAGTAAAGTCGACGGTCTAGTATGATTAAATTATTTTTGTATCAGTTTATCGATGCAGGAGTAATCTACAAGATTAATTTTTTCAATCTCAATTTCCACATAAATATAACATCTAGTTAGATATATACATAAGAATTTTCATGATGGTTGTTGGGTTTCTATAGAAGATGAAGTACTTATTCAAAAGATTGTTTTGTTATTTTCTTCTCACTCTTTAAATTTTCATGTTTTATTTTCTTTCTTCACTAGTTTTCTTGGTGCACATAATAAAGTTCTATTTATAATTGATGTGTTGTATTTGACTATTTGTTGTATATTTTTTATTTTATTTTTTAATAAAATCTAATTTTTGTTCAGAAAAAGTTGAAAGTACTTCTCCGAACATTTTATAGAGGAAAAACTTAAGCATTTTGATTAACATCATTAATTTAATAGTAATAATTAACGGTATTATCATCTTAAACCTATTAATATATTATAAAACAAAAAGGGTAAAATACAAAAATAATGACTCAACTTTTGCTTCTCTTCTATTTTACCCACTCATCTTTAAATTGAGTCGATTTAATGACTCAACTTTTAACATTGAGTTTTTATCATCACCCAACCGTTATATTATGGATGCCGTTAATGATGTGACATTTTTTATTGATTTGGCCGCCACGTAAACACACACGTGTTAAAAAACAGAATAAATATAAAAGAAAAGGAATGAGTGGTGGGCCCCAGTTGGCTTGACATATCAGGGAAACATTCACTTTGCGTGAGTAAAATTTTTTTACCCCCAGGCATCGAAAGCTAACAATGGCAATTTTGAAGCAGAGATCCCAACTGTTTCTTGCCATAAGCGGGTAAAGGACATTCAAGGAAAAGTACCAGATTGCCCCTCCTCTTCCATCTGTGAGATGGCCGGAACCCAACCGTTCAGCGGCAGCGTATGCTTCGCTCTGAACCAACATGGATCTGAGAGATCCTGACTTATCGACAGAGAGAACAAAGCTCAAGAAGCCTGTGTCACCATTTTCGTGATGTTGCCGGAGAAGCGTAACCAGAGGGGAAACAAAAGCCGAAGCTTGATGTCGTTCATAAAACAATAGCCGACATCGCCAGAGAGAGGGACAACACCAAAAGTAGTGAAGAGACGGCCAAATCTGCGTTTCCGGGCCGATTCCTTCCTTTTCCCTAACCTTCAATATCGTGTTGGCAGCGAAACTCAAGTCAGAGCTCCGGCGGTGCGCAGTTCGCAGCGGCGATAACAAGCCAAAGTCACGCTTGGGGGTAGCTTCCGTCCGACGCCTCGGTGGTGAAAAACCTAGCATGACACTCTGGCGGTACCTTTTCGTCGACAGTTAAAAGGCCCGACCGCCCCCCGGGGAATAACCTTATCGCCACCACCTTGGAGCAAACCGCCAGGCGTCGTCGGTCACCAACGAAATCCGGCACAGCGGGGCCTCCTACCGGGGACGACGCCTCGTGTAAGAAGGCAACCACAAACCTGAGCTGGGGTGGTGAGTCAAACCGAACGGCTGAGGCTCGTCGGAGATTAGCGAAAGGTAAAGTTGGAGGCGCGTGTCGCGCGTTCATTTTATGGGTTTTGTTACTGTGCTTAATGTTGCTCTATAGTTCTATCTCTGCTATTTTTTGTGATTTTAACAGATTGGAGTCATGAAATTTGCAGGTCTGCCGGAGGGATTGTTACACTGAGGTCAAATCAATAAAAATGCCACATCATTAACGACATCCATAATATAACGGTTGGGTGATGATAAAAACCCAATGTTAAAAGTTGAGTCATTAAATCGGTTCAATTTAAAGATGAGTGAGTAAAATAGGAGAGAGGCAAAAATTGAGTCATTATTTTTGTATTTTACCCAAACAAAAATATTAAATTCTGATTTTTTTAGGAAAAAAACATAATTATACTTTTGCTTTTACTTTGAGTTGTGCTGCCCAAGTGCCTTTGTGGGCCTAAATAATAGGCTTTTGAACTCTTCTTTATATTCAATTCAATATGTTTGTTCTTGAAGAAGTAATAATAAAATGATTAGTAAATAAGCACTAAGGTTATCATTGTTTAATGCAAATTCTTTTTTATATATATAAATGTCTAATGAAAAATCTTGAACGTTATAAAAATAAAATCTTCATAGAAATTATACCTTAGAGTTGGAATAAAAACATTGTTATATGCACAAAATATATTAATTTTAAGATTTACTAATTTATCTAGTGGTCAAAAATATTAATGTTGTATTATTTTTTATGAGTTTAAATTTTGGTATTTACAAATGTAATACCTCTCTTTCTAATTGAAAAATTATCAATTTTTTCTAAAAGAAACTGAAACCTTATATACAGAGACGGAGGAATGTATGGGTTGCAAAGGGCTCTTAGCCCCTCCAAAATTTTTCGATATGATAGAATTTTAGGTCCTTCGTGGTTTAAATACTAATCAAATAAAGTTTTTGTTCCTCACAATATTTGATCCTAGCTCCGTCACAACATACACATATAAAAAATATTTTGATATACAAGCTTGTGTAAACTTTAATTTACACAAGCCTTTTAATTTTAGATTTTAGGGTTTTAGTTTAGGGTTTAGGGGGTTTAGTGTGTAGGGTGTAGAATTTAAGGTTTATGGTTTGAATTTAGAGTTTATGGCTTAGAGTTTAAGGTTTAGGTTTTAGGTGCTAAAGTTTGGGATGTATGAATTAAATTTTATAGAAAAGATGTGTAATTTTTTTACATAGCTTGTGTATTAAAATATAACCCCATATATACACAAGTGTGATTGTTTATTTTATATTATGAATTATTGTTTGATACACCCTATGTTAAGAAAATGATTTCACAAGTAGTATTCAAATATTGTTCAATGTTTGTGGCACTTTTCATCTACATTAGGGAATGTTGTTTGCCTACCTCTGCGGTAGATTTACGATCGTGCAGATATTCTTACGTTTCTCGTATCTGATTTGCGATTGTCTGTGTCTTTCAAAGGTTAGATCTTTTTTTGTGGCTGTTTATCGATGTATTCAGATCTATTTTTGCGAAGCAACTTATAAGTTTGTTTTGGTTCGCTTGCCACTCCTTCATCATCTAAAAGCATCTAGATTTTATAAATTCAAAGGAGTACTATTGACAGTTACTGAATAACTATAGATGATGAGCGTCAAATTCAAAAGAAGGCTTCGACTGTCATTGCGGCTTTTGTTTTTTGTTTTACTTTATTTTTTGTTTGAGTTTTGGTGGACATAGACACATAGTCCCCAAATATTTCTATTTGAGTGGTTGCATTATTATAGTTGTACTTTCTTTTATTTCAATAAAATTCAGTATCGTTATATACTTAAAAAATACACTTCTGAACACCGCTTGTAAAATTATTTTTTCACCATCGGTATATCAAATAATAAATATTATTTTATTTGTTAAATATAATTTAAAAATACATGACAATATTTAAACCACACTTATAAAACTAAAAATCTATATTATTATTATATCAACAACCAATTGATTTAATAGATAAGATACTAAATTCTTTAAGCAATGTCAGAGGTTCTAATCCTGATGTTGTGAATGAAAAAATCAGGTTGAGAGAATCACCTCATAACGAGTCTCTGCAAAACTCGATCTGAATTAATCAACCAATAAATAATAAAAAATGAGTGGTTAAACGAAAAGAATCATATATATATATATATATATATATATATATATATATATATATATATTTCAATTTTACATCAATAGAATCACAACAATATTGTTTGAACTGAAATCCAAAATTTGGTATAATGTTACCATCAAAATCTTATGGTTAACAACACTACTTTAGAGGGACCACCCATGCTAATGCAAAGATTGATTCCATTATATTTTGCTTCTAATTTTATTGTTTAATTTGCATCTTTCTTTGTAAACCTTTATTTCAAATTTGTAAATTGAAGTAACCTACCTCAAATTCCAAGGAAAAGAAAGCAAATCTCTTTTTTGAAAAATATATAGACAATGATGTAGATAAATGTACCCCAACCAAGAAAATGGATTAAATTTTCCAATTTTTTATTATATTACAAATAATGGGAAAAAACTAATTTCCAAATTAAAATACTTTCATCAAAGTAAAAATCAAACAATTCCCACAAATTTCAACATAGTAACATATTGCATTGAAATTCAAAAACTATGAACTCAATCCTTTTTCCAAGCATACAACAACAAAGAGAACCCTCCATTGCTCCCATAGGACCTAGTAGATGAAGAACAAGAGCTTCTCCCACCATCATTGCTCTCCTCCGCCCATTGCAGCACGCTCGAGCACGACGGAGACGGCGACAAGCTTGCCGACATCATCGGTGTCGACCCTCCTCCGGCCGCCACCGACGACAAACTCTTCCTCATCAACCTTTTCTCCGGTCCCATCATTTCAGGCCACACACCACCATCACCAACTTGGAAAATAAACACACCATGGCCATTGGCATTACCATTATTCTCAACATTATTAACCCAATTGAAAACATCCCAAAAGAATTCCACCTCAACTCCATTAACATAAATCCTTTCATTCCCTCTAAATTTCCAAGCTAACCTTTTTATGACAAGGCTCGTTTGACCGTCAACTTTCACCTTGAGAACACCTCCATTACAATCTATGCCGATCTCATGTTTGGACCCCAAGAACTTAGCGACCGACACAAAACTCCTACGCCCGAAAACATGTTCTCTCCTAGACAAAAGTGCCGGTTCGAGAAGTAGCTGTCGAGCCACGGCTGATCCAGAACAACAACGCTTGGCGAGTTCATCGGTTAGATCACCGAGGAAGAATTCGAGCTTGCCATTGCAGGAAACGGCAATGTAGAAGTTAGACTCGGGCTCGGCTGAGTTCTCGGCAAAGACAGACCTCGTGAAGTCCCAATAAAGCTTGATTCTTTGACGACGGCGGTGGTGGGTTAAATAAACAGACTTGGAGCCGGGGCGGTTTCTGAAGAACGAGAAGGTTGAAGGGTAAAGAGAAATGGTAATGGAAAAGAAGTCGGCCGCGTGGAGTGTTAAGGAATGGGAGAAAAGGGTTTTCGACCATGTGAGTGTGAGATACGTTGGTGAATCCCATAGCTGAGTCTGGTAGATGCAGGTGATGAGATTCTGCGGCACTTGACTGGTGGTCGACAAGGTGTTCGTGTTCGGTTGGCTGAAACATGCCGGAATCATGGTGTTCGAACTCGGTTCTTTCACATAAATGTGAAGAGAGGGTGATTTTGTGTGGATTGTGTGGAGATGGGAGTGAATATTAAGGTAATGGATAATCAAATTTAAGGGTGAGGTCCAGTGGGACCCACTGTTAGATTATTTAAACAAAATTAAAAATTAAAAATTTAAATTTCGAAACTGTAAATAAAAAAGAAAATTAGATTGAGAGTCAACTTTACAAAGAATTTCTGTAAAATTCGAACCGTATTATCGCAATCACGAGGGGCAGTTGGGAAGGCTAATCTAAATATAACTTGAAAACTTTGGTTTCATATTCGGCTTTCTTCTCCCTTGATTTGCGCCAGAGAAAGGGCCTTTCTTTATAATTTCTCAATCTCTCATTAGCTGGTTTGCACTTTGTCCTACTTCCTTCTATTCTGTCCCAGTCAGTCACAATTTAGAGGTGACTTTGAAGTTTGAACCCCCTTTTTTACTTTAAAAAGTTCAAGGCCCTTTTCTGTTACTATGACCATTCACTATTTCGATTAACAGAATGTGTTTTAACTTCAAAACTATGGTTTCAATTCATTTTGTTGATAATAACTTATTCGAACCAATTTAAACCATGAAACTAAATGTAGGTATCTAATTGGACAAAAAAAGTACTAATTTCGCATCGAAACGAAGGCAAATTGGTTCAACCAATTTAAACTGTGATCTTTAAGAACAACAATTGTTTCCTTAATCATTGAGACAAGTTAGTTTGTGCTTAAATATGTTATTTTTAAATGTCTATGTAGGATATTATAATTTTATTGGATTAAGTTATTTGATAAAAATTAAATTTAAATTTAAATACCCAATTATAAATTTTACATAAATATATTAAATGGATATAATCCTTTTATACAGAGTTTTTAAATTTTATACATTTTTAGATCGTTGAATAAGTGAAATGAATGACTGAGATTATATATATATATATATATATAATTTCAGTAGGGGTGTGATGGGGGCTTGGGAAAAGGAGAGGGGGAGGGTTCAACCACTTTTGTAAGGTTTTGATACACAATTTGAGAGCCACCCCAAGTTGGCTTTTGAAGTATTTGAACTTTAGGGAAGTGTTCATTGTTGCTGGATAAGCAATTTAGGAATCATTGAGTCATGACAAAAACATGTAACAACAATTTCTTGAGTCTGATAATATTATATATATATATATATATATATGTATATACTTGAATGAAGTCATGTGTCTCAACCCTATCTTCCACTTTTCTTACTTTTATTATATTGAGGAATATTTTTTAAAGTGATTGAACTTAAAATTTAATTCAATTGACTCGTAATAAATGACGTATTTAACATATCTGAATCTGATTTTCAAAATGTTTATGACTTTTTTTTTATTATATGCATGTCCGTCTTACGGTCCATGTTCAGAGTGCGTGGGCGTGGCTGCCCCTCCCAACAATGTCGTTTCCAAAGTTCGAACTCACGTCCTCTCCTTAGGAGTGCAATGTGCCTTACCAATACACCCAACCCTTGTTGGTTATGACCTTTTCTTTCATCTCGAAGGATACTTACTTTATTTATATGTTACATAAATCTATCTTAGTAATTTGATGGATAACATTGACATGTAAAACACACCACCTTCATTTCTAGTATGTTTGTATTAGAATAACTACCAAACATGTGAGTTGTTGCTCTAACAAATATTAAAGTAACAAACAAGAAACTATAGGTTTGGGTTTATGTATAAAACTCACATGTATTGTGATGCAATAGTTTATGTTTGTCCTCATCCATTATTATTTAATATAAATTTAATTATCATTTATAAATATAACTTTTACCATTTTAGTGATGAGTTCTTTGAAGTCACCCACTAAAATTATGCGTGTGGTGCGAGTCAATTTAAAATAGTGAGAACAAAACTTTAAGAAATCGAGATGGCAAAAAAACAAAACAAATTTTTTTATCGAGTCTCAAAAAGCATTCACCCAGCACCAAAATGGTAAATTTCCTTTCACCATTTGTCATTTGAAAAACATATAAAGTAGTAGAAAAAGAGCAGTAAAATCTAGAAAGAAAGGACTGCGCGCAATCGGTAGTAATATTATATATGTGGTATTATTTGTTTTTTTTTTTAAATGAAAAGAGGATCAATGCCCTATACAACCAAACAATTGGCTAGAATAAAGCCTAAAACAGTAGCATTAATAATCAGAGATGGATCTAGGGAGAGATGATAATAGATCGGGTTGTATAGAGTTCACGTTAAAATGTGATTACAATCGGACTTAGATATTTTTTTAGATTTAGATTTAAAATTTTTAATTAGATTCGGATCAGATTTTTTTTGTATCGAATTCAGATTAAATTGTCATCTCTAGTGTTGACAAGAGTTTGAGGAGTAAATCCGCGGGTTTTAGAGTCTTTAGGGTATATTATGCTTCGATCCTCTAGTTTTTTATTTTAATTCAAATCAATCTATAATTTTGTGTATTTGATTTCTTGCATTTTAAATTTATGCTATTTAATTCTGTATTTATTCTTTTTCGGCTGTTTGTTGATTACATTTAAAATTTTATGTTTATTTTTATACTTTTAAGTTACTTGCTCTTTTAATTTTAACCTAATATATCTTAACTTTATCTTGAAATTTCACATCATTTACAATTTTATTAACTATTTTTTTTAATTTTTGGTAATTCATTGATATTTTCTATTGTATTTATTTTAATATTTTCTTGTTTGTTTGCCTATGATTTTATCTTACATTTATTTCTTTTTTCATATATATATAATTGCATATGATATACGTAGATATATTACACTATATTAAGTTTAGTTAATAGATATAAATCATAGTAAAAATTATTATTCTTTAACTTACATTTTTAATATATTTATATTTTTATTATCACTTTTAATATATATATATATATAAAGTAATTTTGTTTTCACCATTATTCTTAGTTAACTAATATATATTTATGTTTCTTTTAATGTATTTATGTTAACTTTTTTTACTTTACGTTGTTTCATAAATATTATAAATGGTATTTTATTTTAAAGAATTAAAAGTCAAAAATATTTTTATTCGAACTCAGATATGGACCAAACGCAAATCGAACATGAACTTGGATCGGATCCTGACATTATCCATATCCGACCAGTCTCCTATTAGGACTCGGACCCTTTTTCGGATTTAGACTTTGTTCAATCAAATTTGGATCAAATTTTTTTTCTTAGGATTGAATTTGAATCCGATTCGGATTAAATTGTCATCCCTAGATCTAGGGGTGTTAATAGAGAAGTCGCACCTTTTGAAAATTTTAAGGTGCATTTGGTTCAAGAGAGTATAAGCTATTTCCATTTTTATTTTATTGAAAAATAGAAAACGTTGAAGAAAATATGTTTGGTCTTAAAATTTGAAAATAAAAATAAAAATGAGTAAAATTTTAAAAACATAAAAAAATATATTTTAACTATTTTTATTAAAAATATTTTTAAAAAGTAAAAAACATGAAAATAAGAAATTTTAAAAATCTCGTAAAGTATATAAAATGGAAAACATGAAATTTTCTTTTACCATTTGTCATTTGAAAAGCATATAAAGTAGCAGAAAAATAGCAGTAAAATCTAGAATAAAGGACTGCAATCGTTAGTGATATTATATATATGTGGTATTATTTGTTTTTCAATATGAAAAGAGGACTACTGCCCTCTCGTAATTTCAATTTCTCATATATTTTAAATTTTTTTTTATATTCTATATCGATAATTTAATTTTAATCGTCTAAAATTTTAAATTATAATATAATTTTACTTATAAAATTATGTGTCCATCCTAACATCAATTCATATATGCTAGCATTTTTATTCAAAGTTTTAAATATAGTACATTTTATTAATTTATGGATTCATGTATATATTACATTTACCATTCACTTTATTAAAATTCCAATTCGCCATGATGTTTAAATGGACGTGAGAAATGCAAGCAATCAAATACCTGCACCTGCAAACTTGAATTGGCATACTTTCTTTTTCTTAAAACTAAATAAATAAAAATGATATAGGCAGTCTATATATTAGAATCATTGCCATCACTTACAAGTTTTATAATATTATTTCTTATTAAAAAGCGCGAAAACTGTTGCTCTAATCATGAATATGAACACTTGTTTATTGTGATACAGGGAAAATTATACTTTAAGTTTTTATTCATAATTCATGATTTTATTTACAGTTTAATTCATAAATGTTTTATTTGTCTATAAAAATCTTATTAGATTGAAATTCGATGGGTAAGACTTGTAAATGTAACTTCCTCAATCTCTTTAAAAATATTGATTTTTTAATATAAAAGATGCAAGAAATCGAGATTGCAACAACTATAGATTTTATGTTGATTTAGAGACAATATATGAGGAAAATTCATATATTGTGAGGGAGAAGTGCAATGTACATGAAATTTTGAGTCAAAGGAATTTATTCCACCACTATTGTTTTTTATATAAAAAACTATACATCATTTACTAAACGATTAATTTAGATCGAGTATTATAAAATTAATATGAGTTGATATAAGTTAGATGGTCATAATATCTTGTGGAATTAGGCACCGAGTAGTTCAGTTATTGTGTTTTTGTTTTGGTGTTTTGTTTCTTTGATCCTGATTTGGTGTTGTGCCCTTTTCGTATTATTATTTTGTACTCTTTTCCTCCATCGTAGATTTAGGAAGGTTTTTAATAAGTCACATGAAAATATATTATTTACATAATTTTTTATCTCAATTCAACTTATTCTAATCACAACATCAATATCTAAATTTATGACATTGTTTAAAAAATTTAACACATATTCCCCTACTAAACCAACTGATGGTTGATATCCGTGTATTTTTGTCCTATTATTTTCATTCAATACAGACAATGATCCATTTCATTTGGTCGAGAAAATATTTGCTTTTTTCGTGTGTAAATAAATAAATAAATTAATAATATAGTGACATAGGGTTGTCTCCTTACAAAATTGGAAGCAAAATTTAACAATGATTTGGTGAATTGCCTTTCCTCCGTCCCAAAGTTGGTGCTTCAATTAGAGGAGGTTGTTCTCCATTTATCCAACAAAATCCCATTTTTCCAGCCAAAGTATTCAACAATTTTAAATTTCTAAACTCAATCTAAGAAAATATATAGTTTTGAAATGAGGTGACTTTCTGGAAAGAAACTGCATGTAAAATATTTTTCGTTTTTTTGTTTCACAATTAAAATATTTTAAAATATTATTAATATTTCAAAGGGTATATTTTAATAATAAAATTCAATGCGTTTGAACAAAAAAATTAATGCTAAAACATTATATAATAATATTATTAAATGTATATTAAATTATTCACTATTTTAATTATTTTTAAATTAAATTATTAGAACAATAAATAGTACTATATCAATAACTTATTATTTAGATAATAATATTTTATTACATATTATTAAAATATAAATATAATTTTTTTGATAAAAAATATAAATAAGTAAGCTTAATAATATTAAAAAGTATAAGATTTGAGATCATATTTTAATATTTTAAAAATTCAGTTTAAAAATTCATTGTTGATATATTAATATTTTACTCGATTGAAGTTAATTATACAAAAAATAACTCAAAAAAGAAAACAAGAATTAAAAGAAAATTAAACAGAAAAAAGGAAAATAAAGATGGAAATTTGTAATTCGGGTAGAGTAGAAATTTTCTATTTTTTTTATGTCTTTATTTATATCTTTATACTAAAAAAAGTTAATTTAAGGTTAAAGTGTTTAGAATTAGGGCTTAGAGAATTGAAAGTAGGGTGTACTTTTTAGGGTTTATAGTTTAAAATTTAGAATTTAAGATTATAATTTAAAATTTAAGTTTTTAGTGTTAAAAATAGAAAGAGACATCGAAAAAGGGTTAAAGATTTTTATTTGCCGATAGTCAGATTTATATATCACTCATTGGTTCAAATCTGAAAATTAAACTACAAATAACTAAGAACGAATAATTTCTAAATCAAAAGAAAAGAAAATAAGCAAAACATAATCAGAGAAGAATTGGATGCTCACACACACTATAAAACAAGAACAAAATAAAAATTTTGAACAAAAAGAAAAACTCTTTTAACAGAACTTTAAAGAAAAACATTTGTTTTACTTTCTGATTATGGCGTTTGAAAATATAAAATTTAGCTAGAATCCTAAAATGAAGTAGTCTGGATAGAATAGGAAGCCTGGGTTTGACGCCAAAATCTCAAGGTGATTGAGCCCGATGTAAGCCTCTAAACGAATTGAACGAACACGAACGAGAGTATGTTCATGTCCGTTCGTTTAATTTTAACCGAAAATTGAACGAATACGAACAACTAAACGAACATGATTTTTTGTTTGTGTTCGCTTGTTAAGGAATGTAGCTTGTTCGTGTTCGTTCATGTTCGTTTGTTAAATGATAAACGAACGTATACGAACACAAATGAACGAACATAAAAGAATATATGTGAATAAATTTAAATGAACATAAACGAATGAACATATATAATACTTTTATTATGAAAGATAATAACTATAAATGGACATATGTGAATTAATCTAAACGAACGGATTACCAAACGTTAACGAACGAGCTCTTTGTTCATGTTCGTTCATTTAATTAAATGAACGGAAAAATATTGTTTATGTTCGTTCATTTAATAAATAAATGAACATAAACGAACTTCCCACCGAACGGTTCACTGAACGTTTGGTTCGTTTACAGCCATAGCCCAATGGAAGTGTTAAATCGGAATCCGATTTCGAACATTCAGTGTTGGTAGCACCATGTATCGAGACTATGCTCTCAGTGAATGCAGTAGGTACACATTTCCCATATATATGTCGTACAAGACGGATCCCATTAGTATGGTTATACAAATAAACTTTAGCTCCGGTACAAACTATAAGTGTTCCATCTTGTTATCTTCTGCTTCTCCATTATCCATATGCTTAGTTGAGAGTCTGGTTCTTCCTGTGCCAAGCACAAACTTTCTCTTCAATTCCCTAATTGCATAGTTTTTCGTTGTCGATTCGAACAACTATTCGGGCGTGGAATTGCTTGGAACTTCTCAATGTGCATATCATACATGATGATCACTTCGGTCTTGTTAAGATGGTAGCGAAAATCCGTGAACCAATAAATGGCTCCACCGACATACACAGATTGAGAAGAAACATCGATTTTGTATGGGACTTCACCAATAGTTTTCCAACCAGAATTGGGGTTTGGATCCAAGGAGAAGACCACACAAAAATCATGGTGCTGTTTTACTCAGACATGAATTAAACAATCTTGTATTGTTTTGTGACCAAATCACGACCGATCCCCAACCGCTGATGTGACCGGCACCATCGACCTGCAAAATATATACGCATGTCAAAATTAAAACCGGTGACGAGACGAATTGAAGCGAGTGTGAGCAATGATGAATGCATACCAGTAGGCAGAACTCGGTATTCTGCCATTGCACGAATTCAACACGACATATCGGTCTCGCTCGAGGGATACCGATGATTCGTGTGTAAGAATTAGTGATGGTACTTGTATTCCTATTGATCGCCATGGAATTCGTGAAATAAGGATCAGTGATGAGCCGAAACCATTGCTTGGAGACGTACTTGAATCTATCAAGGACTCGATGGGAAGTTTTCCCAATATGTCTTCGATCAGATCAAAGGGAACTCCATGATCCTTAGTCATCTCTTCTAAGGTTTTACCGCGAAGAGAGGAACACTAATTGTCGTCTAAGTTGAATTATTAGCTCTACCAAATATAGACTTCCATGATCCTTGATGGGAAGTTTTCCAATATCAATTTTATAATTAATTAAAATGAAATAGATATATGACATGTCATCATTAATAAATTTTTTACGGTCTAATCAGCATATTAGTTAAAAATAAAAATTTTGACAAAAAAATATAGACGAAGGACTAAATTTATCCCTAAAAAAATGATGGCCCAAATAATAGAAATAGTAAACGTTAAGGGAAATTCTCATTATGCCTTAAAATAATTAGTAGTACATATCAGTACATATAATTATCGGTACATGACGTTTACTCTAAACTTGTCCTTACATCAGTGTTTCTCAAACGAAATAAAAATCTTACATCATTACAATTATAATTATTAAGGAAAATGATGTATTGGCGATGGAAAACGAAATTTTCTACTAGCGGTGCTTTTTTAGAATTTAGGGTAATTATTCCATGCACAAGCAGTATTCCATGCACAAGAGGTTGCAAAAAATTTGTTTCCACGAGCACCTTAGTTTCAGGGATTTTATTTAGGGTCTAGTACTTAGGGGTTCTAGTGGATGGGTTTTTAATTTAGGGGTTGTGGTTAGGATTTAGAGCCTAGTGTTAAATTTAGTGTTTATAGGTTAAAACATAAATCTCTAACTATATTACCTTAAAAACTAAATCATAATTTATAAACCTTAAATTATAACCATAAATTCTAAAACCATGCCTGAGATATTTTTAACTTAATTTATTAAAACATTTTCACACAAAGCAACTTGCTCAAACCCATATGTCACATTCTAAATGAGAAACAAACCATTATTAAAGCCCAATCAACCATTAAAAATTTCAAGATTTAGCGGAAAAAACAAACTATTTATAACTAAATTAAATCGACGCAAAAACAAAACCCAAATTTAATAAAAACAAAAAAATATTATATATCATAAGCATTATATAGGGAAAATATATGATGCACTGGCGGTAAAAACATTTTATTTGCACATGCGCTCTAATTTTAATTGTTAAAGATTTAATTTAGAGTTTATAATTTTGTTTGAACCTTAAAGGTTCACAAATAGTCACTAAACTATAATACAATGTTGACTTTGATCATCAAACTTTCAAATGTTATAAAACAATCATTAAACTTTAAATTTTATTATAAAACGATTAATTGCACATGCTAGCTAATACAATGGACACACATTCGAGTTGAGTCACAGTCCTTCCATATATATGGACTAAACTTTCAGTGAATGCAGTCCATATCCATGTGACAGACAACGGATCTCATTGTTTTGTTTAAACAAATAAACATCTTCTCCGGTGCAAACCAAGAGTGTTCCATCTTTGTGCTCTGCAAATGCAATTCCGAGACCAATTTCCAGTGTGTCATTTCTGAAATTCTTGATGCAATAAAGCTTCTCCCAAGTTATCTTCTTCTGCTGCTTCTCCATTATCCATATGTTCAGTACTCGAGAATCTACTTCTTGCTGTGCCAAGCACAAACGTTCTCTTAAAGTCCCCATCGTTGTGTATTCGAACAACGACTCTGTGGAATTGCTTGGAACTTGTCATTGTGCAAATCAAACATGGCGATTACTTCACTCTGGTTAAGATGGTAGATTTCATCCGTGAACCAATAATTGGCTCCATTGGCATACACAGAGGGAGACGAAATGTCCATTTTATGAGGGGCTTGGCCTATAGTTTTCCAACAAGCATTGGGATTTGGATCCAACGTGAAAACTACACAAAAATCATGATGTTGATGATATTGTCTTGTTTTACTTAGACATGGATTACACAATCTTACAATCTTGTATCTTTTTGTAACCAAATAAAATAAACTAAATCAAGTTTTATCATAAAAATATGAAAAGGAAAAGAAATCTACTCGTGTCATGGGGCCACTAGACATGTCTAATAGTGTGAGTATGGTTATCACTTGAACATGAAACTATAATCTCATATTTCATTATATACAACAATCAACATGTAGAATTAAAATTTCTAGACTTTAACATTGTCAATAAACGTCGAAACTCGAATCTTCTACCGCCTCCACGGTACAACAGCCTCCGTTGGGGGTGTTGCCCGCGACCATGACGGTTTTGTATTTGCAGAGTTTACATTACAGGCATGTTGGATGGGGCACATTCGGCTGAATCTGCAGAAGCCATGACTTTCCAGGAGGGTATACATTTGGCACATAGTCATTATTGATTGGTATTATAAAGCAGAGGTTTAGCACATAGTCATTTTATAAAATCCGAATAATCTTTTTAATCAATATGATTGGTATTTAAGAATTTTAGGCTTATTAGAAGTCTATATTGGGTAGAACTAGTAACTTAACTTGGACGGTACTAAATAGTTTTCCTCTCCTCTAATCTGCTTGAATTCGTGTGATGGCATCCTATGTTTTCCTGGACGCTATAAAATCTGGGTTCATAACCCTTCCACATATGGTGTAGATATTGCAGATCTATGGTGCAAATGCCAACCACGAGGCTTTGGGATTGGTCGTGATTTGGTTTCAAAAAGATACAAGATTGTAAGATTGTCTAATCCATGTCCAGGTGAAACAGGAAAAGATGGTCGTCATCATTGTTTTTGTGTTGTCATGTTTGATTTGCACAATGACAAGTTCGAAGCAATTCCAGACCCGAGTAGTTGTTCGAATAAACAACGATGGACCATGCAACTGGGGGCATTGAGAGAATGTTTGTGCTTGGCAAGGCAAGAACCATATGTACTAAACATATGGATAATGGAGAAGCAGCAGCAGCAGAAGAAGATAACTTGGGAGAAGCTTTATTGTATACAGCTTATGGGAAATGACCCCCTGCAAATCGGTCCCAGATTTGCATTTGCAGAGCACAAAGATGGAACACTCTTGGTTTGCACCGAAAACAATGAGACCCGTTGTCTGCCACATAGATATGGGGAATGTGTGCCCACTGCATTCACTGAAAGTTTAGTCCATGTATATGGTGGGACTGTGACTCAATTAAAATGGTTGCCCGCTTCATTTGCTGAAAGTGTAGTCCCTATATATACTGGGACTATGACTCAATTTCAAAGTCTGCCCACTCCATAGATTTAAAATAAGGCTCATTTTTTATGGGACGGAGGGAGTAATATTTTATGTAATTACACAAATTCTGTCTCATTTTAGCTTCACCCTGAGCTGCCTCACCCTAGAATCACCCCGATTCAAAGTTGTCAATCGAATGTTTTTTTTCATTATTTTATGACGGCCTTCAACACAAAGTGCTTTCGGCATTTTCATGGTTATAGCTAGAATTTAGAGTTTATAAGTTAAAATTTAAATGTCTAACCATATCTAAACTCTAACTTATAAACCATAAATTTTAACTACAACTTTTAAACTCTAAACCTCCAAGCATAAACCTCTAAGCCTTAACTTAACCATAAAACTAAAACACTTGTGAAAACTTTTTGTTTTCACCACATGCGTATCGAATATCTTTTTTTAAAAAATGTATAACGTTAAATTTTAATAGATTATCAAACAAAATTAAGTGAAATATCGGTGATTATGAAAAAAATTAATCGACCATTAATTTTTTTTTCAAATTTAATAAAAATTATTAGATGGGTCTGACTCCTCACGTCATCCATAGTCTTATCCAATAATATTTTTTCATATTATTTTTTCAAGGTGATTTTTCGCCTCTTTTTTACATGTAATTAAGGGTTTGATAGTTTCTTGGAGGTTACACCGAAATGGGAGAAGTCATTGCATGGACCATGCATGATGTGGTGAACTGGGTTTATCTAATAATTTCTTGATTTAGAGAGAAAAACCTAACGATTTATATTTCAATAAATTTATAATTATTTTGTAATATTATATACCTATAAATTTTAAATAATTTTAAGATGAAATTGAAATTGGAAAAAAAACACAGAAAAATATTTTAATTCTTAATCGTAAAAATTAGAACACTAGACTAAAGAATCTTAAAATCAACATGAAAAATTACAAATAAAATTCATTTTGAAATTCAAAAATCAAATGTCATGGAAATAAATATAATTTATCTTCTGAACCTTGAAATCACTTTGAATCAAATAGAAGCACATGTTTTCATGGCAACAATCAAAGAATTCCATTTAAACCTTTGTTTTTTGGGGGGATAATGAGGAATTCATTCATAAATTCTCATTTTCTTTGAGACGATAATTATATTTAAAAAGTTGAATTGTAATATTCGTGGTCTTCGTCATACAATGGGAAAGGAAGGAAGGAGAAACAATAATGATATGATTTTTGGGTAAACTACAACGGAGGTCATTTAATTATGGGTAAGGTTACATATGGGTCACTCAATTATTAAAAGTTATATTTGGGTCACTCAATTATGGGTAAGATTACATTTGGGTCACTCAATTATTAAAGGATACATTTTGATCACTCAATTATGGGTAAGATTACATTTGAGCCACCCTTCATATTTTAAAAAAAAGTATATCAATTTGTGTATTAGATTAATTAATGATTTCAAATGAAGTACTCTAATGTTAACAGGGTATACAAGTGATTTGGAAGAATAAATGACTAAATTGATGTACTTTTCTGAATATAAAGAGTGACCCAAACGTAACCTTACCCATAATTGAGTGACCCTAATGTAACCTTTAATAATCGGGTGACCCAAATGTAACCTTACCCATAATTAAGTGACTCAAATGTAACTTTTAATAATTAGATGACCCAAATGCAACCTTACCCATAATTGAATGACCTCCATTACAGTTTACCCATGATTTTTAAAGGATTTGGTTTTAATCTGAGAATTTTCTTTCTTGTTTTGTTTCCTTCAATTTATATAATTTATTTTGAAATGTAATTATCTTACACATGTATGCATTTAATATGTTAAATACAATGTCATTTAAAATAAATTACCATATGTATGTGATAAGTTAAAATTTTAACGGTCTAGTTAACACATTAGTTAAAAAATGAGGAATTTAACAAAATGATATAGGTTGAGGGTCAAATTTATCCCTAAAAATTGAGGGCCAAAATAACATAAATAATAAACGTTAAGGGTCAAATTTATTCTTATGCCTTATTTTAATAACATTTGAAATCATGGGAACCTAAAGCTCGATTTTTCTTTTATAGGAATGAAATATGTTAAAATGAAACTGTTTTTCATAATTTCTTAAATTAAAAGTTGAATTAAGATTTTTTTAATAAAATTTTATTATTTTTGAATAAAAAATATAAAGATCTGAAAAAGTGGCACAAAAAAATATTTTACGTACGTATTTTATTCTTAAAAATAAATATAGGTCTCTATGATTTTAAAAATTATTAAAATAATTAATAGTGCATATCGGCACATATAATTAATGGTACATATCGATACATGATATTTACTCTAAATTTTTTTTGATGTAATATATTATTATACTTGTTATGGTTGTACAACATGTTGCAAGCCTCCCTTCAAAGATTCACTAAATTATTTTTCTTAAATTAAGGAAAGAATATAATATATTATCGTGATTATATATATAGCGAATCATATTTTTCTTGTAATTATAAAATACAAACCACATAAAACGCAACGAAACTACTTGTCCTTTTTAGCTGTCCAAATGCTTCAAGAATAAACTTCACCTCATCTAAACTTGTTAATTTCATAAAAATATATCAAATTCATTTGCTTCAAAATTTATATACATAAATTGCTAATATATATTTTTTAAATATATATAATATTTTAAACAAAACTACAATATCTAATTTTTGTGTCACGTCGTATTTTAATAGAGCGACATGTGAAGTTTTGATAAATAAAAAGTTAAATGAGATGACATGTTACAGTTTTGAAAGTTTAGATGTCAAATTGAACAGAAAAATTTAAATACCAAGATAATAATAAAATAAAACTTTAAGAACTAAAATATTATTTAACCATATTTTAAGTTATATTAGACATGCTCGTGCATGTACAAGTGTGACATGTGACACGTCACATGCCTTAAAATTTGAAGGACTCGCGTTTTAAAAATTATTATAATAAAAAAAATATTTTTTTTAAAAAAAATCTTTTAATTTTCTCCCTTATTATCTTAAGAATTAATTATAATCAATTCTTCCTAAAAAAAACATCAAATTTATGGTGTTTAACGGCCAAAAAATTATTATTTATATCTTAATTTCAATCTTCTTCAATCGCTCACAATCGTAATATGATAAATTTTGATATTTTATAATTTTACTTTATTATAAAATATTATAGGGGGCTTTTTAAAAAAAATATCACAGGGCCCGCACATCTTTTGGGACGAGCCTGATATTAGATAACTAATAAAATCTATAATCTATTATTTAATTAGTTGCGGGTATGATTTCGATTTTCAACTGACATCATTTGATCTTATAAGTCAAATATTTATGCATGAGTAGAAATTAAGTTTATATATTATTCATGAGATTGTTTTTACTTGTATGGATCACAATCTTGACTCTGTTGAAAGCTGATTAGTCTTGTTTGAGAAGTTATTTTTAATTATTTTTGTAAAATAATAGTTGAAAATGATTGTCACATTTACGAATCAATAGTTTGAATAGACAAACAAAACATAAAAACTTTAAATTTGATTAAAAATAGAAGAAATTCGTGGAGAAGATAACCTAGCCATTCTTTTATTCATCAAGGATTTTTATATTCAAGATGTATATTTTTAAATTTTACAAGTGACGTATTAAACTATTACTTATTTTATTTTTAACATGTTTTAATATTACGAAAATCAATAAATCCTTGTGTAATAAGGTAATTATTTCATATCTTTCCGATGGAGATAAAATATTTCATAAATATTTTAGTTTTAGGGTATAGGAATTTAATATAGGATTTAAAGTTTATGGATTTAAATATAGGATTTAAATATTTTATTTTTAACAAGTCAAGATTCGCCCTTGATTCTAATGAGAAAATATATGTTTTAATTTTATAGACAATATTAAAAAAAACAAATAAAAACTTATATATAAACTGTAAATTGGACCTGAAAATATCAAAAATGAAAATTTTAACGTAAAATATATTAGGATAAAGGTTTTGATAAATGTGTGTCTTCATATCAGTTGAAATTGAAATCCTTATAGGCTGCAAATTATAATATCTTTGGTCAATCCTTTACACGCGTTATTCGACATCCACTACTATTTTTTCAACTCTCCTCTAGAAGTTATATGTCATCGTCATTTAGTTTTGAAAATTAAAAATTCATTTACTTCTTAAATATATTTTCTTAAAAAAGTACTTTCTTGATTTCAAATTTATTTTAAATTGAATTTCTATTGGTCTGATAAATTTTAAAATGTATATTTTATATATTAAATTAGATCTAATTTTATTGGGAACGAATTCAATTCAATTTGATTTATGAATATGTTCAATTCATATGATTTCTGAGAAATAATTATAATTTATTTAATAATATGCAGACACTTTATAAATAAAGCTGCTATAACATAAGTCTTGTATGATGAATATTATCTTCTTTTGCTATAAAATTACTTATTGGATTCAAAAAATAATCATAATTATTTCCTTACGCTTCAAAAAAAAATAATCATAATTTGATTAAGGATTTTATAGTAACATATAATAATTTAAAAAAAGACGTTACATGTAATTTTTTTTCATTATTCAAGACTTTGCCTGATTAATCTACGTCGTTCGCGTCGTACTCATAAGTTTGGTGGATAGTCTTTTAGCATATATATATATATATATATATAAGACATCGAATTCAAGATCTACTTAAGCGATATTAAACTGTTTATCACTTGGATCAACCTTGTTGGCGATTACGTTGCATGTATCTGTGTATATATAATAATGGATTTGGCAGCTTTGGTTTTTGGATTAAACAATGGGTGACAAGTTGTGTCTCCAAATTTTTTATTTGAAACCCAACTTTTTTAAACCCAAGTGTTTGGTGACTGATAATTATGTTCCTTTCTTAGTCACATGTTCCCTACAATTATACAAATTAACATTTCGTTTCCATTAATACAATGTCTTAATGAACCTAATAAATGTCCTAATAGAAAAGCGGATGATGTTTATTTTAGAAGACATTGGTTCAAATCGCTTTGTTTACAAGGTGTATGTCATTGTCAAAGGGTTAAAAATATATATGAACAGATACTACATTATAATCACCTTCAGACTATTAAAAAAATGGAAAATTCTACAACGTGCAACGAACATCGATGAACACCACTAATGATGAACACTGATGAACACCATTAAATTAATTAATAAATATTTAAAATTTCAAGGACCCATCACACAATTAATAATTATTTTAAAAAATTTAATTAAATTATTTTATATATATTAAAATTTTATTTTTTAATAAGGATAAACTATATATTTAGCACCTCACTTATTTCCGTATTTCTATTGAACCCTCATTATTTAAATATTATTTCAATTTGATCCTATTCTTTATAAAAAAATAATTTAACCATCAACCTAAAACCCTAAACTATTAAACCTTAAACCCTTAAACTCTTAAACATATACCCTAAACCATATACCATTAAAAATAGTTTCACCATCATCGATTCAATTCAATTCAATGAATCGTTGAATTCTCCTAAAAATATTAATTAAATTATTTTTTATATATATCAAATTAATTAAACTCGAATCTCCTAGAATTAACACTATCATCTTATTTGAGATGAAGAGGTCATATTGGCATTGTTTTACAGATTGACTGAATCGGTTGCTTCTGCGTAGTTAACATATCGGACTAGTTTTAAAGTCATTGACATTGATGTAGATGTTATTTCATGATTTTTATGATTACAACGCTTGTTCTGCGGTCTATGCTCGCACAACTGCTCGCAAGTGAGAGCCGAGTAAGTGATCTTATACCAATTCGTAACTAACTTAATCGACCACAGTTTTAATCGTTGCATAGACTAAACTTATCATTGCTCACGGGGTAATTTTTTTTCCTAATTAAAAAAACTGTAACCTGAAGGTAAAGAAAGATATTGCGAATACAGTTAAATTAAAGTTCAAACAAATTTGAGTTATTTCTCAATCAATTTCCAATTCAATTTCTAGATCAATGATGAAGTCTTGAAAGATATCCTAAGCGTGTTCTAATTTTGTTACACCATGAATAATCCCACAACAGCAAGACTCTGGAAATTCGATCAATGATGAAGTCTTGAAAGATATAGTGAATACAGTCGAATTAAAGTTCAAACGAATTTGAGTTATTTCTCAGCGGTTTGGTTCAGGTGAAAGTAGCTACAGGTGCATCGTGCTGCTAGCTTTAACTGGACGACTCAACACAATTGTAAGCCTATTTTAAGTCTAAGAGTTGTGTGTTATAGTGCAGTCTTCTTGCGTCATAGAATATGTATTCCCTGGGTAAATTGTAAGATTGCGATTACTGGGTTGATGCAACATTGTTAAGAGATTGTAGCAATTTGTATCCTATTTTCCGTTTGCACTCTTTTCCTCCAATCTAGGCTACGGAAGTTTTTTAATGAGACATCAGGTTTAAGTTTTCGAAACGCTCCTAATAAAGTAGTACCTTTAAAAAAACAAATTTGAATTATTTCTCAATCAAATTCCAATTCAATTTAATGAATTGAATTAATTATGATTAATTGTGATGGCCTCTTCATCTCAAATAAGATGATAATGTTAATTCTAGGAGATTCGAGTTTAATTAATTTTGATATATATAAAAAATAATTTAATTAAATTTTTAGGAGAATTCAACGACTCATTGAATTGAATTGAATCGATGATGGTGAAATTATTTTTAATGGTATATGGTTTATGGTAGATGTTTAAGAGTTTAAGGGTTTAAGGTTTAATAGTTTAGGGTTTTAGGTTGAGGGTTACATTATTTTTTTTATAAAGAATAGGATCAAATTGAAATAATATTTAAATAATGAGGGTTCAATAGAAATACGGAAATAAGTGAGGTACTAAATATATAGTTTATCCTTATTAAAAAATAAAATTTTAATATATATATAAAATAATTTAATTGAATTTTTTAAAATAATTATTAATTGTATGATGGGTCATTGAAATTTTAAATCTTTATTAATTAATTTAATGGTGTTCATCGGTGTTCATCATTAGTGGTGTTTATCGATGTTCGTCGCACGTGGTAGACTCATCCTAAAAAAATACAATATCTTAATCCATCCAATTTTCATTAGTAATTAATCCCACTAATTAATGTTGATTTAACGTTTTCTTAATTAATTTTAACTCTCTAAACACAGTACTCAAACATAAGTTAACATGAAAAAAATCAAGGGTATTATTGAATTTTGTCATTAATTTTTAATTTTTAATTTTTAATTTTTAATTTTTAATTTTAATTTAACTTTATCATTAAATTTTTATTTTGTTTTTTGTATTTAAAAAAATAATTTTTTAACAATGATAACCGAATTTTATTAACCCAAATCAAATATTATTTTTGGTAAATAATAATAATAATAATAATAATAATAATAATATATAAATTAATAAAATGTTAAAGAGGTTGTGGGGAATCCTAAGTGCTGGTTTGGCTTTAGCTTTGGAAGCATGCTTTTGTATAATATTGACCAAATTTTCGTACGGCAATCCACGGAATCAAATGACAAGTGGTCATACCATGCTTTTTATTTTAATTGATTAATTAATAATTAATTAATGTTGGTAACTTCCCTCATGTTATTGCTTATCATACATTACTTTATGATTATCTTGAAAGCTGTCATAAAATCATTTATCCATCATTATATATATATATGCTTATCATATATATGATTTTTATTTGATCGGTTGGTCAACTGCTCATCTTTTCTCCCTCATTTTTTTAGGTCATATGTTTTAAATTTACCGAGTACACCTTTTTTCTTCTCCTAAAGATATTTTCTTAGTTTTTTTTTAAAAATCTTCTCATTTCTTACTGTTAATTCCGGTCATTCATTTACCTTCATCTAATAGTCCAAAAAAAATATAAATCTAAATGAACTTTATATAGTGCAACATGATCATATCTCGACTCTATACACACATATATATATATATATATTATATATATATAATTAGGTTAAGAAATGGGCTAGAAAAAACATGTAAATTTAAAAATCTAAGTCGTGTTCTAGCTTCAATATTTAATGTTTGAATCCGACCTGAACATTCTAAATATTTATTGCATTATATTATTTTATCTGTATATATTACGTAAATTATACCACATAAAATTAAATCTATAATAATATATAATATTATAACGTAAACATTAAAAATATGCTAAGCTATAAATGTTTATTTTTTAATAAAAGAACTATATAAAAATATTAAATATTAAAATAAAACTAGTAGTGTACATATGTTTCTTTAATAACTTAATAAAATAATATATGCATGTCCAAATTAATTTGGGCTAGCCATTTACAAATATGATTGTAATTAAAAAAGACTAATATTCTATACACAGACGGTGGAAACTAAAAGTTTTCACAAGCGCCTTAATTTTAGGATATAATAAGTTAGTTTAGGGTATAAGGTTTAGGGGTTTAGGTGTAGGGGGTTAGAATTTAGGGATAGTTGTTTCAATTTAAGGTTTAGGGTTATAATTTAGGGTTTATAGGTTAAAACCTAAATTCTCACCATATTATCCTAAAAACTAAACCCTAACTTGTAAACCCTAGATTATAATCTTAAACCTTAAATTGAAACAACTATCACTAAATTCTAAACCCCTAAACTATATACCCTAAACTAACTTTCTATACCCTAAAACTAAGGCGCTTGTGGAAACTTTTAGTTTCCACCGCCAGTGTATAAAATATTAATCCATTAAAAAAATATGAAGTTCGTATCTTTTATGTATAGCAAATGTTGGTGATTAATAAATAATTAGAGGAAAAAAGAAGTTATAAATGTTGGTAAAACTATTTACAGCAAACCCTAATTTTTATGTCAAACTTTTAAATAGAAAATATAAATACATTACACAAGAAGCTTTTCTAAAATATTTAAAGGTGTATTTATTTTTTACTAAGAAAAACCTAAATTTTGGCAATTGAAAATAGAACCTAACTAAAGCTATCTTAGACAGGAGATCAAATGAAATCAAAGGACACCCACCCAAATTTTGGTGGAATAAATTAATAAAAATTAGTGTGTTAGAAAAATGGTGTTGCTAGTTTCAGCATTTAAATGAAATTTGAGATTTAGTCCTTATATTTTTAAAATTTTAAAATTAAACTCTATTACCTTTACTATTTAAATTTTTCAATCATACAAACTTCAAAAGCAAATAATTATGAATTTAGTAAGCATACCTTATTTTGAGTTCCTTAAATTATTTGGGTACAAAGACTATATCTCAGACTTTGCTAAAGTACAGAGACCTACTATGTATTTTAACAATCAAGGACAGATTATAATGGGGCCAGAGGGAGCCCTAGCCCCAAATTTTGGAAAATTAACTTTTGACTCTTTAAAAATTTTAATTTGGTTCCTTAAAATCTTCTAAATCCTTATTATGTTTCAAAATTTTTGAATAGTTTTAATTAAGTTCCCTCTTAAATTTTTTAAAAGTTCTCATTAAGTGTCAAATCTTTTAAAATTTCAGTTAGACCCCCTTTTTTGAAAAATTTAAACTAAACCCTTCAAATTTTGTGAAAATTTTAACTTAGACCTCTATTTAAAAAATAATAATAAGTAAGTTCCTCCAAACTATGTTGCCAATACCCATCACTGTTAAATTTTTAGTACATTAAGATTATGAGAAAGAAGATGAATTGCACAAAACTTAAACTCTAGTAACAACTTTTGCAAATATAATCTGTGGGGGAGTGCCCACCCTGAAAATATAAACTTCCTTTATTAGTTATTTATTTTATCGAGTGTACCTACTCTAAAAAAAATTTATACCCATTTACGTACAATTTTTTTTATGTTGTTAATACTTACTATATGTGTCCACCTTAAAAAGATTTCTGGATCCGCCACTTAATATAATTGTGGCTTTATTCATCCTTTTAGATAAGTCTTTAGGTTTTATGGTTTAGATCACTATCAAGATCCCAATTTTCAAAGGGGTTGCCCTAACCAAGTTGATATAATTAAGTGTCCCTACCAAACAAACCCAAGCTTTAACCAAAAGCTAATGTTGTAGGCAAGGCAACGAATGAGACCACACATTTTTCTGCATTAAGTTTTGCATGGATTTGCATGTGAATTTCAGACCTCCTTTGTCTTCGGTTTGTGCCCCAACCCCCTCACTGTACACGTGGCCCTGCTACGTTCTTTTGAGGGGTGTAATTGGGACATTTCGTAAGATATTGAAAAGTTTGTACCTAATGAAGAGACTTTCTAAACCAAGTTTACATTAAATACATCAACACATAAGTCCTTCCTTTGCAGCTACTCATTTACATATCGATATTTTTTTATAGATGGACAAATATTGTTTGTATATATTTATTGCTTTTTAGGTATTAAAAATGGGTAAAATTTTAATATAAGGCTGCGTAAAATTAATTTTGCACACGATCGCATATTTATACTATAAAACTCAAATACTCAATTTCTAACTCTAATCCTAAAAAATTAAACTCTAAACATTAAACCTTGTACCTAAGTTCTAAAAACTAACCTTAAATTCTAAACCCTACAACCTAAACCCCCTAAACTAAAACCATAGCCCCTAAAACTAAAAGGCAGGTAAACTAAAGTTTGCACGGCCTGCGTATCAAAGTTTTTTCCATTAAAAATACACATTTTGAAAAATAGAGAAACTAAAAGGGTAAAATTTTGATACATATGCAGTGTAAAACTAATTTTACAGAAGCTTGCATATTTACATTATAAAATACAAATCCTAAATTTCTAACCCTAACTCTAAAAAATTAAACCATAAACATTAAATCTTATACCATAAATTATAAGCAATAACATTAAATTCTAAACCCTACAACCTAAACCCCTAAATTAAAATCATAACCCCTAAAACTAAAAGGCACGTGTAAACTTAGTTTACATGACATGTGTATCAAAGTTTTTTCTAAACTAAAAATTATTTTTTATCAATGAGTAAAACTATTTACTGATTAATAATATTGTAATTGTATTGAGCATTTAATTTCAGTTTTTTTCAACTTTTGAAAAAAAAATTAATTAAGCCTATAATTTTTTGCATCCAATTAAGTATATGAACCAATAAATTTAATCATTTAAATTATTTGACTAATTTTGACCATCAATTTTTTTGAAGATTTTTCTTGAGATATTACTGTCACATGACACACTACAGTTATGTCATGTGATGTTTATAGATTTTTTAGAAAATTAGTTTTTTATAATTGTTATAAGTTTTTTAGAATTTTTAGAATTACTAAAGACTTTTCTTTTCAAATAGAATAAAAATATTTTGAAAATGTCAAGTGAAAACTTTGTAACACGACACGTTGCACCAACTGGTCCAAAAAACAATTAGATTTAACAGACAACGTCGGTCGAATGAGTGAATTGATAAAATTTTGGAGTATAAGATCTTAATTGGGTACAAAAAAAGAATTTAGTGGCTTAATTAATTTTCCCCCAAAATGCAAGGGCTTATGATACCTTTAAGCCAATTTTTATATTTAAACCAATTAAATATCAACTAATAAAGTTGAGAAATTTATTATTCTAACAATAGAATTAAAAATATATATAAAGGTTTTAAAATCAAACACCCTAAGATTCTTGAGTTAGGAAAGCCTAATTTTTAGTTTAGATGGAAAGAATAAAGTCTAAAATTTCAACTAATAGGTGGTGTTAGGTCCCTTAAACGAGATTAATGGTTCGAATTTTGATATTATGAATAGAAAAAATTTGGTTAAAATGGTCATCCCGTAATAAATCTCTCCAATACTCGACATGAATTAATTAACCAATGACTGGTACCAATAGTTAAAAAAATTTAAAATTTCATTTTTTTTGTCAAAAAGAAATGTAAACATGAAGGGCATTTTCAATGAGGAAATTTTCCAAGGGATACTTTATTTTTAGTGGGGGAATATTTGCTTATATATTATTCTTTAGGGATTCTAATTGGTTATTTATAAGAATTTATTGTTCCTTCTATTGCCAAATTGGTCACATTCTAATCCTCATTGGTACAAAAAGTTAAAATCCCTACCTTTACAAGGTTTGAAAGGAATGACAAAGTCCAAAATATTGAAATAATAATATGATTGGTACTTAATTTGTAATCATTTAAAGCATGTAATTCAAATTCAACAAACTTCATTCAAATGAAACTTGATGACTTTTTCTTTTTAATCTTACATAAAATGATGACCAATTTTTAAGGAAGACAATCTTCACCTACTTTTAATAAATTCTAAAATCATTTAAAATAAAATTGATATTGACATAATTATAATTTTCTTTACAACTATTGATTCAATATTAGGAGTGGTCGAGTCAAATTCGATTGAATTTATTTTTTAAAATTTATAAACTAAAAAGTCATTGGAATACTATTTTAAAATTAAACCATAAATATTAAAAGTTATTATTATTTGATAGGATGACAGTAGAAATTTTCTAAAATTAATTTATTATGTGTTGTGCTTATTATTTATTTATATTTCTTTAAATATCGACTAAGGAAAATAGTAACATCGTAATTCTATTCATGGAGTTAAAAATCTCAGAACAAGTTTATCAAATAGTTATATATATATATAATTACAGGGGCGGATCTTGGGGTCAGAGTTTGATGGGGCCTACTTAAAATTTTTAAAATATTTGAATGTTTAAATTAAAAAATTTAAAAATTTTGATGGCTTTAATTTTTTTTTTAATTTTTTGGAGTCGACTAAAATTTTCAAAAAAAATACTTTAAGAGAACTTTTTTAGAATTTTAAGGAGGATACTTAATTAAAAATATTCATAAAAATGAAATATAATTAAAATATTTTAAATTTTTGAAGGGGCCAAATTGAAAGTTTTCAAAATATTAAAGACAAAATAATAAGATTTCAAAAGTTTGGAGGGGTCAGGGCTCCCACTGGCCCCCATTACCATCCGCCTCTGTATAATTATATCATGTCACGTTAACGATTAGTGGCCAAAATAGAATACAAATGTAACATTGATGATTATTTTACAGGAGAAGAATAGTTTGATGACCAAAATATAAAGTTTCAACAGTTAAGTAACTAACGATTTAGTTTACCTTATATGTAAAGGATAAATTATATCATTAGTCATTGAACTTTGACTATGTTTTAAAAGGAACAATGTCAAAAAATGCCCCTAACGTTTAATTGAATTGTCACTTTGGTCTATATTCTCTCTTTTTTGAAGCAATTTAACCCTCAATGTTTCATTTTGGGTCAAAATAATTCGTCCGTAAATAAAAAAAAAATTAGTCAACTAACGATAAATAACTTGAAATGACTTAGTAGAATGACACGTCAGAAGAAAAAATATTTTATATTTTATACATTTTTAAAAAATTATTTGCTGACTGATGTGTCATTCTGTAATGTCAACATATTTGTCTATATGACACTACTATCGCGGCGTGCATTATCATGTAGGTTTGTCACGTCATTTCAAACCATTTACCGTTGGTTGACTAACGGTTTTCGTCTGCAGAGGGGCTATTTTGAATTAAAATGAAACATTAAGGGCTAAATTGCTTCAAAAAATAATAGGGGTCAAAATGATAATTCAGTCAAACGTTAAGGACATTTTTCAGCATTACATCTTTTAAAAATATAATTTTAAAAATTTTGTTTTCTCAAATTTAAAAATTCCCAACCACAAAATTATCTGTAGGGGACATTTATCTTTACCTTGTTTGATGATATTAGGTGTCTATCATATCACAACTCATGAGTTTCTTGTTTTGGCTGAAAATAAAAATCAATTTCACGAAAAATAAAACCTACCAATAGTACAAAAAAAAATTGAACCAAACTTTTAATTTCAATATTATTTACTTAGTTTTGTTTTTAAAATCCGAAAAACAAAGGATCTGAACTTGTTATCAAATAATATCCAAATTATTTATAATTTCCAAAATCCTTAAACCAATTATTGTACAAAAATAAAAATATTGTGACAAGTAAATCGATTATTGGAGAAATTTTTCAAAAGTGAATAAATTTATTTCAATCCGATATGCCTCACGCACAACACTTTAAATAGTACATATGGTTTAGTTCGAAAAGCTAGATTTTAATATATTTCTCTTTGATTTGTATATTGAGTAAGGTGTATTTGAAAATTTACATGTTGACTTTGCGCGATAAAGTGTTAAATCTTTTAAACAAGATTTTATGATTTAAACATTGAAGTTGTAAATAAATAAATTAAGATGTAATTGTATTTTAGTCCGATTTCAATTTAAATAAACTTACACATACGTGTAGACTATGTTGCTCAAAATTGAATCATCTAAGAGAGATATATCATCATTTACCATTGAACCACTTAATAATATTATTATCAAACTACCATACCAAATACTATTAAAATTTCCTAAATATTAATATTTACCGAGAAAAAAGCCAAATTTTATCATAATTAGGGGTGTTCAAACGGTTAATTCGGTTAACCGACTGAACTGAACTAGTTAAATATCATTAACTGACCGTTAACTGAACCGAATTTTTTTTTGTTAATATATATATTGAGTTAATTTTTTGGTTAATATATATATATATATTCGGTTAATTTTCACATTGTTTAATATATGTTTAATATATATATATATTATGATTAATACATTTAATTAACATGTTTCGAACTAAATTAACCAATAACTGAACTTTCAAAAAAAATTAACCGTTAACCGGTCTATCATCTAATTAACTGACCGATCAACCGATCGAAATTTCATTTCAGACATTTAATTCACTTTTAACCTAATAGTAAACACCCTAATCATAATGTAGATTTAATGCTTATAAAATTTATTATTAAAGAATTCTCTATTTCATTTTCAACATTTTATTTTTGAATTAATCCAACAACATATAAATTAAAATGTCGGTGAGTATTAGAATTTTATGATAAAATGTTTAATTCTCGATTAAAAATAAAAAGAACATACCAACAAGGTTGGTCAAAGTGATAAGCAGATTGATATCATTTAAGTATGTCTCGAGTTCAAAATCTTATGTATGTAAAAAAATTTACTAAAAGATTTACCCACTAAAACTAGTTGTGCGACGAGTCAGTCCGAAAGACAACAAAAAAAAAGGAAAGAACTTAAACCTTATGTATGTGATTATTTATCATATTATAATACAATTTGATTCTAATTTAAACGACTTTTTGTAATCATATAAGATACACATATATATTTTTGCATATATTTTATAAGATAAATATTCTATACACAGGTGGTGGAAACTGAAAGTTTCCACAAACGCCTTAGTTTTAGGGTATAAGGAGTTAGTTTAGGGTATAAAATTAAGGAGTTTAGGTGTAAGGGGTTAGAATTTAGGGATAGTTGTTTCAATTTAAGGTTAGAGTTATAATTTAGGGTTTATAGGTTAAAACATAAATCCTCACTATATTACCCTAAACACTAAATCTTAACCTATAAACCCTAAATTACAACCATGAACCTTAAATTAAAACAATTATCCCTAAATTCTAAACACATACACTTAAACCCCTAAACCATATACCCTAAACTAACTCCATATACCCTAAAACTAAGGCGCTTGTGGAAAATGAAAGTTTCCACCGCCTGTGTATAAGATATTAATCTTTTTTTATATCATTATATATATTTGAGGGATTTGACTCGAATTTAAAAAGCAATCCACTAATTACTAAAAATTTCGAGTTATTCGAATTTTTATTTTACAACTCAAATTTTATTTAAACTTTTTTAATCAAATTTTTTCATCTCACACTTAATTTAAACAAATCGATTTTTTTCAAATTAAATTTTACTCACACCTATTCTACACAGTTTTTGACAAAATAACAATTTGCTTTGTATTTATTTTATGTCCAAATTATAACATGTAATAAAATTAAAAATGGGGTCATGTTTCTCTAGTGACTTTACCTTTGATTTTCTTACATTTCTCTAGTATTTTTTTAAGATTTCTTTTTCTTATTTATGTATTCCCTCAAAAAAAAACGTGGCAGGTTTTGCCAAAAAGTCTTTTAGCTGCAAAACTCTCTTTGTTTTGTTCCTTTTTCATGTGAATAATTCGTCATTTCTCATTTCTCTTTGCCCTTCTCTTCTCTCTCCAAAAAGGCTACAATAAATTAGTTTTATTTATTTATTTATTTTCGTATTTTGTATGAATAAAAAACCCAGTTCCCCCCTTGTTTCTTACACAGAAGGAGAAATCTTTGTTATAACAAGGAAAAGGGACAAAAAAGGATAACATAAGCAAAAATATAAACTTTTTTTTTAAAAGATTAAGCTTTGGAGGATGAATGGTCTTTTACATCTTGAAGAACCAGATTGCTCTGAGTTTGTTGAAGTTGATCCAACTGGAAGATATGGCAGAGTATGAATAATTAACTCTTTCTTCTTTATTTCCCCCCCTCTGTTTTTTAGAGCTTTGAGTTGCAATTTTTGATATTTTTAGGCTTTTTTTGTATTTATCTTCTTCTTTTGTTGCAGTACAATGAAATCCTTGGAAAAGGAGCTTCAAAGACAGTGTATGAATCAAAACTCCAATAATTTTTCATTTTTTCCAATACCCATTTCATGTTTCTTCATTAGATTTGCTTCTATGCATCCTTTTTACAGAATCTGAGCTTCATTTGATGTTTCCAATGAGTTCTTCTTATCCTACCTTTTTGGGGTTTAACATAAATTGTTGATCTTTATTGCAGTTATAGAGCATTTGATGAGTATGAAGGGATTGAAGTTGCTTGGAATCAAGTCAAAGTCTATGATTTTCTTCAAAGCCCTGAAGATCTTGAAAGGCTGTACTGTGAGATTCATCTCCTTAAGACATTGAAACACCAGAATATTATGAAGTTCTATACTTCCTGGGTTGATACTGCCAATAGGAACATTAACTTTGTCACTGAATTGTTCACTTCTGGAACTTTAAGACAGTAAGCAAAAACATGTCAAAATCTTTGTTTTTTGATGTTGAAATTTTGCTTCTTTTGGTGTAGTTTAGATGTTTGATCATTTGTCTGTGTTGGGATTCCCTTGATTTTTTTTTGTTTTTTGTCTATGGTAGGTATAGGATAAAGCATAAGCGAGTCAACATTAGAGCTGTGAAGCATTGGTGTAGGCAGATCTTGAGAGGCCTTCTTTATCTTCATAGCCATGATCCCCCAGTGATTCATAGAGATCTTAAATGTGATAATATTTTTGTCAATGGCCACCAAGGAGAAGTTAAGATCGGAGATCTCGGCCTCGCTGCGATCCTCCGGAAATCTCATGCTGCTCACTGTGTTGGTATGTTTAACTTGTGCAATTTTCATGTTTACTTGAACTGAGATTTGGTTGGCATCTTGTATGCTAAATATTGAACTTTTTGAGTAATGGGAGGGGGATGAGTCGATAAAATGAAAGTCACCAATTTTGGGGCTTGCCTTTTCTCCAGGAACACCAGAGTTTATGGCTCCCGAGGTTTACGAAGAAGCCTACAATGAATTAGTTGACATTTATTCATTTGGAATGTGCATTTTAGAAATGGTTACTTTTGAATATCCTTATAGTGAATGTACGCATCCGGCTCAAATCTACAAGAAAGTTATCTCTGTAAGGGCTTTTCACTTTGCTTGACTTGCTTTTTTGCTTTCTTTCTTATGCTGAAACGACCGGATTTTTATTATTGTGCGTTGTTCTTTTTAGGGTAGAAAACCGGATGCTTTGTATAAAGTTAAGGATCCTGAAGTTCGACAATTTGTTGAGAAATGTTTGGCGACTGTGTCTTTGAGGCTTTCTGCGAGAGAGTTGTTAAATGATCCTTTTCTCCAGATTGATGATTGTGAATCTGATTTGAGACAACTAGAGTATGCTTATGGGAGGGAATTTGATGATATGGGTCCCCTCGTTAGGCTGCCGTTACTCGAACTTCATAACAGTAGTAATTCTTATGGTAACGGATACTCAAATGGCTATGGTTACGAAACACCAAACGAATGGGGGTATCATCCTGCTGAAATTGAACCGTGTGGAATCCAGCTTTTCGAATATCAGGAGGATGAACATGCTACAGATGTAGACGTAAGTATCAAGGGGAAGATGGGAGATGACGGTGGTATCTTTTTGAGACTCCGGATTGTGGATAAAGAAGGTTAAGAACTTATTTCATCTGTTCTTCTCAACTTTTTCATTGGGGCGAGTTGACTTGAACTCTATCTTTTTGTCGACTTGCAGGTCGTATCAGAAATATATATTTCCCATTCGATGTTGAAACTGATACAGCATTGAGTGTTGCTACTGAAATGGTAGCAGAATTGGATATCACTGACCAAGATGTTACTAAAATCGCCGACATGATTGATGGAGAAATCGCCTCCTTAGTACCTGAGTGGAGACGAGGGCCAGGAATCGAGGAAACACCCCGCTTTTCGAATCAAGACTTTTGTCACAATTGTGCTTCGAACCGTACATCTACCGGTTCCCTCTTAGATTTTTTGACACATAATGGAGGTGTAAAAGACTCACGACTTCTTCAGTGTTGTAGAACCGGATGTACTTCGATGCATGGCCGGTTTGAAGAGATTACATTCCAAGGCGAGGAATCCGAGCATTGCGTGACAGATGATGCACCGAATGAGTCGAGCCAATCGGACAATTTGCATTACCAGGAAATATGGGATCAGCAAGAAAGCCATGAACATAGCCTGGAGGGCTCTAGACACAGACATTCAGATGAAGAGTTCGAAAAGCCTGATCAATCTTTCTCGGAAAATGACGAGAAAGAAGCGAGAGAAGGAAAGAAAACCCCTCCCCCTACAAGTAATCCAGTCCAATGTCTGAAAGGTTCCCGTTCTTTCTCCGCAGCTCATTCATTATACTGCGATATCTCCGACAATTACGAGAACGAAGTACAACAGGAATTGAGATGGCTTAAAGCAAAGTACCAGATGGAATTAAGAGAACTTAGAGATCAACAATTGGGAATTGTATCAGACTCCTCAAACTGCAGTGACAAAGACAAGAACATAACCGACGAGGTTCCATCATTATCGACTTTTTCCCCTAACAAGCATTCTAACTCCGATTTCCATGACGATAACAATAAGAGCTGCCCCAGTTCAGATAACCTAGTGGGCCGGTACTGCAGACCGGTAGAATCTCTAAGAGGTAAGGACATGGTCACTGCTCAGAATTTCTTTGCCGGATCGCTGGTTCCGCACTCTCTCCATAGGACAACTTCCCTTCCAGTTGATGCTGTTGATATATAATGTGAGACCCTGCATTCTTTTGAACATTCTCTACATTTTTAGAGGCTGAAATAATATGAATTCAACCCTGTTTTTGGTCCATCAACATCTCTTTCACAACTTATTTGATGCAGTAAATCAAACAATAATGTCATATCATAAAAAATACCTGCTAGAATTGGGTGGATGAATCATTAGGCATATTGCCATTTCTAGCTGGCCAGGCCAATCATGTATTCATGTTCATCAAAAAGCAATGTTCAAGGTGCGAGACTGTCTCTCCGAACAATGTCGTCTTTAAGATTTGAACCTTCACTTTATAAGTGCAATGTGCCTCAATGCATCCAACACTTGTCGGTGATACGTTCGTATATTTATATCATATTAGTTTAATATTTTTCGTATCGAAATTATTTGGAGATGCCAAATCTAACCTTAGAGTTTCAATGATTGGGGTGTATTCAAAAGGAATTAAATTAGATGGGACCCCAATGGGGTATAGAGGGCATGGATAATGAGGTGGAGAATCATGTTCCATTTTCCATGCATTTGCATGTTAATCTCTTTGAGATTGGCCCCACTAGTGACCATCATGTTCCAATGAAATGATGACGTCATTTTAGCTGACTTTGATTATATCTTATCGTATAAATTAAATATATTTGAGAATTACAAATACTGTGTGATTATACAGTTGTCAACCATTTAATAATGCATGCTCAATCACTAGGGGTGTAAACGATCCGAGCTTGAACGAACAAGGGTATGTTCGTGTTCGTTTATTTATTTTTAAAGGTGTCCGAACTCGGTTCGTGTTCGTTTAAATTTTTAATGGTATGTTCAAGCTCGGTTCGTTTATTTTTTGGTGCGTTCGGGCTCGGTTCGTTTAATGTTCACGAACATGTTCGTTTAAATGTTCGCCAATTTGTTCGTTTAACGTTCACGAACATGTTCATTTAGCGTTCACGAACATGATTGTTTATATATGTTCGTCAACTTGTCCGTTTAGCGTTCGTCAACTTGTCCGTTTAGCGTTCGCGAACATGTTCGTTTAGCGTTCGCGAACATGTTTGTTTATGTTTTCTAGAATTTTAACTAAACAAACAGAAACTAAATAAAATAAAACCAACATAAACTTCACCATTAACTTATATAACGTACCACAACAAAATAAAAGCATAAAAATTCAAATTCTTAAAAACATTCACAAGTATTTTCATCCTAAAACTTCCACAAAAATAACAAAAAATAAAAGAAACATCCACAAACATTTTCATCCAAGAATATGTGGAAGTATCATAGCCGATTTTTTCTTTGCTTTGGGTCTTTGTTCCTTAGGCTCTCGCTCCTCCGCTTACTTAAAAAATCATAGCTGATATCATAGTATATCAAGAGTTAGTAGCAATATCACAACCACAAAAGATCCATTCATGCACACAAAATTATGTTCTATACTTCTGATATGCAAACTAGATTTACAGTAACCCTATTTACTTTCACAAGCCACTAAAAAGATACAGCAAAATAAAAGATAAAAAATTCAGTTTTCCTCACAAAGAGTTACCAGCAATCACAATACAAGGATTCTAGACTTCATTAGGATTTAATTACAGCCAAACAAACCTTGAATGAAAAGGAATTTTTAGAAAGGAAAGCTAGTTGCAATACAACAAGTGTTTAACATTATTTTATTTTTAGGAACTGTAAAAAGCTAACAAATAGAACAAATTTAAAAGAAATGAAGTAACTTAATGCAAAAATGTTACAAAAATAAATACCTTTGAAATTCTTCAAATTCCAACTTCAAAGTAAAGAGATCTCTTTAATTTCTTCATTGCTCTACAAAAAAATTAGATAACTAAATTAAATAAAATTTTAGATATTAAATAAATAAAACATAAATATGAATTTGATAGTGATACTCACCCAATACACACACAAACGAAAGAGATTGACAAAGAAGATCAAAGGAAGGCGGCACAAAGACTCGAATGGTTGGTGGCGGCAGACGGAAAAGATTGGCAAAGAAGATGAAAGGAAGGCGTCACAAAGTTCGAATGGTTGGCGGCGGCGAACGGAAGAGTTTGGCAAAGAAGATGAAAGGAAGGCGGTACAAAGATTCGAATGGTTGGTGGCGGTGAACAGAGAGAGTGACGGCGAACGGTGGCGCAAGGGAGAACCAAAAGCCCAGTGGTCGGAGGTTGATAAGAAGAAAGGGTGAGGAGACGAATGTTTATTTTCAAAGGGATGCGGCTGTAGAAATTAGGGAAAAGGGTGATTAGGGTTATTATATGGTTTATATACTTTGAATTATGAGTTATTTTTAAAGGAGACAAGTGTTTATAAATTATAATATGGTTTATATCCAGATATTCAAATCCAAATTTATTACTTAGTTTAATAAAATTTTCAAATTTAATGTTTATAATTTTACACACATTTTTAGACTAAAAATTACATATTTTCATATTTTGATTGATTTTGATTTATGAGATTTAAAATAAATAGAACTCATGATTTGAAGAAACAAAAAATAGAAATTGAAAGAAAGGCAACTTACACCGGTGTAAGACAGTTCTTTAATTTACTAAACAATCAACATTGTCTTACACCGGTGTAAATCAGTTCTTTACACTGTCTTACACCCTTACTTTGAACTTTATAAACGAACATAAACGAGCTAATAAACGAACATAAATGGGCTTATAAACGAACATAAACGAGCCTTTAAACGAACATAAACGAGTCTATAAATGAGCTTCTAAACGAACATAAACGAGTTTGTTCGTGAACATAAACGAGCCGAACACACCTATGTTCGTGTTCGTTCGTTTATTAAACGAACATAAAATTTTTGTTCATACTCGTTTATTTAGCTTAATAAACGAACATAAACGGACGTTATACGAACGGTTCACGAACAGTTCGTCGAACGCTCTGTTCATTTACACCCCTATCAATCACCCTACTGTAGTTGTTGGTGTTTGAACCCGTAACTTTTAAAAAAAATAATTGTTCCTTTAACCACTAAGACAAGTTAGTTCGTATCATTAAATGACAATTTTAAGTGATAATTTTAAAAGAAATCGTCATAATTTCGACGACTTTCGTGACACTATAGGTATATCCATAGTTCAACAATTATTGTTAGAACACCTCAAATGACCAACTTTGTTTTTTTCTTTCTTTCTAAAAGACATTATTATTAGAGCAAAATTCCGGGATTTTATATAAATAAAATTATTAAATTTAAAAGACTCACAAATAATCAATAATTCAGGCCTTACAGGTTGTACAACTTTTAGTACAAACATGTTGGTTTGGTCAAAGTTTTCAAAGGACTGTTGTGACTAAGAAATGGAAAGGTTGTCTGTTTCTTTCATGCCTCAGTCCAATTGGGAGCTCATTAATTTCCTTGTTAGAAAGGAAAACGAAAGGTTGAGGATTTTTTTTTTACCTTTGTTCTTATTTATTAATTTTAAAAAATAAATTATTTTTAAATTTATTTTCTCACTTTTAAATATTTATATCTTGGACTCTAACATCAAATTATGGTTTCGTCTTTAAGAATATATAAATGAGATGGTTTCATTTATATATTTCCGTAATTTTTTTTACTATTAATGTTTTAACGATTCAACCCTTGAATTTCATATTCTATTTATATAGATCTTATGTGTTAAGTTTTGAATAAATTGAAAATATATAATTGATTTATATAAAAAATTAGACTATTAAATATAATTAATACATTATTTTATATCGACAAGATATATATATCATATTAATTTAAAATTTTATATGTATAATAAATATAAAAATACTGATAAATTTGACGATTTGATTGTTAAAATATAAATCGTAATTTTTTTATAATTAAAAATATGTAAAACGCATATAGTTTTACATTAATAAAAGTTAATTCCTCTATATATATTATGATTCGAGAAATCATCAATTTTTTTAGTAATTATGGAGACCAATCATCGATTTATTGTTCCAAAAGAATGAGTTTTAGACTGAATTATTAAATAGAAAAAAATAGTAATTTTCCATAAAGTGGAGACCAATCGTCGATTTAAGAAAAAATAATATTTTTTCTATTTAATAATTTAGTCTAAAACTCTTTCTTTTGGAACAATAACTTAAAGGTAAAATGACAAAAGACGTCTCAATGTTTATAACTTTTGTTAAGTAAATAATCTCCTAACGTTTTAATTTGGTCTAAATATGTCCTTGTTGGATGAAAATTGTCAGTCAACGACTGATTTTGACTGAACTTGTCACGCGTTAAGATCGGCTGACGCGACATATGCCACGACATATTTTTTAAAAAATAAATTATTTTGTTATACCCTTCATTATGGTGAGACATGGCTGACAAGCATGCTGACACGTGGCCGAACCGGATGGTGACACATAGCGGATATAAGGTTGACAAGTGGTGAATAACTGAATATGATGCTGACACATCAGTAAATCTTAACACGTGGTAAATTTAGTCAACATCAGCCGTTAGCCGCCAGTTGACTAGCAGTTTCCATCCAAAATGGACATATTTGAACTAAATTAAAACATTGGAGTATTATTTACTCCAAAAAAATAACAAAACATGCAAATATTAGAGGCATCTTTTATCATTTTGCCTAACTTAAACAACAGTCACGTTTTCTTTTTTCCTCCTTTTGTTTTTGAACGTTTAACATGAGTAATTTCAAAAAGAAGAAAAGCATAAAGATTGAAAAATCGGCTTAATGCACATTTCAGTATAAAAATGTTGTTCACGTGCTAAAATTAAAATGAATTTCCCTTCCTATTACGTTTCTGATTTATTTTTCAAGATGAATTTATCATACTACTTTAAACTATGACTCATATTTTATATCAGTACTCAACTTTCAAAATATTATAGTTAAGTCCTTAAAGTGTCAATATGGTGTCAATTGGATCAATCTATTGGACTAGACATTCACTAGTGTGTTTAGAATATGATGCAAGAGATATTTGAAATGCATGGATCAAATTTTAAATACACGCACCTTTCATATTTATTTATTAATGTATTGAAAATTAATTTTATTATATTTTAACACGTCATAATAAAACCATTCATAAAATAAAACAGACATATCGTATCTTAAATATGTTAATACTTTAAAAACTTATTTAAAACAATTTAAAGTTTGAATATCGATTTAGAATCTAAACCATAGTTTGGATGTGAGGTGAATTATTATTTTTATATTAAACTTTACTTTTGTGTGAAAAAATAAGTAACAAAAATAAAGAAAAGAAAAGGTATGCATCAACATGATCTTAATAAATTTCACTTCATTTCCATGAACAGTGTAATAGGATGATTGCATGTTAGCTTATTAAGGATTTAGTGATCTATTTCTTATAAAAAAATGATAAAAAGATCATACCTAAAAAATGAAAGGGTAAATTACCTTTATAATCACTTAACTATGTTGAGGTTTTATATTTACCATTGATCTTTCTATTTTATTATAGTTAAACGCATTTTTATAATTATATATTTGGTCTTCATTACTTACACATTCTATCAATTTAGTCCTAATGTTAATTTAATTCAATTCTTTTCAATCAAATTATGACACATGTCATCATTCGGTTGGAGAATTTTACACTTACTTTTAGTTTAATAATTTTTATCAAATCCAATGGTAACAGTGACGGATCCACATGATACCTTGGGTGTGCCTGTGTCCACCCTGAATTTTTCAAACCTAACACATTTAGCTTTAATTTTCATAATTTTATTAAATTAGTCCTTAAATTTTATGACTTGTGTCCACCCTGAAAATTTGAGATTTTTATGATTTGTACCCATCCTAAAAAGTATTTTAATTTGTGCCAACCCTAAAAAAAATCTAAATCCCCCACTAAATGGTAACATATGTTATCGTTTAATTGGTGATGAAAAATTATTTAAAAAAAAATTAAGTGGATAACCGATCAGACATGGGTCCTTAGAGTGTAAGATAGATGTACAAACCACTAAATCAAATGCAATCCTTAAATATAAGTTGTCAATATTTCCTATTAAAAGTTACTTTTCTATGAAAACAAAGGAAAATGTTAAGTTTGAGGGGATACAAACCCAAATAACTTAAATACATATAAGAGTCCATTACTATTAAGCTAAGTCCATTGCATGATTAAAAATTACAACATGACCTGAATTCTAAATTCAAACTATTAAGCTAAATTTATTAATATTAATGTTAGAATTTAAGATTTAGAGGTTAAGGTTTAAGTTTAAGGTAATATAATTAGGGATTTAGGTTTTAACTTATAAACATTAATTTCTATCTCTAAATCTTAAATTATAAACCCTAAACCTAAAGCCTGAAACCTTTAATCCCAAACTAAATCTCTAACCCTAAAACTAAGGCGATTGCGGAAACATTTTGTTTCTATCGCCAGTGCATAGTAAAATTACCCTTTATATAGGGAAAGTATTCCATGCATGATGCATAGGCGGTGGACACAAAAATTTCCACAAGTGCCTTAATTTTAGGGTTAGAGATCTAATTTAGAGTTTAAGGTTTAGGGTTTAGGGGTTTGATTAAAATTTAGGCCTTAATATTAAAATTTAGGGTTTAGGTTTAGGATAATATAGTTAGAGATTTAAGTTTCAACCTATAAACCTAAATTCTAACTCTATACCATACATTCTAACCACGACCCTTAAATTATAAACCCATAAACATAAACCCTCAAACATTTAACCCTAAACTAAATCTCTATTTCTAAAACTAAAGCGTTTGTAGAAATTTTTTGTTTCCACCGCTAGTGCATGGTATAATTACTCTTTTATATATCTAAAATTGTAGTTAATAAACCATTAATATATGTGTTAGCCTCTTAGGATACTATCCCTTAATATATATATATATATATAATGTTATTTTTATTTGGATTATTATCTTATACACAGGCGGTGGAAATTTTTTGCTTAATTTAAGGTTTAGAGTTCCAGTTTATGGGTTTTAGTATATATTTTTTTGATAGGAATATTGTATGGGTTTTAGTATATGGTTTTAGATTAATTTATGGTCCATAGTTAGAATTTAGGGTTTATGGTTAGAGTTTAGGTTTTAGGGGAATATGGTTAGAGATTTAGGTTTTAACATATAATCCCTAAAATTTAACCCTTAAACCCTAAAACATAATCCCTAAACCCTAAAACTAAGACGATTGTATAAACAAATTTTCCACAAGCGCTTGTACATGCATGGAATAAATATCCTTTTTATTTTAATAAGGATTATTATCCTATACATCCGCGATGAAAACTTTTTGTTTTCACAAACGCCTCAATTATAGGGTATGAGTTTTAGTGCAAGATGTAACCCCCTCGTCCCGGTCTGGCCGGATGACCGGTCCGAGTGAGCTACACGGGGAAAATCGAGTGAAAACTCCCTAAGGAACTCTCTCTCGATTAGCAACCCTATATTTTTTTTTTCATTTTAATCTTGTCTAGATGAAAATTACATCCTAAGTGATCATACAGCGGAACGATATTTACAAAGCAGTCAAACGAACCCAAACTAACATTTAAAAGTCCATTTTTAAAGTTAAGCTGCAGGCGGTATCGATACCCCTTGACTAGGTCAACAGGGTTTGGTCAACCTGAGGAGACAGTATCGATACCTCCCTCAAGGGTATCGATACCCTCTTCAAAAGTTGACTTCCCACGGTCAAAGCTAAGACAACGGTATCGATACCCTCGAGGCCGGTATCGATACCGAAATCGATAGTGGCTCCAGTGGCCAAAAAGGTATCGATACTCTCCCTCGAGTATCGATACACGAGGCCTGAAACTAAAGGGCAGTATCGATACCAGTCCAACGGTATCGATACCCCAGCTACGAAAAGGCAGGTTTGAGCTGATTTAAGGCACAAGGAGGCCCTTAAATCCCTCTCAAACCTCAACCAACACACTAACATCAATCCTAAGGCAAAATCAAACATATAAGCATGCTCTAACATGAAATCGATGGCACAAACCATCACAAGATGATACACAAGTCATGCAATCAACTTAGCATCCAAACATAAGCAAGGCATACATACTTGGCATTCCAACAAAGGCAATTAGGCATACAAGTCATACATGGATCTCAAGGGTCTTAAAAGGCATAAGGTAAGCATATGAGGTTTGACCCTCTCTAACAAGGCAACCTAAACACCAATAGACATGCCAACACACGCAACATCCATCATCGCATATCATGCATTACAAACTATAATCAAACTAAGACATCAACATAAGGCATTAACAACATGTGGCCAACACAAAGGAGTCTAGATACAAGCTCCTAAAACACGTAGCATTTCCCATTGCTAGACTACTACATTATTTAATTATACCATACTTGAGCAAACTACCACACGCTTGGACGCCCTCATCTTGCTCCTTGCTAACTCCAAGCTAAAAATCTGCATTGTCGGAAAAGGAGAGCGTAAGCATAAAGCTTAGTGAGCGGAGCTCTAAAACATAACTACGACAATGCAGGGTTCAAAGCTTTCTTTTAAAATAAAGGTCAACACATACAAATCATCCTACAACCTAAACCTTCTACTAACATACAAGTTCAACCAAAGGTCATCAACATAAGCATTTGTCATGGCATTACACTTCATGGTATGCATAAAGGCATGATCCTAAATTAAGGCAAACCATAAAAGAGAATGATATAGTGAGATACACATGAACAACACATGGTATGCACAAGCATAACCAAACACACACGGTGGGACTACACATCACCGTTTCGACTAGTAGTTTTCCAATGGGACTACACATCAAAGTACTCTTCTACTAGTCACTACCGGTGGGACTACACATCACCGGAGTCTTATACCATTCGCTACCGGCGGGACTACACATCACCGGAGCAACGACAACCATCACGTGAGGTTCGACACCAACCATACAACACAATATACACTCACTATCATGCAACATGTACTCACTATATCATGCACAACCAAACAAGTTGTAACAATTTCCACAGTTAGGCATCACTTACTACATTACAATCTTACCAATTACAAATGGTCTTACTCACCATTTTCGTGCACAACCTGCACCAACTTACACACATCTTACAAGACATATCACAACCACATTATTACCATCATACATGAGCAACGATATATTAAATAGCAACAAGCTTCTTCTCAAAGTATTGGAATTTCATGTATATCAAAATATCATTTCAAGAGATGAAAAACAATGATAAAGGGAAAATTTAAAGAGACATTTCACATCACTTACTCTTTGAGTTTAAAATTGACTTTTCAAGCTCAAAACTAAACTTTTTCAAAACCAACTTTGAACCAAATATTACTTGAAAACATTTCCATATTCACATGCTCGAACCAAATGATCGAAGCCATTTAAAAATATTTTAACCACTCACCTCATTTCCTTAAGCAAAACAAGCTAAGCCGAATCAAGCCTCCTCACTTCCGGATCCGATCCCAAAGCTTTACCAACGAAATTCCTTGCTTCTAATCGCCTCAACACAAGTGAATTAACCTCGAATCAGTCCACAACACAACATAGCAAACCCGGAATACAATTCAAATATTAAACACTTGTTTTTCGAACCAAGAACAACCCCCAAAAAGCCATTCCCGAGCAGCCCCTTTGCACAGTCCAAAACTTGTGATTTCAACACATTTAACCCTTCCAAATGCTTCCAAAACAATCCCCAACCAATGCCCTAACATCAACCCTCAATTTCCAACACCAACCACACCCAAAACTCAACTAAAAACCCTCCTAAAAACCCTCCAAAACCCAAATTCGGGAAACTTGACAAAACCCTTTAAAAATCATATATGTTGAACCATTTAACTTCTATACATCATTACTAACCATATTAAATCAAAACATTAAGCTTAACAACATAAAGTTTCCACTTTTAATCAAAATCTTTCAAAACTCTATTTTCCAAAACTTCCATGAAAATGAAAATAAGTGGTACTTTTAAAGAGAGGGAGTTGAGGGGAAGTCAAAAACGTAATTACCTTTCAAAACCGAGCCAAAATGAGGGAGGAAGGAGATGGAATAGTGAAAGGGGGAGGGAGCTCTTCAAACCCGTTGAAGAAGAAGATGATGAATAGTAAAGGGTGTTTTATTTGTATAAAGGGGGATTTAAATTAGAAAATGGGAAAATTACCAAAAGGCCATTAATGAGGTGGCTATTTCCCCCTTTTCTCTAAAACCATCCAAATTAAATTTTTTTCATTTCAATTTAGTCCAAAAATAAAATGTTTGATTTTAAAACCCGAGGCCCAAAAGGTTATTCTAATTATAAAACCGATCCCGAAATAATATTAAAATATTATTTTCACCCGACCCCTAAACCCGGGTGTTACAACTCTCCCCTACTTAAGGAAATTTCGTCCCCGAAATTTATCAGACAGAAAGAGTCTCTGACACATGCTCCTCCACGCTTTCTCTCACCACAACATACCCACCAACTCGGTAGACTCACCACACAACATTAGCTAACTGATGCCAAGATCTCAACGGGTCCTTCAATGCATGACCATTTGAAATCCAACTCAATCTTTTCAACAACATAACACGGAACAAAACTGGCTCACACTTCTGAATCATAGACACACAGAACACATCACAAACCCCTTTCTAACTCCGATGGTAACCGCAACAAATAAACAACTGAACTAGCCCGATTCACAATCCCATACAACACTGTTTGAATTCTTGACCCATAACCTTCTCTAGCTGACCATCTGACTTCAACAGGTAACCAAACACTACGCAGACGTCTTCAAAAATCTAGCAGAAAACTCGAATCTCTATCGGCCACTATTGATCTCAAGACACTGTACAATTCATGATCTTGCTAAGGCACAACTCCACCATCTTACCCACGGTACAAGTAGCTTGAACATGTATAAAATGAGCACACTCGATGTAACTATCATTGCTTACTCGGCTAAACTCTCTCGTGAGAAATCAAAGGCGAACCGGACACACAGTCCCTCAAATCTATTTCCCACTTTCATTACGAATCTCCCACAGATGTAACAAACTAGAAGAAACTGATGCTCGATCTTGACACACAGGCAAACTATACACTTACTCGCATACTGAACCACGTCATTCATCAACTCAACCCAGAAGTACTCATCTTCGACCCACAATATCTCTTCATACTATTCTGATGCCATACAAATAAACTGTCATATGCTTCGGCCAACACAATACGTCTCAAAACACTATGTCAATCGGTACAACATTTCTGTCTCTAACAATACAAATTTTATCATCTCTGAACTGTACTCTGAAGGTTTTCTTTCTGATATGCCTTGCACGTGAGGTGCCAAGAATCTATCTTGCAACTGTTTCTCTTCAAACATTCTGACTCAATGTAGGTTCAACCCGAAACTCGGCCACAGAAACACTATCATTTGGTAAACTGAATCCGGTAATTACAACTCGCATCTCAACTACTAATCTAGCAACGATATAACTCGAAGCATCGGTTACTACGTAGACTCTCCTCGGATGGTATTCAATCTTGAGATCTCAGTCTTCTTGCAATTCTAACAACTCATGTTGTTCAAGTTCCAACTATTCCCAAGTCTTCGAATATTTCAAGATCTAATGATACGTACACATACACTGTGTATTTCTTACTATACAAGCTTTGTCTCTAAGTCTTCGAAGCAAATACAACTGTAATTAACTCTATGTCTCCTATCAGATAACTCTTCTCACCGTCTTCCAACTATCTTGATGAACAAGCCGGAATCTTCTGCATTGCATAAGCACACAACCTAACTCTACAATGTGACACATCACTATGGTCCACAAACTCTTCTTTGATATAAGCTGATTCAAGGTCGAAGCTCTCTTCAAAGTTTCTTCCGGTTTCTCAAGGGCTCATTGTCCCGCATCTAACCACACAACTGAACATTCTTCTGTAGCAATCTATCAATGGAGCAACTATCTTCAACTGATTATTTACAATTCTCTGAAAGTAACAATGCTAGACCTAGGAACTATAGTTACATGTCACAGTCTTCAAATTTCTTCCAACTCATATCTTCTTCTGACTACTTGGGATTTACCCTAATACACTCGGCCAATCCACATGTCTTAGGAGAACATCTTCCTTAACTCGGAGCTCACGCTTGCACAACTTAGCATACAACTGATTCCCTAAAAGGATCTACCACACTAACTTCAAAGCTTGGCATAGCCTTCTTCGGTACGCGAATATACCCGCGTGTCATCTATGTGAGCCACTATAACTGATCAAGGACTTAGAAAAACATTTTTTTTGCTCAACATCTCTTGCAAAAGTAACTTACACACTAGTCTAACAGAGCGGCATAACTCAAAACCCAAAGTGATCACATCTGCCCTGAAAGCTGTCTTCAATGCTTCAACTTCTCTCATTTTCAACTGGTAATAATCGGATCTCAAACCAACATTCGAACAGACTAAAACATACACTAACAGATCAACAAGCCACTGACGTACAGAAACGAATACCAACTACTCACTGTCTACTGTTTCAGTTGTCTGAAATCTAATCACATTCTTGTATCGTCTTCTCTCTTCTTCACAATTTGTACTGTTATCCTCTAAGATGATGCACCAAGACAAAGAATCTAAGGTCTAACAAACTCGTAGTTGATCCTTCAACACTCTCAAGTCGGTCGAGAATCATAAGGTACAGAGCAACCAAAACAGGAGCAAACTCGGAGACGGTCTCAAAATCAAACCCTTCTTCCCTATCAAGAGACAAACCGGGCAATTCTTCCAAACACCTCTAGGATAACACAACCTATTCTAACATTACGTGGTCTAATCCTCATTCAAAAATCAAATCTATAACATTTGCTAGGCAAGCCTGTCAACCCAAGTCAATCAATCTTTGACTTCTAAAGCTGGATTTAACATTCGATACAAAACCCACATTCCTATCTTCCGTTACAATCTCATAGTCATCCGAAAGCTCTAAGAAATCTTTCAATGTCTCAAAGTCTACCCTAACTCTATGTTCTTCAAACCAATCCATGCACAGCTTCACATCAAAACCGTAAAAAGCAATTCCATCGCATCAACTGAAAACACGTGCCACTGAATCGTCAACGAACACCCCTTGTACATATTTCTGACCACGACTGTATCCCCGAAGGAGCTAGCAACACCAACACCTACCTCTAGTACCTCACAAGGTAGATTTCAACAGCTTCGCATGCTCACTCCAATTACACAGACACGTAGATCCAGAATCAATCAGAAAAGAAACATGTTCAATGATTGTATCGAGGAATTACTTGCTATAACATCGACATCATCCCGAAGCCAACTCTTAGTTCATCACTCCTCTTACCATCTCATGTCAAGATCGGTCACATTGTTCTCCCTCAACAGAAACCAACTCATGTGCCTGTTGACCCAAACAAACAAACTGCACTCCAAACTCTAGTACGGTCATACTGCCTTGAACTAAAACGACGAACTCTCTCATCATTCACATCCTCTAAAACCTCAGATTCACAATTACCAGCCCTAGGCCCACGCCTCGGCCTCCAACTCACGAAAGACAACAATACAATACTAAACAAAACACACAAACAAGAATATTTAGGGTTAGTAAGAGCAAGGGTCCAAGGTGCTCAAGTATATTCCTTTACAAAAATCTTTTTAAATAAGTAATAGTAGCAATGGGAACTCGACACTACGCTTCAACACAACCATCATGCTAACACACGCTTTCAAACACTGTACTAACAAGCAAACATTAAGCATACATGGCAAAACATTCACCGAGACATAGCAACAACATAACACATCAAACTTACCTCACCTACCTGCCCGAGGTCGCGGAAACCTCAGGCTCTGATACCAATAAATGTAACCCCCTCGTCCCGGTCTGGCCGGATGACCGGTCCGAGTGAGCTACACGGGGAAAACTGAGTGAAAACTCCCTAAGGAACTCTCTCTCGATTAGCAACCCTATATTTTTTTTCATTTGAATCTTATCTAGATGAAAATTACATCCTAAGTGATCATACAGCGGAACGATATTTACAAAGCAGTCAAACGAACCCAAACTAACATTTAAAAGCCCATTTTTAAAGTTAAGCTGCAGGCGGTATCGATACCCTTAGGGGGGTATCGATACCCCTTGACTAGGTCAACAGGGTTTGGTCAACCTGAGGAGACAGTATCGATACCTCCCTCAAGGGTATCGATACCCTCTCCAAAAGTTGACTTCCCACGGTCAAAGCTAAGACAACGGTATCGATACCCTCGAGGCCGGTATCGATACCGAAATCGACAGTGGCTCCAGTGGCCAAAAAGGTATCGATACTCTCCCTCGAGTATCGATACACGAGGCCTGAAACCAAAGGGCAGTATCGATACCAGTCCAACGGTATCGATACCCCAGCTACGAAAAGGCAGGTTTGAGCTGATTTAAGGCACAAGGAGGCCCTTAAATCCCTCTCAAACCTCAACCAACACACTAACATCAATCCTAAGGCAAAATCAAACATATAAGCATGCTCTAACATGAAATCGATGGCACAAACCATCACAAGATGATACACAAGTCATGCAATCAACTTAGCATCCAAACATAAGCAAGGCATACATACTTGGCATTCCAACAAAGGCAATTAGGCATACAAGTCATACATGGATCTCAAGGGTCTTAAAAGGCATAAGGTAAGCATATGAGGTTTGACCCTCTCTAACAAGGCAACCTAAACACCAATAGACATGCCAACACACGCAACATCCATCATCGCATATCATGCATTACAAACTATAATCAAACTAAGACATCAACATAAGGCATTAACAACATGTGGCCAACACAAAGGAGTCTAGATACAAGCTCCTAAAACACGTAGCATTTCCCATTGCTAGACTACTACATTATTTAATTATACCATACTTGAGCAAACTACCACACGCTTGGACGCCCTCATCTTGCTCCTTGCTAACTCCAAGCTAAAGATCTGCATTGTCGGAAAAGGAGAGTGTAAGCATAAAGCTTAGTGAGCGGAGCTCTAAAACATAACTACGACAATGCAGGGTTCAAAGCTTTCTTTTAAAATAAAGGTCAACACATACAAATCATCCTACAACCTAAACCTTCTACTAACATACAAGTTCAACCAAAGGTCATCAACATAAGCATTTGTCATGGCATTACACTTCATGGTATGCATAAAGGCATGATCCTAAATTAAGGCAAACCATAAAAGAGAATGATATAGTGAGATACACATGAACAACACATGGTATGCACAAGCATAACCAAACACACACGGTGGGACTACACATCACCGTTTCGACTAGTAGTTTTCCAATGGGACTACACATCAAAGTACTCTTCTACTAGTCACTACCGATGGGACTACACATCACCGGAGTCTTATACCATTCGCTACTGGCGGGACTACACATCACCGGAGCAACGACAACCATCACGTGAGGTTCGACACCAACCATACAACACAATATACACTCACTATCATGCAACATGTACTCACTATATCATGCACAACCAAACAAGTTGTAACAATTTCCACAGTTAGGCATCACTTACTACATTACAATCTTACCAATTACAAATGGTCTTACTCACCATTTTCGTGCACAACCTGCACCAACTTACACACATCTTACAAGACATATCACAACCACATTATTACCATCATACATGAGCAACGATATATTAAATAGCAACAAGCTTCTTCCCAAAGTATTGGAATTTCATGTATATCAAAATATCATTTCAAGAGATGAAAAACAATGATAAAGGGAAAATTTAAAGAGACATTTCACATCACTTACTCTTTGAGTTTAAAATTGACTTTTCAAGCTCAAAACTAAACTTTTTCAAAACCAACTTTGAACCAAATATTACTTGAAAACATTTCCATATTTACATGCTCGAACCAAATGATCGAAGCCATTTAAAAATATTTTAACCACTCACCTCATTTCCTTAAGCAAAACAAGCTAAGCCGAATCAAGCCTCCTCACTTCCGGATCCGATCCCAAAGCTTTACCAACGAAATTCCTTGCTTCTAATCGCCTCAACACAAGTGAATTAACCTCGAATCAGTCCACAACACAACATAGCAAACCCAGAATACAATTCAAATATTAAACACTTGTTTTTCGAACCAAGAACAACCCCCAAAAAGCCATTCCCGAGCAGCCCCTTTGCACAGTCCAAAACTTGTGATTTCAACACATTTAACACTTCCAAATGCTTCCAAAACAATCCCCAACCAATGCCCTAACATCAACCCTCAATTTCCAACACCAACCACACCCAAAACTCAACTAAAAACCCTCCTAAAAACCCTCCAAAACCCAAATTCGGGAAACTTGACAAAACCCTTTAAAAATCATATATGTTGAACCATTTAACTTCTATACATCATTACTAACCATATTAAATCAAAACATTAAGCTTAACAACATAAAGTTTTCACTTTTAATCAAAATCTTTCAAAACTCTATTTTCCAAAACTTCCATGAAAATGAAAATAAGTGGTACTTTTAAAGAGAGGGAGTTGAGGGGAAGTCAAAAACGTAATTACCTTTCAAAACCGAGCCAAAATGAGGGAGGGAGGAGATGGAATAGTGAAAGGGGGAGGGAGCTCTTCAAACCCGTTGAAGAAGAAGATGATGAATAGTAAAGGGTGTTTTATTTGTATAAAGGGGGATTTAAATTAGAAAATGGGAAAATTACCAAAAGGCCATTAATGAGGTGGCTATTTCCCCCTTTTCTCTAAAACCATCCAAATTAAATTTTTTTCATTTCAATTTAGTCCAAAAATAAAATGTTTGATTTTAAAACCCGAGGCCCAAAAGGTTATTCTAATTATAAAACCGAGCCCGAAATAATATTAAAATATTATTTTCACCCGACCCCTAAACCCGGGTGTTACACAAGAGTTTATAATTTAGGGTTTAGGGTAAAATTGGTTGGGATTTAAGTTTTAACCTATAAACACTAAATTTTAACTCTAAACCCAAAATTCTATCAACAACCCCTAAATTTAAAACTAGTACACTTAAATCCCTAAACTTTAAACCCTAAACAAAATCTCTAACCCTTAAAACTAAGGTGCTTGTGTAAAAAAGTTTCTACAAGCGCTTGTGTATAGAATAATTATGCTTTTAATAATATATAACAAAATATTAATATATTTAAGGATTAATATCCTATACACTGGCGGTGGAAACTGAAAGTTTCCACAAGCGCCTTAGTTTTAGGGTATAGGGTGTTAGTTTAGGGTATATGGCTTAGGGGTTTAAGTGTAGGGGTTTAAAATTTAGGGATAGTTGTTTCAATTTAAAGTTTAGGGTTATAATTTAGGGTTTATAGGTTAGGGTTTAGTTTTTAGTGTAATATAGTGAGGATTTAGGTTTTAACCTATAAACCCTAAATTATAACCCTAAACTTTAAATTGAAACAACTATCCCTAAATTCTAAACCCCTACACTTAAACCCCTAAACCCTATACCCTAAACTAACACCCTATACCCTAAAACTAAGGCGCTTGTGGAAACTTTCAGTTTCCACCGCCTGTGTATAGGATATTTATCCTATATTTAATAATATTTAGGGCAAACTATTACAATAGTCACTTTGTTTTATAAGGGTTTACTTTTGCTCACCGAATTAAAAAAGTAACATTTTGATTACTTACGCTATCGTTTTGTAACATTTCGATTACTTTTGTTATTATTTATGACGTTTTGATCTCAGGGACATTAAATGTCAGTAGTTTGATGACGTGACAATTTAATAAAATGGATTAATTTTTAATTTGACTTTAAACTTTAGATAACTGCTAATTTTACTCCTAAACTTCAGATATTATATCAATTTAACCCTTGAACTTTAGGTAAAATATCTATTTAACCTTTGAAGTGGTAATATGATATATATATGATAATCGATCAACATGGTTACAAAATTTTCAGTTCACCATTGTTTTGGTTTTGTTAATGCATCTTTGAATTGAGATATGAAAGTTGGTATTTTGTGAAAAAAAATTGAGGTCTATTGTCTACCTTGGAATTTATTGTGGTAAATACAATGGTAAATGGTAAGTAGTTAATCACAAGCAAACCGATGCCAATACCAGTGCTTCTCCCAAACCAAATTCATGGAGTCGAGAGGAATGCCTTTGGTTTCCGGCAAGAACATGACAATGAAAATGGTCATCAAGACGTTACACGCAGCGTAGAACAAGAAGGTCCCATATTTGAAGTGGCAAAGCAATGTCAAGAAGGTTTGCGAAAGCACGAAGGTGGTGGCGAAGTTGACGGCGACGCTGATGCTTTGGCCGGTTGGTCGAATTTTGATCGGAAATATTTCACTTGGAATGAGCCAACTGAGAGGACCCCAAGACCAACCGAATGCAGCTGTGTATATGCACATGAGAACCAGCACAAGTATGGCGTAGCCCTTGCTGATTTCCTTTGTGCCCGAAGAACCTATTGTAACTGCTAGCACAACTCCCAACCCGACCTTTAAAAAATCACACCAAGTTTAGCACTTAATTTAATGAATGAAAAATAACACAAGCAGATGTGTACCTGACAGACAAACATTTGAATTCCGCCCTCCACGAACAAGAATCTTCGGCCGAACCGGTCGACTACACCGGCTGCAACGAGGATCGATGCAAGGTGAACTAACCCCAATATGATAGCCGCTAACAAAGCTGAATCGTTTCCGAAACCAACTGATTTGAATAGAACCGGTGCATAGAATGCAATGATGTTAATCCCTGTAAGTTGTTGAAAAAATGGTATGGCAATTGACATGACCAAGTGAGGCCTATATTGCCTCTCAAATATTGTCACAAAGGGTTCTTTATTTGCCTCCTTGGCTATGTCACTGGCCTTTTTGAGCTCGGCGAGCTCAAATTCCACATCGCAATCTTTCCCTCGGACTTTACGGAGAGCATTCCGGGCTTGCTCCACTTTGCCTCGTTGTATTAGGCTGCTGGGAGTGTCTGAAATGAGGAGTGCACCTATTGTCATGATGGCAGCAGGTACCACGGCTAGACCGAGAGAAAGGCGCCAGCCCCAACTCTGTTTAGCGACGGCGAAGTTTATGCAGTTGGCTACCACCACCCCTATGCTTATGAAGAAATTGAAGCCGGTGTTGAAAGCGCCTCGCCATTTCGGTGGCGCCACTTCCGAGAGGTATACCGGAGTTGCCTTCATGGGAGATTTACAAATTACAATAAATTTTAAGTCATACCTATAATGCAAATAATGTGTAATTGTATGTGCATGTGTATAGTTACCTGGTTGGTGAAACCAAGCCCAAATCCAAGCAAAATGCGGCCTAGAATAAGCATGGCAAAATTAGCCGCGCCACCATTAATAGCAGCACCAGCAAGGAAGGTGAGGCCACCAATCACCATCGTGTTCCGTCGACCAATTGCCGCAATGAGGCGGCTAGCGACCAGTGATGCGGCCAAACCAGCAATATACAACGAAGACGTAAACGACATTAAAACTTGGCTATTATAGACGCAATACATGTTGGTTTTAGCCTCTGCTGCTTTGCTTAGAACTGATGGGAAAAATTTCTTAAGAAATGGTGGCATAGTTGTCACACCCCCTGCTCCATTTATGTTCAGATAGTTAAATTTATTATCAAGAGTTTGAAGAATTAATGGATACAAAAGTCGTACCTGAAATTCCTACGTCATAGCCAAATATAAGGCCGCTTGAAGCAGCAACGATGCAGGTGATCACCACCGAAGCCGTGATCGTGCCGCTGGTGCTGCCGATAGTTCCATCAACGCTGCTGTAACCGCCGATAGCCATTTCTGCTGCTCTTTCTCGGTGTCCAAGAAGGAAGCTCTACCGACCAGGGATTTAAATAGCGGTCCGCAGCCGCAATAACGACCACTATATAGCGCTAGTGGCACTGTTCGAAAATATTATACCCACAACCGTTATGTTCACAATAATATCTTACGATACTCGCATTAACCGTGATAGCATCCGTTATATCCGTACAAACACAAAGCGATTAAAAACGCAGCCGCACTCGCAGTTTAAACCCCTGCTACCAACTACCTTATCGTGACAAAGAGAAATATTATACCGAGTGAATCTGAATTAGTTTGTTGATGAGTTGTTAATTTGTTGGGCAGCTGTTTCGGCCCGAGATCAGATCAATACTTTATATAGTCAAAATGAGTGGGTGTTGTCAAGCATTTTTTTTTCAAATAACCTTTATATTTAATTGTATTAAATAATTTTTTTGATAATAAACAAATACTCATAAATTCTAAGTCCTAACACTAAACAATTAAATTATAAGTTCTAACGTCAAATTTTAAATCTTAAATCTTATGTTTTATACCCTAAAAAATACATCATATCTTAATTTTTTAAACCCTAACCACAATCTCTAACCTTAAACCCTAAATTGTAAACCTTAAATTTAATTTTTAATGTGGTATAAATAGGAGCACCGAATAATATAAAGAATTTTTATTTTTCATTCATCCATGGGTTACAAAAACCTATTGAAGCAAAGCATCACCCTCATGTGTAGACAGTGTAAACATTCAAATACATTATTTTTTATAGATATGATAAAAAAAATAAACTTAAATTAATTTAAAATCTCACTTCCATAACCTATATAATTGTATCATTAAATTGGATAATCTATATTATTGTATTGTTTATACATAAAACAATTTAGAATTACAAACTTTGACATCATAGTAATTTATCACAATTAAATCATGATCTTAAATTTGACTATCCATACTTCCTAAAAATATGCCTTTTTAGTGCCATTTTATAAATAATCTTTTTTTACTGTGATTTACGTGACTAAAATATGTCAAAGAGTAAAGTTCAGTGACTAAAATAAGTTAGAGAACAAAGTTCAATGATGATTTACGTATTTTTACCCCGTCAATTTTTATTATTTTTTTACTCCACATCTCAACGGTGTTATAGGATTAACGGAGGAGTGATAAAAACAAATCAATGTATAAAATTGAGTGAGTAAATTGAATGTTTTGAAACTTCAGTGATCAAAATAGGTTAGAGAGTAAAGTTCAGTGATAAATTACTTAGTTTACCCTAAATAGAGTTTATGTATTTGGATCTTCAAACGTTAGGGTGAGGCTTTGCTTCCTTAGTTTTTTTGTAATCCTGATTAAACTATGCTACCATTTCTTGAGAAAATTTTCCCATCAGTTCTAAGCAAAGCAGCAGAGGCTAAGACCAACATCTATTGCATCTATGATAGCCAAGTTTTAACGTCGTTTACGTCTTCGTTGTATATTGCTGGTTTGACTGCATCACTGGTTGCTAGCCGCCTCACTGCGGCAATTGGTCGACGGAACACGATGGTGATTGGTGGCCTCACCTCCCTTGCTGGTGCTGCTATTAACGGTGCCGCTGCTAATGTTGCCATGCTTATCCTAGGCCGCATCTTGCTTGGATTTGGGCTTGGTTTTACCACTAAATACCAACATTGTGTATAACCATTACTAGTAGTGGCGAAAAAGAACTAATCTCTCTGATAATGTGTATACAAATATTCGACATCGATCTTTAGACGATCAGAACCGCAGTATACAAATATACATTTATTATATACAAATGAACACAAGGATTTAAGAAGCAGTTCTGATTTTACCTTTCTTGAGAAGATACAAGGTATCTAGCTATAAGATCTTATAGAGGCCTCAGTAATGGGTAGTCTTCGAGTAGTTCTCGCTCGGATAATGTGTCATCTTCATTTTGAGGTGTCCACAAGACCTCAACTGCCTGAATGACAACCGAGGAAATATCAGGAATGAGCAATCTCGATTCTCGACTACTCACAATTGGGTAATAAGACAATTCTTACCATTATTTTGCTTGAGGGGATAGAGGCAAGCTTTTGCAAGGCTTCCTTTAAGTCGCCACTTCCGTTAATGGGAGGCAATTTATGGACTCCCTCGGCGGCCACCAATATTGTTATCTGAGATTTCAGAACTTGGTTATGAATTAAAGAAGCATTGAGGATATTATTAACTAGAAACTAGAATTACAGTCCTCGTTCATCTTTCGGTCCTAACATGCAGATAAAATAGAGTATGTGGATTCCTCTAACGGTTACACGATACAACTCATTGAATGGCTGAATAATATACAACATACACATTGTTTTCCATATTGATGTCTTAAGTACATTCAAGCCAACACATTTGCAGGTAACCAGAACTTAAAAAGTAAGGTCTTACCACTATGTACTCGTTGCTAAATCCACTAGCTTTCAGACTACTTGTACTTTGCCTTTTAATATTGTTCACATTCACTAGAGTCTCTTCATCAAATTTACCCCGTTCTTCGATAGAGAGTTGATTGAAGCGTTTCTCCCCATCGTCTATGCTCCGTTTCACATCAACCTAAAGATATATAATATGTTAAATGAAGTTCATATCAACAAAGAGTGGTGAATAACCTCAACCAAGGCCTTTCGAAATAAAATCTGCCACAGACACACTCACATCCAAAGAATAGAGCCTCAATGTCTGCCATTCAATCAGCGAAATCTGCTGAAATATTACTACCTAAGTAACTACCAACCTACATAAATTTCAGACTGTGGCAGCGTGCGTTTTGACTTTTGAGAACATTATATGCATGCAAAAGAACCTTTATATCTACCACGGAGCATGTGATTGTCTTTAAACTATTCCCCCACAAGACTCGGGTACAAAAAAGCATATCCACATATGTAATTAGTTCACCAAGGGACACAAACAAAATATTACAGAAAGTTTAACTTACGGATGAATAACCAGAGATGCAAAATCTGCTGAAATATTACTACCTAAGTAACTACCAACCTACATAAATTTCAGATTGTGGCAGCGTGCGTTTTGACTTTTGAGAACATTATATGCATGCAAAAGAACCTTTATATCTACCACGGAGCATGCGATTGTCTTTAAACTATTCCCCACAAGACTCGTGTACAAAAAAGCATATCCACATATGTAATTAGTTCAACAAGGGACACAAACAAAATATTACAGAAAGTTTAACTTACGGATGAATAACCAGAGATGCAATAATCAGGATGGCGAAGCAAAGCTAGTGTTGTCTCTGCAAACATTAGAAAGAGGGATGTAAGATACTCATTTTGATAGACATTGAACTTGACATGTTTAAGAAAAATAGCAGACATACACTACCTAGAACCAGGCTACCTTATACGTGTTACAAGTAATGCTATAGTAAAACAGAAAGACGAAAGCTATCAGCGAAATAAGAGAAAGCAATGCAACGAACGGCATCTATGCGCCTCTCAATCAAAGTAAACCACTAAATAGGGTAAAAAGCTTATGCCCCTGTCATACAGTAGTTATTCTCTAATGCAGATTTCAGAATAACAAATAGCAGAATTAGGCTATTGAGCTATAAGATATGTGCATGCCGTCTAAGGTTATTATATCTTTTCTTTATGACTCGATTAATACGGGGAGATGGTGCAAAGATGATTGCTACAAGCCTACAACAGTTAAAAAAAGGAAGAGTATTTTCATCTATCATATTTTCCCATCTGTGATCCACAAAATGTGCAGAGCATCTACACTTAATCCAATAAGACTCGAAAGCTTTAACTATAGACGATCTTACAAAGCCTCCTTACCTGTCAATACAAAGCTTAGACCCTCAGAGGTAGAGGTATCAGCCACTTCAGCAATCCGGTTAAGATCCCTTTGAAGAGACCGTCCCATACCCAACAACCCAACCTAATAATACAAACAATAGTGAGACTGCATTCGAACAAATGGCAATCGAAATCCATCTCACTTCCTTGTCTAGCTCATTTTACAAAACAATTCTTCATACGAAATCATGTCCGAATACTTGATTAGAAAAGGAATTCATATGAACACTATTTGACTTCAAAGATTCTACTAAAATTCACATTTAAGCAACCCTCCTTTATACAATTTTTATTTCACATTCAAGCTATGTAGTTGAAATTCCTAGTTTCCACAACCAGTACTTCATATCTTACATTTGCAAACACATCTGAGACATCAATTATGCAAAAACAAAGGAACTTAAAAAACCCAACTTTACCATCATTACAAGGAGACCAGCATACACAAAAGATAACTTTTTTTTATAATTACAGAAGGTAATTGATTCATTAGTATTAAACATACAAATGAGACACCTTTTCAACTTAATTAAAGCAAAAGAACAACTAAAAACCAATTAAATTATCCAAAAACTTACCTGAAGCTTAAGAACGGTAATCTTTTCAGTAGCAGTAAGCACACTACTCTCAGACCGATCCGAAAGGAACACGGAAACCAAAACAAAAGCAGCAAACCCAACCAGAAGAAAGAACAAACTCGAACCGGCACCAACACCAACTGCAGGCCCCATGTAAAACCCACCACCACCAAATGGAGCGTAATAAGGAACCGAATACGAAGAAAAACGCGACCCTCCACTCCTAGGAACCGAATAACTCCTGGAGGACGAAGAACCCGAAGAAAAAGACCTTCCTCCCATCCTCCCACCTGATGCAGCCAACGCTACGTTATTAGGATCATACATTAGCAACAAACCCAATAAAACAGCAGCTATAGCCGGCTTTTTTAACGCGTTCAGAGCCTTGGAGATTGCTTGAGCAACAATCTCGAATGGGTTTTTATCACTTGAACAAAAACTGAACTCTTTGTTGGAACCCAAACTGGAGGCCGGCAAATGTTTCCTCTGCTCCGACGAGAAGAAGCACTTAACAGTGAACTTAGCCGAACGGTGACCGTTGAAGGCCAAAGAAGCGGTGAGTTTAGATAGGCGAGGAGGGGGAAGAGGGAAACAGTGTTTGAAGTTCAAGGTGTTGGATTGGAGCAAAGAAGAAGCAGATGTTGCCATGGTGAATCGAGACAGATGATGATGAGCTTTGGGTGTGGGGGAAGATATTTTTTTGAAGAAGAGAGGGGAATAATAAGTATGGGCGAATGTGATGGTGAAACTTGAAGGAGTTGTGGCCATGGAAATGAGTAAGCTAGTCGTGTCATCTTTATATCAATCTCTTTTTTTGTTCAAACATCTTTATATCAATCTCATCTTCGTTCGAGTTTTCATTGAAAATTTCTGTTAAAATAATTAGGTAAACTATATAAATAGTCCCCCGATTATAAAAAGTTACACAAAATGCTATTGATTTAAAAAGGCTTAACTATTAAATAGATGCTCAAACTTTGCCACTTTTTTCACCTAAATTATTTTTGGTTAAAATAGATGTCTAACGTTTCTTTTTTTTATCTGAAATAGGTGCATAAAGTTTTATTTTGTTGCTGTTTTAAGGTAACCTCGTTAAATTTGTTTTAACACCCAATCAGAATTTGACACGTATTTTTCATTTCCTTTTAATAATTTCTTTCAAAAAATGAATAAAAATATTTTTTTAAAAATTAAAAACTTTTCAAAATTTTCAAAATAGTCTCAAATCCAAATTTCAAAATTGGTGTCATTATCGCCATCGATAGCCTTGTCGAACCCCACCACTGTCGTGTCGAAGTCTCCCGCCCATTTTTTCTAACCACCCATCGCCAATAACTGGGGGAGGCACGCCGATCGAACGTCGAACGATTGGAGCCTTTCACGTTCATCGTTCGTCGTCCGATTGACGCGCCCATCGATTTACCAACGATGGTGGTTGGGAGAAATGAACGGGGGACTCCAGCGACGACAGTGGTGAGGTCCGACGAGGCTATTGGCGCCGACAATGACACTAATTTTGAAATTTGGGGTTTGGGATTTTAAGAATTTGTGATTGTTTTGTAATTTTTTAAATCTTAGGATATTTTAATTTATTTTATTTTTAGTTTGTTTATAAAATAAAATCCATGTGTCAAGCTACAATTGGGTGATTAAATTGTTTTTTTTTTACAGATTGACTTTAAAACGAACAAAAATGAAACGTTAGTAATCTATTTCAACCAAATAAATAGTTTAGGAACCTATTACAAAAATGGCAAAGTTTGGGCACCTATTTTATAGTTAAGCCATTTAAAAAATAATATGGTGCAGTTAACAAAACTTGGACAAATAACACATAAGTACTTCATATTTACACATTTAATCAATTTAGTCATAATTTAAAATTTTAATAAAATTAATCATCTTTATTTATTCATTCTGTTCATGTTTTAAATTAAAAACTATTAATAATTTGTGGACAACATGTATCATTCATTGATTATTGAAATCTATACTAAACAAATAACGAAAATAATAATAATAATAATAATAATAATAATAATAATAATAATAATAATAATAATAATAATAATAATAATAATGCATTTATATATAAATAGGGAGATAGTGTCGGCGTGGAGGGTTAAATTAATAGAATGATTAAATAAAAATGACTAAATTTATTTTCGAATTAGGATTAAATTGATCAAATATGTAAATATAGAAGAATAAAGGTGTTATTATGTCCATTTTATTAAATTTTTAACGGCATTAGACTAATTTATTATTTTTTAAATAAAATAATTATTTTGTAACTGTTCATAGTCGATGGGCTCAGCAAGAAAAGCCCTATAGTCAAGAGACTATTTACGTAGTTTACCTGAAAAAAATTACTTACAACTTTCAGCGTATAATGACATTTTTACCTTATACTTTGTAAATTTTATCATTTTGTTTTAACATTTTCCCTTCCTTTTAGGTCTCTAATATTTTATTAAATTAATAGGAAAAAAAGACAGAACGGTTATAATATTGTCATCTATTTTGTATTTTTCACATATTTTTCAATAAATTTTTAAATTTAAATAAAACCCAATAATCTTTAAAGCCATAGAGAAGCACCCAAAAATTGTTAACTGCTCTATTTTATAGATACAGCATCTCGATTAATGAAAAATAAAGAGACCAGAGTGAAATTATAAATATCTTTGGGATTTTGCAAATCTAAAATAAAAATAAATAGTGTTGATCAAGTTTAATTTGGTTGACATACGAATAATGTAAATACAACATGACGTAAGATTAAAAATACTTATCTGTTTAATATCTTTCAATTATAAGTGGAGAGATATCTTAATAATATAGATATTATATTAAATTGTATGTTGAAAAAATTATAAAAAAATCCCTAAAATCTTGCATTATAAGTTAAGACTTAAGAGAACAAACCCTTAGGCTCAGTCAAATTCCAAGCTAAAATAGTGGGGGGAAAGTGATATATAAGGATGTTTCGATCATCGCCATCACTTTCCCCCTTAACCAATTTCTCTGAGAGCAATCATTTGTATATTATCAATTTCTTCGAAAGATTGAGTTTAAACGTTACTCATATAAGTATTTTCATCTCCATTTGAAAAAGATAAAATATTATCGATTTTTTCTTGAGTCCACCAGTATAATCATCGCCGACACTAATTCATTCAAATTATTTATAAAAAAATTTCATTATAGTCAGAAGTAGTAAAACTCCGTCGTGCTTTGAAAGTAAAATCGAGATGCGTTTTACAACGAAGAATTGAGGAGAATGAGGAGGTGGAATAGGCACCATTGCTTTTGTCTGATCTTTTTATTTTGAAACAACGAAACCATGTTTTTTTTTTCCTTTGATTTTTTCATAAAAAAATCCCCCGAAATATTTAGCATTTTTTATATTTAGATACTAAATAATCAACAACGTATTTTATCATGTTAATTGAGTCATTATTAAATCATCACGCCATATTAACAAAAATGTTTATGATTAATCAATTGAAAATTATAGTAGTTTTTTTTAATCCAAATCGAGGTTATTTGAAAATATAACTGAAAAATGAATGTTACATTGTGCAAGCAAAGAAACCGTTAAGGATGAAATTAAAAAAAAATACAAACATTAAAGGTAAATTTTGCTATTATGCTAAAAAAACGCTATTAAAGAAAAGGCTAACGGGCCTTATAACGGGCATATAAAAAATTAATGTTAAAAATTGCAGCCCAATTCAAAACCTAAAATAAACCCTAATCGGCTTTAAAGCCGATCCCATCAGAAACCCTATAAATTCTTGGCTTTTCGCGATTGTCACTCTCTTCATCTGAGCTGCTGCCGCTGTTTTGTAACCCTGTGGTTCTTCCACTTCGTCAAAACCAAGAAAAAAGCAAGTTTTTTGCTTAGCCATGGCAGACAAGGCAGTGACTATTAGGACAAGGAAGTTCATGACGAACAGGCTACTTTCCAGGAAACAATTTGTAAGCTCTATTTCCTTTTCTTTGGCTCATTTTCTCGTTGACCAAACATGTGCCAACGTTAAATTTAATTCGTGCAGTGTATTCTTTCGTTATATTTCATTTCATTTTCCCAATGCATGCTTTTGGCAGGGTTCAGTTTTACGTTTTAGATCGGTCAAAGAAAGAAAATAGAGAAAATAAGTGTTTGGGTTTTGTTGGTCTAGAGAAAATAGTTTTGTGTTTTTGTAAGTTTGCTTATAAGATGCGTATTTTAAGACTTACCTTGATTTGTCATTTGAGAATAATAGACATTTTTGCTTAAGAAATATGAAGCTTTCAGTATGGTGAAGATGGATTATTTGGGAAACTGACAATATCAAGCTTGTTATTTACTTGGGTTTTTTTTTGTAGATTATTGATGTTCTGCATCCTGGGAGGCCCAATGTTTCCAAGGTAAATGTTCAATGTTTCTCAATAACATTGTTTTATTATCTTAACTGCTGGAAATTTGGACTACTTGTGTTAATTAATGTATATATCTGATTTGTTGTTCCTGTATTGATAGGCTGAGCTGAAGGAGAAGCTTGGTAGAATGTATGAGGTGAAGGACCCAAATTCAATCTTTGTGTTCAAGTTCAGGACTCATTTTGGAGGTGGAAAATCTACTGGGTTTGGTTTGATATATGATTCTGTCGAGAATGCGAAGAAGTACGAGCCCAAATACAGGCTGATCAGGGTAATTTCCGATATGTTTTCTTTGCATTTTCTCTGGATTTTGTTAGTATTGTAACTGTTTCATTAGTGGTATGTTAAAGTCTTATTTGTTGACATTTTTTTGTGGTGTTTGCTTTCATGCTTTAAGCACTTCTTGTGCCCTAGTTGATTAAACATCTTCTAATGGTTACCCTATTTAGCATGGAAATAGATTTGTCTTTTAAGCTTAACAAGTTGGATTTAGAAGTAGAGCGTTTGTTGTAATCGGTGCTTGCAATGGCTTATTTATGAAGAAAACGTGTTGGGTGTATTTACATTTTAGGTCACTTAATGTAGCATAAGACTTAATTTGTTATAATTATAGGATTATGACTTTTTATTAAAATTATATCACTGAACTTTCATAAAAGTCCTAATCCCTATAATGTAGTATGCAACTTTACTGCTCACTTTGATTGTTTTCTATATCTGACACATACTAAGACATGGCCTTCCAAGGACCTTCAAAATGTATTGAAAATAATCGAATGCTCTTGTATTTGATACCCACACTTGAGTTTAGTAACAGTTGTTCAAGGCATTGGACCAGAGGTTCAGTTTTCTGCCAAGTTATGGTGTTTGATGTTGAAATATGTTTTAGTAACTCTTAAAAGTAATTTTATTTACCCTTTTGTGTTTTCTAGCATACTTTTTCTCAGTTCACCACCGCATTATTTTTGTCTTCTCGTTGTTAGTTACGAATTGCATTTGAATCCTTCTCTTTAAGGGTATCATGTAAGATGCTAGATTCTAATTATTTCTGTTATTTCAGAATGGATTGGATACCAAGGTGGAGAAATCAAGGAAGCAAATGAAGGAAAGGAAGAACAGGGCTAAGAAGATCCGTGGAGTAAAGAAGGTAATATAAATTGTTTCTCTTTTATTATGGTTACTTGAACCCGTTTCACTTTCAAAACATCCGATGAGACTGATTTTCCGACTATTTTGCTTGATTAATATTAGACGAAGGCCGGTGAAGCAGCAAAGAAGAAGTGAGCTAAAAGGGATGAAGGAAAAGGTGAAATCGTTCTCTATCTTAGTCCCAATGTTTTCCAACAGCTGTTGTTTACTAGTCTCAAGTGTTTAGATGTTGTTTGAACCTGTTTTCTTTTACATTTAATTAAACTGGATTTTGGTGTTATATTATGTCCTATTTTTGTTCTTCTAGTGTAGAATTTTGAAATATTATTTATCTTACCTTTTCTGGACGAATATAACTCGTACTCTCGGTGTCGAAGAGTAAATATTGATGACGATGCTGATGAAAATGATTTAAATGTTGGGGTGTACTTTTGAAAATTGTACCAAGTTTAAATTCAATGAAAGACCAATGAATCTTGGTGTGTCCTTGTCATGTTTGATTGGAACAAGTCAAAATTTCCAGCATGTTTCGTGGAAGCAAAGAACAGTCATCTTAATAGAAACTTGGCTTTCAATGTCCAACCATAATTGTTTTGATCCAATCAGTAGGTGCCTGAATTTGGCTTTTATATTCAACTTGGCTACCGAACAAACTTTTTGTATTTTTAAGTAGTAGGGTGCAAAACTCGACTAAAATAATCGAATTATTCGACTTGAGATGGAAAAACATGATTTGATTTCAATTTGAGTTATAAAATGGAAGAATAGCTTTAAATTTTTAGTAATTAGTTGATTAATTTTTAAGTTGGAGTTAAGTTTGATAATTTTGTTTGAATATTATATATATCACATGTGAAAAATATACATCTATATTGTATATAGATATTGAATGTAATTTAAATTGGAGTTAATATGTATTGTAATATTATAAATAATTGTAATTAAAATTGTACGAAAACTTGAAAATTTGATTTCTAAAAAAATTTAGGGTAAACTATCTGAAATACCACTCAACTTTAATGTGTGACTCTAATATGCCACTGAACTAAAATTCGATACTATAATACCATTGAACTTCACTGTGTGATTCAAAGTTAGCACTCCACTGTTATTCTCATTACGGAATTCTGACGTGTACTCTAACTCCCGTTACAGGGATGACGTGATCGATAAAAAAATAATATCTTTTTTCAAATCAATGGAGGTAAAATGGTAAAGATCAAGTGAACGCAGGGTTGAAGTAGAAGAACTCATTTCAATTTCGGTGTGTGGATGCGGATATCCGGCAAAGCTGACTACATCGTGGTGTGGTGTAATGCCAACCCTGGAAGGAGATTCTTTGGCTGCAAAAATTACGAGAGTTTTCTTCATAAACATTGTAGATTTTTTTGTTGGTTTGATCCTCCAATGAGCTCACGTGCAAGAGTTGTTCTTGTCGGACTGCTAAACAAAATCAAGACGAATAACATCCAAAGAAGGAATGAGAGATTTGTTTGGATTTTTGTTTTGATTATCAGTATTGTACTACTGTGGTACTTAATGCACTAAGGGGAGTGGAGATGTTTATTAGTTATGTTCTGTTGGAAAGGATGATGATGAAATTGATAAGATGAGATGAAATCGATAGGAGTGAAAAACGAAACGAAAGGGAAGAATAAAAGAACACGTGCAAAATAAATTTCTATTTTATTTATTCTAAAATTGATTTTACAAGGGTAAAAAGAGTTTATATTTATACCAGTATAAGATTTAAAGAAAGAATAAAAGAAATACAACTTATACCGGTATAAGACTTAAAGAAAGAATAAAAGAAATACAACTTATACCGGTATAAGACTTAAAAAAATAAAAGAAATACAACTAACTAATTAAACATGTTTACTGTATTAAGCATGTTTACTGGTTATGTTTTGTTGAGAAGGAAATGAAAAGGTTTTGTTTTACTGTGTTAAAGAATAAAACCCTAATTTCCCATTTGATTTCTTTCTAACAATCGATCACTACAATCTTCTTTCAGAGAAACCCACTTGAATAATCAATAACAATCCATAAAAAACCCACTGATTTTTTTTGCGTCTAATTTCATAGTGATTTCTGAAGTTTGAAATTTCATTAACCTAATTTTGAGGAGATAAAAAGTCTTTAACAAAACTACGTCGTTTTACAATAAAAATAAAACATAAAATATAATGAGGTGGATCATATCTGGAAAAATATATTATTTTTTTATCGGCCACGTCATTCCTGTAACGGGAGTTAGAGTCCACGTCAGAATTCCATAATGGGAGTAACGGTGGAGTGCTAACTTTGAATCACACAGTAAAATTCAATGATATTATAGTATCGAATTTTAGTTCAGTGGCATATTAGAGTCACACATTAAAGTTGAGTGGTATTTCAAGTAGTTTACCCAAAAAATTATACCGTCTATGTATCCAATAATCGTCCTAATAACACTGAAAAGAATAATAATAGGATCTAAACAAAATAATTGCAAGAACGTGGGGACTGGGCTAAAGATCGTATGCCATGTTCGACTTACGTCTATGGTTGGACATTCTATCTATTCACGTTTTGGGCGGTTCACTTTGAAAATTTATTCGAATATTATTTTGGCTCTTATTTTTTAAGCATTTTAACCTTTAATGTTTTATCTTAATTTAAAATAGTTTTTATATTAATGAAAATTACTAGTCAACTAACAGTAAATAATTTGAAATGACATGACATACCTACATAGTAAAATATAAAATATAAAATTATTTCTCTGTTATTTTGTCATTCTATTAAATCATTTCAAATTGTTCACCGTCAGTTGACTAACACTTTTCATCTACAAAGGGACAAATTTAACCCAAAATGAAAACGTGGAGAGTTATATTGCTTCAACAAAAAAAAATCAAGTGTCTATCTAGTCAAACATTAAGGACATTTTTTTTGACATTATGGCTATTAAATTTTAAACCTAAACTATAAATTCCAAACCAATAAATCTTAAATTAAACCTCTAAACCCTACAATTAATAACTTTATATAAATATTAATTTAGACGGCTTGTGTACTAAAATATTTTTCTACCTAACGTAAATTAATATTTAATAAATACAAATTAATGGATAAAAATTGATTTATATACAATGAAATAAAATTATAAATCTCTATAAAGTTTATATTTCTCTACTTATATTTGATAACTATTTTGTAAAAAGATTTACACAATCTTTTTATTTAGACTGTAAAATTTAATTATTTAATCGTCAACTCTAAATTACAAATTCTAAACCGTGTAACCTAAAACCCTACCCCAGAAATTGTTAAAGTTATGTAAACTAAAGTTTACATATTTTCTTCATTTTTTTCAACTTTCAGATTTTATCTTAAAACATTTTGAAAAGGCTCAATATATCATTAAATAAAATTCATCACTTTTTATAAACTGTAGCATCTGTTTTTTTAATCAATTCGGTACATGTATTTGTAAACTTTATAAATGTGATACTCATGTTTTTTACCTATTTGGTACCTATAATGTTTAGACATTACACATTTGATACTTGTATTTGTCAAACATTACACAAAATGATTTGTACAAAATGTGCAATGTCTGAAAAAATATAGGTACCGAATTGGTAAAACGAAAACACATGTACTACATGTGTAAAAGTGAAAAATCCGGGTACCAAATGTGTAGCGTTCAACAAAAATAAATATCGAATTGGTTCAAAAATATAGATACCAAATTGGTAAACAAAAACACAAGAACCACGTTTGTAAAAGTGACAAATCCAGGTACCAAATGCATAATGTTTAACAAATATAAATACCAAATAGGTTGAAAAAATATAGGTACCACATTTGTAGCGTTCAACAAAAATATATATCGAATTGGTTCAAAAAATATAGGTACCAAATTGGTAAACAAAAACACAAGAACCACATTTGTAAAAGTGACAAATCCAGGTACCAAATGCCCAAATGCATAATGTTTAACAAATACAAATACCAAATAGGTTGAAAAATATAGGTACCACATTTGTAAAACGTGATAAACTCAGGTACCAAATAGTATATTAAACCTTTTAAAAAATAAAAATTGAAATGAAGGTAGTGGTTGAGAAAAGCCCAGAAACAAGCATCATAGAGACTCCTAGAGGAAAATATAAAATATTTAAAAGACATTGAAGAAGAAACCAAATTAACTGAATCAGCGCCAAAGTAATAATAAAAAGATTCCCATTTGTTTTTATTTTCCAATTTGCATGTGTTTTCTTTTCTACAACTTAATTTAATTTCCATTTTCCTTCCTTTTTTTCTCCTCCAAGAGTGTGTGTATCTGTATATATACCTGAACAAGCCTTGCTTGTTCTCCTATCTTTCTCTCTGTCATTTTATCTTCTTCTCTTTTCCCATTTTTCGTTGACTACCCATTGCTTTTGATTCATCAAAGTTCTTCTTTTTCATCATGGAAGAGGCAAAGGGTATGTTTTTCTTTCTGGGTTTTTGTTTTTTGATCTTTCATTAAGATCCTTTCTTTCTCTTTTTGTTGTTTTTTTAATCTTCCATTGTTACTTTTTGCAGAATTTGGGATAACTGAATTTCCCACTTTGCCTTTGCATTTCTAGTTTTAGTATTAGACAGATCAATTGAATTTGTTAATGCTTGGAAGTCAAAAAGGAACTCACTTTTCCCACAATTTTGTGAAAACAAATTACAGTTTTTTAGGGTTTATTCATACATTTTAGACTGATGTTTGTATAAATTTTCAATCTTATTTGTAAATATTATGTTGCAATGTTAATGTTTATTTTGCTCCTTTTTTTTGTTTTTTTAATAGTGTTGGAAGCTAAAGAGGGAACCATTGCTGTTGCTTCTGCTTTTCCTGGTCATCAAGAAGGTAATTTTCAACTTTTTTTTGTAGGATTTAATGTTAGAAAACTAATATGAATTGACCTGTTATTTGGTAATGGAGATTTACTTCCATAAATTACTTTTTAGCTGTGTCACAGTTTATAGATCAGACTGATGGTTATGATCTGGAATGTTCCTTGGATATGCTGTGTCGGTTCGGCTTGAGGGTGAGTCGGAACTTGGGTTTAGGAAAAAAATGAAGAGTCCGTACAACGTAGGTGTTATCTAATGGTAGGATTTTAGTTTTGCCACAGTTTATGGATCATAGTGATGGCTACCATGATTGATGATCTGGTATATTGCTTAGATATGCTGTGTTAATCTACTTTACCCGGTCTTGAGGATGAGTGCATGTCCGTGTTCGTATAGGTGTTTGACATGGTTTAGGAAAAACAAAGATTCCGAACAACGAAAGTGTTATCTGATTGTAGTTTTTTAATTCGTGCTACAGTTTTTGGATCATAGTGATGGTTATCATTATTGATGATCTAGTATATTGCTTGGATTTGCTGTGTTAATCTTTGTGCCGGACTTCAAGGTGAGTGCATGTCCGTATGGATTGGATATTGGTTTAGGAAATATGAAGAGTCCGGACAACCTAGGTGTTAATGATTCGTATATATTTGGTTGCCGATGTAGATTTCTTGGGAAAACCATCATGCTTGCTGTTCGTTGGATGGCTATAAAAATGCTCCCTTTTCTGTTTATTGTTCAACCAGCTGTACAGGATAGAGATCACAAATTCTTAACACAAGCAATTGAAGAAGCATATAAAGGGGTTGAATGTAAAGATGGAGGGCCATTTGGCGCGGTCGTAGTTCGCAATGATGAAGTCGTCGGGAGATGTCACAACATGGTTTTGAAAAACACCGACCCTACCGCCCATGCAGAGGTTACCGCAATTAGAGAGGTCAGATCGAAAGAACTAAACAAACAAACAAAACAAAACTATTAATCAATTTGCTTCATCCTATTCATATGTTTACTTAAAATGTTTGAAAGTTTCAATCCCCGGAATCATTAAACGGTATAAAAAGCTTAAAGCTTAGATTTCGTTTGTTGATTGTAAGAAAATATGATAGCACCATTGGAAGATATACATATTAATATGCAGGGTTTTTAGCATCATTCTGCAATTTCTACTGGGATTTGATTGCCCATCTTTTTATATCTCATAATCTGTTCCGGTTTGGTGAAAGTTTAACATCAATAGTTTTTCGTGTTTATCGGAGTCATGTGATAGTTAATATTTTTGCATATATGATCCTCAAGATTAGATGGTAATAAATGAAAATTACTATATACAGTGAGAATATACAACTAATTCATCTCGATCGTAATCGGTGTTGGTTAAACATTATGTAAGAATGTTTAGTTACTATAAGGTCAAAATATTTCATGTTGAAATCCATGTTTTCCATATCAGGCATGCAAGAAGCTGAATCAGATTGAGCTCTCAGATTGTGAAATATATGCTTCCTGTGAGCCTTGCCCAATGTGCTTCGGTGCCATCCATCTATCAAGAATCAAGGTGCGACGCCAAAACTATTTCTTAACGTACATAATCTTTTGTCGTGCTAATGTGGTTGCCGTTTTAAGGATAAAAAGAAAACGGATCGTTGCAGAGTCAGACCTCTCTTTAATCTTTTATTTTTGGAACAGAGGCTGGTTTATGGAGCCAAAGCAGAGGCAGCCATAGCAATAGGATTTGATGATTTCATTGCCGATGCATTGAGAGGTACCGGTTTTTACCAGAAGGCTAACCTGGAGATCAAGCAAGCTGACGGAACAGGTGCCGTGATTGCAGAACAAGTATTCGAGAAGACGAAGGAAAAGTTTACCTTGTACTAATTCCTTACACTTCCTTCTAAATCTCACATCACTAAGAACAGCTTGAAGTTTATGTTAAAACCGACATTTTCTACAAGTTATGAATAACAAGTACTGCATTGTTTGGTTTCAAAATTCTTGAGAAATAGAAAACTATGTATAATCAATGTACTTTTTTTATGATAAACCAAAGTTATGGCGATTGCAAGTGCTTACCTAACTTCACCATCAATGGTGGATCCAAAGATGGACCATTTTTGTAATATAGCCACCAAAAGCATGTGGTGGAGCAGCTAGTCAGAGTGAAGTTGAACCTGTTAGGCCAATGGCCGAACCACCGCTCATATGGTGGTCTAGCCCCAAAAGGAAATGGCTGCCTACTTGGGGACCCAAAGGACATAATTGGAACCACATTTGGAGGCACATTAGGTATGGGAATCCTGTTTTAGGTTGTATTACTCTAATATGGTAAAGCCTATTGGTAATGGGTATTTATGGAGAAATTATATTATAGACCTGGTTTATCGTATCTTTTATGATCTCAGCTAATAAAAATTGGATAAATATCTTATACACTGGCGGTTGGCGGTGGAAACTGAAAGTTTTCACAAGCGCCTTAGTTTTAGGGTATAAGAACTTAGTTTAGGGTTTAGGGGTTTAGAATTTAGGGATAGTTGTTTAAATTTAAGGTTTGGGGTTGTAATTTAGGGTTTATAGGTTAGGGTTTAGTTTTTAAGATAATATGGTGAAGATTTAAGTTTTAACCTATAAACCTTAAATTTAAACAATTATCCCTAAATTCTAAACCCTTACACCTAAACCCCTAAACTCTAAACCCTAAACTAAATCATTATACACTAAAACTAAGGCGCTTTAATAACTCACGCACACCATGCGCTCGAATCTAAAACATCTGAATGGAATACAACATCTTTTATCATTGAGACGGTTCGTGTATGATATTTTAAGGTTGTATTATATCATTATAAAAAAAATAATATTTTAGATGATAACATGACATAATTTCAAAATGTCATGTCATAAAAAACTAAAAATCACAATTTGTAAATTAAGTTTGAAAAAAATTATCAAATCCAAGAATTAGTGTAGGAACTAAATTAGAAGAGTTTTGAACTTCGGGACTAAATTTTGCTTTATCCAAATTTATATTTAAAATATTCCATTAAACGCGCCAAAGCAGCGCGTTGACCTTATTCCCCCTCTCCTCTCTCTCTCTCTCTTACCAGAACTTAACATCGCACGCCCACCGAGTCCAACCAACGCGCTTTTTCTAATCGGCGATTCCTCGTGAACCTTTGTCCTCTCTCATGGCTTCGGAGCAGTACGGCGCCATTTTCGAGGGATCTCAGGACGACGACGAGGAACTTTCTTCCTCCGGTAACGAGCTAGACGAAAACGACGGCGTTTTAAACGATGAAGATGACGAGGAATTATTGGAAGAAGACACAAATTCCCCTTCTTTACTCCCTCCGCCGATCGCTACCGCCGTATCCTTATCCTCTATCCCCGCCGTTCCTCTCGCCGTCCCCTCCGCCACTGCCGTAACCATCGCTGCCGTCTCCAGCGACGAATTGCCTCCTGATCCCAAACGCCAACGCGTTGATTCCATCGCTAAGGAGAAAAAACCCCCTCCGCCGCCGCAATTGGACGATTCGCGACGGTTATTTCAACGGTTATGGACCGACGAAGATGAGATCGAGCTTCTCCGAGGGTTTCTCGATTACACAACATTTAAAACGAACTCAAGTACTGCTTCTTCTCACCATCATCATCATCTCGACACGGCTTTGTTTTATGATCAAATCAAATCAAAACTCCAGCTGGATTTCAACAAGAATCAATTGGTGGAGAAGCTTCGAAGATTGAAGAAGAAATATAGGAACGTGATGAGCAAGATCAGTTCAGGTAAAGGTTTTTCCTTCAAAACCCCTCATGATCAAGCTACTTTTGAAATCTCTAGTAAGATCTGGAGTAACAGTGTTGGCAAAGTAGAAGATAATGTTTTAGATGATGATGAAAATACTAATAATAAAACTAGTTTAATCTATGAAAGCGAGGAGAATAAGAGTTTTACACCGAAATCAGCTGCCACAAAGAAAAGGCCTAGAAATAAAGGAGTGAAATTGCCAATGGAGGAGAAAAGAGTTTTAAACGACGAGATTCTGATTACCAATATTAACTTAAATGATAGGAGTAATAATGGTAATGGTAATGGTAATGTAGAAGGATTTAGTGGTGGTGGTGGTGGTGGTGGAGGAGGAGGAGAAGCTACCGTGACGGTGGGGGTCGTAGAGGAGGCTGTGAGGAGTTGTTTAACACCCTTGTTTAAGGAGTTGTTAGGTAGTGTAATGGGAGGAGGGGGATATGGAGGAAGAGGGATTAGTGGATTGGCTATGAATGCAATGCCGTTGAGTTTCGGAGGAAGTTTGAATTTCGGCGGTGGTGGTGGGAGTAATGGGGAATTAATGGATGAGAGGTGGAGAAAGCTGCAGATTTTGGAGTTGGAAGTTTATTCGAAACGGTTGGAGTTGGTGCAGGATCAGATTAAGATAGCTTTGGATGAGCTTCGATCGATAAATGGGTGATTTCGGAGTATGCCTGTTTGTTTCCATGAAAGATTTCTTAGGTTATTGTTTGATACCTGATATAGTATAGTGTAGTGAAGTGTAACTGTTTTTTTAGTTTTTTTTTGGGTTTATTCGATTGAAACGAATGAACAGCTCTTGGAATAATGTGATTCTGGCTATTTAGTCTTTCAATCAATAGTTTCTTAATCTTCATACATGGGTTGGGGTGACTTGCTTAGAATAAGACTGTTGTAGTCATTAATTTAATGCAAGTATGCAAAACACTGACATTGTAGAATTTGTGTAGTCTTCTAAACAATTATACAAAGCTCTTGCATTATAGAACTCGAGAACTCGGGGAATGGATGTATCGTTTTAGTACATTGTCGTATAAGACTTTATGTTTTCTTGAAGTCCCTTGTGAGTCTTGGGGTGTGATTACTTGATTCTTACATGTCAATGCTTAGTAGCATTGGAATTAGTCATCTACATTAAATTGTTCCCATGGCAACGAGATCTAGTCGATTTCGATATATTGCTGAGATCGGAGGCTGATTTATGCATGCTTGCGTGTCTCAACTCTCAAAGGTTGAATTGTCCATATGTAATTGTGGTATGATGTTAATCTAGAGATCAGTGATTTAAAAAGCGGACCGCGACCGCGATATAGCGGTTGCACCGCCGTCCGAAACCACGATTGGGGTAAAAAAAGGTAAGCGGTCGCCGCAATTCAGCCGCTTTTGTCTGAAACTGCGATATAACGCCGCAACTGCGACCGCGACCGCTATTTAAAACCCTGCTAGAGATGCCTGTATGATTGGCATCCGGGTGAGATCTGAGGCTGATTTGAGCATGCTTGCGAGTCTCAAAGGTCAAGTTGTTCATTTGTTGGCTTAGGAGTCAAAACCTTAGAAAGGCAACAATCCAGGGAAAGTATTTAATTCAATTGATTTGCTTCATTAGGTTAAATATATGCATACTCTGGTAAAGTACATGTTTTTTTAGTTTTATGGTCCATGTTCGGGATTCGTGGCTCTCTTTTCCAATAATATCGTCTTCAAGATTCGAACACATATTCTCTTTTTGAGAGAGCAATGTGCTTTGTCATTGCACCTAACTTTTGTTGGTTAAATTACTCGCTCTACTATTGAATGGGTCAATTTATTGTGTAGTGTGTACTAGTAGAAACAATCAAACAATGGCGATTTTTTTTTATAAAGTCAATATTCACTGTTTAGAAAAATGTCATTGATTGTTTAATGAAGTTAATATTTTTGTAACTTTTATAATTCTGCAAATGAAATCTATTGTTTAAAATTAAACTGCAAATTTAAAGATTAATATTTTTAACAATAAATGTTAAATCTATAAAGAATTTGATATTGTTTGTTATTTCTATTAGTTACTAAACCATTTAATAATAGAAAAATATAGCAAATACTTTCACTGCTTCAAAATTAAATGTACATGAACTAAAGTGTCCATTATTATATCCTTGAATGGATCAGTTTAGCATGTAGTACTAGTAGTCCTAGAAACAATCAAATAATGGCAATTTTTTTATAAAGTCAATATTCACTGTTTAGAAAAATGTCATTGATTGTTTAATGAAGTTAATATTTTTGTAACTTTTATAATTCTGCAAATGAGATCTATTGTTTAAAATTAAACTGCAAATTTAAAGATTAATATTTTTTAACAATAAATGTTAAATCTATAAAGAATCCGATATTGTTTGTTATTTCTATTAGTTACTAAACCATTTAATAATAGAAAAATATAGCAAATACTTTCACTGCTTCAAAATTAAATGTACATAAACTAAAGTGTCCATTATTATACTTTATATAGAGAAATTATTATAGTTTCAAATTAAAACATGTACTAATCATTAGTTAGTTTAGTAAGTAACAATATTCAGAGTTTCAATACCAACCAGTGTTTGGTGTAATGATAAGACACATTGCACTCTTAAGGAGAGAATGTAAGTTTAAACCTTAGAAATGACATTGTTGGGAGAGACAGCCTCGCACTTCGAACATGGACTGTGAGGCGGACATACATATAACTAAAAAAATATTTAGAGTTTGGATCGTTTTCGTAATAGACCTTTTTAGTGCTTGAAATCGGATTAATCAATCAATGAATCAAATACGTAATGAGTGTATATAAAAAATAAATAAAAATGAAATGGGCAGTTGGACCTAACTCAAAACCAGGCCTATCCAGGTGAAACAAAAAGAAATTAGCCCATTACAAGAATCTACTACATTCTACTGGTAGAGAACAGACATTTCCCTCACCTTATCCAAACTCAGTTATGTTCCAAACAAGAAGAGCATATGCCCCCTCCCATGGTTCCCTTTCATTTCTCCTCCACCCACTCCCATAAAAATCACTAAACAAACAAAACCCAAATCAGAAAGAAAGAAGAAAAAAAAAAACTCCATTGAAATGGCATCTGCAACAACAAGACTGAGTTTTTCTTTTCACCACTTAACCCAACCTAATCCAAAGCCAAAAAAGCCTCACCTTTTTCATCTCTCCCACAAACTCCCCAAAATAATCATCAAACCCCAAACAAACCACCATTTCACCATTCATTCCGTTGATGTCTCGAAAGAAGACAGCCAAGAAACACCAGCTCCAGACCCAGAAAACCAATACTCGCTCGAAGAAGAAGAGAAGTTCGATAAGCGCAGGCTAGAGGAGAAGTTTGCAGTGCTGAACACGGGGATATACGAGTGCAGATCATGTGGGTTCAAGTATGATGAAGCAGTGGGTGATCCTTCGTATCCGATACCACCGGGGTTTCAGTTCGATAAGTTGCCTGATGATTGGAGGTGTCCTACCTGTGGGGCTGCTCAGTCTTTCTTCCAGAGTAAGAGTGTTGAGATTGCTGGGTTTGCTCAGAACCAGCAGTATGGTTTGGGAGGCAATACTCTTACTTCTGGTCAGAAAGCTCTCCTCATTTATGGAACTTTGTTCTTCTTCTTTGTGCTCTTCTTGAGTGGCTACTTTCTGCAATAGGTACCAAATATTGTCTGTAATTCTTCTTTGTTTTAAAAGTATATTTGTGTGGAATTTTTGCAAATATAAAAATTCATCCTTTTGGTATCAACACAACACTCCTAGTTTTGGATGTTTCAACTCAGTTGTGTTCGCGGTTAACCAAAATACTATAACGGTTAACCAATAAGTTATGTTCTTAGTGCAAAAGTTATATGTTCTCGATGTATTTAGAGGGAAAATGCATAGAGAATGTATTGTTAACCAACGGTTAACCATGAACACCCCTGTCAGTTTGGGTTCTCGATCCTTCTTAATGTTCAATTCTAAGATTAATCACCAAAACCGTTCACAAATTGTCATTCGAATGTTGCTCACAATGCACACACCACGATTGAACTCGAGTCTTCTAAGATGAATGTGATCTGCTTTTTCATTGGACCACTTGTTGGGATCAAAATACAGAGAAGTTTAAAGGTTTTCAATTGGTGGAATGTACATGCCTGTGTCAAAGAAACAGGCAAGAAGTTCATCTGATATAGTGATCACTGCTGGTTAACAGGACCGGTCACTCCCCGCGGACGAGACGTAATAAACCTTCCTTTTCTGCTTCTTATAAGCTCCACTTGATGCATTTTCTTGTTTTCTGGTATTATGTATGTACACTGGTTTACTGATCCACATGTCGGGTGGTGTGGGAGGGTTGTTGTCGGGCTGGAGATCGAAATTCTGCGAGTATCCAGAATTTGGCATCTTCGAAGGCATCATATGTGCACTTCCCTCAAATGTCAAATCAGACATTCCGGCCTTCAAATCATAATTCCGTTCCACATTCTGTATTCTATCATGTGCCCTGAAGTTGTTTCTGATTTGCATGCCATTCAACATCCCTTGTGGATGATGATTGTATTGGCCATAATAGTTTGCACCATTGCCATATCCCCTTTCATAACTTGATGCTCCAGCTGAACGAGTTCGACTTCCATAATAATAATTCGGGTCATCGAGAAAACCCCTTCCATAACCTGATGGTCCTGCAGGCCTTGATCTAATGCTGCTGTAGTTGCTTGAGATATTAAAAGATGGTGATGGCTCCATTGACCGAGAGGATGATGACTTGTTCGATTTTACATTAAGAGTACTCTCGACAAGACGATGAGCTGCCTCTCCTAGATGAGGCCCAATTCTTGCACCAGGTACTAGTTCCCTGTCAAACAAATCAACAATGAATATCACGGTAATCACCGACAGTTTACCGACAGTTTTGAACGCCTTCGAATAAATTCTGAGGGCATCCTGAATGGAGAACAGTAAACTGACGGCAAAATTTACTAATACATAAGATCTCTAAGATCCTGTATATTCCATGAAACTAAGATTCTGCATTCTTACCTATCTCTGGCCAGTTGGCGCCGACCGCCATTGTCTTCGTGCCAAAATACAGGAAAAGGTTTAATTTCCAATGGTGTTAGAGCCTGCAAGAGTGACATGTATGTGTTTAAAATTAAACTAGGATTCTTGCACCAACCATTCCTTTCAGATAACCGAAGTTGATTACTTGAATATTGACTACTGCTATAGATGGACTTCGCAATTACTTGAAGTCAAAGGAAAATATGCATTTCTCCATTGGAAGCTTGCCTTGGAGAACAAGTCAGCTTTGTTAATCTGATATTTAAATCTGTTAATTACTGTGTACATACCATAAACAAATAAACAACTAAATTTTTCTTTAACCTAAACTACTTCAAACAAATAATAGTGCAAAACAAGATGTTTTAACTAACCTTAAACAGGGGCCGCGCGAACGCAGGCCCCCACTGTAACAAATTATGACGTAGGCTCTCCCACTTGAGGAGACCTTAGGCAAGCACCCCTCCTAAGTGCAATGGAAGTCACTAACCTAGGCCATGGATCTTGTTGATCACCCATCGACCCCGTCCAGGTAAGTATGTTGTAAAGGTGTTGGGTTCCTCTTATTTAGAAAGTTCAGCACGGCGGTCCCTTCTCTTTTCTACTTGGTATGGGATTGTGCTTCATCATGATTCTCCACTTCCCTAGTCCTATGTTACCAGAATATACCCTTTTTCTCTTCATATATTTTCCAATCATATCTGAATATATATCGGAATACATTCAGGAAATGAAAAACACCGATAACATACACGATATGTTCTGCCTGAAATATAAACATTCTAGTTTCCGATGTTTCCTCTAGGAAGTGCAGTCTTGTTTTCCTTTTTCTGGCAATTTCATAGTTAATTTTCACATCCCGGTACAAAATCAGTTTCTTCACCATCCATCCTAGCTTAGCTAGCTAGATAGCTAATGACCATACTTATGTGTCTTGTAATTCCAAATTAATCTATAACTTAATCAAAATTTGGGGATAACTTACCTTATTTGCTGCTTGATCTAGATTTTGAACATATTTTGCAGGTTGAATGCACCATACTGAAAGACGATTGCATTCTGGCAACTTTTGTTTGGTTCAGGGTTCAGCATGGCAATGCAAGAGGCCCCATGAAATGAGGAATCAGACATCACCCTGAGGTTGTTTACGTTCTGCTGTTTTAAATCTTCTGCAACATGAAATATAGTGGAACAAATGCTTGAAAAAATGTGTAAAATCTGTCAACTTTATTTACTGTGGATTCTGATCATCCTTTGGAATGATCTGTGTATAGGTTGAGCCTGATGAAGACAATGCTTTAGCACAACTAATGACATGGAAGACTGCAGCTGCCAATATCCCATAGGGCGATGCTAAAGGTTGAATAGGATGTGATACAGGTCCACATGTTCCAGCACCTGATTCAAATATACTTGGTGACAGTGAGGTGGCCTAGTTGGTTCTTGTGTTCGAAAAGTGAATTTTGACATCGATGATTTTATTTTCTGTTGGATAAACAAACAGGAAGTATATCCAAAGCAAGCAGCGTTCAACTTCACATTATATTTATGGTAAAACACTGGCCTACAGAGAATACTATGTTTCCAAATCACTGTTGCCTTGATAAGAATTCAGTGTTCCCTAGTAAATACAGTTAAACTAATATTGGCAGGAGCCGCGCGAACGCAGGCCCCCATTGCCACAAATTATGACATAGGCTCTCCCACTTGGGGAGACCTTAGGCAAGCACCCCTCCCAAGTGCAATGGAGATCGCTAGCCTAGGCCATGGACCTTGATGATCATCCATTGACCCCGTCCAGGTAAGTATATTGTCAAGTTGCTAGGTGCCTCTTCTTTACTAAGTTCAGCTCGTGGTTCTTCCTCTTTATTACATGATATGGGATTAGTGCTTCATCATGATTCTCCACTTCCCTAGTGACTGGAGAGGCTGTGAATGAAGAGATGAAGTTAAAAATTTACAAAGAATATATGAAACTCCCAAAGAAATTAGACTTTGATTCCCTCTTTGTTTTATCTCACTAATTAAAAATGGTTGCAAAATCACACATTGACTATCTTTTGAATGGTCATAAAGTAAACAAACTATCTCGAGTTTGCATCCTTCTCTTATCAGAATGATGAATGGTTAAAACAATTTAACTTCCCCCATGGCTAGTTGGCTACCAAGAACAGATTGATTTCATTCCAGTTCATCTATATATGTTTTCAATATTCTTTCTTTTTTAATCTTATCTTTATGATATCCTATGTTTTCAATATTCTGAAATCATATCTGAATATGTATCGGAATACATTCGGGAAATGAAAGACTCGGATGACATAGATGATATGTTCTGTCTGAAATATAAACATTCTAGTTTCTGATGCTTCCTCTAGGAAATGCAGTTTTATTTTCCTTTTCCTGGCAATTTCATAGTTAATTTTCACTTCCCGGAACAAAATCAGTTTCTTCATCAATCATCATCTTTCCATCCTAGCTAGCAACCTTGTTGCAATTCCAAATTAATCTATAACTTAATCAAAATCTGGGGATAACTTACCTTATTTGCTGCTTGATCTTATCTTTCTTACCAATTTCCCCGCATGACTGTGCCATGAGTCGGTTCTCAGACACTGATAAGATTTTGAGCTATGCTATTACTCCAAAGTCATGCATCATTATTTACTTGAAAATACATTATCTAACCAAATTCCCATGCGAATCTATTTTTTTGAAATTTAAATTACAAATAAAAAAATATTTTCAAGTTCTTGAAGTGGTAAATCCTAAGAACTATAATGAATGCATTAACAGCAACCAACAGAAACTTTAAGCTAGCTGCCAGGCTTCTTGGTTTGGACTCCAAGCTTGAAAAGAGTTTGCACATCCCTTTCACGGGATTTAAGGTGGCTAAATTTCTCTTTGTTTCTCCTTTTTCTCTCGTTTTCTTGATATTTTTTAGGCATCGACATTATTCAATCTATTAAGTCTCTCTGGCAGTTTGACTAGAAATTTTAATTATCCGTATTTACTCTATTTTAATTTGCAGATGCACTTGATTTTGAACATATTTTGCAGGTTGAATGCCCCATACTGAAGGACGATCGCACTGGAAACTTTTGTTGGGTTCAGGGTTCAGCACGACAATGCAAGATGCCCCATGAAAAGAGGAATCAGATATCACCCTGAGGTTGTTTACATTCTGTTGTTTTAAATCTTCTGCAACATGCCATATAGTGGAACAAATGCTTGAAAAAATGAGTGCAAAATCTGTCAACTTTATTTACTGTGGATTCTGATCATCCTTTTGAATGATCTGTGTATAGGTTGAGCTTGATGAAGAGAATATTTTAGCACTACTAATGACATGGAAGACTGCAGCTATAGGCCTTATTGATCACCTATTGACCCCGTCCAGGTAAGTATGTTGCTATGTTGCTAGGTGCCTCATGTTTATTAAGTTCAGCTCGTGATCTTTCTCTTTATTACTCTATATGGGATTAGTGCTTCATCATGATTCTCCACTTCCCAGGTGACTGGAGAGAGGCTGTAAATGAAGAGATGAAGTCACAGATTTACAAAGAAATGATGCAACTCCCTAAGAGATTATAATTCCTTATTCCTTCTTTCATGTCAATGGTTAAAAATGGCTTCAAATCAGATACGGACTCTCTTTTGAATGGTTATAAACTAAGTGGGCTATCAGAATTTGCAAAAGCTTTCCTCGATGGAGTTGGGGGGGGTGCTGTAACACAGTGTGCCCTTCTTTTACCATATATGGCTACCGATTCCAGTTCATTCACATTGTTTTCAAATATCCTCTTACTTTTTGCAGTGAGCCAGTTCAATGTCCACAGCAACAACCAAGCATGGATTGGCTTGACACGAGGATGGTTAGAAACTTTATGGAGTTTAGGCAATTTTCATTGGATTTAAACGTTCATCCAAATCGTTTGCTTTTGTAGTGAGCCAGTTCAATGACCATGGCAAAAACCAAGCATAGCCTAGCTTGAACATGGATGGTTAGAGAATGTTGAAACTTTGGACGTATGGTTTCGATCCTCACTTGCTTTTGGCCAACTAGTCAGTCAAGACAGTATTTTACAAAGAGCGGATACAGATAAAGCAAATTCACCAACCTAAAAGTCCCAGGAATTGTATCTTTGAGAGGTTCAAGAAACTTTTTCTTGTTTCTCAGCTCAGATAACATCAATCCCTTTTCAACATTTTTGCTTCAAAAATCATGTGTTGAAGAACACTGCTTTCATTTGGAACATTTGTAAGCTTAATATTTGTGCAGTAAATTGAGAAAGAAATGTAAGAGAAGAATTTCATTGCCAAAGATGTCACAGTTGACTTGAATTGCAGCTAAGATGGAATCAATGGAACCCGACTCCAGTGTAAGGACAAGTATCATAAGAAAATACGCCACATAATATTCTATCATCAATCGGTTAAGCAAGACTAAACTTTTATAATCTTTGCATTGCAGGCTGGTCTGAATAAAAAGATGGAGATTCTATGAGGACCTTAATTTTGTCCACAGTGTTGCAGCAAACCCTCATTCATGAGGAGCAACAAAAAAAGTTAAGCCATTTTTATTTTCTTCCTTATGGACACCGACTTTGTTTCATTACTTCGCATATAATGTATGGTTTTTGTAAGATTAATGGTCGAAGCATCACACTTGTTTCTCGATGTGTTCCAATCAAGGATGCTAATTCCACAACTTATCTGATTACATGTCATGGTTCATGTTGAATGAGAAGCCATACATACTCCCTGTTCCTTATCTACTGTCACCTTCCGCACCAATACGAACATCCCCGTCCTTGGGCTCAGGATATAACCTCATCTCGGCACCACTGGTGCTAGGCTTCTTCAGCAGATTCCTTCCTTGAAAAAAACTACTTTTTACTAACATAGGACAGGGGCCGCGCGGACGCAGGCCCCCACTGCAACAAATTATGACGTAGGCTCTCCCACTAGGGGGAGACCTTAGGCAAGCGCCCCTCCCAAGTGCAATGGAGATCACTAGCCTAGGCCATGGGACTTGCTGATCACCCATCGACCCCGTCCAGGTAAGTATGTTGTATCGAAAATAGGTGCCTATTATTTATTAACTCAAACTCGAAGTTCCTCCTCTTTATTACTTGATATGGGATTGAGCTTCATCATTATTCTTCACTTCCCCGGTGACCAGAGAGGTAGTAAATGAAGAGATGAAGCTACATGTTTACAAAGAATAGATGAAGCTCCCAAAGAGAATATAATTTGATTCTTTCTTTCTTTTTTTATCTCACTGATTAATAATTGTTGTAAATCAACATTTACTTTCTTTCGAATGATCATAAATTGAGATATTAGAGTCCACTAAAGCTTTCATCAATGGTGCCGGGGGGTGTGACAAAGTGTGTCAGTTCGATTACCATGGCAACACCCAAGCTATGCTTGGCTTGAATATGGATGGTTAGAGAATGTTGAGAAATTGAGCAGGCTGTTTTCAATCCTTTCTTGCTTTTTGCAGTGAACCAGTTCAATGCACACAAAAACAACTAAGCATAGCTTGGTTTGAACATAACTGGTTGGAGAAAGTTAAGATTTTATTCCTTACCTATGGTTGGAAAATGCTTAGTAATTGAAATTACAAATAAAAAGATATTATCAAGTTCTTGAAGTGGTCATCCCTTTCAGGGAAATTAAGGTGGCTAAATTTCTCTTTGTTTCTCCTTTTTTTACCTCGTTTTCTCGATTTCGTTTAGGCATTGACATTATTCAGTCTATTAAGGGTCTCTGGTAGAATGCAAGACAATGCAACATACCGAAGGACGACCGCACTCTGGCACCTTTTGTTGGGTTCAGAGTTCAGCATGACAATGCAAGAGGTCCCATGAAATGATGAATCAGATATCACCCTGAGTTTGTTTACATTCTTCTGTTTTAAATCTTCTGCAACATACCATATAGTGGAACAATTGCTCGAAAAAATGAGTGAAAAATCTGTCAACTTCATTTACTGTAGATTCTGATCATCCTTTTGAATGATCTGTGTATAGGTTGAGCCTGATGAAGAGAATGCTTTAGCACAAGTGATGACATGGAAGACTGCAACTGCCAATATCCCGTATGGTGGTGCTAAAGGTTGAATAGCATGTGATCCAGGAGAATTAAGTGTATCCGAGTCAAAACGGCTTACTTGAGTTTTCACCCAGAAGATACATGACCTGATTGGAATTGACACAGATGATCCATCACCTGATACGGGTACAAGTCCACAGATACAACTTATATATCCTTCAAATATACTTGGTGACAATGAGGTGGCCTAGTTGGTTCTAGTTCTCGAAAAGTGATTGTTGAGATCAATGATTGTATTTTCTGTTGGTTAAACCGACGAGAAGTATATCCAACACAAGATAGAGCATTCAACTTCACATTGTATTTATGGTAAAACACTTCTATTCCTTAATGTGTTCCCGCTGAAAATGTTAATTTAACGATTACACCCCATCAAACATCATGGTTCAAGTAGAACGAGAAGGAGCAAATACTCTGTTACATAAATTTAAACTAACATAGGACGAGAGCCGCGCGAACGCAGGCCCCCACTGCAACTGAAACTATACATTGCCTTCTGCTATACTTCTCTCCAGCTATTCTTTATTCTTCGTACATGATGAAGACCGTCCAGATCAAGCCAACGAGTGGTAATACCGGAATCAGATTGCGTTCTTGGCAGATGCCAAGGGTTATACTGATAATCACAATGCCTTCTTCAATGAGTTTCAAGTTCAGTCTTAAAGCTATTTGGTCACTCAGGTTATACGTTTTGACAATGTGGTAAATGAATAGCATTATCTTTTGAATTTTGACAAGTAAATAACACTCTGCAAATATCAAGTGAATAGGCTATTAAAACAGCAAGGCAACCTGTTCCTATTCGTAATTTTTCTTACAGTTTGAGTTAGTAAATAATTCAGTATTCATTCACAAGTAACCATTTCTGCAGATTCCTTCGGTGGTATTCGGAACATGTATTGCTGCTCGGCATATCATTACCATTTCTCAAAATATGATACACCATTACTCAAAAAGCCTTAATTGGAATTTCTGTAGTTATAGATTTGCAAATCAGTCTACTTCTTATATACATTGATTTGCGACAAAACTTTGGTATTTGTAAATTGATGAAGCAAGGAGAAAATATCACAAATTTTTGTTTCCTGTTTTGAAATTCAAGTTCATAGATCTGTTAAATCCGTTAACTGAAAACCTAGCTTTAAAAGGTCACATATAACAGAAACCCGGCTAATTTTAATCCATGGAGAATGTCTTAACTGATATTAGACGGGGCCGCGCGAACGCAGGCCCCCACTACCACAAATTATGACGTAGGCTCTCCCACTTGGGGAGACCTTAAGCAAGTGCCCCTCCGAAGTGCAATGGAGGTCGCTAGCCTAGGCCATGAGCCTGGTTGATCGCCCATCGACCCCATCCAGGTAAGTATGTTGTTATGTTGCTAGGTGCCTCTTATTTATTAACCCCACCTCATAGATTCTTCCTCTTTATTACTCTATATGGGATTAGTTCTTTATCTCACTGATTGAAAATGGTTGTAAATCAGACATGGACTCGCTTTCAAATGGTCATATGAACTAAGCTAGATATCAGAGTGGGTGGGGCACTGTAACAAAGTGTGCACATCTTTCGGAAATTTTCTAGTTAATGTTGGAGCACTCTTGATTTGTAACTGAAATTCTACATTGTCTTCTGCTATTCTTATCTCCGGTCATCTGTTATTCTTCCTGTCCTGGTCAAGCCAACGAGTGGTAATAACGAAATCGGAATGGCACTCATGGCAGTTGCAAACGGTTATAGACTCATAATCACAATGCCTTTCTCGATGAGTTCTGAAAGGAGAACATTTCTTTGAGCTTTTGGAGCAAGGGTGATTCTACCTATCCGACTCAACGAACGAAAGGAGCAGTTGAGAAGGCCGAGGAAATTATGATCAACACTCCAAAACTTGTCAACCTTGCCAACCCGAACTGTCATTTTGGTGCTTCAAACCTCAGAAAAGATAAATATCCTTGCCTCTGGTACCTTAACCGGATCCGGGATGTACCTTAGGGAGCAGCATTCTGACATTAAGATTCAAGGAACTGGCAGTGGGTTCATCCCTGGGGTTCTGAATGTGAATCTGCTCTTAAGTTGTTCAAATCTTTTATGCTATTCAGAATACATTTTAGCCAATGTGGGACACAGAACGTATTATCCTTTAACATGTAAATATGACTAAACCAAGTGAAGAACCTATTCAAACCGTAAGATACCATGCTATGAAAGATTGATGAAGACCAAGACCATTATAGCTAAGACAAAGGATTAAACTAAAAAGTTGGACGGGGGCCGCGCGAACGCAGGCCCCCACTGCCACAAATTATGACGTAGGCTCTCCCACTTTGGGGAGACCTTAAGCGAGCGCCCCTCCCAAGTGCAATGGAGGTCGCTAGCCTAGGCCATGGTCCTTATTGGTCACCCATTGACCCCGTCCAGGTAAGTATGTTCTAATGCTGCAAGGTGCCTCTTATTTATACAGCTCGGCTTGTGCTCCCTTCTTTTCCTTGGTCGATGTGGGATTAGTGCTTTATAACAAAGAATACTGGGTATGAATTGCTCCTCCTGACTGGTGAGGCTGAATGAAGGCAGATATTGTTGGGTCAAATTTATGAAAGTAACCCCATGCCCAGTCCATGTTTCATGAAGCTGATATTGTTGTTTTGCTATTACCCAGATTTGATGTGAATTCGAACTTGATATCTTTCTTAATGTCCAATTTGACATGTTTTCTTTTGTCAGTGTTTATGTTGGTTTCAAACACCATTTTCAGGTTGTTTTATGCATTGCTAGGCATTTGAGATGTTCATTTGTTTTAAGAACTGCTGCTAGTGTTGGCATGGTAGATAGAAGGAACATGTAATTTTTTTCTTTCTAAATGCACGTTTTTGCTAAAAGGTTAAGTAGTATAATATGTGTGTTTTGTGTAGGGGACCAACAATTGGTTTTCAGGGTAAAGTTCTCCTTGCATTTGAAGAAAACGGTTCCTTAAAAATTGGGGTCAGATTTGACAGATCTATTTTAGAGGGTAATGATCTTGGTGGGCTTTGTGAAGAAGATCATGGTTTCTTCTGTGCTGGTGATCACTTTATCCCGTTTCTTACATTAATTTCAAACATCTATTATGATGCATTGTGGACTTCTATCCAATCTTACTCATTGTGTTTTCAATCTATAGCTAACTTGTTGAAGAGAATGATTTTACACCACCGTAAAACAAATAGTAAAAAGTTGTTAGCTGTATGATTTTACACTAATTTTACAGTGGTGTAAAATCCTTCTCTTCAACATAGCTCACTTCGTTTGGATAGTTTTGGAGGAGATGATGTTGACAAGCTAGTTGTTAATGACCTTTTTGAGGTACGCATCATTTTGATCAATGCATCAATGCTTTTGCTTTATGGTATTTACATTTATAAGCATTTAGCTTTGAATTGTCTCACTTTCATATGTTGCAGTGAATGAAAGCAAGAGTAGTCCCTTGATTTTGTTTGTGAAAGAGATCGAGAAGCCCATGGCTGGAAATTCAAATGTATATACTTCCTTGAAGAGTAAGGTTGAGAATCTGCCAACTAATGTTGTCGTGAGTGGTTTTCATACCCAGATGGATAATCGCAAGGAGAAAGTAACCAACATGAACTTTTTAAATTTAAAAAGGTAGGTTGGTTACTTTCTCCTTGCGATTATCCATTTGGATATGAGAATCACTCACGACAACATTAGCGGGCAGATTCTCAACCTTACTCTTCAGGGAAGTATATACATCTGAATTTCCAGCCATGTGCTTCTCGATCTCTTTCACAAACAAAATCAAGGGACAACTCTTGCTTTCATTCACTACAACCTATGGAAGTGAGACAATTCAGAGCTAAATGCTTATAAATGTAAATACCATAAAGTAAAAGCACTAATGAATTGATCAACATATGGACACCTCAAAAAGTTCATTAACAACTAGCTTGTCAATATCATCTCCTCTAGAACTATCCAAACGAAGTGAGCTATGTTGAAGAGAAGGGTTTTACACCACTGTAAAATTAGTGTAAAATCATACGGCTAACAACTTTTTACTATTTGTTTTACGGTGGTGTAAAATCATTCTCTTCAACAAGTTAGCTATAGATTGAAAACACAATGAGTAAGATTGGATAGAAGTCCACAATGCATCATAATAGATGTTTGAAATTAATGCAAGAAACGGGATAAAGTGATCACTAGCACAGAAGAAATCATGATCTTCTTCCCAAAGCCCACTAAGATCATTACCCTCTAAAATAGATCTGTCAAATCTGACCCCAATATTTGAGGAACCGTTTTCTTCAAATGCAAGGAGAACTTTACTATGAAAACCAATCGTTGGTCCCCTACACAGAACACAAATATTATACTACTTAACCTTTTAGCAAAAACATGCCTTTAGAAAAAAATTACATGTTCCTTCTATCTACCATGCCAACACTAGCAGCAGTTCTTAAAACAAATGAACATCTCAGATGCCTAGCAATGCATAAAACAGCCTGAAAATGGTGGGTAAAATAATGAAGAAGAAGAAGGGAAAGAAAAGAGAGAAATAATTAAAAAAATATTAAAAAATATTTAAAAAATGTCATGTCAGCAAAACTGTTAGCTATTTAACGTCGGGGATCAAAATAAGAAAACTATGTAACAGAAGGGACGGTTTTGCCAAAAAAATAGTTTTGGGACCAAAATAAGAAAACTATAATAGTTAGGGGACCACCGGTGTAGTTTTCCCTAAAATTAAAAAGAAGAGTTAATTGCACTACACATCCCTAAACTATGATTCTCATTTTAATTTGATCCCTAAACTTTTAAATATTCTAATTTCACCCTCAAACTATGACCCTCATTCTAAATTGGTCCTTAAACTTTTGAATATTCTATTTTCATCCCTAAACTATGACCCTCATTCTAAATAGGTCCTTAAACTTTTGAATATTCTATTTTCATCCCCAAACTATGACCCTCATTCTAAATAGGTCCCCAAAACTCTTGAATATTTCAATTTCATCCGCAAGTTATCGTTTATATCACATCATATTATTACATAATACACATCAGTATTTCGTGACAATTAACGCTTTTTATAACGGTTTTATTAACATACAATATTATTAACATATACTGATAATTTAGGGATGAAATTAGAATATTCAAAAAAATTGAGGACCAATATATAATGAGAGTCATAGTTTGAGGGTGAAACTAAAATGCTTAAATGTTCTGGGATCAATTTAGAATAAAGGTCATAGTTTGAGGATGGAATTAGAATGTTTAAAAGTTTAAGGACTAATTTAAAATAAGTGTCATAGTTTGGGTACATGCGGGTGCAATTAACTCTAAAAAGAATATAGATTTTCCTACCATGTAAATCTACATTATGATATATATACATATTATTTTAAATTTGTTCATTTGTTTTGAACAAATCTCATATTAAGATTTAAGGTAGGATTTAATGTTCAAGATGATCATTAGACTTACTAAAAGCTTTGACCAATACAATTATGATATTATTAGGGATCATATTTGGTGTAGCAACAATTTAAAATCTGGAGACAACATAGAGAATTAACCTTGCATTAGTGATATGCTAGATTCGAAATAGCATTTGACTTTCAAACTTGCGATTCAATATCATATCGATATGATACTCAACAACCAGATAAGAATCTTTTGAATCAATTTAGAAACATAAGTCTAAATATGAGGATGACTAAAGCAATTAACCCTTACTATCTGTCTAAGGGCCAGGCTCAAAATTAGTGCTCAAAATACACATGTAATGGATCTACATGTCTTATTACAATTCTAAGCCAATAAAGCACCAGTGGTCTAGTGGTAGAATAGTACCCTGCCACGGTACAGACCCGGGTTTGATTCCCGGCTGGTGCAGATTGTTGGGGGCGATGAGGATATAATCTCGTGCTAATGTGGATGATAGGGTTATCACATTTCTCTGACTGTCCGATATCTAAACTCATACAAGTGATGTTAAGCCTGATTGGAGATAACTGTTTTGATCGGTTTTAAGTTGAGTAATAGGAATAGAACTACAATCGTTTGACAAAGATCAAACCAACTTTTTTTTTTTTTGCTAAGTCAACAATTTTTATTAATAAAGGATAAATCCCAAAGGGATAGAATCCGAAAATGTCAAAAATTAAAAGGCAATCCACCAAATACAAAAGATGATGGCACATTAACAGAAATAAGACCTTAAGTTGCCCAAAGATGATGGCAACTTCCTCCAACTGAAATGAAGCTTGCATGCTTCAAAGACATCATGGAATCTTGAATGTTCGGAGCAACTGATCCATAAAAATATGACGTTCTCAGATATTGACCTAGAATTGGACGAGGGCCGCGCGAACGCAAGCCCCCACTACCACAAATTATGACGTAGACTCTCCCACTTTGAGGAGACCTTAAGCGAGCGCCCCTCCCAAGTGCAATGAAGGTCGCTAGCCTAGACCATGGGCCTTGATGATCACCCATTGACCCCGTCCAGGTATGTATGTTCTAATGCTGCTAGGTGCCTCTTATTTATATAGCTCGGCTCATGCTCCCTTCTCTTCTTTGGTCGATGTGGGATTACTTTTTATAACGAAGAATGCTGGGCATGAATTGTTCCTCCTGACTGGTGAGGCTGAATGAAGCAACGGCGGATTACAAATTGGTGTTTCCTCTATTTTTCTTTAATGTTGTTGTGTTATTAGCCAAATTTGATGTGAATTCGAACTCGATATCTTTCTTAATGTCCAATTTGACATGTTTACTTTTGTCATTGTTTATGTTGGTTTGATTAAATTCAAACACCAATGAGTCTTTTGTTACTCAGTTTCAAATGTCTTCAAATTTTGATAATCTATCATGTTTCTTCCCAATCCCTCTGCCCCTGCTTCACTAGTTGGTTAAGTTTTGGAAGATAAGAGGTATTTCAGACATCACTCTTTTAGGCATCCGAAGAACACAAATGTCGAGGAGGGTGTGGTTAAAGCTCTTGCTCGAGTTGTTTAAAGTCTGCAGGCGAAATATTTGATAATGTTCATTAAGTTTCAATCATGTCAGTGTTTTAGTTTTCTGTTCCCTAGCATGTGATTGTCTCTAGGTGTATATATTTGAAAGTTTGTAGTTTTTCTTTGTGTGAGGTTGAATAAAATTGGTAGATTGTAGAATGCTGTAAATATGAAGTGTGCCTATCTTCCTGTCTGGAAGTAGGAAAGTGACTGCAAATGTGGTTAGGGACCTTTCTGTTTCATTTTGCTTCAGCAGCAATGGTTGCTGGTGAGGCACACATTATTTTCTCTGGCGATTGAAGTTTTGCTAGGTGTTGTCTTAAATGTAGCTTCACATACGAAGAAAACTCCTAGTTTTGTCTCTGTGTTTCCATGCTAGGCCTACATAATGACTAGGAGACTGATAGTGGAAGAGCAATGCAGCTACGGTGCCAGTGATTGAAGACCGGCAAAAGGATCCTCATAGTTTTGGATGACCTATGCCGGAAAGTTGATCTTGAAGAGGATGAAGCTCAAATGAGAAAAGATGTACGAGTTCATAAGCTCAAAGCTTCTAGCTTACTACACGAGGGTGAAAATGCATGACCTTATACGCGATGTTTCCATTTCTGATGTCGACTGTTCGAATTTGGAGTTACTCATGTTGCTGAATAAAGATCCATCTTTCTGAGTCTGTGACACTAATTCTGAATCAGTTGAAGAAATAATATTTGAATTCCCATGCTTGACTATAAATTGAAGCACTACAGAATCAGACACGCAACTGAAGCTGCATGAACTTGAGAAATGTGGTGGGAACTGGGAAAGCAAGTATTCATTTGGACAAAAAATTAAGTTCAATACCAAATTAAACCAAAAAACAAGTTCATGTATTTAATTGAACCAAATAACAAAGTCAAATTGAACACTAAATTCAAATTTAAGTATCTAATTGAAAACAACAAATTTAAGTGCTACATTGAAGATTAAGTCTAGTTAATGCGTCTTTCAAATTAATATTGATAAAAAATTTAATTCAAGCACATATATTAAGTTTGAAATAAAAGATTTATTGCACACCAACAAATACTCCATTGAAGCCAGGTTCTTAAATAAAAGCAAAGTGGCTTCGAAAAGGCAGGAAAGTCATTAATATAAGTTATAAACCGTTTGGCTTCAGTTAAAGTCCTGAGAAATATCAATATCATCAACTTTGCTTTGCATAGAGGTCAATGCTACCTACTTGCAGCCGTGGGTTTGTTTCCGAGTCTCTTACCGCCAAGAACCGGAATCTGCCATCCATTATATCGTTAATAGAAGTATTGATTCAAGATCACCGGACTTCAAAATTGCATAAAAACAACTTATGATGATAAAAAAAATAGTTCACCTGAAAATATTTGACAAGAAACCTGTCGATTTGACATTATATGTTTTCCGTTGAAAACGTTTATCAAACATCTGGGATCTTCGTTCATCCAGAACATGCCAGTTTGATCCTCCATCGTTACTTCCTTCCACCACCCTGTTAAGATAAATATTAAAAATGTTAATAGGATCAAAGATCCACATGATCTACATAAATATTTGTACCAATTAAAGGTAAAACGACATAGATAAAAGTTTCCATTCCCAGCAGAAGTTTCTCAACATCAAAAGTAATCTCATTTTCCGTAGAAAGTCGTAAAAGGATAAAAAGAGATGGAAGAAAGTAGAGGTCATTTTCATCACTTCCGGTTTTATCCCAAATATGCCTTGTGTTGTGTATGTTATATGTAGCATGTGATTGAATGTTGCAGTAATTCGGGTTTATACCATATATTCCCAGTGAAGTTTCAAATATCTACAAACCCCACCAGTTGGACATGCGGGGAAAGAACAAAAACACTTGATTTTATAATCAGAGGCACACTTATTTCCCAATGTGTCTAATTGAGGATGCTAATTTCACAACTAATCTGATTACATGTCATGGTTCAAATTGAATGTGAAGCCATACATGCTCCTTGTTCCATATCCACTGTCATCTTCCGAAACAACTCACATAGCCTCATCCTTGGGCTCAGGTCCCCAGGATATAACCTCATCTCAGCACCACAGGGGCTAGGCTCCCAAAGTGGTTCTTCGGCAGATTCATTCCTTCTAAAAACTACTTTTACTAACATTGGACAGGGGCCGCGCGAACGCAGGCCCCTACTGCAACAAATTATGACGTAGGCTCTCCCACTAGTGGAGACCTTAAACGAGCGCCCCTCCCAAGTGCAATGGAGGTCGCTAGCCTAGGCCATGGGACTTGTTGATCACCCATCGACCCCGTCCAGGTAAGTATGTTGTAAAGAAGATAGGTGCATCTTATTTATTAACTCCAGCTCTCGTCCCTGCTCTTTCTTACTTGATACGGGATTGAGCTTCATCATAATTCTTCACTCCCCTGTGCCTCTAATTTGATTCTTTCTTTCTTTTATATCTCACTGATTAAAAACGGCTGCAAATCAAACACTGAATATCTTTCTAATCATCATAAACTTAGTGAGGTATTAGAGTTTACTAAAGCTTTCATTAATGTTGAGAAATTGAGCAGGCTGTTTTCAATCCTTTATTGCTTTTTGCAGTGAACCAGTTCAAATTCCATGAAAACAACTAACCATAGGTTGGCTTGAACATAAATGGTTAGAGAATGTTAAGATTTTGGGCAAATTACTTCAATCCTCTCTTTCTTTAGTTGTCCCATACAACATTTCATAAGTGTAGATATTGACAAGGCACAATCACCTACATTAAAATCCCAAGAATTATCTTTGAGAGTTCGAAGACGCTTTCTCTTGTTTCTCAGCTCAGTTCAACAATTTTGCTTCAAAAATTATGAGTTGAAAAACACTGCCTTTCGTTGAAAATTTTGTAAGCTTAATATTTGTGCAGTAACTTGTGAAAGAAATGGAGGAGAAGAATTGTATTGCCAAAGATGTCAATGAAGTGAGCTGTTTTCTTTTCTTCTTTTTTTCATTAATGGACAAGACAATTGCCAACATTGTACATGTTGTTGGATTTGAAATGAACAGTTGATTGGTAAAACACCATTAGTATATCTAAACAAAGTTGTAGATGGAATTGCAGTGAAGTTAGAGTCAATGGAACCCTGCTCCAGTTTCAAGGACAGGTATTATCAGAAACCTTGTCACATAACATTCGATCGTGCGATACTAGAGTTTATGTGCAGAGGGTGAGGTTGGTATTCAGACACAAACAAAATGGTTAATGGTTAAGGCCATGCTTGATTCCAACATAAGGAGAGCAGAAACAATTTCCTCAAGTTTTTTTTCTAACTTCTTTCCATTACCTTTGCTTCTTCGAACTGAGCGAAAAACACCAGGAATATTATTGAACAGATTTAACTAACATTGGCAGGGGCTGCGCGAACGCAGGCCCCCACTGCAACAAATTATGACGTAGGCTCTCCCACTTGGGGAGACCTTAGGCGAGCGCCCCTCCCAAGTGCAATGGAGATCGCTAACCTAGGCCATGGGACTTGTTGATCACCCATCGATCCTGTCCAGGTAAGTATGTTGTAATGGAGATAGGTGCCTCTTATTTATTAACTTGAGCTCTCGGTCCCTCCTCTTTCTTACTTGGTATGGGATTGAGCTTAACATTTTATCATCATTAGCTTTTGCAAGACTAGAGTTTATAATCTTAGCATGATTACAGATGCAAAGGCACTGCAAGGAAGGTAGATATCCTAGTCTCTAGTATTGGGGACAGAGGTAGCGTAACCGGATCTGGGACGTACCTTAGAAAGCAGCATCTCGATATTAAGGTTAGACTTTCCGATGCCCAATAGATGGAGTAAATCCGTGACTTCAATATCTTAATTGCATCCATCAGTTTTGCCGCCGATTTTCAGCTTGTTGGTGTGGAACCAGTTGAAAGTGCAGTGCTATTCGGAGGGCAACCAGGTAAGTTGCAACATTTATAATGTGTGTTATTCTTACTGATCTTCATACCAACATTACTTTTTAATCTCAAAGAGCTTATTGTGGATTATTATACGTAAGTATATATAAATATGGTTTGGCTATTGATGAACTTCTTGCGGACTCGGACATCAATACTTTAAGGAAAATGAGAATATGGTGGTGTTCCCCAGCCTTGGAGGGCGTCATCTGTCTCCGGTGTTGTTCGAGTCTGTCATACGAATACTTATTCCTAAAAAGCAACCTCATAACTCCTAAAATGAACAAAAATGATGAAATCATATACTTATTCCCAAACTCTACAGGGAAAGTCACACTGAAAAAAGAGGTGATCCCTCGTCTCAAGATTCTAACCACATAAACCACACAATCCATTAATATGCATTCCATAAGCTAAGAGTTTATCCTTCGTAGGCAGCCTATTCAAAACCGCCATCCAAGCAATGGCCGAGTTTCTAGGGATATGGCCCGAATGCCAAACTAGCTTCTGCCAAGGCACTTTATCCTTTTTAACTCTGATTTCCTGCCAAGTAAGAGAAACAGACGCATACAGCCCTCCCATTAGACCCTGGATGGAGCTAGCCTTGTCCCTCAACTTCAAAAGACATCTCCAAGTCCAACTAGAGTTTTGCTTGAGTGCAACATGCCACAAGGAGCTATCTTTAATCACATATTCATGCAGCCAGGCAACCCAGATCGAACCTTCATTAAACAAAATTCTCTTTCTGATGGTCATAAACTAAATGAAATATCAGAGTCTGCAAAAGCTTGGATGGTTAGAAAATTTGAGTCATTGGGTTTAAACGTTCATCCAAATTGTTTTCTTTTGTTACAAGCCAGTTCAATTACCATGGACACGAATGGTTAGAGAACGTTGAGACTTTGGGCATATTGTTTCACTCCTGTTTTACTTTAAGCCAATTAATTGTCCAAGACAGTATTTCATAGGAGTAGATATTAACAAGGCACAATCACCAAGATTAAAAGTAATTACAAGGATTAATGAAAACTAGTAGATTCAACTCAACTCAGGTAATTAAATACTGCAAAGCTTGTTATTAAAGATGGTAATGGCAGCACCGGACCTAAAAAAACAGGTGACATGCATGCATGTGTTACTATATACTGCTACAGTACTTCACTCCGGACCTTATTTTTGTCCACGGTGTTGCGGTAAACCCTCATTCATGAGGAGCAACAAAATAAGTTTTGCCATTTTTATTTGCTGCCTTATGGACACTGACTTTGTTCCAAAAGACAGTTTCATTACTTTGGTAAGATTTATGTATGATTTTCATGTATGATTTTTGTAAGATTTATGGCTGAAGCATCAATGTTCATCACACTTTGGTATCCTAATGATGCTTTTGCACACTTGTGTATGTGGCATGTGATAATAGAGTGGCATCTGAGTGATTGAATGCTGCAGTAATTCGGGTTTATACCATAAATTCCCAGTGGAGTTTCAAATATCTACAAACTTCACCAGTTGGACATGCGGGGAAAGAACGGAAAAAACACTAGCCAATAATCAGAGGAACGCTTATTTCTCGATATGTTCCAACTGAGGATGCTAATTCCACAACTTATCTGATTACATGTCGTGGTTCAAGTTGAATGAGAAGCCGTAAAAACCCCTTGTTCCATATCCACTATCACCTTCCGCACCAACTAGAACAGCCTCATCCTTGGGCTCAGGTCCTCAGGATATAAACTCGTCTCAGCACCAAAGGGGCTAGGCTCCCGAAGTTGTTCTTCAACGGATTCCTTCCTTCTAAAAACTACTTCTACTAACATTAGACAGGGGCCGCGCGAACGCAGGCCCCCACTACAACAAATTATGACGTAGGCTCTCCCACTTGGGGAGACCTTAGGCAAGCACCCCTCCCAAGTGCAATGGAGATTGCTAACCTAAGCCATGGGTTTTGATGATCACCCATCGACCCCGTCCAGGTAAGTATGTTGTAATGGAGATAAATGCCTCTTATTTATTAACTCCGGCTCTCGGTCCCTCCACTTTTTTACTTGGTATGGGATTGAACTTCATCATGATTCTTCACTTCCCTGGTGACCAGAGAGGCAGTGAATGAAGAGATGAAGCTACAAGTTTACCAAAAAATAGATGAAGCTCCCAAAAAAATTGATTTTGGGCCAATTTTCTTCAATACTCTCTAGCTTTAGTTGTCCAATACAGTATTGACTAGGCACAAATTAAAATCCCAAGAACAGAAACTATGTCACATAACATTTGATCGCCATTAGCTTTTACAAGACTAGAGTTTATAATCTTAGCATTGCAGGCTTGGATATAATATGATTACAGATGCAAAGGCACTGCACGGATGGTAGATATCCTAGTCTCTGGTATTGGGGACAGAGCTACCGTAAGTCCGTAACCGGATCTGGGACGTACCTTAGAAAGCAGCATCCCATTATTAAGGTTAGACATTCTGATGCCTAATAAATGGAGTAAATCTGTGACTTCAATATCTTATTTGCATGCATCGGTTTTGCCGCCGGTTTTCAGCTTGTTGGTGTAGAACCAATTGAAAGTGCAGTGCTATGTGGAGGGAAACCAGGTAAGTTGTAACATTTATTATTCATACTGATCTTCATACTAACATTACTTTTTAGTGTAAAATACTTCTTGCGGACTCGGACATGAATACTTAAGGAAAAAGAGAAAATGGTGGTGTTCCCCAGCTTTGGACGGCATCATCCGTTTCCGGTGTTGTTCGAGTCTGTCATGCAGTAAAGATAAAAGTAATTTAACAGTAATCTAAGATGTTGCTTACACCACTAAACAGGCAAAATCTATAATTGCAATCTCCTAACTCCTAAAAAGAACTAATACAAACTATACAAGGTGGGGATGATGATGAATTGATGATGATGAAATCCATCTCCCCCAACTCAACATTTTGAAACTTGCATTTAATTCTTCTTCTCATTTACTAATCATAACATAATGACATGGCAAAATAATATAAGAACTCCAAAAAAATCATAATGTAAACGATTCTTCATCTTTTAATACCTAGTTAACCCTAAATTCATTCTGATATATTGTTGTTTTCTTCTCTTTCGTGACTAATGTTATTATTAGTTATCATGACATAATGACATGATAGAATAATCTAAGATTTCTGAAGAATAAAGCAATCCTTCAACTTCTAACAACTTGGTAAGCTTATATTCATTCTAATATATTGTTGTATAAGAGGATGTTGTTACATAACCCTAAATCCGTTCTAACATGTTCTTACCTTCTCTTTCATGACTAATATTGTGACCGGTGATCATAACAGAGTAACATGACAGAAGAATTCGAGATATCTAATGAAGATCAAAGCAATCCTTCAACTTAAGTAAGCGTATATTCATTCTAATATCCTATAGTTCTGATTCAGTTATTACAATCAGCTGGTGTTTGAAAAAGGATAGTCGGCCATGGTTATTATAGAATATTGACAGTGACCACTGATATGTTCATCAGACAGTGGTGGAACAAAAGTTACTTTACATAGTGTTGACATGTATTTCTCCAAATTTGTAAGAGGGGAGAACTCATTTAAAAGAAAAAAGTACACAACAATGTCATTACATCAACAGGCCAATTCAATTGATTTAGAATTTCTTTCGACTAAATCTGGTCGAGGGCTGCGCGGACGCAGGCCCCCACTGCCACAAATTATGACGTAGGCTCTCCCACTTTGGGGAGACCTTAGACGAGCGCCCCTCCTAAGTGCAATGGAGGTCGCTAATCTAGGCCATGAGCCTTGTTGATCACCCATCGACCCCGTCCAGGTAAGTATTTTGTAAAATAGCTAGTTGCCTCTTATTTATATAGCCCCACTCGTGCTCCCTTCTCTTCCTTGGTCAATGTGGGATTGATTTTTTATCACAAATTTTCAAAGAATATGCGGAATTATAAATCAGACATGAACTCTAAATAAAAATGGCTGGAACATGAAATCTCATAGAATTCGAATCTCAGTTTCAAAGTTCCAATTTATAATATGAAAGAGGTATAAGGTTTCTACGAGAATTTGTAAGGATTTGGAAATTGCTGATTGCTTACAGAGAGAACTTCACCCAATTTCGTCTTGTCCTCATCATTAGTTGTTCTAGCATTGCCGATAGCAGCTGACCGAGCCGCTGCAGCGATACTATCTGGCGGGCATTGTGGTGTTAGAGCCGGTGGCTCTTACTTTTGCCGCATATATTGCGGCAGCGTCACCCATTCCACCGGCTTCTCTCCTGATGTAACACGGTGGCTGGCTTTCTAGTGATTCTTCAATGGTGATATCATCACCCTCTTCAGAACCGGAGTTGCCCACATCCTGGCAGTATTGTCCCACTACCTGCTTTCAACATTTATAACAATAAACCTCTTGTGACAGCAAATATACATTTAGCTATTTTTTAATAGTTTAAATGCGGTTGCGCACACATCTTACAGATAAAGCAATTGAATCTAAGTTTATTCTAGAATAATATTATCCGTTTCCTCCCCTGAAATTACCTGTTAGATTCACATTTCGCTATTTGAATTTAAGGTTAATGTGTGATCAGTATTAGTTTTTTTTCAGTTCGATATATGTATAAATTGATACTTGAATTTAATCTAATAATTTAAATTGGTTTAAATGATTTATTTACTTTAAATACTAATTTAAAGATAAAAGTAAAGTTAAAATGTCATAAAAAATCAAGTCCAACACTTAACTAAAAAAATCTATAAATATCAAATTGAACTTTACTAAATTGTGCTTCAATTAGGGATGGCAATATAATCTGAATCCGGTTTGATCTGAAGAAAAAAAATTTGATCCAAATATGATCGAAAAAAATTTGAATTCAAATTCGAAAAAAGGTCCGAGTCCTAATAGGAGGTGGATTGAATATGGACATTGCTATGATTCGATCCGAATACGACCCAAATTCATATTTGATTCGAGTCCGATCCATATATGAATCCGAATAAAAACGTTTAAAACTCTTAAATTTTTAAAAAAATATAGATATATATATTGAAATCTTAATTAAGTTGAAATGCTAATTTAAGTTAAATTGTAATTATATATATATATTAATATATATATTTTGGTTATGTGCATGTCCGTCTTACGGTCTATGTTCGGGGTGCGAGGCTGCCCCTCCTAACAATGTCGTCTCCACGATTTGAACTCACATCATTTCATTGAGAGTGCAATGTGCCTTACCAATGCACCCAACACTTGTTGGTATATATATTAATATATATTGAGATCCTAATATAAGTTGAATTAGGATTACAAAGACTATATAAAGGCATGAGAGATCTAGCAGAAGTCATTAATGTTTTTTTTTTAAACCTTCTAAATAGTTTAGAGAGTTTTATATGTTCGTTTTAACTGGGTGAACTAGTAGAGGTCGGACCCTTATCGTTGCGGCTTAGTAATCGACATCGTGAAATCGTGATTGGGTATATATCTTTTCCAAATTTAGAATTCCAGATTTTAAATAGGTAATTCTTCGCCCTTAATCACCCCATTCATTTGATAAAAATTATTTGTTATTTTTATTTAAAGATATTTGTTTGAGTTGTTACTTTAAAAAGGAAAAAATAATTGGATTCGGACTTTCAAATTTGGATTTGGATTTTAGATATTTTATTGGATCAGACTCGAATTCATGTAATTAGACTTGGATTGGAACTTAAATTTTGTTGAAGGTCCGATTATTAATTGGATTAGACTTGAACTTTATAAAGTCCGATCTAAATCCGATCCATTGTCATCCCTACTTCCAATACCAAAATATTTATTTACCCTAAATAAAAATAATAAAAGTATAAATGTCACAATTTCATCGGAAATTCATATTGAACTAATTTAATACAAACCATTTACGAACGTTTCGAATTTTAAATTAGTTTATGAATTTTAGAATCAACGCTCAAAATATGAGTTACTTTATTTCTCAACTATAATTATTACATAATACATAAGATTATCAATTTTTGTAACGCTTTTATCGACATGTGTTATGATTAGCATATATTAATATTTTAAGATGAAATTAGACGTTTAAAGGTTTTTAAGCTAATCTAGAACGAGATACATAAATTAGGGATGGAATTGAAATACTCAAAAGTTTAGAGGTAATTTAGAATGAGCCATAGTTTGAGAATGAAATTGAAACATTTAAAAGTTTAAGGATCAATTTAAAATGAGGGTCATAATTTAATAACATGGGTACAATTAACTCATTTTATTTTTTTAATATTAAAATATTTGTCCCCATAAGTTGAGGACGTGTGAATGTGGTGCAATTAACTAATTTTATTTTTTTAATATTAAAATATTTATTGCCCCATAAATGACATGACCTTTAACTCCACGTAGGAGTGTAAAAGAGACGGTCGAGCTAGAGTTCGGCTCAGTTAAAACTCGATTAAAATTTAACTCAGTTAAATTTGAGTTAAATTTAACTTGAGTTCTTAACGAACCAAAACGAGCAACTCAATATACGACTCCAAAAGCTCGCGAGCTACTAAAAAATATAATATATTATATTACATTGAAAGCCATATATAATATATACTACTACTAATAATAATAAATAATAGTAGTAACGATAATAAAAGCAACTATAATAATAGGGTAAAATACACACTTCATCACTCAATTATCTTCTCACTCCTATTTTAGTCACTTAACTTTCAAAATTTTCAATTTAATAACTAAACTTTATACAAACGTTTTTGTCACTCTTAAATATTTTATTATTATTTTTAAATTTTTTATATTATTAAATATAAAAATAATATAAAAAATAAAACCTAACTCTCAGCCGTCCACCATTCGTCGTTGTCGGATGCCACTGTCGACAGTCGTGGATAGTGGTCGTTCGGCCCCAAATTTCACCGATTGTTTTGTCTCGATCCTCTGAGTTTAAATCCGACCTTTATTTTTCAGAAAGTGTTTCAAAGTCCACGAAAAGAGATCAAAAGCGAGAAAACCCAAAAGTTTCAGTTGAGATTCGTGGGTTTTGAGACATTTTTCGATGAAACAACCATCGTATTCGGACTTAGCGTGTCAAAACAAGTCTCGCGGTGTAATTTGGGATCAAATGGCTGCCGATTCTGAGACCGACAGTGATCGCCAATGAGATAAGCAGCGGTGGTTCTTTATATATATATATTAATTTAATAATAATAAAATATAATTTTATTATTTGTTTTAAACTATTTTTCTTTTAATAAAATTAAAAAGATTCAACAATAATAATAAAATATTCTATAGTGAAATGTATAAAATTCAGTTATTAAATTGAAAAGTTTAAAAGTTGAGTGACCAAAATAAGAGTGAGAAGTTAGCTGAGTGATGAATCGTGTATTTTACCCATAATAATAATAATAAGGGTTATTAATAATAATGATAGGCTTTTTGGGGAATACGAGTTAAAAAATTAGAATTTAGTTCAAGCTTTTCAAGTTAGAGCTCTAATTTTTTAACCTCATTTCGAGTTTGATAATTTTAAACTCGCGAATTTTCGACTTGAGCTCTAACTTCAACCGAGTTCGAGTTCGAGCTTGATAATTTTGAGCATTTAGCGTTCGAGTCGAGCCTAATAATACTCGAGCTCGTCTCGTTTACAGCACTAACTCCACGTGTGAAATTCCCAATGTCAGCGTGTCTTATTCCATTGGATGGTCACCGTCATACGAAAGCGCGTGTAAGCAGAGGATGATGGTGAAGGGCAATTCCGTATATAACTTCAAAGTCTTATTTATTACCTGCTACGACATACTAATACTATATGCCGTATAATTACCAAATTACCAATACAAGGGCTTTAAGTTTCCCTCCTTACACTTCCCGACATTCTGTTGACCCTTCAAAAAAAAAAATAGAAATAAAGAAAGTAAAGAGAGAAAATGCAGACTGAAGAAACTGAGAAAGCCAAGAAGATGAAGAAACGGGAGAAAATGAAGCATATTTTTAAGAAGCTACACATAGGAGGCAGTCCCGATCCTAATCGCCCCTCCACAAACGAAACGCCGCCGTCTTCCGTCGCCGATAATCCACGTGCCACGGCTGAGAACTCTCCGCCCAGTCCTACGTCATCATCGCCGGTGACTACTTCGACCGTGCCTGTATCATCGAGCATGGGTTTCAGTACGCCTTCATCTGCTGTGACTCCGCCGAATCGAGCGTCGGATTATATGTTATCGGAGGAAGAGTTTCAGGTTCAGCTAGCCCTAGCTATTAGCGCTTCCAATTCGGATGATCCGAAGAAGGATCAGATGCGAGAGACGGATTTTCTGAGTTTAGGGGGTCATCATCAGATGGATTTAGGGGTAGGGAGGGATGAGGACGATGTGGTAGCTGAGGCTTTGGCCAGGCAGTATTGGGTAAGTGTTTCGGTTTGGTTTTCTTATGATATTGAACTTTGAATTGGACTGCGTGAGCTTGAATCATGCTTGTTTTAGTCGGTTCAACTGGTTAAGTATCGAATTTTTTTAATTAGGGCAAGTTACTGTATTGAATTTCAGTGGAACAGCTTGGATTAATCGTGCTTTTACTGGAACAATGGAAGTCAATTGTGATTGTTGTTGTTTTATCTGTTTTATTCTGCTCAACAGCTAAGAGACGTAATCGTGCTTTTACTGGAACAATGGAAGTCAACAGTGATTGTTGTTATTTTCTCTGTTTTTGATTTGATGATGGAGTGGGCTATGGACTCCTGCTTGTGAAATTGTGGTGGATAAGTTGGGAATAGCATCTACCATCCCAGTTTTGATAGTTTCTTGGATTTTTATTTTTCTTCTTTTGCTTGATCATTTTTTAGGGCTGAACTGAAAATTTGGTAAATCTAATTAAAGCCAATGGCTTGAATCAGATTCATTTAGTTGATGCTAAAGATTTATATTTGGATTGGTTGATTAGGGCAAGCTATGGTTTGGAATTTGGATTTTATTTTGGATTCTTGTATGTGGAGATTTTTTTTTGGAAAGCTTGAGCTAACATGTGTTTCTACTGGAATAGTTGTAGTTTGTACAATTTTTTTCATATCTTCCTTAAGCCAAAATTTTAACTTGCATGATTTGCTAAGAAGGAATGAAGTACCTGGAAACTAAACCATGGTGCATTCTTGTGAATGAGCTTTAGCTATCACTTAGTTCTTTTCGTAATGATCAATGTTACAAATTCAGGATTTAATCAGTAGCTTGGAGACCTTGAAGGATACTAATGTTAACAGAAATCATTTTATAAAATGAACAGAATTGGTTTAAATTTTCTTTGATAGTACGCTTCTATGTGCTCTTAGTCACGGCCTTCTTGTATGTCTTGTTTTGCTTTAGCTGATGTTTGCTGTTTTGGCCTTTATCCAGGCAGTCTTGCGATTTTTCCAATGTTTGGATCAATGAATTATTTGTTTTACTTAAATCCGAAAACATTTTGACTGCTTCTATAACTAGATTTGGCTTGATGCTAAACCTTGGGAATATAGCAATTTGCTGTTTGGAACTTGAATACGGCCATTTGAACTGAATGAGTGTTCCATTCCTGTCATATATTGCTAGTTCTTGAGTTATCTAATTTGGATTGGCTGGTTGGGGTGTTTTGGTCCACCAGGAATACAATGTGCTTGATTATGAGGAAAGAGTGGTGGATGGTTTCTATGATGTATATGGGCTTTCCACTGATTCAGGAACCCTAGTAAAAATGCCATCTCTTACTGATCTTGAAGCAAGTCTCGGAAATTCTAGCTTTGAAGTTGTAATTGTCAAACGAACAGTTGACCCTGCCCTAGAGGAGTTGTTGCAAATTGCGCACTGTATTTCATTAGATTGCCCTTCTACTAATGTAGGTATTTTAGTTCAAAGGCTTGCTGAACTTGTAACAGGACATATGGGTGGACCTGTTAAAGATGCTAATATGATTTTGTCCAAGTGGATGGAAAGAAGCACTGAGCTCAGAACATCTCTTCATACATGCGTGTTGCCTATTGGTTCAATAAATATAGGCCTGTCTCGGCATCGCGCTTTGCTCTTCAAGGTGTGTCTTTTTACTTCTAGAGTGGCTTTACTCCTAGAAATGGAAAGTGTGTGCCTCTAAAACTCCAAAATAACTATTATATCACTGGATGGTTTAACTTAGTTCATTTCATGGTTTTTCCAAGTACTTATTGTTTTGAATAGGGCTAGCTGCCAGTTTTATTTTAAATTTCCTTGTGTCCTTTTAATGTAGGTGTTGGCAGATAGCATAAGATTACCTTGTAGACTGGTAAAAGGCAGTCACTTCACTGGTGTTGAGGATGATGCTGTAAATATAGTAAAGCTGGAGGAGGAAAGGTTATAGTTTCTGCTTATTTCTTAACCTGCTATCTTTACTTTTATTTAGGTCTAATCTAGTATTTTTGTTTCTCCAGGGAATTTTTGGTTGATCTAATGGCAGCTCCCGGTACACTTATACCTGCTGACATTTTAAGTGCAAAAGATACTACTTTTAAGTCATACAATCCAATAATTAACAATATACCAACTCTTCAGTCGCCTGATGAAGTTTACTCAAGAGAAAAGCCACTTAAAGGTGAAGATAGTAGGCATCATCCTGCGGTCAATAGTGGTAAGCCCTTTGATTGGGGGTCAAGTTCTGGAAGTGCAGAAGTGCCGCCTTCATTGTCAGGCCCAAGTCGTGATTCTGGTGTTGGTTCTTCTGGATTAGCTTACAGAGTGACCCCTAATCAGTTGGACCATCTTCCTTCAACTGCTATTGGAACTTTAGTCTATAAAGGGAGTCGTGGTGCCAATATAGTTGGTGATGGCCAGAGGATGAATGTTAATGTGGTGCCATATGGGCAGAATAATCAAGAGGACCCAAAAAATCTTTTTGCAGATCTTAATCCATTCCAGATAAAAGGGACAGGCAGAACATCCCAGCAAAATAAATCTCCAGAGACCAAAGTTGATGAATCTCAGAGACAACCAAATAATGTAGTGGGGGCGACCCCCAGTACCATTGATGTGGAAGAATCGCCCTGTTTATAATGAGGTTCCCCAGAAAAAGTACAGTTATATGGAGGGCCACTTTCCAAAAGTCAATCGTGACTCTAATGATTTTAATCAGTCATCAGCAGCTTCCTCCAACTCCAATAAACCTGAAAAGGTTTATTCTCATGGTTTTAAGTCACCTGCTGGCTTGGATACGCTGAATAGAAATGATAAGTTCCGCAATCCTTTATCTGATACTAGCGCATCTCTGCCATCAACTACCAGTCAGTTCAGTAGCTCACAACTGGATGAGAATGCAAATACTAAATTTAAGGAGCATGTCTTGAATGAACATGATTTACAAAATAACTCAGGGGGTTTGGTTAAAGAGCAAGATAATGAGATTGGTTTCGACAATTATAGATATGCCCATGATAGATATATGGGAAATAATCTCAAATTGAAGGATCCCGAAAGTCCTAGCTCATCCTTTGATTCTGGTGTTGGTTCTTCTGGATTATCTAACAGAATGACCCCTAATCAGTTGGATCATCAACTAATTGATGATGTAGATGTCGGTGAATGTGAAATTCCTTGGGAAGACTTGGATATTGGTGAAAGAATTGGACTAGGTAATGGGTTTGACTCATTGAAGTTCATTACAAGCGCCATTTTTTGTTATGCAAAGATCAATTTTTTTCACAAATTAAATGTTGACTCAGTTAGTCATTACTTGTATGGCTGTGTTTGTTATTTTGTAGTTTCTTCCCCTTTTTGCTATTCAAGAGCTCTTCTCGGTCCTCTTGAAAACCACACGAATTAAATAGAATAACTAATTCTGATGCTAGCTTTGCTAGAAATTTTACATTATTTTGTAAGTTATTTAATTCCTATTGAATTTTGTTTTCTTGGGAGTAGGTTCCTATGGAGAAGTCTATCATGCTGATTGGAATGGCACGGTTAGTTTACTCTTTTAATACTCAGTCCGGTTTACCTTGTATTTCACTTTGTGCTGCCTTTGTTTAGTGTTAATTAAGTTATCTAGATTCTAGACAATTATTTGCCAAAGGCATAAATAATCAAAACTTTTAGCCCTGTCTTGAATCGAACTATGAATATACTTTTCTATATGTGTTTTTGCACCAGACTATATGAGAGTTGTTTGCAAAATTGAAAAAAAAAACAAATAGTTTCAAATTTGTGGGTGGTAACGTTTATCAGACTACAGGAGGTTGCTGTGAAGAAGTTCCTAGACCAAGATTTTTCTGGTGCTGCTTTGGCTGAGTTCAAGAGAGAAGTAAGCAACTTTAAAGCATTTAAAGTGCTGTCTCAAAATGAGAGTAAAATGTGTTTAGATATTTTCTTTTATTCATTTATAACCGGCAAATATCCGTGCCTAAGGTTACGCCAGTTAAATAAGTCCAAATCCCTGATCCTGGATTATGTTTCTTTTTTCCTAGGTGCGAATAATGCGTAGACTGCGTCATCCAAATGTTGTTCTTTTTATGGGTGCTGTTACTCGCCCTCCTAACCTGTCTATCATTACCGAATTTCTTCCTAGGTAAGAGTCTGTTCCTGCATATCCTCTGCTTATCTTTTAATGATTTGAGCTTCATGCCAAGTAATGTAGATGGAATATGAGATTGGCAATCTATGGCTGCCATCATGCATGTGTATTTGTGTGACAAATGTGGATGATCTGTGGCATTCTAAATTTTGCAAATGTTATTTGATTTTCCAGAGGAAGCTTATTTAAGATTCTTCATCGTCCTCATCCTCAAATTGATGAGAAGCGTAGAATTAAGATGGCTCTTGATGTGGTATGGCTGTATGGAATTAATAACGCTGCAATTTTGTTCTTGTTACTTAGCATGTGACCGGCATATTCATATCTGTTTCCTTTTTGCAGGCAAGGGGCATGAATTGCTTACACACTAGCATACCTACAATTGTTCACCGTGATTTGAAGTCTCCTAATCTTTTAGTTGATAAAAACTGGAATGTAAAGGTAAATGATGTTTCTATGTTTTTACTAGTTTTTTTCTGCTCCTAAACATTTCTTACCGCTTTTAAGTGCTATTCCCCAAATAGTCTCAACCTTGCTGTAATCATTGCAAAACAGAATGGTTATATCAGGTCTGTGATTACAATGCGCCCTTGAAGCCTAATACTTTCCTATCATTTATATTGACAGACTCTGATTGTTTACAGAACTGAACTGTGCAGGTCTGTGATTTTGGGTTGTCACGCTTGAAACATAATACCTTCCTATCATCTAAATCAACCGCCGGAACGGTCAGTATCTTAGCCTGCTGTGCGATATATATTATAAATTTTGAAGATATAGATAGATTATGTAGGTAGCTTCAGTTATATTAATTTTCTTTCTATGTGTTTCTGATTGAGTTGCCATTTATGTTTCAGCCTGAGTGGATGGCACCGGAAGTACTTCGGAATGAGCCTTCAAATGAGAAGTGAGTTGTTTCTTTTTATTTCAATATCTTTCCTTTGCGCCTTTTTCTCCTTAGTTAAGCTGGCCGCTCAATCCACTAAGATTTTGTTGGATTTATGAGAATATGAAGATAAGAAAATTCCATAATTATGCATCTTTATAACATTTTGTCTGCATATAATGTCATTAAATTACTTGATTTTAGTGATTAGTGTTAGTGGCGGTGCTGCTACGCCTGAATCAGTAAAATAACCAAAGCTTAAAACTAAGATACATCTTTTGTTGGATTATTAGATGTGATGTTTATAGCTTTGGAATCATTCTCTGGGAGCTTGCTACTTTGAGATTACCTTGGAGCGGAATGAATCCGATGCAAGTTGTGGGTGCAGTTGGTTTCCAGGACCGACGCCCCGACATTCCCAAGGAACTTGATCCTTTGGTTGCGAGAATAATTTGGCAATGCTGGCAGACGTTAGTATACAGAAACTCGAACTTTATGACTCCTCATTTTGCTATATCGAATCCAATCTAATATACTTAGCCTATTGTTTCCAGCGATCCGAGTTTGCGGCCATCATTCGCGGAGCTTACCGTAGCTTTAAAATCCTTACAGCGGCTTGTTATCCCGTTGCATCAAGATCATTCAAGCTCACCTATGCCACAAGGGATTTCAGTAAATTCTACACCCTGAAATCAAAATCCTCAGCTCCTCAATTGTGAATAAGAAGCTTTCTGTTCCTATCCCTTCAATGAGGTAATTATTGTATTTAAATGTTAAAAAAAGCTGCATTTTTGGAGTGCATGTTCATAGTTTTGTCCAAAAGAAAAACTCGCGGAGTGTATATTTCAGTACTCTTTAAAACAAGGGAAAAGTGTTATTATAAATTAGAAAAAAAGATTTCCTTTTAAATGCTTGGCTCCTTTTTAATAAGTATATCTTCAAAATTCAATCATTTTTTAGTTTAACTAATCCATATTAAGTATTGTAGAGTCTGTTATGAGGTCGGCCTTTCTAATTAAATTTATTTTATTCACAATATTAGAATTTAAATTTTGAGATTTAGTCTCATTTTACTCCATTTTCTCCTTAACACATACAAATGTGCTATTATTTTTTAAAAATGTAATAATATCAATATTGTTTAATTTTTAATGTTTTTGGTTTTCTTTATAATTATTTTTCAGAAATTTTAAAATAATTATTTATTCAAACAAAATAATCGTTACTAAAATTTTAAAATCTATAAAATTTAAAAATCTTTATTTAAATAGAAATTGAATAACTTATTCTTAGTAACTAGTGGATCAATTTTTAAGTTTAAGTCGTGTCCTTCAATTGTTTGATATACAATGTTTACAATGAAGTTTAAACATAAACTCGAACAATTCGACTTGACTCGATTTGAAATAAATTAGAATAAAATTTAAATTATAAAATAAGATTCGTCAACTCAATTAACTCAATATATCTAAAACATACCCTAGTTTTCACCTCTCCCCTTTCTATTGCCGTGGAAGTTTTCAACGTACCCCCCTCAAAAAATAAAAAAGAAGAAGTTTTTAACGTACAATTAGAGATGGACACGAGTCAGTTAATTTTTTAGCTGATATGAACACAACCCGAAAACAACTACTTTAAACACAAACTCAACCCTATCCTTTAAACAATTCAACCTAAAAACTATATAACTCAACTCGATGTGACCCAAAAACTATATTCCTCAACCCGATCTTGATCGACTTGACTCGATCTATAAAAAAAATTAGGAATTTAATTGTAAAAAATAATTTTAGGACTCAATTATAAAAAAATATTTTAGGGACTAAAATATTAATAAAAATTTAATTTTAATAACGTAATTATAAAAAATATAAAGAGATGAGCATTATTACAAATATTTTTAAAAAATATAAGAAAAATTATACTATTAGTTATTGGGCCGAGTATTTTTTTAACCTAAACTCTAACTTGACTCTATCTTACCCTCAATAAAAATCTAACCCAACCCAAATTCAATTTTTTATAAAAAAATCAGACCCGATCGAATCAGTACAGGTCGAAACCCACCATGTCCGAGTGAAATGTCTATCCCTACGGACTAATAATAAAAGAGGAAAAGAGAGAATAATTATTTAATAAATAAAAGAATTCTTATAAATATTATATGATTAAACAGTAAAGAAAAGTACATATTTTTTGTAAAAATAAAAAAATCAAATAAAATATATAATTTTTTTGAAAATAGATATTTTTTTAAAGGAATTTACCTTTTCTTCCCCCCTATGTTTCCTCGAGATTGGATAGAAATAAATTGCAAATTCAGAGGAAAAATAAAGGTTACCTTAGAAAAAGAAATCTCTTACTTCACTTTCTCTCTGCTTACACATTGTAAAGGTACAATTTCTTCCTTCTCTGTTTCTCTTCATCATTTTGCATTTGATTTCTTCTATTTTCGTCCTTTTAATTTCAATCAATATCTGATTTCTTCTCTCATGTTGTTTTTGTTTTGGATTTATCTCTCTGTTCGTATATTTTGGGGGAAATCATTAGAAGGCCCTCTGTTTGATATTTTATTTCAGCTGCCTCGCTTTATCAATTCTTTAGATTTCCTGCTTAGCTTATGATTTATGCTTGAAAGCATAAAATCCAATTACAGTAAGTAAATTAGGGCAACCCACATTTTTTTGTATTTTTTTCTGAAGTTTTTTTCTTTCATTTTCATTCTCTATTTTTATTTTCACCTTCTCCCCCCTTTTGTTTTCCCCCTTTCTTATACAACAATTACAGGCTACAAAAAGGGTAAGGTATTCTTTTAGTGTATGATTGTTTCATTGGCCTCATCTGTAGTGTGTTTTATTTGTTTACTTTAGTGATTTTGATAAGGTTGTTACCTTAATTCTCGATTTGTTTTTGTGTGTATCTTGGGCCTCAATTTATCGTACTTTTAATCCTAAACCCTTTTATTGATTTGCTGTTTAGATGAATGTGGAGAGGCTCACGAAAATGGCTGGTGCGGTCCGAACCGGTGGGAAGGGTAGCATGAGAAGGTATGTTCATGGTTTGAAACTTCCTTGGTAGGGTTGCTATATTAAGTTTAGATTTTCCTTGAGCTGTAGGAGTTTCTAGAGTGGAGACTAAGCCTTGCGCGGTATGTGCTATGAACCGTGTCTGGGATTGTACAAAGATTAACAGGCGTTACATTAGTTTTAATGATGTGATTTCGTGAAAAAGAAGAACATCTAAGTATTTTGATTGGTGGGAGCAGAAGGGGGTATTGATTGTTGACTCAATGGTGCATTTTTATGTCAACGTTAATGTAGATATAAAAATATAGACTCAGAGAAGGAGTTGCTGTCATGGCTTCAAAGATGCAACTTCGAATTGCATAAACGTGAATGCTCAGCTCACTCCAACATTGCACAGTTTAATTGTAGATAAATTAATGAACTTTTTTCCCTTTTATATAATGGTATTCATTATTCAATCTTGATTCTACTTATATGTAGAGTCCATTTGAATCGCCTTTGGAAGATACCTCCACCATCGCTCCGTAGTTGCTTTCTACTTGAGATCAAAATGGACCCTTAATCGTGCTATACATCTCAAGTACAAAAAGATTCCCCCTCTAATAATCTGGGATATGAATCATATAATGATTTCAGATTTTGAGCCTTGGGTTTTACGGTTTTTTTCCTCAAAAGTTTTTAAATTAGAAGTTGATTTCAGAAAGTTCACATCATTTGCTTGTTAATATTTTATTGATGAGTATCAATTTCACATTTTCTCATTGTTATGTCCTGAATTTTTTGAGTTTCCCATGTCCTAATATTTGATTTTGAATTTTGATGTCTCTAATATAGTTTGCATATTAATTATTATCTTGTTGTTTTCACTTTAACAGAAAGAAGAAGGCTATCCACAAGACAACGACGACCGATGACAAACGGTTACAAAGCACCCTCAAGAGAATAGGAGTAAATCCTATTCCTGCAATTGAGGAAGTTAACATATTCAAGGACGATGTCGTCATCCAGTTTCTTAATCCAAAAGGTAGATATAGGTTTTATTCTAGTGGATTTATTACCTATAATTTTCTCAAAGGTTTTGCATTGCATATTAAACTAACTCGTTATGATCCATCTATATTTCAGTTCAAGCTTCTGTTGCTGCCAACACCTGGGTTGTTAGTGGGTCACCTCAGACAAAGAGTATGCTGCTTCTCTTAACTTGGAAGCTTCTCATAGTTGATAAAATCTTACTGCTATTTTTAACTCCGAAGTCATCAAAGACACTTTTATGCTGATTTTAGATTTGTCGGTCTGACGTTTGTTTTCCCCCTATTCCAGAATTGCAGGATATTCTCCCCGGAATCATCAACCAATTGGGTATGAACACTTGACACTTTTTGTGTTTGTATATCGATGATATCAGCTAGCTGTTGACCTTTATTCGAAAACTTCTTGTAGGGCCAGATAACTTGGACAACTTGAGGAAATTGGCAGAGCAATTCCAGAAGCAGGCACCGGGTGCTACCGGTACTGGTGCAGACACTACTCAAGAAGAGGATGACGAGGAGGTACCGGATCTTGTACCTGGGGAGACCTTTGAAGCTGCAGCAGAAGAAGGCCAAGGTGCTAAATAGTGTTTTAGTGTTCATTTAATTGTTATGTGTTTTTGATGAATTACAATTGTTTCTTTTTCACATTTACTTTTCTTTTTGTTGTTTTTGGTGTTCTCAATCTTGTACTCTAATAGTTTGGTTCAAAGTAAGCCTTTCTTTTTTCTAGCATTCCTATTATAGATGGTCTTGAAATGATAATCTACAAGGGTAGTTATTCCATGTACAAGCGCTTGTTGAAATTTTGTTTACGCAAGCGTCTTAGTTTTGGGTTTTAAGGATTCTGTTTAAGGTTTAGGATATATGGGTTTAAGTGTAATAATTAGGAATTTAGAGATAGTTGATAGAATTGAGTTTAGGGTTTATAAGTTAAAACTTAATTTTTCAATCATATTACCTTAGAACTTGAACTCTAACCAGAACTCCTAAATTATGAACCCATACCCTAAACTATAAGCCTTGAATTGAAACCTTAAACCCTAAAATTAAGGCGCTCGTAGAAACAAAAAAAAATTTCACCGCTTGTGTAGTATAATAATCTTAAGAACAACGGATCATTTTTCTATATTTATTTTCTTCTAAGAACTGAATTACATTACATATGGTACATGTACAAATCCTCTTTCATCATTATATTTGATTTCTTCTCCTCGCATACAAACAGATATATAACGCTAACCTTTTATATATACTAATAACAAGATTTCTTTTAATGAAAAAATACTTTTTTTTAGTTTTTATGTATTTTAATGATTAAGGGTTAAATTGATAAAAATATAAATATTAAGAAATAAATTATTGTATTTTTTATTTTTATAATTCTTGTGCCAACAATTAATGGGAAAATAGATGAAAAATTTAACGGAGGGACTATTTTACTCTTTTTGAAATGTTTAAGGATTATTTTGTCCATTTTAGTAGAGGAACCAGTGAGGAAAATTAACATTATTTATTAGGGTAGTTTAAAAATGTCTAAGTTCAAGGCCAACAATGAATTATTATATTTTGATTATACAGATGGTAGAAAATTTTTGTTTTCACAAGTGCCTTAATTTTAGGTTTAAGGTTTCAATTTAAAGTTTATAGTTTAAGGGTTTTAGTGTAGGGGTTTACAGTTTAGAGTTTATGGTTAAAATTTAGGGTTTATGGTTAAGGTTTTAGGACAATATAATTAGGGATTTAGGTTTTAACCTATAACCTTAATTATTAACTCTAAACCTAAAATTCTATCAATAACCCCTAATTTTAAAGTTACTACACTTTAACCCCTAAACCCTAAACAAAATCTTCAAACTCTAAAACTAAAATATTTGTGTAAATTTTTTTCTTCACAAACGTATGTGCATAAAATAATTACTATTTACCCATATATTTTAGAGGGTAAAATATAATTTTATCATTAACTCGACTTAACATTTTTAATATTTTAAATTTTTAGGGGATTATAGTCCTAGACTAGTTCCGTCACCGAAAAGAACCAAAATGTATTTTGAAATAACAAATTCCACGACTTCTACATCATCATCTATAGCATTTGCAAAATAGAGTATTGAATACAAACATGAACAAAGAGGTCGTTCGTTTATTTACATTTGTGAATATTTGATAATTTGTTCGTTTATGTTCGTTTGTTTATATTTGTTTAAATTTACTCACATATGTTCATTTATATTTATTATTTTTCATAACAAAAGTATTATATTTACAAAAAATTAAAAACATATATTAAATATATAAAATAAAAAGAAATAAAAGTTAAACAATATTCAATGTACGAGACTTCAGACTTCTTGAGAAAAAATTAAATAATACTCAATGTTTGTTTGCATTTTTTTTTGTTTACGTTCGTTTATCATCTTAACAAACGAACACGAACAACTTACATTCCTTAACGAACGAACACAAACAAAAAATAAAATTAGTTTAGTTGTTCATGTTAATTCATTTATTCGGTTAAAATTAAACGAACGAATACTCCTGTTCGTATTCATCGGTTCGTTTACATGCCTCAGAATCTGACTTGGAAAACTTAAGCCAATTATTACATAGATCTACACAATAAATATGGTAGAAACTCCGACTGTTACTTGTAGAGCAAGGGACCATTTTTTTCTTTCAAATTCATACATACAAATCCTCTTCCATCATCAAATTCTTTTCATATTCAAACAATTATATAAGCTTTTATGCATATTAAGTTACAAACGTATTGCAATTAATTGATAGTCGCCATTCCATTCTTTCCTGACCCATCAGGCTGTCTAAAAGGCGAAAACGAAGTCGAAGAAAAAGAATCTGCAACCAAAAAATTTCGCTTATACAATTTAAAAGTTTCATATTACCCAGAAATAACAATTTATGTATAAAAATGAATATACCTCGAGTATGAGTGACAACCATTTTAGAGTGTAACTCTAAGGGACCGAAAAAGCTACGAGCGCTTGATCTTATACACTTCACTTCGCACCCGAGGTGGCACAAAGGTGAGCCACATGAATCGGAACAGTCCTTTATGCAATCGTGTGCCGCCACGACCGGTTCGTGCCCGATCATGCTTATCACCATTGCTATCATCATCACCTTCATCCCTGCACTTGCCATTCCTTTTCTTCTTCTTTTTGAGGCGTCTTCAACCTTGGAAAGTTATTGGTTTGGTTTTGTTGCCTCCATTATGAACAATTTTATGTTTATTTTAAAGGAGAATTTATGGGCATGATTTTGTTATTCTTTTTGTTTGCATTTTGGTTATCTTCTAAAATTTGGTGGAGTTGAAATAGTGTGTTTGTTTTCATTTTGTACCTATATTGGGTCTACTTATTGTTAACAAAGGGACTTCGTTTTGAAACAAGTGAATAAAACTTCTCTTAATTTAATAAATGGTAAACGTACCATTCAACTATAGGAGGTGACCCGTTTTTGCCACCAATTTTTAAATTAGTCCAATTAAATCATTAATTTTTAATTTTCGATTTGTTTATAACACTTTGTCGTTAACTCTTTAATAACATAATGACATGGCAAACGGTGGATGATGTGAAGAACAAACTAAAACCACGTCATTTCAGTTTGGTTGTTTTGGTGAAGTCTACTAATTTTAGTGTGGTTGTTTCATTTTGTACTTATATTGGGTTTAGGGACTTCGTTTTGAAAAAAGTGAAAAAAAAAAAAACTTTTCTTAATTTAATAAAAGTGTAAAGTAGGTTATTTAATTATGGGAAAAGTAATATGCATGCCCTTAAATTAATTGGTCAGGTCTGTTCACTGTGTTACTATATAGAGAACATTGGAAAAATGAAAATTATTTCATTCTGAAAATTTTCGATATTTATAATAGAGATGCATTATTAACTTAATGGCTAAATATATTTATATTATTTTATTTTGTATGAATTCAAATATCAATATAAAAATATAATCTCTTTATTTAATTAAAAAAATATTTATAATAATAAAAATGTAAAACTGCGTTAGAGAAAAAACAAACGAAGTTAATGAAACATAGAAGAAAAAATGTGTCATAAAACATACATAAATAAACATAATTATTAGTTACAATTATATATGTAATGTGGTAATTATATCAAACTACTATTTTAAATAGGGGTGGTAATGAGGCGGGGTGAGAACGGTTTTGTATTTTTCACTTTGTTTTAAACATTTGTGAGTATGATTTTAAAGAATTTTCATTAAATGTTTTGAGATTTTTTCCGCCCACATACCCATCTCTTAAGGGTCCCTGTGGTTTTCGGTTAATCTCCGTACCTGAAAAGATAAACAAATTTTAATACATTAAAACAAATATTGAACATTAAATCTCCAAACTTACAAACATAAATGATAAGTTTAAATTTTATCAACAACAAACAAACCATTTCAAAATTATAAAATATGACTAAACTATTAACTATTGAAACATGACAGATTCTTTTGTTCTAGATTCAATAATCTTTCAAACAATATATATCTCGAAATCAAGAACTGTTTGTTTTAAATAAATCTAAACTTCCGCATGGTTATAGAAATATAAGGCTCACTTCTTGATTTGTCTTGTAGAATTTTGGTGATTTTTAAAATCACTGCTAAAACTGTTTTTTAAGAAATCTTCTACCAAATTTTTATGACCTTTCAACATTCAAATATTCATATTTTTTTAAATACATATTGAAATTGATCATCGTATTTTTTTTAAATAAAACTAGACTGAATGACATTTACAACGATGTATATACCACTTTCTAATTATTTTTATAAAATTTATGGAGAAATTCGAAACTTTCTCCAGCCAGTCATGCTTAGATTTTGGGAGATTATGTTTTTGTTGAAAGATATGTAAATTGCCCTTATGGCCATCCAACTTTGTAAAATATACGAGATCTTTGCGGATATTTTTAGGGGATTCCCACGGTAATTTATACGGGTACGATTAGAAGTGTGCATTTCAGATATCCAATCCGATCTGAATTTCAAATATTTAAAAATTTTGAATAGACAATTTAATGATCTGTATCTGATCTGAAAAAATCAGATATCAGAAATTTCGCATTGGATATTCGAGTATCTAAATTTATAGTTTTATTTGATTATTTTTTAAATTTGGCGGTTCTATCCATGAAAATTTTAGGTTTCGAATATAACAATCAACAAATTATTGAATATAACAAGATTCATATATATATAAAAATTGAATTTTCGGATACCGAATAATCAAATATATGATTCGAATGTGAAATAACTATTCGTATTTGTTGAAATTTTAGGGGCTCGATTCAATCAACCGTTCTTGCTCGCCAAGTGTGGAGAAGTTGGATAATTGAGTGTTTTAGTGGGAGGTGAAAAATTGGCAATTTGACACAAGGAATTATAGTGGTTCAACCTTCTAACCAAGGTCTACATCCACTACCTTAGCTCCCCACTAAGGATTTCCAAACAAATTCACTAAGAATTTTATCTCATTTTCTAGGCTAAGGAGGCAACCTTTACAACCCTCAAAACTTTTTACCCAAAGCTTGAGAAAACACTCTCTTGTACAAAGAAAGACTTAACAAACTAGAAATCCCTCTAATAGGTGTTTGTTTGCAATTCTAAGCACTCACCCAAAGCCTAAACACTTGAACAAATTCAACAATGTAAGCTCACAAGTGTTGTCTAAGCAAGAAATAAACAATTTAAGCTCTAGACAAATTTTGACATCATAATGTTGTAACAATTGAAGCATTAACCATTACAAGATGCTTGGAGGTCCCTTTTATACTTTCAATTGAGTTTGTAGTCGTTACTAGCCGTTGGGATTGAATTGGAGCCGTTGGAGCCTTTATTTCCCACCATAAATGCAGTTCTACAGCTGGGCGTATCGATACTCGTCAAACCGTATCGATACAGTCTCAATGAGGAATTAGCCGTTGGGCCTCTTCAGCTGATGCGTATCGATATGCTTGCCTACCATATCGGTACGGTCCTGCAAATTCAAATGACTGTTGGGTAGTTAGGAGTATCGGTACGCGATACAACCATATCGGTACGCGACTAGCCGTTGAGCTATTTCAAAGCAAACCGTATCGATACGACTAAGTGTATCGGTACGAGTTTTGGCTACTGGAAAATCTGGTAGTTTGAAACCCTAAGGCGTATCGGTACAGTCCAATATCGTATCGGTACGGTCACTTGAAAATCATGGTTTTGACTACTTTAAATACACTTTAAATCATTCCAAAGCCTTTTGAAAACCCTTAAACATATTTTCAAGTTGTTTTTGACTAAAAACTTATTTTAAATTCTTTGCAATTTAGTCTAAAATATTTTTCAAATATTATATCAAAACTTAGTTCTACAGTATTCGATTCAAAATTTTCAGATATCCGATCCGAACTATCCAAAAAATAAAAAAACAAATCGAATACCCGAAATCTCGGATCAGATCAATGGATATACAGATCGATTTTTTTGCACACCCTTAGGTATAGTTCGATTATCTATACGGTTCGGATATAGCGATTCTCGTCCCCATCCCCATTTGAGCTTCGGTGATAAAACTTCCCCATCCTCGTCCCTATGGGTGAAACTTTCAGTTGTTCCCCATACCCATCAGTTTAGATCTCTACGATTTTCGTTTATTCCCCACCTGATTGTCACCCTTAATTTTAAACTAATTTTTAATACAATAAAATTATTTTTTTATCTTATACTAAATTTCTTTTTTTAACGAAAAAGTCACTTTTTTATGTTTCATTTTTAGGGGTTAAATACACTTAAAGATTACTTATAACCACTAATTAACATGTTATTTTTTCTAAAAGTAACAGTTTAGCTATTTAAATTTTTTTGATTAAATTTAAAATAAATTTATGATAAACATATCACTTTTTTTAAAAAAAATAATTTAATTATTTTATTAAAATTTTGTGACAAATATGACACCCTACCATTAAAATTAAAGCATGACATGATATAATAATAATTTTACTCCCTAAAACTTATACACTATATCAATTTAGTTATAATTAAAAAATAATACAATAAATTTAATTTTTCCTATTTAAAAATTTCGACATCGCACCTTTTTGACACACCATTCGACCACTTGTCGCACTCTGTGCTACTATCCATCAGCTCGACAACAGACAAATGTGATAACTCGACAGACACAATCATTTCACAACTAAACATGTAATTAAGTGACTAATTACATAATTGTGATAACTATGTTCTTTTAATCGAGTTACTAAAATTATTATTTTAGAAGAAAAAGTGATATATTTGTCATAAAATTTTAATTAAATGATTTAGTTATTATTTTTGAAAGAATAACATATCTGTTTGCATTAAACTTATAATTAAGTGAAATGTAATATATTTTTTAAGAGAAATGATGGATGTCTATGCAGTCGTAGAAATCAAACAATCAAATATCAACCAATGCTGGAGAAATTAAAACACCAGCCAACTTTCCAAATTTTGAGCCAACAAAAATGCATGGAGATCTTTCTTCTTCTTCTCCCCCCTATTTTAAGACTTCTGAGAATTGGAGGACAAATATTAATATTTAAAAAGTGAGGGAATAAATGTATAATTATTTTTTTCCTTAAATTGCTATGGTAATAAAAAAATTGAGTACCTCTATCCTATATGTGTTACATGAAAAAATATTTGTTTTATATTGTTTTTGAGAAATATAGTGATATTGATTTTGACAAGTGTAGTGAGAAAGTATAAATAATGTCTATTTTTATATTATTTTTAAAAATATAAAAGAATTTATGATATAAAGGAAGATAAATGAGCGAATTTTACTTTAAAATGCTTGTGGAAAAGCTAAAAGCTATACTTTGTAGAGGAATGGACCATTTTTATTTGATTTTTGAAGAAAATGATTAGGTTACATATAACACACATACAAATCCTCTTTCATCATCAAATTCAAACAATTGCATAAGCTTTTATGCATATTAAGTTATAAACTTATTGCAATTTATTCATAGTGGTCATTCCATTCCTCGGCAACCCATCAGGCTGTCCAAAAGGCGAAGACGAAGGCGAAGGCAAAGGCGAGGGCGAAGGTGAATGCGAACGCAAACGCAAAGGCGAAGGAGAAGAATCTGCACCCAGAAAATGTATTTTAACTTACGATAATTCTTGAATTCCATTCATACAATCTAAAAGGGTTCATTTTCCTCAGAAATAATAAATTTATAAATAAAAAAAATACCTCGATCATGTAAGGAATGTGTTTTGATGGGGCCAAAGAAGCTAGCAGCGCTTGCTCTTAAACACTTCCATTCGCACTCGAACTGACACCAACCTGAATCACATGAATCGGCGCATTTCTTTATGCAATCGTCTGCGGTCACGAAGGCTTCGTGCCCGATCATGCTTATCACCATTGCTATCATAATCACCTTCATCCCTGCACTTGCCATTCCTCTCTTCTTCTTCTTCTTATTATTATTGAATACTCTTCAACCTTGGGAAGATATTGGTTTGGTTTGTGTTGTATGTTTATTATATAGGAGAATTAAAGGCATAATTTTGTTATTTTTTCTGTTTATATTTAGGTTCTGTTTTAAAATTTGTTGGACTTACTAAATTTGGTTGTGGTTGTTTTCGTTTTGTGCCTATATTGGGTCATTTCTGTTGTTAACGGAATGAACTTAGTTGAGAAAAAAAATGAACAAAATTTTTCCAAATTTTAAGGAGATGATAAACTACACTCAAGGTAACTTAATTATGGTTTGGTGATAAACATGACATTTCTAAAAGTTGCAAGGATATCATTCAATTAAAATATTATTGTAAATTGGTCGCTCTGTCATTAAAATTAAAACGAATGTCTAATGTGGCCTAGTATAAAAATAATTTTAGTTTTTAAAATTTATATATTCTATTAATTTTGTCATAATTCGAAACAATTCAATAAATTTAACTCTTTATATTTAAAATTTTAATTAATTTAGCTTTTTGGGATATTGTCAAAGCATGCGGGTCTATTCGATCAAAATAATAGTCGCATAATTTCAATATTTCATAAAGTGACAACAAGTTAAGTTACTATTAAATTATTATTATACCAGAAAAGTGACAAGAAAATAATACAATATTTATGGGAGCAAACTAAGAAATTTAGGTGAAGAAAAAGATAAAATGATGAAATTTTTAATATGAAGGGTTAAATTTATTGACTTATTTAAAATTATGGCCAAATTATTAGACTATTTAAGTTTTTAGGGCTGAAATTATCATTATACATAGCCATTTCAAATAAGTCAAAATAGTAGTTAGATAATTGCATTATATCATAAAGGGACGACAAAATATTGATAAACTACACTCAATGTCACTTAATTATGGGTTTGGTGATAAACATGACATTTTTCTTTTAAAAGTTACAAGCATGTCACTTAATTAAAATATTATTGCAAATAGGTCGCTCTGTCATTAAAATTAAAACAAATGTTTAATGTGGCTTAGTATAATAACAATTTTAATTTTCAAAATTTATATATTCTATTAATTTTGTCATAATTCAAAACAATTCAATAAATTTAACCCTTTATATTATTTTTTAATCAATTTAACATTTTTGAGATATTGTCAAAGCATGCGAGTCTATTCGATCAAAACAGTAGTTGCATAATTTCAATATGTCACAAAGTGACAATAAGTAAAGTTACTATTAAACTATTATTATTCCAAGAAAGTGACAAGAAAATAATACAATATTTATGGGAGCAAACTAAGCAATTTAAGTGAAGAAAAATGACTAAATTGATGAAATTTTTTAATATGAAGAGTTAGATTTACTGAGTTATTTAAAATTATGGCCAAATTATTAGCTTATACAAGTTTTTACGGCTAAAATTGTTATTATACATAGCCATTTTACCGTTCTCATCTAATATTTAACAACCAATGATATATTTTTAATAATATTTTAATTGAGTGACATGTTTATAACTTTTACAATAAAATTTACTTGTTTTTTTTTACTAAAACCATAATTAAATAACATGAAATGAAGGGTATTTTACCACTAATAAAGAAAAAATTGCAAACAATAACTTGCTCTAATTAATTAACGGTGGTTGGTCCAAGTGGTAAAAAGTTTGGCATCACTTAAGTCTTGTATGCAGAAAATTTTCGTTAGAAAACTCACCCACCAAAGTTAGATGTGCAAGGTGGGTCGCGGTCTAGATTAGTTAGGGCGAAGCCTTAAGATACCAGGTGGGCAACCAAAAATAATTTTCTCTAATTATCTCTAAAACATATGTTAAACAGAGTGTTGAATACAAATATATCACTGGTTACTTCCATCCCATCAAATAACAAAAAGTTTTATTACTCAAATGTGAATGTAAAAATACTAATAGTACTATTTTGGTTCTTGGTGGTTTTGTGTTTCTGTGCTTTAAGTTTTTGTAGTGTTTTTATTCTTTCTTATTTGTTTAATGTTTTTGGAAAAACTATCCATGTCAAAAATCAAAATGTATGCTAAACACATTTGTCATACACATTTCAATGAAAATGAAAAGAAGAAATTGACCAATATAATTATGATTAATTTGTGTTTCGAATTAACTAAAAATATTAAATTATAATCGTAACACAACTTATTGACCACATTGTAATGAAAATAAACACTATCACGCTGCAATATTAACACAATACTAACGGTTGATGTTCGATACGGGTATGCACTTTAGTGAGAGCGACACGGCGTTTAGTCGAGTAACATGTCCTTTTATCATTAATAAATAATCTTTTACTTTTCCAAAAAAAACACATACAAATCCTATTTCATCGTCAAGTTTTTTCTTTCCACATACGAACACAATTACATTATATTGAACTTTTATGTATACTAATAAGTTACAAACTTATTTGCAATTAATTCATGAGAAGTTTTCTCATCTTTCCCAGTCCATCACGTTGAGGAGAAGGTGAAGGAAAAGGCGAAGGACCTGCATTCAAATGGTGTATTTTAATCTATATATTTCAAAACATAAATAAATAAAATGTGATAAATTATTTTATTTTCGTTCATACCATTAAAAAGTTTCAAATTACCCAGAAATAATAATCTATATATATATAAATACAAAATACCATGAGAAAGAGTGGTAGCTTTTAAAGGGTCGTATGAGGCAACAGTAGCAGATTTAATGCACTTCCATTCGCACTTCACATTACACCAAAATCCCGAACCACACGAATTGTTGCAGTCCCTCATGCAATCAACCGAGTCCCCGAATACTCGATGCCCCGTCACGCTCATCACCATTACTATCATCATCATCTTTTTCGTCCCGGCGCTCGTCATTCCGGTCGTTAATCGAAAAGTCGTATTCGTTGTATGGTCTTCGGAGTCGGAAAGCTATTGGTTTGGCTGTGTTCCTATTATGTTAATCTTTTTGCTGTTGTTTTGGTTTTAAAATTTGGTGAAATTGTCTAAATTTAATGTGGTTTTATTTTGTAGACACTAGCCATGGGCATTTTTTATGCCAACGTACAAAACGGACTTTGTTAGAGAAAAAGTTGCCCACGATGATCCAACATTACTGTATTTACCTCTAAACATCTGCAAAATAATGTCCAATATGAATACGATTTAATGTTGACGTACGTACATTTTAAATTTTCGTTCATGTAAAATTTTTCACGACGCTCATCTCTTATTTGCGATTATCGATGATCTTTTAGTAGTTTAATTTCTTTTGTGGTTGGTTGTCGATGCATTTAGATTTATTTAGCGAAACAGCCTGTAAAATTGTTATTTCGCTCACTAGTCCTATAACACTTCTTAAACGTTTAATTGGACAAAGACAGTTTCTTTCACGATTGCTGGGTTCTATTGACGATAACGCCAGTTTCAAAGGAAGGTAACGGTGTTCTTCGCACCTTTAGATCTTCATATTGTTATTTTACGTACCTGTATGGATTTTGATGGTTTTAGTCTCTAAATTTCCCTTTTTGATTGGTTACATTGTTAATTTTGAATCTTCCTTTATTTTAATAAATTCCAGTTTATCATTCTTAGTTAAATAAAAAAAGTTTTCCCATGTGTTTAGGAAATATATCCATGTACGGATGGAAATCGTCTACTCTTAAATATGTCTATATGGGTGTCTCTATTTTAAAATAATAGGTTTAGGGTTTGGAGTTTAAGGTTGGGGCTTAGGGTTGGGGCGTAGGGAATTAAGAGTAAGATGTATTTTTTAGGGTTTAGGGTTTAGGATATGGAAATTAGAGTTATGACTTAAAATTTAATTTTTAGGTGTTTTTAGTAGGGTGCATATAAGGAGGCATGACTAGGGCCAGAAGATTTTTACACTCCATGTACACTTATATATTAGGGATGAAAATCGCCTGTCCTTTTATCATGCCCTTTTATGCCCCCACTTTAAAATAATGGGTTTAGGGTTTATAGATTAGGGTTTAAGGTTAAGGGTTGTGGTTAGGGCGTAGAGAATTAGGGTATAATGTATTTTTAGGGTTTATGGTTTAGAATGTGGAAATTAGAGTTAAGGTTTAGAATTTAATTTTTAAGTGATTTTTAGTGTGGAGCATAGAAGGGGTCATGATTAGAGGGCAGAGAATTTTTACCTATATATTAGACACATTAACCGTAGGATAAAAATCACATGCCCATTTTCGGTGTCTCTTTTTTATGTCATAATACTAAAAAAATATTAAAAAATTAAATTCTAAGCCCTAACTCTAAATTTTAAATCTTAAACCCTACACTTTAAAAAATTTACCCTACCCAAAATTCCTTAAACCCTTACCACATCTCTTAACCTTAAACTCTACATTCTAAACCCTAAACTTAATTCTTAGTGTAAAAACATACATAGGGACACTAAAAAAAATAAAGAAGATTTCTCTCAACTATATGCTAACAATTTAAGAAAAATTAAATAAAAAGTTCAAACAATAAAATTGAAATTAATTTACTACTGAATCCAACAAGCGATCCAAACAAAATAACGAATAATGTTCATCTTCCGCACAAAGAGTGAATCCAAGCAGCGGCTGGCCACCAGAACAGAGAAAATATTAGCATAAAGTGTAGAGAAAAAAAGGGGGAAATACATTTCCGACTAACAATTCCATGTCCCTTCATTCCAACTCGGATATTCACAGCATGAACCAAATTTGATCCCCATTTGGGAATCACGAGTATAGATTATGTTTCGTGAACTCTTCGATATTCACCTAGGTGATACGATTCAAGTAGCTTAATCTATAAATGTGCGTAAATTTATTTAAATTTGAAGCTAGACACAAATACTACCTTGTACTTGAATAAAATTATCAAAAATATATATATATAAGAACTATAAAGCACGAGTACTTCAATCTAATGTCGTACCACCTACCTGATACGTCCCCATACCGGAGACATATCATCTCTCTATTTTTTTTTATTCTTCTATTATCCCACACTTTTTTTTTTGTCTTTTTCTTGTTTCTTTTCGACAATATATTGCTCACATGAATCAACTATAAGTATATAAGTGTAATGTCATACTCACATTTTTTGAGTGACTTTTTTATTTTTACATTTTCTTAGAAAATAAATTTATTTTATATTTGTCGTATCCTTACTGTACCCATACTCGTACTCTGTAATTTTGAGAATTACCGTTTTCTGCCCCTGTTTTCGTACCCATATCTGAATCCGTATCAATGCAACATTGTATAAGAAGATAGAGTCCTCCCCCTTCAAATGTATAAAGGAACATTTATAACTTATAAGAAGCAAAAGTTTAACATTTCAAAGAACCTGCAGAATCGTGCATGAGAATGAACGAATAAATTAATGAAATTGTTGGAATTATGTTCACCACAGGAAACTAAGCATCCATTTAAGCAACAAATAGCTTTGCAATAATGTTCAGATTCCAACCAGCTAACCTAATACATCACTTGACAGCCATTTATGTTCATGAAAGCTTCGGCTATCGGACTGTTCTATTCGGCTCGAATACCTACATTGCTGTTACTGCACAAACAGATTATCCATTCGAACGAAAATCTCTTCGATATTAAAGCCCCCTTCACTTTCGTATCCCATTAATCGATGGTACAACAGCCTTAAACCTTCGAAGGGAATGGTGGAATTCATCAAATGAATACGATCCCGTAGACTTCATCTGTATCTTCTCTCCTGGCTTCCTGAATTCCAAATAACAAATCTCGGAAAGAATATCGGAACATCTAAGCTTTAGTCCGTCTAAACTCGAACCAAATCTCATAGTGATTGAACAATAAACTGTCATGTGTATGCCTCCCAAGATACTCAAGCCCTAAACTCGCAAGCCTTTTCGTGCATTCTTCCCCTCCCAATCGCGAACAAAACTTTATGTTATGCGAAACAAATATGCGCCCATCGTAAGGCTTCAACCTATTCACTAACCTCTCGAGTCCAACCCACACAAGCTTATCCGGCATATGAATAAAAACAGCACTGGCATATATCAAATCATACACAACATCCGATCCAAACTTCGTGAAATCCATATCCTCGCCACGAACGATTAAAGGCCGCTTATGTAAAAGCCCCTGCGATGGAAGCTCGTACCTGAATGCAGCCATTAAGGAAAGCTCATCCCTTTCAAGACAATAGAAGTGCTCCGGTTTAAGATACCGGATAAAATGCACTCCCACGCGAAGTGTTCCACAACCTATCTCGAGCACGCGAGAATTAGCTGTTAGGTGGCTAGATTCTGCAAGGAACTCGAAGACGTCCCGACCTCCGGCCCATGGCTCCCCATAATTACTATGGTGCTCTTCAACAAGAAGCTCACCCGGACATGGAAGAGCAGTGTGGTTGCTTGCTTCAGATCCTTCGTAGTGTGAAATACCCTTAAAACTGAACATTCCAGAAAATTTCATCACAAATTCGAAACACACTTACACACATACACTAATTCAAGATAATTGTTTGAAATTAGAGTATAATCATGCTCTCTTTATCTATTTTTTCCTAATTTCTTTTATTTTTATTTATTTTACAATCTAAAAAAATGAACATTGATCAAATTTCATTTCAAATAAGTTTACCTTCCCAACTGTTTATGTTAATATCCTCCATTAATCCATCTCTATCTTCTCCATTTCAGCTTATTTTGAGGGGAAAATAAAACAGATAAAAAAACACAGCAATTGAAAATCTGATGCTTGTATGGAAAAGGAATTAGTTCGAGAATTACTTGTTGAGATCTTCCAATTGTTGAGAACGTGTTCGAGGATTGATCCCTTTACGAAGCACGTTATCTCGCATCTGCAATCCATTAGCTCGGATCTGATCTTTTACCCAGTCGATATCACCTCTGCTCGTTGTAATCCTCCGATCCGCATCTTCTTCCGCCACTGAACCACCGGATACGGCGACGGTGGTGGCAGGGATGGAAGGAGGGCAAGTGCAAGGAGAAGAGAGGTAAGACAAGAGGAAAAACAAGAAGACTGCGGCGGCGGAGACTGAGAGAAGTAGAGCTGGAATCGTTATCACTATCCCTTTGTGTGATGATGGCGCCATTCGGGAATTCTCCTCCTCCACGCGCGCCTCTCGACGGTTTCTGAAATTGGGAATTTTTTATTTTATTTTATTTTTATTTAACTTTTTTTTGATAAATTTTATTTTTATTTAAAGAGATTGAAGAATATGTCGTTTGAATGGAGAAGAGAAGACCGACGTCGTTTTTGAATTAATTATTATTATTTTATTAATTTTTAATTTCTGATTATATTAAGTCTACTAAAAATAGAATTGGGACTATGTGCTTTTGCAATTCTTCACGAAACAGATTGGGGCTGTAGATGGTGGTGTTCAAAGCTATGCTGTGGAAGTTTTGCGAGATTTATTGAATGTGAGTGTACCTATTGAAGCTCATGATTCTTTGCTTAAGGAGGTTAGTGATGATGGAATTAAAGGTGTATTTTTTTAGACAAGGTAAGGATAAGACACCTGGACTAGATGGTTACACATTGATTTTTTAGGAGGTCATGGGATATAGTAGGGCTTTATTTCATTGCTGCTGTTAAGTACTTTTTTACCTATTCTACTCTTCTACCTTCATTCAATGCGACTGTAGTTACTCTTGTACTTAAGGTGCATAATACTTGTCAAGCAAAGGATTTTAGGCTCATTTCTTGTTGTTCTGTGGTCTATAAAATCATAACTAAAATTCTAGTAGATAGACTGAATGTGTGGCTGCCTGACCTGATATCAAAGAATCAGTCTGCTTTTATAAGGGTAGAAGTATTGTGAATAATACTTTGCTTGCCCAAGAACTTGTTAAGGGCTCTGGAAGAAGTGTTATCTCCCCTAGATGTGCTTTAAAGGTAGATTTGCAGAAAGCATTTGATACTTTAAATTGACATTTTTTTCTAAGGACTTTGGAAGCTATTGGTCTCCCTGAGAGATTTCGAAGCTGGATAAAGGCTTGTTTTACAGGCAGTAGGTTTTCCATTGTGTTGAATGATAGTTTGGTGGGCTTTTTTAAAGGTAGGTGGGGGATTAGGCAAGGAGATCCCCTCTCTCCTTACCTTTTTGCTCTAGCTATGAATGTCTTATCCCACATGTTGGACGTTACTGCTAGTAATAGAATCTTTCAATTTCATCCAAATTGCAAGAAGAGGCGAATTACTCATCTGTGTTTTGCAGATGATTTACTTATCTTTTGTAAAGGTAATGTGAGTTTAATTATGGGTGTGCATTGTGTTTTGGAAAAATTTTATAAAATTTCTGGGCTCAGACTTAATGCTGCAAAGTCAGAATTGTTTGTGGCAGGTGTATCTAATGAACAAAGTATTACTTTTAAGGCTTTGACTGGGTTCCAGATTGAGAAGTTGCATGTGCATTATCTTGGCATTCCTTTTGTAACAAGAAGGCTCACTGAAAAAGATTGTGCTGCTTTAATTGAAAAGGTGAAGACCAAGTTGGGGCAATGGTCTAGCAAATCCCTTAGTTATGCTAGAAGATTACAATTAATAAATGATGTAATCTTTAGCTTAGTGAACTATTGGTGCAAGCAGGTGATTCTACTTAAAAGAGTGATAAGGAAGATTGAACAGCTCTATATGCGATTTTTTTAGAAAGGCAAAAATGAGCCAACTTCAGGTGCTAGAGTAGACTGGAAGACAATCTACAAGCTCAAAGGAGAATGAGATCTTGAAGTTAAAGATCTCAGTACGTGGAACATGGCATGTATGATAGGGCTTATTCGAAGTTTGCTATTTGATGAAGGCTCTCTTTGGGTGGCATGGATCAAAATGTATGCTTTTAAAAGGAGTGATTACTGGACAGTGAGCTGTAAAGTTAGTTTTAGCTGGTGCTTGCGAAAGTTGATTAAGCTCCGGCCTTTGGTGCTAACCCTCACACCTTCAGCTGTTAGTGTGAAGAGCATCTGAAATGAAACTAGAGGGGTCGAGCCCAAGGTGGCATGGCACAGGATTGTATGGTATGGGATGCATGTTCCGAAGCATATTGTAATCGCATAGATAATAATTTTGGATCGGCTGCCAACATGTGATAGATTACAGCGTATGGGCATGTGTGTGGAGCTCAAATGTTTGTTGTGTGATGAGGGTGTTGACTCTAGAAGGCATTTATTTGCTGACTGTCACTATTCACAGAGGATTTGGGCTGAGATTCTTTCCTTATGTGGTATTAACAGAGGTTTGATGGATTGGCAAGGGGAATTAGCGTGGATATGTTTCTATTTGAAGGGCAAATCTTTGATCGTATATGTTCTCAAGCTTGCATGGAACGCGTTTGTTTACCATATATGAGAAGAGCGTAACTATAGAAAATTTAGACATACACAAAGAGATTGGTTTAGTTTACTCGATTGTATAAAGTAAACTGTGTGTATAAAAGTACAGGGTAGAGAGGTATATATCGATGATGTAAATAGGTGGATTTGTGCCAATTGGAGAATTCTTTAAGGGGATGGATGCCCAATTGCACCTATAGGGGTTCGTTGCAGTGCTTATGAACTGCTTTCTTGAATAATAAAACATCACTTTTTCAAAAAAAAATTATCATTATTTTATAAAAATATTAAAATACTGCTGTCGGCTCTCGGATCGTGAAAAGAATATTATTGTTGGGTATAGATTTTTCTTTCTCCCTCTTATTATCATTTGTTTATGGGTAAAATACAAATTTCACTGTTCAACTTTGATTTTATTTCTGTTTTGATGGCTAACGTTTAAACATTTTTAAATTTAATCACTAAATTTTCAGTTCCAATTTTAGTTACTCGAACATTAAATAAAAAATAAAAAAAGTGATATGAAAATAGCATACGCTGACATGGATTACTTTTTGCTGACACGGCTGTTATGTGTCATCTACACTATTTTTTTTACTTTTCTTATTTTATCTTTTTTCTAAAATTGAAACTTTTATAATTTCATCGTTATGTCACATTGACGTTGGAATCATAATTTTTTTGTGTCTTCTCTAACCACTACAGGTATTGACGAATTCACATCATTATCTCTACTACTCTATCAATTTAATTTTTTCAAAATTATATTAAAACTCACAAAACCCCAAAATAACTCTGATTTATAATACACATCATTCGATCAACCTGAAATCAAGATATATAGCTTGCTTATTCCTTCTCCATTTCGTCACCGCTAAGATTTGAAATAAAAAAATTCATCGAGAAATCAGATGAAATTCGAAATTAGAGATTTTTTTACACAAAATGAAATAGTCTATAAACCAGATGACCAACAAAGCACCAGTGGTCTAGTGGTAGAATAGTACCCTGCCACGGTACAGACCCGGGTTCGATTCCCGGCTGGTGCATCTTGTGGGGGTGATGAAGAGTCTTCTTGTGTTGGTTGGGTCCATCACGCTCATTGATCTCCCTTGATAAGAATCTATATTCTGAGCTCCCACTTTTAGACACCATTTTTTAAAAAATATAAAATAAACTTTTCAAAATAGTATATTTGTTCAAGTCAAGGACGAGCAGCTTTTTGAAACGGAGTTGCTGTACAGCAGTATATATAAACATGGAAAAAACCAGCAAAAGCTCCCTAGAAAGGAAGTCCTACCATGTAAAGGAATAAAAGAGAGCATCATCAGGATGAGTGTTCGGTTGAATTGAGTCAAGTCAAAAGGTATCAAGTTAGTCGAATTTACGAATCTTATTTAACCGTTGAAACTTTATTTGAAAATATTTTGATTCGAGTCGAGTTTCTATAAAAATTAATTGTACTTATTTACAATGTTCTAATACTGTTACATTTCAATCTCAGATCATAGGAGAAAACATCAAATAATTCATATACTTAACCATTAATTCCTTTAAATACAAGTTTCAACTTAATAGTACACTTAAAGCAGCATTGAACTCAACTGGATGCCTTATTCACAATGATCCAAAACGTCGATCGAGCTCGCCTGTCCTTCGTGTAACACTGTCTAGCTTTTGCATCCCGGTTGTACCGATGTGCCGTCCTGAACAACCATGCGAATCCATCAGATTAATTCTCATAAACACAAGAATGACACAAGCAAAAATCTCAAATTACAGACCATTGTAGAAGTCTTCCCAGTACCAGTTTGACCATAGGCAAAAATGCACACATTGTGCCCATCAAGTGCAGATATGAGGATTGGTTCAACCTCAACAAAAACATCTTCTACAAGTATTTCAAGATAGATGAATTGAATTCTCTTAATATGTTACTGAATTCGGGGAAAACCGAGTAAAATTCGGCACTAACCTTGATTAGCTTCTTGATGGAAAACCTTATCAAATCCAACCTCTTTTCGACTCACACATGATCTAACCTGGACATGAAAACCTTCAACTTTAGGCATCTCTGCACCTTCAAAAATGTTAAACTTTGAACACCAAAAGACATTATAGGAAGCTGATCATCGTTCCACTATTTTCTCAATTCTACCCATTGATGTCAACCGCAAGCTCTCCAAGGCAGTACATGAAACCTGCAAATAAAAACAGTATTTATATTAAATTAAGATTGCCTTTAGATGAATAGATTAAAATAAATTTGACAAAGCACACACACCTTGCAGACTTTGTAATTAAAACTGTGTCTTATTGGATGAACAAATTATTAAAAAAATTATTGAGAATTTCTTCAAACACATCTTCCTTGGTTAAAACAAGCCAACCATGGTCCCTAGAAGCAATTAAAATGGCAACATCGCGAACAACATCATGCGTATCGAAACGGGTTGAGTGAGAGCCATCGAGTAACAAACATGAAGCTTTAAAATTGGTCACCAATGTCAACACTTTAGATAAAAGAAAGCAAAATGAGAAACAAAAACATAAAAGAAAGTGAGACAGCCGAGGAAACGTTGTGAAGAAGCCGAGAAGAAACACAAGGTAATAAAGTTTGAAAATAAATGGAGTACCACTTCTACTTGCTAATTTACCCCCTATTTGAAATTAGTCAACAAAATAACCCCTCAAAAATTATTTAACAAAATACCCCATTTTGGCCACAAAGTCAAGGGTGTAAATCGTCTACCCCTTAATTATGCCCCCATTGATGCCTCTACTTTAAAATAACGAGTTCAGGGTTTAGAGTTTGGGATTTAAGATTGACGCTCAGGGTTAGATGTAGGGAATTAGGGGTATGATGTATTTTTTAGGGTTTAAAATTTAGAGTTTAAGATATGAAAATTAGGGTTAGAGTTTAGAATTTAATTTTTAGTTGTTTTTTAGTAGATGTCATATAATGAGACATAGTTCGGGGCACAAGATTTTTACTCCAAAGTAAAAAGCATGTTACAATAGTCACGCTTTCTGTTTATGCAAAATTTCTCTTAGAAGTGCCTTCGTCAAAAGCATGAAAACTTAATCATGTCTTGGACGAAAAAAAATTAACTTTGAAATTGAACTCTATAAATTACCACATTGATTATAATAAAAGCTAATACTCTAATTATGCTTATATAAACTAATGTCAATATAATTTCTATAATTTATGGAGTTAACCCTCAAAGTTAGTTTTTTATTTTTTTTATTTTCATCTTTCAATACATTGAAGGCGCGAAATGAGTTATTAATAAATTTTTTTAATTTTATTATTTAATAAATAAAAAGTGCTACTAACGTAAGCGTTTTTCAAAAACACGATTGATGTGGCATGTTTTTTCTTAAGTATGGCCGACGTTGTGCACTTTCTTCCTATGTGTCTAAAATGGACATATATGTTAAATAAGTTTTGAAGGGTTGTTTTGTTATAAATTATATATATATATAGGTAAATTTGTCACTTCCACTGCTACTAAATAAAGATTTAAAACATGCTTATTTCTTTCGTTTCACAAAAGCGTCATTTGCTTGGTCTGAATTATTTATTGGGTAAAATAAGTAAATTATCACTAACTTTATTTTCAAATATATTTTGGTCTTTAAAGTTTTAAAACATTTAATTTACTCACTAAAATTTAAAAATAGACTTTTTTGTCATTCTTCCATTAACTTATTGACAACGTACATATACCGACGAACGAAAGATTTTTCTAAAATCCTAATGATGGAAAGCTTCACAAGCACGAGGGGAGTAATATAATGAGAAACATGCTCCATTCGACGGTAGAGAAGGGAGATCGGCGAGAGAGAAATTAAATTTTTTTGCTCTATTCGTGAATTTTAAAACACTTTTCGACGAAATGGAGGTCGAGTTTAGTCTCAAAGGGCGAAACGAAACGACTAGTAAAATTTGAGACCGAACGACCATCATCTACAATCGTCGACGGTGGCTTCCAACGACGGTGAATGGTAGACGATGTTCTGGACATAACACCGTCAAATAATTATCGGAGAAATGTCCCAAATCGCTCAATATCTAAACTTCAGTGAGTAAATTAAACGTTTTAAAACTTTAATAACCAAAATAGATTTGATAGTAAAGTTCAGCGGTGATTTACGTAATTTAACTTTATTTATTGCTCAAATCTTATTCATTTTGTTCTTTATTGACTTTTTAAAAGTTAATTTTTTAACTTTAACCATAATCATTTTAAATATTTTAAACAATTAAATTTTCTAAAATATATATTTCCAAACTACTTAATTGATGGAACCTAAAATATATTTTTTATTTAACGTTCAAAAATGGTAAAATTTTAAAAACAAACGGCTTAAATACCAACTAAATACCGGCATGAAATTTAGGCCATTGGATGAAGCCGGTTGATTTATGAACCGTAGGATTAAAAAAATGACTCGGTCAACCAGTAACCTTTATTTTTTGGTTTAAAATTTTGTAGTAAAAAAGGTATATACCGTTTTCTTTTACAAAGTTGTACCAATTTGTGTATATTTTGTACTAATTTGTGTATATACACAAATCCTTATTATTATTGTACTGAATTGTGTTTCCTCGTACCAAATTGTGTATGTACACAAATCCTTACAACCATATGAGCCATTTTAACCCTTGGTGAAATCTCGTACTAAAAAAAGGTATATACCGTTTTCTCTTACAAAGTTGTAACAATTTGTGCATATTTTGTACTAATTTGTGTATATGCACATTTTGTAATATTTTGAGTATATATACATCTTGTTACCAATTGTTGAGTGGATCGAAAGATCGATAATTACCAAGAGGGGGGTGAATTGGAATTTTAAAGGATTGTGGTGGAAATTGGCAAATAAAATCGAAGAACAAGGGATTTAGAGTGGTTCAAGTTCCAAATGAACTCTACATCCACTACCTTAGTCTCACTAAGGATTTGCAACAATTTCACTAAATTGATCTTCCCCTTTTCTAGGACAAGGAGGCAACCCTTTACAATTTCGGTTGATTTTTCTACCCAAAAATCAACCCAACCCTCACACAAGAGAACAAAGAAATTTGTAGGCTAATTAGGTATCTCTCAATACAAATGATAGCCCCAATACAAGCACTCAACCCAATTTTACAAAGTATGAATGAAGAACACAAATTGGGATTTTACACAAAGTGGGATTTTTGCTCAAATGCTTGAATTTAATGTTTGGATGTTTGCTTTAGGATCAATAGTTCTTGCTGATGCTTTTGGATGTCTCTTTTATACCTTCTCATTGATTTCTAGCCGTTTGGGTGGTTGGGAACATAAATGGAGCCGTTGGAACCCTCTCTTGCCACCATAAATGCAGTCTGCACCAACCCGTTTCGGAACACGAGGTACCTGTTTCGGAACGGACTAAAATAGAAAGAGCCGTTGGGGTGCATTTAAGAGCCCATTTCGAAACGCCTTAGGGCCGTTTCGGAACGATATTGCCACTGTCAAGGGTCGTTTCGGAACGGTCTTAGCCCGTTTCGAAACGCCTTAACTACTTTCAAAAATTCAGTTAAAAATTTATAACGGTCATAATTTTGAATTCATTTTAAGCCCTGTTTCGAAACGATATGAATCCGTTTCGAAACGAAAATGCTACTGTCAAGGGTCGTTTCGGAACGGCCTTGATCCGTTTCGAAACACCCCTTTTATATTTAAAATTCAACAAATATTTGAAACCGTTAGCCCTTTTTAAATCCAATATGAAGAACAGTTTCGAAACGATTTATCCCGTTTCGAAACGTTTACAAGTGTTTCGATACGCGTTTCGGAACGATGGTCGACAGTGATGAAAACGTTTCGAAACGCCTGATGGCCGTTTCGGAACGGGTGCTTGAAAATCACTGTTTCTGGTTTGAAACACTTAGAAAAATATTTGAAAGAACATGTTTTTAACTTGGGCATTATATTAAAACTATATTGGGATATTTTGAGGATTTAAAATTCGTTTTGACTTTTTCAAATTAGTCCTTAGGTTTTTAGTTATATCAAAATTAAAATATTTGTTTCACACCAATTTTTTCATTTTTGCCAAACCAACATGGATACCACATAAAGGTGGTAACGATGCCCCCTTGGTGAAATTTTGTAGTAAAAAAATATATATCTTTTTCTCTTACAAAGTTGTAACAATTTGTGTACATTTTGTACTAATTTGTGTATATGCATATTTCGTAATATTTTCTGTACATACACATTTTGCATAACAAATGTACCAATTTTTTCATGTCTGCCAAACCAACATCGATACCAATTAAAGGTGGCATAGATGCCCCTTGGTGAAATAGCGTATTAAAAAATGTATATACCATTTTTTCTTACAAAGTTGTAACAATTTGTGTATATTTTGTACTAATTTGTGTATATGCACATTGTGTAATATTTTGTGTACATACACATTTTGTATAACAAATGTACCAATTCATGTATATGCCATTAATCAATGTTGACCCAATAGGTATCGAAATCACCGTTGTGGTTTCGGAACCATTTTCGCAGTATGCCATTAAATCTATGTTTACTCAAGAGGTTTCGAAACTGACAATTGCAGTTTCGAAACAACCCCTACAACACTTATGGTAAATTCGATACATTTCGTACTAAAATGTGTACATACACGTCAAACTAGGGGTTCCGAAACCCCAATTGTGGTTTTGGAACCACTTTGACAGTATGCCATTAATCAATGTTGACCCAGTAGGTATCGAAACCACCGTTGTGGTTTCGGAACCACTTTTGCAGTATGCCATTAAATCCATGTCTACTGAAGAGGTTTCGAAACCAACAATTGCGGTTTCAAAACCACCCCTACAACACTTATAGTAAATCTGGTACATTTCGTACTAAAATGTGTACATACACATCAAACTATGGGTTTCGAAACCCCAATTGTGGTTTCGCAACCACTTTGGCAGTATGCTAATAAATCAATGTTTACCCAGGAGGTATCGAAACCAACAATGGCGGTTTCGAAACCTCCCATTCAGATCTTGTAGTATAAAAGGTTTTAGGGGTAGGAAATTGTGTATATACCGTTTTTGTAAGAATTTAGGTACATACCGTTTTTACTACTAATATTGTAAAATTTTCCGTATTTTTTGTAGTAATTTCGGTATATACACAAAATCTTACACTTTGTATAGCAAATTAGGTCTTCTCGTAGGAAATTGTGTATGTACACAAATTCTTACACTGAGTTGAGCCATTTTGGCCTTTGGTGAAAATTTGTAAGGATTTCGGTACATACCGTTTTTACTACTAATATTGTAAGGTTTCCCGTACAATTTGTAGTAATTTCGGTATATACACAAAACCTTACACTTTGTGTAACAAATTAGGTTTTCTCGTAGGAAATTGTGTATGTACACAAATTCTTACACTAAGTTGAACCCTTTTGACCTTTGGTGAAACTTTGTAAGAAATTCGGTACATATTGTTTTTCCTATTGATATTGTATGGTTTTCTGTACATTTTGTAGTAATTTCGGTATATACACAAATCCTTACAGTTTGTGTAGTAAATTAGGTTTTCTCGTAGAAAATTACGTATGTACACAAATTCTTAGGTTGTAACATATTATGTATATACCCTTTCTCTTACAGTTTTTCGTAAAGGATTATGTATGTACTCAAATCCTTACGTTGTAAAAATTTATGTATATACCATTTCTATTTTATGTTTTGTAATAAAAGCGGTACAAATTTTATAACAAATTGTGTACAATTTATTAACCGGTTAACCGTGATTTAGCCTTTAGTTAGGAGTTGTTGCCTAGAACTACCCTAAAAAATGACGCCTCTTACAACGAAGTATTCCCTTAATTTTATAATCCATGGGTTGGTCTCTATGTTTAGGGTAAACTATACTAATGACCCCAAACTATGGGGTTGATGTCGATTTGACCACTATATTTTCAATTGTGTTAAATATACCACATAACTATTTAATTGGTTCCAATGTAGCCACATGCCGTTAAAAAACGAAAAAGTTAACGGGACTGTTAAAATAATTGGTATAATTACACATTTAGTCCATTTTATTTATACAATCATTCAATTTAGTCCTAATTTTAATCTAATAAAATAAATTAATTATTCAATTAGGTGGTGACACGCTTATTTGAGAGATTTATCTATTTTTATTAAATTTATTTTCCTTCCCCAATCAGGTGGTGACACGTGTCACCACCAATAGAATAAGAAAAATGAAATTGTAGAAGTTGGCCCCAAGGAGAGTCAAACTCGGGTCACTTGAAAAAGAAAGCAATGCCCTTGCCACTGGGCTAAGCGTATTTTTAATATACGAAATACCAAATATTCTATATGTGGTATATCTGTTTATTACAATAGAAGTTGAAACATGCAAGTTGAAACGGACTGTCTGCAGGTGAGGATGACAGTTGTGCTTTACAGCACGAGTTGGGTATTTTGCACATGAAACATGCACGTTAACATCACATTTATTACAATAGAAGTTGAACCTTTTACTTTTGTACTACAAGCATAACATCAAACATGTCGAATACATTGAATCTGAGTGGATGGGGGTGAAAAGTATGTTTCTGGAATTGAGGCGGCAATTCAGCGCATGATTTGTGCATTGCAAATTCATCGTCATCACATGTTTCACAAATATACGCCGGACCATGAATGCTATCCAGGCACCCCAAGCATAGCAGATCAGTGTTATCCTCCATGCCCACCTCCGTAGAGCTTAGCTTATGCGGGTGGAGAAAATGTTGGAACTCCATTTTAGAGGATCAAAACATAGATAATAAAACTAATATGGAGAGTGGGAGAGGTTGAATGATAAAAATGTTATAGTTTTAATATATAATCTATAAAAAATGGATGCTTCCTTATTTAATTTTGAGTAAATCTCAGTTTTGGAACTCTATTCACCAGAGACGCATCCTTGCAATTTGAAGACTATCCAGTCGCACATATTCGTCATCCCTTTCAATAGCCAGAAATTTTCTTCACAGAAATTGTCTTGTTTGCAGATCCTATATCTCTAAACGGATAACCGATATACGACATATAGAATATTTGATATTTTATATGCTAAAAATATGCTTAGCTCAGTGGCAAGGGCATTGGTTTCTTTCCATAGTGACCTGAGTTCAACTCTCCTTGGGGCCAACTTCCACAATTTTATTTTTCTTATAATTGTATAAATAAAGGGGACTAAATGTGTAAATATACCAATTATTTTAACAGCCCTATATTTAACACAATTAAAAATATAGTGGTCAAATCGACACCAACCTTATAGTTCGGTGGTCATTAGTATAATTTACCCTTATGTTTAACGTGATTTAGTCCTATTGACAATTCAAACCTGTCCTCCTGATTGATAAGTCTTAATCATTCACGTGATTTGTTCCCATTTTTGTCTCCCCACTCAAATATACAGTGGTTTTGGTCTTAAATCTTAATCATTCACGTTATTTAAGGGAGATAAACTAGTAGATGATTCGTATTTATAACATGACATAATTTGGTCTTTCTACTTTTATAATGTCATTACTTCAAATACTTAACACACACTAATTTGGTCAAAATACTTAAGGGGATTCCACACAAGGGTGGATGTACATTTCAGTTCTGCTGTGAGGCGGTTAATATACGATTAATATACGGCGTGACCGGTTAAAGATAACAAAATAGGTAAAATTATTTATTTTGTTGATAAGAGTATTAACATATTAGGTAGCACCTATTATGTTATTAAAGTTTAAGCTGATGGAGCCTTGGAAAGTATCTATATTTTTTGAGTAAATTACTTATTTTGTTGGTACTTTTGAGTGAATTACTTATTTTGTTAATACTTTCTAAAGTATATGTACTATTTTAAAAGTATCGATATTTTTTAAAAAACAATGTAACCGGTTGTAATGTGGCTCGAAAGTATCTATACTTTTTTAAAAAGCATTGTAACTGGTTGCATAAACTGATAAAAGTATAGATACTTTCGAGCCACATTGCAACAAGTTACTTTGCTTTTTAAAAAAAAATCGATACTTTTAAAAAAGTATAGATACTTTTAAAAAAGTATAGATACTTTCGAAAGTATCAACAAAATAAGTAATTTACTCAAAAATATCAACAAAATAAGTAATTTACTCAAAAAGTATAGATACTTTCCAAAGCCCCATCAGCTTAAACTTTAATAACATAATAGACGCTACCTAATATGTTGATACTCTCATCAACAAAATAAGTAATTTACTTATTTTGTTATCTTCGAATTTCCAAGGCCCCATCAGCTTAAACTTTAATAACATAATATGCGTTACCTAATATGTTAATACGCTTATCAACAAAATAAGTAATTTTACCTATTTTGTTATCGTCGGATTTCCAATGCCCCATCAGCTTAACCTTTAATAACATAATAGGCGCTACCTAATATGTTGATACTCTTATCAACAAAATAAGTAATTTTACATATTTTGTTATGTTTGTATCGATACCTACCGATAACTTAAGTTTGTCGGTTACTTAATTTTTTTAATATTTCTTCATGTTTTCTACCGGATACATTATATTATGTTAACATATCCGGTAGCGCTTTACCGATTTTGTTATTTATCTTATAATATTTTCGGTAACGCCATTTCTTAGCTATATATTAGTCCGTCTTTTCTTAAAATTTCCCGAATGTACATGTTCCTTGGGGTTGTGCCCCAATTTTTTTAGTAAAAGATATAATAAGTTTTTATTTTTATTTAAATCTCAATTTTCAATCCAGTTAAACTTTGCCTCTCTCGTTTTTTATGATCAATTATACATTACCTTTTCTGATCTTGATTCTGACTTCGTCCCTAATTCAACATCATTCCAAACACAATTTTTATGTCATTAGTTAATGATTTTAACTATTTCGATTAGCTAATGACATAAAAATAGGATAAAAATATGTCAAATTAAACTACGGAGACTGTATCTCAACTTTAAGCATAATAGAAGGACAAAAAACAAAATTTGACCTATTATCAATATAATACCAAGCGGTCTGATTACAATCAAGAAATTTGCGATGTCATCATAATCGTTCATTCATGTGAACTACACAAGATGGTCCCCGTAATAGACGGTGAAGATCTACTCAAGTATTTTTACCTCATCAAATATTAAAAAGCACAAAAAGTTCTATACAAAAAATAAAGGTAAAAATACTTCTTACATCATTCTGAAGTTTGAAATTGAGTAAATTGGCCCCTCTTGAAAAATGCAATCCAGTCCTAACAATTTCAAAAGTAAACAATTAAAGACAATTAATTACAACATTAATAATTTCTATCAATTTCATATGGTTTTGATTGACACAATAACAAGTTTAGTTTTCAATATTTACATATTATGTCAATTTCATCTTGATTCTAAAAATTTAAACACAATTTACACATTATGCAAATGTCGGTGGGTGTATTTGTTAATTTTTTAGAATTATAACTAAATTGATATAATCTATAAATATTGAGGGATATGTTTATTTTTATGTCAATCAAAATTATGTAAAATATGGAAAACATTAACTGCATGACTAATTGTCTCTAATTGCTCACTTTCGAAATTGACATGATTAAATTGCTCCTCTTTTTCAGAAGGACCAACATGCCCAATTTTAAAATTGGGAAGGACCTAAGAGGTCTTTGCACAAAAAATAAATAAAAAAGGGGAAAACCCTACTGCAAAAACCGTAACACACGGCAAGCAATATAAGCGTGGTTTAAAACCCTAAACCCTTGCTTTTCTCCTCCGCAACGCAGCAGCCCAGAAACAGAGTCGGGTAAAAAAAAAAATTAGGGTTTTCTTTAACAAGCTTCCATTTCCCCCACTGCTTGTTAGCTTGTTCCTGTGATTTTGCTTTGCTATATTTTTTCTTGGTGGTGGGTTTTGTTTACTGTAACTTCAACATAAATGGGATCCTTTATAAACCCCTAAATGATGATTATTTTTAGCAAAGATTGTTTTTTTATCATGTTTTGGGCCTTTTAAGTTTAATCGGTTTGGAGTTTGATTATGTTAATTAAGCTTATTGTGATGCCGATGTTTTTAGGTCTTTTTTTGGAGGAGAAATGCTTGTGTTGTTCGAGACTCCTGCGGGCTTTGCCCTTTTCAAAGTATTGGATGAAGGAAAACTAAATAAAGTTGAGGTATTTCGATCTCTAAATCTTGTGAACTTTAGGAGGAAATCAATATATACATACATATATATATATATATGTGTGTGTGTGTGTGTGTGTGTGTGTGTATAGTTATGAGCTGTGGAAAAGTGCCTTGATTGAATGAAATTAATGGTTTTATGTTTTAATTTATGAAACTTTTCAATTTGGAGTTTATATTGAAGTTTGTAGTTTTGTTGTTGTAGGACTTGTCGAAGGAATTCTTGGCTGCAGATTCAGCAAGAAAGGTTATCATTTTTATGATTTTTCAGCACATTTTTATTATGGATCCTCGTAAACTATGAGCTGATTGATATTTAAACAACCTTGTTAGGTTGTCTCATTGCAAGCCTTTTCCAAGTTTGAAAACACGGCAGAAGCTTTGGAAGCAGCCACAAAACTACTTGAAAGCACACCTAGTAAAGGTCTGCGCAAATTCTTGCGTGCTCATTGCGATGGCCAAACATTGGGAGTGGCTGATTCAAAGCTTGGAAATGCAATTAAGGAAAAACTGGTCTGTTATTCTCTTCATATATGGATTCTATGGTGATATTCTGCTTTTCCATTCGGTTGAAATCTTATTAGTGGAAGTACTTGTCTGCAGAAAATTGATTGTGTTCACAATAATGCTGTTATGGAGTTGCTTAGAGGTGTGAGAACTCAGTTGACAGAACTCATATCGGGTTTAGGTGCACAAGACTTGGCACCAATGAGTCTCGGTTTGTCTCATAGCCTCTCTAGGTACAAGCTGAAGTTCAGTGCTGATAAGGTACTTATATGTTATGATAATTTCTTGTGAACTTGATTGAGCATTATCTATTTCCCTTTATTTTGAACAATTCCGATGATAAAAATATATGAATAAGTTGGTTTAAGATTTGAGACTTGGGCAAGGGATTACTTTACTGAGATAGAATTTCAGTTTACAGTCTAGTAGATCATTGCGTTGGTTTGATTTGACATTAATGACCTGCTGATCACTGAATGAAAGCATTAAAAATTGTAAAATGAGTTGACCATTTTCGTAGAGCTAGTCCTTTGATGCTAAAAAAGGATTTTTTGTTCACGTCTCTTTAAAAAAACTAATCTATACTAAACCAGTTCCATCTCTCTTATTTGGATTTAAAGTTATTTGGGAGAAGCATTGATATGGGTAGGTGGTGTCCCGATATGCAGTGGAAGTTGTGGGCTATCTGATATTTTGCTGTTCTAAAGAACTTTCATACCGTTTACAACTGTAGTTCTTTGGGGCTATTATGACGGTATACTATCCCTGTATTGTTTTAGGTTGATACAATGATTGTTCAAGCCATTGGTTTGCTTGATGATCTTGATAAAGAGCTCAACACATATGCAATGAGGGTCCGTGAATGGTATGGTTGGCATTTTCCGGAGCTTACTAAGATTGTACAAGATAATATCCTTTATGCAAAGGCGGTGAAGCTAATGGGTGACCGTGCTAATGCTGCGAAGCTTGACTTCTCAGAGGTAAGACTTTCTAATCTTCTATTCATAAAGCTAATACCCCGAGCTTTATTACCAAAGGCTCCAATATGTCAATATGAAGCTTATCATTGGCTTGCAAAATATTGTTCGTGAATTACTTGAAGTGAACTTTTTTCTTTATTTTTAAGATTTTTCTTGCTTGAATTTTTCATAGGTATTACCAGAAGAGGTTGAGACTGAAGTGAAGGAGGCGGCAGTTATATCCATGGGAACTGAAATTAATGACCTTGATCTTATTAACATCAAAGAACTATGTGATCAGGTTCTAAATCTCTCTGAATACAGAGCTCAGCTCTATGATTATTTGAAGAACAGGATGAACACTGTTGCGCCGAACTTGACCGCTCTTGTCGGTGAACTTGTTGGTGCTCGCCTCATCGCTCATGGTGGCAGTTTGTTGAATCTTGCGAAACAGCCTGGTAGTACTGTTCAGATTCTTGGTGCTGAAAAGGCTCTCTTCAGAGCTCTTAAGACGAAACATTCAACTCCAAAATACGGGCTTATCTACCATGCATCCTTGGTTGGTCAGGCAGCGCCAAAGCACAAGGGAAAGATTTCCAGGTCACTTGCTGCAAAGGCTTCATTGGCTATTCGATGTGATGCTCTTGGAGATGACCAAGATAACTCTATGGGACTTGAGAACCGAGCCAAGGTAAACCATAAACTTGTGTTTGGCTTATTTATTCCTCCAACCCTTTGAAAAAAATAAATGTAAGGTATTTTCTCTTACGCTATACTTTGTAGCTTGAAGCAAGATTAAGGGCACTTGAAGGAAAAGAATTGGGACGTTCTGCCGGGTCTGCTAAAGGCAAGCCGAAGATAGAAGTCTATGATAAGGACAGGAAGAAGGGAGCTGGATTGATAACTCCTGCTAAGGTCTGCAATCTGATTACATCATTTATTATATTTAGTGTGTTTAGTCCTTTAAATGGCTAGTGATACTCTTTTTTTTTTCTCTATACAGACCTACAATCCTGCAGCAGATTCGCTTATTGGGCAACTAACAAACTCTGCCGCTCTTGATGAGCAAGACACTGTCCCAAAGAAGAAGAAAAAGGTTGAGGCCGAACCTTCTCCGGCAGAGGAAGCAGCGCAAGTGCCTGCTGGCGAAGAGAAGAAGGAGAAGAAGAAAAAGAAGAAGAAAGCTGATCAGGAGGAGGCAAGTTTACCAACAGATGAAAATGAGGAGCCTGCTCAACCAAAGGAAAAGGAAAAGAAGAAAAAGAAGAAACGTCAAGCTGAGGATGATGACGAGAATGTTGATGTAGGAGAGAAGAAAAAGAAGAAGAGAAAGCACGCAGAACAAGAAGATGAACCCGAAGTGCAGACCAAGAAAGAGAAAAAGAAGAAGAAGAAAAGTGAGGATTGAGGAGGGGAAAAAACAAGAAAAGATTGTGGTGATTGGCTCCCAAACAAGTAGGCTTTAGGCAGTTGTGCTTGTAAAATGTGGTATTTTTTCAGTTGTTATTTATATGCCACCAGTTACTCTTCAAAGTTCAAACAGTGTCACTACTTTCCCTTCTAATTAGCAACTAATTATCATTAGTATGCATTTCCTTTATAATTGAGAATATCAGCAACAGTTAAACTAAACTTAGAAGCTAATGAAATGGATCTTCTTTGGCCTATTCTTCTAAGATTAGCATAATTTGCCTTGTTGTTGCCTGTGAAGGCAATAATGATGGTAATGCTCATTAGTTTGCAGGCAAACATCAATGGTGTCTCAGGCAGAATGAAAGCTGGAGGGATAATTGTGTGGCCTGTGGGTCATAAATAAATATTAAAAATAAAATTGACACTTATTTTAAAGAATATTAACAGTATTCTAATGTTAAATTTTAAATTTTCTAGCTTCGTCTCTGATCGTATATATCGAATAAAAAGGCAAACTTTAGAATCTGCTCTTTACTGCTTATCTACATGAAAACGACATGGTCCCAAGAAGGAGGGTAAGAAAAAAAATCTGATACCGAATCTTCTTTGTATGATCCAGCAAGTAACGAAGGAGTCTCCTTTTAACAAGGGCTCAACACGAAAAATCGAGAAAATCGAAAACTTGAATCAGGGAATTTAATTGTTTTGGGTTCATAAGTTAAATAATTATGGACGCAATCGAATTTTATTTATAATTAATTTTATTTTTTATACTATAAAATTAAGTATTTATATTTAAAATAATAAAAATAACTTTAAAATATTATATAAAATATTACTTTTCAATTATATCGTTTTTAAGAATTATTGATTGATGAATACGTGCAGTGACCCAGTGATAAATGATGATGTATTTTATCCAAAAAACCTAAATTCGAGGACTATGTGTGCACGATGTAAGTCTTATTAAAAGACTAAAAAATATTAAACATATATTATCTTTTAATCACACAAACACATTAAAATAAAAAAAAATAGTGATTATTGAGCAAAATGCTCTTTGGCACCGTTCGGCCAAGGATATATTCATTTTTCTTCACGTTTGACAAAAAAAATGATATGAATACAAAATTTCAACTTTTTAATATATAAAAAAGTTTTAATTACTATTTTTAATACATCTTCGTGTTGATCAGTCCATTTAGATTCAAAATTCAGACTTTTATATATTATAAGTAATTATTTTATATTCAGGCGGTAGAAACATTCACAAGCGCAGGGGATAGAGCATAATGGAGTCCAATGGACCTTGGTTTTTCTAATAATTTGAAATTTTTATATTTAATCTTTTTATTTTGGATGAAAAATTTAATTTGTCCCCTCAAATTTTTAGAAATTCATATTAAACATTATATTTTTTAATATTTATAACTAATTTATCTAAAATTTTAATTTGCCCCTTCAAATTTTTGGTCTAATAGCAATTTAGGTCCCTATAAAATTTAATATTACATAAATTAGGGATTGTCACTCAATCTTGAGTTAAAATACTTAATAAACTCTTATATATTTAAAGTTCAATAATTTTGGCCCATTCTGATATTTGACTCTAGCTTCGTCCTTCCACAAGCGTCTTACTTTTAAAGTTTAATATTATATTTTAGGGTTTGAAAATTAGGAGTTTAGGTTTAATGGTTTAGAATTGATGGGTTGTGTTAGAATTTAGGGTTTGGGTTAAATTTTAAGATTTATAGGTTGAAACCTGAATCCATAATCATATTATCTTAAACTCTAAACACTAACATCAAAACCCTAAATTCTAACCACAACTTCTAAATTTTAAACCCATACCTAGACTCGTAACTTCTAAACCTTAATTTCTAACCATAAACTCTAAAACTAAAATATTTATGATATTTTTTATTTTCACCGTTTGTGTATTAAATATAAATTATAAATTATATATAACCTTATAAATTCTCATTCGGAAACAACATAATTTGTTTAGGAAAAAAAGGGGCAAAAGGAGAAACTAAAATCATCGTGAAGTTAATCTTTTGCCATACCACTTGCACTAATTAAGCACCTTTTAGCTTTGTATTATCCTCTTTAGAAGACAAGGAAAATAAAGTTAAAGTGTAATTACTATTTTCAGTTGAATACAAGCCTTTTTTTCCTCTTTATGTATACAAAGATAAGATTTAGTTATATAGTAAAATTTGTAAGTCTTACACTAAATTATAATCATTGAATGTGTGTAAATTAATAATTGAAATTAAAAATATTTTTATGAAAAAATATAAAAATGAATAATTCTGATCATTAATTTACACGCATCTAATGTAAAGGAATCCTATCATACATAAATATATGATAATTATTATCAAAATGAAAGCGAAGTTTTTTTAACGGTAAAAGTGGAGTTTTTTTAATTGGCTTAATTGTTAAATAAGTGTCAAAATTATATCTTTTGTTTTAGATAGGTGTCCAAAATATTTTTCGGGCCAAGTAGTTGCCTAACGTTTTTAAAGTTACCCGTTTAGGTGCTCCGCCGTTAACTTAATTTTAAAAAATACCTATATTTTTCAAAATTTATAAAATAACCCAAAATCTTCAGATCTTTAAATCTGGCCACTGTCAATGTCGTTCATCACATTGTCGGCGACGAAATGAAGCCTCATTCTCTTGCCACAAGACTTGAACATCATTCGTCGGCTGATCGGTCGCCATTTGCCGTCAATCATTTTTTTTTTGCGAGTTCGACGATAGACACGTCGTCCGTCGATTATCATTAACAGGAGGATGGGGGAAATGATCGTGGGATCTGATAACGGAAGTGGTGGACACGCCGTTGACGATTAACAACGGTTAGAATCGAAATTTAAGACTTAAGAATTTAGGGATTTGGAGACTACTTTGAGAATTTTTAAGAATTTTATTTTTAAAAATAAAACATGCTATGTGTCATGTTTTTATTTACGTATTTAAAAACTATTGTGTACTATTAATTTATGTTTTTAAAAATAAGAACTAAATAAACAAATTTAACTTTGAAATTCAAAGTTTTCACTAATGATATATTAAATAAGTATTATATCCAATACACGAGCATCTTAGTTTTAAGGTTTAGTGACTAAGTTTAGGTGTAATGGTTTAAAATTTAGGGGTTAGGGTTAAGGTTTGGAGTTTAGAGTTAGGGTTTAAGTTATACTGTAATATGTTGAGGATTTAGGTTTTAACCTATAAACCCTAAAATTCTAAATTATATTCACATCCACTAAATTCTAAACTACTAAACCTAAACCCATAAACCCTACGCCTAAACTAAGTTTCTAAACCTCTAAATTAAGGTACTTATAGAAACTTTTTAATTTACACTGTGGTGTACTAAATAATTATCCATCAAATAATAATTCATATATATAAGACAACGAGTGCAAAAGGAAGAGAGTTTGTCTCCTATTTTCATCTCTTGTATGGATAAAATTTGTATGTCTCTTTTCGATGTTCCTACTTATGCCCCAACACTTAAAAACACTATAAAATTAAATTCTAAGCCCTAACCCTAAATTTTAAATCCTAAACCCTACACCCTATACCCTAAAAATACACTATATCCTAAATTTCCTAACCTAAAACCCTAAACCCTAAACTTAATTTTGAGCGTGGAAACATATTTAGGGACACCGAAAAAAGGTAGAGGATTTCCATCTCTCTTGTATTTATGTCTTTTTTAGTATATATTTTTCAAACGAAAAGAATGATTTTACATAAATAAAACAAGATGTTGCATATAAAATTTAGGAGTTGCTTAAAAGAAGAGGTCACTAAGTCATATAAATATATTGCTTCTAAAGTAGATAAAGAATTTACTACTACTTCTCTAAGTAGATGAAGTATACCACTAGGATGAACTCTTCCTCTCTTTTTAAAGCAACCCTTGGTGGATTTCCATCTTTTCCTACATGTTTAATACCTATATATATATATATATATATATATATATATATAGCATGTTGACATTGCAAATGTGAGTCAAAGTTCAAGGGGGTGAAGAAAGATTAGAAGAATTACTTAAGGTACAAGTAGGTTTACCACAAGATTGGACTATTCCTTCCGTTTGATAGGTTTAATATGAATAATTAAAAGGAAATTAAATTGATTTTTTTGAAACAAAAAAATAAATTGATTTGAAGTGTAATAAAATTTTTATTTAAATTTAAATATAAAACATAAAAACTTAACAGGGTTAAGATCGTTGATATGGTGTAAAAATTTTATACGTTTTAAAAATCGTTGGATCAATAAAAATTGATGATTGAAATTAACTGTAGGTAGTGAAGAGATTTTTACTTAAAAAATAAGTGAATTATCTTTAGTTTAAAAATTTTAATCACATTCATTAAAATCGGTTAATTCATCGATCCAAAATATATATATATATATATTTTTAAAAAAATTACACTATTTATGTGGATGGAAATCGTCTGCCCTTTATCATGCTCTCTTTTATGTCCCACTTTAAAATAATGGGTTTAGGGTTTAGAGTTATGTGTTGTGGTTAGGGTTTAGAAAATTAGGGATATGTGTGTATTTTTAGGGCTTATGATGTGAAAATTAGGATTAGGGTTTATAATTTAATTTTTAAGTGATTTTTAGCGTGAAACATAGAAGGGGACATGAATAGGGGCAGATGATTTTTACCTTATTTACGTGAGATGGAATTGTTCTGCCCATTTTCAGTGTCCTTACTTATGTCCCACATTCAAAATTAGGTTTAGGGTTTAAGGTTAGAATTTAGAGAATTTATGGTATGGTCTATTTTTAAGGTGTGAGATTTAAGATTTAGGGTTATGGCTTGTAATTTAAAATTTTAGTATTTTTTTAGTGTTTGAACATATATAAGGACACTAAAAAGAGACTGAGGATTTTTAACCATTTATGTGGATCCTAACCAAATTTATATATTAATATTTTTTTATTTTTAATAGTTAAAAGGTCATCTGGTAGAATTTAGGTAATGAACAATTATAACCTTATTTAGTGCATGTACAAATATAAGTGAATTTGAAAAAATATTCATGATCAACACATGTTTAGATATAAATATTATAAAATAAGTCTAGAATAAATGTCATAATATCAAAAAAAAAAAAACCAAAATCTTAAACGAAAAACATAGAAAATGATTTTAACCAATACTTGAAGAATAAAAAAGGAAATTACTTTGGTGAAACTCAACTTTGACACCAATCCAGCACAATAATAAACTTTCATTTTATGTCAAGTAACCAAACCACTAGATATGTCTCCATTTTAAAATAATTGCATATTTCACCTTACCTTTTCTTTTCAACTTATCCTCAATAATATAATGCAAAGTCCAATGAGATACTCATCCATTTGTCCCCAAAATACTTGAATAACACTCTACTTACTTTATGAATAAAAATACCAGCAATTAACTACTTTATATTCTTTTAATAATTACTAATATTTAATTTTTCGACTGATTAATCTGGATCAGATACTGTAAAGGTTTAGTTACTTTATTCACAACACCAGAATTGAAACTCCTAACCTTATTTGAAGGATAACTAACAACAAAGAATTATTACACTTACTCCTTCAATCTTAGCCGCTCTCCACTGCCAAAATTCCTTCAACCCTAGTTGCTCTTTACTTTGATCAATCCTTTTGATCGGTGGTCGGCAATCAATTTTAGTATTGGTTGTCGACCACTGGATCTATTAGTTTTTTTTTAATAAGAATAACTTTCTCTATCCTTGTAACGCGTTTTTTTCTATGTCTTTGTTTTTGTTTTGTGGTTTGGTTCATCTGTCTTTGTGGCATGTTTTAGCATACCCTAGCGATCGATTGTTGTTCGTACAGAGATTAAATCAGCGCTAATTTTTTATTTATGTTTTTGTCAGTGGTCACTTGAAAAATTATATACCCACTCGGTTGATGGTTGTTTGCTGATGAAATTAGTCCTGGGTAGCGTTACTTTTTGCTTGACAATTTGGATCGCACACCACTCCTTCTTTCTTTATGCGTTTTGTTTGGACAAAGGCTGTTAAATTTTGTTGGTATGCTTATCTCCATATAAATTTTTATTTTTTTTTGTTTTTGGGTTGGAAGGATTTTTTGGGTTGTTTAATCCAAATTTTCTTCTTCTTGGATGTATTGTAATTGTGTTTTTTTTTATTAATTTATTAAAAATTTAGTGACTTTTATAAAAAAATTATTATACTTAGAACAAAACTATATTGTAACTCATTTTATATCTAAAACCCAAATTCTATATATTTTTAACATTAGTATACATTTTTATTTTTTAATACAAGTATCCTTTATATATATATACACAAATAGGACAAATAAATAATTTTTTCAAAAATAATTATCCTTTATATTTACACACTTAGGACAAAAATATATATATTTTTAAAAACCTACTGGCTCAACTTAGTTTGGATTATTAATTAATAAAACATATATTATTATATTTAAGTTTAGTTACAAGAAATAATATATATTTAAATAATGAAGTATTTTTTTTAAAAGATTCAACTCATACCTCATACCTTTAGCTTTAGTACCAAATGACAATAATTAGATCTACACTTACTCTCATATTTTTTTTTCAATTATTATTTTTTATTTATATAAAAAAATAAAATACAATAAAAGGGGAAAAGTCCAAAACACCAAAGAACAGCAAAAGAGGCCAAAAACCTTTTTACCAATCGAAAACATTGAATCAATGAGAAAATCTCTGTTTTTCTTTCAGATTCAACCAAAGTAAGTATCAATTTTTTCATTCTCTCTTGAAACAAAAAACCCCAACTTAACCAAACTTCCAAAAATTCCATCAAAATACACTTTTTTGTTTTCAATTTCCCCCCTTCTCTTTGTTCTACTTTCAGATCATTTTCGATTTGGACTTCTCAAATTTTCTTCTTGAAACCTTTCAAATTTCCACTCTTTTACTCATCTCCAAGATCAGTTTATTTTTCGTTCTGTTTTTGATTTCCTGCTGAATCTTCAACTTCCCAAATCTAGCAGTGAAAAGGGTAGGGTTTTATGATTCTTTTGCACAGTGAATTCTTAGCTTATATTAAAGTTTAGATTGTTAGTTTAATTGGGTTTTTTTTTTGGGTGATTCCAAATAATAGTAAGCTCTTTTTGCTTTTTTTTTGGGTGCAGATTTATCAGCTCGATCACACTTCCTGAAGCTGCTTGATTCGTGGGTAGTTAATAGTTTGTCGATTAGTTGTTCATTTTGAGCAAGACCCAGATTTTAACATGTTGGGAAATGAGGCTTAGATTTAAGAAATGGGGTGTGTTTTTGGAAGAGAGGTATCTTCTGGGATTGTTTCAGAGTCTAGAGCCAGTAGAAATGCTAGCTCTGAATCCAATAGGAAAGTAGAACAAGTCACGGTTTCAAATACTAATGATAGTGTTGTAGGGGTTGAAAATGAGGGTACACTAAAGGAGGAAAAATCTGATGGGGAAAGGAAACAAAAGGGGGAAAGGAGAAGGTCTAAGGCAAACCCTAGGTTGAGTAACCTACCCAAGCATTCGCGAGGAGAGCAGGTGGCGGCCGGATGGCCTTCGTGGCTGTCGGATGCCTGCGGGGAAGCGCTTAATGGATGGATTCCACGGAAAGCTGACACCTTTGAGAAGATTGATAAGGTGGCCAGTTTTTGCTTTTGTTCAATTTTTGTGATCCTTATTTTGTGATGTTGCAAATGTAGTTTGTTTTGAAATGATAGTGAATATAACTTCTTGTAGTTGTGTTCATTGTTTATTAATCTATGCCATATTGATAAGGTGGCCAGTTGCCTTTTGTTACATCATCTTGAATGCGGTTTAATTATAGTTCTTTTTCTTGATTTGTTGATACTTCGGAAGTTGGTATTTTGGATTCAGATACTTACCATTCCTTACTGATGGTAGATTGGCTCAGGAACATACAGCAATGTGTACAAGGCTAAAGATATGGTAACAGGTAAAATTGTTGCACTAAAGAAGGTTCGGTTTGATAACCTTGAACCTGAGAGCGTGAAATTCATGGCTAGAGAGATTCTCATATTGCGGAGGTTGGATCATCCCAATGTTGTAAAATTGGAAGGTTTAGTTACTTCAAGGATGTCTTGTAGTTTGTATTTGGTATTTCAGTACATGGAGCATGATTTAGCTGGGCTTGCAGCGAGCCCGATAGTAAAGTTCTCAGAGCAACAGGTTAGCTCCAACTTGTAATTTGGTTTAAATTACTGTAAAATCCATGGTTTCCATGCTTGGTTAGGTAGTGACCGTAGAAGTATGGTTAAAATGTATGTTATAGGTCAAATGCTACATGCATCAACTACTCTCTGGCCTTGAGCACTGTCACAACCGTGGAGTGCTTCACCGTGATATTAAGGGGTCAAATCTTCTTATTGATGATGGAGGAGTGCTTAAGATTGCTGATTTTGGGTTGGCGACGTTCTTTGACCCAAACCGCAAGCATCCAATGACTAGTCGGGTGGTAACCCTGTGGTATCGAGCCCCTGAGCTTCTTCTTGGAGCTACAGATTATGGTGTTGGCGTGGACCTTTGGAGTGCAGGATGCATTTTAGCTGAGCTCTTGGCCGGGAAGCCCATTATGCCTGGTCGAACAGAGGTAGATTTTGCTTAATTTTCTGTTTATTCACTTTATCATGCTTTGCATTATTGCCCACATGGCTGTGAAAGAATATAGGAGAATATTTTTGCATGATTGCTTGTTGATTTAAGTAATTTTTTTTGAAAAATTGCCACTCTGTTGCAACCAAGAAATCGCAGTAGCATATCTTGAAAAGCTTTGATATCCTGTTTTTTTTTTTGTTCACTGCATGTTGAACATGAGTAGGCGATTCTATGTAGTTGTACTACAGCTTGTAACTACTATGTGTATTTTTTTATGATTGATTAGGTAGAGCAACTACATAAAATATACAAGTTATGTGGTTCACCATCAGATGAATACTGGAGAAAATCAAAGTTGCCAAATGCAACCTTATTTAAGCCTCGAGAGCCCTATAAAAGACGCATAAAAGAGACATTTAAGGATTTTCCAGCATCATCGCTGCCCCTCATCGACACTCTACTTGCAATTGATCCAGCAGAACGTTTGACTGCCACTTCTGCATTGAGAAGTGAAGTGAGTTGTTTGATTTCACTGAAAACTCTTTGGTTCTACCTTCTCTTGGCATCTTCCGACTTTATATATATAAAGATTCCCATTTTTAGAAGTGTCTTTTTTCACCATTTTATCGTTCTTGTCCAGTTCTTTACGACGGAGCCTTATGCTTGTGAACCTTCGAGCCTCCCAAAATATCCACCCAGCAAAGAGATGGATGCAAAACGCCGAGATGATGAAGCTCGGAGGTCAATTCTTTTGCTTTTACTCTCTATTGACTTTAATAATTGGATTTTGATGGACATGCATAAGAACAATATGGACCCTTAAGCACATGCTTTGTTCGAAACTCTTCCTCATCTATTTGTTTGTAGTTTCCAGAGATAGAAAGACTTATAAACTAACTGATGTGGTTTGCATGCACAGATAAATGGGTTCAGTTTTTCTGGATCTTATTTTACTTAATTCTGGAATGTGTTAAATGATTCTTCCCGAGGAACTTTGAAGTTTTCTATAATGGTTGATACTCTAGTATTGTTAACCGTGTGAATTAATATTTAAATTGTTCAATGTGAGAGCTACTGCCATGGCTTCAAAGTTTAGTCCTTCATTCTGTGTTCGTCAATGGTTCCATTTGAGTTTGACTGCACTGTAAATTTGCATTTGAAAGCATCGTCGTGTATCTATCTAGTATATATTTCAACTATAATTTTCTGTGAACCCTTTCTGTTTCTGGTATAATTGTGCAGACTCAGAGCTGCTAGTAAAGCCCAGGGTGATGGTGCGAGAAAGACTCGGACACGTGATCGTGCAAGGGCGAATCCTGCTCCAGAAGCCAATGCTGAGCTTCAGTCTAATCTTGATGTATGTGATAATTCACTTTTGTCAACAACTACCATTGTTTAGGCTTAGCTTTGAGTGGCATTCGACACCTGTTTTTAGTTCTTCTGATATTTTAACTAATCGAGGTTTTCTTTCTTGTGAAGCAGAGAAGGCGCTTAATAACCCATGCGAATGCAAAGAGCAAAAGCGAAAAGTTCCCCCCACCGCACCAGGATGGCACACTTGGCTTTACTTTAGGAGCATCACAGCACATTGATCCTTCGTTTGTTCCTCCCGATGTCCCCTTCAGCTCTACGTCTTTCACTTATTCAAAAGATCCGATCCAAACTTGGTCCGGTCCATTGGTAGACTCTGCCAGCATGGGTGCTCCAAGGCGAAAGAAGCATGTTGCAGGCGATTCACACGAACCGTCTAAGCCTCCTGCAGGATCCCAAAAGGACAAAAGCAGCGACTCCCGTATTAAAGGGAAGAAAAGCATACTTTAAACTCGTACTGCATACATAAGAACGAGATTTGCGAGAGCAGTTGAATGCATTGTTTCCATGGAGTCTTACTGCTACTCAATGCAAGCATATTTAATAGGTCCTTGTTTGTTTTTGTCATAGAAGCATGTATTGTTTTGTTAAAAAAGAATGTATTCAAGGGTTGAAATCAATTTTTCTATATATATTTTTACTTTTTTTATTTTTATTCTTTTTTACCCCAAAGATTCTCTCTAATTTGTTGAAACCTTGAGTACAAGTTTCCAGTGTTATGTATACTTTTATTTCTCACTTCTTAAAGCTGTGTTTCAAACTGTACACTGTTTAGATTGATGGAGACTGGAGAACAGAAAACCCCTCTAATAAAATGATTCTAAATCCCTTTCTTCTCTAGCTGATATTTATGTTTAAATTTATAGGTTGATTGTTCCTTTTGTGTTGCAAAAACTTACCATTTATTGCAGTATACTGAATGCTTGTTTTATCCCATAAAACATGTTTTCAACAGGTGATTGTTGTCTGGTTCATTCAAATCATTGAACTGAACTGCTACCATCAGCTTGTTGGTGGAAAAATAATTTTAGATTTACCGAACCAAATACTGCCACAGTTACGACCGATACAAAGAGTTGTGTACTTGTATATCAAAATATAACCCTTATTAATTTTATGTTTTTAAATTTTTTTAAAATGGTTGAATGGAGCAATGTAGTGGACACTAGGCTGCCTGCAATGGGTTTTGGTTACTTTGACATATTTCATCACTAAGATCATCAATTATGTTTACTTATAGAATTGCTTATTGTATATTTGTATATATCCAATTAAACACTTAAAATATAATGTATTCGAGGTGAATGAAACAAATAATCTTACATCAGTCGTATCGATAATAATTTTATAAATAAAGGTAATCTTTTCTTCATCTCTAAAATAAATAATATCTTATAACATACGCATAATAAAAATCATCTGCCCCTTTTTGATGTCATTATTTATGTCCCATCTTAAAAATTAGGTTTAGAGGTAAAGTTTAGGGTTAATGTTTAAGGTTTAAGGAATTAGTGTTAGGATGTATTTTTCGAGTTTAAAATTTAGAATTTAAGGTTAGAGCTTAGAATTTAATTTTTTTAGTATTTATGTCATTATTTATGTCCCATCTTAAAAATTAGGTTTAGAGGTAAAGTTTAGGGTTAATGTTTAAGGTTTAAGGAATTAGTGTTAGGATGTATTTTTCGAGTTTAAAATTTAGAATTTAAGGTTAGAGCTTAGAATTTAATTTTTTTAGTATTGGGGCATGGAAATAGACGAAAAAATGACAGATAATTTTTGTTCACAAGGGCATTCTAGTAATCCTCACACCAATTGATATCCAACTTACATACTCTATAGCTACCTAATTTTGTGACAAAAAAGGTCAAAGTATAAGGAAAATGGATTGACCTAGGAAAACAAAACCAAAGACTTTGAAAAACACCTTTGGGACAATCAACAAGAAGCTTTTGAGAATGGTAGGTTTAAGAAGAATAGTAGGTGTAGAATTAAGGTTCAAATATGGGACAGATAAATGTGAAAATTGGTAGATGGATCCTTCTTGGTTAAGCTAACTTCCTATTAAACCCCCCACCTCTCAAAGCCCTAGTTCCCAACAATATTTTGCACCTTATCCATTATTTGTAAGACAAGTTTTAAGCCTTCTTCTTTGGTTCCCTCCATTGTTGTGGAAGTTCACAAGGTGTTGCTAGGGAGAAAATGGGGCCAGGTGGACCAGGAGGGACACCGGGATGGGGCGGCCCTCCTCCCCCCGGACCGGGATTCTTCGGTGATTTTTGTGACGTTATTGGTGCATGGTAAGTTTGTACTCCAATTCATGGTGAAAATTGTTAATGTTCTTAAGTTGTAGGGTATCAACCGGCATTTTTGGTTGGTTATGGTGAGTGTCAAAAAGTTATACTTAACCACAAAGGCGGAGCCACCCTTTGAATTGGGGTGTCTCATGACACCTCAAAATTTTTGGGAAACTTATTTTTCCTATATAATTTGTATATAAAAAATTAAAAATATGAACAAATGACACCCTTTTATGAATAAAATGACACTCCTTTATAAATAATTAATCATCTTTAAATATCGTTAAAAAAATAACACCCCTTTAATATATTCCTAGCTCCTCCCCTGCTTAATCATAATTACAACATAAATGTAAAGCTTGCAAGTCTAAGGTCCATAACTATGGCGGAAATTACAGCTTTTTGTATTGGTAAAAATGTATTCAAAATACTATCAAATAATCTCGAGAGTTGTTTAAATTTAAGATTTTGCATATAAATATAAAAATGTGTCAAATAGGAATATACATAACTTTTTTTAATTAAAAAAATCATATATTTGAAAGATTATACCTTCATCTCCATATCCAAACTTGTGTGAAATATAAATATCGAGAATTTCAAATATATATGTTTTTTTTATAATCACTAAAATCCAATTCATTAATTAAGTAGTTCAAATTAAATATTACATATGTTTATTATGGGGTAACTATATCAACCTAATTTACTTCATTCATAACGTTGGAATTTGAATCTTTGACATTGCTTAAGAATCTTACTTCATTCATAATGTTTTATCCTACTAGACTAATAAATATACGATTAGAAAATGCTGACACAATGTAAAAGTTAAAATTTTTACACAATTTTTAAATTGTTAGATTAGTAAAAATTAATGGTTAAAATTAACTGTATGTAATCATAGAAAAAAATAAGTATATGTATGTAATTTACTTTTATTGAGAAGAGTTTTGTCTTTATTTGTTTGCAGTGTGAACTTTCTGTGCTGCTGCTGGTTGTTTCGAGACTGTTTCGGTGGTCCAATGGGTCCACCAGGGCCACCTGGATTTGGACCATCTCTACCTGGGCCAGATGGGCCACCTGGATTTGGGCCTTCTCCACCTGGGCCACCTGGGTTTGGGCCTTCTCCTGCAGGGCCACCTGGGCCACCATAATTGCATGCTTTCAAGCTCCATTCCATTCTAACTCATAAAACCTCTAGAGACTTTCTTTCTGGGTTTAAACTTTGCCATTTAAATTTATATATTTTTATGTAATACTTAATTCTTTGCATTTGCACTAGAATTAGTAGAAATTGTTATTTACTACCATTAGCTTAATCTGGTTTTTATCTTTTATTTGATGCTAAAAATATCCATGGATAAATCAAATTGTTAAGAAATAAAATGATAAACTATTGTAACATAAAAATGATAAATATAATAATAAATAGTAGAAATTGTTGATAAAAATGTGTTGACTTTCATTCATTTCATTATTAAACAAAACCTTGGAGTTATAAGATTAAAACATCTGCAAAACACATGTTATTTTTTGTACTTTGTAATTGATAATTTTTTTTGTATTTACATGAAAAATTCACCCAATAAATAATATTCTATAATATCCATACTCATGGTGGTCCATGTAACTTTCAAATTCCCTGTGGATATTCTTGACTTAGTGCTTCATAAAAACATAAAAAGAAAATCACATCTTTCTTTTTCCATCAAGAGGGAGGGACTTTACATATAAGCATCATTCAAATAAACACACCCAATGCCTTCAAGTTTTAAGTTATGACATGATATGTTCCCTCTAGTGTGTTGTCTATATATATATATATAATATTTGATATACATACCGGGTAAAATTTAGACGACACAATCTTGTTTATTTTAATGCCATATATCTTATTTAGGGCCTAGAGTTTTAGCAATGTTTAGGTTTAAGATTTATGATTTAGGGTTTAAGATTAAAATAGATAATATTATATTGTCTGTATTTTATACAGCTTATGTATCAAATAATTTCCCTATATATAAAATGAAAAAGCTCCATGTCACTTTTCTTATATAAAGCCCTTAGGCTTTAATCTATACATAAATAAACCTTATTATATGCTACGTTTGGTAATAATATTATTTTTCATCATATTTTAGTATATAATTTGGGTGATTTTTAGTCATTCATATGATTTAGTTTGAACATAAAGAATGTTACTTTTTTACTTGAGGTTTTTATGTATTTTTCTAATGTCAAGTTTAGATTTGTACTCATTATTATTTATATTATAACAAACTATTTTAAAACTAATGTAAAAAATAATCTTTTCCTTGTGGTAAACTTATTTAACCAAACGAGGCATAAATGGTAAAATTCACAACTTTTTTATTTTATTTTATGCATTCATAACATAATTATTTGGTGCACAAAAAGTTTTTTCTTTTAATTCCATGTGTTTTAATTAAGGATTATTATCTTATACATTAGCGGTGGAAACTGAAAGTTTTCACAAGCGCCTTAGTCTTAAGGTTTAAGGTCTTAATTTAGGGTGTAGGGCTTAGAGGTTTAGTTGTATGGGTTTAGAATTTAGGGATAATAGTAAGAATTTAGAGTTTAGGGTTATAATTTAAGGTTTATAAGCTAAACCCTAAATCATAACCATATTACTTTAAAAACAAAACCTCAACCTCTAAACCCTAAATTATAACCATAAACCCTAAATTCTTACCACTATCCCTAAATTTTAAACCCTACACCTTATCCCATAAACCTTAACTAAGACCCTAAAACAAAGGCATTTGTAGAAACTTTCAGTTTCCACCGCCAGTGTATAGAATATAAATCCTTTAATTAATTTTTAAAAAAATAATAAAATAAAATCATAATCTATATATGAATAACTATAGGATACATAAGAGTTTTTAAGCTTCATTGGCATGTTTAAAAAACTTCCTAAATGTCCTCTTTTATATCTTATTTTTCCTTTAACATTCTTAATCTTTAATAAAATTACATATGCATTGCAGACGAAGCTGCTTAAACACAAATATTCTAAAAAAATATTCTACTATTTTACTAAGACCATTCTTTTAAGTTTCCCTCCCTTCCAAAAATCTAGAGTTTATAAAAAAACCCTAATAAATTTAAACTATTTAAATAATCCTCCAACAAATAAGATTGAGTTCCACCACTTAATATATACGAAACAAATCTCTTTGAAACGAAAGGAACCAAAGGAGGGGAAGATTGGAACGAGAAAAGTAGGAAAAAGAGAAAGATGCAGTTGGACCAGGAACCCTAGTTTTTTTTTTTTTAAAATATGATATAGTTTTACAACTTGGGTTGCCACAACAAATGAAAATGGCTTGGGAATATGTGCATGAAACGGACAGCCTTGACTCTTGTAGTAGAAAGCAATGCAAAGGAACATTAGTGTAAAATATAATAAACTAAAGCTTTATTTACATTTGTACCTTTCATGGAACTGTTTTAGGAATGTTTTGTGAGCTTTGAGAGAAGATGAATGGATGGTGTTTGGGAAGGGTGAACTTTTTTTTTATGGAAGATTAGACCACTTTGTCCTAGGTTCACAAATTGCAAAAGAGGTATCACTATTGAATGTCATGACCTAACATTGGAATCTTGTAAGTTAATTTTACTTACTTTTTATTCGAGTATTTGATTCAACATCTGATTAAATGATTTATATAATCACTTTAAATTATGACATTCGTCTTATTAATTTTGATCTCAAACCCAAATCCGTAAACGAACCAAACGTTCAGCGAACTATTCGTGAACCGTTCTATGAGAAGTTTGTTTATGTTCATTTATTTATTAAACGAACGAACAAGTTTTTATGTTCGTTTAATTAAATTAACGAACGCGAACAAATGGATCGTTCGTTAATTTATGTTCGTGAACGTTCGATAATCCGTTAATTTATATTCATTCGTTTAAATTAATTCACATATATTCATTTATATTTATTATTTTTCATAACAAAAGTATTATATTTAAAAAAATAAATTTATTCACATATATTTGTTCTTTTATGTTCGTTTAAACTTATTCGCATATGTCCTTTTATGTTCGTTCGTTTGTGTTCGTTTACGTTAGTTTATCATTTTAACGAACGAGCATGACGAACACGAAAAAGCTATATTTCTTAACAAACGAACACAAACAAAGAATTATGTTCGTTTAATTGTTTGGTTAAAATTAAACGAACGAACATGAACATATCATCATTCTTGTTCATTTGCAGGCCTATCCCTTAAGCTAACTTCAATACAATTTCTTGTATTTTAAAGCTCATAATAAGCCCTTACATTTAAACGAGTAACTTTCCTTACCTAAACCCTGTCAATGGGTAATTTTAGCCCAGGCTAGTCGAATGCTTGTCAAATTAAGCCCTTTAAATTTTGAATTAAATACTTATCAAGTCCCAGTTAATTTTAAAGTTAAGTAAATTTGCTTATTCCATTGTCTAATCCTAGCTCTGTACTTAAAAAGATATTTATCTTATTCCATTATTATTTGAATTTCCTTTCTAATTTTAGTTGCCATTGATCTAATATTCGGCTAATGTTGAGCACATTATATACATCTAGTTCTCTCTGCAACTATGCATGAAGATTACTCATTGTCAATGGATCTTTTATGATTTGGTTCTTCAAATGTATGATTAATATTAGAGGAAGTGAGTGACCATGTAAAAGGAAAATTCTAGAACCACACTCACATTATTCCTCCACGTGTTGAAAGACCATGCATATAATATTAACATTCACACACAATTACACCCATGTACTATATATTATTTGACGGCGGCGAACTCAAAAATATTTTGAGAGTGAAAACACATAAAATCTCAAAATTTCAGGTGGATACAAGTTATAAATATTAAAAAATTAACGACTAATTCATAAAAATTAAAAAAAATAAAGCTAAATACGTGAACTTTAAAAAGTTCAGAGTGGGCAAAGACACATCCTACAATACACAAATACGCCAATGTTATTCGATCAAACACGTGTAAATATCAAATATGGATATGCTTTATTTTAAAAAAAAATTACTTATTTTAAAGGATTATATCTTGTATATAGGGGTGAATTGACCCCTTTGATTCACATGGTTATATTGCTATTATGGTCCTCTATGAAATTTATAATTCAAATTAAAAATTTTAATGGATAACTTATCCTCTTTGGTACTCCAAGATTTAATTTGTTTCGGCTCCCTAATGCAAAATTCTAGCTTCACCCTATCTAAATTTATGTCCAAATATGTATTGTTACATACTTGATTCTTTTTTCCTTATTAAATCTTGAAGTATTAAGGTTTAAATCACAATTTAACTCTTGAAATTTATTTGTTTTCTCATTTTGGTGCCATTTTTTAAACCTACTTTAGTACATAAAGTATCATTGAACTACATATTTTAGTCCAATCTTTTAACGCCGCTAAAAAATAAAAAATACAAATGACACATAACATTATTTTTATCCATGCCATTTGTAACATAACATTCATATCAATATCAACACTCAATGATTTAAATTATTGTTGTTATGCCTTAGTTTAAAAGAAAATTAAATAGTCATCTTAGTAAATAATGTTGATTTATGTTACTATCATCGATGACTTTGTTTTTTATTTATTTATAAATTCTAATTCTAATCTTACGTAGAGGGAAGAGAATGAGAGACTCTAGAGGGAAGAAAAGGGCGTTTCTAATGGGTCTAGAACATATGACCTAAGAGAATATAAGAGAACAAAAATGAGTAACTTAACAAACATATCAAATCTACTTGCTCATCGATAACATTGTTAAAAAATGTCATATATTGTGTATTAATAAGTTAGGGGTTTTGCAATACACAACCTCAAAGGTTGTATATAAAAATTACTAGATTCTTACCATTAATGTTTATTTTACTTTTCAATAGAATCTATTAAATGTAATTAGGGTAAACTACAATGGAGGTCACTCAATTATGGGCAAGGTTATATTTAGGTCACTCAAATATTAAAAGTTACATTTAGGTCACTCAATTATTTTTTTTACCAAGTATTGGGCCTCATTAAAAACCCTCTCCCTATTAGAGAGGGAAAAGAGTACCCCACTAAAATTTATTAATGCCTCAAAAGCCAAATGTCAGATTTACATTGTCTAAACTGGGCATACACCAACACCCTGGCTTATCCCTTGAACAACCCCCTTACACGCAGCAGTAGAAGCTGCAAATTAACCCACTCCTTTTTTTTGCTAAACCATCGGCATGCGCATTACAATCTCAAGGGATCCAACGCGTAATCCACCCTCTGTTTTGGGTAAGCTCCTGCAATTCTTTGTTTCTCTCATGTACCAACGACGGCGGGCTCGCGACCCCTTGTAGCCAAGCCACAACTGTTCTGCAGTCTGACTCAATAACTAACATGTACTTCAAGCTCCATTCTAAGTTCAGGAAAAGATTAATTCCCCTGTACACAGCTTCGAATTCCACCAATGCCGGGGCACCCTGATTAACAGTTTCGAAAAACTCCAATATCGTGGCTCCCTTTTCGTCACGGATCAGACCTCCTATCCCCCCTTATTGGTGGATGAAGAAGTAGCCCCATCCACATTCAGCTTCAAGAATCCTTTCGGTGGTGGCTTCCATCTTGGTGCTTCCGTCGGCCGCCTCTTACGCCTCAACCACTCCTCCACACATTTCGGATCTGCCATTATGTTGACAAGTGGTATAGGACATTCTAAGAATTTGGCTTTTATCCAGGCAGCCAAACGGTATTTCACCAGAAATAGAAGGTTTAACCAGTCCACCCTCCCCTTGTTAAAAACAATATCATTCCGAAAGAGTCACACGGTCCATATTACAGCAAAGGGAATAAAAGCAGTCCAATTAGAATTTCTAAATGAGCAAGAAACTTGCCAGCTTGTGAGGAATTTTTTCGGGTCTTCTTGAAATACCATTTCAACACCAATTAGCCTGCAGAAGAACATCCATATTCGCCATACCTCCCTGCACGAAAAAAATAAGTGACTCACAGTCTCGGTATAATTTTGGCAAATCGGACAAGAAACCCCTCCATCGACGCCCACCCATCTCTTTCTTAGTTCATCCTTAACCGGGACTCTACCATTCATGACTAACCACACGAATGCCTCAACCTTGGGTGGGGCCAATCCGACCCACACGCTTTGCTTCCAAAATTCCTCACATCCACCGTTACTTCCCACTGCCGACCTGAAGGATTTTACTGAGTAACACCCATCTTTAGACTTCATCCACCTCACCCAGTCATGACCACAATTACTCGCGGCAAAATTATTTAAGCAGTTCATGAAATCATACCATTGTTGCCTCTCCCAATCAAATGTTTCCCTTCGAAGGCGTATGTTCCAAGACCACCCCGAGGGGCCTTTGTTGCCAACGTCCGCAACATAGCAGTCCTTGTCGATGGCCAATGCGTAGATTCTCGGAAAACGCTCATGTAACGATGAGCTACCCAACCATACATCCAGCCAAAACCGTATCATTTTCCCATCGCCAGTTTGAAGCACCAAATTGTTTCGCAGAATCTCTCCGTACACATCGTCTGCTTTAAAGGAATTCCAGATGCCATTCCAGATCCATGAACCTTTCAACTCTTGGTTCGTATCTGGCAAGAGACCCCTATGTACATTCTTGTTTCTAGCCATTATCACCTTCCTCCATGCTCCTTCAGTGTCGTTACCGAATTTCCAAACCCATTTTCCCAACAAAGCGCGATTCATTGTTTCAAGGTTCATTATACCCAAACCACCTTGCTCCTTGTCCAAGCATACCTTGCTCCATTTCACCCAATGTATCCTCGATTTCTCCTCACTGCCCCCCTCACAAGAACCTGGAAATAATCCCATTGATCTTTTTCAGCACCCCGCAAGGTATCTTAAATAAGGAAATAAAGAATAACGGTAGGCTACTCAAGACGGATTTTATCAAAGTGATTCTACCCCCTAATGACAACAGTTTAGACTTCCAACCACCTAACTTCACTGTGAAATTTTTTAAAACTGGATCCCATAACTGTGCAGAATTTCGTTTAGCCCCAAGCGGTAGGCCAAGGTACTCCGTTGGGAGGGTATCAACCCCACAACCGATCTTCTTTGCCCAGTCTGCCACTGAAGCCTCTGATAAGTTCAATCCGAACAGCCTACTCTTCCTCAAATTAAGTTTCAAGCCCGACATCAACTCAAAAACCCGCAGCACCCTTTTCACATTCTTAGCCTGCTTTTCTTCACCCCCGCAGAATATGAGTAGGTCATCTGCAAACTGAAGGTGAGAAACTTCAGTACTTTGGTCTTCACTTCCAATCTGAATACCACAGAATAGCCCCTTTGACACCGCTTTTCTTATCATAAGGTTAAGCGCTTCTCCCACGATATTAAAAAGGAGAGGTGAAAGTGAGCACCTCTGCCGAAGCCCCCTGGTGATACTGAACTCTTCCGTAGGGGAACCATTTACCAGGATGGAAATAGAGGCTGTCGCTATGCATTTTTAAATCCAATTACACCATTTCTCATTGAAACCACAAGCATGTAACACGAACCGTAGAAACTCCCAACTTACTGAGTCATAGGCCTTTTGGAAGTCAATTTTGAAGGCTAAGGCTTTCCGACCCGACTTACGCACATGGTCCAGAACCTCATTTGCCAACAGGGAACAATCCAGAATCTGGCGTCCTGGAATGAATGCATACTGAGAAACTCCAACAATATCGTCCATCACCATACGGAGCCTTTTAGCCAATACTTTCGAGAGCAATTTGTACATCCCCCCGACGAGGCTTATCGGTCTATACTCATCTAGGTTTACTGGATTCTTCACCTTTGGAATTAGAGTGATAAAAGAGTGGTTCGTGCCTCTCTCCCACGCCTTCCTGCTGTAGAAATCGTCGAAGAAGCTCTTTACATCATCCTTTAGCTCAGGCCAAAATTTCTTCAGGAAGCCCATGTTGAACCCGTCTGGCCCTGGAGCCTTATTGCTATCAGAATCCGCTAATGCAGCCCATATCTCCTCACAAGAAAAGCCCCTAGTCAATAAATCATTCTGGTTCGAACTGATCTTATTAAAATTCAGCAGACAATCACTTAACTCTAAGCTGTTCTTGAAATTATAAGCCTTGTAGAAATGCTCTCTAACTGCTTCCTTGATTAGTGCTGGATCATAAACACACTTCCCATCTACCTCGAGGCATTTAATCGCATTGCTATTTTTCCTTGCCGAGGCCTTTAAGTGAAAATACCGGGTATTCCGGTCCCCCTCCTTGAACCACCTTGCGCGTGAATACTGAAGCCAAATACTCTCTTCGCGTCTGTAATCCTCCCATAATTTAGCTCTTAGTAAGCGAAGTTGCTCGAAAATTTGGGAATTCCCTTGTCCATTCTGTATACAAAGTTCCAAAGCCGCTATTTGATTTTCCGTGCCTTCGATGTCCCTGCTGCCATTTTTTCTCTTTTCCACTGACCACTATTTCAGAGTTAATTTTGTTTCTCTCAGGATCCCCCCAATCTTTAATCTGGATTTCCTAAGTTTGATTCCTCTGATTTTTCTCCTCACCAAATCTTCATACCCCGGAATCTCATTCCAATAATTGAAAACTCGGAACGGTTTCGGGCCCCAGTTACTACTCTCGATCGACAACATGATAGCATTGTGATCAGAGATCGATTTGCTGAGAAGTCTTTGGCTCATGTTTGGGAATAATGATAGGAAATCCGATGATAGGAGGAAGCAATCTAGCCTCACGAAGGTTGGAGGAGATCGATTATTCCCCCACGTATATTTGCCCCCTATCAGAGGTAAATCCAGTAGTTCCGCTTCCGACACAAAATTTCGAAACAACTCAATTAGACTGTTATTAAAGGACAACCCCATCTTTTCTTCCAAATCCAGAAACAGATTATAATCCCCCCTACACACCAACATACCGATTTCGATTTCAGAAAATCAAGTAACTCTGCGATGAAAGCCGGTTTCTCCGAGTCAATTGCCGCACCATATACATTCACTAAACCCATAATCTCCGATGAAGGGGGTATCACCCCAAGAAGAGCAATGAACCTTGAGGTTACCCGTTGTTCTGATACATGAAACCAAGTTGAATCCCATATACTCAAGAGACCGCCTGAAGACCCCACTGCCGGTGAAATAGCAAAGTTGAAATCCTCCCCTGTCCATAGCTTCCTCACATCACTTCTGCTTAAATTTTCCAATTTTATCTCTTGTAAAAACAAGACTTTCGGTTTATATTTAGCAACAAAATTCCTAATTGCTCGTTGTTTCTCCTTCCTCTGAATCCCCCTAACATTCCATGATATTGCAACACAATCCATATAAAAGTACTGAAATCCAGAAAAACCACTCCTCTACAAACCCCTAATCAATTCCTTTTCAAGATCCCCTACTTTGTTTAATACTGCCGTCTGCCCCCCTTTAAACGAGATTTCAAGGAGATTACTTACCTCCCAAACCGATTCAGCCTCCAATCCCACCTCTGAATCAAAATCAGCCGATGAATTGTGGGAATTCGAGGCTCCATTCCAGTTCTCTTCAGGCTCCAAAGAGTCTCTAATGAGTCTTCTCAGATTTCTTCTATTGCTGGCCCGAAAGATGCTAAAGTGAGCTGGGAAAATAGGGTCTGCCGTTGGGTTTCTCGGGAAGCCGTTCGAGGCGAAGCTACCGGAGTGCCACAAGAACGGACCTTCCAGCGAATCCGGGACAAATTCTTCCGCCCCGATAGAAGAGCTAAGGCTTCTTTGAATAATTGGGAGATTCTGAATTTGTTTACTGGGAGAGGACCCTTTCTCAGCCGAGATATTGATTGGGTTTGTCAGGCCAATCACATTGGGCCCCAAAACTGCAGGCCCACCAGGGAGGCTAGGTGACTCATTCATTATAACCTGGTCCCCCTATTAATTTCTTCATTATCCTTATTTGCAAAGTCCTGCATGTCGGCCCAAGAATTAACTTCAATGTCCTTGCTGACTGTTGGAGATCTTGGGGCTTCAACCACAGGGGCGAGAGAAACGTGGTTCATAGAATGTTGTGGCTCTTCATTAACAACCTGGTTATTAGTCCGAGAACCATAATTACCGCCATTAATGTCCTCATTTCCAGACTCCCTGTTGATCGTATCTTGTTCCCCTGAAAATTCTTCCGCCTCACTCGACACCTCATCGTCGTCGTGAAGATCAGGCCTCCTCAGATCATCGTTCCTGGAACCGGATCCAGCTTCCATGCAACGTGCAACTTCATCTCCCTCACCAACAGAAATCTTGACACAATATGCAAAACCCATCGAGTGAAGAGTGATCTCCCTAGGAATATTGGATGCAGTAGCTGCTCTAATAACAATAGAAGCTTTGTCCAATTGTTCCATTTCCACTGTACTATTACACACTTCTATGAATGTCCCCCACCTATTGCCCAGTTCCTTGAATACTTCCTTATGCCAACAAAATAACGGGATGCCAAGCATGTGGACTTTGAAGAAATATTGAGGGACCCCGTCTACCAATAATGGACCAATCTGATCAAACCAGTAACAAAGTTCATCCTTTTTACCATTCCAAACATCCTCCATTTCCTGCTTATACTTAAAGATGATAACGACCGAACTATTGTCCACACCCCACTTAGCAAGTTTAACGTCGATCATGTCATTACTAAGTGCTCTTTGGACAAACTCTTGCTCAAACATTTGCTTGATTGTTCCTGACATACATCGGTAGAGCCATTCTGTATCCTTGGCCGGAACACTGAAATTTACCCTAGTTTCCTCTGTGTTTCCTCTCAGCCCTCGAGGATCAGCATTACGTTCCTCCCTGTTATCCCTCTGTTGTGTAGGATTATCATTCACCAATACTTCCCTGTATGTTCTAGTCCCTCTTCTACCTTGAAAGCCCAAACGGTCCTTCCACTCCATCCTCCCATCCGAATCAAAACCTTTACCCGACCATCTTTGACCAAAGCTTGAGCCCATCGGAGCCTTCCCACCACTGCGCATAGCGTCTCCCTCCCTTCTTGCAGTTTTTGGAAACTTGGCAAAAGAGACCTTGATAATAAACCCATCCAGTCTAATGTTGTCTGTAGCCTTGATGATCCTAGAACAATCTTCCTTTCTGTCCAACGTAACAAAAGCGAATGTAGTCTCCCTATACTTCGTTTTTGTGTTTCTCAGGGGTATGAAAACCCTAGCTATCTTCCCGTGGTTACTGAAGATCTCCCAAAGAGTTTTGCGAGACACCCTCCTGCTAAGATTGTCAATGAACAGCGTCCGTCCATCCGTCGCCCTATGTAGACCCTGTTGAACTCCGGCCATTCCTTCCGCCTGCCTTGAAGACTCTCCGTATGCTCCTGCCGCTCCTGCCTAGGTCACTCAATTATGAGTAAGGTTACATTTGGGTCACCCAATTATTAAAGGTTACATTTAGATCACTCGATTGTGGGTAAAGTTACGTTTGGGTCACCCTTCATATTTAAAAAAAGTGCATCAATTTATGTATTAGATTAATTAATGATTTCAAATGAAGTACTCTAATGTTAAAGAGGATATACACGTGATTTCGAAGAAAAAATGACTAAATATAACCTTACCCATAATTGAGTGACATTCGTTGTAGTTTACCCATGTAATTAATTATATTCTTAAAAAATAAATATCATTAATTTAAGGCGTTTAATGCAATTAAACTCTAAACCTTAAACAATAACCATACACTCTAAAAATTAAACCCTAAACTCTAAACTTTAAACAATAAGCTTAAGCCATAAACCCTAAAAATCATAAAACCCTAAACCCTAACAACTAAACTAAAAACCTAAACCCTTAAACCCCTAAACCCTTTTACATGGTTATTAACTACATTAAACATTTTAAATTAATAATGTTTATTTTTCAAGAATTTAATTAGTTACATTGAAAAATAAATAAATATTAATAATAAGAGTCTAATAATTTTTATATGCAGCTTTTAAGGTTGTGTATATCAAGATTCATAAGTTAAACGTAACATGTTTTTTTACGGCATTATAAAATTAGATCAAAACATGTGACATAATTATACATTAGATATCGAAGCGAGAAAGAATTTTAGTACTAACATAAAACAACAGATATAATTCAAAAATTAATTAGTGAATAAATACAAATATTTATAAGAGAACATGGGTTATAAAATAAAGGCAGATGGTAATGAGGTTAGTGGGAGCTTTGTCTTTTCAAAATTCTGAAAATTCGATATTGTCTTTTAATTTTTAAAAAAAAAATATAATTTGGTCATTTTAAAATTTAAAATATTCTTATTATGTTTCAAAGTTTTCAAATATTTTCAATTAAGTACCATCCTTGAAATTTAAAATTTCTAAAAGTTCTCATTAAGTAGTTTTCTTGAAAATTTAAGTTAGACCCCAAAATTTGTAAAATTTTTAAATTAAACCTTTTAAAATTTTAAAAAATTTAATTTAAACGTCTAATTATTTTAAAAAATTTAAATAAACCCTTCAAACTCCGTTACTAAGATTTGACCCTAGGTTAAAATTGAGGGCATACGAGGATGGCGGCGGCGCTAGTAGTGACTAGTGATGAGCCAACCCCAAAGCTTCCATATTCACCCCAAGAAAGTTGGAATCGTATTCTTTGGCGATGAAAATGTATCAGATGCAATGAAATTAACATCATTGCTTTGAACTGAAAGTGGGATAATCTTATCACAACTTATTTATATATATATATATATAGTTTATTTGAAAGCAAAAGAACAAATGGTGAAAAGTTTTTGAACTGTTGTATGAAGGTAGATGATGAGTTTGCTGTTGCTATTAGCCAATGAAATGCTGGAAAAAGAATCCAAATAGTATTTTAAGCTTAAAGGGAAGAGAACCCATTTTTTGTGGTTTTGGGTTGAGAAGAATAAATAAAATTTACAAATTTAAAAACAAAAATTCTTAGACTTGAGAATATGACTCATTGGCTTTAGTTCCAGTTCAGATTCTAAAATTCTAATTCTTTGGGAATCTTTTCCTCAGCTTTTTTGTTTTGTTTTTCCCTCCCCACAAGGGAATAGCATTCCGTGGTCATTTTTCACTTTCTATTTCGGCCGATTACAGTTACACACGTGTTTTCGATCGCATCGTATTAGAAAATAACCGTTCAAATTTTGTTTTTGGTTTGTTTAGCATGTTCAATGGTGGATTATGGTAAAACAATTTGAGGTTATAGTTAAATTTTTTGAAAATTCTGAGGGTTTAATGAGAATTAATAAAAATGAGAATCTAATTAATATTTTCAAAGACTTTAGGAGGCTTAATGAGAATTTATGAAAAAATTGAAAGGTCTACTTATTTTTTTTTAAAAAAATTGGGATTTCATTAGAAATTCTAAAAAATTGATGACTAATTGAAATTTTTAAAAAATAAATGGCTGAATGCAAATTTCCTATTTTTGGGGCCAAGGCCCCCAGTATGTTCCGCTCTTATTCTGCTCAAATTTGGAATTTAATTTTTACATTTTAATTGGGTATAATTTTTTTTGATTGATTAATTGGGTATAATTTGAATTCTTATTCTATAATGTCACGAGTTTAAATAATTAACGGGTTTCATTAACTATTTCAGTTAAAATGTTTATATATTAATTATGGAAAATACTTTGATGCACAAGCTTGTGTAAACTTTAGTTTACACAAGCCCTTTAATTTTAGGGTTTAGGGTTTTAGGTTTTAGGTTAGGGTTTAGGGGTTTAGTATGTAGGGTATATAATTTAAGGTTTATGAGTAGAATTTAGAGTTTAGTATTTAGGGCTTAGGGTTTAGGTTTTAGGTTGTTAGGGTTTGTGATTTAAATTTTAAATTTTATAAAAGGATTGTGTAAAAAAAATTTACACAGCTTGTGCATCAAAATAAAACCCATTAATTATTTCCCCTTAAAATTATACTTTTCAACTCGTCATACAAAAAGAATCTGCATGAACATTTAAATACCAGAATGGTTATTAATTATTTAGACTAACTAATAACATTATAAATATAAAAAGAACTAAATTATTTTTATTTAAAGTATAGGAAGTAAATTTTAAATTTGAACATATAAAATGCCCAAAACTATAAGCTAACCCAAGTATCAGGAACATGTGTCATCCGATTCTAAACTTATTTCGGCAAATTATATATTTAAATGTGTTTTTCGTCACATATTATGATTATTGAAATTATAAATATAATGTATAGTATCAAGACGAATTCCGTTGAATATCAATAATATATTATGTTTATAATAGATGAAATTGTAAATATAATATTTTTAACGTGTGATGAAGTGTTTTCTCTTTTCCGACTTTTATCTCTAATCTCTGATAAAAATAAAACTGTATTACAACATATTTAGTAAAAAGAAAAAAAAGTGAGTATAAGGAAGAATAAATATCAATGTTGCCCTTTCTTAAAGTGGAAGAAAAACATCCTTGATTATATAACACTACACAAATAGTAGATTATATAACACTATAGAAATTAATTATCCTTTTGTTACATCTGCATTCATGATTATTTATATTTATCGTGATTGTAAATATAACAAAATTAATCTTTTTCGATTGCGATAATTATTAAAAAAAGAAGAGAAAAACTGAAATCATTTTCATTTTAACAACTTGAGAGAAAGTTAAGTACTTTTTCCTATGTACTAAATATTGAAAAATGGTCATGAAATAAAGTACTACCAAGTAGGCTAAGGTATATGTACTTATGGAACATCAAAATTTAAAGTACATGTCTTTGTCTAAGCTAAATTACTTTTGTCTGTCAACATAATAGTGCTGATAAATGGGAAATTATACATGCAAAAACTTTAACTAGATTGTGGATTTTTTTCAATATTGTTGGAAAATAAAAACATGGTTAATTGCAAAACTAGAAAGAATTATCATGTTTGAGATGCTATATCACATGTTGTACTAGGGATTAAATGTCATTGTTCATAGTCAATTTAGTCACGAAAATGTATCGATCGTATCCATCGTATTTATCTTTTCCTTTATTCTATCGTTACTCGAATTTAAATTTAAATTCGAACATAAATACCATATATTGAATCAAATATTTCAAAAGAAAACCGAAGAATTCTTTAATTAATAACACTTATTTCAAGACTATGCACCCTAAATTAAATATAGAAAAGTGAGTTCATTTATATCTGAAGTAAAGCCTCCCCTGCAAATATATTCCAATCCCACATGCCAGCAAACTATTTAGGGATTCTCCTTTAATACTTTTGTGCAAGAGGCACAAGTCATTGATATTAGATTCTCCCAAACTGCATTATATATAGGGTTAGGATAACTTACGCAGTGTAAAACTCTTTAAGTTTTATACGTTTTTTAGATCGTTGGATGGAGAAAATGGATGACTAAGATTAACTCCTTACTCTCTTATAATCTTCACATATTCTACTATTAATATCATCTATCCGTTTCACTCATCCAACGATCCTAAAAACGTGTAAAACTTAAATAGTTTTACATTGTGTAACTGGATCCTATCCCTATATATATATATGAAAAATATTTCGTGGATTGATGGTGGAAATTTTTTATTTTACAAGTGATCTGATTTTAGGGGTTATAAATTTAGTTTAGGGTTTATGTTTAGGGGTTTAGAAATTAGTGTTTAGATGTTAGGGTTTATGTTTTAGATTAATATGTTAGGAATTTGAGTTTTAACCTATAGACCCTAAATTCTAATCCTAAACACTAAATTCAAACTACAATCCCTAAATTCTAAGCATGTAAACTTAAACCCCTAGATCTCTAAACCCTAAAATTAGAGCATTTGTGAGAGAGAAAAAATTTCACCACCAATGCTTAATATATATGGGAAAAAATGGAAACATGGAGAATTTTAAGGGAATTGGTATTTTTACATATAATTGCTTTAAAACAAAACTCATATATATTTCTAATGTTCGTTTGTTCTTAGATAGTTTCACAAACACTCATCTTAATGGAGTATCTGCATATATATCAGATATGTATATTCATCAACCAATTTTTGTTTCATGGTTCATATGATTTTGGCACAGATTTGGTCCTTGATAACTTAATATTACGAATGTATTCTGCATTAACTCTTGTTCGTGAAGATATTATTCTTTATTTCATTTCATTTTGTACATGTTTTTAAACAATGGTATCTTAATTTTATTAATAAACATGAAAGAAAATACAATACAATGCATAAAAAAAATGACAAGTTCGTTAAAAATTTCTTACAATTGTGTAAAGAAAAGCATATACTCTCATTGAGATTAATATACCAAAATTTATAAACCTTCCTGAATCTCCTTGTCTCTATTTAAACGAGACGTTTTACGGGTGAAAAAGAAGTGGTGAGTGAACCAAACTATCATGCAAATTACTCCGCTATCCAGGTCTGATACCATCGGCAACTAACCATCAACCAGTGAGATCCATCTTTCTAAGACCACCAACATAATCATAATTAGAGATTAGCGTTGTGAAGATCTCTGTACGAGCATCAACCAACCGTTAAGGTATGTTGAAATTATGACACAATAACAGATAAAATGAACCACGAAAAAATAAAATAAAGTGTCACAAGGACATAAAAAACACGTGTCACAAAGGCAATTTTTTATTAAAATAAAAAAATAAGAAATAATAAATTTGGTAGTCGGCAATCAATACTAAAAGTGATTGTCGACCATCAATCAAAAAATAAAAAATAAAATTACAGGCGGCAAAAATTTAAGAGAAAGCGACAGAAATTCTCCACTTTTTTAGCTAAACAACGACTTGATCAATATTACTATTAACCCATCGTAATAGTATAATTCCCGGTTATTATCAAAGACTGGATCGATCCCCCCATGACTGCCATGCTAGCTTTGGCAGTACCACAGCATAAGCATCATGAACTTTCAGTTGCCAACTGCAACTCGCTATGTTACTCGGACTAGTGTCGGTTTCGGATACGATCGAGTATGTTCAATTCTTTTCCAAGTTTTCTAATATTTGAAGAGTTCTTAGAAAATCATTCATCGAATCTTTATACAGATATGTATTAAATATGAGTGTCGGACACGAATATGTATTAAATATGAGGGTTGGACACGAATACTTAAAAAAAAAAACCGAGTCGGGTTCTCTAGTGACTTGCATGCATGATTGCACATAGTCCCCATTCCCCATATTTTCTACGTGCTGGTTCATGCAGGAAGAGAGGAGAAAGGATGAACTTGCATGAATTCTTACATACATTCATTCAAGTAACTGATATACATTATATACATACATACATACATACATATATATATATATATATATATATATATGTAAGAAAGTTGATCAAATAGAGAAAGAAGAGCGTATAGGTTCATACAAGAGAATCATGTAAAGGACACAAACGGCACAAAGTCAAGGGGCAAGTTGTCATCTGCAGGGCCATGGAATTATCATAATTTATTTCAACAAAATGCATGTATGGAAGCAAGTACAATTCCCTTCTTTTAATAATGTTCATTCTTTTCACAGTGTCCCCAATATTGCTTAGGATTCGACGTTAAGCAGGCCGGCTACGCGGTCATCAGATACGAGTATGCATTCGATACGAGATATATTAATTTCGAAGGAGCTGTAAAAGGCTGAATAAGTACCAAACTTACTGAAGGAGACAAAAGGGAATGTATTCCAATATTCCATTCCTTGCCCTCACAACAATCTCCAAGAAAAAGCATCTTCCTTTTCTTCCCCATTTTTTTCATTATTTACTCATTTATTTTCTTTGTATGTATCTAAACACAAGGCTTCTAGATGAACCAGTCAAAAGAATCTTCCCTCTAAATTCCCTAAATAAAAGCCAGTTAAAACTTTGTTCATGTCTCCATCTGCATTACATTGTGAAACTAAAAACCCTTATTTATATTCTCATTAGTCCATTTTCATGCATGCATTGAAAAAATAACAGCAACAAGGTGAAGAACAAAGCTATCAAACACAACATAGTGGATTCCCCTACTCTTATATCTTGGAATATGATTCTTTGCCTTTGCCAGTAGGGACGAATACGAATTCGAATACGAATTCTCATAATATACATACATATGTGTGTATATGCATATGTATATGTATATATGTGCATATCTGTTTCAATCACTGTGAATATTGGATTGGGTCAGGCTTTTCCATCACTTGTGTGTTGTGTGTCCCAGATTCTATGCCTTCTCAAAGCACCACTCATTAGCCTCCATTCTGTTTCTTTATAAAAGCTCTGCTTGGGGCTGTCTTTGGCTTGTGAGAACTGGCCATAAAAGAAGTTTTAGGAGTAGCCAGCGGAGAATTCATCGGTGTGAGACTAATTATCGAAGACTAGAGATCGAAGGGGCGGGATCAGGTATAAAAACGAAGGCGTATACCGAGCATGGTTATTTAGTTCTGCTGGTTCAACAAGAAGGTTAAACACTTAAACTTACATGTTTGAGTACTTTTTGGAGACAGAAGATATGTACCAACATCAAGGGAAGAGCATGCACCCTGAGAGACATTTGTTTCCTCAAGGAGGGAACGGCCCTGGAGATGCCGGTCTTGTTCTTTCAACCGATGCCAAGCCAAGACTCAAGTGGACGCCCGATCTTCACGAGCGGTTCATCGAAGCCGTCAATCAGCTTGGAGGTGCTGATAGTGAGTACACGAAATTTGATCAAATCCATGCATAAATTATTGCTTTAGGCTAATACAGATGATAGTACTTTTTCCCTTTATGTTGCAGAGGCTACTCCTAAAACAGTAATGAAACTAATGGGGATTCCCGGACTTACCTTGTACCATCTCAAGAGTCATCTTCAGGTAATTTATCGACATCGTGAACCGAATTAGTTAAACCTTGGAATCACGGTGCGGTCGAGTTAGTTTATGTTTTACGAGGGCTAATTCGATCCCTTCTTTTTGGCTGCAGAAATATAGACTCAGTAAAAATCTTCATGGACAAGCTAATAATGGCAGTACCAAGATAGGTAAGATGAGAGTGCTTCATCTATAAAACAATCATTTTCCAGTTGAGAGCTTTCATTTTGATGATTGAAATTTTTAACTCTATCGATATAGGTGCGGTTGAATTGGCCGGAGATCGAATGTCCGAAGCAAATGCAAATCACATGAATAACTTGAGTATTGGACCTCAAACAACCAAGTAAGATGATTAATGATTTTTCATATATAGATTTTGCATTCATTCATCTGTTTATTTTATGTACTGATGTTGATGTTCATGAACTGCAGAGGCTTACAAATCAACGAAGCGCTGCAAATGCAAATCGAGGTGCAGAGAAGGTTACATGAACAGCTTGAGGTACATAACATGATAACATTCCTTTGGAAATGATTTTCTAGGTATTTTAGTTATGCCACGGTCTGATAAGTTCGATATCGAACCAGGTGCAGCGACATTTACAGCTTCGTATCGAGGCTCAGGGGAAATACTTACAGGCAGTGCTGGAGAAAGCTGAAGAGACACTTGGAAGACAAAATTTGGGTAACATGGGACTTGAAGCAGCCAAAGTTCAGCTATCTGAATTGGTGTCCAAAGTGTCCAACCAATGCCTGAATTCGGCGTTTTCGAATTTGAAAGACTTGCAAGGCTTATGCCCCCAGCAGGGGCTAACACAAGCAACTCCACCTACTGATTGTTCAATGGATAGTTGCTTGACTTCATGTGATGGATCACAGAAAGAGCAAGAAATACACAACATTGGGATTTGCTTAAGAACATACAACAGCAGCTCAGTACCGGAAGATCGGTTGCGACCACAAACCGAGCTGAAATCGTTCAACGACATCAAAATAGGCAACGATGCAGAACGAAGAACATTTTTCGCAGATAGAAGCACCGGTGATTTATCCATGAGTGTAGAACTACAAGGAGAAAAAGGGCATCCCAACAATAGACTGCCTTATTTTGCAACAAAGCTGGACTTAAATGTCCATGGAGACAATGATGCTGCTTCAAGCTGCAAACAGATTGATTTGAATGGCCTCAGCTGGAACTGAAAAGGATTGACTGATCTTCGAAGCTAGAGGAAACCGAAAGCGATCGGAGTTCATCGCAAGAGGAGACTCGGAGAAGAAAATGCTGCTCTTTCTGATTCATCTTTGATCAGGTTGAAAAACCAAAACCAATTCAATCTTTAATTGAATAAAGTTTGCAGTTAAAAGGGTAGGTTTGCTTCTTGCAACTACATAAAATATTAGATATTTGCAGATAATCACTGTGTTTTTCATGTATCTGTTTTAAGACAAAAAAGAAAGCCTGATGGACATGCAGGAAAACATGGATTGGTCTGATTAGAGCATTAGTGTTAAATTGCTCAAAGACTTTGCTTTCATCTGTACATCATAACTTTTTAATTTTAACATGCTAATATGTTTTTCATTTTCCGTTTTCTTTATCGTTTTCTATTTTCACTATCGAAAATGCGTTTAATAATAATAATAAGGATTAATATCCTATACATTGGCGGTAGAAACTTAAAGTTTCCACAAGCGCCTTAGTTTTAGGGTTTAGAGAGATAGTTTAAGGTATAGGGTTTAGGGGTTTAGGTGTAGGGGTTTAGAATTTAGGGATAGTTGTTTCAATTTAAGGTTTAGGGTTATAATTTAGGGTTTATAGGTTAGGGTTTAGTTTTAGAGTAATATGGTGAGGATTTAGGTTTTAACCTATAAACCCTAAATTATAACCCTAAACCTTAAATTGAAACAACTATCCCTAAATTCTATCCCTCCACACCTAAACCCCTAAACCCTATACTCTAAACTAACTATCTATACCCTAGAATTAAGGCGCTTGTGGAAACTTTTAGTTTCCACCGCCTGTGTATAGAAAATTTATCCTAATAATAATAATAATAATAATAATAATAATAATAAGTCTGTTTTCATTTTGATCATCTAAAATAAATTTTCTCGATTTAATCACCATCTTTTTGTTTCATTTTAGTCACCGTTTAAATCGACGGAAAATTAATTAATTGGTTGTCCAATTTTAAGGCGATTTCATTTCAATCATCATCTTTTAATATTTTAATCATTCATCGGTTAAATTTGACATGAAAAGAAAAATGACATGGTCCGTTGATAAAATAAATCAAGTTTAAATCTTCTCAGTAAAATTCACTTTCACCCGATCTAATTAGGTAATAACACCGTTTCAAATCGACGTAACTCCAAAGTCAATTTATTTTGGGGATAATTATATTTTTAGTATCTCATATTTACCCGGTTTCCTATTTTGGTACCTTACCTTTTTTTTGGCAAAATAGTACCTACCATTATATTTTGTTTCTATTTTGGTACCCCACCGTTAAAAAATTAACAAAAGGGTGATTAGGAGGGAGAAAATCACAAGTAGCATGCTAACACGTCATTTTCTCTCTCATAGTCAACATATCACGTCAACAAAAATTATGAAAAAAACACACATGACATGCTGATTAGGAGAGAGAAAATTATGTGGCATCATGCCACGTGTGATTTTCTCTCTCTTAGTCAACATTCCGTTAATTTTTTAACGGCGGAGTATCAAAATAGAAACAAAACGTAACGTTAGGTACTATTTTGCCAAAAAAATAGGTAGAGTACCAAAATAGAAAAACAAGTAAAAGTGAGGTACCAAAATTATAGTTATCTCATTATTTTATTCAAGTCAGAATTCGAACTCCTAACTTAATTATTAAGTTAATGCAACTGTGCAACTACTCTCATTTTTATAAAAGTATTTTATTTAAAAAAAATCAAAAAATAAATTATGCAACTACTATCATTTATATTAACGGAATTGTTGTTTATTTTCTACTTATAAATTTTTTTGGCACTCTTTTCTTCATTTTGATCTATTTCAAGTGTTTGCTTTAACTTAGTTATGAATAAGTTTTAGCGAGGCCCTTTTCTTAAAAAAAAAAATAGAATGGATCAGAAAATTTAAATTACGGTGTTCGAATTTAAAAGAATCTATAAAAAAAATGTTTGGACTTAATAGCCTGGCCATATTTAATTTTCATTTTCCATTTTACTTATCTAAACGATGTCGCAACGCCTTAGTTCACCCCTGATATAGCATCGTCTAACGTCTTCTCATCTCCCAATTTAATCTAGGATGTCAAAGAAAAGAAAGATCGAAACTCACTGAGTTACCCCAATCGCCATCTCCACACTTCAAATTGAAAAATAAATCATCGTTAGGTTTTTTCTATTCTACAAATTGATGATAAATCCTCTATAATTCGTCTTAAATACATTCCGATTCCACAATGGGAGCCAGTCGCAAGCTTCAAGGAGAAATCGATCGTGTCCTGAAGAAGGTCCAGGAAGGCGTTGATGTCTTCGATAGCATCTGGAACAAGGTTAAGATTAAAATTTCATCAATGCAAATATGTCTCTTCTTCTTTTTTCCTTTTTTTTCTCTTTGGTTCCCGACGAAATGCTGGAAAGTAGAACTTAAATGATAGTCGAACTTTAGTTTCTGTGAAATGGAAGCGAACATTGCTGTAAGCCTGTAACTATAGCCTTACTCCTTTCTAAAATGTTCTTTGAAATGTTTTATGTTTGGCTTATTAATATTATTTATTAATGATTAATTTGTTTTCCCTTATTTCTTAATTAAAAATGAAGAAAGAGGAGTTAAAGAATCGAATGATGTTTTTTAGTTCCAATCGTTAGGTTATCTATAGTGAAAAACTGCAAATTGAATTGTTACCTTATTTTTGGATTGTATGTTGTGTACTTGTGTTAGGTTTATGACACTGATAATGCAAATCAGAAGGAAAAGTTTGAGGCAGACTTGAAGAAGGAAATAAAAAAACTGCAAAGGTATAGGGACCAGATCAAGACATGGATTCAATCAAGTGAAATCAAGGATAAGAAAGTCAGTTTCTGGTTTCACTTGTCTATTTTAAATTATTGTTTGCAGTGTTTATTTGGTTTAGCATGTTTCCATCTAATAATTCTCGTAGTTGTGATTGCATTTGTTTGTTGTTAGTATTTTCAAACAGTGTTTAATTGTTTATACAGTGTTGAGTACTTATTGATTTCAAACTGATGATTATTCTTTTCTTTTTGCTTTTGATATTTGTGAAAATAGGTTAGTGCCTCTTATGAGCAGGCTCTGGTGGATGCTCGGAAACAAATTGAGCGTGAAATGGAAAGATTTAAGATCTGTGAGAAAGAGACTAAGACAAAAGCATTCTCTAAAGAAGGCTTGGGCCAACAACCTAAAACTGTAAGTATCATGCATAACACTTCATTTTTCTATCACCTATTAGTGAATGTTATTGTTAACAACAACACTCTCGTATCTTACCTGTTAGTGAACTGAAATAGAAATGAAGTGGCTCATTCCGGGCTTAAGTAGAGTACAAACCTCTAATTGGTCTAATTGAATACTTGACCTTGGTTTTTGTTTGATGGTATGCAACCATCCTAATCAAACATAGTTGTTGGCTTGTGTTGGTAGTAAAATGGACAAGACTGATCTTCTTCTTCTTATTCTTCTTCTTTCTTTTTTCTAATTCTCTCTTGCATCTTCCCGGCTTATTATCATATATTTCTTCTCATCTTGAAACCTTCTATCTCACTGTATAAAATTAACATTGATTGGAATCATGTAGTCTCGATGTTGTTGATTTTGTTTGATCAGCTGCGATGCATCAATTTCATTGTAGGATCCGAAGGAGAAGGCTAAATCAGAGACAAGGGATTGGTTGAACAATGTGGTATGGAATCTAATCTTTCTGCCCCTTTTTCTTGCTTCTGTCTTAAATGGCTGCAACCAACTCTACACCTCAAGTTTTGGTTATTCCTATAATATATTTTTTTGTTGTATTTAAAAAATTAATATATATGTCACTTTAAACTTCCACTAGTTTTGAACTTCTCTCTGTATATAATGTTGTTTTAGAGTAATTATTGCATTTTCACTTACGCTTAGTGATATATTGAAATTAGGATGTAATATGAATTGTTTCCCTGAGTAGGTTGGAGAGTTAGAATCCCAGATCGATAGTTTTGAAGCTGAGATTGAGGGGCTGTCTGTGAAGAAAGGAAAAGCAAAACCACCTAGACTGGTAAAATAGAAAGAGAAAATACATTTTGAGACTACATACATTGTTTTGATGTAACATTGTTTCCTTTTGTTGTTTTCCCCCCTCAGACACACTTGGAGACATCAATTTCACGACACAAAGCTCATATAATGAAGTTAGAATTGATTCTGAGATTATTGGACAATGATGAATTGAGTCCAGAGCAGGTCAATGATGTGAAGGACTTCTTGGACGATTATGTAGAACGTAACCAGGTTTTGTTCTATGATATTTTATTCCCTTTGCCGCAGTTTTTGGGTGTTAAAAGGATCTTCCATCTATCTTTAAATCACTTCTTTTACCATAAGAACATCAATATGCTCTCCTTTGGTCATTTTGTGGGTTTTGACTGTCACATATATATTTATTCTAGTTATTTTTGTAGGAAGATTTTGATGAATTTAGTGATGTTGATGAGCTCTACAGCTCATTATCTTTAGATAAGGCGGATTCTCTTGAAGATCTAGTTGCTATTGGCCCCCTTTCCAAGGTAAACTCTATTTTTCGAAGGTGGATTCTCCTGTGACATTACAACTTACTGAGAGATGCTGTTGCTTGCATATTGTTCCCAAAAAAATGTTCACGAACCATCCTTTACCTGGCCAAAAACAAGCTTTCTATCTTGTATTATGGTGTTCACCAATTTCAACATATCAAATGGGTTCATAAATTTAAGTGATATTTTAACAGAAAATTAATGAAATGGCTTCTTTAATGGAAAATAACTTGGAAAACAATTTTTAATGTTTGTCAGGCTGCACCAGTTCTTGGATTGAAGCCATCTTTGGCATCATCAGCATCACAAGTGTCTGTAGGTGTTCTCTTCTCTCTGTCGTTTGGAAATTTAATGATGCAGTGTATAAAGATGTGCTGGTCGTGCTATATATGTTGCTTCATTATTAGTTTTTTTCTTGATGATCACATTGATGTATAAGAAACAATCATGTTTCAATATAATCAGCAGGTTAGTTCCTCCCATGAGCATGCTGAAGATGCAGCTTCCCAGGATAGTAATTCTGATATAGCAAGGACTCCTCCTTCGAAAAGTAGTGTCATCAATTCTTCTGCTGCCGCAACACCAACCGCGATCCATGCTACCCCTGCTCCAGTAAACCTTTCACCTCATAGTTTGGCTGGTGCTTCAGCACCTCCAATTGTTCTTCCAGGTTCAAATTCTGTTCAAAGTCTTTTGGAAAGCACAGGCACCAGCAATCCTTCATCTCCTGTAAATTTGCCAAATGCTACAAATGAAGAAGATATCACAAGCTTCCCTGGTCGTAGACCATCTCCATCTCTTGCCGATACTGGAGTACGAGGCATGGGTAGAGGAGGCCTCTCAAGTCAGCCTTCATCTAGTATTCCCCTTGTTTCTGGAAGTGTGGCTTCTGGTAATGGAGCCCTTGGTGTAGTCCCTTCGGTCTCCGACATGGGAAAAAGAAATATTTTGGGGGCCGATGAGAGACTTGGGAACAGTAGCATGGGGCAATCTTTGGTATCCCCTCTTAGTAACAGAATGATCTTGCCTCAGCCAGCCAAGGCTAATGATGGCAATGCATCTGTGGATTCTAGTAATCTTGGTGAGTCTGCTGGAATACCTGGCAGAGTTTTTTCCCCTTCAATGGTTTCTGGTATGCAATGGAGGCCTGGAAGCTCCTTTCAGAATCAAAATGAGTTGGTATGCTAGTCTGTCATGTGTCTGCACCTCTACATTTGTCATGTGTAATATAGTAGCTAATGTGTTTGTATGTTCAGGGGCAATTTCGTGGAAGAACTGAGATAGCACCTGATATGAGGGAAAAATATTTGCAACGGCTCCAACAAGTGCAGCAACAAGGCCATAGTAGTCTGCTTCTCACTGGTGGAAATCTTAAGCAGTTTTCTGCACAACAAAACCCGGTCATGCAGCAGGTTCTTTTTCTGAGATGAATTCCTTTTCTCTGATCCAACTTGTTCAACTTATTACTCATAAAGTTAAATACAAATCTAGGTTTCTGTCGATTGTTCATAACTTAATATTACACAAGAATGATGTATCTATGATTTGCAAATTGGTTGGAACTTGGGTTAGCTTTCTCTCATGAAAGAAAACAGTAAATAATCTTTTATAATCTTATTCTGGCAGTTCAATCCTCAAAGCTCATCGCTCTCTATCCAACCTGGTCTAGGGTTTGGTGGTCAAGCACCTGGCCTTAGTAGCGTAAGTGCTGCCAGCTTACAGCAGCAACAAAACTCCATCCTCCAGCAGTCTAGTCAGCAGGCACTGACGACTTGTGTTCCCAAGGATGCTGGTAATATTCAGCTTGCTTAAATTTCTTTTTAGTCCTTATTATTTTTTGTATATAGAGTAGAAGGTTGTCCAATTATGAATCTCTTCCTCTTGTTTCTCTATCTCTATCCTTCTTTTTTTTCTTTTTCTATGGCATGTTTAGTTTCACAGTTAATCCAGTTCATTTCATAAAACAATTTCCAAGGGAATCTTTTTTCAAGGAGAATAACTTTTGTTTTATAGACTATAGAGCAATAGGTTGAATATCTTTTTGAACACATTGGAACTGAAAAGGCTATGAAAGCTCACACATAGTGATTAAGAGCTTAATCTACATGCAGATGTTGACAATGCAAAAGCTGAGGAACAACAACCGCAGAACTTACCTGAGGATTCAAGTTCTGAAGCTGTTCCAACTTCTGGGCTTGCCAAGAATCTCACGAACGAGGATGATATGAAAGCCCCATTTGCAATTGGTTCCCCTGTATGTTAAATACTTCTTAATGTTGTGTTTTACTATAGGTGTTATATCTGGTGTGGTACTTAATTTGGTAGTCCGGATGGTCCAGTTAGTCGGTTATGTCTTTCTTCTACGTATGTCTTTGATTTGTAAGTTGTGAGCTATCAAGATGATGTAAGTGATCTGTCAATGGTTCTTTACTGCAGACTGCTGTATCAGGCTCTTTGGTGGAAGCTGCTCAAGTTATCAGGGATATTGATCTACCTCCGGGACAACCCTTACAATCTAACCAGTCTTCTACTAGTGGTCTTGGTGTTATTGGCTGGAGAAGTGTTTCTGATTTTGGTGCCATTGGTGACAACCTCAGTGGCTCAATGAATACTGGAGGAATGCATGATCAATTGTACAATTTGCAGATGCTTGAGGCTGCATACTATAAAATTCCCCAACCTAAAGACTCAGAACGTGCTAGGAGCTACACTCCGGTATGATATTTCTGCTGATCTTCATTTTTCTTCAAAAGAAAGACGACAAATGTGTAGGTTCAAAAAATCGTGATTTGCTTGAACTCTGCAGAAGCACCCTGCGGCAACGCCTGCTAGTTACCCTCAAGTTCAGGCACCAATTGTGAATAATCCCGCCTTCTGGGAGCGCTTAAGCATCGACGGATATGGCACTGGCACTGATACTCTGTTCTTTGCATTTTACTATCAACAGGTAAATAAGTTCTTCTTCTTCTTCTCTGCCCGTCTTTTTCATGCAATACAAGAACTTGGTGAGCTCTCCCACACGTAAAACTTTGCGCAGAATACTTACCAACAATATCTGGCCGCAAAGGAGCTGAAGAAGCAATCTTGGAGATACCACAGAAAATACAACACATGGTTTCAGCGGCACGAGGAACCGAAAATCGCCACCGATGAATTTGAACAGGGAACATATGTATACTTCGATTTTCACATAGCAAATGATGACCACCAGCATGGATGGTAAGTTGCCTTGGACTTTATGAGCTTTCCAATTATTTAGAAAAGCATTATATACCTGCTTGGTCGAATAACATTTTAACCTAAACTCATGATTATATTAACATGTTATTCTTAAAATATGCTGTGATGTTGTTCAGGTGTCAGAGAATTAAGACCGAGTTCACGTTCGAGTATAACTATCTCGAAGACGAACTTATGGTATAACAGTAATCGGCTGAATTTTGCCGGTACGTAATTAAGTTCTGTGTTCTGTCACCCACTTAAAATTTCATTGAACTTTTTAGGCTTAAGGGTGCTTTAAGCCCCTGAACTTTTGGAAAAAAAAATTAATTAAGTCCTTAAATTTTTTTGCACTCAATTAAGCCTCTGAACTAATAAATTTAATCAATTAAGCCTTTTGACCGATTTTAACCATCAGCTTTTGACGTTTTTTCTTGAGATATTACTGTCACATGACTTACTACAGTTTTGTCATGTTACATTTTTAAAAAAATTTTAAAACTATTTTTTTATAATTTTTACAAGTTTTTTTAGAAATTTTAATGAATTTTTAAAATAAAATAAAATTTTTGAAAATGTAAGTGATAACATTGTAGCACAACACGTTGCACCAATTGATTAAAAGAACTGTTAGATTTAACAATCAACGTTGGTCAAAAAGGTGAATTGATGAATTTTTAGAATATAAAAACTTAATTGGGTAAAAAAAAAGTTTTTAAGGGCTTAATTAATTTTCTTTTTCTTTTTGAAAATTTTAAGAGCTTGTGACACCCTTAAGACGACTTTTTATAAAGGCCTCATGGCACAGATGAGATGAGATGTGTCAACCACTGAAATTTCATTGAACTTTTTAGAAAGGCCTCATGGCATAGATTATATGAGGTATGAAGCTTTGATTAGAATAATTATTTTCCAGCCATGACTTTTCCGTTGCTTTTTGCTTCCATGTTTGTTTGATAATAATATCTCTTGCAAATCATTTTTGTTCGATCAAGTTGGTCTCGAATTAACTTGTGATATTAAATTCAATCGTGAAGTTTTTCGTAGTATAATTTTTGGTTTACCAGTAATATTATTTTTTAAATAGGTCTATTTAAAGTCTAAATTTAATTTAAAAATTTTAAATCCTAAATTATAATCTTCGATTATAAATTCTAAAAACTAAAATCTTAAATTTTAAATTAAACCTCTGAACTTTAAAATAAAACTACTTGGGTAAACTAAAGTTTATGTTAGTAGTGTATAAAATAATTTTTCATTAATTAATCGAGTAATTTTTTGATAGACATACTATGTAAAAAAAATAGTGTTTACTCTTTCCCTATTCCTAAAACCTAAACATTAAATTCTAACCATAAATCTTAAATTTTAAATCTTACAAACTAAGTTTTTAAATCCTAACTAAATCTAACCCTAAAAACAAAAAGCTTGTGTAGGCTGCAAAATGTGTATTGAATAATGTTCTAATTATATATTGAGTAATCTTAAAAATTGTCCCAAGAACATTTTACTAATTTCAATTTTGCACTTCAAGCTCTCCTAAAAGAAACATGGTACCCAAAAATAATGCTTTAGACTAATTATCTACACTAATCAAAGCTTATCCATTGCTGATTCAATTAACAAAGGCAAAAATCCAAAACTAAGTAAATGAACAAAGGTGACGTTCTGTATCAGATTTACTAGAATATTGTTATTGGTAGGGGCGTAGAGCATGCTTCATGCAATGTCATTTTGTCTAATTGATTTTTATTAAACAAAAAAATAGATTTCTGATGTCAGTTTTATAATAAAAAAAAAAGAGAGAGAATGAAATACGAAGTTATGTCATACACGTTTAAACTTATTCTAATTAAATATTGGGTTTTTCAAAGAACGACAAACCTCTTTCAATATATAATATGAGGAAATATTAATTTAGGATCGGTTCCATTAGAAATTTTCATTAAAAAATTGAATGAATAATAATTGGGTTAAATAATTAATATATTTTTTGGATGGACTGGAAGTTTCTATTTCAATTATTACAAAAATCTAATTGATTTCATGTGAAATCAAATTAGCATAATATTTTTTGTTTAACTGATTCGATTAAATGGTGTTAATTTATCAATCATTGCCCTAGTTTAGTCAAATTGATTTAGTGGGCTGATTTCGTATATCATCATTATCTGTTTTATTGACGAATTAATATAGATTAGATATTACTAAAGTATATTTAAATTTAACTTTTTCAAATTAATTTATTATATTTGCATCGTCATAATTTAAATTTTAATATTGTTTAATCTAATTGTTAAATTAACTTGTAGTTGATTCTCATAATTTGTTTCTTAAGCATTACCAAAGTGAAAGGAACTTTGTATCTTGAATTATTTGAACCCTATTTAGGTTGAATTGATAGAGAAATATGCATGATTTGGGGGGGTTTGAAAATGAAAACCAGAAAGGTTGTGGACCGTTTCAAATGAAGTAATATATAATCTTAAAGAAAAATGACTTCAACATGGAAAATGATGTGGAACCACATAATCAACACCCAGTCTCACTTATCTAAACACGTTTAGGGTCTAATTGTAATTTTAGTATCTTTGATATTTTTAGTGGAAAAACGAATAATATTTATCTGAGAAGACTCAAATTCAATCACTCTGTTTACAAGGTGTGTGTGCATTGTCAAAGGATTAAGAATATTTATGAACAGATACTACCTTGTAATCACCGACTATTCAAAAATAATAATTATTTTAATTTAAAATAATTTGATCCTTTTGTTTTTATAATAATATTGGTAGACTCGAATTAATAACAATATTAAATGCTGCAATTAACAATAAGGATGTGTATTTCTTTTTTCAGACTTACTATTAACGTTATAAAGATAAAACGGACTAAAATATGGCAAATGATATTATCAGAAGTAGATGGTAACGTTATTAATTTGGACCTACAACTAGTATTGCAAAAGTGATGAGATGAAACCTCAAATTTCAACAAGATAAAGGGACTAAAACCAAAATTAGACCTTTTTTTAGTTTCTCCTTTTTAACCCCGACATTGATTAATTTGTTTACAATGTTGCTTCCTTTTTTTTATCTATTGTTCCTTAATATCATATCAACTTCTTTTAGAATTACATCACTACAAATAGGTCATGTTTGAATTATCTCAAATTTACATTTTTTTTTTGGTTGGAAAGTTTGATGAGGATTGAAAAAGGTGTCAAGGCGAGATCTATTAATTAATCGAGTGGTCAATGATGTTTATCTTATCATATCTTGTATGAGGTCGAATCTCGACATATGAATGTAATATATATATATATATCTCTTTAATAAAAAAAAATAATGTCTAGTCATAAAGGACCCCATGGGAATTGAGAATAAAAAGTTTGAAAGAGATGTAAAGAGGGGAGGGTGACAACAATGGCATGTGAAGGATTTATACTTTTATTTTCTTCCCATTTTGGCCCTTTTATTTTCCTATTGGTTTGGATTGCAAAGGAGACACAGCCACAAGGAAAAGGAAAATGATGGAGGCCTAGCAAGTTCCCATCCCCACCATGAATTTTCTCAAAGAAAAAGACATTTTATTATTATTATTATTATTATTATTATTATTATTTCTCAAACAAAAAGGCATTTGATTAAATTATGATCTTGATAATTTTGTTATTTAGATTCTATGATTCAATCCGACATAATTTCGCCATTATATTATAAGCCCAAATAATAACCATCCCTAATTATTTCGGTTAAAATGTTAGCTTGGATTTTTTCTTAAAAAACCTTAGCCGCTTCACTCTCAAAATTATTTCAATTCTAGCCGCTTTCTTTTTTGTTCAATCCCTTTAATCGGTGGTTGGCAATTAATCTTTGTATTAGTTGTCGACCACCGGTTTTATCAGTTTTCTTGTTTTTATTTCAATAAGAATCTCTGCTTCTGTAGCACGCTCTTTCTCTGTCCTAGTGACACGCTTATTCTTCTGTCTTTGTGACATGTTTTTGTTTTGTTTTTTTTTTTTGGTTTGGTTCATATGTCTTCGTAGCAGGTTTCAGCATACCTTAGCGTTCGATTGTTGTTCGCATAGAGATTCACTCGGCGCTAATTTCTGATTCATGGTGTTGTCGGTGGTCACTTGAAATGTTTTATCCCCACTCTTTGATGGTTGTTTGCCGATAAAACTAGTCTTAGGTAGCGGTACCTTTTGCCTGACAGAATGGATCACGCACCACTCCTTCCTTCTTTATGCGTCTCGTTTGAACAGAGACAAGGAGATTCAGGAAGCTTTTAAATTTTTGTTTTCATTGTTTTTGAATTGTAAGAATTTTTTAGGTTATTTTAACCCAATTTTTTTATTGCGTTGTAATTGAATTTTTTTATGGTTTAATGAAAATCCAGTGGCTATTTCAAAAAAAATGATGATTTTGAGGAATAACTATATCACACTTTTAATTAAAATAATTAACGATGTTATTTTTTTTTACAAAAACCATAAAAGTAAAAGGGATAAATTTATATCAAATTAAAATGTATGGACTACATCCCAAATTTAAGCAAAGTAAAAACACCAAAACACAATTTGATTAATAAATATTAAAGTGTTGATGTTTTTGTTATATGTATATTATAAGATAATTTGTGTATTATGCTGTGCCCATAAATTTTTTCATTGTTGTATAATGTATCATATTGTATTTTAATTAATTCTTATATCATATAATCATATCATGTATTTATTCTCTCTCTCTATATATATATATATATAATTCATTCTTTGTAATATACTTGAGGAGCTAAACCAACAATTAGTTAGTCTAGTGCAGAGGCGGATCTTGACAACCAAGTTTGAGGGGCTTATTTAATTTTTTTTAAAAACTTTTAGAAGCTTAAATTAAAATTTTCAATAATTTTAAAGGGTTTAATTTGAAATTTTCATAACATATAGGAGTTTAACTAAATTTTAAAAAAAATAAGATTTATCAAGACTTTTAAATTTTTTAAGAGAGGATTTAATTAAAATTATTAAAAAATTTAAAATATAATATCAATTTTTAAAATTTTTGAAGGGGCCAAATTAAAAATTTTAAAATCTTTAAAGGACTAAATGTGAAATGAGGAAACTTTGGGGGCCTAGGCTTCCATTGGCTCTATTGAGTGTCCGCCACTGGTTTAGTGGGTTGAGACGATATATCTTTTAAGCAAAGTCAAAGGTATAAATCTTAATATTATAAATGGAAAAAACTGAGTTAATTGTGTTATCCTCAATTTTTTATATCAGACTTCTACAATACTCGATCCAAATTAATCGGCAAATAAATTAAATACTTATTTTTAAGATATATTTGAGTAGATAAGCAGTTGTTTGTTACATTGATGCCAAAATGCCAGTATCCAAACGTTGAAGAAGTGCAAGTGCCAACCCACTACCACTTTAATTTCTCACCACTAATACTTGAATTGATTTGAACCCCAACAATATTGAATGAATCAAAATACAACCGACTATTCAACACCATTCTCATTTCTAAATGCTATTTCACCATCCTATTATGTTTTAGGCACCACACTTTTATTTTTAATATATATATATATATTCAAATAAATATTAAGTACAATTTGTAAGATACAATGTACTTTTAATAAAAAAAATATTTAAATCTTAAAATGATATTAATAAAAAAATTAACTAAAAATTAAATATGAACCATAAAACGGATGTAAAGTAAACAAAAACAATATTACATATTTAAAAGATGTGAAAAGATAAGAGCTGAATTGATAGTCATTTTGATCAAATCATTCTTTTTTTTAATTCAATCAATTCAATTAGTTCTATTATTCATTAAACAGTGGCTGCATAAAATAGTAAAAAATTTAAAATTAATTTTTAGAGAATAATAAAATAAAAACCTAAAAATATTAATAATAATAAACTCTAGAATTTGTTGCTAAAAGGGAAAAAGGAAAACAATAATCTAAAACTAGTTCAAATAGTTTTTAGTTGTTTTCTTGTCTCCATTTATGATACTTTATTTTTTAAAACTATTGGTTTTCATTCCCTTAATATGAGATAACCCTCTCAATTCAATTTTCTCTATTCACAATGTTAGAATTCGAACTCTTAATTTTGTTTAAAAAATTCAATGCCTCATTCTGCTAGACCGACTGATTGTTAGTTTCATTTATAATATTTTATTAGTTTGTCATATATATATATATATATCAGTTATCTATTATTTACTTTAAAATGTTATATATTATTTATTGAATCATCAAATTAATCAAATTTTAATTCAATCAACCGATTAAGTTCATAAGTAGTTCTTATAATACTTATGTAAATCATAAATATGTTTATATTTAGAAACTTATTTTTTCTATATAATTTGTTTATAAAAAATTAAAAATATAGACAAATGACACCCATTTTATGAATAAAATGACACTCATTTATAAATAAATTGACATTCATTTATAAATAAAACGACACACCTTTATAAATAATTATCCCTCTTTAAATATCGTTAAAAATAACACTCTTTAAATAAATTTTTTGCAATTAATTTGTGAGCAATCAATTTGATATTTGTGTCTTTAACAAATTAAGTTTGCATTAATTATACCCTTTCCGTATCTAATTTATTGTTTAATGTTTACTCTTCTCAGGCAATCGCACCCATTGATGACAAATAATAATAATGAATTGAATTGATGAATATAATCATATATATATTCGAAATATTTTTAGGTTGACTTTCTAAATAATTATTTATTTTTATTAAATAGAAATATAATACACTTTTATGCCGAGATTCGAATCTATATAAAATAGGACAAGATATTAATTTTTCTACCATGCTGATATTTAAGATATGACTTTCAACTTTAATTTGATAAATTTATTTTTTATATTTTTATAATCTTATTAGTAAGTCCAAACTAATATCACTATTAGTTTTTGTTGGTAAAGTAATAATGTAGAGATTTTCAAATAGTTAGACTAGCATATAAAATTATTATTAGTTGGATAAATTTGGTTGAATATTCCTTTTTGAAAAATTATTTGGTAAAACACCCCATTGAAAATTATTTAGAAAAGTACTCTATATTCGGGCCACGTAAGGACGGTTCATGTTTTGTCAGACACGATTTTTGAACTTGCGGTCAACGAGACGCGAGTTCAATCTGATGTGGCGTGTCTTATCCGTTGACATCTTTTTATATTCAATGAAACAAAACTCGCGCCTAGCAGAACGCAAATTTCACGAGAAATTGATTTGAACCGCGCGAATTTATCGCATGCATTATAAAATAATAATAAAATAAACGGAACTCGCATTTCGTGTAGCGCGAGTTTTGGGATAATAATTTTACCGGTTAAAAAATAAATGATCACGTTAAATATACACAAAACTTGTGTCCTACAGGGCACGAGTTCTATTAAATACTCGTTCTCCAACCGGTGCGAGTTGTACTATAAATGGACCCCTCCCCCACACCTTTTCCCTGCACCTAAATTCTCCCCCTCAATTTACTCTCTATCAATTCTTCGGGTCCTAGATCTTTAAAATTTTACGGTCAATTTTTTAGGCTCGATATAATAGCGGGGTAGATAAGGTTGGATCATAAACACGTTTTCGTTTATTGACGGAGAAATGTAAGTTTTATCTATTTATTTTAATTTTGTATTTTCATTTTGTTATGTTATATTTTGTAATTAAAAATAGTTTTAATATTTTATAAATAAATAGTAGATTAGTTTTAATTTATGTTTGTTAATTTTTTTAGGGTGGGATGGAACATCGTCTGGAAGTTTTCATCACACGAATGTCGAATGGACCCCACCCGGAGCTAAAAAAATATATCGAGAAGGCCGAATTTCTGCACGTATCCAAAATCATTGAAGGTGCTAGATTGAATATTTATTTGACCAACGCTCTTTTAGAGAGGTGAAGGCCAGAGGCACACATTCCACCTTTCGTGTGATGAGGCGACGATTACTTTGGAGGATGTTTCATATATTTTGGGTATGTCAGTTGATGGAGAGACTATTACCGGTCACACCAATAGTGAATGACACAACCTTTGTTTGGAGTTGCTAGGCGCTATGCCAGACAGAGTGGATGGTGGCCGTGTGTTTTTAAGGTGGTTGCGGGAAAATTTTACATATTTACCGGATGACGTGAACGAAGATGTGAAGCATGTAAAAATATAATTTTTGGTGAATATTAATGAAATAATTAAATTTTCATATGTTAATATATTTTTTTGTATTGTAGGTATATGATTGCGTTCATATTTTACAAATAATTGGCGTGATATTAATCTGACAAATCTCGTAATAAAGTTAACATGTTATGGTTGCGGCATTTGCGGGATTTTGGTGATACCCATAAATTTAATTATTTTGTATAAAATTTTATTAGTAGGACGTGATTGATTGAATTTTATGTGTCTGGTTATTTTAAAGATATTATCAATTTAATTTTTTTTAATAACATTATAAAAAGTTGAAAGATTAAATTATTTTAAATTAAAATAAATACACTGACCGAGTGATTAAAAATATTAATAGTATCTTATTTTGTATGAGTTCTAATTACAATTTATCTTGAAAATGTAAATATTTTTTATTTAATAAAAAATAAATCATAAATCTCAAGTGATGGATTAAAATCAGAATTCAGAACTAATGATTAAATTATTTTATTTCTAGGGTTTAAATTTGCATTCTCTGATATTGTATATATATTTTTTTTTAAAAAGTACTCCACTAATTACTTGGTAATAATCATATTGTTTTCATTTTTAAATCAAAATGTTTATATATTAATCATAATTAATTTTCTAAAAATCCCATTATGGTTTGGCATACTCGAAAAGAGACAACCTATATCTTATTACATCTTACATGTATATGTAATCCTGTCGGTGACCGACCACTTCATAAAGTCACTTAAAAAATCAAAACTTTATCTTCAAATATTTTTTTTTTGAAATAATCTTCAAATAAAATTAATGAATATCACGATAAAAAAAAATAAACAATAGTTTTTCAAATAATTTATTATTATTTATTAAAAAGAAAATATTATATGAATTTATAAGGCTGATTTACTGTGTAACATATATGGCTGATTGGATGCTATATATTATACATGAGAAAAAATATTATATGAATTTATTTCAATACGTAATTTATAATTTTAGCTAATAAAATTATTCATTTCATTTTTTGTTTCCATATCATCATTTTCCAATGATGAATACTTATTTTATCTCAAAAAATTGATGAATAATTTATTTTTCATGTGAAAAGACATAAAATAAAATAAATATTTTTTATTAGTTGAAATTATAAGGTATAATACCAAAATATGTCCTAACATTAGTGATAATCATTTTAATTTCTATTCTTTCTTGAAGCACCTTAACTTTTAATGTTTTATTTTAGATCAAAATAGTCACTCTGTAAATAAAAATAGCTAGTCAACTAACAGTGAATAACTTGTAATTATGTCGCAAACCTACATGACAATGGACACTGACATAGCAATTTCATATAAGCAAAGATGTTGACTTGACAGAGTGACAGGTCAGTAAAAATAATTACTATATAAATTTATTTTTTCTGCTAACATGTCATTTTATCAAGTCATTCCAAACTATTTATCGTTAGTAGACTAGTAATTTTATCCATTAAAGTGTTATATTGAACCAATATGAAATATTAAAAGTTAAAATACTTTTAAAAAATAAAGGTTAAAATAATTATCCAATCAAATATTAATATCATTTTTTATATTGTACCAAATTATAAATAACATTATCCAATCAAAAAAATAAGTGTGTAAATTATACTTCTTTTAAACTTTATGTGCCTAAAGTAGATTTTGCTAAAAATAGGTGCTCAAAGTTTATACCATTACAATTTTAGGTAACTATTAGTTAACTACCGTTAAAAAATTCGTTAATCAATGCTCTACACATGACAATAATTTGAATTTTTTAAATTTTTTTGAAGAAAAAAACTATTTTTTATTTTTTAAAAATCTCAAAAATTTTCAATTTTTACAAAACAACATCAAGTCCCTAAAATTTCTCAAATCTAAACGCTTAGATCGACACCGCTTTCGTCGTAAATCGCCGCCCCTAAATATACCCTTTTAATCGCTGAACTTAGTCGATCATTTTTCTAACACGGTGTTGCCGGTTGAAATACTATATTCTTTAATTAATATTAAAAGTTGAATTTTAATATTACGAAGGAACAAATTAGGCTAAAGATTCTCCCAACAATACAATTTTACATTATTTGGTTTAGATTAATGGACCAAAAAAAGTTAAGGAAAGATAGTTTTTGAATCTTTCGCTATTTGTAATATATGCTAAAACAACAAAGAAAAGAACAAAATACCTATTGAAATCAGCAGAAAGAAAAGAACTTTTGAGACCCCATATTTTTTTTTACAAATCTTAATCTTATACAGTATGGATAGAAAAGAAGGAAGGAAAGTAATTTTATTGGATCTTAGTTAAATGAATTATAAATAAATAAATAAATTTAGGGTTATATTTTAATACATAAATTGTGTAAAAAAATTACACATTCCTTCTATAAAAATTTAAAACTTAAATCTCAAACTCAGTGGCAGAACATAGAGAGGTTTGGTCCCCGCCAACTTTTTTTTCATTAGAAATGTGATAGATTTTTTTGAAAATAAGGTAAAATTATCTCTATCCCTTCAAAGTTTGTAAAATCTTAGTTCCTCAAAAAATTTAATTTTATTTTGGCCCCTTTATAATTTTTTTTTTTAATTTCATTTTGGTCTTCCTTCATAAATTTCTAGTTCCGCCCCTGCACAAATTCTAGCCCCCTTAACCCCAAAACTCTAACTTTTAACTATAAAACTTAAATTAAATACCTTACACACTTAACTTCTAAATTCTAACCTAAAAGTCTAAAATTAAAAAAATATATATAAAATTTACAGACTTATATATTAAGGTATTTTCTATAAATTTATGTATAAATATTATTCAGTATATTCAGTTTCTTCTCTTGAGAGTAGAGACTAGCAACCAACCCTGAGCCAATGAACCTTTTTCAAAGCACAAGGCTCTGACTTTTACGGTGGACGAAAATAATCTACCCCTAATTATGTTTTTATTAGTGTTTACATTTTAAAATAACGAGTTTAGGGTTTAAGGTTGAAACTTAGAATTATAGTGTAGAAAATTAAGGTTATGATGTATTTTTTTAGGGTTTATAGTTTAAGATTTAAGATATAAAAATTAAGATTAAGATTTAAAATTTAATTTTTAGGTATTTTTTAGTAGGTGGCACATAGGGGCAGGAGATTTTTACTATCTTACTGTGGATGGAAATCATCTGCCCCTAAAGTATGCCTCCATTTGTGCCCCCACTTTAAAATAGTTGGTTTAGGGTTTAGGTTTTGGGGTTTAAGGTTGGGGCTTAGGGTGTAAGGAATTAGGGGTAGGGTGTATTTTTTAGAGTTTAGGGTTTGGGGTTTAGGATATGAAAATTAAGGTTATGGGACAAGATTTAATTTTTAAGTAATTTTAGACAAAGAGCATAAAAAGAGGCATGGTTAGATTTTTAGTCATCTTGCTGTAGCCGTTACAGTTCCTACCAAAAAACCAAAGATAAATATACAACACATTCCCAATTTTCCAAATTTATAAAATATAAATTATTAGATTTCTTTTTAAGTATTGATTCCATTAACTTGGCTACTACTACTGGTGATTTATTCTTTCTCTTTCATAGTTTCAATCTTATTTCATTTGTCAACTTATTGAAATATTCTCTTTTAAACACCAACCAAATTATTAATTCTATCTGCAAATTTTGATTCTTTTTTTCTTCTTCAAGCTTTCCCCACTTCTTCCAACTCCCCTGTTTCTTCTCTGTTCTTGAACCTTCATTGCTGTCTCAATATTTACTTCAAAACTCATCTCTTATTTTCAATAAAGTTTCAAACTTGTTCCCCTTTGATTTGCCTAAACAAAACAAATTTATCCGTTTGTTTCTCTGGGTTTTCTTGTAGTGAAATATACAAAAGAAAGGAAGTATAAAGTTTCACTTTTGAATAAAAAAAGAAGAATTGAGGATAGTTTATATTCCTTTTTCATTCTTTTTCAGTTTCCTCTTAGCTTTCATTTTCATTTAATGGATTCTCCTTTTGCCTAATCTCTCCAGGGCTACAAGAATTGCTTTGATTTTGTCTTAATCCTTCAGATAACAGTTAAAACCCCATAGCCAAAAAGCTTACCTTTTCTTTGTTCTCTTTCCAAGCAACCTCCTTTAGCCTTAAGCTTCACCCCCTTTCATTTGTTCCTTTCAAAGCTTTCAAATTTTTTCACTAAAAGGCTAAAGAAAAGTATGGGAAATTCTTGGTTTTTAGGAATACTGATACCAATATTCCTTTGTCTTCTTTTCTTTGGTGGTTCTGTTAATGGTCTCGGTGTGAATTGGGGCACCATGGCTTCACATAAGCTGCCTCCCCGGACGGTGGTCCAGATGTTATTGGACAATGGAATAAAGAAAGTTAAGCTCTTTGATGCAGATTCAACCACCATGAATGCTCTTGCAGGAACTGATATTGAAGTCATGGTTGCTATTCCTAATGATCAACTCCTTGCTATGAATAGCTATGATCGAGCTAAAAATTGGGTTAGGAGGAATGTCACAAGATATAATTTCAATGGAGGTGTTAACATTAAGTAAGTTCAAATTTTAACCTTTTTATTTAAAAAAAAAAACAATTATGGCTGCTAGCTTGATTTGATTATGTTGGGTTTTTGAGGTTTTGATTGGTATTGTTGTATTTTTTATTGAAGATTTTGATAAATTGAATGCTTATTGTGGAAATTGTTGGAGTTTGCATTAAGGAATTTTGGTTCTAAATCTAAAGTTTTGGTATTGAATATGATATATGTGTGTTTGTATATTATAAAACCATCTTGTTATAGGAGCTTCATATATTATTGAAAGTTTTGATTCTTCTTGAATCTTAACAAGAGGAATTACTTCTATTTTGGTTAAAATACTAAGTATTGTATTTAGTGTACCCAAATAAGTCTTTATTCTTTGAATTATATCCAAATAAGCCATTATTTCAAATGAAAGTGATTTTATTTAAGTAAAAATTTGAAGGTTAAGGGTTTAATTGAATGCAAAGTAAAGGTTAATGACTGATAAAAGTATAGGAGATTACCTAAGTGGCCAAGTTCTTGGGCCTTTTTTGTTATTTATCCTTTAATTAACATTTCAATGCCTTAACTTTGTTTTCTTTGAAAGTTTGCTTGGAACCATCACTAGGAAAACTAATCAGTTTTTGTTAGCAAGTAGAGGGATTAGTTTATTTGTTGACCTAATTCCTGAATCTTGATGACAGATAGAACTTGCTTTTTTTTTTGCATGATGATTGTTTTGGTATAAGCACCGTATTCAATCCATTGGCTGACTAGTCCAGATCGAGTACTGAAAATACGCATTATAGGCCACCCTTCCAACCCAATTTGTTCGAGGATCTTGTTTGACTTGTCTTCCCTTAGCTGTGAAAATAAGCTAATTGCACATGATGTGAACTCTTCTTGGAAAAGTTTGCTAGGAATCTTACCACAGGATTTCAACTTGTTTTCCCTTTGGTTCTGATTCCAGACTGAGATGACAGTAGATTCCTTCACTCGAAGCATGTTTATGGATGAAATAGTAACTGGTTGATTGGATTCTTACACCTCGTGTTGTTCATGTGATTAAACGTTAAGTTCGTCTTCACTCGAAGGCGATTGAAAGAAGCTAATGACTTTACTTGCTGTTAATGGTGAAGGAAAGAACATGTTCTGATTGATGCTGCAATTCAACCACCTTTCTTTTTCTTTTGTGTCTGAATTTGTTTACTAATATATACATACATCAATATATACATGTTATGTATTTAAGAATGTGCTTATCTTGCAGTTAATCTACGGGATTCCTTAATGTCATTGCACAGGTATGTAGCTGTCGGCAATGAGCCGTTTCTCACAACCTACAATGGCTCGTTCATAAACATCACATTTCCTGCACTTCAAAACATTCAAAATGCACTTAACGAAGCCGGGGTAGGAGACTCGATAAAGGCTACCTTGCCTTCGAATGCCGATGTCTACAACTCACCAGCAAACAACCCTGTTCCATCAGCTGGCCGGTTCAGGCCTGATATCAGTGGTCTTATGACGCAGATCATTGAATTTCTAGCCAGGAACCGTGCACCTTTCACCATAAACATCTACCCTTTCCTTAGTCTGTATGGAAATGATAACTTCCCCTTCGACTATGCTTTCTTTGACGGAGGAAACCCGGTGGTTGATAACGGTATTCAGTACACTAACGTTTTCGATGCCAACTTTGACACATTGGTTTCAGCTTTGAGAGCTATAGGGTATGGGGACCTGACCATTATCGTCGGGGAAGTTGGCTGGCCGACGGATGGGGACAAGTATGCAAACATAGCTAATGCTCAAAGATTTTACAGCGGGCTCATGCCTAGACTTGCAGCCAACTCTGGCACACCCCTGCGGCCAGGATACTTAGAAGTATACTTATTCGGCCTTCTAGACGAAGACATAAAGAGCATTGCACCAGGAAGCTTTGAGCGCCATTGGGGAATCTATAGGTACGACGGTCAGCCTAAATTCCCACTCGATGTTTCCGGCCAGAATCAAAACCGGTACCTCATCCCAGCTCAGAACGTCGAATATCTTCCGCAGAGATGGTGTGTATTCAATCCAAATGTAAACGACCTTAGCAGACTTGCAGACAACATAAACTACGCCTGCACGTTCTCGGACTGCACGGCACTCGGGTACGGATCGTCTTGTAACAACCTGGATGGCAATGGAAACGTTTCCTACGCGTTCAACATGTACTACCAGGTCCAAAACCAGAATGTGTTGGCCTGTGATTTTCAAGGTCTAGCCACGCTTACAACACAGAATCCTTCACAAGGAGCTTGCAATTTTATCATTCAGATTGTTGCTTCTTCTTCATCTTTTGTTGGTCCCTCACTGATGGGGATGCCATTGTTTGCTGTATTAACACTTGTATTACTATAAACTCGAATTCTGTAGATAACTTTGATGTACTTTTTTTTTGCTAGCTTCTTTTGTATGTCAGATTTTGAGTTATATATTTTTATGATTGATTTTAATAATAAATGTATATGATGTATTGGTCTCTGACTATACATGACTATGATTCTATTCGAATATAGTTTTTTTAACAATTTTCACAACCTAGAAGAGAGGGGAAGTTGTCAACCGAAAGCTTTTAAACACATGCTCTAGAGATTGTTGATCGATCCGAATATAGTTAAATATGGATATGAAAATGTAATTTCATACTATTAATCTTTCAATAAAAAAATCATATTTTAATATATATATATGAGATAGGATCCGTTTACACAGTGTAAAACTTGATTACTTTGTGTAAAACTTAATTACTTTTACACAGTAATAATCTTCACTTTTTTTACTGTTAATCTCATCTATACATTTCACTCATCCAATGATCCTAAATTAGTGTAAAACTAAATGAATTTTACATCATGTAATTTGATTTATATATATATATGGAAAATACTTTGATGCACAAGCTGTGTAAACTTTAGTTTACACAAGCCCTTTAATTTTAGGGTTTAGGGTTTAGGGTTTTAGTTTAGGGTTTAGGGGTTTAGTATGTAGGGTATATAATTTAAGGTTTATGGGTAGAATTTAGAATTTAGAGTTTAGGATTTAGGGCTTAGGTTTTAGGTTGCTAGGGTTTGTGATTTAGATTTTAAATTTTATAAAAGGAATGTGTAAAAAAAATTTACACAGCTTGTGCATCAAAATAAAACCCTATATATATACATATGCAGGTGATGAAACTTAGAGGCATTCTAAGGGAACATGTGATTAAAGTTTAAATTGAATAACATTGTTGGGCACGTCGTAAATTGTAATGGCTTTAGGCCCAAGTTCGATTTCCATTATGCTCATTTCATTTTTTTTCTTGACTTTTTAAACCAATTAGATGATACCGTCATCATTTATAAAAAAAATTAATTTGATTTAAAATGTAACATTAAGAGTTAAAATAATCATTCGATGAAACGTTAGTGGTATATTTTGATATTATACCTTGATTTTTTACATTAAAATCACTATATATAACACCATAAGAGATGAAAATCGTCTACCCCTTAATTATGTTCACATTGGTGTCTCCACTTTAAAATAGCGTATTCAAGGTTTAAGGTTTGGAATTCAAGGTTGGGGACTAGGGTTAGGGTGTATGGAATTAGGGGTATATTGTATTTTTTAGAGTTTATGGTTTAGAGTTTAGGATATGAAAATTAAGGTTAGGGCTTATAATTTAAATTTTACGTGTTTTTTAGTAGGGACATATAAGGAGACATGATTATGGGGCAAAAGATTTTTACTCCGCCATAAGTGGGCACATTGTGCTTTGGAAAAAATAAATTAGGGTCTACTTGAGTTATCCTTTAATAACGATTTGTAATTTATAGTTATATTTTGATACATAAGTTATGTAAAAAAATTACACAACGTTTTAGAACCCAAACTTAAATACATAACCTTAGCACTCTAAAACCTAAATCCTAAACTCTAAATTCTAACCGTAAATTTTAAATTCTACATCCAACATACTAAACCCCTAAACACTAAATCACAACATAAATCTCTAAACCCTAAAGTTGAAAGGCTTGGGTTTGTGTATTAAAATATTTTTCTTAAATTTAACTATAAAATTATATTTTTATAAGAAAAATAGTTTGATATAAAGTTTACACAAGCTTTTACGGTTTAGAGATTTAAGTAGTAGGGTGTAGAATTTAAGGTTTATGGTTAGAATTTAGAGTTTAGGGTATAAGGTTTAGGCTTTAGGGTGTTAGGACTAGCGATTTAAATTTTAAATTTTATAACTTAAATATGAAAGATTTTGTAAATCTTTTAACACAGCTTGTGTATTAAAATATAACTTTTTATAATAATACTACAAATTCAAAATATGACTTGTACTTGAGTTGATCCATATAATGATGTTTAATGACAAAATTTTCAATATTTCACTAAAGACATACAAACATTAACAAATAAATCCCAATGAGAGGTCCTCTCACAATAATGCACCCTAAAAATCCCCTACCAACACAACAAAGCCACTAGTGTTTGCTCTCAATTGGATGTGAAATCTCATGATAACAAATAATACATTTTTGGACAGCCACACCTTTTTTTTAATTATTCTTTCTCTCCTATGCATATTCCATCCTCAGCCATGCACTTTTCTCATGGACTATTTGTGAGTAGGAATGATGGTAAGGGGCGGGTTTTTGGCCATCCCAACCTCGATCCAAAATTTAAATCATCTGATTCGATTTTAATTCGACCCGATTCGATATAATAAAAAAACATAATTTGATCTTAATATTTTAATAAAAAAATTTGACTAAACATGATCTGATTCGGAAAAAAATAAATAAAAAAATAAATATATATAAATATATCGGGTCAGGTCGGGAATTTTTTTTACCATAAACCCGACCCAAATCCGATTTTTTTAATAAAAAAAACCCACCCCTATCGAGTCATGTCGGGTTGTGAGAATAAATATGTCTGTTTATTTATATACACACACAATATAAGCATAAATTACACATATTTTAGGTAATAGTTCAAGCCGAAACCGAAAAAAATTAAATTTGAATTGATATGAATTTAAAACGATTCAAATTCAAAATGAATCTGTCCAAATACGATGTTAAAAGAGTTGAATCGAGAAAAAAAATACTGAAAGGGACACATTCAAAGATGTTGAGTGCTATAACACATAACAACAACCTACCATATTCAAATTAATTTGTCAATTTCTTAGGGTTATAATTCCAAAATAAAATAGATTTTTTAAAAGAATTGTTAGTATGTATTGTAATAGCAGATGATTTTTATCATAATGAAATGTTTGTTGATATTCTTATATTTTAAGTTCGACTTTTAAGCATTAAACTTTTTTTTTTAATTTTTTAATTTTTATTTTATGAATTTATATTTTTTTATAAGTAATATATATTTTATTGTTTCATTCAACACTTGATGATAAACAAATTATATAAAAAAATACTTTGTAATTATAAAGCCTGCTCTCATAATCTCACATTTTCTGAATATATTACTAATATGTTAAATATATATCATGAAATTTATGTATATTGTTAAAAGAAATTTTCAAATGTGCTTAAAGTTTGGGGACATGTAGGACCTAAATGAAAAAGGACAAAGAAATTTCATTTCCGAAAAATTGGAGGGAAATTTTAGAAAGGCATATATTTGCACAGTATAATTTTTATAAAAAAATCTCTCTTCAAAAGAAAAAAAATATTCCATGAACAATCTTTATCAAATTAACTATGATTTTAATCAGCTATTAAAAAAACTATGATTTTAATCAATAGAAATCTTTCACGTCATTATTTTTTTATATTATCAATTTATTTAAATTGAATATTTAAATAATTGTTTTTAAAAATAAGATAAAAATATAAGTGAAAATTTATTTGTAAAAAATAATTAAAATAATTTTTACTAATTGAGATTATAATTATCGTGATGGAGAATTCGTAAAATAAATTTTTTCTTCCAAGAGAAACTGTTTCCCATTTTCACGAGAATCCATTGGTCAAATAAATAAAATAAAATAAAACTAAAAGAGGGATAATGGAAAAAATCACCTGCATACTGGAATCCATCAATATAAACATTATTATCTAAATTTAATTATAAACAATTATTCCATTCAAAAATAATAATAAACAATTATTATCTAAATTTAATAATAGAAATACACCACTAACAATGTTGATTCAAGTGGTAAGCAGCTTGCTATCGCTTAAGAGATCTCAAGTTTGAGGCGTTTGTCTATAGGAGTGAGCAAAACTCGACTTAACTCGAAAAAATAGAATGTTTCAACTCGACTAGAGGCGAAAAAACTCGACTCGAAAAAATTTCAAATAAAGTTTAAGTTGTAAAATGAAAATTTGAATAACTCGAATAATTTTTCTTGATATATATACACCGATACAAGAAAAAATATATACGACATATGAAGAAACATGTATGCATATCTTATAGGATTAATGAAAATCGTTTAAATTATAATCAAATTGTACTATAACATGATAAATAATTACAATTAAATTTATATAGGAACTCGAAAACTCGACTCGAATTGAAAAAAATTCAAATAAAGTTTGAGTTGTAGAATATGACGTGTCAGCTCGAATAACTCAAATTTTTTTGACTCAACTCGATCGAACGCTCACCCCTAATTGTATATGCAGAAAATTACTGCTAAAAGACTCACCTACTAAAATCAAGTGTACGGACAAATATTGATCTGAATTAGTTAAAATTAAACCCTGGAAATAAGAAGGGCAAAAAAATACACAAATATCAGTTTTTGGATATATTTTCTATAACAATCATTCAAATTTTTTGTGCTGAATCGAAACTGACAAAATCTTCAATTGAAGCTGACTGCCATATACGAACACTTAAAAGTGGATTACTGTAATAAATGTTCAAAATTAATAATTCAATTTTTAATTGTCATATTTTTTTCAAATTTCAAATTTGTTATCCCTAAGACAATTTCTTAGAAATTCAAACCAAGAATTTTTATATATAATTAAAGAAAAATCCATCAATTTAATTTGATATTAAACGCATTTGGTCATGTTATTTTCATGGCCTAACAAACCTCATATAGTTTCCATGTTCTAAGAGTAGACTTATTTCATTAAATCATGCCTTAATATCATATAATACATCAAAAGACATACCAACCAAAATGTGATTATTATTGAACTCAAAGAGTAGTTTAACCCTAAAGGAAAATAGCATTCTTCTTAAGAAAAATACGTGTGAGATTTATAAGGTTAAAAAATTATCCAGAAAAGATAAATATTCTATACACAGGCGGTAAAAACTGAACAAGCGACTTAGTTTTAGGGTACAGAGAGTTAGTTTAAGGTTTAGGGGTTTAAGTGTAATGGGTTAAAATTTAGGGATAACTGTTTCAATTTAATGTTTAGGGTTACAATTTAGAATTTATAGGTTAAAACATAAATCCTCACCATATTACCCTAAAAACTAAACCCTAATCTATAAACCCTAGATTATAACCCTAAACCTTAAATTGAAACAAATATCCCTAAATTCTAAACCCTACACCTAAACCCCTAAACCATATACCCTAAACTAACTCTCTATACCCTAAAACTAAAGCACTTGTGGAAACTGAAAGTTTCCACTGCTAGTGTATAGGATATTAATCCAAAAAAAAAATTTAAAATTTTACTAAAAAAGTAATAATATTATAAAGTTAATATCTCTTAAACAAAATCAAGGCTTCAAGTTATGACTTATCGAATGAAATTGAACATTTTGGTTGGAAGAATCGTCCTATAATAATTTTTTGCAGTACTCGACCGGTTAATAAGTTAGATATCGATAAGTTAGATATCGATAAGTTATATATATATAACACTAAAATGTCATGACAAATAAGGAGGAGAATTACTACATTACTACTAGTGAAGAATTTCTTCAAAATTTTCTTATCCTATCTGAGCTTTGATTTACATTGGGGGGAAAGGGGGTTATGATACTGCTGAGTAGGAATTTAAGAAGACAAAGACATCCTCATTTCCATCACTTTCTTGTGAGAATTGGAGTGCAAATAGCTCACAAAAGTAGGGCTTTTGGCTGGCCTATACTCTGGCAGCAACCTCCCTGATTTGTACCTCACCCCACATGCATTACACAGCGTCTTCGGCCCCAATGGTCCCGCCCTCCACTGTGGGGTCCTTTGAGACAAGCAATGGCTACACCTCCTTGGCTGCTGCTGCTGCTGCACCGCCGCCGCCGCCGTCTTCTCTTCCTCCATGCCCTCTTTCACGCCACTGCCACTGCTGTTGTCATCTTCCTTCTTGGGGAAAATGAGTTCACTGTCGGCTAACCAGCATGATTGTTGAAGCAAAAGAGGGTCAGAGTTGGACGGTTGCAGGCTACAAGACCAGCTGAAAAATGGGTTGTTTTTTGTTTTGGATAATGATGCTGTGGTGGAGCTGGAAACCCTCTTTCTCTTGCTCCTTGCCTTGCCCGGAACCACAAGTTTCTGCAACGACGGTGGGGTTATCTGATGGGGTTTCTGTGCAGATTTTGTGGCATTTTTTGTTGCTGTTGTTGCAGCTTTGGTCTCGACATTTGAAACCGGGATACAGTTTCCGGTGCTGGAGAAACAATCTTCCACGAATATAGATAACCATTCCAAGCTCACATCCACTTCCTGCAAAGTACAAAGTTGGAAACTTTGAAACTCAAACTAAACAAAACCCAAAGCTGTGAAGCCATGCAAAGAGGAAAAACTGACCGTGTTTTGAGTCGGGAAAAGGTCATCGAGAGAGGCTGCTGGTGCTTGATACTCACCGGAGACTGACACATTCCTGAGAAAATCCATGACCGAAACAGAGAAACCGAGAGAAAATTTCTTTTGTACTTTGTTGTTAAGGTTGGAGAGAAGAAAGTTAAAGGTGGGAACTTGAAAAATGAAAATGAAAATACCTTTCTTTTTAAGAGAAGAAGAAGAAGAAGAAGATGTTGGTTTTAAGAAGTATGGGGTTTTTGGTTTGGCTCAGCTGTATTCAATATTGTTTCCCCCCTCTTTATGGCCTAGTTTTCTGTCGGCAGATAAAGCTAAAGAAAACAATCAAATTTCAAAACATACTCAATCACCACGAATTAAAAAAATTGACAAATTTTGAATTTTGTTTCACTATAGTTTTTTGAATATACAATTTCAGACAATATTTATGTTAGTTAAAATTAAAAATCGTTTGCCCTTTTTTCGGTTCTCCGTTATATTATAAAAAAATTAAGTTTTAAATTTAGGATTACAATTTAAAGTTATGATTTAAACTATTGAGTGTATGGTGTATTTCTAGATGTAAGATTTAGAATTTATAATATAAAAATTAGGAATGATGTTTAGAATTTTATTTTTTAGTGTTGAAGCACTAAAAAATTACTAAAAAAGTGCAGAAGGTTTTTGTCCACTAGTTAGACTTTTTTACTTATAGATAAAAGATGTTAATATATGAACTATTATCTTATATACTTGCGGTGTAAACTAATTTTTTTTACAAGTGTCTTAATTTTAGGGTTTAGGAGCTTAGTTTAGGGGTTTAGGTGTAGGGATTTAAAATTTAGCGATAATGATTATAATTTAGGGTTTAGTTGTAGGGTAATATGGTGAAGATTTATGTTTTAATCTATAAACCTTAAATTATAACCCTAAACTATAAATTTCAACCACTATCACTAAATTCAAAACTCGTACACCTAAACCCCTAAACAATATACCCTAAATTAAGTCTCTAAACCCTAAAACTAAGATACTTGTAGAAACTATTAATTTCTACATCATGTATATCAAATAACTACCCTTATTATATTAAGCATTTAATTTCACAACTTTCAGACAATACCAAATAGATTGTTTCACCATAGTTTTGAATTTGTGGTTCTGAGGCAAATGAGGGAGCAAGGGAAGGGGGGTTTGAGTGCAACTGTTGACAAGTTTTTAACTATTTTTTATATATAAATATATCAGTGGGGTCAGAAATCCAAGGCCTGCTTGGACTCTGAAGCCTGCTCTGGTTTTTAAAAAAATTTGACCCCAAAAGTCCAAAATTCAGAAAGAAAAGAGAAGATAAAAGTGGAATAATGAGAGAGAAGGGGTGGTACTGTGGGGCTAAATGTGACCAGGAAAGGCAAAGTCCTTATAATATATATATATATCAACAGTATGAAGCTTGCTACAGTGTATATAACCTGCTAGGCTGATAGATTCTTTAATATGAAAGGTTAAACTCCCTTTTAAACCAGGCTTTTATCAGGTGATGTTGATCTTGCAGTAGGCTGAGGTTGCCAATAGTATTTTTTTTTCTTTCAATGTCACCTTGATTGATCCATAAATCTTTTTGTAACTTGTTACACTTGGAATGTTCATTTCATCAAATGATTCCATTGTCTGTCTCTCTTGAAGTACTCGTATCCGATATAATTCGAAAGATTTGAGCACGGAACTAAAGACCCGAATTCGAATAACAATGTTAAGTACATTTCAAGCAAAGAAAGTGGTCTGGTTCATATTTGATATATTTGTATGTCTATATATAAACATCAGAATGTATTGCAGAAGGACTAGTTTATGAAACTGGTCTGGTTCTTATTGGCAGAGCACTTATAATTGCTAAATGCATGCACATGATGGATGAAGTTATATACATCATACATCCATGGACATGACCCATGGCCCATGGGACCCCACATCACTACATCACCCATTATCTATAGCTTGATGAATGTCCCCATCAAAATGGTGGATCATTTACACGGTCAATAAACAAACAGTAACTCAGTTCAACCAACATGGTAGCCAGTGGCCATAATTTGGATCACCAAACCATGTGGAAACACTAGGGAAATATGGAACATCCCACATTAACCCCATCACCCTATTTGTCCTGTCTTATTTCGACCACGTATAGACGCGATCGGCTTTTAAAAGTAATGTCGAATATATTTAAAAGATCGAATTTAGGGTTTTAAATTTTTTAGTGGACTAGTGATGGGGCTGCATTTTTTTTCTTTCTGGCAAAGGGGACAGAGTCATCCCCAACTACTGCCCTAAATGGGGTAGAAATAGGACAATGGAAACAATTATTGTAGGGAAAGTAAAGGGGTGAGAGAGTTTTTTTTGAATGATGATAATAATGAGGTAAAGAGAGAGGGGGTCTAGAAAAGAAAAACAAATTATATGTGGCTCAGGTACGGATACATGATTTTATCTTGGGGGAAGTGAATCTATAAAATTTTAAGGAGGGACGAAAATAAATATTCAATAGAAGATACATAAAAAAATTTAAATCATATATGAATTTTAAATTTTTAAAGGGCGACTGCCCCCTCCAGCCTCCACTGAGTCCATCCCTGATGTGGCATATGTTCAAAAGTCCACTAGCATGACCACACCACCCCATTCCTTGATATGGATTCCATGTGAGTTTGCCTAATCATAGTCTGAGAATGAAAAAAAAAAGATTACGGATGCTGAAACTCAAATCTTATACTTAATAAATGTCACATTTTAAATATGATTGTATAAATTACCTAAATAAGTTTTGGCTTGAGGTATTGCATTTTTTGAAGTTAATAACTATAGCTGAAAATCAGGGTTTGTTGGAGAAAAAAAAAAGTGGAGGGGGGATTGAGTTTGATGTTACATTGATGAATGCAAGGGGACAAGTAGAAAAAGCCATAAATTAGTGAATGCCAATGGATATATGGACAATAGTTGATGTAAGCAAAGTGGAAAACTAAATTATATTTTAAATACGTTAAAAGTTTATGGAGTTCTTTTTTTAAATTCGATCTCTATACTTTGATTTTTTTACACTATCTTTATATTTTTTTTTTGAAAATGTTGTTTTTCGACTAATTTATATTTAATTTTACCATTAATTGTTAATCTGACAATTATTAAAAAATGACAAAATAACTTTTTATAGTCCTCTATATTTGTACTTTTTTTTATAAATTTAACCTTTAAAAAATATAGATGTGGATGATTGAAAAAATGCATTGTTCAATTATTAATAGTTTTTACTCATTTATTTAGATTATGGGTTAAATTGATAATAAAAAAATTAGACGTGTGAGATTAAAAATAAGTTATTTTACCTTTTTAATATCTTACATGTCAACAATTAACAATAAAATTATATAAAAATTCAAATTAAAAATAACACAGATACTTAATGTTGGAAAATTAAAGTATGCAAACTAAATTGAAATTTTAAGTAGTATACCTATAAGAAACTATAAGAAGCAATATGAAAGGGATTGGGATTTCTCGGATACATGATTGCATGATGGATTAGACTAAAGATCTTTTCCCCTTCTTTCCGTTCAAACTTTGAATTTCTCATATGAAACCATTTAAGTATTGTTATTCCGAAGAGAGATCATCTCGGTACATATTTTCAGATATATATATCGTACAAAATTTTTTGCACGAATCAATTTGTCTCGGTGATTAAAAGAACGATTGTTGTTCTTAGAGGTCATGAGTTCGAGCATCAGCAGCTGCAGTAAGGTGATTAAATATGCATTATTAAATAGTTGGAAATATATTTAGAACATATATTAAATAGACCCTTTTATCACATATATATATATATCGTATAAGTCCTGCATCTGAGCAACCACATATATGAAGAATCAAAGAAGTAGATGAATTATCTACGGTAAATTTTGAGATTCTTGTTCTTTTTAGTAGGGAAGGGTGACAATAACCTATCACCATATGGTATAATAGAATCATGCAAAAAAAAAAATTGATATAATAATTGAAATTTTGATTTGGATTAAATTGAATTTTTTTTTAAATGTTTTGTAAAGTTCAAATAACTTGAAAACATGTTTAAAGGTTTTCACAAGGCTTTGGAATAACTTAAAATGTTTTAAAGTAGCCAAAAATTATGTTTTTAATGTTACAGAACCGATACGGTGGATACCGTATCGATACCCCTTAGGGTTTCAACTATAGAAAAATTTCAGTAGCCAAAATTCGTATCGATACACCTTTGTCGTATTGATACGAAGAGCTTTAAAACTTCCCAACGGCTAGTTTCGTACTGAAACGATTGTATCGTGTACCGATGCGCTTTAACTGCTCCCAACGATCATTTTTCTAACATCTATTTGAAATGTAGGTCGTACCGATACACTCATAAGCGTATCGATATGCATTAACTGGAAGAGCTCAACAACTAATTTTAACGAGGACCTATCGATACGGTCATTCGAGTATCAATACGCTAAGCTTCAGAACATCATTGAATGCGGGAAAAATACACTCCAACGGCTTCAATTTAATCTCTACGGTCTACAACGGCTAGAAGCTCAATTGGGTGTATAAAAAGAGACCTCCAAGGATCCATGGAAGACTAATATTTCAATTGTCAATAATAATATGATATTAAATTTATCTTAGTGCTTTATTGTACATACTTTGAATAGTTAACACTTGTGAGTCAAAATTGTCATATTTGCTCAAACGTTTAGGTTTGAGTAAGTTAAATAGTGTAAACTATCTACCTTGTGAGGGTTTTTAAGTTTGCTAAATTTTATCTTGCTTAAGAGTGTTCCCAAAACTCAGGTTGTGAGCTTTGGTTGCTAGACTTAGGTTGAGTCTAGGATTGTAACAATTGCCTCCTAAATCGGTAAAAGAGGACGAATATCTAGTAGATATTGGTTGAATATTTTAGTGACAGCTAAGGTATTGAATGTAGGTGCTTATTAGAAGGTCGAACCAGTATAAATCTTTGTGTATTTTGTTTATCCTTTTACTTCCACAAAATCACTCAAAATACAAATTTTCTTCACAACTTGACAATCAACGGTTGAGTGATCATCGGGCCTAACAATAAGTATGGAAATCAACCCTTCATAGCTCTCTTCAAGGCCGATCTTTTGGCGGCCGGGATAAATAAAAAAATTTGACCCTTAGTAATAAGTATTGAAAATAAAATTAAAAGTAAAGCTCAAATAACAAATAATAAAAAAATAAAATTAAAAAGTAGGCTCATAATCACAAAGTATTGAAATTTTGAATTTTAAGAATAGGCTTCAATAACAAATATTGAGAAAAATTGAGTCTCTAGTAACAAGTATTGAAAAAATTAGGCTTTAAATAACAAGTATTAAAAAATAATTGGACTCCTAATAACAAATATTAAAAAATAAATTTTAAGAGTAAATCTAATAATAAATATTAAAAAAATAAATTTTTAGAGTAATCCCCTAATAATAAATCTTAGAGAAAATTGAGCATCTAATAAGAAATAATGAGAAAATACCCTCAAATAACAAGTATTTTATCAGTTTTATTGTTTTTATTTCAATAAGAATCTCTGCTTTTGTAACATGTTCTTTCTCTGTATTAGTGACACGTTTCTTCTTATGTCTTTGTGACATATTTTTGTTTTATTTTTTTGGTTTGGTTCATTTGTCTTCGTGGCAGGTTTCAGCATAATCTAGCGTTCTATTGTTGTTTGTATAGAGATTCATTCAGCGTTAGTTTTTTATTTATGGTGTTGTCGGTGGTCACTTGGAATGTTTTATCCCCACTCGTTGATGATTGTTTGCCGATAAAATCAGTCTTAGGTAGCAGTACCTTTTGCCTGACAGAATGGATCGTGGACCACTTCTTTCTTCTTTATGCGTCTCACTTGAACAGAGAAGGAGATTCAAAAAGCTTTTAAATTTTCGTTGGTATGCGTATTTCCATAAAAATATTTATTTTGTAAGAATTTTTTGAGTTATTTTAAGCCATATTTTTTTCTATTGCGTTGTAATTAAATTTTTTCAATAATTTAATGAAAATTTAGTGGCTATTTCAAAAAGAAATTAAACTATAAAGTAACTTACATATGCTATGGTTTCAGTTTTTATCAAATATTGAATTTAGTTTAGTGACAATATTCTCTACATTTAATTGGTATTGGGTTCAAATCCCTCTTTAATACCATTTTAATTTTTACCCAGAATTACCTACAATGTTTGAACCCAAAATGAGGTTTAGAATAACCCCTCAGTATGTAACAATAGGGTTTAGGGATTCATGCACGTCAAACATGAAAATTGTGGGAGCTGGTCTCATTTACAAGTTTTCAGCATTTTCTAGCATCAATTTACAAACCTATACAAGCCGATGACAAAATCAGTTCTAGCAACAAAAGCACAATTAAGGGTCAGTTTTTAATGAAGTTACCATTGGAAGCAAAATGTCTACAACATATAACCCTCAACTTTTTTTTTTCTTTTCAGTTCTTTTTTCCTTCCTAAATTACTAATTACATGCAGGATATTACCGAGCATTTAAGCACCATACAGACTTAAAAGGAAAATGAAAACCCCATGTGACAACCACAGCCAAAAAAGCTCGGTGCCGATCCAACGGACCAGATTCCTGTTTGTTATATATGCATACTTGAAATCAAACTCCCGAAATCATGGCATAGGATAAGTATCCACAACCGAGTTGAGGAAGGTTGTATTTTGCAACCAAACTTTATCTGAAAAGCCATGTCCAGTTCAAAGCTTTATTATTTGCCACCAAATTTAAAGATCAGAGAGGCGAGGTCTGGGTCCGCAACATTCTTCTGCAAAGAATGGAAAAAGTATAAGACTCGATCAATTCAGAGGGAGGGGCGAGGGTGTAGTTTCTTACCATTGTTGGTTTTTCCTGAACTCCGTAAGGACAGGATATATGTTCTCGAAGGCTGTGTATGTCTCATCTCTCACCTGAGACTCTCAAACAAAAACAAAAATTAGTAACTCAATCATAAACAGCATGCATGAAAGTTGATCACAGGCCCGAGGTATCACCTTAGCTCCAGTGATCACAATCTTCCCCGACACAAAAATAAGAAGCACAATCTTTGGTTGTTTCATACGATAGATCAGGCCTGGAAAGAGTTCCGGTTCATACTGCATTAAAAGAACATTAAGATAAGTCCCCATCATTGATCCTCACAAACAAGTCTTGAAAAGCACTGTTTTTCATCATCTAGAACTACAAAAAGGCAAAGCCCCAACTTCTCTTCATGTTCTCAAGGCTATTCTGCTAGACAAATGATACATCACTTTCAAGTTTCACCTTTATAGCATATAATCTTTCAAAATAATTTGACCAAAAAATTTGGTCATCGTCCCTGAACTTGACAAATATAAGGGTAAGTAGACTCCAAGGGGATAGTAAGAAAAGGCTAACTACATAAATGAACATACACAGATAAAGGGATAGGCAGTCTTGCACTCATATCTCAGACTCCCAAATGTAAGGAAACAACCCTATGAACGCTGCCCGTCACTTACACTTGAAAAGGCACCATGGGAGTATGCAAGACCTTCAAGTCTGATAGGAAATTTAACATCACAAGAACCAACAATGTTCTGAATCTTGAAGTCCTGCCAATCACAACAGAAAATGGTAAATGACTGACCAAGTAGGGGAAAACATTATTGAAGGATGAGATTTTAGTAAATACATGACTTTGAGTGTTGTTTGCAGGGAAGAAATATAAAAGAAATCATCCATTACAATACCTTAAACTTAGCAGGAAAACCAAGCTTTTGGATAATTCTGGCGTACTGAAAAGAAGAAAAAATTATCAGTTAATCACTGATTGCATGATTGTATCTTCCTGTTCTAATGATAACAATAACTAGAGCAACATAGTTCAAAAACAGAATTAAAAAGCATCTCAAAGATAAATATCTACCTTCCTTGCAGCCAGTTTAGACTGCTGTTCGCTTTTTGCACCAGTGCAGACCTGAAGAAACAAGAAAGTTGTTTAGTAAATCAATAATTAAACAATGTTAACACACTAGAACTGGTTATTTACTAAACAATTTTGACACTAAAACTTCCACACAGCCAAATAACTGCATATGATTGTGGTTCCCAATAAGAAATGAAGTACCATCTTTCCAGAGGCAAAAATCAAAGCTGTAGTTTTGGGCTCCCTGATTCTCATAATGACTGCAGCAAAACGCTGTAGGTTATTTTTATAAAAAGGGTTAGCAACCAAATAACAGCAGCAGAATCAGAACTGCACAAACTATAATAAATAATAACAAGAACCATCAGTAGCATACCTTCGGATTGTATTCCGCATTACGAGCTTGCAATGCAATCTGCTTGAGATCCAGCTTGCAGTCTAAGTTTACAGTTGAAACAATGTTCCTAAAAACACAAAAAGAGTAAACCAGGATATTAACTACAGCCAAACCCAATAATTTCAATAGTAGAAACATAGCCTACTCAACCCACATAAAAAACAGAACTTGGTCCTCTAAAATTCTTTTCAACGTTCACAAACAAACACCGCAAGCTAACATAGCATATCCCTATATCCCCCCTTCTTCCCGCAACATAATCAAAACCCATTTCACAAACTTCTCGCCATCAGAAAAACATAGAGTTCGAATATATGCGTGGTAAATCCTACAAGCCATTCTATCTTCAGCTGGTTCTTAAAAGGTAATACCCCTTTTCCAAAAAGGCAGCAGCTGGAGTCGGAGAAAGTTGCTGCAGCTTAGGCGAAAAGCTCAGCATGTCATCAAGCAGGTCAATGGTGCTTTGGTGTGGCCTTTCCGGGGGGAAAGTATGATGCGGCAGTCAATTACCCGCGATTTAATTAACATACCTACCCAAAACTCTAATTCGCAATTACCAAAAGAGCATACCAATCCGCAAACTCTATTCAGCCAAGAGATCATTCATCTTATAAAATCACCAAAACCCTAAGACTCATATCCCCAAAACACCTTTCTCTTTCTCCTGAAAGTCCCATCTCCAATAACACCTAAACTTCCAAAGATCTATGAATATAAAAGCGTCAGAACCGAAGACGACAAGAGAGGCAAAATAGGTACTTACTGAAGAGTGGGAACAATTCCAGATGGATGCTTAGAAAGATCCACTGGTTGGCTCCCTTCTAAGCCACCTTGTTCCGCCATTCTCTTCTTCGTCGTTCAACCAAAAATTCCGAAAGAAAATCCCCAATATTTTCCAAAAAAAGTCTGGGTTTTCTTCTAAACACACAATTCCAAAGCAACCCAATCGAATTTGCCAAATCCAATCAACCCGTTGACCAAAAATTAGGTTTTTCTTTTTAAAACGTTAAGATCTAAACAAATTTAATCAAATTCAACCCGTTAAAAGAAATACAGTCTACAGTTTTTGGAGGGGAATGAAAGAAAAACACAACCCAAAAGCAGATCAGATCGGGTTCATTCAAATCTAAGCAAATTCGCCATCTTTTTCAACGGAAAAAATTGGGGATTTCAAACGATTATATATAAATATGTTGGAATCGGAGGGAAAATTGAGGGTAAAAGTTTGAAAACGAGAGCCTTTTATACATATAGAAGAGAAGATTTTGGTTTAAGATAAAGGAGAGAAAAAGGATTGGATTTGAGAAGGCGTCGATTTGGAGATGAGAATTTTGAGGGTTTGGTTTATAAGGAAGAGAGAGGCGCGGTGCTTCAATCGGGTTGGCCCTTATGTACCCTAGCTCCTCCTATTTATAGACGTTGACTCGATTGGCCGGTTGAGAAACGTGAGTTACCGGTTTTCGCCGGTTATGTTGGGAAAAAAGCTTACCTAAGCTAATGTAATTCCTAAAATGAAACTAAAATTTTATCTCACTCACAATAATGTTTTTAATTCATAAAGTTTATTAAAATAATTAATACCTTATGCCTCATTAAAAACTCCTAATTCTAAATGAAGAAAAAGAATACCTAATGTAATAATTAAACAACGGTCAGATATAATACACAATCAAGCAACGATCGATCAAATAAGTAAAATTACATAAAAGCTCCACTTAATCAGACCTTAGACTTGTGTCATGCACGTCCGACTGCAACATACCCCAAATCGATGTCGGCGGCTCCTCAAACCAAACCATTGTAGATGAATCCATAGTACCGAATTTTGTCAAACCATTAGCTACACCATTACCCTCCCGTAAAACATGGCTAACCCTCGTCTCCCAGTCACGTAAACGCAGCAGTTGGATGTTTCAGACTAGCGAACCACCATGCGCAGTTAAAGATACATTCTCGATAGCTCTACACACATCAGTGCTATTAACTTCCATAACAACACGACAGATCCTTTGGTCCCAAACAATCGACAAGCCTATAAATACTCTTCACAATTCAGCTTCAAAGGCCGAGCAAATGCTAATATATTTGGCAAAGCCAAACTGCCACTCTTCAGCATGGTTTTGAGCCACTCCACCACATGATGCAACCTCATCTGAAGAACGTCGTGCATCATCTGTATTAATTTTTAGGGAAAACTACACTGGTGGTTCCTAAATTATTATTGTTTTTTTATTTTGATCTCTAAATTATGTTTTTTGGCAAAATCGTCCCTTCTGTTACATAGTTCTCTTGTTTTGATCCCCGACGTTAAATAACTAACGATTTTGCTGATGTGGTATTTTTTAAATATTTTTTAATTGTTTCTCTCTCCTCTTAAAAAATGTCACGTCAGCAAAACTGTTAGCTATTTAACGTCGGGGACCAAAACATGAGAACTATGTAACAGAAGGGACGATTTTGCCAAAAAAACATAGTTTGTGGACTAAAATAAGAAAATAGTAATAGTTTGGGGACCATCGGTGTAGTTTTCCCTAATTTTTATTCAGTCTTTTTCTATATTGATTTTATAAAATTTATTCTATTCAATTATAGTTTTTTTTTCTTTAATAATATTCAATAATAGTTATTTATTAGTATAAAGATATAAAATTAATTGAAAAGGTATGGCTAGTTGATTTATTCAAATTCAATGCGAAGCATATATGGTTATCGATTTCCTGGCTAAGCTCAACACTATGAATGATGAAAAACTCTTGTTGATCTCTAGATATATGAAGGTCGCTTAATGTAATAGCTTCGGCCTTCGATAGTATAAAGATTTTTTTAAATATATTAGGTATGATTACAAGGTAGTATCTGTTTAAATTTTTTAATTATTTAATAGGCATGCAGATCGTGCACACATAGTGCTCAAACCCGAGTCACCTGAATAAAATACGTCATCCTTTACTATTGGACTACTCCACGAGTTCAAAGATAAAAGTTATTGTAATCTTGTAAATCTATGCATTTCATTTTTATATTTAATTTTATGTGTAATTTTTTTAATTTAGTTGGTGTTAATAAGTTAAGTGACATTGAACTTAATTATGAATTATTTATTGAGTTGATGTCTAATTGACTTATGAGTTATGACACCAATTCAATCAAGATTTATTATATAGTATAGGTACAATAATATTTATTGAGAAAATATTTTATGTATTACGGTGGGAAAAAGTTTTTCACAAATTTTTCTCAGTGTTTTATGTTCAATTCCGTCTAATAGATATCACTCTTTCAAAAAGAAAGTTTAAAGTTTAGGGTTATGGTTAGAATTTAGGCGATAAGATTTATGATTTAATGTTAAGATTTAAATTTAGAGCTTAAGATTAGAGTTTTAATTTTTAAATTTTGAATTTAGCTAATTTATTTCTCTCTTAAACTCTTTGTTTATGCATTTTTTGTTCCGTTGATTAATGAGTCTTTTTATTTTTCGAATGAAAGTGAAATTTTTTTTGGCTATTTTGGCGGGTGATTCTAAAGTTAAGACCCTTAAAATTAGGCTAATCTTAGGTCGCATCGGTACTACCGTTACATCTAGGTCAAATTAATTTGAGTCGTTGATGAAAAAAAGGGAAAAAAGAAAAAAAAATAGGGTAAAGGTGAAACCGGTAAACATGTATCCCAAAATTAAAATCCTCTGATTGGGATAAAATCGGTACTGATGAACAGTACCGATACCAAAGGCTCCGGCAATCCCTCTCTTTTGAACCTCTTTTACAAGCCACATTCAACCCCCCAATCACGCAGATTCAAAAGGCTCAGTGCTTCGCAGCCTCTTTCCTGAAGAAACATTACGCCGATCCTGCCAAATCAGACGACGTTGTTGAGCTTCCGCTATTCCCTCTCCCCTTAGTTCTCTTCCCCGGCTCTATTCTCCCTCTCCAAATCTTCGAATTCTTTTACCGCATTGTGATGCATACGCTTCTCTACACCAATTTTTGCTTCGGTGTTATCTATTTCGACCCTGAATTTGGAATCGACGGCGTCGGTTGCATCAATGAGATTGTCAAACACGAACGTCTGGTCGACGACTGCTTCTTCATCATATGTAAAGGCCAGGAAAGGTTCCGTGTCACCAGCCTCATCCGTACGAAACCATACATCGTGGCGGAAGTGAACTGGCTTGAAGACCGACCCTCTGGAGGAGAAGATTTGGAAGGATTAGCGAATGAAGTGGAGAGTTGTATGAAAGGCGTGATTCGATTATCGAACCGGCTTAATGGGAAGCCAAAAAAGGAAGCGCATGATTTGAGGAGGAACCTTTACTCGACTTCGTTTTTATTTTTCGTAAGAAGCACGTTCGAAGGGGCACCGAGAGAGCAACATGCTTTACTGGAGTTAGAATATACGGCGGCCAGATTAAAAAGAGATAAGGAAACTTTAAGGAACACTCTTAACTACTTGTCCGTTGCATCAGTTGTGAAAGACGTGTTTCCCTCTTCATGACGACGGATTTAAGTAATTTTACGCAAATTTTGTTGAACATTTCCTGAATATATATAGATTTTTAATGGGTAATTTCATTTGTTATGCGTGAAGCTGTAAAATATTGATATAACTCTGCTTGTTATTTTCATGAACAATACCGATACCTCATGAACAATACCGATGCACCAAGAATTTAGTTTACCGATTTAGGGTAATAAATTCGGTAGTTACATCATTTACTATAAATTTCGTAATGAATTACGTAGATTAGGTGATATATGTTGTAGGTATCGTATATCTCATGCGTTTTCTAACATAAAGTGTAATCCTTTAATATATAAGGTAGCTACAAAATTTCGTAACATAAGTTGTCTTGGTTTAAGATTTAGAGAAATGAGGTAATAAATTTGGTAGTTACCTCATTTATTATAATATGTGTAACGAACTACGTAGGTGGGGTGAGATATGTTGTAGATACGAAATTTCTTACGCATTTTTATAATTAAAAGGTAATCTTTTAAGAGATAAGGTAGCTACAAAATTTCTTACCATAAGTTGAGTTGGTTTAAGATTAGGAAATATGAGGTAATAAATTTGGTAGTTATCTCATTTACTACATATTGTGTAAAGAATTAGGTAGGTGAGGTGAGATATGTTGTAGGTACAAAATTTCTTACGCGTTTTGTAACATATAGGGTAATACTTTAAGAGATGAGGTAGCTACAAAATTCCTTACCATAAATTGGATTTGTTTAAGATTAGGACATATGGGGTAATATATTCGGTAGTTACCTTCTTTACTATATATTTTGTAACGAATTAGGTAGGTGAGGTGAGATATGTTGTAGGTACGAAATTTTTTACGCGTTTTGTAACATATAGGGTAGTCCTTTAAGAGATGAGGTAGCTATAAATTTTTTTACCATAAGTTGAGTTGGTTTAAGATTATGACATATATGGTAATAAATTCAGTAGCTACCTTCTTTACTATATATTTTGTAACGAATTAGGTAGGTGAGGTGAGATATGTTGTAGGTACGAAATTTCTTACACATTTTGTAACATATAGGGAAGTCCTTTAAGAGATGAGGTAGCTACAAAATTCCTTACCATAAGTTGAGTTGGTTTAAGATTAGGACATATGAGGTAATAAATTCGGTAGTTACCTTCTTTACTATATATTTTGCAACGAATTACGTAAGTTAGGTGAGATATGTTGTAGGTACAAAATTTCTTACACATATTGTAACATATATGGTAATCATTTAAGAGATAAAGTAGCTACAAAATTCCTTACCATAAGTTGGGTTGGTTTAAGATTAGGACATAAATGAATAATAAATTCGGTAGTTACGTTTTTACTATATATTTTGTAATAAATTATGTAGGTGAGGTGAGATATGTTGTAGGTACAAATTTTCTTACACATTTTTTAAACATATAAGATAATCCTTTAAGAGATAAGGTAGCTACAAAATTCTTTACCCTTAGTTGGTTTACGATTTGGAGAAATGGGGTACTAAATTCGGTAGTTACATCATCTACTATAATATGTGTAACAAATTACGTAGGTGGGTTGCGGTATGTTGTAGGTACGAAATTTCTTACGCGATTTTATAATTTAAGGGTAATCCTTTAAGAGATAAGGTAGCTACAAAATTTCTTACCATAAGTTGGGTTGGTTTAAGATTTGGAGAAATGAGGTAACAAATTCGGTAGTTACCTTCTTTACTATATAGTTTGTAACGAATTACGTAGGTGATGTGAGATATGTTGTAGGTACAAAATTGCTTAAGCTTTTTGTAACATATAGAGTAATCCTTTAAGAGATAAGGTAGTTACAAAATTTACTACCATGATAAGCTTTTTAATAACTACTATTTTTCTTACACATACTGTAACAATTAGATAATCGTATCATAACAAACTCCGTAGGTATCGACTACCGGTATTACCGAAAGACCTAAAATTAGCCTAATTTTAAGGGTCTTAAAACTAGAATCACCCTATTTTAGCACGTTAATTCTCTTTTTTTTTTATTGAATTTGTTCAAGAATATGTCATCTATGCTTTGCCATGATATTTATTGTATCCTCTATCTCCTTTTTTTCTCCTTTTCATCTATTAAATTTTTTTACTTAGATATATTTAAGTTTTTGTGCTATTTTAATTGATAATTCTTTTTATTTTATTTTTCTCTTGTAATATGTTTTTTTTCTTTTTTAGTTACATTTGTCGTCACCTCCTCAGTTAACGTATATTTAATTATATTGTTGAGAGAATCTTAAGTAGACGAAAGAAAATAAGACTGGATAAGCAAGAGAGATAGAATGAATAATCCTCAAATGAATCGTATGTTTACAAAATCATCTAAACTCCTTTTATACACACAGGAGATAACTGTTACAACAGACTACAACGGTACTAACTAAACCTATATCATAATTGGACTTATTCCTCTACAACTCTATTATACTTCATACACTTTTCTTTCCTTGTTTTTCTTGTTTCTTCAAGAAAAAGATCAAAGCCTTCGATATGTGTTCTGCAACTGAAGTTTATCAGTAGAGTAAACACAAAGTTGTTTTCTTAACAAGACAAAAAAAAGATGCAGACAGTGGTTTGGTAAGCACATCAGCCACTTGTTCCATAGCTGAAACATGATTAATATGAAACATCCCTTGTGCGACTTCCTTTCTTACAAAGGCCAAATCTAGCTCAACATGCTTTAGCTTAGAATGATGTACATGATTAGAAGCATGAGAAATTACACTGGTGTTATCACACCAAATAACTGGTGTACTAGAGAGTTGAATATTGAGTTCTGTCAAAAGAGACTTAATCCAAATGGCATCACACATGGCATTCGCTAAACTTTTGAATTATGCTTCCGTAGAGGAACGAGACACAACAGTTTGCTTCTTCGAACTTCAAACTACCAAATTTCCCCCAAGATACATACAATGGCTTGACGTCGATCTTCTATCATCGGAGTTTGTCCCCCAATTAGAATTAAAAAACCTACAAGATTTAACAGTGAGACAGAGGTACAAAAAACAAACCATGCTCCAAAGTTCCTTTAAGATAACGCAATATTCTTCGAACCGCCTTCCAATGTTTGTCCAACGAAGCCTGCATGAATTGGCTTACTTTATTAACTGCAAAATGAATATCAGGTCTAATTTTACAAATATGTTGTAAAGTTTTAACAACTTGTCGATATAGAGTGGCATCAGAACAAGGATCACCATCGGACGCAGTCAACAAGGGTGATGTAACCATTGACATTGGTGTAGAAGCAACTTCAACCATTTTAGCCTTATCCAACAAATCTATAATGCGTTGTTTATGGGTTAGTAACACTCCTCCATCAACTCGTTGAACAAACATACCAAGAAAAAAAATAAGAGAGCTCAGATCCTTAATCGAAAAGACTTTATGTATTCCTTCAACTAGCTTATCAACCTCTGATTTGCTTTCTTCAGTAATGACAATGTCATCAACGTAGATCATGACATAGATTCTGTTACCATCCTCATATTTGTAATACAAGGAAGTATCTGCAAAAGATGAGACAAATCGAAGGTTTTTAACCAAGTGTTCCCTGAATTTCTCGAACCATGCACGTGGAGCCTGTTTAAGTTCGTAAAGAGACTTTCTTAATTGACACACAAGTTGTCCACCACTAAAATTTGTACACTCAAATTCTTGTGACTGCTGCATATACACCTCCTCTGTAAGGTCACCATTTAAAAAAACGTTGTCAACATCGATATGTCGAAGTGACCATCCATTACTCAGGGTAATGCTCAACATAATTCGCACAGATACATGCTTTACAACGAGACTGTAAGTTTCTTTATAGTCAAACCCAGCTTATTGCGATACCAGGACAGGATCTTGAGTAGATGAAAGAAGATAAGACTAAATAAGCAAGAGTGATGTAATGAATAATCCTCAAATAAATCGTATGTTTACAAGATCATCTAAACTCCTTTTATACACATAAGAGATAACTGTTACAACAGACTACAACGGTACTAACTAATTCTATAACAAAATTGGACTTAATCCTCTAGAACTTTATTATGATCTACTCTATCTCAGTTAATGTTAATGTGATTAGTTACGCTATTTTTTGTAGATTATATTTATAATTTTATTATATATGCTCTATATTTAATAAAACTAATGTTGTATTTATCAAAAATGAAAAATAACGTTGTAATGGTTAAAAACATTTCATACATAAAGCCTAAGCCCTAAAGAAACATTCCGTACTATAAACGAACAAATGGATGGAACGTTATAAAACTCGATAGTTCAAGATTTTCTTCAAAATATATAATTCAAATATGCTCACAGAAATCATCATATTGTTTTATGAATATCGTCCCTTGATCTGATATGCATGCTACATACATTGAAAAATACGATACATATATTCGAACATGCCTCAGGCGTAGCCCGCATTAACGCGGATGGTTTGTCTGTTAACCCACTCGCTGGCATCGGTAGCCAAGAAACCGACAACCGGAGCGACATCTTCGCTCTGACCAAGCCGATTATGCGGAGATTCATCAATGTATTTCTGCACCATTTCTTCAGTTTTACCAGTAAAGAACATATCTGTTGCAATCGGCCCAGGTGCCACGCAGTTTGCAGTGATACCGGTTCCTTTGAGTTCCTTTGCTAGTATATTTACCATCGCCTCTATTGCTGCCTTCGATGCAGTGTATGCTCCGAATCCCGGCATCGGTGCAGCCACCAGTGATGATGACATCAATATAATCCGACCACCACCGCCATGCTTCATCCTGTTCGCAGCTTCCTTGGCACACAAGAATGACCCTCTTGTGTTTACACTGAAATAACATGTTTAGAAACAAAATGAGGGTACTCGAAAAACGAATCCGGTTTCGATTTGGCCCCTAACGGATCTAGAACTAAAGGGGACTTTAGGGGAAGAAAGGGGTACTCCTAACGAATCTAAAACTCATGACCTAAGGGAATATAAAAGAACAAAGATAAGCAACTTGATCAACCGACTAAATATACTTGTTCTGATCGTAATTGATTGTAATAACATCTATTACATTTCACACAATGAAACCAAAAGTTTATTAATGACCGTAAACTAAATCTTTATTACAATCAAACTTTGCCTCAAAGGCTACTAAAAGCTACAATTTTGCACTAACCTACTTTTATCAATTAATTACCAAAAGATTAATACCCAAATTAACAGTGTGGAATATGTTTGTATTTGCAAATGAATAATACCCAAATTCGATATATGTTGCATTTACCGAATAATTTAAATTGGATATTACATAATTTTTTATAGAGATCTCTTTCTCAATTCAATTTATTCCATTCATAATGTCGGAGAGAAAACAATAACAGCGGTGGAGGGACTTGTTTCCTTACAAATTTTCGTCTAATGACAACTATAGTTTCTGCTAGTTTGAACACTTGTAAAATTGAACTTGTATTTCTCCTAAGTTTTAGATAAAATGTTTATTATATCATAATATTTTTGAAGTTAAACGGCTCTTTTATTATCGAATAAAGATTTAGACCGTGTATAAAATTAATATCTAAATTCTAAACTACTAATTTTATTTAAATGATCTGATTCTCGTCCCGCTAGACCAATCACATAATTAGTCACCTTTATGAAATTTAGTACAAGTGAAAGTAGTACCTAAAAGTACGGTCGAAGTCCTCCAAAGAAGTATCAGCAATTTTAGGATATTTAGGATCCAGCACCCCAGCAGAGTTAACCAGTATGTGAATCGTTGAGCTGAACGCCTGCTCAGCCGAGTCAAACAGGAACTTGACCTGGGAAGGGTCGGAAACATCGGCTTTGACGGTTACAGCTCGTGGGGCGTCACCGGGATAGAGAGAATTAATCTGGGTAGCTACGCCTACGAGATCGGCTTGATCCGAGCTGGAGGTGTAGTTAATGACGAGTTTAGCACCGAGTTCAGCCAGGTGAATCGCTACGACTCGGCCAATTCCACGCGATGACCCAGTTACTATAGCAACTCGGTCTTTAAGCGGGAGTGGGTTGGCACTGGTTGTGGAAGCCATGGAAGATTGAAATTTGGAGTAAGAAAGTTTACAATTTGAAGAAATTGAAGAGAAACGAAAACGGGTTTGGGATTTTGGTTACGATTGTTCTTGTTTCTCCTTCTACTCTTTAAAAAGAATTGTCCTTTATGAACTAACAAAAAGCATTTGTCTCCGTAAAAAAATTGGTTCAAGTAGTAAACAATTTAGTATCATTTAAGTTGGTTTAGAGTTCGAGGCGTTGTGTATGCAGAAAATCCTCGTTGAGAGATTCACTTAACAAAATTAGGTGTGTGACGCATGTCGGTTTAAATTAATCAAGGTGAAACTTTGAGAATCGAGAGCACAAAAAAAAAAAACATTTGTCTCTATTTATGACTCAGCACTAAAAAAATAAAATCATACACTATAATTCAAATTTTCAAATCTTAAATCCTAAATATTAAAATCTAAACATTAAATTTTAAATTTAAACTCTAATCTTAAATCCTAATTTTATCATTAGGACATAATTAGAACCCTAAAATGGATAATATCTATTTTTTATGAGCCATTCGTATCCTATCCTTAACAGTTATGAGTTAACATTGATATTTTATGAGTAAATTATATTGATGGTCACTAATGTTTGGCTAAAATTTTCTTTCAATCATTAAATTTAAAAACATTACATTACAGTCATTAATAATATCGATTTACGATAATGTGTCCATTCCACTTCCTGTTAAATCTAAATCGTAAACCATAAGTTCTAACAATAAATTTTAAATTCTAAACCTTACAACACAAACCCTTAACTTCCAAAGCCTAAACTAAAACCCTAAATCCTTAAATAACCCCACTTATAGAAAGTTTGTTCTCTGCTGCCAGTGTATAGGATAATAATTTCTTTTATAGCTTGTTTTCAGGGGCGGATCCTTTAAGGGACCCATGGGTCCACAACCCCCCAAATTTAGGAAATTCAAATTTTATCCCTAAATTTTTTTTAAAATTTTAATTTGACCCCTTAGGTTTTTTAAAAAAATCGTATTAAGCTTTAAAATTTTGAATATTTTAAATTAAATCCCCTCTCAAATTTCTCAAAATTATTAAAAATTTTAGATATACCCTCAATTTTTTTTTGAAACTTTTCGCCTCTAATTTTAAAAAATTAAATTGACCCCTCAATCTTTTACTTTAAGCTCAGCCACTACTTCTATCTTAGGAATTGCACTAGAGGGTTATCGATACAAGTTGGAAAATTATGTTCTGATTATAAGTTAGAAAAGTACTAAAAGGTTTTTATTACCACCAAACTTAGCACATCTAATGCTGTCACTTGACGTAGGATTAAGATTGGTCCTGGGAATGGAGGAATTCATCAATTCAACCCCACCTGCTTATAAATTTGGGAGGCTGAGAAATTATGCTATCAATACGAGATGCCAATAAGGTTTTGGAGTAGACAAATAGCACCATACAAGAGCTACTGCTAGCCACTAACATGTTAGAAAAAGCATTAATCCGAAAAATAAAATAGTAAAAATAAATATTGATTTTATTATTGAATCGAACAAAATAAAATAATACAAATAGATTCGAAATTGAAATGATTAAAAACAAAAACTAGAATCATTTACTTGTATATGAACGACTATTCTGATGAACAAATTCGTTGAGGAATATGAGAACACAATTTACTTATGACAAAATCTTCCACTCTTAAGTTGCTTGAGAAACGTTGAACGTCTATCTTTCAGGATACAACAACGAAATGAGCACGGTAATAGCACGCCTGTAGTGATCAACGAACTGTAACCTCGTCTTCTTTTATCACCGAAAAATCAATTTTGAAAATCACTAAGTAAAACGAATAGAAAATTCTATGTATGTAAAATAATGATCTACCATCTCTTTATATGGAAACTTCTCTGTAATTATATAAATTCTTTTTAATTAGGTGGTTAAAATAGGGGTGAAGTAATACTTTAGTGACTATCTAGATAATTTACAATTTCTTTTATTGTGTCAAGTCAGTACGTCGTCACTTGTCTAACGACAATTAACATCAGAGTGACCAAATGTATAAAAACGAAAATATAAACTATCATAACATTAATTATTTAAAATTGGTGAGTAAAAATGAAAACTTACTAAACGAAAGGGATCACCTCGATAGTTTACCCAATTATAAAAAATAGGGACATTTAAATATTTTAAAGGATCTAATTAAACTTTTAAAATTTTCAAAATCGGAAGTTGATTGAAAGCGAATTACTCACCGATACATTTTCTTAAAATTTAAAATATAAAAGCGATTATTTTTTAATAGTCTAAAAATAATTATAATATAATATCTGTTTATAAAAATATTTTTTATATAATTATTGAAAAGAATTATGATTTATTCCACTTTCTTTTTTATTTCATGGTCTATTGCTGAACTACTTGTTGATTTTAGGCAAATAAAGAGAAATTTGATTAAATTACATGCTGACTTCTTACTGTTGAAATGGTGATGAAGAAGAAGAAATTTTATTATATTCAGAGAAATGGTTACAAAGATTAATGCTTAGCTGCTGCAACATTCAAGAGCTTATATAGCTCCATGCAAGCTAGCTAGCTGGCTGCCAGCTCACGTAACAAACTTGGCAGCCCATGCAACAAACCTAACAACCCTAACAGATTATTAAACCTTCAACATTTCCCCTACTTTTTTTCTTCTTTACACAAGATTATTGGCAGAAACAACATTCAACCTGCGTCGGAACAACTCGAAGAAAGAACTCGTGAGAGGTTTAGTAAACCCATCGGCCGTCTGATGAGGAGCAGGAACATAGTTTACTTGAAGACTTTTATCCGCAACCTTCTCCCTGATAAAATGAACGTCTAAATCAACATGTTTGGACTTCGAATGAAACACAGGATTCATGCTGAGGGAGACTGCACTCATGCTATCACTCCATATCACTGGAACAGTACGCTGCACAACACCCATGTCAAACAGTAAAGCACGCAACCAAGTTACTTCAGAAGCTGTATCCGCGATGCTCCTATACTCGTCTTCCATCGTTGAACGAGAGACAATACGCTGCTTCTTGGAGCACCAGGTGACTAAACTGCTACCCAGATACACACAGCTCCCCGTCGTGGAACGCCTATCGTCTGGATTGTTGCCCCAGTCGGCATCAGAAAATGCTACAAGACTGGAACCAGGCTGCGAGGGTCGAAAAAGAAGGCCATGGTGCAACGTTCCACTCAGATACCGCAGGATCCGTTTCACCGCCGCAAAATGCTCTTCACATGGATTATGCATATATTGCGCGACACGATGGACGCTAAAGGCTATGTCAGGTCTGGTATGACACAAGTATAGTAGCGCCCCAACAATGCTTCTGAACCCTGTAGCATCAGTAATGGGACTTCCAGCATTCTGAGAGAGCTTAACAGAAGGAAGCATGGGCGTTGAACCAGGTTTAGCTTTGTCCATCTTCGACTTTTGAAGTAGCTCGAGGATAAACTTCTGTTGACTCAAAAATAACCCCTCTTTACACCACTGAACTGCGATGCCTAGAAAGAAGCTTAAGGAGCCCAGATCCTTAAGAGAAAATTCTCTTCCCAAAAGCATCACCACGTCTGCAATTTGTTCCTCAGACCCACCAATAACAACAATGTCATCTACATATACAAGTACATAGATGAACACTCCTGATTGGGATCGGATAAATAGAGAGGAATCAGTAGCTGATCTGCGAAAGCCAATATCCACGAGATAATCCTTAAGCTTGGTGTACCAGCTCCGAGGTGCTTGTCGCAGCCCGTAGAGCGCTTTTTCAAGCTTGCAAACAAGCCTAGTCCCATCACTAGCAACCTCTTCAAAGCCAGGAGGCTGCATCATGAACACTTCTTCGTTGAGATCACCGTTCAAAAAAGCGTTGTTAACATCGATTTGTCGCAGCGGCCATCGATTGTAAACGGCCAAGGCAAGCACCACATTCACTGTTGCTGGCTTTACTACAGGGCTAAACGTATCGTGGAAGTCGTGGCCAGGAACTTGACTGAATCCTTTTGCGACCAGACGTGCCTTATATCTCGAAATTGACCTATCGGAGTTTTGTTTAACCTTGAAAATCCATTTACACCCGACCAAGGTTCGTCCTTCTGGTTGGACAACTAGCTTCCACGTGCCATTTTGCTGCAAGGCAGCATACTCAGCATGCACTGCCTCACGCCACTGTAGAATAGCCAATGCTTCATGAATGGAAGCAGGAACATCAGTATCAACGTTAGCAAAGTAAATTTTTGGTTTGAAAACTCCCATTTTGCTTCGAGTCATCATGGAATGTGTGTTAATATCCAAAGATGAAGTGGTTTGGGGAGGTAAGTCTTCCTGTGAGATAGGTATAGACAAATCCTCTTGTAGAGGTGGAGCATTAGATAGCACATCAGTATCTTGAGGCTGAAAATTACCACCAACAGGGCCAGAGGGTGTCACAGCATCTACATCCTCGTGCAAAGAATGAGATTGAGTCTCATCAGTAGCATACTGAACTGGAGGCATGCCAGCACAGGGTAAAAAACTCTCAAGAATGGGAAGATCAGCCTCCAGAACACGGGCATCACCATGTGAACCAACTACTATAGTTGGAGAAATTACATCACCATCTTGGCAAGAAGCAGCCCCTGAGTGGCCTACAGGTGCACTATTATCCTCTGGGTTGCCTACAGGTGCACTAGTATCCTCAGGAGGAGCAGAAGCTGTTGCATTTAAATTCTCAGTATCAGGAGCCTCACACGCATCAGAAGGGGCAAACAAACGAGACACACCAGGAACCAAGTGAAGCACCCCCGAATGAACACCTGTGTGTGCATCATCAGTACATGGAGCCACAGTATCAGCAGAGTGAGCAAACGGGAATACTCCTTCATCGAAGACAACATTTCGTGAAATGTACACTCGACCAGTTGAGGTAACACATTGATACCCTTTATGCATGGGACTATACCCCAAAAACGTTGCTGGTTGCGACCGGAACTCAAGTTTATGAGTGTTAAATGACCTGAGACATGGAAAACATTTACAGCCAAAAACTCTTAGCATGTCATACTGAGGTTTGCGACCAAGCAACCTCTCAAAAGGAGAGACACCTGCAAGAACCTTTGTGGGTAACCTGTTGATAAGGAACACGACTGTAGTGACAGCATAGGACCAGAATCTCAGAGGAAGGGAGGCCTGTGCTAACAAAGTCAATGCTAACTCGATAATGTGACGGTGCTTCCGTTCGACAACTCCGTTCTGCTGAGAGGAGTGTGGGCAAGTAACACAATGGACAATTCCCTCTTGAACAAGAAGACGAGATAAACTGCGAAACTCCCCACCCCAATCACTCTGCACAGCTTGAACCTTAGTTCCAAATTGAGTTTGTACAAGCTTATGAAATGATTGGAAAGCTACAATGGCTTGTGACTTGTTCTTTAACAGATACACCCAGCAATGGCGAGTGAACGCATCCACAAATGAAACATAATAAGAGAAGCCTTGAGAAGAAACGTGGGCCGGTCCCCAAAGATCGGTAAACACTAGTTCAAATGGCGTGGTATACTCAGTAGTAGAAGAAGCATAAGGAAGGGTATGACTCTTACCCATTTGACATGCATCACATAATTCAACCTTCTTATTAATATGGGAATCCAAACAAACATCAAATTGCTTACAAACTTTAACTAAAGTATCAATAGAGGGATGGCCGAGCCTTCGATGCCACAAGGTGTAAGCATCTGCAGACTTCAGCTTATTCTCTGTGGTTGCCACAAGGCATTGAGCAGCGTCCTGAGGCATACACGAACGAGAAGCACGAAAGCGATACAAACCACCAACCTGATCACCCTGAAGAATCACATCCTTTGTCCTTTCATCACGAACCAAGCACGATCCAGCATGAAACTCCAAGAACACCTTATTATCACTAGCAAGCTTCGAAACGGATAACAAATTTTTAGTGACCGTTGGAACATGCAACACATCACTCAACAGCAAGGATCGAGAGGAGGAATGTAAAACAGATTTACCAACACCAGAAATACTAAGACCTGACCCGTTACCAACAACCAACTTACCAGGGCCAACGTAGTCAGATCCATCACCAAGATTCGTGGCTTCAGGAGTGACATGGTGACTTGCACCAGAATCAACAAACCACTGAGTGTTTGAACCATCAGCAAGATTGGCTTGAGCAGTGGCGTCAGCCTTGACTGCCTCCGACGAACGTGCTGTGACTCCAGGGAAACTCTCATCGAATCTGTGCCAGCAACGGTCTACAAGGTGGCCAATCTTGCCACACAATTGGCATTGAGGTCGCATGTTAGGTTTATAACCAGATCTGCCACGACCACCATGATTGGCTACAGCACGATAGGGCCTGTAATTGGACTGAGTGGTCTCATGAGCAGAAGAATTAGCAACATGAGCCACATGAGCAGCAGGAGACAAAGATAGATCCGAAAAATGATCAAAGGTGAGCAGCTGTGTCTCAGCATCAAGAAGAACATTAACAGCAGCATCGAGAGTAAAGGGAGACTGACTTGCCGTGATTAAAGCAATAAAGGGTTGATACTCACTTGGAAGACCTTTGAGGATGGAAGCAATCTTCTCCAGATCAAAGATGGGACTGCCGCAAGACGGGAGCATATTACACACCTTCTTAACTTGAGAGATGTAGGCTCGCATACTCAGATCTCCTTTCCGCATAGATCGGAGCTTATAATGAAGGCTCATCGCCGAGGTGGTAGAACGATTCGAGAAATACTTAACCACTGTGTCCCAAATGGCAGCAGAGGTCTCAGCACCAGCAAACTCAGAGAGGAGATTCGGACTTATAGTCGAAAGGATCCATGAAGCAAGTGCACTATCCTGAGCAACAAAGATTTCATAAGCTTCGTTATCAACAGCCGTGCCTTGATCATTGGTAACTGTTTCCGGCGGCGGCTTCAGAGCACCGGTGAGCAGTTTCTCGAGACGATGACTTCGGACGACAAGCAAAACTTGTTGCTTCCAAATCAAGAAGTTCGATTCATCGAGCACCACATTAACACGCTTGTTGGTGAAGCTTTTGCCGGAGGATGAGCCAGTGGAAAACTCACTGGTAGCAGCGGAAGAATCGCCCGGGTTCGTCATAACAGAAGAAGCAGAACAACGAAATAAGAAATAAAGCAAGGTAAAAAATCAAGAAACCCAGGAGATCCTGGCGATTGATACCATGGTGATGAAGAAGAAGGAATTTTATTGAATTCAGAGAAACGGTTACAAAGATTAATGCTTAGCTGCTGCAACATTCAAGAGCTTATATAGCTCCATGCAAGCTAGCTAGCTGGCTGCCAGCTCACGTAACAAACTTGGCAGCCCATGCAACAAACCTAACAACCCTAACAAATTATTAAACCTTCAACATTTCTCCTACTTTTTTTCTTCTCTACACAAGATCATTGGCAGAAACAACACTTACGTCATTTTAACAAAATTTATTAATTGCCTTAATGATGGGATGAAACCACTATAGATCATTAAATAAAAACAAAACCTTAAAATAAAAAATATAACAACAATATCCCAGCAATTAAACCCTTTGAAAACAAATAAAAAAAGTTATATTAATTTTTTAACATGTGTTACATACAAACTTACATACGTTCAACCATTAAAAATAAATACAGAAAATTATTCTATTTGTCTTATAAAATTTGTTCTTTTTCTGTTTTAAAAATGTCTCACTTAAATTGTCTTATTGAAAAACTTAACAACATTTATTAGGTACATTTTCTTTTCTACCATCCTTTTAATTTTTTATTATTCTAATTATTTTATTATGCATTTCTTACATAAACTTTTTTTTTAATTACGTAAAATAAAACCTAACAAGAGATAAATTTAATGGGACAAAAATTGTACAGACAGAACCCCATACTTACGCACTTTCAACTTTCAAGTACATCAAATATCACCATCACGGTAAGTAGATATAAACCGAAGAGGAGGAGTCCGGTTATAACAAATAAAGCGGGACGGCAAGGAACATAAGTATATATAAACCGAAGAGGAGGAGTCCGGTTATAACAATCGAAAGCCCAAAGGTAAAGACGTTCAAGGTCCAAAACAAACCGAACGAATATGGATTCATGATCGTCGTACCGGTTTGTTTCGATTCCTTGCCGAAAAGGTATTTTGAAATGGTGCTATTGTTGTTGTAACCCCTTCCGGGAAAGTAGTGATTCGTAGTGACGACGTCTGCAATAACGATGTTTGAGACAGACGTCGTCACGATAGAATCATTATTGTCGCCTTGCCAAACACCGCCAGGTGGGCTTAAGGACGATTGGTAGACTGCTGTTATAATCAGTGCCATGACTACCAGCATGGTGTTGATCACGTCGACCAACATGCACCTCCGCACACGGGCTCCAAGTATAAAATATCTCTCGACATAGTTAACTTTTTCTTTCAAAAAATCAATCTCGATATAATCTTCTTCGTCCTTCACGTCGATGTTCTTGTCTGGTCTTTCGACCTTCTCAATGATGTCTTGAGCCGTTAAACCTTCCGAGTTCTTAGCTTTTACACGCAACAAAATGGAGGAATCTAACAACAGTTTTATTGCCTGCATTATTAATGGACAACGTTATACAAGAAGTCATTAATCAAACAATTAATTAGTTAATTAATTAAGGTTTAAATATGTCAAAGGCTTTTGTATTATTTCAAAATTTAAAATTTAGTTTTCGTATGAGAATTTTGTGACATTGAGTTTTTTTATAATTTTTACTTGAAAACTTTGGTCCTCACTAACTTATATACAATTCTACCATTAATTGCTAAACTAACGACTACAAAAAAAAAACTAAAATAGTTACTCTCTTTGTCCTAATAAAGTTGTCACGTTTGTATTTTAAAATTGTTTAAGTCAAAATATCACATTAAAAAACTCAAAAACTTTTATAAGACATATTTATTTTTAAATTTTTCAATGAAATTTAATATATTGATAGAACACATTTTTTAGGAATGCAATTATTACATTTATTAAATTTCATTTAAAAACCAAATAAGTATTAATTATTGAAATTTTATTAGAGTTGTCAATAGCAAAATTTTTTATTTTTCTATCATTTTTTAGTTTCTAAACAAAAATAAAAATTAACTTTTAAAGAAAAATCCGTCATTCAAATTATTTTACACCACACATTTTATATAAATTTTTTTTTCTTAAAACTTTATGAAAATCCAACATATAACACAAATAGTGGACCGATGGAGTATTCTAGTATTCTATGCAGACAATTTTTTTAAATCAATTTTACCTTTAAAAAGGTTTAAACGTGGATGTTAAATTATATTGTTTAGTAATGTTGATTTTTTGTTATTTTCAAGGATTGAAAAAAAAAACTATAAAGGTAAAATTAAATAGAAATTAAAGGAGAAATTGACATTCTCAAATCAAAATCAAAAGTAGTATACAGACTCAATGTTCCAAAAATAAATATTGGAACTAAATTTCAAATGTCAAAAAAAAACATTAATTAAATTATACAGTTGCATTGCTTGCAACACTACTTAGCTATAGGAGATAGAAAATCATCTACCCTCGAACTATGTACCTTTTAGTGTTTCTATTTTAAAATAGCGAGCTTAGTGTTTAAAGTTAAGGTTTAATAAATTATGGGAGGGTGTATTTTTTAAAGTGTTGAGTTTAGGATGTGAAATTTAAAGTTAAAGATTGAAATTTAACTTTTTAGTAAGTATTTTTTAATACGGAGAATAAAAGAAAGCATACTTAGAGGACAGAGAATTTTTGTTCGCTATATGAACAAATAGAAAATGCACGTACCTCGCGTTGTTCCTTCATAGCCGCAATGTGCAACACAGTGTTGTCATCGTTGTCTTTCCAATTCACCATTTTGGTTTCAAAAGCAATGATTTTGTGACCAAGAGGACTCCTTAGAAGCTATCCAAATAGGAGTTTAAAAGCTTCGACGTGGTCGTGTTTCAGAGCCAGATGTAGAGCCGTCTCGTCTCGAACCGTGAAGTCTTCGATGCATTCGGGACAAGCCTCAAGAAACTCGAATAAAAGCTTCGAGTTCCCCGTCGTAGCCGCGTAATGGAAATGATGAACATGTTTGGAGATTTGTGAACTAACATAAACTTATATAGCCATGGATCTCAATGCAACGTTATTTGAAAATTGCAGAAATTAATTGCAAGAATATGCCCCAATTGCTTCACTTGAAGCAAAGAATGATTCAAAGTGATGAGTATGTTGAAAGCAAAGCATATACAAAAACCAATCTTCATAGAATCTCCTTTCCCTTCTTTTTTTGTTTTGTTTTGGAGAAGTGAATTTGCAACCCCTAAGTTTCAACTTAACAGATTCCTTAATCACATTAACCAATTCCAACTCAGAACATTACATAAATATACACTGTATTTTAAGTGGTCTGTAATTTGTAAAGAATTTGTTAACATTTATTCCGTAGGATAAAAATCCTCTTATCCTTTTCGGTGCCCCTATTAACACTCCAACACTAAAAAACACTATAAAATTAAAATCTAAGTCATAACCCTAAATTCTAAATTCTAAATCCTATACCCTACACACTATACACTACAAAATACAACCTACTCTAAATTTTCTATACCCTAACCACAACCCCTAACCTAAAACCCTAAACCTAATTTTGAGCGTTGAGACATAAGTAGGGCACCGAAAAGGGGCAGCGGATTTCCATCCTATTATGTAGGAACATAGCAGGTCGGTCATTAAAAACAAATAAGTACATAAAATAATGGGTTAAGATCCCATTTATTGATTTTTTTAGTACATCACTTTCAAATACATGAATTACCACCTTTTGTGTAGAAAGAATACAATGCTTCCGATATCCAACTTGCCCATGCCAAGAACTTGACGCAGCTGGGCTCGATACTTCCTTTCAACCACCGCTAGCTGCAGAGTAGCAATGCTTTTGAAAAGCCAAACCAAATACAGTGTCAATGGGAGGAATTCAAAAAGCCACATGAGGCAAAAGTTGACATATGACCAGACAGCGGAAGTAACCGTTCTCTGGGTAGTAGTGATTCGTAGGGTTGATGTTTGAGGCGGGGGTCGTTGCCGCGATCGAATCGCTAATGTCGCCCTGCCAAACACCGCCGGGAGGGCTTAACAAGGATTAGTAGACTGCTGTTATAACCAGGGCCGTGACCACCAGCATGGTGTTGATCATGTCGACCGACATGCAGTTGTTCGAGCGGGATGCAGCTACACGTAATTTCTCGAAAGGGAAAACTTTTTGTTTCAACCGGTTAATCTTGGTATCATCTTCGTCGATCATGTCGATGTTCGTGTCTCGTCGTTCGACCTTTTTAATTATTTCTAGAGCTGTTAAACCTTCCGAGTTCATTGCTTGTACATGCAACAATATGGAGGAATCTAACAACAGTTTTAGTGCCTGCATCAATTCATTAATGGACAATGTTATATATGGAAAATACTTTGAAACATAAGCATTTGAAAATTTTAGTTTATATAAGTATTTTAATTTTAGGTTTAGAAATTTAGGTTGTGATTTAGGGTTTAGGTTGTAGGGTGTAGAATTTAAGGTTTATGGTTAGAATTTAGAATTTAAAATTTAGAGTTTAAGGTTTAAGTTTATGGTTAGGATCCACTTACACAGTGTAAAAGTTTTTAAGTTTTATACATTTTTTTCAAGTGATAATTTTTACATATTCTACTGTTAATCTCAATCATCCGTTTCACTCATCCAACGATTCAAAAAATGCATAAAACTTAAAAGCTTTTACATTGTGTAACTATATCCTATCCCTATATATATATTCTTGTAAAGAAACATGTTTTCCGTATCAGTATGTTTCATATCAAACATGAAGATGATCTTTTAAAGAAAGAAATATGATGGTTAAACTAGTAGTATAATATTAAATGTGATGGTTAACTAGTAGTATATGCAAAAGGAGAATAAAACATATGTCATTGTATTATTTATCACATGATTATTATCATGACGGTAAAAAAAAAAGTTTTCACAAGCGGGGTTATTTAGGGGTTTCGGATTTTAGTTGCACTCGATTCGGGTTCATATCGGTCTAGATAAAATTTGAACCGGTTTATGTTTATTTTGGTTTGTTTCGGGTTTTGGATTAAGTTTAGATAGACATGTTCGAGGCTATATCGAGTCTCGAATTAAATAATCAGCTTCAGATCAAGTTTGTCACGTATATATAGGAAATCATTTAAATATGTAAAGGTTTCTATACTATTTTAAAATTAAAAAATTTACTCCCTATTTTTAGTTTTATGTCATGGAGGCCTTGTACTATTTTGTTATTTGAAAATGTTGGTCTCTCCATTAACTTTTGTTCAATTTTATCATTAATTGATGTAAAACTTATAAATAAGGCAAAGTATTTTTTTTAGTTCTTTGCATGTCTAATTTTCTTTTAATCTATTTGACCCTTTAAAAGCTATAAACCCTTAAACGTGAATGATTTAAAATTTGTATTTTATAATTAATGATAATTTTTAATATCTTTAAAAATTAAGGGTCAATTTGATAAAAACTACTCATAAAGGTAGGTGACTAAAAAAGTAACTCCGATATTTGATCTTTTTAAAACTGCCAAGTCAACAGTTGAACAAAAGTTATAGGAGGGATCGAGATTCTCAAATCAAAAGCTGTACACAGACTCAGTGTTGTAAAATTAAAGTTTTGAAACAAAATATTAAATTTTAAAATAGTATAGGGACCAAGTATTTAAATCATTAATTAAAGTATATAGAAACTGCATGTACCTCATGTTGTTCCTTCAAAGCTGCAATGTGGAACACAGTGTTGTCATCGCTGTCTTTCCAATTCACCATTTTGTTTTCAAAAGCAAAGACGCTATTATCATGAGCCTGACGGCTCCTTTGAAGCCATCCAAATAGGAGTTTAAAAGCCTCGACGTGGTCGTTCTTCAGAGCCAGATGTAAAGCCGTCTCGTCTCGAACCGTGACGTCCTCGAAGCATTCGGGGCAAGCCTCAAGGAACTCGAATAAAAGCTTCGAGTTCCCTGTGCTAGCCGCGTGATGGAAAGGGGTCATCCCTTTCCATCCTTTGACACGAACCAGATCTTTATCGGTCGCCAACAGTCGGAGCACTAGCTTGGCGTTCCCATTTATCAGCGCCAAGTGCATGGGGCTAAACCCGTCTCGGTTCAGCTTCTTGGCAAAGGAAGGCTTCAAGTTGATCATCTCCATTGCGAAACTAATATGCCCTTCATTTGCTGCTATATGGAGTGGAGTCTGGACGAAAGGAATCTGCTCAATGCCTTCCAAGATATATGGATCTTCTCCGATTAGAACGTGCAAGGCGTCGATATCTCCCGTCTCAGCTGCTGGTTCCAGCCTTGGATTCATCTCCATGATTCTTTCTCTTTTGTGTGAAAAAGTATGAGATTGAAGAAATAAAGGGTGGGATTGGAAATGATGAAGATGTTTGGAGAGTTGCAAAATAACATCAATTTATATAGTCAGGGGCAGGATCTGAAGACGAGGCGTCAAAACATAAATTTTGAAAGGTGGTGAACAAATTTATAATTATTTCAAACTTTTCAAGAAAAAATATAAAAAGTTTTGATAACAAAATATAAAGAAACAAAAAAACTCGTGTGGTAGGAGCAAGAGCCCCTCGGATGGAAATCTTCCACCTTTTTCGGTGTCCATACTTATACCCCGCACTCAAAATTAAGTTTAGGGTTTAGAGTTTTAAGTTAGGGGTTATGATTAGGGTTTAGGGAATTTATAGTATGGTGTATTTTTTAAAGTATAATGTGTAGGGTTTAGAATTTAAAATTTAGGGTTAGGACTTGGAATTTAATTGTGTTGTATTTTTAGTGTAAAGACACCAAAAAGACAGAGGATTTTTAACCGAGCCCCTCCCATTAGGCATCGATCAAAATGCAACGCTATTAATTTGCCTATTTGAAAATTGCAGATATTAATGGTAATGATATGTCCTAATTGCTTCACTTGAAGCAAAGAACGATTCAAAGTGACGAGTAACTTGAAAGCAAAGTATATACAAATACCAATCTTCATAGAATCTCTCCTTTCTCTTATTTATTTTTATAGAGAATTCAAGTTTAAATTTTAAATCGAAAAGAAACAATCACGAACACAAAAAAGATAAGTCTTCTCTTGACTACTCTTTGTTGAATCAATGATTGCAATTTCTTTTATACAATGCCGGTTAAACTATCCAAACCCTCGTAACTTTAAGAAAAATATTTTAATACGTAAGTTTATGTAAACTTTTGATTTTAAGATTTTAAGATTTAAGTTGTGGTTCAGAGGTGTAGAATTTAAAATTTATGGTTAGAATTTAGAGTTTAAAATTTTAATTTTAAGGTGATAGAGCTAGAGCTCGTGTGTCAAAATATAAGGTTAACTTTAAATAAAAAATAATACGTTCTTAAACGCCTTCGAATTTACATCTCAAAATGTTACAACAACGACCATATTAATTGAAATAAAATTCAGTCGACAAAACATATATTCATTTCTTCATGAATGATTTAAAGATGAAATATAAACTAATTAGAAAGGCATTCTTCAGGTAAACTTCTCTCCTTTTTGTTTTATTATTATTAGTCCTATCTCATAAAAATTTATAGCTTACTCCTTAAGAAAAGAATTAGAGAGAGATCAATTTTGGTACCCAATCTCCCGTCTTTATCAGTTAGTAAAGCAAGGGAAAACAGAAAATATTTATATCCTCAATCACTGATTTTAACATTTATTTTCATTTACTTCACAAACATTTAATTTAATCAAATTACATTATTTAATTTTTACTATTGATAAATTAAGTCACCCGTACTATTATCATTAATTAATTCTAACGTAAAAATTCAAATTGACATGTTTACTTAACATATTTTTCATATATTATCGTCAAATAATATTTAATTGATCATTTTAGTAATTTTCTGTAAGAATTTTTTGAACATTTCATTTAAATAAATTAAAAAAAATAAATTTCCTATAAATCCTAACAAGAAAATATTTAAATTGTCAATTAAAAAATATTTATTGATGATATGCAAAAAATATATTAAATAAAAATGTCGATTTAAGTTTTTCTATTAGAATTATTTAGTGCTATCAATATAAATAACTTAATTTATAAAATATAAAAATTTAATGCTTTAATTTATTCAAATTAAAAATTTGTGGTGTAAATAAAAGTAAATGTTAAATTTAGTGATCTAAAGTATAAATTACTCGATAATGATACACATAGTTTAGGTGTAGGGTCGTGCACTGAAGTTATGCTTTTTACCACATGTAGTATATATTTATATATAATCTTAATTTTTTGACAAAAGATATATATTTCGCAGACAAAGCGATTTAAACTTAGGTCTTTTAAAATGAATATATCTTCTTCTTTTTTACTGGACTATTTGTTGGGTTCAAGCACAAAGTTAAAATTAAATTTAGGAAAAGTTAAATGGTTAAATTTTAGAAATTAGGAGTCTATTAGTTGTGTAACTTGAAAATTTAAGAAGATCGTAACGCTTAACTTGATTGATATTTTAATTTAGTAGAATTTTTATTGAAATAGCAGTAGATTTAAACTGACTAGAAATAATAAATTGATTTTCTTCGATGAAAGTATTTAATTTTTTTTATATTTTATAAATATTTTTATTTTTTAATAATTTATCTTCTGATAATTTTATTTTTTTCAATTCTTGTATTATTTGATTGTGATTTTATATTTATTAATATTTTTATATTTTAATAAATTTTTACATTTTTTGAAGAGCACTAAAACTTTTCATAAAAATCAATTAAGCATTCAAACTCTGTCAAAAAAATTATTGTTATCCTTTTGTCATAACATCATTTACACGTGAACTGAAACATCAACACCGTAAATTATCATATCAATATTGTAACGATCAATTATAATTTTTGTCCGTCAAAAATCAAAATTAATGTAATCCGAAAAACTCAAGGGTTAAATTGATAAATTAAAAACGATGAATAGCATTATTTAAAAGTAATGCCCATCTCTTACAACACACCAAGATGAATAGCAATATAAGTTGTCTGTTCTTAATCAAGAATTTGGAGATGTTTACACAACAACTCCTCCATTGACCCTAATAACCTGCCCATTGGTCCACTCTCCAGCATCACTGGCTAAAAACCCAACAATTCCTGCTATATCCTTGGCCTCACCTAACCGACCTAAAGGGCAAGCATCCACAAATCTCTGCACTGTTTCTTCAGTTTTACCGGCAAAGAACAGCTCCGTGGCCACCGGCCCCGGAGCGACACAGTTTGCGGTTATCTTTGTGCCTTTGAGTTCCTTAGCCAAAATCTTTGTCATTGCCTCAACAGCTGCCTTTGAAGCAACATAAGCTGCATAGCCAGGTAAGAGGGATCCCACTAGAGACGTCGAGATCATTATGATCCTTCCTCCGCCGTCGCGCGACATCCGATGTGATGCCTCGCGACAGCAAAGGAATGATCCTTTAGTGTTGGTGTTGAATGTCATATCCCAATCCTCCACTGATGTGTTTGCTAAGGTTGGATATTTTTGGTCCATCACCCCTGCACAGTTGACAAGGATGTGTGGTTTGGACCCAAATTCTTGCTCGGTTTTATCGAAGAGTAGCTTGACCTGCTCGGGATCCGAAACATCGGCTTTGATAGCGACTGCTCGGGGATGTTCAGCGGTGTACGACGCATTTAAATCCGATGCCAGAAGATCGGCTTGTGTAGAATTCAAAGCATAATTGATCACAACTCTTGCGCCAAGGGAGTGTAGGTGCTTGACAATGGCACGGCCAATCCCACGAGAGCCACCGGTTACTATTGCTACCCGGTCCTTGAGCGGAAGCGAAGATGATGGCACTTCCATGCTTGTTTTAAGCTGCAAAAATGGTGAAATAGTGAGCTTGGGAAGGACTATACTTGAAGAGAAGATCTATATATTGGGGTTTTGGAAATGGATGGAATCCAACAATATTTATATTCGGGATTGAAATCCTCAATTCTTTTTCGGTGTCTCTATTTATGTCCCTACACTCAAAATTAGATTTAAGGTTTAGGGTTTTAGATTGGCTTAATGCATTAAATGCCCCCTAACGTTTACCCCATTTCTCATTTTGGTACCTAATGAATTTTTTCGGCCATTCTGCCCCTTAAAAGTTACGCCGTTACCCTAATAACTCCAAAAATAAACGCCGTTTGAAAAAAAAAATTAATAGCCAACAAAACAAGGCCACGTCACCCTCTTTATTTATAATTTCCGAATTTTAATAATAATTTCAAAAATGAAATAAATATAATATAATAATAATAATAATAAAATAAAAAACTCTTCAATACCCACAAATTACCCACAAATCTTTTTACCCCCATTCTCAGTTTTACCGATTCCTTTCAAATTGACTTCATGTAGACGAATTGGGGGAAGAAATCATTGTATTGAACAAGATTCTGGGTTTGTGAATTCGTTCCTAACGGGTTTAGGATTTTAGACTCTCTACCATCTTATTACTGACTTTTTTTTACAAGCCTCTGTTTTTACAGATTTTGAGTTTAGTCGAGTTTGTGATTTCAATCAAAGGAGGGTCTGCATCTGAAAGTAAGGAAACACGTAGGAAATTGTGTTGAGGTAAATCCCTTCTTACCATTATGTAAATTTTTGCTTGTATTTGCTTAGATTAATATTTTCTCATTGAGTTTGAATTCTAGGAAGTCGACATTTTTTGTTGAACCATGTCAACTGGAAGTTCAAAATTTAGTGCTGAAGGAGACCTTGTAGAATGTAAATGCAAGTTGAAATCACCAATTTGCACTTCAACTGTTCCAAAGAGCAAAGGAAGGAGATTCTATGGGTGTGCTAAAGGCCGAGATGTAAGAAATTATTTTTGTATGTGAATTAAGTATTTTTTGCTTGTGATTGAATTAATGAATTGTTTGAATTGTTTTGTATTTTTGTAGAGTGGATGTAATTTTTTTAGATGGATTGACTATGATGACCCAATTCCAAATGAATATGAAGAATTAAGAAATCAAGTTCATAATTTATTGGTTGAGAATAGAGAAATTGGAGTTGAAAATGCAAAATTGAAGAAGATGGTGAATATTGGTGAAGTTAGAAGATTGGAGACAAAGCTGGAGAAGATGAAAGAGAAATACAAAGTTGAAACAAAAAAGTTGAAGAATGATGCAATATTGTACAAGACTATTTTAATTGTTGTATGTTTATGTTATGCAATGAAGTTTTTTATTTAGAGTGTGAAACTTGAGAATTTGAATGTTGTAGAAGACATGTTTTTCATGATTGTTATGCAATGTTGTGGAGTTTAATGTTGTTAAAGACTGATTTGGTGTTTTATGTGTATGTAATGATGTAACTAAGTTTAATGTGTGTAATGTTATGTTATGGTGTAATGAAGTTGAATGTTGTTGTTGAACTTATACAAATAATTGATGTTTATCAAACAAACATGGACTAAACATGGACAAAAGAGTGATGTTTATAAGTTAGGGGCTTAAAGACAGCACCCTACCATTCAACATTACACAAAATAAGTTAGGGGCTTAAAGACAACACCCTACCATTCAACATTACACAAAATAAGTTAGGGGCATTTTGTGCATGAAGCCCTTATCCTACTTAAACATTACACAAAGTATTTTGAAATGGTTATTAAACAACATTTCAACACAAAACACATCACAAGTCTATTGCTTAAGTTGGGTTCCTCCTTGGAATTAATTTTGGGATTCTTTTGTTGAGATTTGTGACTGTTGTAGGTTGAGTCATTAGTGCAGGGTTAGATGATTCAGACTGTGATAGAGTTTGAGGTTGAGGCATGGGTGCAGAGTGCACTCTGGCTGGATGAGTGCCATGAGCTGGTGGTGGATGAGTGCCTTGAGCTGCTACTGGATGAGTGCCTTGAGCTGGTGGTGGATGAGTGCCTTGAGCTGCTGCTGGATGAGTGCTTTGAACTGCTTGAGCTGGATGAGTGAATGCAGATTGTTGTGTTGGTTGAGACTGTAGAACAAACAAAGTATTAAACAAAACATAATAGTAAAACTCAAACAAATTGTAAAACCAAATAAAAGAAAATATACTTACAACATTTTCTTTTAGAGGACAAGTTCTACTATTGTGTCCAAGCACCCCACATGATCTACACATTTGCTTGCTCCCTTTTTTAGATAGCTTACTCCCCTTGCTTGTTTTCCATTCCTCTTTCTTTCTCTTTTTTTAGGCCTTCCAGGTAGTTTTCTCTTCAAGGGAGGATCAATAGGACCCATTTTGGTGTCCTTCCAAAAAAAATTCACTAGGGATGGTTGGCAGTGCACAATTATACAAATTCTGGTATGTCTCTGTCTTGTATGCTTCATGAACATACCTCTCAATTGGCTCATAATTAAACAACACCACACATATAGCATGTGAACATGGAATGCCTGTGAGATCTCAATATCTACATGTGCACTTATGAGCTTCTAAATCCACAACATATGTGTCCCCATTAGAATATACCTCATACTCATTTTGACCATTCCAAGTTACATGACAAAATGCATAAGATGATTTATGCTTTTCAACTAACTTAACAATTTTTGGGGTTAAAACAGCTTCCCATTTTTGACTTTTTCGTTTGTGTGCAAAGTTTCTATTCATAACATAATGTCTAATGTCATCCATCATAGATATGATTGATTTGTACCTTGCAGAAATGATGGCAGAATTAAAAGCTTCTCCAAAGTTGTTGTTCACTGAATCACATTTTGAATGTGTTTGAAAGAAAGCCTTTGACCAATGTTTTGGATTTCTCTTCAGTAGACTTGACATTGCATCTTTCTTCAATGCAGTAATCCTTGCAGAATGTTTTTGGAAAGCTGCTTCAGTGGTTGATTTGCAGCATGCCCAAAACATTTGTTGTAGATCACTTCCTCTATTCTCCTTCCTCCAAGAAGCATACATGTGTCTTGCACAAAATCTGTGCTCAATTGTAGGGAAAATCAGTGGTACCTCCTCTAACAATCCCTGCAACAGTCCACATACCAACAGAAATCAAAAAACAATAATGAAACTACAATTTTCAGATGAAAACAATATCAAAACTTTATTCATACCTTTTGCATATCACTGATTATGGTGAACTTCTTCCCATCTCCCATTTGTAGATCAGATTGAAGGTGTTCCAAGAACCATGCCCAAGTTTCTCTATTCTCCACCTCTACTACTGTCCATGCTACAGGATAAATTTGGTTATTCCCATCCCTACCTACAGCAGCTAGTAGTTCACCCTTAAAGTCACCTTTCAAGTGACAACCATCTAGGCACAAAACCAATCTACAATACTTGTTGAACCCTTCTTTCAAGCCACCAAAACATACATACAACCTTCGAAATATAGGATTTGCAGAAGGAGTAGGTTTTTCAACAAATAGGTCAAATGTGCCATTAGGATCTGTTTCTCTCAATACAAACACATAATCAAACAGTTTTTTAAACTCCTCCTCTAACCTACCCCTTATTTTCTTTGTTGCCCAAAGTCTAGCTCTATGACAAACATTTTTGTTCAACTCTACTTTCAGCTCCTCCTTAGCAAGGCTCATCATGTCCCTCAATTTCAAGTTTGGCATAATCTTTATCTTACTTAAAAAATGCTTCCCAATAAACCTATAATTTGCCCTGCTATTTTTAAAGGTTACAGAACAAGAATGAGTGCTCACAAATGTTCTAATCCTAACAATCCCATCCTTTTTCCCCTTAGATGCATAAATTAAGAAAGGACAACCTACCCCCTTACACTTTGCTCTAGTCCTGTCCTTCTCATTTCTAATGTACTTAAAATCAAATCTCTTACAAATAGCATAAGTAGTCAATACTTCCTTAAATTGTTTTGTGTCCTCAAATATCATACCTAAATCCAACCTAGGTACTTCACTATTCTCATCAAAGTAAATTTTCTTACCTTTCTTACAAACAATCTCACCTTCAGAATCAGTTCCATAACTTTCAAGATCATCTGATGGTATGTAATCTGTGTCACTGCTTTCATGCTCTACATTTGCTTCTTTCTCGTGACCACCACTGGCATCAACTTCTGCCTCTTGTTGCACTTCATCCCTAACAATTCTTTTCTTGAATCTTCTTTTGTTCTCTAAGATGTTTGTTATCTCCTCATCATCTTCATCAGTCAGCCATCCAGCAGCCCCAAAATCTTCTGACTCAGTCTCTGATGATTCACTGCCGTTTGCTACAGTTTCTTCCTCATTAACACCTTTATTTACAGTTGTACCTGTCCTCTCACTATCTATATCATATTTTCCTTATTAACAGCTTCATTTACAGTTGTATCAAGCCCAACTCCATCCATTCTCTCATTGACAGCTTCATCATCTTCTTCCACACCAAGCCCAACTCCATCTATCCTCTCATTGACAGCTTCATTATTTTCTTCCACACTAAGCCCATCATTATTGTTTTCTTCTACAGCAGGCCCAATATCATCATTTTCTTCCACAACAGGCCCAATATCATCATTCTCTTCCACAACATACTCTGCATCACCTTTATTTTCACCAGTTTTCTCATGACAAAAATTTAGATCATCTGCAAGCAATCCATGTTCTGCATATACGTGTATGCTTCCTTCAGCAGTCAAATGCTCAATTAACTTCAAGAAACTAGAATTATCAGACCCCAATACCCTTAAACCTCCTAGTAAATTGCAACCCGGTTCTAAATAAGCCAAATAGGCAATGTTAGAACTGGGAATTCCTTCTTCCTCAATAAATGAGGCAATGGTAGGGTAACATATGTAATCAGGGTCTATCTTCCTTTCTATTTGTTTGCCCCCAACATAACTAAACTTAGGAACATTACTGAACCTTCCCCCAAAGTGTATTACTAAAGAACACTCATCCCATGCCATTTTTCCTATAGAAATAAAAAAACTACTTCAATCAAACAGAACAAATCAGTTAAACAATTAAGGTAACCATTAAAATAGTCATGAGAAACAATCAAAAAAAGTTAGTCGTTTATGTTAGTCGTTTCAAACAATCAAACAATGTTAGTCGTTTATGTTAGTTGTTTCAAACAATCAAACAATTAATTATCTATCAATAAACAGTAAATACTAATTAAATTGTTCTATTGAAGCATTTAGTAAAAACCTTAAAAAAAACCAGAAAACAGAGTACCTTTCTACTAAGAACGGGGTACTTCTAACTTCGACTATCCCCTCTAATAAGTTACTTCAGAATCTTGAAATCCTGTAACAAAGCAAATGTTAATCTTAATCATGCATTAACTCACTAATCTACTAACAAAATAATGGTTAACTTACTTAATTGGTTCACGTCGTAATGGTTTCTTCTAAAAATGCCTTCAATCAGTTTTCTTTACACGATTAAGGTTAATCGTCTTCAACTGAGAATGGGTTTAAGTTAATCGTGTTTTATCATCTTCTTCCACAACTGAAATCCAAACTGATTCTGGGTAAAACTTGAAGATGGGTGAGAATGGGAGTAAAACTAAGAATGGGGGTAAAACGATTTGTGGGTATTGAAGAGTTTTTTATTTTATTATTATTATATTATATTTATTTCATTTTTGAAATTATTATTAAAATTCGGAAATTATAAATAAAGAGGGTGACGTGGCCTTGTTTTATTGGCTATTGATTTTTTTTTCAAACGGCGTTTATTTTTGGAGTTATTAGGGTAACGGCGTAACCTTTAAGGGGCAGAATGGCCGAAAAAATTCATTAGGTACCAAAATGAGAAATGGGGTAAACGTTAGGGGGCATTTAATGCATTAAGCCTGTTAGATTAGGGGTTATGATTAGGGTTTAGAGAATTTAGGGTATGGTATATTGTTAGGTTATATGGTATAGGGTTTAAGATTTAGAATTTAGGGTTAGAGCTTAAAATTTAATTTTGTTATGTTTTTTTAATATAAAGACATAAATAGGAGCACCAAAAAGAGAAAGAGTATTTTTATCCCTATATTCGTATGTAGCAAAGTCAAGCTTCTGACGTGGGAAAAGTAGGCTCCATTACTGTGACAATTTCCAAACTGCCCCTATTGCCATAGTCAAAATAAAAATGGAAATAAACTTTAAAACAATTCAGGTTTTTTTCTAAGGTGAACCTGCTAAAATAAGGTTATACAGATATGCTTATAAAAATAATAAAAATTTATGTATTGACTAATAAAGATTTATGTAGGTACATAAAAATTGGTAAGCATTTATGTATATATTAAAATTTTTAATTATTAATTTTATAAAAATTTCTGTATATTCTCATTTTAGCATAACTCACTTTAAAATTACCCGAACAACTCAGTGATTGCAGCAGACAACAAAATTATTAAAACCAAAGTGCAACTTCCACCTTTGAACAAAGTCTTTTTGAAGCTTGTAGAGTTCCAACTTCCAAGTTCGATTTGATTCAATATCAAGAATCTTTCATCATGTTATCTCAGCAGTATGGAACGTATATATATATATATACATATATATATATATATATTAATTATAGCATTAAAGAATCGCAAACTTCCATGTCTTAGCTGGTCACAGTTGAATGCACCATAAAAACAAAGCAAATCAAAAGGCAGTTTGGTGGGAGGGTACACGTATTCCATGACGTATATTTTACTCGGGAAGCACAATTTTTTTTAATAATGTAGATGCACCATAGTATTCAAACAATTATGGACTGGCATGGTGATAAGATGTATGTTGATATCAAAAATATTAGACACCGAATAAGATAGTAAACAAGAGCGGAGCGGTGTTATTTTTCTTGTATTATAATTAAGAAGTGTCAATTGTTTATAAATGAGTGTTATTTATTTATTTATTAAATATATATATATATAAATTATATAGAAAAAAATTTCTAACAAATTTTGGGGTGTCATTTGACCACCCATAGGGTCAATTGGCTCCGCCCATGGTAGTAGAGATTATAGTCAAGAAAAATATTGATGGTGGTTTATGACGGTTCACTCGTTTTAGTGTAAGGACCGAAAGTCACACGTAGTGGTCTAAACAAAGGGTATTGAGGAGAGAGATCTAAAGGAATGAATAAGGGTTCGAAATAGGGGAAAATTCCCTCTCGAGCCAACGTATATATCTATATATGTGTCTTCCTGACACCTTTTTGGTGGTGGGTTTTTAGGCCTTTAATGGCGGAAGGTGCTAGGTTTAGCGAAATGATGGCTACTGATAGGTTGATAAGAGTAGGGTTCGATTTATTAAACAATAATTATGTTTATCAGCGTATCTGAAATCGGTGAACTAAAAATCGAGGTTCCGAAGACATAGGAACCTTTTCGAAGATAATATTGTGCTTGTTCCCACATATTTTGGAAATTGGTGTAGGGATATGGCTCTCCAAGGAGTCTCCAAATGCATAGATAAACTCGAAAATGCTTTAACATACCAGCATGAAGTGTTGGACATGTAACAGTACCAGAAACTTACTCTTTCATCCGAGTAGCATAGGTTAAAACTATATGGCTGGTAATCTAAGCCAAATGTAAAACATGAACCATGAGATTTAAGAGCAAATTAAGCTACCTTACTGTCTAATATCAGAGCAGATAGATTTTATTTTAATTTTTAATATTTTTATGGGTATGATCCCGTTAGCCTTTATATAGTTTCGTCACTAATAAAATAATAATTAGTCTTATATTATTAAACTTTTTCTTGAATTTTAAATAGCAGGATATTAAGCATTTAAGCATACTTAATTTTACATCTTTTTATAAATTATACAAATAAAAATATCAATTGAACTATACTGTATCGACAAATGAGCTTTAATTAAATTCAAATTAAAATGATTAAATTCACAAATTACATGAATTAGAAGAACTGAGGTATCTAGTTAAACGATTGGGATTTACCACCCACCGATTCTCCCCGCCATCACAACGGTCAAATCAATTTCCCCTTCTAAAACGACATCGTTTATCTCTCTCCTCCTTCTTGAATCCCTGTCCCAAAACCTAGAGATAGGAAATCGCAGAATCTCTCAAATCAAAAGCCCTAAAATCCTCAAATCCCTTACCAAAATATGGCAATTGCGAGAACGGGCGTCTACGTCGACGATTATTTGGAGTGTAACAATCCCAAATTAATATTTTTTTTTTTTACTTTTTCTTGTATATAATTGATTTCGAGCTTGAATTTCATGTTTAATTTGAAGTTTCGAATTTTTGTTCTTATTTCCAATAGACTCAAGCACCTTGCCAGCTGAGCTTCAAAGACTCCTCAATACAATCCGAGAACTAGATGAACGGTCCCAATGTAAGCATATGATAATTTTTTTTTTTTGTATTCAGAATGTAGGGTTTTGAATTGGGGATTTTGATTGAGAATTACTCTATCTTTTTTTCTTGAAAGCTATGATTAATCACACGAGGCAGCAAACTCAGTATTGTTTAGGATTGGCGGCAAACAGAGGGAATGGAAATAGTTATATGAACAATAGTCATGAAGATGAGGAAACAATTGAGAAAATGAGGAAGGATATAGAGGCAAGTCAAGAAAATGCGCTGAGTTTGTGCACCGAGAAAGTTTTGATGGCTCGACAAGCTTATGATTTAGTGAGTTTTGATTGTTTTTTTTAGTATTCTTAATTGAGCTTGCATTGTTGATTATGTTATTATTGAGGTTCTTGTGGTATGATGGTATAGAAAGCTATGGAATTGCTGATATTTTGCACCATCTTCTAACTAGCATACATGAATACAAGTCCTTGTAGTGTAGGTCACATGCTCCAAGCAATTGTTTGTATGGCGGAGCATCCAAGTGTTTTTACTTTTAAGCCCTCACTGTGATGTTTTGAGTAAAGAGTGAAGAACACTAGAAATCTGATTCAATCTAAGAAAATGCATAGTTTTGGAAGTAACTCAATTTGTTTGTGACTTACTAGATAGTTTTCCTTGAGGACTTACCGTCTATAAGAAAGAGATTATATTTTTGCATCTTGTTCTGCCACATTTCTGGATGTAATGTCATCTAAACTGAAACCATCGGTATGCATTTTTATATGAAGCTTTAGAAACTGCCGTCATTATGTGAAACATATTAAATTAAAGCTATCAAAATTATGATACCTGAAACTTGTTTCAGATTGATAGCCATGTAAAACGTCTTGACGAGGATTTGACCTACTTTGCAGAGGATCTAAAGCAAGGTACAATAATTGCAATCAAATTTGAGCATTTTTTAGAGATAAAATTCTATCTCAACTCCCCAAGTGATTATTTTGTCACCATGCTTTTTTCTTCCTGCAATTTATTAGAAGGAAAAATTCCACCGGATGAGCCTGCCATTCTCCCTCCACTACCTATTGTTCCTCCTAAGCTCGAGAAACGCAAGTTCTTTTATGGAACACCTCAATCAAAGAGGCTTGATTATAGGGATAGAGATTGGGATCGAGAGCGTGATAGGGATTTTGAGCTCATGCCTCCTCCAGGAAGTCATAAGAGAGATTTTGCTAGCCCTTTTGATGTTGATCAACCCATTGATCCAAATGAACCAACTTATTGTGTCTGCCATCAGGTTCTGCCTCTTTATTCTGTATATATAACTGTTGATTTACATCCTTTTTCATGGCTTCATTGTTTTAAAGGTTTGGTTCAAAACTGAAGGCTTGTTTTGCAATTATGTAGGTGTCATTTGGAGATATGATTGCCTGTGACAATGAAAACGTGAGTTCCTTCCTTTCTTTTCTTTTTCTTCATTTTTTAAGATGGTAACATTTGCTAGTAGCAATGTAGTATTTGTATTTATGTACTTGGCTTCTATATATTTCTTTGCTTTTAATTTTTTTTTCAGATTTATCACATCTTACTATCTTAGTGTCAAAATAATGGATTATGAGAAACAATTAATGTATCCATATATATATATATATATATATATGATGTGGGGTTTCAGTAGTGTGCATATGTTGCACAAACACATGATGGATTATAATGTTCTCAAAGCTCCCCTATTACCGAATTTTTTTATAAGTATTTGCCTATCATGATATGACACTATGACTTGTAACAATTTGGTTGGCACTTATGGTTTTAACGTTTCTATTCCAGTGCCAAGGAGGTGAATGGTTCCATTATGCTTGTGTTGGGCTGACACCGGAGACAAGATTCAAGGGAAAGTGGTACTGCCCAACCTGTAGGCTGCTTCCTCAAAGCCAATAGAGACATATATATCTTTTCGCCATTATGCATGATTTGAGATGTTTCAGTAAATTGATCAATGTCCTGTTTCAGCTACCTTTTCGGAACTTAGGAAGTAGTTAACTGTACAATCAAGGGATACATGTCTTGTTACAGATCTTTGAACCATTAAATTTGATAGAACTTCAGATTCTTGAAAGTAAATGTGCAGAAATCTTAACTTTTGATGTATTGTATATGATCAGATGTTGCCAGAGCTTGATCAGCTTCCTCCCCTATGAGATTATCCAATTTCCATCATCTTGATTATTAAAAGAAAATGGAAGAGTCAAGAGACAACCAAATCCTCCCTTCTGTTAAGACCTCATCATTCGTGTTCCAAAGGGGAATGAAAGCTACTGTTTTCTCTTTGCATGATCAACAAACGTCGCACTACCTTCGTTTATTCAGAGTTCGAACAATTAGAATGTGATGTTTTTTCACAGGCATGGTAGCCATGAAAGTTCACTTGATGCATATGAAAGCCATGAAAGGCTACTTGATGCATATGAAAAAGCATGGTAAGTATGATTTACATATTTGGATTGTGTAATTGTTGCCAACCTCTCCACACTTCTCCTGGACCTAAGCTTATGGGTTTAAGCATGGCTGACTGGCCTACACATATGTAAGAATACTCTCCATAGATTTCATGGCCTGAACCAGGGCTGAAGAGATACATTTCTTCAAATCCATCTCTTCCTACTGCAACTGAGTTCCTTCTACCCTGTTCCATTAAAAAATGGAAAGAAAACAGTTATGTACAAGAAAATGTACCACAAATAGAAATGTCAGCCCCATAAAAAACCCAAATGAATTTTACTAGAAAATTACCCTGTCAATGAGTGTAAAGAATCTAGGTGCACATGTATATATACTGCTCATTTTCTCATTTAATTGCTTATAGCTATCATCTTCTTCACTACCATCCTTTTGGTTGCTTTGATCTAAGCCACTGAAAAACCTTTTTAGTCCCATTTGACCCCATAGTTGGCCAATGTCAGAATCGTTTTCCTCGTCGAGATCTGGGGGAATTATACCGAAATTGGACGAAAAGGGTGGCACACTGAGAAAATTTGATCCTTCTAATCCGAGTGCATATGTTGCTTCCGGACTGCTAACTGTTAGATGGCTTATAATAGATCCGATCCAGTGTAATGGTGTCGATTTCGTGTTTGTGATTGAAATCTCTGTGGTTAAGACATCTTCTTTGAGTGTCACAATATATCTTGTTTCAACCATATTTTCTGAATCCCTGCTTACCAGTTCAACCTTAATAGAGTCTTTTGAATTGCCTCTAGGATTTTTCTACCATGCGGCAGCCTAATATACGGCTAATATACGGCGTTACCGGAAACATGATTGTGTATATAATGTAACCGGTAAAGCGGTACCGGATATGTGGATATGAAATGATGTTTCCGGTAAAAACCACTAAAAAAATGATAAAATAATGGTAACCAGCAAATTTAAGTAAAAGGTCAGACATAATAAAACCGGTAGCGTCTAATTTGTTATAAGGTATATAATGTATTCGGTAACGCGGTACCGGATATGTTATATTCGAAAGTTTCCATACTTTTGAAAAGTTTATCGAAACTTTTTATCAATGGTACCAGATATGTTGAATTCGAAAGTTTCTATACTTTTGAAAAGTTTTTCGAAACTTTTTATCAATGGTACCGGATATGTTGAATTCGAAAGTTTCCATACTTTTGAAAAGTTTATCGAAACTTTTTATCAATGGTACCGGATATGTTGAATTCGAAAGTTTGCATACTTTTGAAAAGTTTTTCGAAACTTTTTATCAATGGTACCGGATATGTTGAATTCGAAAGTTTCCATACTTTAGAAAAGTTTTTCGAAACTTTTTATCAATATATGGATACTTATATTAAATGTTTGGATACTTCTATGAGAGGTAGAGATACTATCGAAAAAGTATGGAAACTTTATAAAAATTATGGAAACTTCTATTAAATCGTTTATATGAATTAGAATCAAGAAAATAGTAGTGCATCAGATAGAAAGGAAAAGATTACAAAATGAAAAGATTACAAAACGATATGGCAACGGAAATAAAAAGAAATTGAGAAGAAACAAAAGATTGATCTTCTAATATTTATGTGCAATGCAAAGACCAAGCCGGATTGTTTCCAATATCATGTAATAGAGTTTTATGATATTGGAAACAATCTGGCATGGTCTTTGAACTGCACATAAATATTAGACCATCAATCTTTTCTTTATTCTGAATTCATTGTCCCTTCAAGTCCCCCTGCCACCCATGGAACTTGTTCCAGCACCAGGTTGCTGTCCAACCATCTCTGCATATGGTCGCATCTCAAACTTGACCTTTTGGTTGCCTAATGACAAATTTTTTTTGCATAAGTATGAGCAGAAGAGTATCTTGTTATTAATAATAGAAGAAAATGATAGAGAAAACTTTGGAGATGGCGGTTGAAGATGTGTATGTCTTCTTTTTCAGCCATGTAACCATATAGTTGGCGCTGGCTGGATGGAGGGGATGGAGCATGACGTTGCCAAGCATCTAACCCGAAACCTTGGGCAGCAAACTGGTTATGCAGACGCTGAGCATCTAAATAACCTCTTGTTGTGCTCTCAAAAATCAAAAGGCTCATCCCACGATGGCCTTGTGTACCATATGAATGGCGAGCCTTGGCAACAGCACCATAGGAACTGAAAGCGTTGAGAAGGTCTTGGTTTCCCATGCCAATCCACTGAAGCAAAAAATTAAAGAAATAAGAAGTTAAGTATTATAATAGTAATGAAAACATAATTCAGAAGTTATATAACTACCTTCCCATCTTCATCTGTATGATGTTGTGTGTTCCTAATCATCACCATGGGTGGTCAGAGTATTTGGTGATGAGCTTCCTGGTGGCTTGAAGGCGGGGGGAGACAATAGCAGCATCATTACTCAGACCACGCCATTGGCCTGAAGCGTTTTGTTGAGGTTGAGGTTGAGGAGTGGCCGAAGCACCCCTTCTTCGTAATTCCTCGTCCAACGTCTGAGCAAGGAGGCGATGGATTTTCATCTTATCTCCTTTTTTGGTTTTTGCATGGGTGAGTAGAGACTGAAGGCCAGAAAACGACTTAGAGGCACCAGGACCTCCGTGGCATGCTGGACACCGCCATGTAGTAGTAGGGTCGTTGATAGAGTTCATTCGATCGAAGGCCTCGAAGAAACTCCTGAAGAATTTTCTGGATTTGAATGCCTCGTGGCTTAGTTGTTCGTCATTATCAGAATCAGAATCAATATAGAAATCATCATCATTGTTTGATGATGTGTCGAATTCAATCTTCCTCTTTGCGAAAGACTGAGGATTTTTACCCGAACTTCTGCTTGAACTCATTTTATAATAGAAGATTGCGAAAGAGAACTGATTATAAAAGCAAAGGAAAGGGTTGAGTAGATAAAATTGAAGATGTTGTGAAGAGCAAAATAGAGGAGTTGTTAATTTATAGGCAATTTCCGTTTGGGAGGGAAAGTGATAATGCATGAGACTGAAAAGGCAGAGATTCGTTCGTTCTCCTCGTTTCCCGGGTTATAGAAATAAATGAGGAAAAGGTACATGAACAGAAACGGTGTATGTGATACATTGGAAAGACGCGAAACTGAAAAGGTAGAATCAGATTCGTTCTTCTCCTCGTTTTCCGGGGTTATAGAAGTAAATGTGGAGAAGTAGGAGCAGTAAACGATGCATGCGTGATACAGGGAGGTAGAAGTGAAAAGACACGATACTAAAAAGGAAGAATCAGATTCGTTGTGGGGATTAAGGGTTTCAGCTTTATACAGGAGGAGCAGTAAACGGTGCATGTGATACAAGTGAGAAATGACATAACACTGGAATGCAAAGTTGTAGAAGTGTATAATGAAAACGGTGATAATAAACCGGATACATTGATGTAATGAATAAAGAATACAGTAAAAATATACCGAGAACATGAATGTTTTTGCAAACTTATCGATAATTCCATTAAAACATGGAAAAAAGTTTCGAAAATCTTGTTCCCATTAAGCTATGGGAAGCCTTTAGTTTTTGTTAATTATCGATATTTGTGTAAAAGCATCGATATTTTCGAAGGATATTCGTACCGGAACATTGATTTTCTTTCAAAAGTATCGGGTTTTTTATTAATAGTGTGTAAATTGTATCGAAACTTTTTGTTCCAGTAAGCTATGGGAATCCTTTGTTTCTTAAAGTATTGGTATTTGTATCGTAACGTTAAGAAACTATCGATATTTTCGAGCAGATTCGCTAATGTATGATGGAATTTAACAACAGTATGGAAACATTTTCAGATAGGGGGAATAATGTATCGAAATTTTATTTGGAGCCAGTGGACAAGTAAGGGATAAAGGATGAAATAAGACGTCATATAACATAATTGAAAGATAATTTCAGAAGTTTATTGTTAATCTGAATCATCGTAGTCAGTGGACACGTATGAACTTAGGTTTAGTTCTTCGATCAGCTGTTGTTTTCTTTCTCTACGCCTGTACATAAAAAGTTGCAGCTCATCCGCAGCCGCATCAACATCCGGTGAAGACGGTGCGCGTTCAGTGTTTGGATCAGGTTGTACGGGTGCAGACGAACTACCTTCGCCGGCGTTGACGTCGTCAAACTTAACATGTAAATCGACGTCTGTAGCTCCGACGGAATTGAGGCGGTCATACATGTTACAAACGTTTGTTTCGTTCGTAAGCTTCATAACGTAGTGTGTTTTGTTTGCTGACGGTGTTGGGATTCGACATTCCATGGAAGAAATTTGTTTGTGGCCGTGTTTACTAACCTCGATTGTTGTCAACTGTATTAAATCTTTCAGTGACATTTTGGTGGTGATTGTTGACTAAAAAAAAGTATCGAGAAAATAAAATGTTGCCTGAAATTTGGCAATAAGGTGAGCAAAGATTGGGCTCGGTGTTTAGAGAGAATTTGGAATGAGTAAGTGATGGTGGAATTCGTGGGTATTTATAGGAAAGCAAAACACCACATAAGTAAATTTAACTGGAATGAAAACTTTAATTCGCATTTCATTTAACAATACTTTCTTTTTACAATAGTATAGAAACATATTTAGTAAGTTGGAATAATGTTGCCTGAAAGTATCAATAATTTTTATCGTCCTGTAAAGAAAGAATCGATATTTTCGAGCAGATTCGGTAACGTATCAGGGAATTTAACAACAGTATCGAAACATTTTCAGAAAGGGGAAAATTGTATCGAAACTTTATTTACAGTAACCTATGAGAATTCATTGTTTCTGAAAGTATCGATAAATTTTATCGTGAAGGAAAGAAAGATTCGATATTTTCGCGCAGATTTGGTAATGTATCATGGAATTTTACAACATGATCGAAACTTTTTCAGTAGAGGGAAAAAATGTATCGATAATAAAATAGAATTTATTGTACGTTAACTTTGTAGGAAGGAAGAAATAAATTGCTCTAAATGCTTTCAACCACCATCAACCACCACCACCTACCGAATTTAGTACCTGAAAATGAAAGCAACACAACAGAAGTCCTGTGCAGGAAAAGTTTGGACCACTTCAACCGATCGTGTTTAAGAAAATGGAAGATATTCCATCCAACGATGTTAATGGTAGCGGGAATTTGCAAGATGAGAAGTTGACCGTTGACGATTCGGAACGGTTGGTAGGTCAGCTCTTTTCTTCACGTGAGGAAGCTTGGAATTTTTACAAGGAATACGCAATGAAACAAGGTTTTAGTGCACGTCGAGGAACATCACGGCTGGATGGCGAAGGGAATGTGAAGACACAAGAATTTTGTTGTTCAAAAGAAGGGTTTAGGTGTTCGAAGGTCGAAAATATTAATCGTCGACGTGCGCATACGCCAATCACACGAACAGGATGCAAGGCCAAAATCGTTGTCACAGCAACAAAAACAAAAGATCAGTGGGTTCTGAGTAAGTCTTTCCACGAACATAATCATGCATTGTGCACACCTCTTATGACACCATTTATGCGTTCAAATAGAGGTGTGACTGAGGCTGATGTGGCTGAGGCAACAGCGTTGAAAGATGTTGGTGTTGGGACATCAAAGGTAATGAAATATTTCATGAATCAGGCAGGGGGATTTCGTAATGTTGGATTTACTAGTAAAGACCTGTACAATGCACTTGATAGAGGTAAATCAAAGGAGCTTGTCAATGGGGATGTGAATGCACTCCTTGATTACTTTGAGTACAAGAAAGATGATGATCCAGGGTTTTTTATGACATACTCCATAGATGAATCAGGGGCATTGCAGCATCTTATTTGGGCTGATTCAACATCGAGATCAGATTACACTTGCTTCGGTGATGTTATTGCCTTCGACACAACTTACAAAGGTAATTACTATGCACGACCAATTTTGCCTATTGTCGGTGTCAATCATCACCATAGCACAATAGTTTTTGCTACTGCGATCATAGCTGACGAAACGACTCAATCGTTCGAGTGGGTGCTGCGAAATTTTCTACAAGCCATGCTGAATAAAGCGCCTCTTTCAGTTGTGACAGACGGGGATAGGGCAATGCAGAGGGCTATCAAATGTGTTTTCCCTTATGCTAAGCACAGATTATGTTCCTGGCATCTATCTCGCAATGTACAAGCTAACATTGGTGACAGCAAATTTAGCACAACATTTAACAGATGTATGAGTTCGTGGTGGACAACCAGCGAATTTGATAGAGAATGGTCTAGGGTGATTTCCGAATTCAACGTCGAAAACCATCCATGAGTGATAGAGAAGGGAAATACTCGGAACTTATGGGCTCAAGCATATCAAACGGGTCATTTCTTTGCCAATTTGCGATCCACACAAAGAAGCGAGTCCTTGAATGCTGCACTCGGACGTGCCCTGATACAGAAGAAGACATATGTAGACGTAGTTCGTACAATTGAACAAAATTTAATTCGACAAATTCGTATCAACGAGTTGGAAGTAGATTGCTTAAGTTCGCAGACAACGCCCTACCAGATCACCAAACTCACAGACCTAGAAAGCCATGCTGGTCAAATTTATACGCGAGCATCATTTGGTTTCTTCCAAGAAGAACTTCAAGAGGAGACTTTGTACCGGATTGACGAAAAAATTCAGTCCTTATCAGAAGAGTCTGTACATTTTGTTCTGTCAAAGTACAAGGAAAAGAACATTAGATTTGACGTATCTTTTGATGTTGTCTCGGAAACCGTCACATGCTCGTGTAGGAAGTTTGAGACTGTAGGAATTCCATGTTGCCATCAACTGCATGTTCTGAAGCACTTGGATTACACATGTATTCCAAAGTCCTTGATTCTAACTCGATGGACGAAGGAGGCGAAGGCTGCTGCACCAAGTTTCCTTGACTTCAATGTAGCACCTGAAGTTATGCAAATGGCACGGTTCGCGGCCCTACGTACAACGTCAAGTCGTTTGTGCTACATTGCATCAAAGACAGATGCATCTTTCATAACCGCAAGAGATGAGATGAAAAGACTAACTGCCGAATTTGAACACTCGTTCGGTTTGAAAGATTCAAGTAAACGAAGAAATGTTGATAATGGAGTTCGCGTTGGCGACCCTAAACGAAGACAAGGAAAGAGAAAAGTTGTCCAGAAGAAGATCGTCCAGAAGAAAAGTAGGAGTTGCTCTTTCTGCAATAATGAGGGACATAACAGAGTAACGTGTCCTAAATTAAAGCTGGGTCTAGATTCTTTTACACAACCTACCTCGACTGACTTTTTTGCTAACGATGCGGAATGGTCCTACGGCCCCGCAGATGAGGATTATAATGTAAGTTACTATATGTATTCTACAACATATTGTCCGCAAGTGTTTGTTTATGGTTAATTTTAATATCAATCACTTCTTTATGTCTCAGGGCAACGAGGACATTTGGAATACAGCAAGTTCCCATCAACAGACATGGTGGCTGCATACAACATTACGATATAACATTCAAATGTGTAAAGAGTTATTTTTTACAAATTCGGGTACAGTACTCTGGTCATTCGCCAACTTTTCCAAAAATTCTCGAATGCTTCCGCCCTTTTCTGTGGATATATAAAAATAACCCAAATTAGCAGACTCTCCTGTCAACATCTTCAATATATAAATAAACCAATGGAATTAGTCACATATGTAACTGTAATACCTAACGCATTGTCGTTGGAAGATGATTGGTTATAGGGAGGCGGACATATGTAGCTGTATTCCTATAAAGAAAAGATAAATTAACAAAATAATAGCATATTACGTTATTAATAAATTGAATGTAAAAAATATTACTCACTGGATTATGCCTCATTTTCTCGGAAGAATCATCCACCAACAGTGTATTCTCCTCTTTGAATTGAGGATACTCATTCCAAACTTGATGCAAGTCTTTGCAGAAGGTGTATTCCTCTTCCTCTATGCACTTTGATTGATCCTGTTAATAGTAACTTGTTTCAGTCCAAAATGTAAGAATCATAACAAATTCAATTACCAATATGTAAGAAGCATCTTACCCAGATGAAAAAATATTGTTCATTTTGTACGGGTATTTTGTTAAGAGCAAGGTCAATGTTATGCCTGCAATCGTGAACAATTACCACGATAAACTTCAAATTATTTAAGAGGTCAACGTTAAATGTTAACAATTTGGATCATAACGGTGCTTACCTCAACTTAGATGACCATATTCCAACAAAAAAATTCTCTAAACAAAATTGCATAAATTCTTCTACATCTGGCCTCAGTTTAACATCTACAACATGAAAGGAAATTAAACATAATTGTTTTCTTTATAGCCGTAAGCAGATTTACAGAAATCTAATTACCTCTGGGAGTTTGTTTTGTATAATATGCAAGGACTCCGTTGACATAAAAAATGACAAGTTTTTTGTTCTGTGTTACAGAAATAATATATCTGCTGGGGTCTTCACTGTCATCCTCATCTGAACTGCGTACCTCTTCATCATTCTCCTCTTCAGGCACCGTATTATCCTCTTCACGCACCACTGGATTGTCCACTTCTGTTATAAGCATGTCAATAATCAAATAACCGAATGTCAATTGTAAATTGAAAGGTTATTTTACCTATGGGTTTGTATTTGCTTTGAAGCCATTGATTACGGAAGTTGGAGAAGTCAGCACGAACTGAGGAAATATCTGCTCGCATTTGGCCGATTTGGTGATTAATCTCGCCAAAACGAGCATCCATTTGCTCGCGGAAATGAACCATGTAATCCATCACTGACTTCATGGTAATGACCCCTTCGATCTCAACTTCTTGCATCCGCTCGTGCTGTTCTGCTTCAACGTTCTCCACTTGGTCGTTGCCTTGTTCTGCCCCAATTAGACATTTGTTTATCCAACCGACGTTTTCAATAAAATCGTATCCCGCTTTTGTCAAGGTAATCATGTCGATCTTCCTGGATAGTCGAAGAGGGCAGTCAAGATTGAATTGCACTCCTTCCTTCCTCAATATATGACAAATTATGCATCCATATGGTAGTGAGGTTGTAATGGAAGCACCCTTCTTCACTATATGTAGCATTGTCTCATATATCAGTTTTGCTATGTTTGGAGCGGTTCTTGATTCATATTTAGACAACCACCAGTAATCAATATCTCGAAGTTCTGAATATTTCCCACCGGACGGCCTCAGAAACCAACTGACAAGAAAGTGGAACAATCTGTCCTCCGCACCAAGGCGAGTGGGAGTATTCCGATCCACACGTTTCATGGTAGGATCTAAAACATGTTCATCGGAATCTCCTACATTCTTCACTCCTTTACCAGCAGCAATAGATGACGCATCTATATATATGTCCTTACCCATGACATGAGTCGTAAATCCTAATATTTTTCCCGTACCAGGCTGCGGGTCTAATTTTGCATTACTATAGAAAACTCTAACAAGATTGGGGTAATATTTTGGTTCTACACCAAGCAGTTCCAGCCACCCCCAATCTGTAAATGTATCTTTAAACCCAAATTTGTTTTTCTCATCGAAGAAAAAGTTCAAGTCAATAACACGTTCTGGATGAATCTTCCTTGTTTTGAAATTGCTATCATATGTCAGTTTCTCATCGGTGCTTCTAAAGTTTTGCGATTCAAAAGACAAATTTTCTTCAGAAGAACTTGAACTTACTTGACTAGCAGACCTTGATTTCGAAGATGACTTTGTCTTCGAAGCAGAAGCTCTCTTCCATTTGGGTGCCCTTTTTTGGGTGCCATTACAACTGTTATATGCAGAAGATGATCGGTTACTCCATAATCGTGCAAAACCCTAACCCTAAAGTACAAAAAGTCAGTCACTTTTACTAACCTGTAAATATGATCGTAGTAATCGTCCTCGTCGGTGTTGATTTTACCCAGGTCGTCGTTGGAGTTGAAGAGATCTCTGCAATAGTTTCGAATAAATTCCTAAATGGGTGTTTGATTTAAGTTAAGTGCTGGTTTAAATAGAAATCCCGCCTAAATTTCCGATTAAGATTATAAGTATCGATAATTTAATAACGAAGGAAACAAAGTATCGATTTTTTCGAGGATTGTTATTATAAGGATACATATATTTGGTATAAAAGTTTCGATATTTTTACTCATTGCGACAGAAAAGTATCGACAATTTAATTCCAGTAAGCTAAGCAAGTCCGTCTGTGTCAAAAAGTTTCGATAATTTAATAACGAAGGAAAAAAAGTATCGATTTTTTCGGGGATTGTTACTCTAAGGATACATATATTTCGTATAAAAGTTTCGATATTATTACTCATTGCGGCAAAAAAGTATCGACAAATTAATTCCAGTAAGCTAAGCAAGTCCGTCTGTGTCAAAAAGTTTCGATAATTTAATAACGAAGGAAAAAAAGTATCGATTTTGTCGGAGATTGTTACTCTAAGGATACATATATTTCGTATAAAAGTTTCGATATTATTACTCATTGCGGCAGAAAAGTATCGACAATTTAATTCCAGTAAGCTATGGCAGTGCGTCTGTGTCAAAAAGTTTCGATAATTTAATAACGAAGGAAAAAAACTATCGATTTTAAAGGGGATTGTTAGTCTAAGGATACATATATTTCGTATAAAAGTTTCGATATTTTTACAAGAGTATCGACAATTGTTTCCTAAAGGAAAATAAGTATGATATTTTTACAAGAGTAAGCTAATATGTTAACATAATTTACAACAAACTAAGTATGATATCATCATTTACATAGTGGGAAAAAGTATGGTAACATAATTATCTTTTCATACGTCCCAGGCAAGCAGTTGTGAACTTCGCTCTCCTTCTATTACAATCGTGATTTATGAGATCGTTTAAAACTCTCAGACGATCAAAATCCCCAACAACCTATATTCAAATTAGGAGTCAATGTCAGTCCCAATTTTTTTTTAAAAATGAAGTCCTTTTCCGACCACTTACCAAATCATCCGGTGACCTCCCTTCAGAAATAGCTTCCATCCACATGACCACATACATTCCGCAATCATGTCCGTTTGTTTGCACCTTCGTCTTACGGACCACGAATTTTAAATCCCTCGGTGGGACCTTAATCTTCCCAAATTGGGCACAAAACGCCTCGTCCTCACTAAATTTCTGTAAACATTCCAACTGCGTAAAAAAACTACAATTAGATTACGAAGAATTTATGCATTATAAATTACAAAATGTATCGACACATACTGTTTTCTTTGTTTGCTCCACTCTAGTCTTGTGCTGGGGAGATCTATGTAGACTATCAAGAAACGATGCTACACGATCAACCATATCCAACACCAAGAGACACCAATGAGTATCCGAATCGTTTATTGGCATGAAGATCTACAATTGTGTCACACAAGATATTAGAACATTTATTGTTATTATTTAAATACTTAACAACATGTACGCAAAAATATCTTACCATGTCACAATCGGTGAGTTTATTATAGCCCATCAACGTTCTAGAATAGAAGTCTACAAGAAACGGCGCATTTTGACCGTCGCTTATGAACGCGCTCTGCATTTCAAAAAACAATCTCCGGTAATTGACCAGCCATGACCAAATTGGACACGAAAATGTGTAAAAATGTAACTTACCACAAATTCGGATGGTAGATAGCAAATCTTCCGCTTCATGGTAGGATTCCTCATCGACTCGTAACCCAATAACCAGCCTTTCAAATTAATGATCGGACTTATTAGCCATTCCCCGGGTTTTAAGCAGCCAAGGTCGCCTACTGTGCCGTGTTCGAGCCCGTAATCTACGATAACATCTCTATAGAAGCAATTTTTTTGTATTAATTTTTTCACCACATTTATTTAAATATCACTCGCAAAGCAATATATATAACTTACCCTGGTTCTAACAAGCCACTATTCCATACATAATCACACATCGCAGCCTCGACGTCATCAATTTCACGTGGTATTTTGACTTTTGTAACCTACGGTATATCAATAGATATTAGCCGCAACACAATAATGAAAATGGATGTCATTTGTATTATTCATTTTACCTTTTTACTCTTCTGCTTCTTTGGTGCAGGACACCCTGAATCAGGCTCTACATCTATTGCATGACCCGGTGTCCTCGTATCTTCATGGTGGACCTCTCTTATATGTTCCTCCACCCTCTTACTCAATTCTTCGACATTTTCTTCATCATTTTTTATAAGTTCTTCATATTTTGCCTCAACATAACTCCTCTTTTTGTTTATTTCAGGAATTAAATCTATCCCCTCATCCAATTCTTTCTTGAATTTAGGAGTTAAATGTATCCCCTCATCCAATTTTTTGTTTATTTCAGGAATTAAATCTAACCCCTCCTCTAATTTTTTTTCCACCGTTTCAATCACCCCCTTTAACTCACCCCTCAAATCCACCACTTCTTTAACAACACCATTACACTTTTCCCCTACTTCCCCCTTTAAGCTCTCAATAGCCTGTTCGATTCTAGATTGTCTTTGCAAACAATCAGAAACGAGTTTTTTAACCTCCACCAACTCAGCAATCAATATGTCAAATTTACTTCCCCATTCATTCACTTTCAACTTATATTCTACCTTCTCCTCTTCCTCCTCTTCCTCCTCGCTAACCTTCACAAATAAAGTACATTATTAGAGCATCTTTCTTTTGTAAGTCCTTAGTAATCTATAAATACTGAAATTACCATTACCTTCTTTTTCGGTAATTCCAACTTTAACTTTGCCATAACTCGAACAACTTCTTCCTTGTCCTAGGCAGTGATGCGTGCCACTCCGATTTTTTGGAATGTCGGCACAGAAGAAGAATCTGACCAAAAATCATACAATGCAACCTGCATTTTGTATAAACTTTATCATTTTCTATAATAACTACTTACAAAATTTTCTAAACCAATACCAATATTCAACTCGTTTACCTCTAAGACAGCAATGCATCCTTTGAGGTATGAGGGGTTTTTGGACTTTTGAAAAGTCTTGATTGCATCAATTATTTTCTCATACACATATGAAGCCCAATTTAATTCACCTCTAAACCCGGAGTCGCACAATAACTTCATACTATCCTTGCTCGGGGATGAATCACCCGTTGGACAAAAGAATACTCCGACAATGTACAATAGTACACGGGCCTTCAGATCATCCCCTTCATACTTGCCGCTTTTTATTTCGTCCTCAAGTGTAGCAAATGACACATTAGACGTTAGGCCATACTTCTGCACAAGTAATTTCCAATCCTCCCTGTTTATAACTTCATCCACACTCTGGCCTTTATTTTGTAGCCCCAATACGGCTTCAACAATTCGGACACTAAAATGAAATGAATATTCTCCGTATCGCACATCACACTTCTGCAAATCAAAATCTCCCATCAACAACCGACACAATTCCCTCCGAATTGGTCGGTCCTGAATCCCAATAAGAGATCCAAACCCCATTTCTTCCAACAGATTTGATTTACCCTTCGCTTTCAACTCCTCTACTATGTGGTGCACTCGTTTTATGCTACACCTAGTCGACACTTCCTATGTAAATAATATTCATATAATGTCAGAGTTTTTATATATCATTTATCAAAATATTTACAACTATAATGAATACCTTCTTCTTCTTCTTCTTCGCCTCATAGTTTCCTCTAGCATTTATGGACAACATGTTGAATGGTTGCTTCTCAGTTTCACTCATCGTGTACCATTTCTTCACCACCACGTCTTTCACCTGCAAATTATGCATAAACCATAAACAATCAAAATATTCAACCTCCAATATATTCACTATAACTTCAATTTACATACCGAACCGACAGTGTAAGTCCCACAATCTCTCATCCTCTGCAATTCTTCAATACTGTCATGATAGGAAAGTTTAAATGTTCTTAAATACTTTCATCCAATAACAATTTACAGATTAATTATTTCACAATTTCTACTTACTAGAAGTACAGAAATCCACCCTTTGGTCTCTTCGAATTTTCCTCCCTATCTACTCTCTTCGCCTCCATTTGAATCATTTCAGTCTCATCTTGAACAACATCTTCATGATCCTTAGAACCCATCTCGCTTCAGTTTTCTGACAAAAGTATCGATATATAAATTCTACCGACATTATTACTTTCTACCGATAAGTTCTCAGAACAAAGTTCCGTTATTTATTTCCTAAATATATTTACACAATTTTGACCTATATCGATCCGAATTCCGATTTTACTTCAACATCACTAAACCCAAAACATTATCCCCAACTACCCAATACTACATTACCAAAAAATTAGGGTTTCGACAACATACCTTTTACTTCAAAGTCCCCAAACCCTAAACCTATCCTTTCGATTCTGAAACAACAAATTAGGCTTTCTGTAAATGCAACCAAACTCGGGTCGATTTCACAGCAACCAAACTCGGGTCGATTTCAAATACTCTTCTCTCTAAGGTTTTCTGTAAATGCAAGCAATACAAAGGATACTTTTAACCGGTTATATCATTATGATATATATGATCGATATAATTCCCAAAAGTTTCGATACGTTTTTGAATTGTGTCGATTCTTTCCACACCAAACAATAAATCCGGTAAATATTTATCGGTTACATTATATGAATTAATAATGTAATCGGTTATGTTTTATCGGTTAGATTATATGAATTAAATATCGATTCTTTTCTGCACGCTCTTAATTAAATATCGATATTTTCGACATTTTTTTCAACCACGGTTACGTTGGTGTTCAAAAAGTTTCGATAATGATTTATAAAGTATGGATAATTTCGAAATAATATATCCGGTAAGATTTACCGGTTAGATTATATGAATTAAATATCGATTCTTTTCTGCACGCTCTTAATTAAATATCGATATTTTCGACATTTTTTTTCAATCACGGTTATGTTGGTGTTCAAAAAGTTTCGATAATGATTTATAAAGTATGGATAATTTCGAAATAATATATCCGGTAAGATTTACCGGTTAGATTATATGAATTAAATATCGATTCTTTTCTGCACGCTCTTAATTAAATATCGATATTTTCGACATTTTTTTTCAACCACGGTTAAGTTGGTGTTCAAAAAGTTTCGATAATGATTTATAAAGTATGGATACTTTCGAAATAAACAACAAATTAGGCGCTACCGAATATATTGAAATTCGGATCAACATAACCGGTAATTTTACCGGTTTTGTTATAGATCAAATGTCCGAGTGCCCATCCGCTCCAACTTAACAACAAATTCGGCGCTACTGATTATATTGATATTCGGATCAACATAATCGGTAATTTTTACCGGAAACATGATTTTTAACCGCTCACCTCCCTTGCCTCTAACATCACGAAGAGCCCAAGTACTTGGGGACCATGAAACTTCGTTATCATCTTCACAGTTGAGTGCTAGAGACACCCCTCCTTGTATCACAGCCTCACCTTCATCGCCCTGGGAAACCGATGTGTGCAGTAGCTCGACTGTGCCGCCATGCCACATCGGAACCTTGTAAGATGTGATCAAACCACTTGGAAGCATCAAAGTAGCTCTGCTGCCATTATCCAATCCCATCTTGGCAACACAATTGTCACTAATGCCTTCAAAGGTGACCCCATGGCCACCGAATTCTCCCTCCAGATAGTCCACATTGATTGGCTGGTAAGGGACTGAAGCCACATACGGAAGCGAAAACTCTCTCCCGATATTTTTGTGTTGCAGAGATGTAGAAGAAAGGTAAGGATGATAAGATAACCGATGGTTAATTGGTCTTGCAGATGAAAAAGGAGTGAAGTTTGGTGAGCAAAGTGAACTGTAAGCCATGGTTATAATCTTATTGGAACAAGTCTGAGTTGCAGGCTTGCAGCTAGGTATGGATTTTCATTATTTTTACAACCAGAGAGAAAGAGGGTGGTCCCCTCTCCTTTTATTCCCATTAGGATAATTCAGAAAATATCTTTGGTTGGTTCTAATTAAAGACTGGAATTTGTTTTTTAGTGACAGAAATCACCATTTACTTATTACCTAAGTCCTATGTCAAGCAACCAACCTTATCTTTTTCAAAGGGTAGGAAATGAGCTTAGCACCTTTAGATTGATGTCTGGTTTTCTTGGTTCTTAGCTCCCTTTCTTAGTGTGCCCCACTTCTGATATAATTCAAAATCAAACATTTACAAAGCAAAACAACCTACTTGGAGTAATTTCAGTGCAAATCTCAGCAGCCTTTATACATCTGCTTTATTATTGCAAGAACTGATCATATTGAGTTAATGAATTGCAGTGACATTACACAGATGATAGACATAACTCACGGTTTCCAAAACCAGTTAATTGAGAAAGGAAAACAATTTTTAAAAAATGGAATATATATATATATAATTACAAGTTGTCATGCTCAATGACTTGTGCTCCTCTCCAATTTTCACCAGGTTTTATAACAACAGGCACCAGCATCGAAGCCGGACCGGTGCAGATGAAATAGTCCTTCCCATACTTCTCTGCTAATGAACCAGGGCTTGATAAGTATATATCTTCAAACCCCATTCTTATTATCCTGAAGAAAAGTTCTCTACCCTGAAAATTGAACCAGGAAATAAATGAAATTTCAATGATATATATGCATATGTATCTGTATGTTGAAATGATGGGAGTAGGAAAAGAAAGGGTTTATTTTACCTGATCAAGAGTTTCATAGTTTGAAGGTGGAGTCTCAAAAAATGGCTTCTGCCTCTCTGATGGTGGAGCAGCATAGACTCTACTGAGCTTTTCCTTCAATATGGTGAACGGCACATCTTGTTTGGTCCAAACACCTGGCTTATCTTCATTATCAGAACCGAACCACCCTGAAGACTCGGTTTTCATTGCTTCAGATGGGGATAAGAGCTCGAACGGTGAAGACAACGGCGGATGTGAGCAATAAGAGTAGCCTTGGAGTCCGTTAATCGATGTGTGACTTCTTTTCTTGAAGTTCAAATGGCTAAGTATGGCACTGGTTAAACTCACATCTTTGCGGCCATTGTTCTTTACAATGACTGCTGTTGCTATGCTTAATGGATAAAGAGAAACCACATAATTGATATCTAAAGTTCCAGCAGTACAGCTCAACTCAACCTGTTCATACATTACACGAACATGAACCGATCACGAACGGTCTCAAACATAAACTAACAATCACAAAAAAAAAAATCTAAGTTCATTCAAACTCGGATTGTTTACAGCTCTAAACAAAATCTCAGTAAACAGCTAACAATGGAGTTGAACAACAGACTTCTAAACTATATGAAATCGGGCAAGCATACGTATCTGCAAGTGAGAAAATACCTGAAGAGCATCAATGGCATCATTATCAGCATCCTTTACAGTCCACTCATAACCAGATAGAAGCGACCCTTTCGAACTTTTTTCAGTTGCATCATTGATAACCAAACCAATCCCTCCTTTGGACTTGGTAGGGTCTGTTCCACCAGCAGGGACTGTGTAAAGAATCTCCTCTAAGCCTTCATCTTTCCAGTATACTTTAGGCTTGTAAGAAGTGACATGAGCATCAGGGATTCTCAGTCTCAGTGAGCTTCCATTTCTTACTGTCAGCTCGACGAATGGAACGTTGTTGTACTCCGAGAACTTGATGCCTTTGCGACCAAATTTTTCATCGAGAGCCTCTGGAGAGGAAAGGGTAGTTGAAGTAGGAGTTGCAGGAGCAGAAGAAGTAGCTTTGATTATGTTTGGTTTTGGAAGAGAGAAAGAAAGAAGGGAAGCCATTGTTGGAAGGAAGAAACTCTGTTAGCTTCCACACAGTGGACTAACTAAGCTGGTAGGCTCATCCTTTAGCAACTCTTTTGTTTGGATATGCTTTTTCGGCCTTCCATTTTCACATATTTGCACTTTTCTCCCATCTGTATATTTTTTATCTGTAAAAAATATTTATACTAAATGATATCTAATTTATTTTATCTCATTTAATATTTTTCATTCCTATTATTCATAATAAACTTCAGCTTGAAAACTTTTCAGTTCTTTACCCAACAGTTAATTTTATGTTTCTTTTAATTGCTGAATATGAAACATTTCGAGTAAAAGAGGAAATTAGTATGAGAGCTCTGATCTAACAAAATGCCAATGGCCAAAAGTGGCAACATTCATCAAATTTACTGATGGAAAAATTACAGAATTGATAAGGCACAAAACACAGAACCATAAACATTTTCAAAATAAAATCAAAACTTGGTTTCAAAATGTTTAAAGCATCTCAAAAGATGCCTGACAAAGTCCCAAACCAGCCCCGGTGAGATACAAGATAAAGACAATCGACCAATGATGCTGCAGGAGAGACTTAGCTTAGTCCTCATCCATTCCTGCAGGCTGCTCTCTCCGTCCAGGACCTCCAGCTGGTTTAGCCATAATAATCTACATAATTGAAGGAATGGCATAAGTAAGCTTGGTGAACAGAAATAGTCGAAACGCAAATATATTTTCAAGCCCTGTTTCAAGTTAATTACCTGATCTACCCGTAGAACAGTGCAGGCAGCATCAGCAGCGTATTTAAGAGCAAAAAATCTGTCGAAAGAAGAAAGGAACACAAGAAAAGAACGAGAAAATTCGTACTTTTAGTGTTTGCAAGGATGAGTCAGAAAAGTTGAAAAGATCAAAACGTGACTTACTTAGTGACATAAAGATCCCAAATATTGAGGGTTGACACATCCTTGCACACACCATCCTCGGAATCGCCTACCCCCAAGTCGATTCCCACTTTGGTATTTCCAGATGCATGTTTTTCATACAGCTTAGATATGATATCCATTGGATTGAGACCAGCATTCTCTGCCAGGGTTCTTGGTACCATTTCAAAACTTTCGGCAAATTTAGCAATGGCATATTGATCCAATCTGCAAAAATATCCAATTACCCCTATTAGCCTCCTTTAGCAATTCAAAATTTACAGGAGACTCCCAGCGTAGGGATAAAACATACATAATAAATGAAAGATAGAAAATCAAAAATGATGCTTCGATCCACAAAATTCCAGTTCAGGCCATGTATAACGGTAAATAGTGTTACTAGTCCAAAAACATGGTGGTTAGGCAGGTAAATTGCCATCATGGGAAAATAGTCTATTATGCCATCCATGCAAGAGCAGCTAATATGCAGAAAAATAATAGATCACCCTGTTTCCTTAAAGGAGAATTCTTTCAATCTTCTAGCCAACTCAATTTCAGTAGCCGCAGCTCCAGGTACCATACGACTATCCCTGCACATTGCCTGGCAAAAAAATATGGCATTAAGAAAGTGATAATCATACTTCCCTTGAAATTTACATCCAAAAACAAACCAAAAAAACTGTCTCAACAGGTAAGAAATACAGAACTCAATAAAGTTTACAGAGGAGAAACACTACAATTATCGGAAGTATACATAGAAACAAAGTAAATATTCGGCAACTATCACCTTATATGTATTCACTCCATCATCAACAGCTCTTTCAAGATCATCCAAAATACTATCAGTACTTCCTCGTAGAACCACAGTGGCAACCTTGTTACCACCTTCTTCACTTCTCACAACAGTGACCTACAATCAATAGATAATACAAAACAAAATGAACAAAGGACAAGAAACCAAATATGAGTAAAAGCAAACACCTCAAACATACCCGAGAACCACCGATTTCCTCAACTGAAATTGAATCAATAAATCCCAAATCATCAGCCTTTGGTTGGCTGAGTTTCAACTGTCAAAAGAATTAAAAGCTCATTAGACTGCAAACAAAAGTATATTTTCTTTTTCTTTTTCTTTCTTTTAGTATAATCTAGAGAGGATGCTCACAAGGGCAGAAGTTCCTGTCGTGCGACAAAAACGCCTCAGTTCAAATTTTGAGCTGATTTTCAAGACCATTAACCTGCAAGAAAAAGATCCAAACTAGACATGTTAAATAAGGATGCAAAAGCTACAAAGCAAGATGCTTTTTAATCCAAGAGAAGCCAATCTATGAAACACTTCGCATAAATATCAATCAACTACATAGAACATGCATATATCCAACATTAATCAGAAAAAAAAAAAGAGCAGAATTAAAATATGAAAAGAATGCTTCATATACTTGTAACGTTCACAGAAATGCAATGCCATTTCACCAACAGCTCCTCCACTGACAATAACTTTGGCACCAGAATCAGCAACTGCTTTGATTAGCTCCTCGACCTTAGCTTCTTCAGTTTTAGCATAATTCTCTAGCTGAAAGATAAGAAAACCATTCACATTCAGACGTATTTGACCAATGATAACCCCCAATTCCAATTACTTATCAGCATAGAGTTGGACCAAAGACAAAAATATGTATATTGCTCTCACAATTTACCTGCTCAGCAGAGTGAATCAATACAGTTCCTTTTGTTTCAGTAGCAGATGAATCAACACCACCGGCAAACACAGCCACCTATTACAAAGTGAACACAACACAAATCCATAAGCCGGAATGCAATAAGAATTATCTTTACCAATTAAAGATTATTGCACAACTGTTATAGAAATTATTTAATCAACAAGAAACTGAAAGGAGGAAAATGATTGTATACCTTTGCCTTCTCTATATGCTTTATACTTCCCACAGCATCACCTTTTAAAACCATCCCCCGAACAATTGTACAATTATGCAGACCTCCTCCAACAAGCTTGGTGACACGGACATTATCAACATCAAAGTTTGCAGGGTTCTTGGGGCAGACTTGGATGCATGCCTATGATGCAAAATAAATAAATAAAAAGTAACCATGATATCCTTCAAAAGTTATCAGCTAATAGACAAAGGGGTCAGTGATAGACAACAGAAGAGGAATAAGTTGCAAGTTACATCGGCAATAAGAGAACATAATATATCTTCTAGTCCGTGTTGCTTGCTTGCAACAGCAGCTTTCATTCGAGTAACAACTTGCTCTTTATCCCGAACATCCATAGTTTCAGAACCATTCTCCACAAGTTCCCCCAACACCTCAATTGTCTACAAACATTAAAACATAAAAACTATAATGGCAAATCCGACACATTATCATAATTAGCACACCACCTCAAGTCCTATAAGTTACTTGGGAAAGCAAAGGAAAACCTTGGTAATTGCTTTAGTATAACCACTGATTATCTCACTAGGGTGCAACCCCATCCTAATAAGCTCCTCCGCATTTTGAAGAAGCTCACCGGCAAACGAAATCGTCAAATTAGCACCGTCTCCGATCTCCTCTTGCTGAGCTTTACCAGCTAAAACTAAAATCTTGGCTGCTGGATGCTGAACCTCAAGCTCATTGACAATAGTAGCAGCATCATTGGTAACAAAGAGCTTATCCAAATGATTAATTACCATCTTATTCATACCTAAAGAAACAGTAAGTCAATCAATAATAGCAAATGCTGCGGCATTAAAAAAAACAACACTTGATCTGGATATCAAACAAAAAGTAATCGAAAAAAATAGCAGATTTGAAATGAAAGAGGAATAAAAAGGGTACCTTCGGGGCCAAGGGAAGTGCGGGTGATGGTGGAGAGTTGCTTGCAGGCATCAATGTTTTTGAGAACAGCTTCGTCTAGACCTGAAAGATGCTTGTGGCCTTCCTTCAGCATAGATTGTATGCCATAAGGCTGCATTGAGAACCCCATTTTTCTTCTTTTTTTACTCAAAATCCTAACCTTTAGAAATTGAGAAATGGAGGGGAAAGATTCAACCTTTACGTTGCTGGGTTTGAAGAAGAGGGGATATCGAAGAATTTAGTAAGTGTTAATGAGTTTTCAGTCCCGGGAAGCCCTAGAAGCTGGAAGAAGCCCTTTTCCACGCGCCTTCAATTCACGTTAGAGAGAGAAATTTACCCCTTTTCAAAAATAAATTAATATTTTTGAAAATTTTGTCTAAATATTTCTATATTTTTTTGTAAATTTTACTTAAGAAATGATAAAATTGTGTTTTTGAGTTTTTTCGGGTTTGGGAGATTTTTTTAAGGAGATTGTGGTTGTGTACATTTAGTAAAGGTTAAAGACTTATAGTCTTATAAAAACATGTAATGCACACTTAACTGGAAAAGTATCCAAGTCTATGCTCTATGATCCACACGAATTTAGATAATATTTTTTATTCAAAATTTTCAAAAAATAATAATAATTTTTAAATTTTACAAAAATTTTAATTTGAATTTTTTTAAAGAATTTAGAAATTTAATTAAGACTTTTAAAGGATTTTGAAAGTTAACGAGACATTTTAAAAAATTAAGAGACTTAATTAAAAATATTTAAAAAGTTTAACATAATAATAATTTTTAAAATAATTTTTAAAATTTTTAAAAGGTTAATTAAGTTATCAAAATTTGAGAGATCAAATTTCAAAAGCTTAAGCAATGTTTCGGGTTTGAAATATTGTGTATGCATAAAATTTTCGCTAGGAGATTTACTCACTAAAATTAAATATACGACACAAATCGATTCGAATTAATCAGAGTAAAACCTTAAAAAGTGAAAAAACAACTAAAATTTTATTTGAAAGATCAAGTCTACGGAGCTCTTCTATGTGTAAGTCAATAAAGAAATTAGAGGGGAATAGCTAAGTATTAAAGCGATAGTATTAGTGAAAATAATAATAGGGGAAAAAAAAGGCTTCAAGGAATAAGATGAATATATCAAGATTTTTTAATGAGTTTTGCAGGGTTTACACCTTGATCATGGCGAATGGAAAATTGTTGTGAACACGATGTTACCTATGGTTAAGTGGTAGAGACAGTGGGTTCTATACGAGGCAAGATAAGCGATCGCATATTACCTTTAAAAAATATACATCAAATTAGTTGAACTAAATATTTATAGGAAAAAATAAAAGAATTTTAGTTTGATAAATTATAAGAAAAATAAAAAATAACTTTGAAAGTCCCATAATATATTTTTACTAAGAAAAAATATTTTTTTTAAAAATAGTATATATCTTTAAGAGTATAAATTAAAAGGCAACGTTTTAATAAACTGTACAGTTCCGTAGATCTTTGAACTGCCCTTGGATAGAGAAGTATAAACTAAATTTTTAGAAAATTTAAAAAAAATAGGAGTCAAATTAAAAAAAATAAAAATTAAAATACCTAATTTAAATTATCCATAATCTTGAGATAGTCAGGCCCTATGGCTCCATCCAAGGTCTGTCTTTGATAACCGTAGGAATCCCTCTATTGTGGTAAGGGCGGCGAATGAGGCTATGTATCGAGATTCTAGGTTTTAATCACTCATTACTTTAGAAAAGGGAACCAGTTAGTCGATGTCAATGTCATGATTGTATCTGTTGTCCAGAAATAGGTATATAAATGAACAAAGTGTTCGATAAATTATTTGTGAATCGTTCATACAATGTTAGTTTATTAAGCTAAATAAATAAGTATGAACAAAATATTTATGTCCGTTTAATAAACGAACAAGAACATATGTGTGTTCAGTTTGTTTATGTTTACAAACAAGCTCGTTTACCTCGTTCTTTTCCTTTTATTTTTAAAATTTTAAATATAGGCGAAGGTATGGACTAAATTGAACACATGGTGAATTTTGGAGTTCAAATTGTGAAACCTAAGGAGCTTAAGGACTAGTGGTGTAATTTTACCATTTTAGCGAACATATAAACGAATATACTAGCGAAAATATAAACGAACATATTCGCGAACGTTAAATAAACAAACATGAACATAATATTATTCATTTAAAGCCCTAAAATAGTTGGGCTTATATGTTTATGTTTCACCTCCAGATGAAATCTTGCACGTATTGCATGATGATGTTGGTGGAAATATAAGATTTTAGAGGCCAATCTTCTTATTTTTAGTTCAACCACCGGTATTTAACTCATTAATTGATTAATTTGAATATAATACTGTAGAAGTTCATTACATGAGTGATTCTCTCAATTTAATTGTTCAATTTAAAATATGAAGATTCAAATTTTTAATCTTATTTAAAAGATTTAGTGTTTCATCTCATTAAATACCGATTTATTGTTGGTAGAGGTCAGTCTTCTTTAATCAACGATTACCAGTACCATTTGGCTATAGATATTCATATTCTTGTTGCATATTCTTTCTATTATCACTAATTTAAAAATTATTAAATACTTTTAATCATTTTTAGTATTTTATAAAATAATTTTTCATTACAAGTACAATACTCGAAGTATTTCACTTCAATAAATCTTCATCATTAAACATTTAATATTTTACTTTATATTAGTTCATAATTATTAATATCATTAATAATTAATCCAATTACATACTACTAAAGTTCATTATAAAAAAATCATCCTAATAAAATTTTCTTTATTCAAACCTAATATTGTAAAAAAGAATCCCTATAATTTTTTTTTTTGAAAGCTAAGGTGATTACAAATAGTATCTACTCTAAATATACTCTCAACCATTTGACAATGAACGCTCAATCACCCTGCTGCAGCTGCTGGTGCTCGAACCCGTGACCTCTAGAAACAACAACCGTTCCCTTAACCACTGAGTCAAGTTGGTTCATGCAAAGTATCCCTATAATTGAATTTATAAATCTTTATGAGTAAAATTCCAACATGATCTCTAAATGAAAAAGACAAAGTTGGCCAGAGAAAGAGAGCAAAAGACAAACCCATGCACTGGTTAAATGCAATAAAAAGATGCAAACAAGAGTAACATTCTTCTGCATTTCATTATCAACTTTCTCATTAAGAAAAACAAAGCAAAAAACAAGATGAAAATGACCCCAAAAAGAAACTTAGAAAAAGGCTAATGGGCAATTACATTCTGCCCATAATGGTTTTAATACTGTAAGTTGTTCTTTTACCTATTCCTACATTCTAAGGAATAAGCTATGAAAACCAGTCCCAAAACCTGATAACAAACCAAAACTACAACCCCTGTTCCAAGCCTAAACACCCCGAATTCAGCAAGCACTCGCCACGCAAACCGGTTTCACGGGGCCGTCTTCGATTGCAGCAACCGATCCATTCTCTTCCACGGCTTTCACATCTCCATTCGCTGTTGATGCAACCGTTGATCTTTCCGGAGTCTCCTTTGCTACTGCTGTAGTTTCTTTGTTGTCAGTTACAGCATCATCATTAGGTTCCCCGTTGGAGACCTGTTTAGAGAGAATATGAAGCGGTTAATAGTTAAACAGTGTATGCAATTGCAAGCCATCGATCGAATTCTGTATAGTATAAGGTAAGGAAAACATCTTCAGTAAGGAGTCGGATGTACCTGGTTCTGTAAAAGGCGATGCTTGGCCTTTTTCTCTTGGATTATCTTCTGACGAGTCTCGTAGAATTCGAAATCATCGAGAATGCATGTCTTGCTGGAATGTTCCTTAAAGATTTTGAGGATTTGAATCCCTTGCTCAAAATTAACCTGCAGCAGCCACCAACCAATTTCCGATGTAAAGATAAAAATAACGGAAAGGAGAAATATAACATGCTCGCACACACAGATATAAAGGTACCTCTTGGGTGTCTCTACTATTAGTGACAGGCTTGTTCTCATTGTTCTTAAGGATTATGTGCCTCAATGAAGTGTTCGGAACATCCTTAACGATGTGCCACTTCACAGGGAAGCAACCAGTCCACTTGTCTTGTTGCCAGTATTCTACAGTTTTGTTAAAGTCAATCGGACCCGTCATTTCTGCTAATCCAACAAATTGTCCACTGGTATTAACCTGGAAAAAATGATGCAGAGTTGGTAAGAATCAAGCAAATCATATACTCAGTAAATCAAGACAGCAGATTGTTATGTGATCATACTCACCGAAAACAGTAGAAATACAGGACAACCATCAGACTTCTCCTTGGCCTCACGGAATGCAGCATCGAGTTTCTTGTTTCCGTTAGATGTACTGGCCCACACGTTGTATTTGATGCTTTTGTGGACATCATCCTCGCTATAGGATTTAATGACAAAAAACTTAGCATCTGAATAGCTCTCAGGAAAATCTTCTTTATTGTATTGTTCCATATCAGGAACAAGAGAAACAATGTTCTCGTCTTTACTCTTAGTCTGCGGAAGATTCTGATCTTTGACAGCTAGTGTAGCAATTCCAGAACCATCCTTATTCTTATACCCTTTTACCCTGGGTCCTTTGTTGAGCTCATTGAAACCATCGATATTCTCTTTTCCATAACCACGGAACCTAGATTTGTTGTTATTACCAACATTATACCACCCCAGTCCTTTCTTTTGGGCATCATAGCCGTATGATCCAAAACCGGAACCGCCTCTAATGGTGTTTCCATAGCCATAGGTCATATTGTTGGGGTACATGTGATTCATGTATCCAAATGCTTGGCCCACACCTGAAGTAGGTCTTCCATTGTGCATATTCTGCAGTCGAATCATTAAAACAATTAGGTCAATCAATGATGAGAGAAGCAATACAAGTAACTTGTATCTATCTACCAAGTCCACCAATCAATCTACTTGTGTGACTTTGTGTCTTTGCTTGTGCAAGTAACTAAACAGTTTGAAACATACCATGACATGAGGATAGGCATGAAGGTTTTGATTCCGGCCAGACGAGAGGTTGTTCGTATAAGAAGAGAAACCACTACTAGCAGCATGTGCGGACTGGCCATTAGGAGACATGGACATATCTAACCAAGGAATTGGCGACTGAATCCCATCATAGCTGAATCCTGGGTCCTGGTAACCTTGAGATAGATTACCTGTTGGCAAGCCTCCTCCTTTATAGAATGCATTCGGATTTAGAGAAGAACTCTTGAAAGTTGATTTCAATGACCCCGAACCACCACTTCCTATAGTGCTTGAATTCCCTTTGTTTGCTTCAACAGGTAAGGAAGCTTTATCGGCTACACCAAAACTTGAAACATCAACTTGAGAAGCATTGGCCTGACTCGTTTGAGGAGACGGTTGGTAGTACGGACTTGGATAATAGTACTCTTGCAAAGCATGCATCTGACCATCATGTCCCATAGCAGGAAGAGGTGGACTGGGAATAGAGTACGGAGCATACGACATGTAACCGTAAGTTTGCGGGTACATGTAAGATCCATTATCACTGTAGACATCCTGTCAATAGAAATTAAGCATATCAAATACATACATACTCATCATAACATGCAACCAGTATAGATCCCAAAGCAAATTGATGGAATCGAACAACACCGACAACCGACTAATCTAACTAATAACAAGTAAATCATTCATCAAGATAAGAACAAGTTTTAAGAAACTCAAAATCTGCTTACTACCTTCTTGACAGGCTCAGGAACTTTGGTGGTCTTGGCTTGTGAATCCAGAGACAAGTTCTCCAGAGAATCTGCAACTTCTGTAATTGTAGGAAGTAAAGGATGAAAACAGAACAGAGAACTTAAAAATTAAACTGTACAAAAGATCAAATATATCCAAAGCATATCACTTGAAGCAACAAAACAGAGAAAAAAAAAACACAACTTCAAGCTATTAATATCACAAATCCTCAAATCAACCTATATATGTCTATAAGCAAACACCAACAATCAAAGATCCAAACAAGACAAGCATCATATCCAGATCTATAGAAGATGAAAAACTTGAGCTAAACTTAAAAAAGGGGAAAAATAAACAGCAGACCCAAAATTTTCAACAGCACAGATCCAAATATAAAAAAAATACATTCAAATTCATGAACTTCAAAAACCATCAAACTAAAAACTGAACTTTAACATAAACCAACAGAAAAAAGTTCAAACTTTTTTACTAAACTTACAAAAAAGAGAAAAAGCCCTTCAAATATTAACCCAAAAAACTTGTATTAATAAGTTGAAAACTTCAAAACAAGAAGCAAATCCTTAAGAACAAAAGAGAAGCTCTTTAAAAACCAATGAAAAAAATCAATATACAAGTAGTCTACAGAAACCAAAGCATACCCAGAGTAGTAAAGTTAGCAAGGATACGATCAGGAGTGGCCATGAGCAGAGAGATCAAGGGTGGAGATTTAGAGAGAGAAAGTAGAAGGAGGTAGAGAGAGAAGGTGGAGAGAAAAGGAGAAAACCCTAGTGTGGGAAAGTTAAGAAGAGAGAAGAAGGAAGGCGTGGAGAAAGGACAGCCGCCAAAAAAACCCAACAAGGAGCCTTAGCAGGGTGGGTTTAAGAATACACACACTGATGAGTGCTGACCAAAAAAAATCTCTTTTTTTCTTGTCGGAATTCAAATAGAATCAAGGGATGGATTTGTTTTGGCCATTTGCTAATTGCTAATCACTAAAATAGAAAAACGGTGATTCAAATGCCGCCTTGGCTCCATTTCCAAATCTGGATTTTTCATTTTTTCAACTGAAAAATCTCTTTCTACGTTGTTTTAGAACTGTTGTGACTGTGGGCTTTTTCTTCTCTTCTGATCTGTGGAATTTTGGATTTTGTTTCAGATTGGGCCAAAGCCTTAATTCTTTTAGATTATACCATTTATTGATATATAGTAATTTCAGATTGGGCCAAAGCCTTAATTTTCAATGAAATCTATTTACCTGGAATTTTGGTAGTACCCCACTTATTCGTGTGTTAATGTTTTAATATCTATCTATTTTTTAGTAAAGTAGTATCAAATGTTACATTTTGTTTTTATTTTGGTACCCCACCATTTAAAAATTAACGGCATATTAAATAGGAAAGAGAAAATCACATGTGGTAAGCAGCCACTTTATTTTCTCTATCCTAATCAGCATGTCACCAGGGGCAGAACATCATGGGGCCTACGGGGATGTGGCCCCCGCCAACTTGCTAATTTCTTCAGGAAAAAAGAGTAAAATTAGTGTTGTAATCCTTCAATTTTTATAAAATTTTATTTTAGCCTCCCTCAAAATTTTTAGTCTCATTTTAGTCTCCTCTTTTACAAATTTTTAGTTCCGCTCCTGCATGTCACCTCAACTAAATCATAAAAAGCACATGTGGCATGCTGACTGGGAGAGAGAAATGACGTGGTTGCCTACCACGTGTGATTTTCTCTCTCCTTCTCAACATGCCACGTGTGCTTTTATCTGTTATAGTCAACATGTTGTTAATTTTTTAATGGCGGGGCACCAAAATAAAAACAAAACATAACGTTTAGTATCGTTTTGTTAAAAAAAAGTGAGATGCTAAAACAATAACGCGAGAATAAGCGGGATACTAACTATGTAGTTATCCTTAAATATAAAAAATTATTTGATACATTGATGATAATTATTTTTCTACTGGTAACCTTAATTCATAATCATGTATCTTTCATTAACATTTCAATTAAATAAATAAGTCATACGGTGGTGGATTAAGATTACTCGTAGTGAAAAAAAAAATCGTTGTTTGTATATCAAATAATAATGTATATATCAATTGAGTCTTAATTAAAATGACATTATTATTTTTAATATATATGATGATACAGGCTCGAGCATGTTTAAACATGCATATCTTCTAATTTAAAAGTTTTGAGTGAAATTTGAGTATTTTAAGCATCGTATTAAATAGCAATAGCAGCAACAATAACAACGAAGAATGATTCATTTACACAAATATAAAATTAAATAAGTTTTACATACCACATAAGCTTTTTCATAATTGATATTTTAACAATCAAACTGATGATTTTTTTAAGTGTGTGCAACTTATATTGCAATAGGCTCCTTCAAGTCCAACTATTATGTTGTTTGATATATAAAGATATTACATGCATAATAAATATAATAGTATTGATAAATTAAATGAAAAAAATATTAAAATGTCAATCGTGAAAAAAAAAAGTAATAATTAGTAATATTTGAAATTTACTGTTTTTTATATTGGTGTAAATCAGCCCCTCTCCATAATAATCCACTTATAATTAAGATTTATATAATCTATTTTATCTAACAAAGTCATTCCCCCCCCCCCCCCCCCTCTTTTTTTATTGATTATGAATTATGTAATCTGCACATGATTATCGAGAACAATAATGTAAACATTTATTTTATCAAAATAATAATAATATAAACATTTATTTATTATTTTTTGAACAATAAAAATATATTGAATTGAATTCAAAGTGAAAAAAAATTACAAAAAGATCACACCACAATCATTGAAAAACTAATGTGAAAAATAAATACAATAAATTTCAATGTTGAATTTGTAATTTCTTGGTTTAGAAAATGTGAATGGTTTTTTGATTAGTGTATGAAGATTTGGGGATTTTTTAATTAGGAACGGATAAAGAGGAAGAGAGAGAATCAGACGAGTTAATGAAGAAAACCCTTATTCAATTGATAAAACTAAATTGTATGTAAAATATACAAAACGACGCGTTTTTATACAAAAAAAAAAAAAACAAGGAAAAGTCAAGCTTATAATGCCAGCTAGGATCTAACTAACTAACCAACTCCTAGATGTTAACTATTCTTATTAGCCCCCTCAAGTTGGAGCATAAAGATCCTGAATGCCCAACTTGCACTTGAAATTCAGGAAAGCAGAAGTGTGCAGGGCTTTTGTGAAGCAATCAACTACTTGATTATGAGTTGTTATTGGAAGTAGAGTCAAGATCCCTTGCTGAAGCTTCTCACGAACAAGGTGTCAGTCAATTTCTATATACTTCGTTCTTTCATGGTAGACAGGATTTTCTGCAATTTCGATAGCAGAAAGATTGTCACAAAAAATATTGGCAGAATAATTATCAATATGCAAATCTGAAAAAAAAAAGCCATTGAATTTCACAAGTAACAGAGGCAAGAGCTATGTATTCTGCTTCACTAGATGACATGTATATTGTTTGCTGCTTCTTAGATTTCCAAGAAACTAAAGCAGTTTCAAGAAAAATACAAAACTCTGTTACAGATTTTCTTGAGTCTGGGCAAGATGCCCAATCAGAATCAGAGAAGGCATCGATTCTAAGGAAATTGTCAGCATGAAAAAACAGACCCTGCCCTGGAGACCCTTTTAAATAACGTAAAATTCTATGTGCAGCAGTTAAATTGACACTAGTTGGAGCAGCAAGGAATTGAAAAAGTTGTTGGACAACATAGGATATGTCAGACCTAGTATTAGTAAGATATAATAACTTTCCTATTAACCTTCTATAAGAAGTAATATCAGAAAGAGGCTCACCATCAGATTTAGAAAGTTTAGACTTAGCTAAAATTGGTGTGGAGACAGATTTTGAATTTATAAAACCAGTTTATTGTAGTATCTCAAGTGTGTATTTTCGTTGACATAGGTTTATACCTTTAGTGGATCTAGCTACCTCAAGTCCTAGGAAGAATTCTAAGTCACCTAAGTCTTTAATTTTAAAGGTTTTATGCAAAAAAATTCTTGACAACATTAATAACATATATGACAGGACTTGCTAGAATGATATCATCAACGTAAACAGCTAATGCAATAAACTCATCACTAGTCCCTTTAATAAACAAAGAACTATCAGCAGATGTTTGTTTAAAACCTTGCTCAATTAAAGCTACAGATAGTCTTTCATTCCACCGACGGCTTGCTTGCTTTAAACCATAGAGACTTCTTTTTAACTTACATACTAAGCCTGGAGGAGCATCAAAATCAGAAGAGGATCCATGTAAACTTCCTCATTTAAAAAACCATGTAAGAAGGTATTGTTAATATCCAATTGCTGCAATTTTCAACCCTTAGCAACAGCTATAGCTAAAAAAGATCTTATAGTAGTTATTTTAGCTATATGGCTAAAAGTGTCTAAAAAATCTACCCCTTCTTATTGAGTGTATCCTTTAGCTACTAACCTAACCTTGTAACGTTCTAAAGAACCATCAGATTTTAATTTTACTTTATATACCCATTTACACCCTATAGTTTGTTTTCTAGGAGGAAGTGAAACTAATTCTCAAGTTTCATTTCTTTTCTAAAGCAGCTATTTCTTCATGCATTATTTATTTTCAGCAATTATGAAGAATAGCCTGTTTGTAAGTTTTAGGCTCAGAAATAACAAAGGCATAATTAATATAAGATTGATATGGAATAGAAATTTTGTCATAGGATAGAACCTGAGCAATAAAATGTGGGGATGTTTTGGACTTTGGCAAAGTGACTTGAAAGTCTCTCAACTTAACAGGTAGTTGTGTTTGTCTAAAAAAACGTGCCCGAGAAGAAACAACTCCTTGTTGCTGCTGGATATGAGGAACAAAAACCACGGAATTTTATAAAAGTGGCATTGATGAAATAAGGTCAGAAGAATTTTGTTGAAAGCAATTTTTATCTAGACCAATTTCAACAGAAGCATTACTATCTAAATTATCACTATTAGACACTTCATCATTTAGATTTGGAGAAGGATCCAAACTATGAGTAAAAGGGATGGTATCATCTAGAAAATCACTTTCAACAGAATTAGGTAATATAATGTCATTGAAAGAATCAGTCTTGTTGAAAGGGAAACAAGTTTCTGAAAAAACAACATCCTTAAAAATAAACACTTCTTTATTTTCAATGTCAAAGAGTCTATATCCTTTAACATTTCTTGGACACCCTAAAAAGATACATTTCTTAGCTCTAGCATTCATCTTAATTTTAGGCTTAGGTAATATAGATGCAAATGCTAAACATCCAAGAACTTTAAGATGAGAGAACTTAGGTTTCTGTTGAAAAAGAACTTCAAAGAGAGTCAAATTGTCTAAAACAGAGGTGGGAGTAAGGTTGATAAGATAGGCAGTATGAATAATGCAACCAGTTCAGAATTTTAAAGGCAAATTAGCTTGAATTTTTAGAATTCTTGCTACAACAAGCAAGTGTTGATGTTTTCTATCAACAACATTATTTTGTTGAGGTGTGTGTATGCAGGAATTTTGATAAATTATACCATTATTTTTAAAGAAATTAACCATTTCAAACTCTTTAGTATTATCTAATCTAACACACTTAACATTTCTTGAGAATTGGGTTTCAACTAAAGCACAAAATTGAGGAATGAGATTCCCAACTTCAAATTTCAATTTCATGGGATATATCTATACAAACCTACTTTTATCATCAACAATAGTTAAGAAATATGCATGTCCATATATGCTTTTTATAGGAAAGGGACCCCATACATCTACATGTATTAAATTAAAAACAAAAACTGAAACAGAAGAACTAACTGGGAAAGGCAGTCTTCTTTGTTTAGCAATGTGACAAACATCACAATCAGTTATGTGAGATGAGGGCATATCAGTAAGCAGACAAGAAAAGAAACACATCCTTTGTTTAGAAGGATGCCCTAACCTAGCACGCCAAAGACTAAAAGAATTAACAGAAGAGCTATTTAAAATAGAAGAATTAACAGTGTGTAAGTTAGAAACAGAAGAATTATAAAAAATTTGAGATAGAAACTGTAATTCATACAAGCCATTAACAAGTTTAGCTAAACCAATCATCTTCCAGGCAGAAAGATCCTGTATACAACAAAAATCAGAGGAAAAAATTAGACATAAAGAACTATCTTTAGTCAACTGAGAGACAAAAACTAAGTTAAAGTTAAAATGAGGGATGTAAAAAACATTATGTAACAATAAATGTTCTGATATTTTAACAGTTCCAATATGAGTTACAGTAACAATTTCATTGTTAAGCAATCTAACACTTATTAGCAACAGGAGAATAAGATATGAAGTAATTCAGAGAATTAATGATGTGGTCAGTGGCTCCTGAATCTAATATTCAAGGAGCAAAAGAACCAGTTGAATTACATGTAAGAATCATACCTGAATCCTTAGCTGGACCATCAAATATAGAGGAAATGGCATTAATCTTGCTATCTGAAGATGAAATATTACCAACAGGACCCCCAGAATCCCTTTCTTGTAGTAAGTTTAGAATACTTGCATATTGTTCTTTTGTAAACACAACATAATTGACCATACCAGAATCATCAGAATTGTTCATATCAGATTAAGACCCTACCAAATTAACCCTATTATTCTGACCCTTATTCTTGTAATCAGGAGGAAATCTGTGCTTCTTGTAGCACTTATCAATAGTATGACCGTATAACCCACAATGTACACACAATGAACGTTTAGAACTATTGTTATTGTAAAATCTTTTAGTAGGAAGATGCTTAGTTTTTATTCTAGACACATGTTGATCCATATTCCTTAATGTATGTCTATCAGCCAGAAGAATGCTAGAATCAGTAACAATAGAAACAGCAGAATGCTCATGCTAGATCATAATAGCAAAGACATCATTAACAGACGATAAAGGCTTAGTCATCAAGATTTGTGACTTAGGAACATAGAAATTTTTATTAAGACCCCTAAGGAAACGAAGAAAAAAATCTTCTTTTCTATATTTCGAAGCTAAACAGTCATAGGCAGCCAAGGGACGGAGATTGTAAATTTCATCTCACAATACTTATAATGCCAGCTAGGATCTAACTAACTAACCAACTCCTAGCTGTCAACTATTCTTATTATCCAAAGAGTGTGAAAAACATGAGAAGCAAAACTTATCACTTTGCAGAAAAACTTACAAAGTCTTTTAAATGAAATCCAGCAACGATGTACTTTGACCAGAAAGCTCTATGAATCAAGCATTTTTTCGCTGCGAGTTCTTCGCACATCGACAAACTACCATAAAAAATCAGAAAAATATCATACCGCCGATCGTCTTTTGACTAGAAATGCTCAATAATTCTTGTTATCTGAACGCTAAATTACCATAGTAGCAAACAATACTGTCACAAAGACAGACAAAACTGTAAAATTACAGACAAAATATTATCATACAAGCAGACGAAAAAAGCCAAAAAAGCAGATGTAGAGTGACTGGCAAAGCAAAACAAAGAAAAAATACAAAACTAAAAAAAAAAACGATTCGTAAGGAGAAGAACCTTATTTATCTATAATTAACATAAGTATTAAAACCCAGTCGACGACGTGAAGGCCGTCGTCGAAAATAATTTCGACAAGAATAAGTACTCAATTTTTTTTTCGAAAATAACTTTTTCAAAGAAAATAAAAGTGTTCTAATAGTCTATATTAACATAATTTAAAGAGAGGATTGATATATTTATTAGTCTAGGTAAAATGAAAATAATCATTTTAATGTGTTTTTTATATAAAAATATGTAATTTAATGATATAAATTTGTTTATTTATGTGTGTTTTGTAAGAGTTTTAAATGAAATCTTAATATGCATGTTATTTATATTTTTGTTTTTACATTAAATTTTATCTAAAATAACTATGATCCATCTAAAAATAGTTTTAATTTTTTAGATGTCAAATTAGTAAAGTGTTAAAAATAAAAAATATTTTGATAGATTCAAAATTTTGTTTCAACTCGTATTTTTATGGGATGAAAATTTTCTGCCGCTTCTATGTCCCCACTTTAAAATAGTGGGTTTAAGGTTTAGGATTTAGGGATAGGAATTAGAGAATTAAGCGTATGGTGTATTTTTTAGGGTACTGGAGTTTAGGATGTGGAAATTAAAATTAGAGTTTAAAATTTAATTTTTAAATATTTTTTTGGTGTGAGACATAAAAGGAGACATAAGATTTTTGTTACTTTTATGCATCATAGAATATAAATATGGACATAGATGTAGATTATATATAAGTGTATAATTAAATTCTTATATGGATAATTAATTAGGGGCTGGAAGTATGGGAGGCAACAGCGAAAGGTGAGGATGGTTTTGTATTTCTTATTTACTTCTAGATATAATTTAAGAATATTTTTATTAAATGCTCCAGGTACTTTTTAGTCCTCATACTCTCTTCACACGGATTTTACAAGTTTCAGATAATCTTAATATCAACAAAAATGAACAAAAATTATTACTTTATTCAAGTGATTGAGTGATCGAGTGGTGAGTAACCAATTTTTTTTCAAGTTGTTACCAAGAACTTCAATGTCCTTACTTTGTTTTTAGTCACTTTTGGTTACCCTTTATAAGTCTTACTTAAGGTAATATAGACGATTTCTGACGATGATGATCATCAATAACTGACGTATTGAGTTATTTATAATATGGTCACCTTTTTCGAACTAATATTTGATAAAGTCTTTGAATGTTTCTCGATTTGACCATATGTGAAGCTGATATTTAACCAACAATAAGACCTACTAAATGCTGTCGAGAATTACAATGAAGAGCATGACACTCTCAATTTTGAAAGGCTTATAACCAATGCCGAGAAATAAGAAAGGGTAGGACACAAAAACAGTTACATGATCTTTACTGGTTATTAATTATCATAGATGTAAAACACTATTTGAAGATGATGAATATAATATTTTGTAAAAATGGAATACCAAAATAAAATTTGAACGGAGTTCAATTTCTTGTATTATTTTTTAAAAAATTAAACAAATTGTAAATTTAATTTCGATTAAAACGATGACAATTGTCTTCCCATATTTAAAATAGGGGAAAAAAAGACAAAAGACAAAAAAGAGTGAACTGTAAGTTTGGACTTATCTACTTGTAATTTTTGTCCGGAAGATCTTAAAAAAATGGGTAGAAGAACCGTAAAAAATGGCTCAATTTTCACAGTGGGACCCACAAAACTAGGGACAGCGGTGGTATTTTGAAATGAAAATTTGAATTTCAACGTAAAAAAGGCGAATTCCCGCGATCTGTTTTCAGACAGCGCCTTAATATGGGGGGGTTCAATCCAAAATAAATTCAAAATTTAATGTAATACAAAGAAAAAAAAACCCTAGAATACCTGAAAGTCTCCCCATTTCCCCCGTCCATTAATCATCTACCAACCAAAATACGTAAACCCTAAAAACCAATCCCTTTTTAATTTTTTATTTTCAAATCTCTTGGTTTAGTTTCTTACTAGTTCCAGGATTAAGAAACTTCTTTCAGATATGTTTAAAGATTCAACCTTTGCTAGAAATTAGAAAGACAGGTGCTTTGCTTGCCAATTGAAGAAGAAGAAGACTGAGAAGAGAGAGAAGAAACTGAAAGGTTGGTTCTTTTTTACAGCAATTGTAGCTCATTTTTGTAGTTCTCGAGCAAAACCTGAACTACCCTTTACATAAATTTGGTTTTTTAGTTGTTTTTATCTTTTCAGAAGCAGAGCTGAGAATTCTGCTTAAAACCATTTTTTTATTGTAGATTTTGTCATATTGAATCTATATACCCGTTTTGTTCAATGAAGAATTTGCCTTTTATTTTGAAGGAGGAAACTTAGATTTCTTCTTAGTTTGAATTCAGCTAGTTGGTAGATTTTCTGAGGAATGTGTGCAATTTCTGGTTTATTGTATTTTCTCAGATTCATTAGTATTTTCCTCAGGTTTTCTGTTCCCCTCCCTATGTTCTTATGAACTGTTTAGATAAATGGCTTATCTTGTTCTGTGTTTTCAGGTAAATGATGGGTAGAAATCTTAGCCCGTTATTGCGGCGAGAATTGGCTAATCTTGATAAAGATGCTGATAGTCGAAAATCAGCAATGAAAGCACTGAAATCATATGTGAGAGACTTGGATTCAAAGGCAATACCGGTCTTCCTTGCTCAAGTTTCGGAGACCAAAGAAACCGGGTGCGTGTCCGGCGAATACACCATTTCACTCTATGAAGTTCTTGCTCGTGTTCATGGTGTGAAGATTGTTCCTCAGATTGATAGTATAATGTCTACCATTATCAAGACATTAGCTTCGAGTGCAGGCTCTTTTCCTCTACAACAAGCTTGTTCGAAGGTGGTTCCTGCAATTGCAAGATATGGGATTGATCTGACCACACCGGAAGATAAGAAGAGGCATATTATTCACTCACTTTGTAAGCCTCTTTCAGAATCTCTTTTGGGTTCCCAGGAAAGCTTGAGTTCGGGTGCTGCCCTTTGCTTGAAGGCGCTTGTAGAGTCCGATAACTGGCGGTTTGCTTCCGATGAGATGGTCAACAATGTTTGTCAACATGTAGCTGGTGCTTTGGAGGAGAAGTCTTATCAGACAAATGCACATATGGGGCTAGTTATGGCTTTAGCTAAGCATAATCCATTGATTGTCGAAGCATATGCTAGATTGTTAATAAAATCCGGCTTGAGAATATCAAATGCTGGGCTTGGAGAAGGTAATTCTCAGAAACGGTTTTCGGCAATACAAATGATAAATTTCTTGATGAAGTGGTTGGATCCGAGGAGCATATACTCTGAGGTAGAGTTGATTATAGAAGAGATGGAGAAGTGTCAATCTGATCCGATGGCTTTTGTTAAAGGGGCTGCTTATGAAGCTTCTCAAACTGCAAAGAAAATAGCACAAGAGGAAGGGTCGAAATTTGAGAACAGTTGTGGTTCAGTTACTGGATCGAATTTTGGTAGCAGAGACCGCAACCGTAGGAGGAACATAGGCTCAGCTAGTGATGAATCTCCTGCAACTGATTCACCCGAGTCGCAGACACTTGATTCCTTTATGGAATATGATTCTTTGCTTGAGTCACCATTTTTGATGACTCAGATTTCTCGCAACATGGAACATGATCAAAGGAGTGTGAATAGGAAGCTTTGGAGATACGAAAATGGAGGTGTAGATGTATCACTTAAAGATGGCTTGTTCTCTGCGGTTGCTCAAGGAGGTTCGGTATGTGATTCCCCTTCTGACCTTCGTAGCAATCATGGATCCGAGTTCACGGAGGAATTTTCAGGATTCTTGCACGGGAGTCCTAGGAATGGGTTACCAAGAAGTGCCACTCCCAGTCCTCAGGTAAAATACTCTACATTGTTTATTTAGATTTGGCCCTATTGTTTGTTTGTTTAAACTGCATTTGCATTGTTACTTTTTGTGCTTCAGAGGTCACGTTCTCGGATTAATGTAGACAACCTCTTTACGACTCCAAGGAGGCTCATCCATTCTCTTCAAGATCCTAATGATTTGAACTCAGATTACTCCAGGAAGCAATACAGGGTGTTCGGAAGTCCATGCTCAGAGAAGTTGGGATCTAGTCCAACCACAAATGGCAATAGCTGTCGGTGTGGTACGAACAATGACATCAAAGGGAAAGTCCGTTCATATACTGATGGTGAAAATCAAGGTGATTCTGAATCCGTATCATCAACCGATGACAGTCCTGCAAAGCTTGATGTCCAAGGGACTAATGGTGCTGTTCCCATGAACAAGAAAGAAACTCTTGAGTTCCAAAGCGAGAAAGTACATAAGAAGATGGCTTATAAAATGTTTTTTGGCCTCTTTTTGGTTATGATTGTGGCCCTCACTTCTTCGTTGTGGACTGAAGTTGAGGACGAAAGCTTCTATATGGTTCCAACTTAGACTCTACTGTGTTTGTATCAAACTCTTTCAATCTGTAGTGAATTAGGAACGGTGTTGGGAAGAATGTTGGAAAACAGGTATTTTCGGTGTAACTTTCCGGTAGCAGTTTTCATTAGTTAATCGTTTCCATATTGAGACTTACCACATTGTGGGTGGCAGCCGGCAGCCGGCAGGGACTGTCTTGCCCCATTTGTTTCACAAGCATGAAAGCTTGTAAATTGCCATGATGAGTATAAAAGCATGAGTTACTAGTAAAAGAGCATAGTGCAAACCTTGATAATTGCTTTAACATAGCCACTGATGAGCCTATGCAGGTAAAAGCTGGTCCAAATAAGCTCTTGACCAAACAAGATCGATAAGTTCGACCCATAACTGGTTTCCTCTTGCTAGAACTCAGATCTTTGATGCAGACCCAAAAGTTTGCTGACTATAGAGGCAGCATCAATGGCGAGAAAGAGATTTCCTAAATGACTAGTACTCATCGTATTCATACCAACAGAACAGTAGGTAAAAAATTTAAGTAAACGAGGCATTAGCAGTTTAGCTTATGCATATTTTCTATTTCTCTAATGGATAAATGCTGTAGGAACATATTGAATTACACATTACTCGCTTATTTCTCACACAAAAGAAACACCCCATAAATTATAGATTGTGAACAAGAACGGTACGAGTCTCGAATACTAGTAACGAATTGATGTGCCTCGGTGCAATGTAAAAAGGGTTCAGGTAAGTAAAAATCAGGTGAACCACATACTCAGTAAACCAGAAGTTCTAGCCGGCATACGGTAACATTTATTATACTGACCGAGAACAATTGGCCTAGCCGAATGCTGCATCAAGTTCCTTGTTGCCATTAGATATACTGGTCCACACATTGTATTTGACGCTTTTGTGGGCATCATCCTCACTATATGATCCAAAACCAGAACCCCTCTAATGGTGTCTCCGTAATGATAGCAGGCCATGTTGTTAAGAGTACATATGATCGTCGACGGGCGAAAGCCTCGGAAAAACAAAATGAAAGAGAAAACTTGGAAGAGACTTGAGAAACTTTGATTCATTGTTGATATGCTCTGTTTTGCATTTTGTCATGTTATATTGTAGGCACGGTAGTTAATTCTATTTCAGTATCGAATGTACCGGTCCATGGTTCAGGTGGTCATCAAACTTTAGGCCCAATGAGCTTTTTTTTTAACTAAGGTGATTACAAGTAGTATTTGTTCTAAATACTCGAACCAGTGACCTCTAGAAACAACTGTTCCCTTAACTACTAAGGCAAATTGGTTCGTGCATCAAAGAGCCTTTTTAAGCGAGTAAAAGAGCAAGGATGGTCTAGCTGCATTGGATCTCTTCAAGGTACCATAGTTACATACAAAGTTACTCTATTAGAACAGTGCATTCTTTTCCAAGAAAATACATAACATGGTAAAATAATCACATAAATGAATACAAATAGATAGGTAAATCAGGAAAGGTAAAAACAAGTGAGTGCTCAAATGGATTTACAAGAGATTTCCTCATGTAAATTGAGTCCTTTTCCCTTATTGCAATATGATTTTACACTACTGGTATGATGTAAATTAGCTTTTAACCTTCTATAGGAACATTAAGTTCCCTCAAAAGTTTGGCAGCATCATCAGGAAAAACAGGATTTATGTAACATCCGGATCCAAGTTCGAAACCGCCTACACCAGTTAACTGAGGTATTATCTGTAAAAACCAGTGGCTGTAAGGTAACTCGCAGTCAGGGACCTGGACCGGTGAATCATGAATCATGAAATTGAACGGCGGGTTATTTAACTGCAACGACATCTTTTTAAGGATGAGTTTCAGCAAGCGGCCAAGATCAACTGCCTGCATAATGAGAATCAAATGGAGCTATGAGAAAATGCTAGAATACAATGCTAATCCGAATCCGTTTATTATTTTGTTATGGACAAACATACAACTACCATTTTATTGCATAAAGAAGCAGAAACTTATTTTTTTAATCTTTCGATCACTCCATTGACAACTAAAACCTGCTCTTGAATTCAACATTTTCGCAACAATAAGACATGCATTTTAGCAGACATGAGGAAAGTCAAAAGAAAAGCAATTTCCTCAACTCAATAGGGGAATTTTTTTATTAGAATTTCCATAAAAACTAAATTCATTTATTCTAATTTTTATTTTGTATCACTAGTTTTGTACCATCTCATACAAGACTTAAAGTATTAGTTAAACAAGTATTGCTAACAGAACAAAACAGAGCCACTGAACAGATCATATCGGGTTCACTAAATACCGGGAAATAATACTCGTATTAAGCCCCAAATAACTTTCTTTTAACATTGAGTCAATAAATCATATAAACACTAAGATCATGTCGAACAATCATCTGACTTTAATTCCTGGCACTGTTATCTCCACCAAAAGTACCAATTACCAAATCAAACAAGCTAAGTGAAAATTATGATGCGGAAAGATATAGAAAGAGACATAGGCAAAATCATATAAGAATAGAACCGTGAACATGAAGCATTAGAATTCACCTTTTCTTTGTCTAGTTCATCAAAATGAGAAGAGTGATATCGGGGAATTATCCATATCTCAAAAGGAAATGAAGCAGCAAATGGTGAAATTGAAATGAAATGGCTGGTTTCATTAATCAAGAGGTCCTTTGATTGGACCTCGCAGAGACTACATTTCCCTGTCTGGTTAAAATACTCCTTCATACCGTCGAGTCGAGCAGAAACATTGGGTGGAACAATGGGAAGAGCTATTATCTGACTGTGAGAGTGACTCATTGAAGCCCCAGCTGAAGCTCCATGGTTCTTGAACACCTAAGAAAAGAATTACCCCAAAGACAAATGAAGTAGCCATTAACACAGCACAACACAACATGAATTGGCAGTCCAATTAAAAACATTATTTTAGAAAACATGGAAATATAAACAATTAGCTCTCAAAAATTGGAATCACAACAAAAGACTGATAAGTAAAGGCTTTCATGAAATGCACAATATTGTCATCTAAAATACATCATTTAATATAAAATTTAAAGCACATGAAATCATCAAGATGGCTGAAAATTGTACTCTTTACATAGTTCACAAATCCATATTCACACTTAGAAATTTCAAGAAAAAACAGGAATTTATGTCAAATAAATGCTTTTCAACACATTCATATAAGAAAAAAAAATTCTATTTTCCAAAAAAAAAACTTTTTTTTCCTATAACCTGAATATATTTGATTGAATCAAACTGCTTAATCTGCTCAAACCTCCTCTTATAAGCAATCAAAACATCTCCAATCTCACTCGGCTCCAAATCCGACAACTGAACCGAGTGAACTGGAGTTTCAATCACCACATCATGAAATCCGAATCCGGGTACGACTCGACCCCAGCCGCCCAATTCGCTGCTCGAATCGCCACTTTGCCCGTTTGGGTGCTCGAGTTTCCTGCTCAAAGCTGGATACAAGTTCTCAATGACCCGGAGTTTCCAGTTAGGATCGGGCGGGACCCGAAATATCTCTGGTGCACACTGGTGTTCATTGCCGATGCAGAACGGGCATGAAGATGAATTATTGCCGGGATTTTCTGAGGATTTGGATTTGAAATCGGAGGGACGTTTGGCTCGTGCCGGAGAGAATATGACCCATCGGTTGGTAACCGGGTCTTTCCGAAGTTCGGGGCTCCGAGTTTGTGGTGGAGTTGCCATTAGCTTCGTGTTACTTTCTTTGCCGAATGCTTGGACTTCCGATTCGTCGAGAAAATGAAACAATTGGAATAATTTAATTTCTATATAACAAATCACTTGAAAAATAATTAATCTGATTATATTTAAATTGTATTGAGTTGCGATTATATTTGTATGTAATTATAATTTCTCACGTATAGTCATAGATTGATTTTGTAATTTTTTTATTGCTACTCATGTAAATTTATTGCCCAACAAATTCAAATTTGATATTATATACGTTGTTTTTTCCTTTAACAATTTAAACATTAAAGTTTCATTTTTTTCCAAAGAAATCTCTCTTTGTTATTGGAAAATGCTTCATGAAACTCTCACAGATAATTCATGGGATTTTTAGGCTGGTGATTGTGCCTTATTATCAGTATCTGCTCTTGTAAAATGCTGTCTTGGCCAATTAGTTGGCTAAAAGCAAAAGAGGGTTGAAACAATTTGCCCAAACTCTCAACATCCTCAAACCATCCAAGTTCAACCCAAGCTTTGCTTAGTTATTGCCATGGTATTGAACTGCCTCACTGCAAAACAAAGCAACTTTGATGAACGTTTAAAGCCAAAGAAAACTACCCAAACTCTGAAAATTTTGCTAACTATCAATGTTCAAGCCTAGGTATGCTTGGTTGTTGCCATGGAAATTGGATTGCTTCACTGAAAAAGGAAGAGAAAATGGAGATTGGATTGCAGACTGATATCTCACTTTGTTTATTACTATTCGAAACAGAGTTCGTGTCTGTTTTACATCCATTTTCAATCAGTGAGATAAAGAAACAAGGAAACAGATTCTAATATTCCTAGGAGTTTCATATATTCTTTGCTAATCTGTCATCGGTTCATTCAGCCTCACCAATCAGCACTCAGCAGGAAACATTAGTATCCAGGACACTATTAGTGAGAAAGCACAAATCCCACATCGACTAAAGAAGAAAAGGGACTATGAGAATGGATTAATAAATAAGAGGCAACTAGCTCACTTGCAACATACTTACCTGGACGGGGTCGATGGGTGATCACTAAGGTCCATGGCCTAGGTTAGCGACCTCCATTGCACTTGGGAGGGGCGCTCGCTTAAGGTCTCCCCAAAGTGGGAGAGCCTACGTCATAATTTGTGGCAGTGGGGGCCTGCGTTCGCGCGGCCCCTGCCCTATCTTTTACTTAAATTTTTGGGCTATTTTTTAAGTTATGTGTATGGGTTATACAGACTGAAAATTGAATTTTCTGTGCCATTTTTGCTTCATGATCCAAATACAATTAATCAACTAACAATACTTAGGAAACTGCAGAAATAATATAACGAACTATTTATCATTAATATTGTTAAAAACTTGCCAACAATCCTTCTTTCAGAGTAAGGTCCCTTGCGGTTTGAATGTTACTTACCATTTATTCCTTATAATTAGGCGCATCGGAAAGTATCCTGTTCTCTAAGGTACATCCCGGATCCGGTTACGGTACCAGAGGCAAGGAAGGGTTGACGAGTTTAGGAGTCCGGTTACGGTACCAGAGGCAAGGAAGGGTTGACGAGTTTAGGAGTGTTGGCCATAATTTCCTCGGCCTTCTCAACTTCACCTTTCGTGCCTCGAGCCGCATAGGTAGAACCAACCTGGCTTTAAAAACTCATCGAAGTAGGCATTGTAATTACGAGTCTATAACCATTTGCAATTGCCATGGATTTCAATCCGATTCCGATATTACCACTAGTTGGCTTGACCAGGACAGCCTTCATCATGCAGGAAGAACAGCGGATAACCAGAGATAAGGATAGCAGAAGACAATGTATAGTTGCAAATCAAAAGTGATCCAACAGTAACAAAATAATTTCTGAATACCAACCTCACCCTCTGCATATAAACTTTAGTATCACACGATCGAATGTTATGTGACAAGGTTTCTGATAAAACCTGTCCTTGAAACTGGAGCAGTGCTTCACTGCAATTCAAGCCACTTTAGATATACAAACGGTGTTTTTATCGATCAACTGTTTATTTCAAACCAAACAAGATTATCAATGTTAGCAAATGTTTCCTTAAATTAAACACAAATAAAAATCCATCAAAGAACATGAAAAGCAGCAAAGCAGCTTACTCAGTTCAGTGGAATCTTTTGTAATCCATCAAAGCACAAATATTAAGCATACAAGTTTTCTAAAGTAAGGCACTGTTTTTCAACACAAGATTTTTGAAGCAAAATTGTTCAAAAGGGTTAATTTATCCGAGATGAGAAACAACAAAACAGTTTCTTGGAACTCTCAGAGATAATTCCTGGGATTTTATGTTGGTGATTGTGCTTTATCAATATGGATGCACCGGAATGAAATGGTTCCATTCTAGGTAGTCATGAGGGATATTAAGCTTTCAGTATATATGCTAAAAGATGAGCACAAGCTTTTGCAGATCACTCTGGCATCTAAATTAGTTCATATGACCATTCGAAAGGGAGTCCATGTATGATTTACAACCATTTTGAATCAGTGAGATGAAGAAGTAAGGAAACAGATTCTAATCTGTTTATGAGTTTCATATATTCTTTGTAATCTGTTTAGGAGCTTCATTCAGCTTCACAGTGAAGTGGAGAATCATGATGAAGCACTAATCCCATATCAAGTTAGGAATAGGAAGAATCAAGAGCTGGGGTTAATAAATAAGAGGCACCTAGCATCATGGCAAAACACTTACCTGGACGGGGTCGATGGGCGATCAATAAGACCCATGGCCTAGGCTAGTGACCTCCATTGCACTTGGGAGGGGTGCTCGCCTAAGGTCTCCCCGAGTGGGAGAGCCTACGTCATAATTTGTGGTAGTGGGGGCCTGCGTTCGCGCGGCCTCCGTCTAACATTAGTTTAATCATTCTATTTGGTTTAAGTATGTGCTTGATTTTACTTGTAGGTCCTTCTATATCAGATTTGGAGTTATTGGATTTTTCAGGTACTTGAAATTACACAAAATTGCAATTCTCAATTCCCATATAACTACAGAAAGGTCATGTAAGGCTTTTTGAGTAACAGTGTATCATCTTTTTGAATAATGGTATTGATAGGCCGACCAGCCGTTGAAGGTTAAATTTGTTAATACATGTTCGAATGTCACCGAAGGAATCTGCAGAAAGAATCTAACAGTTGAAGATCGAATTCGTTACTTGTGAACGAATATGAATTATTTATTGCCTAAAACTGTAAGAAAAATTACGAACAATTCCTCTCTCGGAGCAGGTTGCCTTGCTGATTCAATAGCTGCTTCACTTGATACTTGCAGAGAGTATCTGTAATCATACTATGAACAAGCCTGAAATGCAAAGATTATAAACTCTAGTCCTTGACACTAGTAATAACCGGATGATGATAGGTTACTACGTGGCATATTTTCTGATGATACTTGTCCTTGAGACTGGAGTAGGGTTCCATCGACTCTATCTTAGCTTCAATTCGAGCCACGCATGATGCTTCAATCTACAACTTTGTTTAGATGTATACTAATGGTGTTTTATCAATCAACATCTCTGGCACTGAAATTCTTCTCTTCCATTTCCTTCTCAATTTACTGCACAAATATTAAGCTTACAAATGTTCCAAATGAAGACAGTATTTTCAATTATTTTTGAAGCAAAAATGTTGAAAAGGGATTAATGTTATCTGAGCTGAGAAACAAGAAAAAAGCTTCTTGGACCTCTCAAAGATACAATTCCTGGGGATTAATGTTGAAGCAAAAATTGTAGTAGTTGGTGCTGAACGAGGCAACAGTGATTCTGAAACAGAGTATAAACGCCTTCCCATTCAACTCGAACCATGACATGTAATCGGATGCTATTCTGAAATTAACATTCTCAACTGGAACACATTAATGAATAGAAGTGTGCCTCTGATTCTGCATATAAATGAATGTGGCATGCTTTATCGGCTTGTGTTTGTCGTTCTTTCCCCGTATGTCCAATTTGGTGAAGTTTGTCGGATATTCGGATGCCACTCCGTTATCGCAAAACATATTAATGGCACGTTAACAGCCACATATACGAGTGAGTAAAAGCATCATTAGGACGCCATAGTGTGATGAATGTTGATGCTTCAACCATAAAACTTATAGGAATCATACAATATATGCTCATAAAGCAGCATATCAAATGACAAAACTTATTCTTATGCTAAGTAATGAAAAATACATTGTATGCTAAGTAATGAAAAGTCTCGCGGTATGGTGCATTCGACCTGCAAAACATGTTCGAAATCAAGAGTATCTGCAGATTAGAATAGAGTAAAACCACCAGAGACCAATATTACTGGATAAATGAGTTGTTGATTTGGATTAAATAATATTTCCAGAGGAATGTCCAAACAGTCTTCAAGAAAATTAGATAAAAATGGAGAAACAAAGAGAAATTTGACCACCTTAATTTCCCTGATAGGGATGAGCAAACTCTTTTCAAGCTTAGAGTCCAAACCAAGAAGCCTGGCTGCTAGCCTAAAGTTTCTGTTGGTTGCTTAATGCATTCATTGTTGTTTTTCGGATTCACCACGGTCTGAACAGAAAGTAAAAAAGGATTAAGCATCTGATGTAAAAATCAAGTCTTTCTTCACCAGATTTTAACTTGACAACTTCGAGAAGACGAGAAATCGACAGTATTCAAGCTGGTTTAGCCTCGAACAGTTCTACTTTTAAAGAACTATTAAAGAAGATGAAAAACAGCCTACTTCACTGGCATATTTGGCAATGAATTTCTTCTCCATTCCTTTCTCAACTTACTGCACAAATATTAAGCATACAAGTTTTTCAAAGAAAGGCACTGTTTCTCAACACATGATTTTTGAAGCAAAATTGTTCAAAAGGGTTAATTTTATCCGGGATGAGAAACAAGAAAAAAGTTTCTCGGAACTCTCAGAGATAATTCCTGGGATTTTTGGTAGCACCGGAATGAAATGGTTCCATTCTTGGTAGCCATGGGGGATATTAACCTTTCAGCATAGATGCTAAAAGATGTGCACACTTTGTTACAGTGCCCCACCCACTCTGATATCTAGCTTAGTTCATATGACCATTTGAAAGCGAGTCCATGTCTGATTTACAACCATTTTCAATCAGTGAGATAAAGAACTAATCCCATATAGAGTAATAAAGAGGAAGAATCTATGAGGTGGGGTTAATAAATAAGAGGCACCTAGCAACATAACAACATACTTACCTGGATGGGGTCGATGGGCGATCAACCAGGCTCATGGCCTAGGCTAGCGACCTCCATTGCACTTCGAAGGGGCACTTGCTTAAGGTCTCCCCAAGTGGGAGAGCCTACGTCATAATTTGTGGTAGTGGGGGCCTGCGTTCGCGCGGCTCCCGTCTAATATCAGTTAAGACATTCTCCATGGATTAAGATTAGCTGGGTTTTTGTTATATGACCTTTTAAAGCTAGATTTTCAGTTAACGGATTTAACAGATTTATGAACTTGAATTTCAAAACAGGAAACAAAAATTTGTGATATTTTCTCCTTGCTTCACCAATTTACAAATACCAAAATTTTGTCCCAAATCAATGTATATAAGAAGTAGACTGATTTGCAAATCTATAACTACAGAAATTTCAATTAAGGCTTTTTGAGTAATGGTGTATCATCGTTTTGAGAAATGGTAATGATATGCCGAGCAGTAATACATGTTCCGAATATCACAGAAGGAATCTGCAGAAAGGGTTACCTGTGAATGAATACTGAATTATTTACTGCCTAAAACTGTAAGAAGGAATCTGCCGAAAGGGTTACTTGTGAATGAATACTGAATTATTTACTGCCTAAAACTGTTAGAAAAATTACGAACAAGTCCTCTCTCGAAGCAGGTTGCCTTGCTGTTTTAATAGCCTCTTCACTTGATATTTGCAGTGTGTTATTTACTTGTTAAAATTAAAAAGATAATGCTATTCATATACCACATTGACAAAACGTATGACCTGAGTGACCAAATAGCTTTAATACTCAACTCAAATATCATTGAAGAAGGCATTGTGATTATCAGTATATAACCCTTGGCATCTGTCAAGAACGGCAATATGATTCCGGTATTGCCACTCGTTGGCTTGATCAGGACGGTCTTCATCATGTACGAAGAATAAGGAATAGCTGGAGAGAAGAATATCAGAAGGCAATGTATAACTTCAGTTGCAAATCAAAAGTAATCCGATGTAAACTTGAAAATATCTGAATGCCAATCTCACCCGGTTTAGTAATGCCATTCTCCTTTGCATCTGTAATCATGCCATATACAAGCCTGCAATGCAAAGGTTATAAACTCTTGTCTTGCATAACCGGATGATGATCGGATATCATGTGGCATATTTTCTGATGATACTTGTCCTTGACACTGGATCAGGGTTCCAGTGACTCTATCTTAGCTGCAATTCGAGCCACGCATGACGCATCAATCTAAAACTTTGTTTAGATATATACTCTGTTTTCTGATGATAAATGTTTTGTATGTATTATCCAAAGAAAAGCAGCAAAGCTGCTACAAAGAAAACACCTATGTGTGCACTTGGGCAGCCATCCCTAACTGGGAATTCCCCAAGCTGCACAGAGCCTCCTATTTACAGTTTCAATTCGAAAACTTTCTCTATGCAGTCGAATATGAACTGCAGCCTGTATACAAGTCATTAAGTCCGCAGCACTCCTAGATACATTTCTAAACTGTCTATTGTTCATTTCCTCCCAAACATGATACACATAAGCACCCCATACAAATTTCAAAATGAAAACTATAAAAGACTTCCCTTTCAACATAGTCACTGCCCAATGAAGCTCTTCATCCCAGCACATTGCAGCCCTGTTCACCAGGGAAAGTGGAGAATCATGATGAAGCACTAATCCCATATCGAGAAAGAAAGAGGAAGAGCCGTGAGCTGGGGTTAATAAATATGAGGCACCTAGCAACCTTCCAACATACTTACCTGGACGGGGTCAATGGGTGATCATTAAGGCCCATGGCCTAGGCTAGCGACCTTCATTGCACTTTGTAGGGGTGCTCGCTTAAGGTCTCCCCAAAGAGGGAGATCCTACGTCATAATTTGTGGCAGTGGGGGCTTGCGTTCGCGCAGCCCTTGTCCAATATTAGTTTTAATATATGGCAAATGATTTCAGATGATTGTATTATGATCTTATAAGAATCTTGAATTATATTACAAGGAATGTAACTTGTTCTGGATACAAAACTGTTGTTTGTAAAGCGGCATGTAATAAAATTGCAGAACTTATTTTGTTGTTCCTCACGGACGAGGGTTTTACTGCAGAAATGTATAGACAAAATAATGGGCCTCATAGTAGCCCTTCCAACTTTTTATTCAGACCAGCATAGCATCTTAATGCTTCCCAACCTCGCGTAACAGTCGCTCGTGCTACGCGGTTAACCCCGAGGGTAAAGGCTCCCATCCGGAGGTCGCAATTATGACTGGCACATCTTTTTGACATCTTTGAATGCTTTGGTCGTGTATGTCTGCAACAGAAAAATGACCTAAGAATGGTGATGGAAATGAGGATTGGCCAGTAATGTCAGCGCAAGAGGTTCGAATTCAGTACCTGCACCTACTCGAAGTAACTAACAGTCACTCCTCCGGAATTTGCGTATATGTCGGGAAGGATAACCACCCCTTTCTTCTACAAGATCTGTAGTTGAAGAAGAGAAAGAAATGAAATTGTTTGCACATTTTTATAGTTATGTAGTTGCACATTCGAAAAAACAAGCACTGACCTCGTCAGCCTCGGGATCAGTAGGATGATTAGCAGCTTCGATAATGAACTTGGCTTTAATCTCATTTGCATTGTCCCTTCATTAAGATCAAAAGGACAACATTTAGTTTCAAATATCAAACTAATTTGCAGGAACAAAACTGTAAAATAAAGGGTGAAACCTGTTGATATCTGATTCCTCCTTTCATGGGGCCTCTTGCATTGTCACACTGAACGCTGAACCCAACAAAAGTTGCCAAAGTGCCATCGTCTTGCAGTATGGTGCATTCAACCTGCAAAACATGTTTGAAAGCTCGAAGGACTGTTCTCCTTTCAGAACTCATCGAAAAAGGCATTGTGATTAAGAGTCTATAACCATTTGCAACTGCCATGAGTGCCAATCTGATTCTGTTATGTAGGAAGAATAACAGATAACCGGAGAAAAGAATAGCCTATGACAATGTATAATTTCAGTTGCAAAACAAAAGTGCTCCAACACTAACTCGAAAATTTCCGAAAACCAACCTCACCCTCTGTATATAAACTCTAGTATCGCACGAATGTTATGTGACATGGTTTCTGATAATACCTTTCCTTGAAACTGGAGCAGGGTTCCATTGACTCAAACTTTGCTGCAACTGTTCATTTCAAACCAAACAAGTTTATCAGTGTTAGCAATTGTTTTCTCAAATTAAATACAAATAAACGTCCAATAAAGAAGATGAAAAACATATTACTTCAGTGGCATCTTTGGTAATGGAATTCTCCTCCATTTCTTTCTCAACTCACTACACAAATATCAAGCTTGCGAGTTTCTTGAAGGCACTGTTTTTCAACGCATGACGTTTGAAGCAAAATTACTCAGAAGGGTTAATGTTATCCGAGCTGAGAAACAAGAAAAAAGCTTCTTGGAACTCTCAGATAATTCCTTGTTGCAGGTCCTTGTACATAAGATTTTCAGTTAATGGATTTATCAGATACATGAACTTGAAATTCAAAACAGAAAATAGCAGTTTGTGATATTTTCTCCTTGCTTCATCAATTTACATATACCAAAATTTCGTCTCGAATCATTGTGAGAATTAGACTAAATTGCAAATCCCAATTCCCATATAACTACAGAAAGTTAAAGTAAGGCTCTTTGAGTAATGTTGTATCATCTTTTTGAATAATGGTATAGATAGGCCGACCAGTAATACATGTTCCAAATGTCAATGAAGGAATCTGCAGTAAGAATCCAACAGTTGAAGGTTGAATCGAATGTCACCGAAGGAATCTGCAGAAAGAATCCAACAGTTGAAGGTGTTACCTGTGAACGAATATGAATATGAATTATTTATTGCCTAAAATTGTAAGAAAAATTACGAACAATTCCTCTCTCGGAGCAGGTTGCCTTGCTGATTCAATAGCCGCTTCACTTGATATTTGCAGAGAGTATCTGTAATTATACTATGTACAAGCCTGCAATGCAAAGATTATAAACTCTAGTCCTTGACACTAGTAATAACCGGATGATGATAGGTTATACGTGACATATTTTCTTATGATACTTGTCCTTGACACTGGAGTAGAGTTCCATTGACTCTATCTTAGCTGCAATTCGAGCCACGCATGACGGCTGACGCATCAGTCTACAACTTTGTTGAAATGTATACTAATTGTGTTTTTCCAATCAACTGTGACATATTTGGCAATGAGATGAAAGAAAGAAGGAATGAGAAAATACAATCTCTTAGGGAGTTTCATCATTTCTTTGTAAAACTATGACTTCACACCTTCATTTATAGCCTCTCTCCAGTCATCAGGGAAAGTGGAGAATCATGATGAAGCACTAATCCCATATCGAGCAAGAAAGAGTAAGAGCCATGAGCTGGGATTAATAAATATGAGGCACCTAGCAACATTATAACATACTTACCTGGACGGGGTCGATGGGTGATCATCAAGGCCTATGGCCTAGGCTAGCGACCTCCATTGCACCTGGGAGGGGCGCTAGCTTAAGGTCTCCCCAAAGTGGGAGAGCCTACGTCATAATTTGTGGCAGTGGGGGCCTGCGTTCGCGCGGCCTCCGTCCAATTTTTCTTAGTTTAATCCTTTGTCTTCTTAACTATAATGGGCTTGCGTAGTATAAAAAATGAATTCATGTACCATTTCGTTTCATGATCTAAATCCAATCAACAATCCCCAAAGTGGGCATGGCCTTACGGTTTGAATAGGTTCTTCACTTGGTATAGTCTTATTTACATGTTAAAGGATAATTACTGTTTGAACAACACAGAACAAGACACACTAGCAATGTAATTTCAATTACCAAGCAATTTTCAGATTGATAAGAGAATTTGGTTATTTAAAGTATAGCTCGAAATCTTATCTGTATCTTAGTACTGACTCATAGCACAATCATGAGGGGAAATTAGCAAGAAAGATGAGATCAAGAAGAAAATAAGGTAAGTTATCCCCAAAGTTTGATTAATGTTGTATAATAATTTGGTATTACAAGACATAGGATTGGCCAATTGGCCAGCTAGCTAGAATGGATAGATGCTGAAGAAACTGAGTTCTTAGCCATAGCATGATGGGTAAAATTAAGGCATAATACCAAAAAATTTCCCTGAGGTTTGATTGGATAGTCATTTTGGCTTATATTTTTTCTTAAACAATTTAATCCTCAACGTTTTATTTTGGGTCAAAATGGCTCATCTGAGAATGAAAACCGTTAGTCAACTAACACTAAAAGACTTGAAATGACGTGAAAAACTTACGTGACAGTGCACACTTCGATAACAATGCCATATAAGTAAATATGTTGATTTTACAAAATGACACATCAGTCAAAAAATAATTTTATAAAATTGTATAAAATATTTTTTCTTCTGACGTGTCATTTTATCAAGTCATTTCAAGTTGTTTAGCGCCAGTTGACTAACAATTTTATTCGAAAGAGCCATTTTGACCAAAAATAAAACGTTGATGACTAAATTATTTAAAAAAAATCAAAATAACCATTTAGTCAAAAATTGAGAATTTTTTAACATTAAGCCTAAAATTAACTATAGAATTGCCAGAAAAGGAAAAGTAAAACTGCATTTCCTAGGGGCAGCATCATAAACTACAATGTTCATGTTTCAGACAGAATATATCATCTATGTTATCGATAGTTGTGTTTGACACATAAATATGATGAAAGAACATGATTATATATATATTCTTTGGATAACGTAGGATGTCAAAAAGAAAAGATTAAAAAAATACATAATGATAAATTTATTTAATGTAATTATAGAAATATACAATTCTTAAAATAAAAAATGTGATCGTGAAGAGCACTATACATTATTAAAATTAAAAATAGAACTTTTTAAGAAAAAGGAACTTTCCAAATTCCTTTTTTACATATTAAGTAATTTATTTCGGGTAATTGTTCTATACACAAGCGCTTGTGGAATTTTTTTTACACAAGCGTCTTAATTTTAGGGGTTAGAGGCTCTGTTTAGTGTTTAAAATTTAGGGGTATAAGTGTAGTAGTTTTGAATTTAGGGAATGTTGATAGAATTTTGGGTTTAGGGTTAAAATTTAGGGTTTATAGGTTAAAACCTAAATCCCTACCCATATTACCCTAAAACTAAACCCTAACCCTAAACCTTAAATCCTAGCCCTAAATTCTAAATTCTAAACATGAACCCTAAATTCTAAACATTTACACTAAAACCCCTAAACTCTAAACCCTAAGCCCTAACCCTAAACCCTATAATTGAGGCGCTTGTGGAAACAAAAAATTTCCACCGCCGGTGTATAGGATATTAATCCTTTATTTCAGTTGCTAAAACAAGATTTTTTGAACAATTTCTACTAAATAGAGGAAAAAAGGAATTTTACTCCTACTTGGTCTTAAACCCACAAACCTAAAGAAAAGGAAAGTGCTAATTGGGAGCCTTAGCCATTGTTCTAGAGATTATTGACTACTAGAACAAGATTTAAAATCTACATAGAAACTATTAAAATCTAACCTAACCAGCAACGTGTGGACCGAACCGAGCGATACAAATATAAACAGTGAGATTTTATCATTTTAAGTGTTTTTAAAAATCTAATTTCAGTCGATAATAAATGGTTAAAGCTCTTAGTTGACACCCTCGCTTTTTCCTTAAGCTATGAGCAAATTTCTCCTTCCCTTAGATAGAAATTGTCCCCCCCCCAAAAAAAAAAAAAAAAAAAAAAAATCCAATCTCAAATTACATTATATCACATCACATTATAATGCATAGAGGTAAGCATTCGATTAAGTCAATGTAAATTTGTTTAAGTTAGTCAAGGTGATAAGTCCTACTTTATAACTTAAATTTCATTTGAATTTTTTTGAGTCGAGTTGTTCGAGTTTTTGCTCAAATTTAATTGTAAATAGCTATAATATTATGTTATTAATTGGTTCTATTTTAAATGAATATCTATAACCCTATAAGACATATACATATATTTCTTCATATTTTTCTCACATGTAGTATACATATACCATGCAAAGTTAAGGGAGACAACTCGAACTTAAAAATTGATATAATAATTACTATTTTTTGAATTATTTTAGTTATTTGAAGTATTTTTATATTTAAATTTTATTTAAATCTTATTAAATTGAATCAAATTTAAAAAATTATGATTCAAATTAAATTGAGTCCTATTTTTTGCATCGAGTTTTGTTGACCCTAATAATGCATAAATATACTTTATATAAAAGGGAAAATATACCATGCACTAACGGTGGAAACGAAAAATTTATATAAGCGTCTTATTTTTAGGATTTTTTATGGATTTAGTTTAGGGGTTTAAATGTATGACTTTATAATTTATGGTCTAAGGTTAGAATTTAGAGTTTAGAGGTTAGAGTAATATAATTAGTGATTTAGGTTTTAACCTATAAACCGTAATATTTAACTTTGAAACTTAAATTCTAACCACGTCCTTAAATTTAAAACTCGTACATTTTAACCCCTAAATGTTAGACCTTAAACGAATTCCTAAACCCTAAAATCAATACATTTCTAAAAACAAAATGTAAACAAATACTTGTACATCGAATAATTACTCTATATAAAATAAATAACTAGTGGAATGAGTTAGGTTGTGACATAAAGATGTAAAAAAGTCAGCAGTTTTTATTTAGGCAATTTTGTGGACTTTTTTAAGTGTATATTTATTGGATATGTATGTAACTGTAAGTCCAAAAATAAGAGTACAAAGTTGAGAATTGATTGTTACATGTAGCCTGTAGGTGGTGTGGTGATGGCTGACACGTGTGCCATTGTTGACTTTTGTACAATGCCTAAATCCTTATTCCCATTTGTGGATAAATTTTTAATCTCCAGCCTCCAGGAACGTGGTTTACACATAGGATATAGTTTTTGGATAAAATACATCACATGTAACTCTATTATGTGTTTAGTTATAAATCGGCCATTTTTTCTTTTATAAGTTATAATTTAGTCGCTCAATTTAAACTGGGTTACAAACAAATCATCTCGTCTTTAAGATTGAAACCGATGTTTAACTTGGTTTGATGTAATAATAATTTTAGTCCCAAAATTTATATACTGTATTAGTTTGGTCATAATTTAAAATAATTCAATAAGTTCAACACTTTCCTATTCAAAAATCTAATTAGTGAAGTGTTTGTGTCTACTAACAGACGACGTTAGGATCATAACGAGTCTATTCCATCAGTCTGTCAGTTGTCTAGTAGTAAAGTGATTGTGTCTGTCGAGATCTCATATGTAAATTATGGAGCTAATTGACAGTAGCATGCAGTGCGACAAGTGATCAATAGGGGTGGGCATTGTCGGGTACCTGGTTCATCCGAGTACCTCATTGCTCGGCTCGTGTCCCGGCCCATCACATCCGGGTACACGAGATTCGGGTACCCGTAAAACTCAACTACCCGATATATATATATATTTAAATTCTAAAATTAAAAAAATCACATGCTAAACACAAAAAATATTTTAAAAAATTAAACTTAAAACTTTAAAGTATATAATATAAATATAGAAAGAATTTAGGGATTTAAACTTAGTTTTAGAGTAAAAATATTAAGAAACTTAAAATAAAAATATAATTTAAAATATAAAAAAATATATTAAAATTTATCGGGTCGGTACCCGATAAGGGAAAACTTCCGGACCGTGTTCCGAAAAATTATCGGGTCGGGTAATTTTTTTATAAGATTACCCGCCTAATTTGCTTCGGGTCATCAGGTAATTAGGCCGGGTCAACCGGGTCGGGTAATTATGCCCACCCCTAGTGATCAGAGGGTGTGTTAAGAAGGTGAAGTGCCGAAATTTTTAAATATGAAAGGTTAAATCTATTGAATTATTTTGAATTGATAAATATATAATTTTAAGAGACTAAAACTGTTATTATACCACATGTTTCAGTTTTAACAGCTAACGACTTAACAAAATTTTAATTGGCTGATTAAATTATAACTTTTAGAAAATAAGCGACCCATTTATAACTGAGCACATAGTTAAGTGGCCTGAAATGTATTTTATCCTATAATTTTTTCCATAAAATATGCTCTCAATAAAATATAATTTCTCCCCATTTCTTCCCCTTGCTTCTGTTCTTAACAAATCCATTCTATTTAAAAAAGAAAGTTTGGGGTTGTTGGAATCTTCTTCAACTCTTCATCTATTGAAGAAAAACAAAGGCAGAGATTGTTTGTTCGTTGGTTCTGAAAAAGGAGAGGCGAAATGTGTCCTATGAGGTTCTTGTTGGTGTTTTTCTCAGCAATTTTAGCAGGCTATGTCGCATGGAGGACGGTACGTTCATCACCTGACACCGACGGCGAAGTTTCAGAGGATTCCGAGAAGATTGTTGTCAAAGATACACAAGAATTCAGTTTCAAAAGGGTATGTAAATATTTCCCCTCTTTTTTTCTCCCAAAAATGTTTCCTTTTTCCGAGTCTCTGTTTTTCTTGTTTGGGTTTTGTTTTTGAGTTTCATATTGTTGGATTTTCAGATGGTTCAGAATGGTTTCTGGGTATTTGTCGACATGGCTAGTGGGAAGTATCTGTGGAGGAATCTGAAGGAACTGAAGAATGATGAAAAAGTTAAGAGCTCTTAACAGTTTTAACATATTGTGCAAAGTATGTTAAACTAGTTTTTCTTCTTCTTCTTCTTGTATCAATAATTGTACCATAAGAACATGTGAATCCTTTCTTGTTGTTTTGAGATAGAGAAAAACTTGAAATATAAAGATATGAATGAAATTCCCACTTATTGTTATGATTATGAATGCAATTTATCCAAGTAGAATCTTTGCTAGAACAAGTGAAAAACTGAATTCCCAACAAAATTATTTCTTGAATTGTTAAAAGAAGAGAGAAAAAACTGGGGTTATTTTGCTGTCAGCAAAGCTCTTGCATAACCTTTAGATATTTGGAACTGCTCACTCATGCCAAAATGTGCCATGAGAAGCCAAACATGAGTTAGAAGCTCGCCACCTCGTCTCAGCTGTTGACAATGCTGGCTCCCTCTGCTGTGACTAGCAGCATAAGTTAACAGCTCCAACCAGACATCTCTAATCATATCCCATCTAACTTTCTTGTCCGTCACTCCGTTTAATGCCGATGCCAGCCGGCATGCGTCGAACAACACGGACTTGCTGCTATCCCCCTTCACTTTCCCAGGCAGAACGTCGATGTTTTCTTGAAGCAGCATGTAGCAAGCTGTAATCATTCGGTACATCATTGGTTCTTCCTTGAACTTCATGGCTCGAAGCAATGACTTCCAATATGTGCTTGTGTTGTTTTCCTTTTCTTGCTCTTCGAACTCACTGTCACTAAGAAGCGTTTTGTTACATCTAATCCTATTTTCTTCCTTCATTCTTGAAAGGGTTAATCTTTCTTTGAAGAACCTCTCGGTCTCGGCCTTAGTGTCTCGGAACCTGATAAGTCCGATCCCAATCGGCAACAAGAAAGGGTAAGTGACCAGCAGATGGAACATATAATTTGAGATGCGATAGCTTACTTCCCGGGATGATTGAATATCGCTTGTAACAGCACTCAGAGGCGCCTCCGAGAAGTAGCAAAGCTCTGTGGCAATGTGCCAAATAAGGATACTCTGGTCAAATTCAACATTGATACTCCACTCAAGACTAAGGTGAGTCCGCTTCTTATACTTTTGAAGTATGTTGTTTCCCCTTTGGCCACACAAATCTCTGAAATTGTCATCATCTTGTTTCTCCTTAAACTGATTAAATTTATCTTTGACATGCTTGAAAATCAACCTTTTGAGATCTTCATCTACTTCTACATAAGTTTCACTTGGCCATTTTTCCGCTACCGTCTGCAGGATTTTACAATAGGGCTTTTTCTTGAGGCAAATGCGAAGTAGACTGGACTGTGGCACCTGACTCGACCACCTTTTTTGTTTAAAATATGGTTGTAAAGAATGGATGAGTTTGAGACATGATGTTTTGTTGTGCTTGATCAACCAAAGATTGGTCTGGTCTGAGAATAGTAGCACCAGTGCTGCAATTATCTCCAGAACAACAGCTACAAGAAGGAGAAGGGAGGTTACGAATATGTCAGCTTTTTTGTACTTCTTCATGTCCTCAAAACAGAATACCAGCAGCACCAGCAAAATGAGACAGAAAGTAGTGATGCGGCGAGTCAAACCAGGAGGAGTATAAATTACAGTTGCTTTTGTGTACAGCTTGTCATACATGAACCCTAGTTCAATAGCCACCACATCAAAGGCATCTTTATCGGACATTTTCTGGAAAGAAGATTGACTCTTCTCCCTATCTTTGAAGCTTAGGATGAGATCCACAAACAGGTACTTGAATGTTTGAAACAAGGCATCGGCTTTGGTTATATTCTTCTCATCAGGAGTGGTTCCTGGAGGGGCAGCTACATCCAGTTCTTCTGGAACATCCTTTACCTCTTCAATCTCCATGAAGAAACCTTCAGCTTGTTTCAGCCTGTATTCATTCATCAACTTGGAATAGTTTGGACCAGGGTCTGGAGAAGTGAGCATCGACTCTCGAAGTTGATCACTGCTTGCTTGCCTAAGAGTCCAAGTCTTCTCTCCGTACTTGATTGATCCCACCACAATCATTGGAATGCTTAGCCACGAAAGACGGCTATTGAACGACCAGGCCATGAAGAAGATATATCCAGTCACAGCTGTCTGTACTATTAGTCCCCAACAGTGCCTTAACCACAACTGATTGTCTTCCAAGGAATAAGCTGTAATTGTGTCTGGGCCGCCCAAGTGCAGCAGTAAAAAGGGTGCCCAAAATGCTGTAAGTTTTGTATTTAAGTCAACCTCACCTCTTTTATTATATATATCTCCCAGGTTGTTTGTTAGTATGCCAAGGGCAATGGTTGCAACAGAGTCAGCCAACAAGTAGGAACACCAAACAATGGTTCTAAGCTTTGCTCTCCGAATGTATTTTCTTCTGCCGCCTAAGACAATGAGAATTATTTGGACCAGAAGGCTCGTTAAAACCATTGATCGAACCTCCCAATCCTTCCACATCTTCATTAGTTTTGGCGTTACTAGCTCCATTGCACCTCTCCTTTTCCTCATTATAATCAAGCCGGTAATAACTGAATATGCATAAACAGAGAGTTAAGTTTTACGATTGTTTACATAAAATCTTCATTAAATTTAAACCAGAATTGGTATGAAACTCAAGTAATAGCTTCTGGAAAAACACTAAAAGAAGTTATTGTTTCTCGTGTATCAATCTTTCTTTTATAGTCTTTAGAAGTTACATATCTAGATATCAATTAGAGGATCATGCAAAGTTTTCTAATATAGTAATAAATTATAAAACATTATACTACATGTATTTACCGATTATTGATTCTCTCCTATGTTGCTAGGACTCTTTATTTTTTGTAAAACATCATGATTATCTCAACAGGAACACAAGGCACTGCATTTGAAACATCATGATAAAAGAAGCATGAAGCAGTAACTTACCAGCGGTAATCATCGAAATGCTAATGCTGTTTCTCTTCCTGATAACTCCTGTCAGCCCTGGTATTTTGAGTTGCTCTTTAAACTGCAGTTTTCTACCTTAAGAAAGTCTTAATAGTTCCATTACCAGTAATGGTGTCTTACACAACTTTACTCTAGAAAGTGTTTAAGTATTGCGTGTGCTTGAGAATTGATATACTTGAGATGGGGAGCTAAGTTACACTAGAATCTGTCTTTAATGGGGGATAAACTGAAAGGAAAGGAAATGAAAGGATTCCTTTCTTTAACTGGGGGACTTCCTCAATGTGTACTATTTGGTTCCTAACAGAGAAAGCATAATGATCCTAAAGAAAGGATCTTGACATTTAAGGATTGATTTTTGATAAACTCAATTCAATGCCATTAACTGTGGATAAGTGCTTGAGTAAACGAGTGGTAGGTCCTTTTAATGTTTAATGTTTAATGTTTTCACAGAGTCTTTGATGAGGGACCTGTTTCATTCTTGGGATTGTTTGGTGAATCTAAGCTATGTTTAAGTTTCATAACCTCTTTAATGTCTAATTTAAACGTCTTTATAGCCACCTTCCTAAAGAACAGAACATAAGGCATAAAATTTAGGAACTCTAGATTGATTAATGAGTTTCATGCTGAAGATCAACTTAGATGAGTATGCTTTAAAGTAAATTCGAATCAAACTGAAATCACATTTCCTGACAAACAGTTTCCACAGAAGAAGAAATTGGCTATTTAAATTAGCCAGCAATAATACACGATCAAATAGGGAACTTGAAAAATTAAAAGGAAACTGTAGCTTTTTCTTAATTTTGTGAGCCACCCTTGAGGATTGATCACTCGGTCGATCCAACCATGGTCCTTCAAGACTTGATTGACTGATTTGTGACACAATCTAAATGAGTTGTGGATTCACATGCTGGACAGTAGTAAAACCAGTGCTCTGGATTTCTTTCCTTCTTACAAGCTTCACAATAACTTTTATCCAAATAACTTTGTTCAAGAGAATCATAGGTGAGCCTGAGAGGATGCTTATCGTACTCGTATGAAATGGTCTGTGGCAGCAGAATGCAGCTGACATGCAAATTAAAGTTGCAATCATAGCATCTGTAGCTAGTAGAATAGCCAAAATCACCACAACCAGAACATCTAAACTCATAATTGTAAGACAATGGCATCATTACAAGATTGAGAGGATGTGCATGGGATTCATGGTTAACAATGATTGGTAGGTAGGCACCTTTCATGTTGGTTTGAAACAGGCAATCGTGGCAACTATCTGAGAACTCTTTGCCTTTATTTTTACATATCTTGCAGTTATGTCTTACATCTTTTGGGAACAGATATTCAGGTTGAGTTAACCTTAGATATTCCGGGCACTTTTTCCCAACATGTTCTATGTCGCCAGGATGCTCTGCACAGGCTTTATCGAATATATATTCATCACATCGAAGAAAACATTGATAGTACGGACCTGAAATGGATTTCTGACAGCGATTGCATCCGACTTCATATTCATCAATTGACTTGTTAATGAAGGTTAAGGGATGCAAGTGCCTGTGAGATCTTTTCCTGATCTTATCCAACTCATCTGAAACAAATTCTTCAGCAACAAAGGCTTGCTTTCTAGTGTCAACAATGAGCCTCGGAACTTCTTCAATGCTGAAATCACTGCTTTCATCTGTAGGCAGGCATTGTATTATTACCAGAACAGCACCGGCAGATTCGGCCTGCTTCTTTAAATTATCCAAGTGGGTTCTTTGACTGAGTGGTGTGCTGATGATCACACCAAGCTTCAACACTTTCAGCTGGATTGAAGCAATTGTAAGAGCAATGTCGAAGGACATGTCATCGAGATGTTGAGAATTTTGGAGAAATGGGGTGATTTCATCTTGGTCAATGAGAGGGTATTTCAGGTGTTCGGCAAGCTCGTAGGCTACTATTTTCCTTGCACTCTTGAAATGGCCTTTCACTGCTAGGATCATTGGAGCATCCAATCGTTCAACCTCTTGTTTTTCCATTTTCTTCTGGTTTGGGTGCTTGTATCTATCTTCCCTTTGCCTATATATTTTCAGGACAGAGACTAATTGCAACCCTGAGGTTAGGTTACTCAAATTCAAGGATGTGGGACATATATCAGGACAGAGTTACGTGTAGGAACAATAAAGTATCTGAGGAACATGGCTTATGAAATTATGAACATTTACCGGACCAAGGCCTTTGAGAATCTCTCTTTTCCCTTTTTCCAGTCTTTTACAACTTTAAATGAAATCCAAGGAAAAAAGTAGAAATAAATTATGAAATTATGATTACTGTTATATTCTATTCTTAACAGACAAGGAAGCATTTGGAGGTAAAGTTGCTCAAAATTTCAACCATGGGAGCTGTTACTTAATATGTATCTCAAGTTGTTACAGTTACTTATACACTGTCTTTGTGATTCTATTCTTTCTCCTGTTTCCCACGTCTATTATGCTCAGTTTAAGGTCTTTGATGAATAGGAATTCTAGTACACTGAACAACTTCTGGTTTATCTTTTATTACATTCCCTCGACCAAATACCGTAATTTTACATTCTAATTAAGTAAACCAAACAAAGTAATGAAACAATCCACGTAATCTTATAGTCTAATCTTATATTCCGTAATCTTATTCTAAACCGTAAAGTTATCACGAAAATTTGTTACAAATTCTTTTAAATCATCCACATCTTTTTGAAAGAGGGCTATTCATCAACAAAATTGTGGCAGTTGGTGAAGTTAACCTTGACTTCCAATCAACCCCTGTTTCTTTCCGTCACTCCGATTGCTACTTCTATGGTAACAGGTGACGCTACCGCTAAATGGTGGCTGCTCCGCCACTTTCACAATGCTATTGAACCCCTGCCCCTATGGGGACTTTACGTTTTATAGAAGTAGTAAATTGCATTCCAATTGTCGGTCTTCGTGCCGGAGCAATCCGTGTTCCGGATAACATCGCTCCAATCATGCTCACACTAGTATCTCTCACCGAGACCATGATATCATTAAAAACCTTTTTCCTTGGTTTAGAGCTCTTAAAGTCCGCATGAACTATGGGTTCAGGATTTAGAGTTTAAAGATTTAGGTTAGAGTTTAGGGTTTTCGGTACCCTACTCCTATTTTATAAATTGTTTTTTACTGTTATTTAATTACATTGAATTATAGATGGTTTAACTGTTTTAGCGATGACTAAACTAACGGTTTTCAATGGAAATTTTGCTTAGTGTTTAAACTATCTTTTGATCAAAAAAAATATTTTCAACTTGTTAATATCTTATTGGTCGAAATAAGATTTATTGGACTTAAGTGACCAAAAACAACAATTTAGGTACATGTTTTGAACAAAATATAGTGTAAGGACTAAAAGTAAAAAAAACGATATAGTTTAAGGCTGATTTTTCATTTAAGCCATGTGGTAATATTGTATGATTGTTTCATACAAGTCATTTCAATAAATTAACCTACTGTCTCACCTAATATTCTCAAAATCATGAATAAAGGAAATTGAAACTGAAAGTGCCCCAAAATTGTTGGGAAAATCAAAGATTGTTTTCCATAAATACTGACTCTTTTGTAGACTAGATTGACTACATAGTACATACACTCAGATGCATATTAGCAGCAGCAACATGCTACGTTTATTATTTATGTTGGGCTTTTTCTTTAAACACTTACAGAATATTTAGTAATTTGCACAATGAATCCTCACGCCGTTGGTTGGCTGCTGCTGCCATATCGTTCTCCAGTTTCCCACACCTATGATGGTCACTTCCTCTAAGCAAGCGAATACCACCTACGATATTCACTTAATTGTGTCAATAACTTTATGAAACAGAACAAGAACATGGCAATCAAATATTTATGGACAGAAGAAGACATATAGAAACATGAAAGAGAGAAAGAAATGATGCAGAGAAAAGAAAGTAATGGAGTACTATTACCTTTTCATTGAAGAGAGCGGGAGAGACGATCTCTGAGTTGTTTCCTTCTGCATTGGAGATGAATGTTTTAAGTGTAGGACAAGTTTGTATACTAAGACTTGTCAACAAGGGGAATTCAAAGTAGTTTCCATGGCAGAATCTCGTCAGTTTAGGAAGGTCTTTGAGTGATAGGAATTCTAGTACACGGAACGTTTTCTGTTTCATCGTTTCTTCTTTGGTTAATCCTTTCACAAAGACCACATTTTCCACATTCTCACAATTTTCGACCTTTAGCTTCTTGAGGTGCAGTAAACTTTTCACCATAGAGGACGAAAACAGGTAGTTCAAATTATGACAGCCCTCGATAGTCAAGCACGTTAGATTTTGGGCATAAGGATGTGTGGCCAGAAGCTTGTGTTTCCAAGCAAGCTGAATGTTGATTGAAGATAGCTCCAAATCCTCCAAGCTAGGAAAAATCTGCATACAATATATATAGTCTTGAATGCATGAACAAACGTTTCACTTTTTAATGAATGGACATCAATGATGATTGAAGCTAACTGTTCATTACTGTTAACTAGTCCAAGAATGTGAACCTATAAAGTCTTAAGGACCAAAAGTTACTTGTATGCAAAGTGATTGATGGACTTTTAAGGACCAAAAGTTAGAAAAAGTCAATAATTATTGATTACAATGTTGTTTGGATGAGCATTAATCTGTTCAAACTGATATAAACAATGTTGAATTGAGTCATACCTTTTCTAGAAACAACTGTTGAAGGGTAACATTAAGGTCGCCTTCCCAGCGCCCTACATATTCATCTTCAGTTGATTTTAATCCCTGCAGCATCGGCGTGCTCAACTTTCCCATTGTGAAAGTTTCCATCTTCGGACACTGTCTGATCATTACTTCTTCCAAGGAAGGAAATTCCATGGCATAGTTCCCTGAGCAGAACCTTGAAAGGGTGGGAAGACAATCAAGTTCTAAAGACTCGAGTTGGGAGAAAACGATGCCATCCGTCACTTCATCAGCTGTAGAAGCAATGATTTCTTCTAACATTTGGCAATCAGTAACACTCATTCTTGTGAGTTGCACCATGCTTTTAGCTGTTGTGAATGTTACCAAATTTCTGAATTCATGGCATTTTGATACTTGCAGAGTTGTCAAATGTTTGAATGACAAGGAAGATGGCACTAAATTCATTAATTTGTCGCATCCCAAAGCTTGTAGAGTTTCCAGGTTGCAGAAAACTTGTGTAAGTGATAGTTCTGACAACCTTAATTCCTTCATGTTAGCAAGTGTGCCTGCATGCTCATCCTCATCCCCTAGTCCTTTACTTGGAAATATTCCATTCAAGGCAACCCTTTCCGCCGATAGCTTTTCAAGATTTGGTAATGATTGAATGAAACAGTTCTGGATAGTAACCGATGTTTCGGGAAAGTCAGCGAGCACTAAACTTGTCAGATTGAAAAAATATTGGATTGGAAGTGATCCATGCCATATCTCCTTCATATTGCCATTCCCAGTCAAATCTAATTCTTTTAAATTGGGGAATGCTTCCTGAGGAATTAACAAATAAATATGTGTTAAATAAAAACAGATGGTCTAGACTAGAGTACTGATTGATAAAGGATGGAAAGTTGGTTACCTGAGTGACCCAAAACAGGGTTTGGTGAACAGAGAGTTCTTGGAAGTTGATATGCTCCCCAGCAAAAGTCTCCACTTTGCTACATTCGTCAAGGATCAGTTTTTCTAATGATGGCCATTCCGTAGTATGAAGCTTGGAGTAGAAACCCTTCAGCTTGGGCAGCGGACCAAGTGCCATAAACCGTATTTTCGGAAACACAAATCTGGTGGTTGATCTGAGCTCAATCGATTGGGTGGATGTGCCTGCATGTGATTCATCATCAGGTCCAATTATGTATTCTAATGACCCACATCCCAATATGAACACGTCTTGTAGTTTTTCAAGTCTTTCCACCATATTCAATGGAAAAATATTCAAGAGTTTTTCACAGGCTGCCACCCAGAGGAAGTTCAACTCATAAAATGAATTCATGGAGGCTTCATCATGCCATATTTGTTCGCACTTCCCTATGCCTTGTATCATCAAACGGTTCAATCTAGGGAACACAACCTGCGGAAAATGTTCGATGTATTATCGAGGAAGAACGATAGAATCCTTCTTACATGGGATACAAAACAAGAAAGAAAAGCTAAAAAAATAAGAAGAAAATCACCTTTTGGTTGAAGAGGGTTGGGGAATCAGTCTCTGAGTTGTCTCTATGCCAGAATGTATCTAATTTTGGAAGGGTACTGAGCGTCAATACTGTTAGCTTAGTGAACAAGTAAGTCTCGGTTATCCCTTCTTCTGCTGTTGCTGCTGCTGATTCATCTGTAAAGATTACTTCTTCCATGTTCTCGCAATCGGCAATGCTAAGTTGCTCGAGTCCAGCAAAATTTGTTATTAAAGAGGATGGAAATAGATATTCCAAATTGTGACAACCCTCCAGAATCAAGCTCAACAAGTTGACACAAAAGACCTGCACCACCCACAATCTTTGTATCATTAAGGAATTAATTGCTGCCAAACTTATGATTGAAGAACAGAAGAGACTGACCTTATCATTGAAGAAGGGTGTCTTTTCTCCTCCACCTCCCTCCCTTGGAGATGCCATTGCATACATCTTTGGACAATCATTTACTTCAATATCTTTCAAAGATGGACATTGCAGAGCAATACTTCCCATGCAAAAACTTGTCAATTCTGAGCATGACTTCAGCTTTATCTTCCAAAGGTTGGGTAACGAGACTGTATCCATTTCAGTTTCCTCTGCCCCTTTCTTGATAATGTACTCCGTCATAGGGCATTTTTTCACTTTTAGATATGTCAACTGCACAAGTTCCAAGGCCATGGAAACGTTAAATATGTATTTCAAGCTATTACACTCTACCACTTCTAAAACCTTGAGGTTCCTGAAATCTAGACTTTTCTCCTTCCATATTTCTATTGATTTGGAAAATTCTGAGAGGACAAAACACTCGGTGCCTCGGTACCCAACCTACAAAATCCAACAAGGAAACAATGGTTAAAGTTGATAAAGCTAATTTCAAGGAATGCAAAATAGCGAGTACCTTTGTTGAATGCAATTGTTGGATAGTGCTGTCAAGGTCACCACTCCAATGCTCTTTACCTGCTCCATATTCTACACTTTGCAACAAGGGCGCACTTAAAACTCCCTTACAAAATATCTCCAACTCAGGGCAACTACTCACTACTAGTTCCTCTAAACATGGGAAACCAAATGTGTGGTTGCCCGAGCAAAAGCTCTCGAGTCGAGGTAGATTCACAAGTTCCAAACTTTTCAACCTGCTGAAAATGACTTGGCACGTTGCTTCATCTCCCTCACTTGCAACTATTTCCTTCATTGAAACACAGTCTCTTATGCTCAACTTTTTGAGTTTGGCCAGGCTCTGGACAGCTACACATGTATCAATGTATTTCATATCTCTGCATTCCCACACATCCAAAGTGGTGAGATTCTGAAACCATGCTGAGGATGATCCTAAGCTCATCAGATTCTCACAAGTGTGAACTTCAAGAGTTTCAAGGTTGGGTAGAATGCGGTCCATTCGTACGTCTTGCTTCCATAAATGATATTCCAGATTAGGAAGATTTGTCAATTCTATTTTTCTAATTGTTGACAATGTCCCAGCATACGTCCACTTGTAACCAGGATCTCCTTCAGTACAGAATAACTCTCTGACTTCACAACGAGAGATGCAAAGCTCTTCTAGATTGTTGAACCTTTCGAGGAAAGAAATTTGGAAGCGGACGGCGACGGATTCACCTTCCTTTCCTTCCACCTTAAAAGCTTTTATTTCACGAAAATGGCTGCTTGAAAATTGACCACCACTTATCATTGCAATGTAACCATAACCTAATGTCAGACGTTGTAGTTTAGGGATGACCTGAAAAACAAACAAAAAACAAGTTATAACAAGTGCAAAAAAGAGAGGAAAAAAAGGAGAAAAAGAAGAACATAATATATAGAGTGGAGCCAGAGTGTTTATACCTTTTCAACCAAGAAAAGTGGTGATGGGGAGTCAAGTTGTTGGCTGTGAGTGATGAGTTGTGTACCAAATATCTTCATTTGCCCACACTCGTCTGCCTCTAACTCTTTTAACATTGGCCACTTTGTGGTATGCCTACCCGGGTAGAAACATTTGCATTCTGGTAGCTTCCAAAGCACAAGGGATGACAGCTGATTAAACTCGAAAGTGACACTGGTTTCCGAATCCGAATCCGATCCTTCCTCTACTCTGGAAACAATCTCCTCCACTCCGCAGTCAAAGATAAGAAGATCCCTGAGTTGTGGGAGGTCTCTGGCTATTGAGGCCGGAAATACATTCTTCAGACTCCAACAATTCCCAACAGATATATAACGTAGATTTTTAAATGAAGAAATGCTTTCGGGATCAATTTTCCAAATACATTTCGAGTTTGGTAATCCCATAATGCTGATTTCCCTTAGTTTGGGAAATAGAAGAGGCTTCTGCCATATCATCATCAACTTTCTCAAGAAGTGAGTACACACTTTCTCCAAACTGGGAAATGCAACCTGCACTCATCATGCCAATATAATGAAATTAAAAGCTAGCGTTTTGTCACGGACTTATTTTTGGCAGTTTGCTTTACCAATTATGATTTGATAATGTGTTAAAATCAGAGATGTAAGAATGCTAAAACCAATAATTAAGCTACCTTATTGTCGAACAGAACTTCACTGTAGATATGTTGGTCGTCTTCCATTGAAGATCTGCGTATGAAACTCTCAAATTCAGGACAGTTGTCTATCATCAGTGACTTCATGGCCGGAAATTCAATAACTTGAGTTCGGAAGTCGGAGCAAAATCCAATCAAAAGCGGAAGATACTTTAGCTCTAAGGTCTTTAATCGAGGAAATAAGGATAGACTCGTAGTAGTCTGAGTTTCTTCTTCTATTTCCTCCATGAAAACTACCTCTCTTAAGCAGTTGCACCCAATTATCTCAAAGTCTGTGAGATGCACTAAACATTTAGCCATAGAAAATGAGAATAGCTGTTTTAAGCTTCTACATCCCTCGATTTTCAATGTTGTCAACTTCTCATAAGTACTGAAAGATGCAGTTGAAAGCTGGTTGTGCCATAGCCTTGTAACATTAATCGATTTCAACCACAACTCCTCCAAGCAAGGGAACCATATCTACAACCATACAAATGCTTAATTCTACCTTAAGAAAAGAATATTGAAATAAAAATTTAAAAGTTATTGAATTGTAAATACCTTTTCACTGAAAAGTGGCAATTCATGTTGAGGCAATGAGTTGGTAGCACCGGCTTCGTGTCGAGGGCAAAAGCTAATGAGTTGCGGTAGACTTTGCAATGTCAAGCACCGTAATTGAAGAAACTCATTTTCATCATTAATAATGTATTCAGTATCCAAACCATTTTGGATATGCAGATTCTTCAAATTCGATAGGCTTTCCTCATCTGTTAACTCTTGCAGAGCAATCTTCACACCTTTAAGTTCATCCAAATGTAAAGCTTCAGTTTTCCTCAACAACTTCTTAATTCCACGGTCCAAATCATCAACGCCTGTGCTTAACCTCAGTTTTAGAGTTCTTGAATATTGGTAGTTGCCAAGCAACTCCCGCCACCACTCCCACTCCCATTCTTTCCCAATAAAAATCTTGTATCTTTCCAACTTCTGCAACTCTTGAAAGAAGTCCTGCGGCGCGGCCAGTGCATCCGGAATTTGAACTTCTAAAGTGGACAAACGAGACAGTGTGTTGAGTTCAGCAAGACTAGCGGTACTGCTTTGTCCCCATTGAATACAAGTCCCACCCACATACAATTCTTCTAATCTTGTCAAACTTGACAAGACGCCGTCTGAAATTGTTGTTAGCTTAGCACACCAACTTACATCTAACAACTTTAGCTTCACCAGTTGCCCAATTTCCTTTGGTAGAACTCTGATATCAGATGCAATAAGGCTAAGGGTTTCCAAGCTCTTGAGCCCTCCAATAATGGTTATATCATCTCCCAGTTTGCATTGATCTAGGCACAATGTGCTGAGGCTATTTAGTAGACCAATTGATGAAGGTAAAGAAGAAAAGTGCATGCCAGTCAAAGCTAAGACTTTAAGATTTGTTGCTTCCTTGAAGAGGTCAGCCGGCAACGTCAGGGAACGATCCTTGCTTAACAAAAGGAATAGAAAAAGCTGCGGACAGTTCAACTGGTCAGGAAGCCTGTTGATACTAGGATATCGCAGACAGATTTTGTTCAACTTTTTCATTGACTCTTCATTTGGCCAATCCGTTAGAACATCATCCTCTTTTAAGACAAACACCTCATTGTCCCTGGAAGCGATTGATTTGGCGACAACATAAGTAAGATCATGCACATCAAAGAATTGCTCATTGGTGGGACTGTCACGCAACAAACAAGATTCTTTGAGGATACTCATCATTGTTAACAAGCTATCTCGTGCTTCTTTCAGGCTGTTGACTCCTTTAATTAAACCCAAACCAATTGCATATCTCAACAAGTCTTCAGTCCTGGTATTGCGACGCAGTAGACTGCATAGCAGGAAAGTCTGCTTCAGGTCATCGTTCGGCAAATGATTGAAACTCAGCTCAATAGCAGAAGATACCTCAGCAGATATCTCACTCGAGTTTTCTGAGTAAGGCCTCTGTAATTGTCGTAAAGCATCCCTCCAAATAAACAAGTTTTTATTTCGCAGCGCCCTTGCAACTGTTGCAATGGCAAGCGGCAATCTTGCACATTTGTTGGCAACCTCAATTGCCGTAGGTCGCAAGTCGGCACTTTCAACACAGTCCCCAGCCATCTTCTTAAAAAACTCCCAGGCTTCTTCGTCATCTAAATCACCAAGCTGAAAAATCTTGGTAGCACGAGCGCCCATCACGTTGCAGAGAACATGTTTATTTCTTGACGTCAACAGTATCTTGCATCCTTTGTGTTCACTTTCAAATGGAATTCCAACATCCTTTAGATCCAGTTTCTTGTGAATATCATCCAAAATGATAAGAACCCTCTTCTCTTGGATTAACCTTGCGAATAATCTGCGGGCTCTTCCAACTGTACTCTTTTCTTCAAGCTTCAAAACCAAGGAATCTGCTATTTCATCTTGGATTCTCTGAATGTCAGGTGTCTGAGAGACAGTGGCCATAATCACCGAATATGACTTATCCTCCTGCCCTTGTCTATAAACTTCTCTGACTAGTGATGTTTTGCCCACACCCGGCATCCCGTGCACTCCAATCATGCTCGTAGTAGAATCTTTCAGGGACTCCATTATATCATTGAAAACCTTCTTTCTTGAGTCAAAAGTTACAAATTCCGTATGGACTATCGGTTCAGGAACATCACGGTACCCTACGCGGTCGAATTGGCATACTTTGATAAGATCATCGAAGGTGGTGGCATCTTCTTCCGCTTTCCTGCTGAGCCGGTAGCGAGACTTGATATTAGGACACAACCCAAAGAAGCACTTGTTCTTTGCTTGGACCTCAAGAGCCTTAAGTTTCTTCTCCTCTTCAGTGATAAGCTTGTCCACTCTGTTATTCCAGTCCAGGACATCAGCTTTTATCTTCTCCCCGTTCCTTTCTGCAGCATCAACATCTTGCTGCACACTTGTTCGTTTTGCGATCAACATCTTAAGTTTGTCCTCCAACTTTTCAACGTTTTTCTTGTAGATGATTACATATCTCACATGGCGTTTAACTTCGTGGAGGATACCTTTCGCAGCTTCGGAGGAAACATTGGCAGCAGCACCAGTCGCAACAGCTTCCATTTTTTTTAATTATTTTGGGCTCCAAATGGAAAGCAAAACAAAATGAACAAGAGAGAGCCAAGAAAGAAAATACTGAAAAAGAAGAAAGAACCTTAACAAGAGAGACTGAATGAAATGAAAGGTTAACACTTTGACAATGAATAAACTTCACCGGATATGTCTGCATTTTATAATTGTTTTTAGTACTCCCTCACTCGTATCGGATATGTCCAATGTTATTTTTTTTTTTGTTAATTTTTGGGTAAACTTCACCGGAGGTCCCTTTTGTTTAGTGTGTGTTTTATTTTGATCACTCAATTTGAAAAAAGATTATTCTTGTCACTTATGTTTTCGACCGTTACCGTTTTAGTCACCTAACCTTTATCTCCTATTAATACAATGACGTGTCACGTTAATAAAAAAATTAATTTTTAATTTGACCCTCAAACTTTTAAAATTTTATATTTTCACCATCTTCACAAAAATCTTCCCTTTCTCTAAAAATTCTCTAACCCAAACCCTAACACCTCTCTCATGAACCTGCTATAGTGCTATCAGACACCATTGCTTTTGCCAAACTGAAATGGGTTGCATCTCTCTTGACTTTGTGCAACCAACATATTCTCAACCTGCTTTTGCAACTCTGATTTTCTTTGTCGATTCGAAGCTAAAGTTGTCGTTAAACTCACTTTCCTAGCAAACAGTTCAGCCCTTTTCATCTCTGCATCACTCATATAACCATTGTTGCCTTGAAGTTCCATAAAAGTTGACTTCAACTGGAAGAAACATCAGTCTAAATCGACACATTCCATGAAACCAATTTCATTGAATAGATGGACTGCTCAATATAACCAACTACAAATGAGATTGTAACTTAGACAAACTTCTTAATGGTTTAAATTTAGGATTCCTAATTTGAAATTCTCAAATTCAAACTTTTCAATTGACCTCATTTACACAATTCCTCAATTCTTGCACTCGATTTCGAGTTTCCATAGAAAACCTCTCCACACTTTCTCTAAACTCATTGATTTCTGAACTTTTCAATTCGTAATACATATCTCTCTTCTTCTCCACCTCTTCAAGAACCTCAATCTCACTTTTCAAATCCTAATAATTCAACGCAATGCATCTCAGTTCAAAATTAAAACTCTAAATCTAAATCACTAAAAGCAAATCAAAATTTTACCTCAGTTGTCGAGAACTAGAATCATATGTGGCGTTGAGATTTTCGATTTCAGATCTGAGAGCAAAGATTCTAAAATTTTGCGAAGCGATCTTTGCCCAAAATTTCAAAATAAATGGGTAAATCGGCTGGCATTTTACTTATAGGGGGAGAGAGTTAGGGTTTGAGTTAGAGAATTTTTAGAGAAAGAGGTTTTTTTTTGAAGATGGTGAAAATATAAAATTTTAAAGTTTGATAGTCAAATTGAAAATTAATTTTTTTTATTAACGTGTGACGTCATCATATTAACATGAGATAATAGTTGGGTGACCAAAACGGTAACGGTCGAAAATATAAGTGGCAAAAATAATTTTTTTTCAAATTGGGTGACCAAAATAAAACATACACTAAACAAAAGGAACTTCCGGTGAAGTTTACCCTTAATTTTTTAACTTTAACTCTTTATTGCTTTAAAATTATTATTGATAAAAATATAAAAAAATATTTTAAAAACCTTCAATCAAGTAGTCTAAAAATATGACCATGTTTAACAATTAGCGGATAACTGATTACATTAGCTGATAGTTGATTGCATTAGCTGATTTGACTAGTGAATTGTATTAGCTGATTGTATAAAAGTTTTTGGTAAAATTAACTGATAGCTGATAGCTGTTAGGTTATTTAAACAAGTAAAATGACATATAAGGACATGATTATATTCAATACTTGTTTGAATAATTTATTAATTATCAATATTTTGTATCTAATTAATATTAATTAGATCTATAAAATTATTTTTAATATAACTTTTCTAAACATATTTGAATGATTTATATATTAGTTTATTATTTATATAATTATTTTAATATAATTTAATTAATTAATTAATTTAAATACACATATAAATATGCGATAATAAAAAAAGTAAATAGGATTAGCTTATAAATAGGGTGAGAAAATATTTAATTTAGGTTATTTTGAGATTTTTGGTAACTGGTAAGGGTAAAATAATCTTTACAGCTCTAATATCAAACCTCTAATCTCAAAATGCTCCTATTATGAGCTTTTTCAAAATTAGTGGTTTCACCCCAATCCGCTCTTTCAATCCGTTATTTACCAAACACCAATATTAGCGGATTTGACTAGTCAAACCTCTAATTATGCCTCAACCCCCTCTTTACCAAACAAGGCCTATATATTTTATAAATTTAATTAAAATATTTAAAATAATTACGATTAAAGTTTAAAATATTACTTTTAAAATGTTAATATTAGATAAATTTAATGGCAGAAAGTATAGGGCAATTAATCATTTACTAAAAGTTTAAAAAATATCTTAAGTTGGGTGTTAGTGTAGGTTGTGTTGTCTGCATTTTGTGGATAAAGATCATCGTTTTTTTTGGGTTCTTATACTCCAACACTTAAAAATACTATAAAATTAAATTTTAAACTTTAACCTTAAATTTTAAATCAGGACGATTTATAACAATTTTAGATTTTATTATATTTTATTCTTAGAAATATTATTTGAATCTTTCGTGGCCTTTTGAAATTTCACTTTTTAGCAGTGCCCTTTGAAAATTCTCGCCCGCCAAATAATACATTTAGGATGGATATACTTAAATTGGTATAAAATTATTAAAAATAAATTTGTACATATACATAAATTTAGCAATTCAATAATTAAAACATAGCAATAATAAAAATGTTAGATAAAATATGAAAAGGGTACTTTATATATATAATTCCGGATTAGTATTTGATATACAATTAGAGAAAAATAATTCCACAAACAATCTTTAATATGATGCCGAATATCTCTTTATTTATTTTTAGATTTTTTAAATATATTTTAAAAACATATTTCATCCTCCAAGAGTGCTTATAAAATCATTTTTTTTCTCACTATAATAATCCATAAACATCCTCCCATTTGCACCTCTCCACTTGCGAAATTATTGAACTAAAATAAAATCCGACAATTTTATATTACGAAACAAAAGAAGAAGGCTAAAGGAGTACTTTTGCCCCTGAGTTCGACCCAAAAATGCAATTTCGCCCCTCGCCGAAAAGTGCACTCAATGTGGCCCTCTAGTTCATGAAATCGATCAAATTGACCCTTTGACCGACGTTGACCGTTACGGTGCTGACGTGGCAATCCATGATGCTAACGTGGCGGTCAACGATGCTGACGTGGCAGTACACGTGGGATGATGACGTGGCAAGAAGGGTTGAATTGATTATTTTAACTGAATTCGAGGGCATAATTGATTTTTTTCCTGAGTTTAGGGGCATAATTGATTTTAATTAAAAGTTCGATAACTTATTTAATATTTAAGTTAAAAATTAAGAATTTATGAAATTATTAAAATTTAAAATATTAAAACTAAATAAATAAATTTATTAAGTGAGAATAATTAAAAAAACAAAGTGAAGACTCTTACAGAAGATCAAAATATTCTTCAATTTATTTTATAAAAATTCATAAAGTTAATAAAAATAAATAAAATATTCTAAAAGTTACTGAAAATAAATATTATATAAAAAATTAAAATATATTATGAATTAAAAAAAGAAAATTTAATCTAAAAACTTAATAATTTTTTTATAAATTATTAAAAAATTAAACACTTTTATCGAAAAAAATTCAACTTCGTCATTTTGAGTATTACTATTCGTTAGATTTTTTTAGTGGAATCAACATTGTACTAGAGTAACAATAGAATTCAATTTTTTCCCGCTTTTTTACATCAAATTAATGCTCATTAATATTTGATGTACAGAAATGAAAGAGAATTTTGGCTTTATTAATACTCTAATACAAAGATGTCTCAATTGAAAATATGTTCAAGGAACATTAGTACGCATAGCATAACGAGAAACAATCGAAAGATTCTCTAATGGTTTATAAATATTTTTTTAATTTTTTATATTTATAATTGTAATGTTTTTACTTATATTTAATTCATTATGGTGTTTTTATTTTTTTTAATATTTTATGAATATTTAAATATTAATAGTTTTTATTTTTTAGCTTAAAGAATAAATAAGTTATCGAACTTTTAATTATGCCCCTAAACTCAGGAAAAAAATCAATTATGCCCTTGAATTCGGTTAAAATAATCAATTCAGCCCCTCCTGCCACGTCATCATCCCACGTGTACTGCCACGTCAGCATCGTTGACCACCACGTCATCACCATGGACTGCCACGTCATCACCGTTAACTGCCACGTCAGCACCGTAACGGTCAACGTCGGTCAAAGGGCCAATTTGATCGATTTTATGGACTGGAGGGCCACATTGAGTGCACTTTTCGACGAGGGGCAAAATTGCATTTTTGGGTCAAACTCAGGGGCAAAAGTACCCCTTTAGCCAAAGAAGAAAGATGACAATTTTTGTATCAAATCTGTGAGCTGTGTGAGTTTTGGTTATGCATCCAGTGGGCTGCTCCCACCCACAAGACCCCTTAATTTGACTGCGTTGTGGTCCAAATTGAATCACAAGACTTTTAGTAAAGGCTAAAGGGTCAAATTTGCCCCTTAGTAATCCGAAATCAGCAATGTTGCCCCTATTTTTTTTTTTCCGTAATTTTGCCCTCAAAGTCAGTCAATTGTAGCAATATTGCCCTTTGACCGATTTTGACCGTTAAATGCTGACGTGGCAGTTAACGGTGCTGACGGAGCAATTTTACCCTCAAAGTCGTTCATGCAATTTTGCCCTCGAAGTCATTAATTTCAGCACTTTTACCCTTGATTTATTTAGTTTTTGAATAAAATTGGATAAATAATTTTGGTTTTTTCGAGTTGAACTTTAACAAACAGAATATATGAAAAATCGATTGACAATTTGATGTAAATATCCTTTGAGTCCCTAGTAATTTTAAAAATAAGCAAAATGAGAACTCTCACAAAAAAAATCAAAATATTATTCATTTTTTTTAAAATCTATAAACTTAATAAAAATAAATACAATATTCAAAAAAATATTGAAATAAACCAACGAGAAGTGTGTTAATTGAACGGTGAACGCGAACTATGCTATTCAAACGATGTTCGATTGACACACTTACCGATGATGGGTTGTTAGGAAAAAATGTACGGTGAACTCGAATCATGTGGCTCAGGTTGAATTCTGCTTTATCTTCTGGATATCCTTGTATTTATCTCCCATGCCATTTTTGCCGAACACCATTAATGTCGTTTTCTGAGATCATCGTACATTTTTTCCTAACAACCCATCGTCGGTAAGTGTGTCAATCGAACGTCATTCGAATAGAATAGTTCACGTTCACCGTTCAATTAACACGCTTCTCGTTGGTTTATTTTCAATATTTTTTTAATATCATATTTATTTTTATTAAGTTTATAGATTTTTTAAAAAATTGAATAATATTTTGATTTTTTGCGAGAGTTCTCATTTTTCTTATTTTTAAAATTACTAGGGACTCAAAGGATATTTACATCAATTTGTTAATCGATTTTTCATATATTCTGTTTGTTAAAGTTCAACTCGAAAAAACCCAAATTATTTATCCAATTTTATTCAAAAACTAAATAAATCAAGGGTAAAAGTGTTGCAATAATGACTTCGAGGGCAAAATTGCATGAATGACTTTGAGGGTAAAATTGCCCCGTCAGCACCGTTAACTGCCACGTCAACATTTAACGGTCAAAATCGGTCAAAGGGGAACATTCTACAATTGACTGACTTTGAGGGCAAAATTACGGAAAAAAAAAATTAGGGGCAACATTGCTGATTTCGAATTACTACAGGGGCAATTTTGACCCTTTAGCCTTTAGTAAATGATCAATTCGCATGTTTTAAAAATAATTATAAAATGCGGATAGAAATCTTATGCCTCTTTTCGGTTTTTTATTTATGTCTCACGCTCAAAATTAAGTTTAGGGTTTTATGTTAAGGTTTATGGTTAGGGTTTAGAGAATTTATGGTAGGGTGTATTTTTAAGGTATATGATTTAGATTTTGCTTGTTTAAATAATTAAACAATTATCAGCTATAAATTAATTTTACCAAATATTTTTATACAATCAGCTAATATAGTCCGCTATCAGCTATCCGCAAATTATCAAACATATCATTATTTTTTGTTTGTTGGTTCAGTCACACAAATATCTAAAAGTTTGATGAACAAAATAAAAAATATATTTTTTTAGAATTTTGAGATAAAAATTGTCATTAGAATTTTTTAAATATGGAAGCATAAAGTACTTATAAAATTTATTATCAATTGACACCTAAGGTATGACATTGCATGGGTGTGTTATATATATATATGTGTATATATTTGAAGGAATGCATGATGTATGAAGGAATGCTAAGAAGGACCGATTTAACCAAAGTTAGTCTCCCAGCAAACGAAAGCGAATGAGCAGACCAGCCATTAAGCTTCCCTTGTAATTTGTCAAGGAGATATTCATAAATGTCACTCATTGCACCGACATGACGAACGGGAACACCAAGATATTTTCACATGTCCGACATCTCATGAAAACCCAAGCGAGAGCAAATAGAGGCTCGAATATCTAGATTAGTATTTACCGAGAAGAAAACTATTGTTTTCCTTTTGTTTACAATATGTCCTGAAGATGCACCAAATAATTCAAGGACAAAATCAATCACCAAGGCATTTTCAATGGAGGCCTTGGCATAGAGCATAAGATCGTCGACGAAGAACAAGTGGGATATAGGTGTCCCATTTCGAGCAAGTTTGAAAGCCGACCACTCCCCAGTGGAAACCTTGTGGGATATAACATGGTTGAGTCGCTCCATAGTCAAATTAAAAAGATAAGGCGGTAGGGGGTCACCCTGTCGTATACCTCGACGAGGTTTAAACTCAGCACTATAGACACCATTCCATTGTATTTGCATTGTGGTCGAAGTTACGCACTTCATTATGATTGAAACGAGTGGCTCCGGAAGATTCGCCTCAAGTAAAGTGTCTTCAATAAATTCCCAACGAAGACGGTCAAAAGTTTTATGGAGGTCCACCTTAATAACCATCCATCCCGTATTACCTCTCTTCAAACTCATAGAATGAATTATTTCCTGTTGATAATCACATTTTCCGATATGCTGCGACCTTTCAAGAAGCTTGATTGGTGAGGTCCAATAAGAGAAGGCATGATAGGCTGAAGGCGACGAACAATTATTTTTGTAACCAGCTTATACAAAACTGAGCACAAACTTATCGGTCGAAAGTCGACAAAAGATTCCGGGTGATCAACTTTTGGAATTAAGGTAATCCCAGTGCGATTGATAGTAGGATCAATAATATTTCCTTGGAAAATAGATTGGACGAAGCCACATACGGAAGAGTGGACAATATCCCAATTTTGTTGGTAGAAATGAGCGTGAAATCCATCAATACCGGGTGCCTTAAGTGGAGACATGGCAAAAAGCGCATCACAGATTTCATTCTCAAGCGGAATAGAGATAAGTGAGTCATTTAGGTTCATCGAAAAAGGAGGAAACATCCCTGAGTATGGTAGCAAAGGTAGCGACAAACCATTAGTGGAGAATAGAGATTTAAAGAAAGAGGAAGCCTCTGCGCAGTGTATCAGCATCATCACACCATTCTCCATCTGCAAGTTTCAGTGAGCATATCATCTTTCTTCTTCTCCTAATCATGGCTTTAGAGTGAAAATATTTAGTGTTACGATCACTAAATTTAATCCAGTCTATCCTTGATTTCTGCTTCCAAAGCAATTTTTTTTATCAAGAACTGCTTCAAGCTCTTCAAGGAGTTTCGATTCGAGCTTAACCATGTTAGTTGTACGCCTCTAATCTAAACATGCACCCGCTCGAAGTCGAGCCATAAGAGTGTTTTCCTCTTCCCAATGGCTCCAAATATCTCATTATTCCAAACTATTACCGCTGAAGTAAACCTTGAAATTGCATCAGTAAGAGGTAACAAAGAATCCCAGTTTTCATGAACAAGACGTTGAAAATCGCTGTGTAGCGACCATCCAGAAAAATACTTGAAGGGTGAGCGTCGTGGTGGGGAAGGTGGAGCAACGAGATACAACATAATGGGGCGGGGATCAAACTTCATACGAAGGAGATGGTGTAGAGAAGAGGCTGGAAAATAATTGAACTAGGCGGCATTGCCAAGACACCGATCAAGACGGACAGAACAATTGCCACGATACCATGTAAAATCGGAACCAGAGAAACCAAGGTCCTGCAAACCACAATGAAACACCATATTTTGAAAGGCCGAATCAGGTGTATTAGAGGAACATCCTCGACGATCAGAGACAGAAAGGGTAGCATTAAAATCACCAAGAATTACCCAAGGACATGATATCGATGACGCCATAGCCTTAAGATGGTGCCAAAGGTGCCTGCGCAAATGTAACCCCTCGTCCCGGTCTGGACGTTTGACCGGTCCGAATAGGCTACACGGGGAAAACCGATGTGAAACCCGTTAAGGTCCCACCTCGGTTAGCAACCCTAAAAAATTCATTTTATTTATATCTTGTCTATATGCATTATTAAGTCCTACGTGAAACACGACAGCAGAAACGCAAACAACATAATAACGACCATCCGAAACAACACTTTAAAACAGCCCATTTATCCTTTTTAAGCAGGCCGTATCGGAACGCTCTTTGGGTGTTTCGAAACGCCATGACTTGGTCAACTGGCCAAAGTCAACATGTTGAGTCCGTTTCGAAACAGGGGTGACCCGTATCGAAACGAGGTCAACGGTCAACTTCTCGTGGTCAACGATACGAAGACCGTTCCAAAACGCTAAGGCTCGTTTCGATACATCAATTTATCGTCAAATTCTCAGATTTCCAGTGGGAAAATCGTATCGAAACGTTTCTTAGGCGTATCGAAACGCCTGGCCAAAAACAAAGGGGTCGTATCGGAATGGGGTCGACCGTGTCGAAACGTCCTCTGTCTGCAAATTGGTTTTAGCTGGTTTTTGGTACAATGCTGTCCTAAAAACACCACTAAGACCCCACACAACACACTAACATAAACCCTTAGGCAAAACCAAACATCTACCAACATGCTCAACACACCACAAGCATATAAGAACCATCCATTAAAGAATCAACAACATCCAACACACGTTTCACACATGAAACTTAAGGTTCATGCTTCACAAAAACATGCTAGCATTTAAGATATGCAAACTTAACATGGTTTACAATCCAAACATGGCATCCAAAAGCCAAACCAACAACATGATAAAGAAGAGTCTAACATGCTCTCAAACGAAACCAACATCAACATACTTCAAAACTCAAATCGTAACATCTATCACATTGCTTGACTATTACAATGTACAATTTAAAATTCATACTTGAGCTAACCATAAGCAACACTTGGAGACCTTTCCTTGCCTTTGCCACCCACAAGCTACTGATCTGCATTGTCGAACAAAAATGAGCGTAAGCATAAAAGCTTAGTGAGGGTAGCTCATAAAACAAACCTCGACAATGCAGGGTCCAAGCACGAGCATACAACCAAGGTAGAATGCATGAGTTCTTACCTTTGAACCGCAAGAGCCAAAAATATAAATGATGCATGATCATAGTATCAATGTCATGTCATGCTCAACGAGTCCATAACCGCACATATAGAAACACATATAACCACATATGAGCAACATAATCCACAATCTGTATTGGCACCTAGCTATGACTCGAATACGCGGATAACCGTTGGAACTCACATCCAACATCACAACCATTACCTGACGGTGGGATTACACTCATCACCGTTCACGCGAAGGGGATTCCACTCATCCTCACGCCTCATTTCACGCGGAGGGGATTCCACTCATCCTCACACCCGTCGATGAGATTCCACTCATCACCGACTAATATATATATAAGAAGATTTCAGGGCGAACTCGTACTCCATCTTGATGACTACCATCATCAAGACCACGCACGCATTTTGACTCACGTGTGCACACTAACATCCTAATGGTCGATCATTTGTACTCAAGCATACTAGTGCCAATACTAACACAATCCACAATATCATTCATTAACACCTTCCGTGCTTAGCACGTACTCACCATGACTCACCATCATGCACAAACCACATTTCCATGCCTAGCATGTACTCACCATGATCCTCGGATCATACAATCACCTCATAATATCATTTCACATGTCAACACTACATGTATATCATTAACACAAATGTCACATCATATTTCATACATATGTATATCTCCATCATGTTTATCATCAACATGCATATAACAATGCATTAAGTCATGTCTCAACATACATGTATAACAACATATATATAACCACCATAAACACGATTAAACATGAGGCATAAATCAACACCTTAAAGATCAACCAAGGTCTCTAACTAAAGCTTGGGATTAGGCTACCACCCTAATCCCAACTCTAGGTGGGTCTACCAATCCCAACCTAGTCCTCATGCTCGAACCAACACTTGAAAACCCATTTAAAACATTTAACCACTCACCTAAGCTTCCAAGCTCCAAGCCAAGCAAGCTACCACCCTCAAGCTTCCGGATTTCCTCCCGATGCTTCACTGACACAAGTTCTCGCTTCTAAACAACCTCAATACAATTCAAATAACTTCAAATCAGCCCAAGCATCAAAATACTAACCCGGAACACAATTCACACAATTTCAAGCCATGAACAAACCCACATTTAGCAAACTCGGGCAGCCCCAAAACCTCATCCAAAATCCATGTTTCCAACACCTTTTACACCCACAAATGATCTCAAATCAACCCTTAACCATGACACTATCAATAGCCTATCAATTCCAACCTAAAACAACCCTCAAAACTCACCCAAAACCCCATTTAAACCTAAATTCGGGAATTGCTCAAAACCAAGAAAAATTTATATATGTTGAACCATTTAGCTCCTACACTCCATAACTAACAACATTGAATCAAAACATTAGGTTTAGCAACACAAAGGCATCATTTTTAATCAAATCTTTTGAAACCCCCATTTCCAAAACTTTAACGAAAATACAAACTAATGGTACTTTTTAAGAGAGGGAGTTGAGGAGAAGTCAAAAACGGTGTTACCTTTCAAAAACGGGTTGAAATGAAGGAGCTTTGTGATGGAATAGTGATTGGGTAGAGAGCTCTCTCTTTTCACATTGAAGAAGAGAGTGAATAGTGAAAGATGGTGAGAAATGGGTCTTTTAATTATTTTGTTTCAAATTAAAAGCTAAAGACCACTTTGCCCTTAATGAAATAAACTATTCACAAAGAATGGGATCCATGGCTATTTGGGTTCAAATTAAAATATGTTCAACACCATTTATTTTGAAAATAAAACCGAACATTATTTTAATCATAAAATCAAACCCGAAATAATATTAAAATATTATTTTCACCCAACCCCTAAACCCGAGTGTTACAGCAAACTTGAATTTGGACTAGCATAAGTGAAGGTTGCTAGAAAAGAGTCTTGCGGATTATTTGTAGAAATAGAGCAGTGAATAAATTGGAAGTGACAAGATAAGATTGATATCTGAATGTTATCAAACCAGCATAGCCAAATACCTCCCGAGAAGCCACAAGCTTCAATGCGATAAGAATTAGGAATGCCAAGAGAACCAATTATTTGATCTGCACACCTAGACCTGGCAAACTTGACCCAAGACCCGAAATTCAAACCGAGACCCGAACCGAAACCGAAAATTGACCCGAAATCTGATCCGAAATTTGATCCGAAACTTAAAATAAACCGAACCGAAACTGAACCGAATTTAGTTGAACTGAATGGACCCGAACCAAATGGACCCGAACTGAATAGATCGGAACCGAATGGACCCGATTAATAGAAATAAAGAAAGATAAAATATGAACAGCAACACAAGTCACTAAAATGTCAAATATATTGACTTTATAAAGTCATATATAGGGTGTAAAAATCTGACCAGCCTAAAAATTTGATTAAAATTGACTGATCTCTGATTGAACCGAAAATAATCGAACCGAAATCAACCGAACCGAAAATAACCGAACCAAAAATCAACCGACCCGAAATGACCCAAAACACAATAGAACCGAACCGAAACCGAATCTGAACCGAAAATATCAGACCCGAAATAACCGAAACCGAAATGACCCGAACTGATTGACCCGTTTGCCACCTCTAGGCACACCGGCCACTAACACGTGGCTCAACAAAGACACAAATGTCCGGACGATAATCTCAAATATACTACTTGGTTACCTGAACAAAATTACGACTCCCACAACCTTGAGCGTTCTATACAAAGACGTTCATAGACATAAGAAATAAAAGTGTAATGGGGAGCCGAGAAGCTTAAATCATTCCAACATGGCCGAATGGCCAAGAGAAGTAACACCAACAACACGAGCATGACCGGGTGTGGTTTTAAGACCAGAAGTAGACGAGCTAGCATTGAAGACTACGAGTGCAGCGGTATCAGACAGCTCAAGCACAACATGTTTCGCAGGATTAAGGTTCGTTAGTTGATGTTTACCCTTTGAAATTCGGCTGGAGATTGTAGAATTTGAACCTGACTTCTTGGATATAATGTTTGTGTTCCGTGAGCTAAGAACGCCAAGAGCAGCCTTGCGTAGAGTAAGGGCATTCTTAGACTTAGCCTTTGGCGCATCCAAAACAACAGTAAAAGAAGAAGCATTTTCAGAAGATCCCTGAACAAGAGAAAGCTGGTTGACAGCTAATGGAGGTATAGCTGGTAGATTAGAGGTAGGAGTAGCAGAGGATTGTTGGTTTGGAGTTGGGGCAGTAGGGACGGGTCGAGGCAGACCATGTTTAGTAGGTTTCAGCAAACTTGGCACCGCTACAGGGGCAAGAGTACGAGAAGGGGAGGCAGATCGAGCCATGCCTGCATTATCAGGGAGGGGGACGCCATCACGTGTAGAAGTGGTAGGAGAAGCAATAAGATTGACTGGGTTCAATGCGGATTCAATGGAGGCCGTGGTAGTAGAAGGTTCAATGATAGGGTTGGCATCCACATATATTGGATTGTGTCGAGAAGAAGTGGTACCTGCCAAAAATGATCCAGAAGCGTTGTTCACAGTCTTAGATGGGCGTCGGTGACGTTTCTCAACTAGAATCTAAGGACCAAAAGGTTCTGAAGGAGCATACTCCATTTTCTCGGATACGGCAGAAGTCGCAACAGGCACATCCACAACTGACTTCCCAGGACAAGAATCACAAGTGTGCCCATAGATGCCACAATTAAAACAGACAACAGGGATAAATTCATACTCCACAACTTGGAAGCGACCATTAACCATGATCTTAGAGACAAGAGGTTGAGAGAGATTAATTTTAATCGCCATTCGCGTAAATCTTCCCCGAGAACCATTAACTGCCTGATAGTCAATCTTAACTACGGAACCAATCCGATTACCAATTGCTTCAATCAAACTTTTATTATACCAAGTAATAGGTAATCCGGGGAGGCGGACCCAAGCCATGATACGGCGTGGGAGAGCTTGCGATGGATCAAAATCTTCAGACCAAGGCTCAACTATGATGTAATGCCCGAAAATGGACCAGGGGCCATCCATAAGGGCGGCAATATAGTCAATACGAGATGAGAATTTGGCGAGGAAGTAGTTGTTTTCGATATCTATCAACTTGATGGGGCGAGATGGCTTCCAGATGGCAATTAGGCGATTATAGAGTGTGGAGTAGCCCACTTTGCGTCCGAGAATTTTGAGAACAATAGTGAATTCCATACTTTTGATTGATTGTTCTTGGACTCGAAGGGAGAAATCAATGAAGGGGATACCATCAGTGATCCCAACACGGATATCATCATCGGTGAGTTCAATATCATCTTCCTCAAGAGGGATCAAATCATCTTGCGCATGAGAATTTGAAGGACCTGTAACAGCGTCCTTATAAGACACATCATGAGCAGTATTAGGGGGCTTTAGGGGCGTCGCAATCCATAGACGTGAGAGGATCGGAGGTGGGAGGGCTGGTGTTATCTGGTGGATCATCATCCGACCGGTGCTGCTCGGAGGGCAAGAGAGGGGCGGAAGGGGACGAGAGCATTAGGGAAAGAGAAAGGCCCTTTTTTAATATGAATGCTTTGCAATAGATACCAAAATTTTAATAAACAAATTGTTACCTTCATATGTGGGATTTAATTACACTTATAAATTCATATTATTCAATATTATGTCTCGTAGATAATACATTACATCCTTTAAATAACATTTAAGATTTAGATTTTAACGTTATAAATGAAATAAATTAAGTTATCATACGTCTCATTAAACCTCTACAATACCATTTTAAATTATCTTTAGTCAACATTTAAAAAAACAATGTAATCTTTTTTTAAAGATTAGGCATTAAATTTAATTAAAAACAAACAAAGATCAACTTGATAAAAACATAAACATAACTGAACCCAACAAGTGTTCAGTGGAAAAAAACGGATAATATTCATCGGAGACACGAGTTCAATTCGCTCCGTCTACAAGGTATATGGACATTGTCAAAAGGTTAAAAATATGTATGAACAGATACTACCTTTTAACCACCTTTAGACTATTAAAAAACAAAAACACAATTAAATTTATTAGAAAAAAATCTTGGGTATTTTACCCGGATAATAATATTGGAATAAAAATTTCACATTCTGGAATGATTTTTTTTTATTTCATAAAGTTGAGATGGTTTGGAAGTCGTGAATACTTTCCGACGGCTTTAGTGTATTTTTAATTTGTCTTTTTGTTTAAAGTCGTTAGTACTTCCTAACAATTTTTAAAAGTCGTTTACACTTCCGAATACTTCTGTAAAGCATCCCTAATTTACAAAATAATCTAAAAATAATTATATTTCACGAGATAAAGCACCCAACATCCCTAACTGTGAAAAAAATCCCCCGAAAAATCTAATTGACCAGTGTTCTGTCTGCATTTTATAATTTTTTAATCAATATTTCCATTACATAGTTGTTTTATAGTAATACATTCCAATTAATCATGTCAATTTGTAAGGGGCTTGTGGGAGCAGCCCACTCGATGCATAGTCAAAACTCACAGCTCACATTGATTTGATATAAATTTGTCACCTTTCTTCTTTTCTTTCGTACATTAAATTGTCAAATTTTTGCATTGATTTGTTTAATTTAGTTCAATAATTTGGCAAGTTGAGAAGTGAAAATGAGAGGAAGTTTATGAATTATTAATTTTTTAATAATATGCATGTCCGTCTTACGGTCTATATTTGGGGTGCGTGGCTGTCTCTCCCAACAATGTCGTCTTTAAAGTTTGAACTCACGTCCTCTCCTTGGGAGTGCAATGTGTCTTACCAATGCACCCAACCCTTGTTGATTTTATGGATTATTATTTGGTGTAACGTTACTGAGAAAAAAATAATTTTATAAGTTATTTTAAGATGATGAAAAATGTTTTATAAAATATATTTAGAAAATTTAAAAATAAATAAATAAGATATTTATCATCATATTGATAATGTTTGTGGAATTATTTTTTCTGATTGTATACCAAATACTAATTCAAAATTTAAATAGTATATAAAGTACTTTTTCATATTCTACCTGATTTTTAAAAGAAAAATATTACAAAAGTTAAAATTATTATAAATCGTGGGATCATTTAATCACTAATAATTATTTATTCAATACGCTTTAAATGGAATACTTTTACACCTGCATAGATATATATTTTAATGATAATTTTTGCCCTCAAATATTTAAAAGTCTTCTGATCAATTTGGAAGCAGCCCAATGAAAGGGGCTTGTTGTGGCCGTGGGACAGCCCACTTGATGCATAGTCAAAAATCACCAGCTGACATTGTTTTGATATAAAATTGCCATCTTTCTGCTTTTGTTGGTATGCACGAATACAATGGGACAAAATGCCAAAAATATGGGCATAATATTTGACTGAATAATTATTTTGGTTTATATTTTTTTGAAACAATTTCGTTCTCAACGTTTTATTTTAGTTTAAATGGTCTCTCCGTGATTAAAAACTATTAGTCAACTGACGGTAAATAACTTAAAATGACTTGACAAAAGAAAAATGTTTTATGTTTTATAGAATTTTATAAAATTATTTTGTGATTAATGTGTCATTTTGTAAAGTAAACATATTTGCCTATACGAAACTACTATCGCGACATTCACTGCCATGTAGGTTTGTCATGTCATTTCAAGTCATTTACCGTTAGTTGACTAATTATTTTCATCCGTAGAGGGACCATTTTGAGTGAAAATGAAATGTTGAGGGTTGCATTGCTTTAAAAAAAATATGGGCCAAAATAACTATTTTACTATTTGGTATTTTTTGGTGTTATGTCATACAATTGTCATATTTTATCATTTTTTTTATTTTAATCCAATAATTTGGCAAATGGAACAATGAAAATGGGAGTAAGTTTGTGGATAATTATTGGGTAAACTATTTAAATGACCGCCTAACTATAAGTGGTTTCAGTATAATCACTATACTTTCAATTGTGTCACTATTATCACTTAACTATTTAAGTGATATTAGTTAATTCACCTATCGTTAAAACTTAATGAAGAAGTGATATGGTAGTTAACATAAATTTATATAAATAAACATTTGGTCCCTATTACTTACATATTCTATCAATTTGATCCTAAATTAAATTGAATTTAATAAATTTTATCCTCCAATCAAATGGTGACACGTGTCACCATATGATTGGTTAAAATATTTAAACTATAGTGACACATGTCACCATCTGATTGATAGAAAATATTTAAACTATAAAAGGCTTTGAACTGTAAAAGACAACCTTGGGACTCAAACCCAAACACTTCACGAGAATGAGGCGCGCGAAAGTCACGTAGTCAAATTCCTCACATGGCTCTAATTTTCAACATTTAGTATATAATGTAATTCTAGCTAATATGACAATAAAACCTAAGTGAATTACAATATATACTGAATGTTGAAAAACATAATCATGTGAGGCATTTGGCTCAGTGGTGTTGGCGTTATTGGAAATAGTGGCTGAATTGATGTATACTCGAGAAGAGGAAGAGACGATAACAAAAGAAATTTAGAGAGTTTTATTGATTATGTATAATTGAAAATGTAGGAAACAAGTTTGGTGTTCTAGTACCCAAAACGGATTATTATAACCCAAGATGTAACTGAATCGAAGGGCCACTGATGGGCTCAATCAGTTAGCACAGGCGGGCCGGTTTGTTACAACAACCTAACAACATTCAATAATAGACTAACAGCATCCAACAACTCTAACAAACTCAGCACAGTCAGCAATGCATCCATTAACATTCACCTATGTTTCTAAACTTGTTGTAAGTCAGTCTTGGAAACTAAGCCCGGGCGAGTACGAAACAGACGAAACTTCTCAGTGGAGAGAGGCTTGGTGAGCACATCTGCTACTTGATGCTCAGCAGGGATATAATTGACTTCAATTTTGCGCTCCATAACTTTTTCCCGTACAAAATGAAGATCAAAGTCCACATGTTTCGTCTTGGAAGATTTGCAGCCATAGACACTGCACTGGTGTTATCACACCAGATTTGAGGGGTTGAAGCAATAGTGACCTTCATGTCACGTAAAACAGCAGATACCCACATGAGTTCAGCTGCAGAGTCAGCCTAGCTGCGGCACTCAGCTTTAGGAGTGGATCGGGAAACGACTCTATGCTTCTTTGAACTTCAAGAGACCAGATGTGCACCATGAAAGACACAATATCCAGATATGGATCGCCGATCATCAACATCGCAGCCCCAATCAGCATCAGCAAAGGAAACAAGTGAACAAGGCTGACTCGAAGTGGCAGAGAAAAATAAGCCATAATCCAGTGTCCCACGTAGATAACACAAGATTCTTTTGACGGTAGTCCAATGTGACTCAGAAAGTGACTGCATATACTGAGCAACCTTGCTAACAGCAAATGCGATGTCGGGCCTGGTGTGACATACGTATTGCAAGCCTCATACTATGCTTATGTATAATGCTATGTTGCGAAATGGATCACCACCAATCTTACTGAGCTTAGGACTGCTGACCATAGGAGTATCAACTGGTTTTGAAGTGCTGAGGTGTACCTTATTGAGTAACTTTGAAACATATTTTTGTTGTCCAAGAAACAAACCAGCAAAGGATCGACTAGCCTCAAGACCAAGAAAGAATTCAACTTGACCTAGATCCTTAATGGAGAAGGAAGCATCTAGACTATGGATGAACCTGGCAATATGGGATTCTGAATTGCCAGTCATCAGTATATCATCTACATATACAGCAGCATACACAATAATAGACTCGGAGTGAAAAACAAAAAGAGAGGTATCAGCCGAAGAGTTGACAAAACCCAAGTCAACAAGAAGTTCCTTGAGCTTCAAGAACCAGTTGCGAGGGGCATGACGAAGACCATATAAAGCCTTGGTGAGTTTGCAAACAAGAGGTCCACCTTCAGGAGTGGTACGAACAAAGCCAGGGGGCTGGTCCATATAGACATCTTCTTGAAGATCACCCTTCAAGAAAGCGTTGTTCACGTCCAATTGATGGACCTGCCACTTGTTATGAACAGCCAGTGATAGAAAAATATTGACAGTAAAGAAACGTATAACAAGACTATAGGTATCAGTGAAATCACAACCAGTAGTTTGAGAGAAACCCTTAGCAACTAAACGGGCTTTATACTTATTAACAGGCGTGCCTCATCCTCGTTCAAGTATTATAGCTAGAAAGGGAAATAACTTCAGATCCACAGAATGTAGCTGCAAACTGAGCAGCAGCAACATACTCGAGTAGAGAGCAAATCAACCTGCAAGCAATGCAAAGGGCATCTCAGATATTTTTAGCACCCGTACCTTAATGAACACGGAATCATTTATGTGATCCTTCAAACTAATATTTTTCAGAAGCAAATATCTCCAGTTTTTGTCAAATCCACATGCCTACTCTTCCTTCAATCATGGCCTTTCTGTAGTATGTATCCTTGGGCTGCAACTCTTCAACATGAACAGCCTACAATGTAGAAACATGAAAGAGAGAAAGAAATGATGCAGAGAAAAGAAAGTAATAGAGTACTATTGCCTTTTCATCGAAGAGAGCTGGAGAGACGATCTCTGAGTTGTTTCCTTCTGCGTCGGAGATGAATGTTTTAAGTGTAGGACAAGTTTGTATACTAAGACTTGTCAACAAGGGAAATTCAAAGTAATTTCCATGACAGAATCTCGTCAGTTTAGGAAGGTCTTGAATGCATGATTGAACCTAACTATTCATTACTGTTAACTACTCCAAGAATGTGAACCTACAAAGGCTTAAGGACCAAAAGTTACTTGTATGCAAAGTGATTGATGGACTTTTAAGGACCAAAAGTTAGAAAAAGTCAATAATTATTGATTACAATGTTGTATGGATGAGCATTAATCTGTTCAATCTGATATAAACAATGTTGAATTGAGTCATACCTTTTCTAGAAACAACAGTTGAAGGATAACATTAAGGTCGCCTTCCCAGAGCCCTACATATTCACCTTTAGTTGATTGTAGTCCATGCAGCATCGGTGTGCTTAACTTTCCCTTTGTGAAAAAATTAATTTTTGGACACTGTCTGATGATTACTTCTTCCAAGGAAGGAGATACTAAGGTACAATTCCCTGAGCAGAACCTTGAAAGGGTGGGAAGACAATCAAGTTCTAAAGACTCGAGTTGGGAGAAAACGATGCCATCCGTGACTTCATCGGTTGTAGAAGCTATGATTTCATAGCGGCTTCATCATGCCATATTTTCCCGCACTTCCCAATGCCTTCAAAGGTCAAACGGGTCAATCTAGGAAACACAACCTGCGGGAATTGTTTGATATATTTAGTTATCAAAATGAAAAAAAAAAAATTACTTTCGGACAATAAGACATTGATAGTCACAAAGATTCTTTTTTGGTAAAGTACACCTAAACTTTGGTCAATTATTTAATTTGATAATCAAACTTTCAATTCCTTTAATATTACCATTAAATTTTAAAATGTTCGAATTGATTGGTCAATTAATCCAATTGGGTGATGACACATGTCATTATTTGATTGGTTGATTAATTTTATTTGATTAAAATAAAATTAGGATCAAATTGATTTAATAAGTAAATAACATGGACTAAACATGTAATTTTAAAAATGTCCTGTTAACTGCCACGTGGCACTTCCGTCACCCCCTCCGTTCGGTGGTCAAAATAGGTTGATTTTATAAGTTTAGTGGTCTGATTGACGAGTTCAATAGTGCGGTGGTCAAAATAAGTATACCTAATTAGTTCGGTGGTCACTGTTGTAGTTTACCCAATAAAAAATGGAGACTAAAGTTTAAATTTGAAATCGTACACAGATATTTGTTTTGACATATTTAATAACACCGAGGTTGGTCGATGGGTTCCGATAGTTAAAAACTTTATCCGTAGACTTGGTTGACTTGCAGCATCCCGATCTGCGGTGTGGCCATTTTAGTTCCAAGTTTAAAGCGTTTCCAAAGTGAGTGAGTATACTGTATAGTATAGCTAGTACGAGCAAACGGCAGCATCCGGGGATCTAAAGAATGATCCATATAGGTAACTACAACTGCTTTTATCTTTCATTATGATAAATGATCCAGAAATGGGGAAATTGGCCCCTAATAATTCATTATGATAAATGTTTGTAAATTTCAGTTGTTGGTGGGTTACTTTTGATGAAGAGGAGGAGGATGATGGAGGTATTTTCTCCACCGGCAAGGAAGTTGTGGAAGGAATGGGAGCTGCGAGCAATGGCGATAACCAGCCTTGTGCTGCAAGTAGCTCTCATCTCCCTAGGGAAACACAGAAGGCACATTTCTGGAAGATGGATTAGAGCCTTTGTTTGGTCTTTCTACTTGTTGGCCGACTCTGTAGCAACGATTGCTCTCGGAATTCTATCGAATGATCTCGGCGAGTTATATGATGATGGAGGTAAACTAGACAACAACAATGAACTCACTGCTTTCTGGGCACCCTTTTTCCTGCTGCATTTGGGTGGCCCTGATACCATCACTGCTTACTCCTTAGAAGACAATGAATTGTATTTGAGGCACCTTTTCGGACTAATTGTCCAAACAATTGTTACAGGCTACATTTTCTTGATGGCCTGGACAAGTTCCAATGTTTCCGTTCTGAGTATTCCTATGATTCTTGTTGGATCCATTAAGTATGGAGAGAGGAGTGTGGCCCTTTGGAAAGCAAGCAGCAACGAGCTTCATGATAGCATGCTGTCTTCCCCGGATCATGGTCCGAACTACGCTAAGTTGATGGATGAATACAGTTTGAGAAAGGCGGAGGGGTTTTCGGTGGATATAGAAAAGATCGATGAGGATAGAAATGAATCGAATAGAGAAGCAGGTCGTCAAGAACCGTCTCCTGATGCAGAGTTGATCACTGCTTACAAAGTGTTTAATATATTCAAGCGGTTATTCGCGGACCTCATCTTGAGCTATCAGGAGCAGGAGGAAAGCCAATCTATATTCCAGAATCTTGAGTTTAAGCAAGCTTTTGATGTGATAGCAATTGAGCTAGGATTCGTGTATGATATGCTGTACACCAAGGCGACAGTCATTTACGATTCGTCGGCTATTCATCGCCGAGCTATGACTTTCGGCATCACCTGCGCGGTGCTGGTAATTTTCTGTCTTGATGATCTAGGGAAATATAAAAAGGTTGATGTAGGCATAACTCTCCTGCTACTTGTTGGAGCCATTTTTCTTGAAACATATGCAGCACTAACTCTAATAATGTCAGACCAAAGCAAGAGATGGTTGATAGAGAAAAGGAAGGAAAAAAACACTTACCTTTTAAAAGCCATCAGTTGGTTAGAATTAGAAGAGTTTAAGATACCCAGGTGGTCTGATCGAATCGGGCAATACAACCTACTGAGCCTCTTCCTGAATGAAAAACCTCGCCTTAGGCTGTTTCATAAGTATAAGCTTAGAGCACTTGAAAAGAACCGGTTTAAGCTGCTGGAAAGGCACGGGTATAAATCAGATGAAGAATTCAAGGAAGTTTTAAAAGAGAATATCTTCAAGCATGTGAAAAAGAAGTATGACAAATTAGTGGGAAAAGCAGATCTTAGAGACTTATGCTACGAAAGGGGAAAGAGCACAATCGACGACTACATGAACGGCAACAAGATTCTGGAGAACAGTGTTGAGTGTGAGTATGACCAAAGCATCCTTATCTGGCACATTGCCACAGAACTCTGCTGCTGCACAGACCAGAATGCAGATGCTGTTGGTACGATCAAACAGAACCTTGAAATGAGCCAGCAAATCTCAAGGTACATGTTGTTTCTCCTAGCCGTTTTTCCTTATCTGTTGCCCGCAGGAATTGGGCTTATCAGACTCCGGGACACCCGTGCCGAGGCCGACAAGTTTTTCGAAGAGCGGTTGTTTACTTCTGATACTAAGAACAATCTTAGAATCAAAGCTTGCAAGACATTGCTTAACGTGAAAACTCATGTTGCCCCCATCAAAGTGAAAGGTGATAGGAGCAAATCCGTATTGTTCGACGCCTGCGTGCTGGCATCGGAACTGAAGAAAATACAAGATAAACAGAAGAAATGGGAGGTGATAAGAGACGTTTGGCTGGATATGCTAACTTTTGCTGCAAACCAGTGTAGAGGGAAGGAGCACGCACAGCAGCTGAGGCGGGGTGGAGAGCTTCTAACCCACGTTTGGCTTCTTATGGCACACTTTGGTATAATCGAGCAGTTCAAGATAACTAAAGGGCATTCAAGAGCTTTGTTGGATATAAAATAGCAGGAATTTAAATTATGGTCTCGGCGCTTTATCGCGGTTACGGATGAATTGCGGTTATTGTGGTCGCGGCTATTTGAATCCCTGTAAAATAGTATCTGATCATTCTCATGCATAATTACTTGGGTTCACTTCACTCCAGTTTAATCTAGTTTTCTTTGTTTTCTCAAGGAAGCCCTTGGCAATTAGACATTTTGATGTGCAACTTAAAAATATGAATTTTAATTATGTTGAGTAGTACAATTGAAACTTGAAAGAGTGAAACTCTAAAATGTTAGTAATGAGTAATGTTATTTTAGGTTTCTTTTAACTTGTGTTGATAGACTTATTGTTAAGTGATTCAGTGATATTCATATTTTTTTATTTAGGATTCGAATCATATCCTCTTCCCCAAATATGAACAAAAATTTTCTACATAAAATATATTGACTTTATAAAATTATAAGGGTTTAAAAAACTGACATGACCTCCTATTGACCCGACCTGAAATCAACCAAACCAATATTGCCCAACTCGATCTAATACCCTAACCAAATCACCAAAAATCTTGAACCAATCCGAACTAAAACTAAACCGAAAGTAATTATACTCAAAATGACCCGAACTGAAACTAATCTAAATGACCCGTTTGCCACCTCTAATCTTACACCATGTAAAACTAAGTTTTTACTTTCACACTAATTTACAAAAATGTGTAATCTTATTCATCTATCTCACTCATTCAATAGCCATCAATTAGTGTAAACCTAATTGAGTTTTATACAGTATAAGTGAATCCAGACAAGTTTAGGTAATATATACAAGGGAAAGTAGATAATTCTGTGCCAAGCACTCTAGTTTCCTTCTAATTTCATTCCATATTCTAGTATTAGGAACTTTACCTCCATCTGCAGCAAGCTGAGCTATAACCATACTTTGGTTTTAGAAAAAAATAGAATACACCCAAACATAATATTATAATTAGTTTCACTCCCTTACATAATAACCTTCAGAATCACATAATCATATATCTTAGAAAAGCTCAAATAAGTTGAATTAAATACAGCATTGGTCTGAAACATCTTTAATGTTGCTAGCTTACTGCCGAAATCAAACATAGATAGTGATAAAAAACAGAGTTTTGCTTTCTTGCACTCTTCAGGATATAGATTCCAGAACTTCATTTTTAGTGGTAGATGCCAGGATATCATTGAACAATGAAACTGCTTTGCTTCTCTATCGTCATTTACTCCTGAAATGATAATCTGGCATGGACTAGTTTAATTTTGTATCATAAGAACAAAAGGCTGAACTTAATTTTGAAAGACTACTAATTGTCTCATTACTTATAGATGGTAAGAGTCCATGTCCAGAATTAGCTAATGTTCATAATATATATGGCTATTCGGACATACCACATTGAGTCTCAGATTGTAGTTGTATTCGCTTATTACCCTCATTGCTCCACTGTATTTTCATCAACATGCTGAAGGAAGGGAAGAGAAACCAATCAAACTAAAATTAAGGTAACAAAATAGAGTAAATAGAAAGCCGAGCAAGAAAAACCTACTCATTCCGCAGCAAACGCCAAAGACTGTGTGATTACTTTTTCGCTGCCTATTATTTGTTTCATCTCTTCTATGAAAGATGACTCCATGTTTGTCAACAACAATTCCTTCAAGCTTGATTTCTCTAAACCTTTAACGTTGTTGAGTGTATAAAAGTTCTATTATTTACACCCTTTTTAACCCATATTTCTGCTGCATTCAAGCACCATTGCATTGCATTTAGGTTAGTTTACAGCAAAACATCACAAGTATGTTAAAGGCACAGATTCTACTGAAAGATGGCTGATTTTGCAGGTTGCCGCCATAGTGGATGGAGAAGGCAGGCGCAGGGCAGAGAAGCAGAAGAGCTGAACTGAACAAGCAGACGACGAGGACGATGCTGCCATGGATCTGCCGTGACAGCAGAGGGCAACATCAAGTTAGTGGAGAAAAAACAAAGTGGACCTCGATAGATAGAGAAAATTATGCTCGTCTGTCGTGTGAAAACCAAATATTTTTCCAAGCCCCGGATCAAAAGATATGACAAGCCCAAAGCTCAAGGAGAGAAAATCCCAAGAAACAAGGAGGACGGCTGAAAAGTAGGATCCTTGAATATTAAGTCTTTATTATAATCATACTTTTAATTAAAGTTGTAATCCTTGTTAACTTAGAATACTTGAGCCCAAAGCTTATATAAGGGCATATATTTTAACCTAGGGCATATCTCATGACCCATAGCCGATTTCCCCTTAAACCGACAACCAAAAATCTTCCGCCGTTTACCCGCCGTCGATATGTTCTAAAACCCCCCTAGGGCCACGGGTTGATTTGTAAAGTAGTTGCAAGGGTTGTTTTGTTTTAGGATTTTCCAAGTTCAATAAAATAAACTTCAAGTTCTCTTATTTTGGTTATTAATATCTTGCAAGAGCATCGGGAGAGCATTGTGAGGTTATCCATTTACTTAGCATCGGGAGAGTTAAGTATACGAAAGCAATAAGAGCAAGTTCTCTAGTTTATAGTTGAACTATCTTGTGCCTAGGGATAGAACAAGGTTAAGTGGCTAAAGAAGAATTCATACACATCGGTGTTCATCCTTCGATTCACGCTAGGAGGTATCATCAAAGACGTGATCATCGACAGACTTGGACCTAGGGATAGGCCAAGGCAGATCTGGGATTCTTGCCAAACTTGGAGTACTGAGTTGGTGTGTTTGCTGCCGCGACGACCAACGGACTGCTGTCGCGACAGGTGCTGCCGCGACGGGTGCAACGACAGAACTAGAGTTCCTAAGCATTGCAATACCTGCACTACTGAGCAATTCAATACTAGCCCATTCTCTCTATCTTGATATCTCAATTCTTTTATTTACGTTTACTTTATTACTCTCGTGACAACTTTCTCAATTATTTCCTTTACTTTCGTGCAGTGAACTAAGGTGAAGCTATTAGCCCAATCCCTGTGGAGACGATATCCGATACTTCGTATCACTTTACTACTTGCGTCGTGTATACTTGCACTACCATTGCGATAGACTATTTTACACGCAACAAGTTTTTGGCGCCGTTGCCGGGGATTGGCAACATAACTCTACCTTTCTTTTATTGCACTTTTCGTTTTTGTTTTTATTTTTATTTTTCTAATTTTCGTTGGTGCTTTCAACTCTTGCTTTTCACGAGGTTTTCTTGTTTATGCGCAGATCTAAAAGAGGTGAAGATCCTGAGTATCCATTAGATCCAGAAATTGAACGTTCCTTCAATCTCAAGAAACAACTTCGTCACCTTTTAGCCAGGAACGAGTACCTTGAGGAACAGCTAGAGAAGATGGCCCATGTCCCGCCCGCTGGTGGTGGTATACCGCCTGTCGGCGACCCGCCTGCCGCTGACGGACGACGGTCCTGCCGTGACTACATGTTGAACGATCATGTAGAGCTGGAGACCACGCTGCCGGATATTGATGTTGATAACTTCGAGCTTAAACCTGTCATGTTTAGTATGATCAACAATGCCGGACAGTTTAGTGGTGTTGTTACAGAGGATGCTAGGGAGCATCTCAAAACGTTCCAGGAGATATGTGGTTCGTTTAGACTAACAGGAGTTAATCCGGAGTGTAACCCCCTTAACACGGCCCAGACGGTTGAACCAAATTAAGAAGTTTACACGGGGAAAACCAAAGTCAACCCGAAAGTCAACCTTGATTAACGACCCTTTTTTTCTTTTAAATATTATCTAAATGCATATTAACCCTAGAAATGTTCATAAGATCAGCATACTCAAAGATCACCACAATCAGAAAACATTTAGGGACTCGATTGCACAAATCATGAATTTAGGGACCAAAACGTAAATTCTGAAAATTATAAGGACTTAACCGACCTTTGAGTTACCAATATGAAATTAGTCATGTTTCATTCTTCTCTGCCAAATTCCAACTCAAACGGACATCTCAAACTCATTCAATTGCATAGACCAAGTTCAGGACCAAAACACAAAGATTTCAAAACATATAACCGTCAAATTCAGTGCCCAACGGTCGGGTGTTTCGGAACAGGGATGACCCGTTCCGAAACGTGGGACCGTTCCGAAACAAGTTCCGGAACAGGGCTTGGCAGTGGCAAAACCGTTCCGGAACGGTTCCACCCGTTTCGGAACGCCAAGGCCATTTCAGGCCCTCCGTTCCGATACGGTAGCACCTGTTCCGAAACAGGCTGCCCAGATTGTAGAATTTTAGCTGGTTTATTACACAATTGACCCATCAAACATGTTCCAAATGCAACCAAATCATACCAGCAAGTCATTCAACACTCAATGAACACATTAGCAGCAACCAGACTCAATCATGGCATCAATTATGGAAAAACCCAATTCTATAGGCATGCATCCTATATTGAAAACCATGCAAACACCAAAACACCAAACCAACCTCAAAAAGGCCATTTACATGTTCCATCATTATCAAAAGCATAAATCCAACTTAGGGAGTCCAAAACATCTCCCAAAACAACAACAAAGGTTCCCCATTGCCAAATGCCAAAAGCTAATAGTGTTAGGAAAACATTCACCATACATGAGCTTAGTTCTTCACTTGGATTCTTGACCCCCTTGCTGCCCTTAAGCACTTCAATGCTCTGCATTATTGGTTTAAGAAAAGAGAGAGCGTAAGCACATAGCTTAGTGAGGAATGCTCATTTAAAACATCACAATAATGCATTTATAAAACTCCTTTTCAAAACCTTTAGTTCAAACCACATTTGATCATGCACATAAGCATATAAACCAAGCACTTCATGCTTCAAATCATTAACATGTCATATTGGCTTCCAAGTGATAATCATAACCATTTCCAAAACACAATCGACAATCAACAATCGGATACGCGGATTACAAGTGTTGTCCCATACGCTTCATACACACTACCAATATCAAGGTGGAGCATGGTACAATCACAACCCCTCAACACCCGTGATGGAGACTATGGTACAATCACAACCCCTCCACATCACTCATTGGTAGTTGTATAACATCACTAACGAGATCACGGGACATACAACACAAGATCCACACATGGACTTTTAACCACCATTGTGATCTTACCATACACAAGGTCCACACATGGAATTTTAACCACCATTATGACCTTAACACAAGACTCACCCATGGACTTTTAACCACCATGGTGTCTTTAACCATCTCATTAGTGTACTTGGATGGAGCATGGTACAATCACAACCCCTCGACATCCAAGGCGACTTTATTCACGGTGCACCCAATCCTATAGCCGGCTAACTATATCCGATTCAAGTACTTTAAGACAAACCACATCACTCGCCAATATACATCATTTAACAACATTAATCCACTGTTTTAAAGCATTTGACAAAGTCATTATCATCATGCATCATTATGCATCAAAACCACATTTAGCAATGTACAAAATCAAGGATCTCTTACCTTAAGCATCCTTCAATACATGGCTTATAAAATCAGCAATAAACATGCTAAAATATGCTTTCAAAAACAAAATTTAAATATGCAAACGAATCACATTGCACTCAACCAACTAATGGTTCATCAACAAGAGAGTTTTTCCGAAAACTTACTCTTGAGCTTAGCTAAGTTGTTTAGACTTAAACTAAGCTCCCAAACCTTCAAAACATTGGTTTCAAAGCTGAAAACCAAACTTCACTCACCGATTCCGTTTCGCCACTTGCCGAAACACCAATCAAGCTTCCGGATCAACACCACAAGGATCCGAAGATGTCTCCCATGTTTTAAACACATCAAAGCAGAGGATTAATGCATCATCATGCATTAATATCTTCAACCAAGACACCTAAACTCGCTGCTCTCATCAACACTCACATTTCGGCTACCAAACACAACCGAAATCACATCCAAGCATCTCTACAACACTACCCAGCCAAGATCCATCAATTCCGATCATTCATAAACCTCAATTAACATCCAAAAAGGATCTAATCACGTCCTTATACCTCCAGCTATAGCAGATCACCAAGATCACTCCAAAAACCACCAAAAACTCAAGCAAAACTTAGGAAAATCAACCTATTCGGGATTGCATTGATTAAACATCAATTTCTCATCAATTATACATCCAATTTACATTAAAAACACATCTCAAAACAGTGCCCAATCATTTCACACGAATTTCACCAAAAATTAACCAAATCTTGCATTTAAAGGCCAAGATCAAGAACACAACTACAAAACCTTTAATAAAACACAAATCAAGGATTGAGAACTTGGGAATTTCAGTAAAGAACTGAGTATTTAGAGGAGAAGGACGTTCATACCTCTAAATGTGAGTTTCTCCCTTTTTGGAACCAAGATTTTTGAAAATCCAATAAGCAAATGCTAAGGTTTTGATGTAGAAAAGATTAGAGATCAAATGAAGATTGAAATCTCATCTTTGGAGGTCAAAATCAGAGGGAAATTTGCTGGAGAAAAGTGTTTGGGTTGAGAGAAAAGTTGAGAGAAAAGAAATGGAAAATTTTGGAGAAAAGTTAGTTATGACAAAATATCTTTTTCCCTCTCTTTTACCTTTAATTTAAAACCATTAATTAAATTGTTTAATATTAAGAAAAATCTGGAGAAACTCTTCTTGGGTAAATAGCTCCTTAAAGATTCAAAGTTTCAACCCTTTTTAAAACAGTCACCAAGTTTTCAAAAATTACATTTTAGTTACTAACCCAAAATGTCACACTTCCAAACCTCATTTTGTAAAATTGATTTCACCATTCTCTTATATATAATAAAAGATTATTTTAAGATATTTTTTCCATATTTTTAATGCAACCCGAACTAGGCTTTCCTAAAATCATCCTTTTATATTCGAACCGCAACCCGACCGACGCGGTCCAAACCCAAAACTTCTAAGCCCAAAATTGGGGTGTTACAACTCTCCCCCCTTAAGAAATTTCGTCCTCGAAATTTACCTGAAGGAAAGAGGTACGGAAACTGCTTCAACATGTCATCCTTCCGCTCCCACGTGGCTTCTTCAACACCACGATGTTTCCACAACACCTTTACCAACTCAATGGTCTTGCCTCAAAGAACCTTACTATCCGAATCCAGAATCTTCATCGGTTCCTCATCATAAGTCAAATCCGGATTCAATTCCACTTCTTCCACAGGCATCACATGTGAAGGATCCGATCTATACTTCCGAAGCATAGAAACATGAAATACATCATGAATCTTCTCCAACTCTTACGGTAACCTCAACTTGTACGCAACAGGACCCACACGTTCAACCACTTCGTATGGTCCAATGTACCTAGGGCTCAACTTACCCTTTCGGCCAAACCTCGTCACCTTTTTCCAAGGCGAAACCTTCAAAAACACATGATCACCCACCGCATACTCAATCTCCTTACGCTTCAGATCCGCGTAAGACTTTTGCCGATCAGAAGCTGCCTTCAAGCGCTCACAAATGAGCTTCACCTTCTCGGTGGTCCCTTTCAACAAAGCTGGCATCGAAACCAACTTCTGACCCGTTTCAGCCCAACAAAGAGGAGTCCTACACTTCCTCCCGTACAAAGCTTCATAAGGTGCCATTTGAATACTTGCCTGATAACTATTATTATAGGCAAACTCCACCAAAGGCAAATGTTTCTCCCAAGAGCCCTTGAACTCAATCACACAGCACCTCAACATATCCTCCAGAACCTAGATAACACGCTCGGACTGTCCATCCGACTGCGGATGATAAGATGTACTGAAATTCAATTGCGTACCCAAAGCCTGATGCAAGCACTGCCAGAAACGCGATGTAAACCTCGGATCCCTATCCGACACAATCGACTTTGGCACCCCATGCAGCCGCACAATCTCAGCAATGTACAACTCCGCAAGTTTATCCAAAGAGTACGTAGTATGCACAGGCAAGAAATGCGCACACTTCGTCAGGCGATCCACAATCACCCACACCGAATTCTTCTTCGACGGCGACAAAGGCAAACCAGACACAAAATCCATGGTAATTCTTTCCCACTTCCACTCAGGAATCCTCAACGGTTGCAACAACCCTAAAGGAAACTAATGCTCAGCCTTAACTCGCTGACACACCAAGCACTTGCTTACAAACTCAGCAACATCTTTCTTCAAACCCACCCAATAGTACTCATCACGAAGATCACGATACATCTTAGTACTACCAGGGTGCATAGCAAAAGGACTACTATGACCTTCAGTCAGAATAGCACGCCTCAACTCAGCATCATTGGGCACTACTATCCGACTCCCAAAACACAACACTCCATCATCATTAAAACAGAAATCCGAAGGCCTATCCTCCGCAATATCCTGAACGTGAGGTACCAAGGAATCATCCAACAACTGCTTTTCCTTTATCAACTGAACCAAAGATGGTTTCACTTGCAATTCAGCCACAAGACCACCATCACGCGAAATACTCAAACTGGCAAACATAGCCCTCAACTCAACAGCTACCTTCCTACTCAAGGCATCCGCTACAACATTAGCTTTACCCAGGTGATACTCAATCGTCAAATCATAATCCTTGAGCAACTCTACCCAACGTCGCTGCCTAAGATTCAACTCCTTCTAAGACATCAGATACTTCAAACTCTTGTGATCCGTATACACAGTACACTTCTCACCATACAGGTAATGTCTCCAGATTTTCAAAGCAAAAACCACTGCAGCCAACTCAATGTCATCCGTAGGATAATTGCGCTCATGCACCTTCAACTACCGTGATGCATAAGCCACCACCTTACCCTCTTGCATCAACACACATCCCAAACCAACATAGGACGCATCGCTATACACCACAAACTCTTTCCTTGATTCAGGTTGAACCAAGATAGGAGCTTGCGTCAAAGCTGTCTTAAGCTTCTCAAAAGCCTGCTGCCTTGTTTCCGTCCACTCATACTTAACATCCTTCTGCAACAACTTCGTCAAAGGTGCAACAATCTTTGAAAACCCATCCACAAACCTCCGATAATATCCTGCCAAACCAAGGAAACTACGGACTTCATGAACAGACTTAGGAGGCTTCCAATTCATCACCGCCTCAATCTTCTGAGGATCAACACGAATCCCTTCAGCAGAAACCACATGACCAAGAAACACCACTTCTCTTAGCCAGAACTCACACTTGCTCAGCTTGGCATAAAGCTGATTCTCCAACAAAGCTTGCAACACAATTCTCAGATGCTCTTCATGCTCCTCCTCAGTACGCGAGTACACAAGGATATCATCAATGAACACCACAACAAATTTATCCAGGTATTCATGAAATACTCGATTCATCATGTCCATGAAAGCTGCAGGAGCATTCGTCAAACCAAACGGCATCACAAGGAACTCATAATGCCCATACCTCATCCTGAAAGCCGTCTTTGGCACATCCACATCCTTCACCTTCAACTGGTAATACCCTGACCTTAAGTCAATCTTAGAGAACATAGCTGCTCCCCGAAATTGATCAAAAAGATCATCAATTCTCGGCAATGGATACCGATTCTTGATAGTCAACTTGTTAAGCTGACGATAATCAATGCACATTCTCATAGTGCCATCCTTCTTCTTCACAAACAAGAACGTCCATGTCACATCAGCATCCGCCATCCCAGAGATAGTGGTTGTCCACCAAGTGTATGCATCGTCTTGCAACAACGATACCACATAGCCCAGCTTCTGCACATCAGTGCAATTCATTTGCCCCAAGATTCTCTTGGTACTTTCCAGCCAAGACTCAGAACCTTCAGCAGACAAACCCCTGAACTCAGTCCCTCCCAGACTGCGCAAACGCTCCAAAGGTAGTCTCACATTAGCATCTCCCTGATGCCCAGCTCCTTGAGCTCCAACTACCGCTGCTCGAAAAGCTCCAACAATGGCTTGAATCAACACTGTCATGTCAGGTACAGCTTGCCCTTGACCAGCTTCAGGTCCAGCGACCCCAGCACCAGCACCAGCAGCAGCTCCTTCACCCCCAGCACCACCACCACCAGGCGGAGGAGGTAAATCCACCACATTTTCAGCATTCTCCTCATTCTCATTTTGAGCCATAGCTCGCGTATTAATCCTCGTTTCTCTACGAGGTGCCATTCACTAACAATGCAATCACAATGCAATAAACAAAGTCAGGCTCAACAAGGTAAGCAATCCAAGTACTCAAGCTCATTTCCAATTAAAACAAATCATTACATTAGCTTTGATTTGGCAATGGGTCCCTCTAACATGCTTCACCACAGCATTCATCACAATTGTAACATACTTACAATTCACACAACATGCTTTCATTCAACAAGCATACAAAGCATTCATACACTCATCACCCACCTAACCATTCCTAATTACTCGAGAACTCAGTTCTGATACCAACAAATGTAACCCCCTTAACCCGGCCCAGACGGTTGAACCGAATTAAGAAGTTTACACGGGGAAAACCAAAGTCAACCCGAAAGTCAACCTTGATTAACGACCCTTTTTTTTCTTTTTAATATTATCTAAATGCATATTAACCCTAGAAATGTTCATAAGATCAGCATACTCAAAGATCACCACAATTAGAAAACATTTAGGGACTCGATTGCACAAATCATGAATTTAGGGACCAAAACGTAAATTCCGAAAATTATAAGGACTTAACCGACCTTTGAGTTACCAATATGAAATTAGTCATGTTTCATGCTTCTCTGCCAAATTCCAACTCAAACGGACATCTCAAACTCATTCAATTGCATAGACCAAGTTCAGGACCAAAACACAAAGATTTCAAAACATATAACCGTCAAATTAAGTGCCCAACGGTCGGGTGTTTCGGAACAGGGATGACCCGTTCCGAAACGCGGGACTGTTCCAAAACAAGTTCCGGAACAGGGCTTGGCAGTGGCAAAACCGTTCCGGAACGGTTCCACCCGTTTCGGAACGCCAAGGCCATTTCAGGCCCTCCGTTCCGATACGGTAGCACCTGTTCCGAAACAGGCTGCCCAGATTGCAGAATTTTAGCTGGTTTATTACACAATTGACCCATCAAACATGTTCCAAATGCAACCAAATCATACCAGCAAGTCATTCAACACTCAATGAACACATTAGCATCAACCAGACTCAATCATGGCATCAATTATGGAAAAACCCAATTCTATAGGCATGCATCCTATATTGAAAACCATGCAAACACCAAAACACCAAACCAACCTCAAAAAGGCCATTTACATGTTCCATCATTATCAAAAGCATAAATCCAACTTAGGGAGTCCAAAACATCTCCCAAAACAACAACAAAGGTTCCCCATTGCCAAATGCCAAAAGCTAATAGTGTTAGGAAAACATTCACCATACATGAGCTTAGTTCTTCACTTGGATTCTTGACCCCCTTGCTGCCCTTAAGCACTTCAATGCTCTGCATTATTGGTTTAAGAAAAGAGAGAGCGTAAGCACATAGCTTAGTGAGGAATGCTCATTTAAAACATCACAATAATGCATTTATAAAACTCCTTTTCAAAACCTTTAGTTCAAACCACATTTGATCATGCACATAAGCATATAAACCAAGCACTTCATGCTTCAAATCATTAACATGTCATATTGGCTTCCAAGTGATAATCGTAACCATTTCCAAAACACAATCGACAATCAACAATCGGATACGCGGATTACAAGCGTTGTCCCATACGCTTCATACACACTACCAATATCAAGGTGGAGCATGGTACAATCACAACCCCTCAACACCCGTGATGGAGACTATGGTACAATCACAACCCCTCCACATCACTCATTGGTAGTTGTATAACATCACTAACGAGATCACGGGACATACAACACAAGATCCACACATGGACTTTTAACCACCATTGTGATCTTACCATACACAAGGTCCACACATGGAATTTTAACCACCATTATGACCTTAACACAAGACCCACCCATGGACTTTTAACCACCATGGTGTCTTTAACCATCTCGTTAGTGTACTTGGATGGAGCATGGTACAATCACAACCCCTCGACATCCAAGGCGACTTTATTCACGGTGCACCCAATCCTATAGCCGGCTAACTATATCCGATTCAAGTACTTTAAGACAAACCACATCACTCGCCAATATACATCATTTAACAACATTAATCCACTGTTTTAAAGCATTTGACAAAGCCATTATCATCATGCATCATTATGCATCAAAACCACATTTAGCAATGTACAAAATCAAGGATCTCTTACCTTAAGCATCCTTCAATACATGGCTTATAAAATCAGCAATAAACATGCTAAAATATGCTTTCAAAAACAGAATTTAAATATGCAAACGAATCACATTGCACTCAACCAACTAATGGTTCATCAACAAGAGAGTTTTTCCGAAAACTTACTCTTGAGCTTAGATAAGTTGTTTAGACTTAAACTAAGCTCCCAAACCTTCAAAACATTGGTTTCAAAGCTGAAAACCAAACTTCACTCACCGATTCCGTTTCGCCACTTGCCGAAACACCAATCAAGCTTCCGGATCAACACCACAAGGATCCGAAGATGTCTCCCCTGTTTTAAACACATCAAAGCAGAGGATTAATGCATCATCATGCATTAATATCTTCAACCAAGACACCTAAACTCGCTGCTCTCATCAACACTCACATTTCGGCTACCAAACACAACCGAAATCACATCCAAACATCTCTACAACACTACCCAGCCAAGATCCATCAATTCCAATCATTCATAAACCTCAATTAACATCCAAAAAGGATCTAATCACGTCCTTATACCTCCAGCTATAGCAGATCACCAAGATCACTCCAAAAACCACCAAAAACTCAAGCAAAACTTAGGAAAATCAACCTATTCGGGATTGCATTGATTAAACCTCAATTTCTCATCAATTATACATCCAATTTACATTAAAAACACATCTCAAAACAGTGCCCAATCATTTCACACGAATTTCAACAAAAATTAACCAAATCTTGCATTTAAAGGCCAAGATCAATAACACAACTACAAAACCTTTAATAAAACACAAATCAAGGATTGAGAACTTGGGAATTTCAGTAAAGAACTGAGCATTTAGAGGAGAAGGACGTTCATACCTCTAAATGTGAGTTTCTCCCTTTTTGGAACCAAGATTTTTGAAAATCCAATAAGCAAATGCTAAGGTTTTGATGTAGAAAAGATTAGAGATCAAATGAAGATTGAAATCTCATCTTTGGAGGTCAAAATCAGAGGGAAATTTGCTGGAGAAAAGTGTTTGGGTTGAGAGAAAAATTGAGAGAAAAGAAATGGAAAATTTTGGAGAAAAGTTAGTTATGACAAAATATCTTTTTCCCTCTCTTTTACCTTTAATTTAAAACCATTAATTAAATTGTTTAATATTAAGAAAAATCTGGAGAAACTCTTCTTGGTTAAATAGCTCCTTAAAGATTCAAAGTTTCAACCCTTTTTAAAACAGTCACCAAGTTTTCAAAAATTACATTTTAGTTACTAACCCAAAATGTCACACTTCCAAACCTCATTTTGTAAAATTGATTTCACCATTCTCTTATATATAATAAAAGATGATTTTAAGATATTTTTTCCATATTTTTAATGCAACCCGAACTAGGCTTTCCTAAAATCATCCTTTTATATTCGAACCGCAACCCGACCGACGCGGTCCAAACCCAAAACTTCTAAGCCCAAAATTGGGGTGTTACAACTCTCCCCCCCTTAAGAAATTTCGTCCTCGAAATTTACCTGAAGGAAAGAGGTACGAAAACTGCTTCAACATGTCATCCTTCCGCTCCCACGTGGCTTCTTCAACACCACGATGTTTCCACAACACCTTTACCAGCTCAATGGTCTTGCCTCGAAGAACCTTACTATCCGAATCCAGAATCTTCACCGGTTCCTCATCATAAGTCAAATCCGGATTCAATTCCACTTCTTCCACAGGCATCACATGTGAAGGATCCGATCTATACTTCCGAAGCATAGAAACATGAAACACATCATGAATCTTCTCCAACTCTTACGGTAACCTCAACTTGTACGTAACAGGACCCACACGTTCAACCACTTCGTATGGTCCAATGTACCTAGGGCTCAACTTACCCTTTCGGCCAAACCTCATCACCTTTTTCCAAGGCGAAACCTTCAAAAACACACGATCACCCACCGCATACTCAATCTCCTTACGCTTCAGATCCGCGTAAGACTTTTGCCGATCAGAAGCTGCCTTCAAGCGCTCACAAATGAGCTTCACCTTCTCGGTGGTCCCTTTCAACAAAGCTGGCATCGAAACCAACTTCTGACCCGTTTCAGCCCAACAAAGAGGAGTCCTACACTTCCTCCCGTACAAAGCTTCATAAGGTGCCATTTGAATACTTGCCTGATAACTATTATTATAGGCAAACTCCACCAAAGGCAAATGTTTCTCCCAAGAGCCCTGGAACTCAATCACGCGGCACCTCAACATATCCTCCAGAACCTAGATAACACGCTCGGACTGTCCATTCGACTGCGGATGATAAGATGTACTGAAATTCAATTGCGTACCCAAAGCCTGATGCAAGCACTGCCAGAAACGCGATGTAAACCTCGGATCCCTATCCGACACAATCAACTTTGGCACCCCATGCAGCCGCACAATCTCAGCAATGTACAACTCCGCAAGTTTATCCAAAGAGTACGTAGTATGCACAGGCAAAAAATGCGCACACTTCGTCAGGCGATCCACAATCACCCACACCGAATTCTTCTTCGACGGCGACAAAGGCAAACCAGACACAAAATCCATGGTAATTCTTTCCCACTTCCACTCAGGAATCCTCAACGGTTGCAACAACCCTAAAAGAAACTAATGCTCAGCCTTAACTCGCTGACACACCAAGCACTTGCTTACAAACTCAGCAACATCTTTCTTCAAACCCACCCAATAGTACTCATCACGAAGATCACGATACATCTTAGTACTACCAGGGTGCATAGCAAAAGGACTACTATGACCTTCAGTCAGAATAGCACGCCTCAACTCAGCATCATTGGGCACTACTATCCGACTCCCAAAACACAACACTCCATCATCATTAAAACAGAAATCCGAAGGCCTATCCTCCGCAATATCCTGAACGTGAGGTACCAAGGAATCATCCAACAACTGCTTTTCCTTTATCAACTGAACCAAAGATGGTTTCACTTGCAATTCAGCCACAAGACCACCATCACGCGAAATACTCAAACTGGCAAACATAGCCCTCAACTCAACAGCTACCTTCCTACTCAAGGCATCCGCTACAACATTAGCTTTACCCGGGTGATACTCAATCGTCAAATCATAATCCTTGAGCAACTCTACCCAACGTCGCTGCCTAAGATTCAACTCCTTCTAAGACATCAGATACTTCAAACTCTTGTGATCCGTGTACACAGTACACTTCTCACCATACAGGTAATGTCTCCAGATTTTCAAAGCAAAAACCACTGCAGCCAACTCAATGTCATGCGTAGGATAATTGCGCTCATGCACCTTCAACTGCCGTGATGCATAAGCCACCACCTTACCCTCTTGCATCAACACACATCCCAAACCAACATAGGACGCATCGCTATACACCACAAACTCTTTCCCTAATTCAGGTTGAACCAAGATAGGAGCTTGCGTCAAAGCTGTCTTAAGCTTCTCAAAAGCCTGCTGCCTCGTTTCCGTCCACTCATACTTAACATCCTTCTGCAACAACTTCGTCAAAGGTGCAGCAATCTTTGAAAACCCATCTACAAACCTCCGATAATATCCTGCCAAACCAAGGAAACTACGGACTTCATGAACAGACTTAGGAGGCTTCCAATTCATCACCGCCTCAATCTTCTGAAGATCAACACGAATCCCTTCAGCAGAAACCACATGACCAAGAAACACCACTTCTCTTAGCCAGAACTCACACTTGCTCAGCTTGGCATAAAGCTGATTCTCCAACAAAGCTTGCAACACAATTCTCAGATGCTCTTCATGCTCCTCCTCAGTACGCGAGTACACAAGGATATCATCAATGAACACCACAACAAATTTATCCAGGTATTCATGAAATACTCGATTCATCATGTCCATGAAAGCTGCAGGAGCATTCGTCAAACCAAACGGCATCACAAGGAACTCATAATGCGCATACCTCGTCCTGAAAGCCGTCTTTGGCACATCCACATCCTTCACCTTCAACTGGTAATACCCTGACCTTAAGTCAATCTTAGAGAACATAGCTGCTCCCCGAAATTGATCAAAAAGATCATCAATTCTCGGCAATGGATACCGATTCTTGATAGTCAACTTGTTAAGCTGACGATAATCAATGCACATTCTCATAGTGCCATCCTTCTTCTTCACAAACAAGAACGTCCATGTGACATCAGCATCTGCCATCCCAGAGATAGTGGTTGTCCACCAAGTGTATGCATCGTCTTGCAACAACGATACCACATAGCCCAGCTTCTGCACATCAGTGCAATTCATTTGCCCCAAGATTCTCTTGGTACTTTCCAGCCAAGACTCAGAACCTTCAGCAGACAAACCCCTGAACTCAGTCCCTCCCAGACTGCGCAAACGCTCCAAAGGTAGTCTCACATTAGCATCTCCCTGATGCCCAACTCCTTGAGCTCCAGCTACCGCTGCTCGAAAAGCTCCAACAATGGCTTGAATCAACACTGTCATGTCAGGTACAGCTTGCCCCTGACCAGCTTCAGGTCCAGCGACCCCAGCACCAGCAGCAGCTCCTTCACCCCCAGCACCACCACCACCAGGCGGAGGAGGTAAATCCACCACATTTTCAGCATTCTCCTCATTCTCATTTTGAGCCATAGCTCGCGTATTAATCCTCGTTTCTCTACGAGGTGCCATTCACTAACAATGCAATCACAATGCAATAAACAAAGTCAGGCTCAACAAGGTAAGCAATCCAAGTACTCAAGCTCATTTCCAATTAAAACAAATCATTACATTAGCTTTGATTTGGCAATGGGTCCCTCTAACATGCTTCACCACAGCATTCATCACAATTGTAACATACTTACAATTCACACAACATGCTTTCATTCAACAAGCATACAAAGCATTCATACACTCATCACCCACCTAACCATTCCCAATTACTCGAGAACTCAGTTCTGATACCAACAAATGTAACCCCCTTAACCCGGCCCAGACGGTTGAACCGAATTAAGAAGTTTACACGGGGAAAACCAAAGTCAACCCGAAAGTCAACCTTGATTAACGACCCTTTTTTTTCTTTTTAATATTATCTAAATGCATATTAACCCTAGAAATGTTCATAAGATCAGCATACTCAAAGATCACCACAATTAGAAAACATTTAGGGACTCGATTGCACAAATCATGAATTTAGGGACCAAAACGTAAATTCTGAAAATTATAAGGACTTAACCGACCTTTGAGTTACCAATATGAAATTAGTCATGTTTCATGCTTCTCTGCCAAATTCCAACTCAAACGGACATCTCAAACTCATTCAATTGCATAGACCAAGTTCAGGACCAAAACACAAAGATTTCAAAACATATAACCGTCAAATTCAGTGCCCAACGGTCGGGTGTTTCGGAACAGGGATGACCTGTTCCGAAACGCGGGACCGTTCCAAAACAAGTTCCGGAACAGGGCTTGGTAGTGGCAAAACCGTTCCGGAACGGTTCCACCCGTTTCGGAACGCCAAGGCCATTTCAGGCCCTCCGTTCCGATACGGTAGCACCTGTTCCGAAACAGGCTGCCCAGATTGCAGAATTTTAGCTGGTTTATTACACAATTGACCTATCAAACATTTTCTAAATGCAACCAAATCATACCAGCAAGTCATTCAACACTCAATGAACACATTAGCATCAACCAGACTCAATCATGGCATCAATTATGGAAAAACCCAATTCTATAGGCATGCATCCTATATTGAAAACCATGCAAACACCAAAACACCAAACCAACCTCAAAAAGGCCATTTACATGTTCCATCATTATCAAAAGCATAAATCCAACTTAGGGAGTCCAAAACATCTCCCAAAACAACAACAAAGGTTCCCCATTGCCAAATGCCAAAAGCTAATAGTGTTAGGAAAACATTCACCATACATGAGCTTAGTTCTTCACTTGGATTCTTGACCCCCTTGCTGCCCTTAAGCACTTCAATGCTCTGCATTATTGGTTTAAGAAAAGAGAGAGCGTAAGCACATAGCTTAGTGAGGAATGCTCATTTAAAACATCACAATAATGCATTTATAAAACTCCTTTTCAAAACCTTTAGTTCAAACCACATTTGATCATGCACATAAGCATATAAACCAAGCACTTCATGCTTCAAATCATTAACATGTCATATTGGCTTCCAAGTGATAATCATAACCATTTCCAAAACACAATCGACAATCAACAATCGGATACGCGGATTACAAGCGTTGTCCCATACGCTTCATACACACTACCAATATCAAGGTGGAGCATGGTACAATCACAACCCCTCAACACCCGTGATGGAGACTATGGTACAATCACAACCCCTCCACATCACTCATTGGTAGTTGTATAACATCACTAACGAGATCACGGGACATACAACACAAGATCCACACATGGACTTTTAACCACCATTGTGATCTTACCATACACAAGGTCCACACATGGAATTTTAACCACCATTATGACCTTAACACAAGACCCACCCATGGACTTTTAACCACCATGGTGTCTTTAACCATCTCGTTAATGTGCTTGGATGGAGCATGGTACAATCACAACCCCTCGACATCCAAGGCGACTTTATTCACGGTGCACCCAATCCTATAGTTGGCTAACTATATCTGATTCAAGTACTTTAAGACAAACCACATCACTTGCCAATATACATCATTTAACAACATTAATCCACTGTTTTAAAGCATTTGACAAAGCCATTATCATCATGCATCATTATGCATCAAAACCACATTTATCAATGTACAAAAACAAGGATCTCTTACCTTAAGCATCCTTCAATACATGGCTTATAAAATCAGCAATAAACATGCTAAAATATGCTTTCAAAAACAGAATTTAAATATGCAAACGAATCACATTGCACTCAACCAACTCATGGTTCATCAACAAGAGAGTTTTTCCGAAAACTTACTCTTGAGCTTAGCTAAGTTGTTTAGACTTAAACTAAGCTCTCAAACCTTCAAAACATTGGTTTCAAAGCTGAAAACCAAACTTCACTCACCGATTCCGTTTCGCCACTTGCCGAAACACCAATCAAGCTTCCGGATCAACACCACAAGGATCCGAAGATGTCTCCCCTGTTTTAAACACATCAAAGCAGAGGATTAATGCATCATCATGCATTAATATCTTCAACCAAGACACCTAAACTCGCTGCTCTCATCAACACTCACATTTCGGCTACCAAACACAACCGAAATCACATCCAAACATCTCTACAACACTACCCAGCCAAGATCCATCAATTCCAATCATTCATAAACCTCAATTAACATCCAAAAAGGATCTAATCACGTCCTTATACCTCCAGCTATAGCAGATCACCAAGATCACTCCAAAAACCACCAAAAACTCAAGCAAAACTTAGGAAAATCAACCTATTCGGGATTGCATTGATTAAACCTCAATTTCTCGTCAATTATACATCCAATTTACATTAAAACACATCTCAAAACAGTGCCCAATCATTTCACACGAATTTCACCAAAAATTAACCAAATCTTGCATTTAAAGGCCAAGATCAAGAACACAACTACAAAACCTTTAATAAAACACAAATCAAGGATTGAGAACTTGGGAATTTCAGTAAAGAACTGAGTATTTAGAGGAGAAGGACGTCCATACCTCTAAATGTGAGTTTCTCCCTTTTTGGAACCAAGATTCTTGAAAATCCAATAAGCAAATGCTAAGGTTTTGATGTAGAAAAGATTAGAGATCAAATGAAGATTGAAATCTCATCTTTGGAGGTCAAAATAAGAGGGAAATTTGCTGGAGAAAAGTGTTTGGGTTGAGAGAAAAGTTGAGAGAAAAGAAATGGAAAATTTTGGAGAAAAGTTAGTTATGACAAAATATCTTTTTCCCTCCCTTTTACCTTTAATTTAAAACCATTAATTAAATTGTTTAATATTAAGAAAAATCTGGAGAAACTCTTCTTGGGTAAATAGCTCCTTAAAGATTCAAAGTTTCAACCCTTTTTAAAACAGTCACCAAGTTTTCAAAAATTACATTTTAGTCACTAACCCAAAATGTCACACTTCCAAACCTCATTTTGTAAAATTGATTTCACCATTCTCTTATATATAATAAAAGAGGATTTTAAGATATTTTTTCCATATTTTTAATGCAACCCGAACTAGGCTTTCCTAAAATCATCCTTTTATATTCGAACCGCAACCCGACCGACCCGGTCCAAACCCAAAACTTCTAAGCCCAAAATTGGGGTGTTACACGGAGATACTGAGGCTTCGGTTATTTCCCCATTCATTAAGGGACAGAGCTAAAACTTGGTGGAATAAACTTACGCCGGGTTCAATTATAACTTGGGCAAATTTATCTCGTGAATTTTTATCTCGTTTTAATCCTTCGCATTTATTTGAGGGATTACGTAATGAAATTGCTACTTTTCAACAGGAAGATGACGAGCCGATGCACGAGGCCTGGGACAGATTTACTACTCTTCTACGGAACTGCCCAATGCATGGATTCCCCGTCTGGAATCAGGTAACTAAGTTTTATAATGCTGCCAACTTACAAACTCGTATTCGAATTGATTCTGCAGCAAATGGACTATTATTGGATAAAGATCCAGATTAGGCATTGCAAGTTTTGAAAAATCTGGCCAAGAATGAGGAGCAGTTTCTGACTGCAAGAAGAGGGGGTAAACGGGTACTTGCTGTCAAGGATTATGAGGCCGACAGCACGATGAAATCACATATAGCATTCCTTATTAAAGCAATGAAAAGGTTATTGAATGATGATGGACAATATGGATTTGCTGTTGAGGAGGTAAGTGACATCTGTGAGGGAAATCATAGTCGGGATGAGTGCCCAATACAAGTAGAAGAGGGAAAATATGTTGGAAACTACAAGCCGAACTACAATTCCAACAATTATAATCCTAATTAGAGGAAGGATCCCAAATTTTCTTGGAGTAATCCTAATAATGCCCTGAATCCTCAAGCACACAATCAGAATCAGGGAGGACCTAGATTGCTGACGCGACAGCAACTGCCGCCGCAGCAGCAACAGCAGCAACCAGCTGCCACAAGCAGTATACTGGAACAGACTCTGGCCACCTTTATGTCTCAGACAGGTACTTATATAGAGAATATGAATCAGTTTGTCAAGAAAACAGAGAATTTCATGGATAAAACAGAGATGAGGATGACAAATCATGAAGCTACGTTGAAATCTCTGGAGACACAAATGGGTCAGGTTTCCCAACATATTAAGTCGAGGCAGACTGGAGGATTCCCTAGCAATACTGAAAATGCTAGGCAGCCCACACATGAGCAGTGTAAGGCAATTACTACTAGGAGTGGGAAGAAACTACTAGGGCCGGAAAAGGAAGCTGAATCAGTAAAGGAACCTGCCGAGGAAGCTGCCCCGACGGGTGATAAACAGACTGCTGCCGATGAGCCTGTCACGACAGCAGAAGCGACAGAGGAGAAAATTGATGAACCTAAACCTCCTCAGATTCGTATGCAGTGGGAAGGACGTATTGCTGACTATCGTCCACCGCCACCTTTTCCTCAACGGATACAACAAGCTAAGCAAGAATCTCAATTAAAAAGATTTATGATATTTTTAAGCAGGTTCATATTAATATTCCGCTGTTAGATGTCGTTAGGGAGATGCTCGGTTATGCTAAATTTCTCAAGGATGTAATGTCGAAAAAAATCTAAACTTGGGGAATTTGAAACGGTAAAGATGACAGAAGGTTGCATGAGTATTCTTCATCGGCAGCCACCCCAGAAAAAGAAGGATCTGGGGAGCTTCATCATACCTTGCGTAATCGGAAATAAATTTGTGGGTAAGGCACTTTGTGATCTTGGTGCTAGTGTTAATTTAATGCCAAAGTCTGTTTTTTAGAAATTAGGTATTGAAAAGGCGCGGCCCACGACAGTAACCCTGCAGCTGGCAGACCACTCTTACGTTCATCCCGAAGGAAAAATTGAAGATATTCTGGTAAGAGTGGATAAGTTTATTTTTCCTGCTGACTTTCTTGTTTTAGATTGTGAGGTAGACGAAAATGCACCAGTCATCCTTGGGCGACCCTTCTTAGCCACGGGAAGATCACTGATTGATGTTGAGAAAGGAGAACTCACCATGCGAGTAAACGATCAAGAGATCAAGTTGAATGTTCTCCAAGCGATGAAACATGCTAATGTGGACGAGGAATGCAAGGCTATCACTGACGTTACCCTTGATCAACCCTGCATCAGGTCGGGCTATCACGATATTAAATTTGGTCACTGCCGCGGCAGCCACCTACAGGACTGTCACGACAGCACCGATGACAGCAACTCCTCTGAATCCGATCCATCTGATACTGAAGGTTAGGATGAGGTAAACTGGTTAGGAAATCGTCCAGGTAAGTTATTCGAACCTTTGAATTATACTTTGGATAACCATTTAATCCAAAAGCCATCTAATGTTGAACCACCTGCCTTAGAACTTAAGCCCCTGCCAGGGCAGTTAAAATATACTTATCTTGGTTCCAATGACACACTGCCCGTAATCATCTCTTCTAAGCTGTCGCAGGAACAGGAATGGCAGCTAATCGGCATGCTAAGGCAGCACAAAAAGGCGATTGGATGGACGATAGCAGAAATTCAAGGCATTAGTCCGGCATTATGCATGCACAAAATCCTTTTAGAGGAAGATCATAAGCCAACTATAGATGCCCAAAGGCGGCTTAACCATGCGATGAAAGAGGTGGTGCGTAAAGAGATAATAAAGTGGTTAGATGCTGGTATTATTTACGCCATCTCCGACAGCAAATGGGTGAGCCCGGTGCAATGCGTTCCTAAGAAAGGAGGAATGACCGTGATAACCAATGAGAACAATGAGTTAATCCCAACCAGGACTGTGACCGGTTGGAGGGTTTGTATGGACTATCGAAAGCTTAACAAAGCTACCCGAAAGGACCATTTTCCTTTACCCTTTATTGATCAAATGCTTGATAGATTAGCGGGAAAACCTTACTATTATTTTCTTGATGGTTATTCAGGTTACAATCAAATTGCTATTGCACCGGAGGATCAAGAAAAGACGACTTTCACATGCCCATACGGAACGTATGCTTTTAGGAGGATGCCGTTTGGATTATGTAATGCACCCGCCACCTTCCAAAGGTACATGATGGCAATATTCTCCGATATGGTGGAGGACTTCCTTGAGATATTTATGGATGATTTTTCCGTCTTTGGAGACGATTTTGAGAGCTGCCTCGGCAATCTACAAAAGGTACTTGAAAGATGTGAAAAAGCAAATCTTGTTTTGAATTGGGAAAATGCCACTTTATGGTGGATGAAGGGATAGTCCTTGGACATAAGATTAGCTGCCGTGGGATAGAAGTCGACAGGGCTAAAATAGAAGTGATCGAGAAGCTGCCACCGCCGACCACAGTCAAGGGCATTAGAAGTTTCTTAGGGCATGCTGGTTTTTATCGAAGATTTATTGCAAATTTCTCAAAAATCACCAAGCCCCTATGCCATCTTTTAGAGCAGAACCGACCCTTTGACTTTAATGATGAATGTACTGGAGCATTCAAGGTTCTAAAGGAAAAACTGGTAACAGCCCCAATAGTACAGCCACCAGACTGGACACAGCCATTTGAGATTATGTGTGATGCTAGTGACTATGCTGTCGGGGCAGCACTTGGGCAGCGCAGAGATAAGCTACTTCATGTCATATATTATGCCAGCAAGACATTGAATGACGCCCAAGTAAACTACACCAACACAGAAAATGAGCTATTAGCTATGGTATTCTCCATTGACAAGTTTCGATCTTATATACTTGAAACGAAGGTAATAGTGCACACAGACCATTCTACCCTGAAGTATTTGTTCGCGAAAAAGGATGCGAAGCCTAGATTGATACGGTGGATCCTGCTATTGCAAGAATTCGACCTTGAAATCAAGGACAAAAAAGGGACAGGAAATCAGGTGGCAGATCACTTGTCAAGGTTGGAGAAGGGACATAGTCTACCAATCGATGAGACACACATACTGGAGACCTTCCCAGATGCGTAGCTCTTTGCTGCTGCAATCGCTGCCGCAACAGTCATGGCGGCAGGTAAGTCTTCTGAACTCCCCTGGTATGCTGATTTCGTTAATTTTATAATTAGCGGAATACTTCCTTCTGATCTTAATTATCAAGCCAGGAAGAGGTTCCAAAATGATGTTAAGCATTATTATTGAGACGAACCTCTTCTTTTCAAAATGTGTGCAGATCAGGTTATAAGGAGGTGTGTACCACAAGAAGAGCAAGAAGACATTCTCCATCACTGCCATGCTTCACAATATGGAGGTCACTTAGGAGGTAATAAAACTGCTGCCAAGGTGCTGCAGTCAGGGTTCTACTGGCCGACACTGTATAAAGATGCACAGGACTTTTACAAGAACTGTGACAGGTGCCAGCGGACAGGTAACATCTCGAGGAGAAACGAGATGTCACTGCAAAACATTTTAGAAGTCGAAATCTTCGACGTCTGGGGGATTGATTTTATGGGACCTTTTCCATCTTCATGTGGAAATCTATACATCCTCCTAGCAGTGGATTATGTCTCTAAGTGGGTTGAAGCTATCGCCACTCAAAAGAATGATGCCAAGACAGTCCAAAAGTTTCTACTCAAAAACATTTTTTCGAGGTTTGGCATCCCTAAGGCGATTATCAGTGATGAAGGGAGACATTTTGACAATAGGGTTATTGCTGCCGCCTTGAAGAAATATGGTGTCAAGCACAGGATCGCGACAGCATACCACCCACAGACCAATGGACAAGCTGAGATATCCAATAGGGAAGTTAAGAACATTCTTGAGAAAATGGTTAAGCCAACTAGGAAAGATTGGTCTTTACTCCTGAATGATGCATTACGGGCATATAGGACAGCTTTTAAGACTCCATTGGGCATGTCTCCATACCGACTGATTTATGGAAAAACATGTCACTTGCCTGTCGAGATAGAGCACAAAGCATATTGGGCAATCAAGGCAGTAAATATGGACTTGGACAAGGTAGGCCAGAAAAGGCTGTTAGATTTGAACGAGATTGAAGAAATAAGAACAATGGCCTACGACAATGCAAGAATTTACAAGGAGAAAACTAAGAAGTGGCATGACAGGAAGTTGCTGCCACGACAGTTCTGCCCAGGGCAGCTTGTATTGTTGTTCAATTCTAGACTGAAACTCTTCCCAGGAAAGCTAAAATCTAGATGGTCTGGCCCGTTCCAAGTGGTACAAGTTTTTCCCCATGGTGCCATCACTATCCGATCATTAAAAGACGGGCACCAATTCAAAGTCAATGGACAGCGCCTCAAGCATTATCAGGGGACTGAAGCCCCAGGAATACAGGAAGTGGTTACCTTAGGAGATGCCCCACAAGGCATCCCTAATTTAACCTAAATTTTATTTTTATTTATTTTTATTATTTATTAGGAAATTAGGAAATTAGGTTTATTTTATTCAAATAATGTTTTTATATTTTCTGTTTTTAGGAAATAAAGAAGTCAAGAAGAAAATGAGAAGTGACCCAAGCCCATCATCCATCCATCAGCCCAACAGAGCCCATTTATTGAAGCCTGTCGTTCCAGCTGCCGCCGTAGACACGAATAAGACAGGCTGTCAACAGACTGACACGGCAGACGCAGAAGCGTGTGGCAGACGCGTAACAGACGCATAAATGCGTGTCAGACGCGTCAGACACGCCAAATCTCATCAATGGCTCCGTTATTCACGCCTGCCGTTACAGCATTAAACGGGCAACAACTCGACCGCTATAAAACCCCGTTTTCATTTTCATTTTCCTCACTTCTGCTTATTCTTACTTGTTTTCTCCTCTCGTTTTATTTGTTTTCTTTACTTTCACAACCCTTGCAACTAAAATGTCTTCCAGACGTACCCGTCGCAGTGCTGCTTCAACCTCTTCAGCAGTAGCACCTACACCGCAGTCGTTCACCACTAAGGAATTATGGGAGGAAAGAGGATTCATCTACGTCCGCAAGGCAGCCAACATGGGGCTCCGACCATTCATCGCGAAGGCGATAAGGACTCAGCTATGGGAGCAGTTCGCCGCACAACCTGCAGAACTAAATGATACGCTGGTGAGGGAGTTTTATGCTGCCATCGACAGCAGAACGGCAACATCAATCACCTTCCGAGGGGTAGAGGTACCATTTACAGCTGACAGCATCAACCACATGTATGGCCTATATTTTGGTCCCAACGATGATGCCCATCAGCAATTTTTAGACACCCTCGATTCTGCCGCCTACGGTGCTGTCATGGCGGAGGTGACGGAGGAAGGAACAACATGGACCACGAGCAAAAAGAACCCCAACTATGTAAAAAGGGGGCAGCTACTTCCAGAAGCCAAACTATGGAACGCTTTCATCAAGAAGCGAATTCTGCCGTCCTCCCATCACACGACAGTGGACCAGCAGAGGCTAGCCCTTATTCATTCGATCATGCAGAACCGGCCTATTAATGTGGGACGCTACATGAGGGAGAGCGTCTTGGATTGCACCAACAGATCAACCGCCCTCCTTTGCCTGCCTTTCATGATCACATCACTCTGCCGTTGCTCTGCCGTACCAGAAGCCACCACCGATAAACTGGTAAAGGGACGGGGCTGGACCGATAAGAACATTATCAGCCTCATGGAGCTGACAGTCGCAACCTCCCTCTCCTCTTTCAACCCAGCTGCCGCCCCAGCAGAATCATCCGAGGAACCTGCCCCTGAACCTACCACAGCAGCTGCTCCGACAGACCAATCTGCTCAGATCCTTGCTGCCATACAGCGGGTGGAAGACAGACAGCTGGGACTGATGACATTCATCAGGGATTTCACCAACTCCACGGTAAATTTCATTACCAATACTTTAAATTTTCCCGATGTTGTTTTCCCAACCTTCCATGCCCAATATTTCACCATCCCCACCCATGCCCACACACCTACACCTCATGCCTCCCCACACACACATTCTGCTACTTCCACCCCATCACCTGCCCCGACGGCAGCTGGCAGTCCTCCGGCCGACACCTCCGCCCGAGGAACGAAGCGACATCCATCGGATGACATCGATGCCTATGTAGCTGGTTTCTCCTCTTCCTCTGTCTGGGCTGACAGCGAGGTAGAACCTCCTATTCGGAGGAATTTGGAGAAGAAATTCACGCCTGTCAAGAGGCAAAAGAAGATGGTCGACAGAAAGCTAATGCCAAAGGCCAGCACCAGCACCAGCAGCAGCAGCACTTGGGACAGTGGCAGCAGCTCAGACATCCAGGTCGTGGAGCAACCTGCCCATCCTGCCCCACAACCCAGAATCCGCCGCCAAATCCGTGTCAGCAGCAGCAGTGAAGACAGCGCTTAAAATTTAAGTCTTTTATTTTCTTTTTATTGCTGGCTGCTTTATCTATATTTTGTGATGTACCTGCCTTCATTTTTTTCTGTCATTTGCATTGAGGGCAATGCAACCCTCGAGTTTAGGGGTGGCAACCCTCCATCTTAATGGAGTCTAAGTACATCTTTTTAATTATTTGTTGTGTCTCATTTATTTTCTTAAAAAAATTTAGAAAAGACAAAAAAACTGTTGGCCTAAAACTGTGAAGTAAACTTACTTGTCATGACAGCTCTGCCGTGGCAGCATCTTTAGAACAGTTTAAGGAGAAGTTTAGAGCCTTTCTATAGTTCTGAAAAACTTAAACACCATTGTGACTGTTATACTGCTTAGATTTCTTTTAGCCAAACTAGAATAGGAAGCTTAGTACTTGAATAGCCCCTAGAGGTGCCTAACACTGGCTCTAGGAAAGAAGTTTAGCAAAAGAAACTCAAAAACCTAGAGGTGCTCGAAACCGGCTCTAGGAAGCTAACTAGAGGTGCCTAAAACTGGCTCTAGTAAAACTTAGCTTGAAAATAGAAGAAAAGAAGCATGAAAATGTGTCTTCAAAAATAAACTTTGGCATAAAAATTCGAGTTAAAAAGTTGAATATTCTAGTGAAACTAAGAGAGTCTTAGCATATAACTGTTCACAAGCATGCACACACTGCACGAGGACTATAGTGAGATTTCGGACAGATCCTAATCTTTCCGACAAGTTGCTGCCGTCACAGAGAATGAGCGACGGGTAAGGGACAGTTCACTGTTTGAAAGCCAACACAAAAATATTCATTTTTCTTTTAGGTCTTAATTGCTTGAGGGCAAGCAAAAACTTGAGTTTGGGGGTGTGTTGAGTGTGTAAAAGTTCTATTATTTACACCCTTTTTAACCCATATTTCTGCTGCATTCAAGCATCATTGCATTGCATTTAGGTTAGTTTACAGCAAAACATCACAAATATAGTAAAAGCACAGATTCTACTAAAAGATGGCTGATTTTGCAGGTTGCCGCCATAGTGGACGGAGAAGGCGGGCGCAGGGCAGAGAAGCAGAAGAGCTTAACTGGACAAGCAGACGATGAGGACGATGCTGCCATGGATCTGCCGTGACAGCAGAGGACGACAGCAAGTTAGTGGAGAAAAAGCAAAGTGGACCTCGATAGATAGAGAAAATTATGCTCGTCTATCGTGTGAAAACCAGATATTTTTCCAAGCCCCAGATCAAAAGATATGTCAAGCCAAAGCTCAAGGAGAGGAAATCCCAAGAAACAAGGAGGACGGCTGAAAAGTAGGATACTTGAAGATTAAGTCTTTATTAGAATCATACTTTTAATTAAAGTTGTAATCCTTGTTAACTTAGAATACTTGAGCCCAAAGCTTATATAAGGGCATATATTTTAACCTAGGGAGCATCATACCCCATAACCGATAACCAAAATCCCTCTGCCGTTTACCCGCCGTCGATATGTTCTAAAACCCCTCTAGGGCCACGGGTTGATTTGTAAAGTAGTTGCAAGGGTTGTTTTGTTTTAGGAATTTTCAGTTCAATAAAATAAACTTCAAGTTCTCTTATTTTGGTTATTAATATATTGCAAGAGCATCAGGAGAGCATTGTGAGGTTATCCATTTACTTAGCATCGGGAGAGTTAAGTATACGAAAGAAATAAGAGCAAGTTCTCTAGTTTATAGTTGAACTATCTTGTGCCTAGGGATAGGGCAAGGTTAAGTGGCTAAAGAAGAATTCATACACATCGGTGTTCATCCTTCGATTCACGTCAGGAGGTATCATCAAAGACGTGATCATCGACAGACTTGGACCTAGGGATAGGCCAAGGCAGATCTGGGATTCTTGCCAAACTTGAAGTACTGAGTTGGTGAGTTTGCTGCCGCGACGACCAACGGACAGCTTCCGCGACAGGTGCTGCCGCGACAGGCGCATCGACAGAACTGGAGTTCCTAAGCATTGCAATACCTGCACTACTGAGCAATTCAATACCAGCCCATTCTCTCTATCTTGATATTTCTATTCTTTTATTTAAGTTTACTTTATTATTTTCGTGACAATTCTCTCAACTATTTCCTTTACTTTCATGCAGTGAATTAAAGTGAAGTTATAGCCCAATCCCTGTGGAGACGATATCCGATACTTCGTATCACTTTACTAATTGCGTCGTGTACACTTGCACTACCATTGCGATAGACTATTTTACACGCAACAGCAATGCAACCCTCGAGTTTGGGGGTGGCAACCCTCCATTTTAATGGAGTCTTAAGTACATCTTAATTATTTGCTGTGTCTCATTTAAGTTCTCTTAAAAAAATCAGAAAAGACTGAAAATTTTGGCTTAAAATTGTGAATTGAACTTACCTGTCATGACAACTCTATCGTGGCAGCATCTTTAGGACAATTTAAGGAGAAGTTTAGAGCATTTCTATAGTTCTGAAAAACTTAAACACCATTGTGACTGTTATACTGCTTAGATTTCTTTTAGCCAAACTAGAATAGGAAGTTTAGTACTTGAATAGCCCCTAGAGGTGCCTAACACTGGCTCTAGGAAAGAAGTTTAGCAAAAGAGACTCAAAAACCTAGAGGTGCCCGAAACCGGCTCTAGGAAGCTAACTAGAGGTGCCTAAAACTGGCTCTAGTAAAACTTAGCTTGAAAATAGAAGAAAAGAAGCATGAAAATGTGTCTTCAAAAAAATAAACTTTGGCATAAAAATTCGAGTTGAAAAGTTGAGTATTCTAGTGAAACTAAGAGAGTCTTAGCATATAACTATTCACAAGCATGCACACACTGCACGAGGACTATAGTGAGATTCCGGACATATCCTAATCTTTCTGACAGGTTGTTGCCGTCACAGAGAATGAGCGACGGGTAAGGGAAAGTTCACTGTTTGAAAGCCAAAACAAAAATATTCATTTTTCTTTTAGGTCTTAATTGCTTGAGGGCAAGCAAAAACTTGAGTTTTGGGGTGTGTTGAGTGTGTAAAAGTTCTATTATTTACACCCTTTTTAACCCATATTTCTGCTGCATTCAAGCACCATTGCATTGCATTTAGGTTAGTTTACAGCAAAACATCACAAGTATTTTAAAGGCACAGATTCTACTGAAAGATGGCTGATTTTGCAGGTTGCCGCCATAGTGGACGGAGAAGGCAGGCGCAGGGCAGAGAAGCAGAAGAGCTGAACTGAACAAGCAGACGACGAGGACGATGCTGCCATGGATCTGCCGTGACAGCAGAGGACGACAGCAAGTTAGTGGAGAAAAAGCAAAGTGGACCTCGATAGATAGAGAAAATTATGCTCGTCTGTCGTGTGAAAACCAAATATTTTTCCAAGCCCCGGATCAAAAGATATGGCAAGCCCAAAGCTCAAGGAGAGAAAATCCCAAGAAACAAGGAGGACGGCTGAAAAGTAGGATCCTTGAAGATTAAGTCTTTATTATAATCAAACTTTTAATTAAAGTTGTAATCCTTGTTAACTTAGAATACTTGAGCCCAAAGCTTATATAAGGGCATATATTTTAACCTAGGGCATATCTCATGACCCATAGCCGATTTCCCCTTAAACCGACAACCAAAAATCCTCCGCCGTTTACCCGCCTCCGATATGTTCTAAAACCCCCCTAGGGCCACGGGTTGATTTGTAAAGTAGTTGCAAGGGCTTTGCATCTGGACACTGATCACCACCATTTGCAGAGAGTGATGGTGATGTAACCATAGGTGTAGGAGTTGGTGAAGCTTCAAGCATCTTTGTCTTCTCCAAAAGATCAACAATATGCTTTCTTTGATTCAAAATAATACCTTGGTCAATACTTTGAACTATCATTTCAAGAAAAAAATCAATTTACCAAGATCTTTTAAAGAGAATGTTAAATTAATCTCTTTAACAATAGCATCTATTTCCACATTGTTGTCTCCAGTAATCACCACATCATCCACATACACCATTATATACACCTTGCAACCTTTAGAATTCCTAAAATAAAGAGAAGTATCAGCTAAAGATGCAGTGAAATGTAGTTCACCTATCAAAAAATTTCTGAACTTTTCAAACCATATATGTGGTGCTTGTTTGAGACCATATAAAGACTTCTTTAACTTGCAAACTAGTGGTTCTCCATTTTTACAAACTGTTCAAAACTAGGAGGTTGTTCCATGTACACTTCTTCAGTTAAATCACCATTCAAAAATGCATTATCCACATCAATTTGCCTAAGATTCTACCATTTGCTAAGTGCTAGACTAAGCATAACTCTAACTGTTACAGGTTTAACAACTGGACTGTAGGTCTCAGTATAATCGAAACCAGCCTGCTGAGCATACTCTTTTGTCACAAGTCGAGCATTGTAACGAGCAATACTTCCATCTGAATTTCTTTTCACTTTAAACAACTATTTACATCCAATAGGAACCCTATCATTAGGCAACTCAACTAAATCCCAAGTGCCCTTTTTTATCAAAGTTGTGACTTCATTCTCCACAACTGTCCTCCAATGAGATGTCTTCATAGCCTCATGAACATTCTTAGGCTCCTCAGAGTCAGAACTTAGAACTTCAGTATTATAAACTTTGGGTTTGAAAACCCCTGCTTTAGACCTTGTAACCATATGATTCTTCCCTTGGTTAGAATCATGACCAGCTGAAGACCCAAAAATATCTTCTCCTTCTTGACCAGATTGAGAACCAACAAATGAGGAAGAATCTGAAACTGCAGAGCCTGGTGAACTTTCAGTAACAAGTCTAGAACTTACAACAGGAACAACATTTGAACTTGCAATAAGGACAGCACTTGAACTTGGAATAAGAACAGGATTTGAACTTGCAATAACTGGTCTTGCAACTGCTGAATCTGGAAAACTTTCAGCAACATATCTTGATCTTACAGCAGCAAAACTAGGACTAGCACCAGGAATAGAATTTAAATTTGTTTGAGTAGGAAGAACCATCACAGGAACTTCTGATAAACCAGGAGAATCTGAAGTACCAACAGATCTGGAAAATGAGTTAGCTGAACCAAAATGAGAAGTAGCAGGTGAACTTGTAGTACTAGAAGAAACACCAATTTGACCACCAGATTGTTGAACTGAAGAACTGCTACTCTTAACCTTTGGACAAAAGAACTTTGCTGAGGTAGAAACAACTTGATCTGCAGAGGAAACATGTTTTCCTGTAGAGAAAAACTCCTTTTGATCCTTTGCTTGAAAAGGAAAGACATTTTCATTAAATTAAACATGCCTTGACACATAAATCCTTCCATCATTGCTAAGACACTTGTAACCTTTTTGAGTTTCACTGTAACTCAAAAATACACAGGGTTTTGACCTAAATTGCAACTTGTGCTGGTTATAAGCTCGAACCAGAGGAAAACACTGAGCTCCAAAAACTCTCAGAGAACTATAATCAGGCTTGCACTTGAACAATTTCTCATGTGAAGATAATCCACTTAAGACTCTTGTAGGCAACTTGTTAATAAGAAAAATATAAGTATAGAATGCATCAGTCCAGTATTTAAATGGTACTGAAGCTTGAGCCATAAGAATAAGGCCAAGCTCCACTATATGCTTATGTTTACGCTCAACCATGCCATTCTGTTCAGAAGTATAAGGACAAGAATTTCTGAAGACAATACCCTGCTGATCAAAGTAAAGAATTAAAGACTTAAATTCAATACCACAATCAGTTTGGATTGCCTTAAGCTTACAATTAAGTTGACGTTCAACAAGCTTATGAAAAGAGATGACAATATTATAAACATCAGATTTCTTTGATAAAAAATATATCCAGGTATATCTAGAACAAGCATCAACAATACTCAGATAATAACTGGAATTATTAGATAATATTAGAGCAGGTCCCCATAAATCCATATGTACCAATTGTAAAGGTTCATTGTAAACAGTAGAAGAATTTGGAAATTGCAATTTGTGACTCTTTCCCAATTTGCAAGCAACACAAGAAAACATTTTATTGATATCAACAGAAACATTACATGATTTCATGAGTTTAACCAGAGTCTCAGCAGAAGGATGACCTAACCTTCTATGCCAAGTCTCAAAGGTATTTGAACTAACAGCATTACAAATTAAAAGATCAGAATCACCTAATCCAGAACCATCATCTACAGTTTTGTCAGTACAAAGCAAACCTCTAGAACTATTGTCTACAGATTTCTTAGTACAAGACATGTTATTAGGACCACTCGAACCAGGATCAGAGGACTCATAAGACAGCTTGTAAAGCCCTTCAGTTTGCACCCCTTGAAGAATCACTTGCTGTGTTGTCAAATCCTTCACAGAACAAAAATTAGGGAAAAATTCTATAGATACATTATTATCTCTGGTAAACTTAGAAACCGATAACAAATTCTTTTTAATGGATGGAATATGTAAAAGATTTTTTAATAACAAAGGTTTAAAAGAAGTATGTAAAGAAGAAATCCCAATCTGAGAAATTGAAGCAGTAACACCATTAGCTACAGAAGTTTTACCAGATCTAGAATAGGTTTTAGGGTTTGAAACAACACCTGCATCGGGAGTGATGTGCGTAGTGGCTTCTGAATCTCGATACCACGCTGCATCATTAAAACCAGCAAGATTGCCAAAAAGATTGCACTCGTCTGACATAGCAGCCAGATTCACTACTGCTCCTTGATCAACAGGTGTTTGAGCAAAGGAAAAATCATCAGATAGGCCTTGATCTTCAACCACTTCATCACCATAATGACAATTGTTAGCCGAATTAACTGCCCCATCAAAGGACTGATCGAAGCGAAAGAAGCACCGATTGGCAAGATGATCAAGACGCCCACAAATCTGACACTGAGGCCGAGATCGTCCACCAAAACCTCTGCCTCGACCACGATAAACAGAACGACCGTCATTGTAAACCGGAAAGCTTCCCTGAGACCGAAACCCTTGATCAGCACCAAATCTTGACGAATCTTGAATCCGTTGTGAAAAATTGACGGCACCACCATTGTGAGACGAGAACCCATTATGGCTAGGGTTACTAAAATTAGAAGGAAAAGACCGTGTTGCCCTAGAATTAAACGGACCATTTTGATTTGGGCTACGAGCCATATTAACCGAAAAGGACCGAGTTAGAAACTCTTGCTGCCTTGTCTCAGTATCCAGAAGAACATTACACACTCCATCGATTTTATACGGCTATTGACTCGAGGTGATACGACCACCACCGGCTCATACTCCGGCGGCAGACCAGACAAGATGGCAGAAATATGCATCGTCTCCGAGAGAGGATGACCACAGGCAGCAAGACTGTCACAAATAGACTGTATCTGGGACAAATACTACTTCATCGATTGGTCTCGTTTGCGCAGAGTCTTCAAAGAACAGTAAAGATGCATCAATTTCGTAGTGGACGAGACTGAAAAATTTTGCTGAACTTTTTCCCAAATATCTAGAGCAGTCTTGCAACTCACCAAAGAAGGTAGAATTGAAACCAATAGAAGACAATAGCCATGAGCATAAGGCACTATCTTGTTGCCGAAAGGACACATACTCTGGATTCAACTTCTTGAAACCTTCAGAATCAAGAACATATTGAGAGGGAACTTTGAGCGTACCATCAATGTGATCTAACAAAGCAAGACTTTCAATGGAAAAGATGACTTGTTGACGCCAAAGAAGAAAATTGGAATCATCAAGCCGAATTAAAATTGTCTTGTTCTTGAAAGATTTTGCAGCGGATCCTTCAGCCATTTGAGAACCCTCTGATACCATGTTAGTATTACACGAGGAATAGAAAGAAACTCAAGATCAACTCAGATTTATTCTTCAGCATAAGCTGGTTTATATACAGCAGAATGTACATGAAGACTTAGGCTTACAACTCAGCTTAAACCTAACAGACTTATAACAACTCTAAGAGACTCTAACGGTAACATAATACAACGGCTAATAGTATCCGATGATACTCACACTCAAGTCCAAGTACTATGGCTAGAAAGTGAAATAACTTCAGATCCAAGGAATATAGCTGCAAACTGAGCAGCAGCAACATACTACGTTTATTGTTTACGTTGGGGTTTTTTTTAATTTAAATAAAACACCTAACAGAATATTCAGTAATTTGCAAAATGAATCCTCACACCGTTGGTTGGCTGCTGCCGCCATATCGTTCTCCAGTTTCCCACACCTATGATGGTCACTTCCTCTAAGCAAGGGAATGCCGCCTACGATATTCACTTAATTGTGTCAATAACTTTATGAAACAGAACAAGAACATGGCAATCAAATATTTATGGACAGAAGAAGACATATAGAAACATGAAAGAGAGAAAGAAATGATGCAGAGAAAAGAAAGTACCTTTTCATCGAAGAGAGCGGGAGAGACGATCTCTGAGTTGTTTCCTTCTGCGTCGGAGATGAATGTTTTAAGTGTAGGACAAGTTTGTATACTAAGGCTTGTCAACAAGGGGAATTCAAAGTAATTTCCATGGCCGAATCTCGTCAGTTTAGGAAGGTCTTTGAGTGATAGGAATTCTAGTACACGGAACGTTTTCTGATTCATTGTTTCTTCTTTGGTTAATCCTTTCACAAAGATCACATTTTCCACATTCTCACAATTTTCGACCTTTAGCTTCTTGAGGTGCAGTAAACTTTTCACCATAGTGGACGAAAACAGGTAGTTCAAATCATGACAGCCCTCGATAGTCAAGCATGTTAGATTTTGGGCATAAGGATGTGTGGCCAGAAGCTTGTCTTTCCAAGCAAGCTGAATGTTGATTGAAGATAGCTCCAAATCCTCCAAGCTTGGAAAAATCCTAAAAATAATCTATCTGTTTCATTTAACACTTTCATGCCTTATTTGCTAGATAAATGCAACTGTTTAAGTTTCTTAGGATACAATGAATTAGATAAACATGTCACCTTACTTTTTATATTGATGACACATTATTTAACTAAATTAATTTAATAATAATAATAATAATAAACCCAAATTATTTATCTCATTTTTTTTAAATATTACTATTATAGGATGGTCATTTGACCCATACCCGATGAGTTCCGACCCGATCTTATAGAGTCGTTTTTTTAAAAGAAAATTTTATGTTTGTGTCGAATTCAGGTCTGATTTTTTGAGAATAAGGTTGGGCTGAGTCGGGTTTGGGTTTAAGGTGATAATATTCTACCCGACTTGACCCGAAACAATAGTTTAATTTTATTCTAAATATATAGGTATAATTGCTACAGTGCCCATCTCTTTATATGTATATATTTCAATTATCTCCCTATTTTGTCTAATAAAATAGAATAATTATTATAATTCTCCATCTTTATTTGTATTTTTCAATTAGCTTTCTATTTTATCAAATAATAATAAAAAATAATAATTTTTTATTTATGTCGAATCGGGTCGTGTTCGGGTTTTTTATTGTAGAATTTGGGTTAGAGATCGAGTCGGGTCGAGTCGAGTTTAAATAGAAGTGTTAAATTTTTTAGTCTGGTGTAGATCGTCTAAAAACCCGACCCAACTCGATCCATATCCATCCCTAACTATTCATCTCATTTTTTAATAGTACTATTCATCTCATTTTAAATATATTAAATACATGATTTGATATTTTTAAGTGATATGACAAATTCACTTGACACGTTGTAACTTTAAAATTAAAAGAAAAAAAAAATCGAACCATTACATTTAACCCTCGAACCAAAATGAAATACGCACTATAATACGATGTATACAGTACTTTTACCTTAACATACCAGATCAACAATCATTTTTATGCACATCAAATTCAATTTAGTGTAACTCAAAACTGAGTCAAAAAAATGGAAAATTTGAAAAAGAAGTTGGCCAGTAAAAGCCAGTTGCAACTATATGTCTGCATCATTGATGTTATCCTCCACAATGTCAATGCAAGAACCTAAAGATTTTCCCTGGGACATTGCCTCTGCAAGTTTAGCTCGAGCTACTTCGTGGCGGCGCAACAGTAGGACGGTGTTAAGTACCGACCATCGAACTTGGGAGTCCGCTTTCTTCTGAGTGAATCCCAAGCCTTTGAGCAATCCATCCAACTGATCCATAACCTCAAAGTTCAATCACAATTGAAACTCCTACTGCTTGGGATGGAAGTTAGGTAAATGAATTGTATACCTTGTTTATATCGGCAAGGCCGCCCTCGGCGTATCCGAATAAAAGATATTCAGTTGCCACACCTGCTAGTGCTATGCATGAGAATCTGTTCAGTGTCTGGTGCATGAACATTGTCACCATAAGAATTCTTGTGAATCAAGTTATCTAAAATCTAACATGTTTAAGAACAGGAGAATCTGAGAAGTAGACAACATACTGTGGCTGATACTTTCCCTGCATTGACCTGCATGAAATGAGACCATTGCTAAGGAAAATTGAAATAGCATTAGGGAATGATATGAAAACTACATTGTTCCTAAAACCGAAGTACGGTGTCCCGGCTTATGCTCGGCTAGATATCATTCCGGGTACCGAAAACTGAAGTACGGTCCTATCTCCACCCAAACTGAAGACAGATTGGGAAGCAGATACAAAAGAAACCTACTCAAGTGGACACAACATATCGAAAAGAACAACCTACTTCTTCGAGAAACTCGAAATCGACAAAGGATGTTCCTGCTTGAATATTGAGTGATCCTTCCTTCTTTAATGCATCCAAACTAGTTAATGTATATCCTCTAGGAAGAATGCCCACCAGGTACGCGATCAAGAAATGACCAGCTTCATGCTGCAACGAAGTTCGATACGATCATTCTTGCAGCAATATGAAAGACTAATCAGAATTAACACATCTATGAAGTGATTAACACATGGAAAATAAAAGAAAATGGACCTACTTGAATAACCCTGTTGTGGTACTTTTGACTGAAAGTGTGACCAATTGTGTCAAGGACCAAGTTGCCAATGCCTCCATTAAATGCAACCTATACAAACATGAAAACACCAGCATGTTGTAGAAAACAGTGGCTGTTTGCAGATCATCCGATTGATCGATGTTTAAAGTAATGAAGCATGAACTAGAAATCACATCGAGAATTAACTTCTAAAGTCGATATCAAGAAGGGAATAGATTATGTACGAAACGAGTTCGATGATCGGAATGAGGAAATTACCAAGTCCAGTGTCCCGAGAAACAAGAATCCTACAGAAATAAACAGGATTTGCTGAGGGCTAAAACTAAAAGCATTCCATGCCGCAACGCCTCCGACGACAGCAGCAAGCTTCAGGTTCCTTTCTATTGAACCCAGAGTTGCATCAACTGGTGATAGAAGAGATTTAGTTTCTATTCCATTCAATCTCAGCTCATCCAAGGTGTACAGCCTCTGGGGAACCTGCAACCAAATTTGCTCTATTCACGATGCCAGTATTCGAATATAATATCCAATACCTATATGTGAATATGTTCTTGGTTTCTAATTTACCATTTTCTATTTCAAAACAAAATCAAAGAACATAAAGTGAAAGAAGAAAAGAACTATCAAAATTGATAAGACTCGAAAACCTGGCGAGCAGCACCGAAACATCGAAGGCCGCCGGGCTTTCCTTGTAAGTCCTTGACAAGGGACAGTGCAGTCCTGTCATCTCCCTTGCTCAGCTCCTTGTCAACTTGTTCCAGTACTTGTCTCCTTGACACTCCTATTTCTGATGAACTGAAAATCCTGAAAGTAGACAACCTAAGTCTTGGACATGAACTTAGGTTCCAAAAACAAACCGAAGTGGCCATAACTTTAAATAAGAACAATTCATTCCAATATTCAATAAGTTTTCTAACATACCATGTCTGTCTCTTTGAATTTAAACTTCCCATTTTCTCAGCCACACAAAACATGATAATGTACATTTTAGTAAATTTAACATTTTTTCTCTGCCTATATGTAATATGACCAACCACCCAATATTAACTGTTCTAACTTGAGTATAATTAGAACCTTCACATTCTACATGCAATCTTAAGCTAATTCTACCTTTAGCTCTGGAAAACATTAAGAACACATTCTGTAAAATCCAATATTGATCCATTCTTGTTTTTTAAAAAGTTGTAAATTTACACAGAAATCTTGGTTATTATTGATATGTGACTGCTTATTATTGGTATGTGACTGCTTTACTCGAATTTAACAAGAAGAATACAAAGCAAAAACAAAAGCCTCTATTATAAACAAAAAAAACTAGTGATGTAAATGAGACGAGACTGATCGCAAGTTATTCGAGTTCGATTTGGTCAAAGTTTGTTCTAATACTCGATTTAATTGGACTTGACTTCTTAAGGAGCCGAGCCTAACTACTCACACCTGACTCGAAAAAGCTAAGGAGCTACTCAAAATATAATACGCTAATTTTTTTAATTTTTAAAATTTTAAGTGAACTAAAATGTATGTTGTTGGATAATAAATTATTATTATTATTATTATTATTATTATTATTATTATTATTATTATTAAGAATAGTACTATAAATGAGATGAGACAGTTCGCGAGCTACTCGAGTCTGAATTAATCAAAACTTGGTCAACACTCGACTCGATTGGACACGAACTCGGTTCAAGTTCTTAATGAGCCAAATCTAATACTACTTAGGCTCGGCTTGACTCATTTAGAGTCTAGGGGTGTTCAAAAGTGCCCGACCCGAATGACCCAACCGGTTGACCTATCGACCTGATAAAAAAATTCGGGTTTTTTTTTAAAAAAAAATTACATCTTGGGCCGGGGCCGGGTCGCAAAATAAAAAAAAACGTGTACCGACTACCCGGATGTATTTTAAATTATTTTTTAAATATTAAAGTAAACTAATTAAAAATCTTAAAAATTACCTCTCCCCTATTACATTTCCACTTTCCAGTTCACCCTATTAAAGTAAACTAATTGTTTTTTTATATTTAATTATTTATATACATGACTGGACAGTTTGAAATTCATGCTAGTGAATTATTTGTTGATAAATCCAGGAAAAGGATAGGGATAAGGGGTGAATTATTTAGTTATTGATTTGGTTTTATTGATGGTTTAGTTATTGGTTTGGTTTTATAGTAAAAGGCATGTTCAGTTTCGATCTTATTTGTGTGTAAATTTCGATTCAATTTGGCTTAATCGAGTACCCAAATATCCAATTTTACGGGTACCCGCAACACACGGACCGGTCAAACAACTATTCGAAGATCATATTCAATATTTCAAATACCCGAATACTTAGGTGTCCGAATTTGAACACCCCTAACTTCGATTCACCTTTACCCTTTCCCGTTATCACCATAATTTTGGGCCTTAGAAAGGAAAATATATATATATAAATCAAAGGGATGGATCGCTTCCACTTGTCTTATTAACAAGGCTAGGCCCTCCCAACTTTAATGGGACTCTACCTTAGGCTTAGCTATAGCCCTCTTGAATTCTAGATCATGGGTTGCATTTAGATTATGTATTTAGATATTTAAATCGGACTCTAAATTATTTGAAACGGTATTATATATGTAGATGTGAATTGTGTATTTAGATATTTAAATCGGACTCTAAATTGTAAAATAGAAAATATATTTGAATATTTGATGTACGAAAATGTGAACATTGATCATCTAACTGTTAGTATATTCAATTATTCAACACACGATTTAAATTTAGATTCTTTACAGATTCGAATATATAGAAGAGTTGGTGATGGCACCTTTTCGGTTAAATCATGTTACAATCTCTGCATCGGATGTGGCCAAGGAGATAATTTCTAGAAAGTGTGCATTTGGAATGGTCTTGTTCCTCCGCGCGTTGAGTTCTTCATGTGGCAAGTGGCTCGAAAAAAAACTAGCAGTGAAAGGGGAACTACGGAAAAGGGGGATGGGGGTGTTGGCAGACGATTCTTGTCCATTATGTTCATCGGCGTTTGAGTCGGTGGAGCACCTCTTCGTCACTTGCCCTGTATCGTGGAAAATTTGGATGTCTATGGTCCATGGTGGGAGGTGCGTATGGTGATGCCTGGAGACTTTTGCACGTTGCTAAGGATGTGGTTCGATAATCCTCCCACGAACGACAAAAGATTCATATGGTTCCTAATTCCGGCGGCGGTCACGTGGACATTATGGTTGTTTAGAAACGACATTGTCTTCAAGGGTATCAAATTGGATATATTACAGATGGATTTTATTTTGAAATTTAGGTTGGTTAGTTGGTTTTTTGCCAAGTATCAGGAGGTGCAGGTGGCGCGGGTAGATGTTATGAACAACTTGAGGGCCGCGGACGGGTTTGCTTCGCGGTCGAAGCAGTGTGCTCCGTCTGTTGTTTGGCGTCCTCCAGCAGAGGGTTTCATTAGGATAAACGTGGATGGTGCCATGATGGCGGACAAATCGGCCGGTGGGATTGGTGGACTAGGGTGGAACAACGAAGGCAAGGTGGTTTTCCAGTTTTCGGAACGATGCGGTCCGGGTCCCCCGATACTACCCGAACTGCTGGCGATCAAAAGAGGGCTTCAACTCTTTTTGTCGTCTCCAGAATGTCAGATGGGGAGGCCAGTGGTGGAGAGCGATTGTGCGATAGCGTTGTCATGAATAAAGGATTCGGTGAGTTGCCCCAACATATTTAAGGACTTGGTGGAGGATATCAAGGTCATGGGGGAACGGAGGGGCGGCATTTTTAGAATCATTCCTACGCTGTAACGGTAAGGCTGACTCGTTGGCGAAATCAGGTATTTGTTAACTGTAGGGACCACAAGATAGTCTATTTTCTTTCGAGTAAGGGTTTCGGAAAGGGATGGGGTAGGGATAAAATTCGTCTGCCCCTTTTCGGTGCCCCTACATATGCCCCAACACTAAAAAACACTACAAAATTAAAATCTAAGCCCTAACCCTAAATTCTAAATCCTAAACCCTACACCCTATACCCTAAAAAATACACCCTACCCTAAATTCCCTAAACCCTAACCACAACCCCTAACATAAAACCCTAAACCCTAAACCCTAAAGTTAGTTTTGAGCGTGGGGGCATATGTAGGGGCACCGAAAAGGGGCAGGGGAATTCCATCCGATGGGGTAGAGGTTTTGGTTGACAGGTTGTAAGATGGTGATGGACATTGTATTTGAACTATGGTTTTTATGAATAAATAGTCACTCTTTTTCCCCTTCCGCTATTTTTCGATCCTATTCGGGGTCGAAGGATATGAGGGGGAGTTTTAACGAGGCCACCTATTATCAAAAAAAATATATAGAGGATATTTTTTTGAATAATCCAAAGATAAGTACAATGTAGTATTTATTCATACATATTTTTAATTCTTTGACAATGCACACACGTTCTGTGGACAAAATAATTGAACTCGGGTCTCCTAAGATGAACATCACATGTTTTTCTACTGGGAGTCTAGAACCACTTGTTCGATTCATTAATCACATTTATAGTTAAAAAGTTTTGTAATCAAACATTGATATTAGGACTATCATAATGAGACATACATTCTACTTTTAACTAAAAATGATTTTAAAAGTAATTAGTGAAAGATCACTAAAAATAAGAGGTAGGAAATTATTAACATGAACTAAGCTATTTAATTTGAACGAATTATTTAACTGATTTAAAAACTCGAATAATACAATATATTTTCAGTATAATCATGATATTTGATATATCGGTAGACTAATTCGGATCGAATACTATATAGACTTATTATAAGGATGATCTTCTCAACACAATTTACTTAATTCACATTATTAGAATCAAACTCCTAGATTTATTTGAAGGATCATACATCTCATTTCGTTGTACCAAATGATCATTAATAATAACACAAAATATTTAATTAAAAAAATTAGTCGAAAATATTCTTTTCGCGCTAATTCCATCTAAGGATGCAAGATTTACGAGCTTGGAAATTCAACCCTAAGAACTTTGAAATAAGACAGATTTAAGAGAAAATTACATATAGTATTATCAAATTACATAAATTGTTATAACTTTAAATTATTCTATTTTAAAGTTTGTATCCTATAACTATGATTGTGCACACAAAAAAGCTGTGCAATCTGATTCATTTATAAGGTGCTTTGATCTGAAAATTCGAGTACCCAATTTTTTTAAAGACAAATCTGATTAGATATCTGAAAAATAAACAATCAAATAGGATACATATCATAATATTAAATTTCCGAATTATCTGAAAAACAATGGGCTTTAGATTTTAAAGTTTGGCCCATTTTAAAAGTACATCAATCTACTCATTTACGGCCCACTAGATCCATCATTATCCTTAAAGATGGTAGACGGGTACAATTTTACGGATTTCGCACCGCCTCACCCCGCCTCAGTTGGAGCAGAGATGAGTATGAGTTTGGTAGGCAGTGCAGATATGGATGTCAAAAGTCATATCCGTCGTGGGTAGTGAGTAGGTGATGAATTTCAAACCTTACCCGCACTGTATCCGCCCATCCCGCCCACTAACTACCCACCATATGAATTTTGGACCATTATGAATTTAGGAATAAGTTCACAACTTATTCTGTAAACTCTAAGATTTTAAAGGGTGTGCCTTATAATTTAACCAAATCTTAAGGTATAAACATTCTTTACAATTGTTGTCTATCGCCATTATTTAGTTAGATGTAGTTAAATAAAATTTATATCGACATAAATGTGTATTAGTTAAGTTAACTATAGTTAGTTAGTTAGCTATAGTTAAATTTATACATGTGAAAATGTACTATATATGCACTTGATCAATCAATAAAATATGCAAAATTTTACTCTTCTTTACACAAGCCTATGATTTATTTTTACATAACTCGATATTAGTGGTTGTTTGCCAAGTGGGTACGGACAGGTACAGGTTCAGGTTAAGTGGTGGGCACCTATTTAGGTAGTGTGTGGGATGGATTTGAGAATGTACCCATTTGGCGGGTGTGAATTTGAAAAATAATACCTACCGTGGGTGGTGGATATAAATTTTTCAAGTGAATATAAATATGGGGAGGGACTGAGAGTATCCACACCCGCCCTGACTAGTTGTCATCCCTAATTATCTCAGTCAAAGTACAATACACTACAATTTTAAATCACCCCTCCTTTTTTACCATGTCATATATTCATATTCGAATATCCGATTCAAAAATCTAATATATAAAAAATTGATAATTTTTCGGATCTGATTTTCACTCCTCCGATTGGTCAAAAGAGCATAGCCAAAAGGTAAAATGTTAAATTGGAAAAGGTCATCAACTTGCCAATATTTCCGCAATAGTGCTTGCCAGCAACCATGCATCGGTTCCTAAGCCCAAAACAGCTAAATAGATTCATTCCCCTCCGCCACTTTTTGTCAATATCCAATCGTGAAGGACTATTTTGTATTTTCCTTCTTTCTTCTTTTTTGCCCTAATTTTAATAAGAATAGGCTAATTCACCGGAGAACCCCAAAACTATGATCTTAATTTTAAAGTGATCTTTAAACCTCAAAATGATATAATTAAAACCTCAGAATATTAGTATCGTACCAATCAAGTTCTTTCATCAGTCTGATACCAATTCGGGTATTAAATGTTAGTTTGGATCTAAAATGAAACTTTTAAACAATTTCTACATAGGGGGAAAGGAAGAATTTGCTCCTATGGGTTTTGAACCCACAACCTAGAAGATGAGAAGGTGTCAACTGAGAGCTTTAACCACTTGCTGTTAAACTTGCTCTAGAGATTGTTGACAATTCTAAAGTGAAATTTATTTAAAACATGTCTATATCAAGTGCATTGATAGCTTAACCCTAAAGTGTTGAAAGAATCGATAATGCCATTAAAATTTGGGGTGTTCATAATCGGCCCAATAGGTATTCATTGGCCCAATAAGTTCAATATCACTACCATAATATTAATATGTTTCATCCTTCCTTCTACTTTATTAAGTTGCATATGAGTGTATTGAGCTTCTGAGTGCCCGTTGGGCCAATTATGAACACTCTTAATTAAAATTGAGGGTGGCTATTTATTTAGATCCAAACTTCCTATACATAGAGTATAAATGTGTTTACAATTTCATTCACATGTTTTTAATATGTTCCTGCCACATCCAAAATAATATTTAATGTCGAAACTAACATTATTGAAAATTTAAAATTTAAAAAGTAAAAGGACTAAACATGACTACATTAAAGTACAGGGATTGAATTCATAACTTATACCTAATATATGCATTAATCATAGAATTTAACCAAGAAAACAATGTGTAAAAGAAGCCAAAAGATATTCAAAGCAAAAGTGAGGGGGAAGAAAGAATGATGTGGTGAAATTTGGTCCATTCACAAAAATTAGAAGAGTTGAAGTGTGGTGAAAATTAAGCAAAAAAAAAATCATTTTATTTAACCAACCAGTGTTGACTGTTGAGTGCATTGGTAAGATATATTACACACTTAAGGAGAAAATACGAGTTTAAACTTTAGAGACAATACTATTAGAAAAGATAATTTCGCACCCCAGACATAGATGATAAAACGGACATGATTATTGTCAAAAAGAAATCATCATTTTTTTTCTCACATCTCCATTGTCCTTATCCATTCCTCATAGGAAGAAGCTAATCCACAAGAATCCAAGAATAGTTCCCAGTTGTTGACCCAACACCAATGCTTCCAAGAACCAATTGTGGACTACTTGCTAATTTAAAATAATAAATATTAAATAATAGAAAAAGAAAATCCCAAAGCTGCCCCCCTTTGACAGTGAAGTTCATGGACAATGACAGCATGCCAAGAAGCTAGCTGTTTGTTTTTTCTTGCTTCATGACTCATTTTTCCAATAATTTATTTTTTTGTATTTTTTAATATTCTGTTATGATTATTATTATTATTTGATTCAAAGTATTCCACCAGAGCATTTTGTTTTGGCATAATTGCAAGGACAATGAGGAGAAATATTCCATTATATATAATTCACCTAAAATAGCCATTGCATCACCACTTAATAATCTCTCCATTGTGATCCATTCTTTCTCTTTTTTTCAGTTTAACAATAAGTATTTCGTTTATTTCATCGACTAATTCGGATTAATTTTTACAGATGTTTAATATTTGGGTGACCATTTTAACTCTAATTTTTTTCATTCACAACATCAAAATTCGAATTCCCGATCTTGTTTAAGCGATCCTCTCAACCTAGTTTTCTCTCTTCTTTTTACAAGAATTTTTAACATAAAAAATATCGGTCAAAACTACGTATGAACTTTATTGTAATATGCAATGTAATATACAAACTTTAATTTAGCGTTTATGTATTACATAAATATTTGATTATATTTATTTAATATGAAAATAAATAGTTATATTTCTTAATTCATAAAATTTGTAAAAAATAAAATCAAAATCAAAGTTTAATATGTGTAATTTGAACTACGGGGTAAATGAACTAAGCTTGAATGAAGAAGATTATGTTTCTGTTCGTTTATTTATTTTTAAAGGTGTTTATGTTTGGTTCGTGTTTGTTTAAAATTTTAATATTGTGTTCGTGTTCGATTAATTATTTTTGAAGGTGTTCGCGTTTGTTTGTTTAGTGCTCACGGACGTGTTCGTTTGTTTAGTGTTCACGAACGTGTTAGTTTAAGTGTTCGCGAACGTGTTAGTTTAACTGTTCGCGAGCATGTTCGTTTAAGTGTTCGAGGACGTGTTCGTTTATTCGTTCTCAAACATGTTCGTTTTTATGTTCATAAATGTTAACTAAATTAACAATAAATAAATAAATAAAACAAAAGCAACAAAATAAAATCTACATTTCAACATGAACTTATATAACATCCTTAGCAACAACAAAAAGTAGTATTTAGATACACCCACAAACATTTCATTATATAAATGAGCTTATAAACGAGCTTGTTCGTAAACATAAACAAATCGAACATACACCTCTGTTCGTGTTCGTTCGTTTATTAAACGAACATAACAATTTTATTCATACTCATTTATTTATTTTAATAAACGAACGTTATACGAACGGTTCATTTACCCCTATTTTGAACTGAGTCAAAATTTCACATGTATAATAACATCAAGTTAAAGTTTATACATGACACATTGACACTGCACATTTGATAAAAGTTTATATATAGATTTGAGGTTTATCTAGAAAACAATGACAAATTTTATGAAACTCAAAACCACTTATTTATTACTAATTGATTTTTAATGAATCATAATCATCAAACTTGTTCCTCGATGTGAATCTCGTTTTTATGAGATTGAAATATATAATAACTTTGTGGAAAGTTCAAACAAAACCCAAAGTAACCATGTGATTAGCACAATACAAGTACACAAAGCATTACTTAAATAACTCCTCCATTATAATAAGAGGAATATTATGCCATTCATATGGAAATGTTAAAATAAAAAACAGCAACCTTAATATGTAGGGGTGTCTAAAAAGTTAATTCGGTTAACCGGCCGAACTGAACCAGTTAAATATTATTAATTGAATATTTTAATTTTTTAACCGTTAATTGAACGAATTTTTCTTTAAAAAACTAACCGTTAATCAATCTAACATCTAATTAGTTGATCAAAATTTTAGTTCGGTCGGTTAATTTGTTTTTAACCGAATAGTGAACACACCTATTCATATGGGAAAGCTCATAGAAATTTCGCGAAGAAAACAGCTTTTCATGCTCTTGCATTTTTGTTATTTATTTCTTTGTACCAAAAAGCTGAACCAATGGATAAAAGAAAATGGGAGCAAAGTGTGAGAGCCATCGAGTGTTTTACCAAATAAAATAATTAAAGAAATTAACACTACATTTAAATTAAATTAAATCAGGGTTTAATGCATGCACATGCCACAAATTGTCACCACCCACAATATAGTATTGGTGATCTATGTATGTACTTTTGTGTTTTCTTCTGAATTTGGTGTTATAAGTGAAGTTATTTTAGTTTAATAACAACTAAATTTTTTAATCGAGAAATTAAATCAATGTTTATGTATTCTAATTAATTTTGAACGTTAAATTCTAATAATTTTATTAAAATATTATCATCAAGTGGCATGTTGTTATCTTTGTCGTATGACATTTGAAATGTTTTTAAATAATTTAAAAAGACTAAAAATTAGTAAATTTTGATAAATACTACATGAAAACACTGTGACATAACATGTGACACCGACTTATCTAAAAAATTATTAAGTTTAATGTTAAACAATCGACTAAAAAGTTCAAAAAATTTGGAATACAATAATTTAAATGGGTGCAAAATAACATAAAGATTTAATTGATATTTGGGTAAACTACACTGGTAGTCACCGAACTTTTAGGGACCTTTCAATAAGGTCATCGAACTTTTAAAACTTTCATTACAGTCACCTAACTTTTAATTCGCTTTCAATAAAATCACTGACGTCAACCAATGTTAAAAAAACTGACATGACATGTTAAATTTAAGGGTAAAATACACTGTTAGCACTGAACTTTTAAGAGGCTTTCAATGTGGTCACCAAACTTTTAAAACTTTCATTATCATCACTCAATTTTTAATTCGCTTTCATTACCGTTAAAAAAGTTGATGTGACATGTTAAGTTTAAAAATAAACTTTTTTCCACCCTATTTTATCTCCATGTCTTATTTTCTTCCATCCAAACATGTCTATCTTTTAGATACATTAAAATTTTTCTTTGAACTTCTCATTATCCAGTGCATGACTCAGTAAATGTCGGGCCTGAAGCATAAAGAGGATTTTTATGAGCAAAATTTTAGTTATTTCTTTATCATTCCATAATCGGATATCTCCCAATATTTTTCTTGTTCTCACACATGTCGCATGCATGTCTATATACATTAATATTTTCCTTGACGTGTTACTAGAGAAGTAACGACCTTCACCAAAAAATTACAATTTGATTCATATGGAAGAAAGAGACATGTTTGGATGGAATAAAATAAGAGGGGGAGAAAATATGGTGGAAAAACGTTTATTTTTAAACTTAACGTGTCACATCAACTCTTTTTTTAACGGTAATAAAAGCGAATTAAAAGTTGAGTGATAATAATGAAAGTTTTAAAAGTTCGATGACCGTATTGAAAGCCACTTAAAAGTTCAATGACTAACATTTTATTTTACCCTTAAATTTAACATGTCACGTCAGTTTTTTTAACGATGGTTGACGGCAGTGGCCTTATTGAAAGCGAATTAAAAGTTTGGTGACCTTATTGAAAGCGGCCTAAAGGTTCAGTGACTACCAGTGTGGTTTACCCTTGATATTTTTCAAAAGTTTGAAAACTTCTAAAATACCTTAAGTCGTACATTTTAAGGTACATTAATATTTTTTATACCAAATCTACAAAATCATATAACAAGAAATAAGATTCATCAGCCAAATGTAAAGACTTTTTAACTTGATCATAAAGGTTTTTTTTTAATATGCTAGTGTGATTACAAGGTAGTATTTATTTAAATTTTCTTAGCCTTTTAATAACGTATACACATTGTGCACACATTATACTCGAATCTGAATCACCTAAATAAAATATATTATTCTTTTATCACTGGGACCACTCAATGTGTTCACGATATAAGGTTTGTTAATGAAGTATATGATTAATGGGATTTTGAACACTCAATATTGGGGGTCGAATTATATAAAATTATACATAAATTCTCATTAAGTATATTATTATTCAAATCATGTCACATCAGTTAATATTAAATGTGTATTTTTATAACACAATTCGAATTCATTTTCTAAGTGGAAAAAGTGCATTGAACCAATTATTGAGTCAAATGTATCGGCTTAACATCAATTAATACAATAATATAAGAATATGTCACGACAATGCCTTTGAACTGCAATGTCAAATCATAAAGATGTAAATTAAAATAAAAGTATAACTAAAAAAACATTGTTAAATTATGAATTAGGGACAAACGAGAAAGAAATATATGGAGACCGACTTAGATAAACAAAAAAATAGTGTGGCAAAAAATAGAGAGTTTACGTAATTTTGTTTACTCATAAAATTTGATAAATATTAATCAACAAATGCCCTAATAAAAAGTAAATGATGTTCATTTTAAGAGATACAGGTTCAAATCGCTCTGTCTACAAAATATATTCTTATTGTTAAAAGATTAAAAAAATGTATGAACAAATATTACCGTGTAATTACCTTTAAATTATTAGAAAAACAAGTCATGAAACAAATCTCTATTTTTGATGATCAAAATTATTTAAAGAAAATATTTAGTAAAATAATAATATCTTAGATTAATTTGAATATTTTTTAGAGAAAATATAATTCAAAGTTCAATTTGATTTAAACTAAACGCAAAAAATATATTTATGAGCAAATCTAACGTCAACTTCTTATTGGATCTAAATTCAAAACACCCCATTTAATACCAACCCATTTTTGGCCATTCATTTATGATTTTATACCTATCAATGAAACAATGAAAGGTGTCACCCATTTTCCGTCACGCGGGAAGGAAATATTTATGGGAAAATATATGATCCAATGTCGGTAAAAAAATTATTTCTACAAGGGTTTTAATTTCATAGATTAGAGAATTTATTTAAAGTTTATAATTTATTGGTTTAAGTTTATGGGTTTAGTATTTAAGAGTTGTAGTTAGAATTTAGGTTTAGGGTCTAGAGGTTAGAGTTTAGGTTTTAGGGTAACATGTTAGAAATTTAAGTTTTTACGCATAACTCTTAAGTTTTATGCACATAAACATAAACCCCTAAACTATAAACCATAAATTGAATACCTAAAACCTAAAATTAGGACGCTTATGGAAACAAAATCAAAATATTTCCACCACTGGTTGATATAATTACCTTATATTTATTTTATTTTAAAATTACTATTTATACCTTTATTAATTTGATGATATGAGCTAATCGAATATCAAATTAGATAAAAAAAACTGAAAAGATGATTAATATCAGTATATGGTAGTTATTTTTTTTTGAATATGTTGGTTCGATGCAAGGGTAGCATCTGTTCAACTTTCTTAGTCTTTTCAAAGACGGCACACACAGCATGCATTACTGGTGCTCGAACCCGGGTCCCAAGGGATGATAAACTTTTGTACAGTCTATAAATAAAAATAATTAAATTTTATTATTTAGGGATCAAACAGAGTCGGTCCTGACATTTTTGAGACCATGGGCAAATTAAAAAATTAATGAAAAAGAAATCGAAAATAGTGCAAATTAATGAAGAATAAAATGGAGTATTAAAAAGTTTAGCAATCTAGTTTATGTGGATTGAGAATTTGAGTTACCTTTGTAATAAAAATAGCCAAAAACAATTTTTTGTTGGTTAGTAATAGCTCATATTACTGTTTCTTTTACTTTTTATTTACGGTATAAAGTGGAGACATCTATCTAATATTATTACTAAATTTTAAAATTCTTTTTACTATAACCACGTAAGTAATAAAAATTGGGGGAAATGAGGCCCTGAGCAATCGATCAGTTTGACCTGCCTCAAGGCTAACTCTGGGATCGAACATAAAATTAATATTTCGATAAACAAACATAAGATTAATAGATTTATTTACAAATTCTTTAATATTAATATTATAATCATTTGTCAAGTAAATTTTATAACATAAAGTTTTACATAAAATGTTTTGTTTCACTCACATTATGAGTATGATGAAATTTAATTATTATTATTATTATTATACAACGAGTTGCAATATAATAAACCATTATATTCAATTAAACACTAAATTATTTAATCAACAAATCAAAACACATACAAACAAACCTAGCAATAATAAAATTTAAAATTGTAATCTCAAAGTTTGCAAAATCTTTGCTTTTACATCAAACTAAAATACCATCAAAAATTTATTTGGAAGTATCATTTTCTATAACGGCGTGGAATAATAATAATAATAATAATAATAATAATAATAATAATAATAATAATAATAATAATAATAATAATAATAATTTGGGTATGGTGACAAGATGTAACATATTCATAAGTTGTAAAACGGACGTACTTTGTTCATGCAAAAGAACGTGGGTGCTTTTATTTTTGGAAAATAATTTGCCACTTTGATTCCCTCCTTCTAAAAGATATATATTAAATGAACGGTGGATAACGACACCTATTCCTTGACTTTTTCCACAACTTTGTTTCTTTTCTCATAAAATCTTTCTGCTGGATTGATCATCACAAGATGGACGGTTCCAATTTATCCACACGTGGAAATCATGGAATTTCTATTTTGGGTGGGGCCCTTCCTCTCCGTATCATTAAAACGAGATTAAAATGTGACATAGAAAATATAATATCTAAATCCTTAAATTTAAAAATTAGGAATGAAATAAAATACAATTTGATTGAATACTCACTCTAATTTTAACATTCAACTGATGGTCTAAATAAGTGTAATTTTTTTATTGTTTGAGTCCATGTATCATTAAAATCGTTTTAAGTTTTAAATACTCAAATTAAAAATTTTAAGTTTGATTCACCAATGTTACTTATCAGATCAACTTGAAACTAAACTATATTAAATTTTTTTGCAAAACGAACCTCTCTAACCGTTGGGATTGATCGATAACAATTTTGTTAATCAAAATTACGACCTTTGGCAAAAGCTATAAGTTTGAAAAATTAAAAGTCCTTTCTGAAATAAAACTTTGACGTACCACGTCAACATTTCTTAACGAAATTAAAAGCACTACAACAGTGATCATAATAAACTTAAAATAAAACTTTAGTGATTATACTGAAGAAAATTTTATTTCAATGACCAAAGTGAAAGTATCCTAAAAATTTAGTAATTACTAAAGTAGTTTATCATATTTTTTAATGGTAGGTCACTTGATCCACATGCACCACGGTGCATCAGTCCCTGAAAATTAAGGTTGAAATTATTTAGTTGTATATCTCTTTTCGACATAAGAAAATTTCCATCCTTTGTTAGTGATTTTTTCCTTCTAAAAATTTTCACGTAAAATCATTATGTTTATTTTTTAAAATTATATTTAGTTACTTATCTCGTCATTATCGTCTATATATTATAACAACATTAATTTTTCGAAAAGTGAATAATAATTCACGATAATTAATATATTACATAACATCAATTATAATGTGCAACCCACTCACTCGTATGCATGCAACTTTACTTTTCTTCTTCTAAATATTAAATTAATACATCTACTTACTTATTATTAAAAAAAAACTTCATGTGAAACATGCACTTGTTTTTAGTTGTTTATAATTAAATTGTTTATTTAAAGATTTTAGTATAAAATTTACTCACTATCTTGTATGCTTGAGGAGGTTATATTATATGGTTTGCTTGTGAAATTGATATGATTATATGAGTATATATATTGATAATAACTTTTTGATGAAAAATATTAGTGAAATCAATGATTATATTAGAATTTAGATTAAAAAACAAAAGAATTTGGCCATGTTTGGTAAATAGCGGTTTTGGCAAAAATTAGAGATTTGAGGTATAATTAGAGGTTTGACTAGTCAAATCCGCTAATATTAATGTTTGGTAAATAGCGGATTGAAAGAGCGGATTTGGGTGAAAAAGCTAATTTTGAAAAAGCTCCTAATATGAGCTTTTTGAGATTAGAGGTTTGATATTAGAGTTGTAATGACTCTTTTACCCTTAACAATTACCAAAACTCTCCAAATAACTTAAATTAAATAATAACATTTTTTTAATATAAATAATAATATATTAAATATTCGACTTATTTGTTGTTACTACTAATTTATATGATGATATTTGTAAGTTAGTTCTATTTTTTATTATCACATATTTATATGTGCATATAAATTTTTAATAATTATATAAATAATAAATTAATATATAAATCTTTCAAATATGTTTAGAAAATTTATATTAAAAATAATTTTTACAAATCTAATTAATATTTATTAGATACAAAATATTCATAACTGATAAATTATTCAAACAAGTATTGAATATAATTATGTCCTTATATGTCATTTTGCTTGTTTAAATAATCAAACAACTATCAACTATCAGTTAATTTTACCAAACACTTTTATACAATCAGCTAATACAATCCGCTAGACAAATCAGGTAATGCAATCAGCTATCAGCTATCAGCTAATGTAATCCGCTATCAGCTATCAGCTAATTGCCAAACAGAGCCTTTGTTTTTTTAACTTTTAAGTTTATGAATTAAATTTCGGATCTTATACATAAACTGATATAATATGAAATTATCACGATACTAGAATTTTCGATCTATTTATAATATAATACTCTGAGATTATATCATATGTCACAATATTATATCGTCAAAAAGGACTGAAAGAAAATGTTAAAAACAATAATTAATGCGGATAAAAATATCGGGGATCGAATTTAAAAACCTATCATGTTCAGAGGACTAAAAGTTAGATTATACCTTTTATAAAAATGACTCAATTTGATTGCACTTTCTCGAGATTTACATAGAATTCAAGTAAATTGGGATGGGCCTCCCGGCCTGGTGGCCGATACGATCATGAACCTTGAAAACGACAAAAGCTACAAAACGAAACGGTAACTATCCCCCGTACGAGTGGCATTCCCGTGATTTTGAGGTCTGGAGTAGGGGAAAAGCGTCATTTCGTAGCACCATCATCCCAGAAAAAGAGATCTGACGGACTCCGTTTGTCGTCACGTGACCTGTCATCGGTCGCACGCACGGTAGCTTTTGTCCCCTCCGTTCCCATTTTTGTTTCTTTCTTCAAATAAACTAAAACTAAAAATAAAAAAGGTATTCTTTTTCGTTATCATCAATGTCCTATTTATTGGGGGGTGTGCATAATAGAAAATACGACTACAATATAATTCAACTTTATTCATCAATAAATTAAAAAAATTATTCATTTAAAATCGAATTAACTAAATACTATAGTGTAATAAGATCAGACTTTAAGTTCTCAGTAGAAAAGCCGATGATATAGAATATACATCTTATAAGACACATGTTTAAATCGCTTTGTCTACAAGATGTGTGCACACTATCAAAGGGTTAAGAATATGTATAAATATATATTATCTTGTAATTACCTTTAGACCATTAAAAAATATGATTCGGATCTAGACATATGAATTGAGTAAATTAAGTTGTAAAGATCGTCCCATAATTACTTTTTATAAAGTTTATAACACTCAATTTTAAATTGTAAAATTAATAATTCAAATACCAATAATTATACCAAAAATTAAACTTGACTATCAATTCTTATTATTAAAGATATCCATTAATCGTATTTTTTTAAAATAATTTTCAAATCCAAACTTGATCCTATTCACATGATCCATTCCATTGTTCATTTTTAAATAAATTATATGATTTTACAAATATATTTTTATAATTAAATTCAAATAAACAAAATTATTATCCAACCGAGTTAGATTAATTGGACCGACAAACCACCAACACATGAATTTTCAATATAACATGAAACATAATATTTTTCTAACATTCTTAAACCGCATGATAGTTTTTTCACTCGATAAGAAGTAAATGTACTCTTACAGATAAAGTTGTTCAAGTTTAAATCTTCCGAAAACTTTGATTTAAGTTCAATTATAGTCATATAACTTTAATTTCGATTCAATTTAACAATTTTTAAAGATATATCCATTTATTTTTCATATTTGATAAAAATAATTATATACATGTACAAGAATTAAACATAAAAGGCTACATGTAAATTTTTTAGTAATTTACAAAAATTAAATTAAATAAAAATTTTAAAATAAAATTACATAAAATACATACATACATTACGTCACATATAATTCAATCGAAATTTATAAATAATTTTAATATGGATTAATATCCTATATACTGGCGGTGGAAACTAAAAGTTTCCACAAGCGCCTTAGTTTTTGGATATAGGTAGTTACTTTATGGTATAGAGTTTAGGGGCTTAAAATTTAGGGATGGTTGTTTTAATTTAAGGTTTAGAGTTGTAATTTATGATTTATAGGTTAAAACCTAAATCCTCGCCATATTACTCTAAAAACTAAACCCTAACCTATAAGCCCTAAACCTTAAATTGAAACAAACATCCATAAATTCTAAACCCATACACCTAAACCCTTAAACTATATACCCTAAAATAACTCTCTATACCCTAAAATTAAGACGCTCGTGGAAATTTTCAGTTTTCACCGACTGTGTATATAATATTTATCCTTTAATATTTATATTTTAAAAATTATTTTTTAAAATATTAGTACTCCATAATTGAATTTAGAAAATTATTTTTAAAATATTAAAAAAACTGTCAGTAATCCTCATGAATGGGGACCCAGAGAAGAGTTATCTATTGGCCTCTCAGTTTGTCGTCTCTCATTTCCACATTCATCTCCTTATGTATAATTTTTTAGCATTTTTCTCTTTTTCCTTTGTCTTCTAATCTGCGCACCTTTTCCTATCCTTCACCCACTCCACATGACACTCATAATAACACCATCTCTCTCTCCGATCAATTGCATCTTTTATTGTTTCCTCTCTCTTTTACTCTTTCCCTCTTCTCTTTTCAACAGTTTTTAACCAAAAAAAGTTGCTTTTTCCCCTCTTGATTGCATAAGTTGAAGGGTAGAAAAAGGAGGGATCTTTGGAGTTGAAAAAAGGGGGAGTAAGATTAGATTAATCGGCTTGTTTTGTGATATGAATTTTGGGTTTCTGGGTTTTTCTTCACAAGGATCTGTTTTGAGCTTCTGGGTTTTGCTTTTGGGTCTTTAAAGAAGGGGAGATGGCTGGAAGTAATGAAATCAACCTTAATGAGTGCAAGGTACAGTTTTTTTGTCCTTCTTCTCCCTTTCTAGAATTAGGTTGTCAAGTTTAGCTTTCTAATGGAATTTTCATATGTTTTCCCTTTTTTTTGGTTGAATAAAGTTGGGGTTTACCTGATTTTTTAGTAGAGCTGGTAGTCTTATCAATCTTATTTATTGAAGGGTTTTTTTTGTTTAATATAAATGAATTTGGGGTTATGGCCTATGGGGTGCTGAAAGTTGATTCTTTTGCTATTTTTGGGGTAAGCAGTTTAGTTTGACTTTTGAGCATTGTTTCTATTTCTCCAAGAAAGTTGGAATTTTCTGATTTTAGCTCATTCTTTGGGTTAGTTTTATTTGGAGGTTTTGATTTGATTTTGAAGATCATATTAGAAATTAGATGAGTTTTCTTGTTTGTTCAACTTGCTTTGGTGGATAACGTTTGACTTGATTACTTTCTGTAAATTAGCACTAAAAATTATGTTTCATAGCAAGGTGAGTACAGTTAGTTTGTTGGTGTCTCTAGGGTTTCTGTTCATTTATTTGATGACTTTGTCACATCCCATATGGATTTGGTGGTAATTATTTTCTTTGTTTTAGATTTGATTTCATGGATGATGAAGCTCTTTTCTTATTCTTCTTTACCTTTTGTCTCTTAATAGATGGTGGTTCCCCTAAATACATGGGTCCTCATCTCTAATTTTAAGTTGGCTTACAATCTTCTTCGTCGACCGGACGGCACTTTCAATCGTCACTTGGCTGAGTTCCTTGACCGTAGAGTCCCTGCTAATGTGAATCCAGTTGGTGGGGTTTTCTCATTTGATGTCCTCATTGATCGTGGTACAGGCCTACTGATTCGGATTTATAGACCGGCTACTGGTGAAGAGCCTCAGCTGAATATTGTTGACCTTGAGAAGCCTGTTACAGCTGAGGTTGTCCCTGTTATAATTTTCTTTCATGGTGGAAGCTTTGCACATTCCTCGGCGAATAGTACCATATACGACAATCTGTGTCGGATATTGGTAGGTACCTGTAAGGCTGTTGTGGTCTCCGTGAATTATCGGCGTGCTCCTGAAAATAGATATCCATGTGCTTATGATGATGGGTGGACTGCTCTTAAATGGGTTAACACTAGATCATGGCTTCAAAGTCAGAAAGATTCGAAGGTTCATATATATTTGGCTGGTGATAGCTCTGGGGGTAACATTGCACACCATGTAGCTCTGCGGGCCGTTGAATCAGGAATCGATATTTTGGGAAATGTACTGCTCAATCCGATGTTTGGTGGACAAGAAAGAACGGAATCCGAAAAGCGTTTAGATGGGAAATACTTTGTTACTCTACGAGACAGGGATTGGTATTGGAGAGCTTTTCTCCCCGAAGGCGAAGACCGGGACCATCCTGCATGTAACCCTTTTGGTCCCAATGGTAAAAGTCTTGAAGGAATCAAATTTCCAAAGAGTCTTGTGGTGGTTGCTGGCTTGGATCTTATTCAGGATTGGCAATTGGCTTATGTTGAAGGGCTCAAAAAGGCTGGACAAGAGGTTAAACTTCTATATATGGAACAGGCTACAATCGGTTTCTACTTATTGCCAAATAACGACCACTTCCATGTCGTTATGGATGAGATAAGTAAATTCGTGAGTTCTGACTGTCAATAGAATTAACTTTACCAACAGCCAGCAGTGTATTACAGGAGCTCGACATTCCACTTGTGGCCATTACGAAGTTTGCAGTTTACGATTGTACGGTACTACTGATCACTATCATATTAATCATGGTGTTATTGGTCTCTGCTTTTTTCCTTATATGGTGAAGAAGAGGTATTTCAGCATGTAGCTGGATTGCTAATTGTTCCGGTCTGCATTCGGTGGAGCTCATGGCGATTAGAGCCTTTTTGACTATGTTTGCAGATCACTAAGTTTAAGAGTTACAAATTCTGACGTCTTGCCCCAAAGGAGAAGACGGGGATATTATATGGATAACATTTGGTACCCGATCAAGGGATCGGTGCACCTGGTTAATGTTATATATGCTAATTTTAGAACATGGATTAGAAAAGTTCTATGGTGTTGTGACCCTTTATGTCTATACATATCATATGTGTTAGTATATAAAAAGGATGTTTACTTATATCGGTTTCAACCTACTGTTATTAGATATACAACTATGATTTATAAGATTGAGAAATTTTGGATTACAGAGTTCTGGCTATACTATTAAACTCTACAGGTTCCATGAGACTGATGAGAACAACTTATGTTTGCTTGTTGGGGTGAAGAATCATTGGATCAGATTGTGTTGATTAGCTACAACTTATACCATTAAACATCTTGTTGCATGATTGATGATTTGATTAGCATGAACATCTAAAATGACAAAAACCAGCCAAAGTTTGATCCCCAGAAGATAATTTCAGAGATGACTGAATGAGGAATCAAAACGTGCTGCTATTCCATCCATTAAATCCAACCAGGACAAAAGGGGGTATACAGACACTTTGATAAATGATTGGAAGTAAATTCTAGTAGTAGTAGCCCCCCACTCCCCCTTGGATGAGATTGAGATTGATTTGATGCATTCTTGTCATTTCTTGGATGTTTGTAGATGAAGCTTTGAAAGCATCATACAAATAAAGAAATTGGCTTGTTTGCAAAGGGAAATCAAAGCACTCACACACATGTATATATATATATATATATATATATATATATATATAATGGTGGTTGCTATTTGGATGCATTAGAGGGGACCACTTTGAGAAGGCACTCACATCTTTTCTTTGCAAGCTGTTAGGATTTGTTTTCATGGTGCTAGAAGAATATTTACATAATGTTAAAAAACAGCTAAGCCTTTTGATAAAGACATCATCAAGCCTTGTCTAATTGACTTTTATGGACAAATAAAAAATATGGGATTAGCATGCATAAATTACATCCTTAGCTAGATAAAGAATTGGGTTTGGTTTTTTGTTTTGTTTTATAGTCATGTGCTCTGTCTGACTAGGATGGCATCTGCAGCATGCGAAAAGTTTCAGCTGATAAACATTCCAACTTGATTATGAATGGTTCTTAAGAGTTAAGACTCTGTAACAATCTATTAACATGAATCTAAAATTGTCCCCAACAACATACAAAAGTTCCTTTTTTTTTACCTATTTACCTGTCTAAAGTCTATCCCTTTTTCCCAACCTGGATGGTACTATGTATCAGAATATAAAAAATGTCTAATCTTTAGAATAATGATTTCTCATCCCAACTCCCAGACCATTTACTTTGAGAGATTTATGGTAATAAAGGCCTTAAATATGAAAACAATAATGAAAAGATTGATGTCCAGAAACAAGGATCAGATGACATTGTGACTGTGATTTTGGCAGGGTAGCAAATATACAGAATGCAAGTTCATGAACCTTTGAAAGATTGGGATGAACATAAAGTGAAATACATTGTTGTCTAGCATCTAAATCAAATGGTTTAAATGTCATTTATTTGAGCACAATTAAGTGTTCTTCACCTATGAACATAGGAACCAGTCCATAAATTGCTCAACTATAGATCCAGTATCAATTCCTAGAAAAAAATTTGGAAACGTTTAAAACCTTAAGCAACAGTTCAATTCCTAGAACTATGACACTTTAAAATTGATCCTTTGATTTTCCCGGATGCAACAAAATTTATTCAGATTTTTTAGTTCACCTGTATTACCATAATTGCATATGGACCAAATGATTGGATGTGTGGAACCAGGTACAATGAATTTACAAAAAGTTTCAACTACCAAAATCTAAGTTGCAGTGATGCATATATATGTACAAGGAAGCATACCTAGTACTTCAAATAGCTACCAGATTTTAGAAAACAGTAACTTCAGGTTCAATCTGTTCATTAGATATAGAGTCAATTTGGCTCACCTGACCAAGCCTTCATTTTCATTTCACTTTGCACAAACAAAAATGAAGCTGAAAGAAGACCGAGATAATCCAAAAATATGAAGCACTACATATAGGTACATCCCCTGAGATTACTTCAAAAAGAATATTATTTATTACAGAGCAAAAGATAAGAAGTAGCAACATAGTATGGTGTCATAATGTTTTCTCCATTAATCTTGTAGTATGAAAAACTTGAGCTTAAAAACAAAGTTAACTGATGATCAAATCACTCAACCTCGCTTTGCGGCATAGGCAAAGGTTACTGCAGCCAAAATAGTTGTTGCTGAGGAGACCAAAGTCCAGAAACTCTTCTTCTTTTGTACTTCCACAATAGTTTTCTCCATAACTGCGACTTTCAGCTTCAAATCTTGAGCCACTGTCTCTTTATTCTTAAATGCTTGTGTGATTGCCTCCAAGTCGGTTGCTATTGGTTCAATTTCCTCTTCAAGCTTCTTTTCGGCAATATCAGCCTCTTCCTTCTCTTTTCGACCATTTTCATCTTTCGATTGACATAACAGTGAGGCAGTGTTCTTCAACAAACTCAATACTTTTCCATAACTGATGCTAACTGATTCCATTTTGGCCCTCAAATCATTGCAACTACTCTTTGCCTCCAAAAGTTCCTTCTGCAACCTATCTATATCTTCAGCCATCGATCCACAATGATCCTCCATATCCTTTGTTTCCTTGACTAGCTTCTGCCATTCAGCCTTCTGATGTGCAAGTTTTTTGGATGTTTCCTCAAGTATCTTCTCCATTTCTGAAACTTTCAATCTCAAGCTATCACCATTCTGCTTCTCCTCATCCAATACTTTCAAAGCATTGTCCTTCTCAAGAGCCAATTGGTCGAATGAAACTCTAATATCGCTAACTTCGGATAACAATTCTTTGTTCTTCTTGTCATGAGCCCGACATGCCTCAATCATCCTATTCACAACAATCCACAGATCACTCACACCTTCTTGTGGCTCAGAATTTTCACTCTCACCATTAACTTTTTCTCCAAGAAACTCCTCAAGAAAGTCCACAATCTTCTTCTGCATATCCTTTAGTTCCATCTTGTTTGTTTCCAATACTCTTCTAGCTGCATCTCTTTCCTCCAATAACTTCTCGATTCTTCTCTGCATATCCTCCGACTCCGCCATTGCCATCTCCAATGATTTCGAGGCAGAATCCTTCTCCTCCTTTATCCTCTCAAGACTCATTTCTATTGCTCTTTTCTCTTCCACCAATGCACCAATCTCTTTCGCCCGTTCAGCCTCCCTATCCATTGCTTCACCGCAATTCTTTTCCAGCTCGAGTGCCTTGATCCTCAAGATTTCCTCTTCCTTCCTCAAATTCAACACAACCTCACTCAGTTCCCGCGTTTCCTTTTCCAACTCAGCAATCTTCATTCTTTGCTCATCTTTCTCCATCTCAATCACTTTCTTTTCCTCCTCAAACGTTTCAATCTTTCTTCTCAAAGTCTCAACATCTTGGACCATATCTTCAATGTTTTTCTCCAACAAATCTTTCTCCCCCTCCATTAAACTCTTCACCTTCTCCAATTCCTCTTTCTCCCCAAGAAACCTATCACATTCTACTTTCAATCTCCCAATTTCTTCCCCAAATTTCCTCTCATTTTCCTCCATCTCCTTAATCTTCTCTTTCATCAAACTACCCTCATTAACCTGCAACTCAAAATCACTTCTTGCCAAATCCCTCTCTTTACAAACCAAACTCAACCGTTCTCTCTCATTTCCAAGATCACCCATCAGTTCACTCACCTTAACAACCAACGCCGCCATCACCCTTTCCGCCTCAGCACCCATTTCCTTCACATGAGTCGCCATATAAACCCAAAGCAACCCGTTTTGCAACTCCAAGCTCATACTTCGGTTCAACTCAGCGTCAAGGGTCTCATTGGCTTGAACCAAGTATTTAATCTTGTCTCTCTTTTCACTGGCCTCCTTGACAAGCAAATCGTTAAGAGTCTGAAGACTCTGAACCTTCTTATCAGAGTCTTCCATGGAAGATTGGCCGCTCAAAGTGATGGAAGATTCCATAAAGGTTGAGTCTTTCGCAGGTTCTTGAATTTTCCGAGATGGGTTTTGTTGCTTGGGAAGTTTTGATTTATGGGTAGGTTTCTTTCTAGCCATTCTTGGCAGTATTGGAGAAGATGGGAATCTTGAAAGGTGGGATTTTTATTTTTTTTATGGTGGAGAAATGAGATATGGTGATAGAAAAGGAGTGAAGAAAGGAGGGAGTTCTTTAAAGGATTCAAATTTGGGGACCCAAGAAGAAGAAGTACAAGGTTTGTTTGGGATTTGGGGAAAATATCATAAAATATTGGATTTTAGTTGTGGGATTTGGCCATTGTGAGTGGAATGGTGTGGCTATCTATATATAGCTTCTTCAAATCACAAAATTGTGTGAATGTGGTTGCTTTTTGTTCACAATTTTTAGATTCATTGTGTTTTTTAAAAGGTAAGATCTTATTTATTTTTAATTTAACACAAAAATGTAATTGAATTAAATTTAAATGCATTGTATTTAAACATTTACAAATGTATTTGTATATTTTATTTTTTAGTCTTTAAATATGTCAAGATAAAATATAGGGTAAACTACACCACATAAGTCAAAACAACGTCGTTTTTGTTGGAAGAAAAATATAATCATGCATTTGAAGGAGTTTAAACTCAAAACCTTTAAATATGTCAGAAATATTATATATCTCAAACTATTTGAGACTAATTCAAATTATTTTATGAAATAATTAATACTATAAATAATATATATATAAATATTATTAATAATATAAATATATCATTTTTAAAACCCAAAACATTCATAAAAATAATATATTTATATTAATAATATATAAAAATCTTATAAACCCTAAACTATTAACCCAGAAATCACGACCCTCAAACTTAAACCCAAAACCTTAAAGTTTAAGATTTAGAGTTTAAGGATTTTTTATATATTAATATTATGAATTTTTTGAATTTTTTAAATAATATATAAAAAATATAAAATTAATATTTTATTTAAATTATATAAAATCATTCATTTGGTTCAATCAATTATGAAAAAAACAATACTATAAATAACATCAATATATAAATATTATTTACATATATATATATATCAATAAAAATATATTATTTTATAGTTTTTATATATTATTTATTATATAAATATATTATTTTTTAAAAAATATTTATTAAAATAATTTATATATATTATAAATAATATATAAAAAACTATAGGTTCTAAACCTAAACCCTAAACCTCAAACTATTATATTTTTAGTTTGAGGTTTGGGCTTTGTAGTTTTTTAGGATTTAGGGTTTAAAGTTTTTATTTTATAATATAAATATGTTATTTTATGAATATTTTTGAAGTTTTTTAAAATATTATATCATTTCAAGTTGGTTTAGTGGTTAAGATTTAGTGTTTTTTATTTGAAGGCCTTGCGTTCAAACCCCTCTAATTACATAGTTTAATAATTTTTTCCTCTAGCAAAACGACGTCGTTTTGAGTTAAATTAGGCTTCAAAACTACCACATAAAAACAATGTCGTTTTGACTTAACGGGGTGTTAAAAGTTAACGGCGGAATAGTATTTTCGAGTCACAAACTAAAATTCAATGTTAATTTTAAAATTTTAAAAGTTTAGTAACATTTTCGAGTTAGCGATTATAGTTGAGTGGTATATGATCTAGTTTCTCTAAAATATAATACTTATCTACTTTTTAGTAATTAAAAGTCAATGTAAAAGTACCACTAAAGACAATAATTTTATGGGTTAACTATACCATTGACCACCGAACTAATTGGAGATTCATATTTTGACCACCGAACTAACGAACTCGTCAATCAGACCACCGAACTTATAAAATCAACTTATTTTGACCACCGCCGTTAAAAATCTAATGGTGGAGTGATGGAACTGTCACGTGGCAGCTAACGAGAAAATTTTAAAATTACACATTTGATCCCTGTTATTTACACATTCTTTCAATTTAGTCCTAATTTTAAATTAATAAAATAATAAATTATTTAATTAGATAGTGACATGTGTTAACACCTTAATAAAACAAAGTTAAGCATACATGCCATCCAGGGAATCAAACCTGGGTGTGTAGGTGCAAAGGCAATGGCTAAACCACTACACCAAGCACAACTTTGTGCTTTAAATCACCCAACTTAATATATACCTCTTATTGGTTTCTACATTTATAAGCTAAAATCTCAAACCCTAAACACTAATTTCACATATGTAACTCTAAACCTTAAACCCTAAATATTTCAAATTAATTTTACACTAAACATTTCAAATTAAATTCACATATATAAACCCTAAACCTTAAATATTTCAAATTAATTTTACACTAAACATTTCAAATTAATTTTAAATATATAAATCATAAACCCTAAACCCTAAAGCCCAATTTGAAATATTTGATGTGAAATTAATTTGAAATATTTAGGGGTTAGGGTTTAAGGTTTATATATGTGAAATTAATTTGAAATTTAGCGTGAAATTAATTTGAAATATTTAGGGTTTGGGTTTAGGGTTTATATATGTGAAATTAATTTGAAATGTTTAGTGTAAAATTAATTTGAAATATTTAGGGTTTAAGGTTTAGGGTTTATATATGTGAATTTAATTAGAAATGTTTAGTGTAAAATTAATTTGAAATATTTAGGGTTTAAGGTTTTGGGTTATAAATGTGAAATTAGTGTTTAGGGTTTGAGCTTTTGGCTTATAAATGTAGAAACCAATAAGAGGTATATATTAAGTTGGGTGATTTAAAGCACAAAGTTGTGTTTGGTGCAGTGACTTAACCACTGCCTTTGCATTTACACCACCCATGTTTGATTCCCTTGGATGGCATTTATGCTTAACTTTGTTTTTCTCCTCTAAATATGTGGTGATTTTATTAATTTAAAATTAGGACTAAACTGAAAGAATGTGTAAATAACATGGACCAAATGTGTAATTTTAAAATTTTTCCGTTAACTGATACGTGGCAGTTCCGTCACTCCACCATTAGATTTTTAACGGCGGTGGTTAAAATAGGTTGATTTTATAATTTTGGTAGTCTGATTGACGAATTCGTTAATTCGATGGTAAAAATAAAAATCCTCAATTAGTTTGATTGTCAATGGTATAGTTAACCCTAATTTTATTTAAAGTTTTAAGGGCTATTTAGCCTTCATGCTCACAAGTCACACCCAAAAAATCAATGCTTTCCTATGCGGAAAACACAACCAATTGAGTTTTAAAACTCCAAAATTTTATTAAGGGTGTCCTTTGACCGACAGAAACTTTTGTTGACCATTACGGTGCTCATTCGTTTTAAATATAAATGATTAAATTTATTGAATTATTTTGAATTATGATAAAATTAATAAAAAATAAATTTTGAAATTAAGAATGTGTAAATATCAGGGACCAAATGTATAATTTTAAAATTTTTTCGTTAACTGACACGTGGCAGTTCCGTCACTCCACCGTTAGATTTTTAACAGCGGTGGTTAAAATAGGTTGATTTTATAACTTCGGTAATCTGATTGACGAGTTCGTTAGTTCGATGATCAAAATAAAAATCCTCAATTAATTCGGTTGTCAATGATATAGTTAACCCTAATTTTATTTAAAGTTTTAAGGGTTATTTAGCCTTCATGCTCACAAGTCACACCCAAAAAATCAATGCTTTCCTATGCGGAAAACACAACCAATTGAGTTTTAAAACTCCAAAATTTTATTAAGGGTGTCCTTTGACCGATAGAAACTTTTGTTCACCATTACGGTGTTCATTCGTTTTAAATATTAATGATTAAATTTATTAAATTATTTTAAATTATGATAAAATTAATAAAAAAATAAATTTTGAAATTAAAAATATTTTTATACCAAAAAAGTGATATTTATAATCGAAAAGTAATTTACATTTTATATCACTGAACTTAACCTTCATATTTTTTTTATAAATCACACGCCTTTAATTTAATTAAATCACATCATTCAACTTTTGTTATTAATAAACTAAATCATTTATACTAACATTGTTAAATAATTCTAACAGAAAGATTAAAATCAACACTTATATATAACATATTTTCACATATGATTATCAAATAATGTTTAATAATTTTTCTATAAGATTTTTTTGAAACATTTTATTTAAATAAATTCAAAAGAAAAATAAAAATTTTCTATAAATCTTAAGAAAAAATATTTAAATTACCAATAAAACATTATTTATTGATGATATGTGAAAATATGTTAAATAAAAGTGTCAATTTCAATTTCTTCCTATTAGAATTATTTAATGATATTAATATAAGTAGCTTAATTTATAAAAAATAAAAATTGAATGATCCAATTTGTTTAAATTAAAGGTTTGTGATGTAAATGAAAGTTAATGTTAAGTTTGGTGATCTAAAATGTAAATTACCTTAACCAAAGTGAGCTGTTTGTAACAATATGTTAATTGAGTGAATTGTTTGTAGCGATATATTAATTGCGTGACTTGTTTGTAACTTTTAAAAGAAAAATGATATATTTATTATCAAACCTATAAATAAGTGACTTTAAGCGTAATTTACCTTTAAGTTTTAGACCTTAAATATGTCGAGATAAAATATTATACTTATCTACTCTTTGGTCATTAAAAGTCAATATAAAATTACCACTAAAAACAACAATTTTATTTAAAGTTATAAAGGGTATTTGAGCCCTCATACTCGCATTAATAAATTAATGTTGTACTCTGTTACTTTCGTTGTTTTATTTATGCCCCACATTTAAAATTAAATTTAAAGTTTAAAGTGTATAGTTAGAGTTTAAAGAATTTAGAATAGGCTGTATTTTTAGAACACATAGTGAAATGTTTAAGATTTAGAATTTAGGGTTAAAACTTGAAATTTAATTTTTAGTATTTTTTTGTGTTGAGACATATATAAAAGCACCGAAAAGAGGTAGAAAATTTTTACCTGCGAAAAACAGAGCAAAAATCTTCTGCCCCTAATCATGCATCCATTTATGCCTCATGTTAAAAAATACTTAAAAATTAAATTAGGAACCTTAACCCTAAATTCTAAATCCTAAACTCTTCACCCTAAAAATACACCCTAGCCTAAATTCCCTATACCCTAACCCTAAGCTCTAACCATAAACTTTAAACCTTAAACCATAAACCTCTAATTTTATTATAGAGGCATAAATGGACGCATGATTAGGAGGTAGACGATTTTCACCCCGAAAAACGCGGCCAATTGAGGGACTTTAGTGTTTAAAGTGTAGGGACTTTAGTGTCTGGGGTTTAAAGTTTAGAGTTCATAGTTAGAATGTATGGTTTATGGTTAGAATTTAGGGTTAGGGGTTAAAATTTAAGTTTTAAGGTAATATGGTTGGAGATTTAGGCTTTATTCTATATACCCTAAATTTTAACCCTAAACTCAAAAATCTATCAATAACCCATAAATTTAAAACTATTACATTTAAATCCCTAAATCTTAGATGAAATTTCTAAACTCTAAAATAAAAAGTATTTGTGTGAATAAAATTTTCACAATTAAAAATAATTACTCTTATTTGACGTTGAGTGAAACTCGTGTGCTCAGGAATAATAAATTTACTTAGTTTTGAAAAAAATTACGTAAGACGTTAATAACTGAAACTATAATGAAACTATAATAGAACAAGCAAGCAACAACCTACCCAACTGGGGTGAAAGAAAGGTACACCAACCAAGTATGCGCATGCTACAACACTTACTTTACCACCGACCAGGGACGAATTTAGGAATTTAAACTTGGTAGTTCACACACCGATAATAAATATAATCTTATATAAGATAAGAGTAGATTGAATAAATCATCAAAATTACGTAAGATGTTAATAACTGAAACTATAATAAAAACACATGTATAGAGAAATTCACATTAGTCTATATAAATTTTATCCCTAATAAAATCATTCCAAAACATCATTTTTACAACTAAATATATATGTAAGAGGTCCACTATGATTTAGTTACAAACTCTCTTTAATAAAATACATGTATAGAGAAATTCACATTAGTCTATATAAATTTCTTCCTAAAATCATTCCAAAGCATCATTTTTTACAACTAATGCTCTGAACACAACATTTTATATTACTTGTAACTATCTGAAACTATCTAAAATGACTTCTCACACTTTTATATGAATGATTAATTTCTATCACCAAATCTTTATCAACTTCGTTTTTAATGAAAATACAAAAGACTTGTTAAGAATTTAAAAAATCTGTTAAATAATAAAAGTCCAATAACTTAAAAAGTTTAATTATTTATTTATTTTAAAATAGAAGTAAAATAATGAAGTCATTAAAAATATATGAAATTATTAAAAAAACTATATAATAATACGAAAATTTTAATTTTTGTAGAAAATTATGAGGTAGGAATAATTAAAACTGATTAATTAATTATAGACCTAATTGTAGATGCTAATTATAGACCTAACATTAAAAAATAAATATATTTACATTTATAAATTTGTATACTAGATTAATTAATGATTTTAAATGAAGTACTCTAATGTTAACGAGAGTATACATGGGATTTTGAGAAGAAAATGACTAAATTGATGTCTTTTTTAAGTATTAAGGGTTAAATTTATTGAATTAAGATTACATTGGTAGAATATATAAGTTTTGAGGACTAAAACTATCATTATACCAAATCTTGTTAGATGATCGTTTGTATTTTAACACATGAGTGATCCGAGCGTAACTAAAACTTTAATTGAGTGACTTAATTATAACTTTTAATAATTGAATGGCTGAATTTTAACTTAATTAATAATTAAGTGACCTCTGATGAAGTTTATCCTATTTTTTTTATGGTAGGTCAAGTGACCTACCTTGACCTATGGTAGATACGCCCATGCCACCAACCTTGATTTTACACAAATATGCTTATGCCATTGCCATTCTCTTTCTTTTGCTTCTCCATTTTGTTTCCCTTTTCATCTTTGTATATGCCTTTTCCGATCTCTCTCTCTCTCTCGATATATAAATATAACATCCAATAAGGTTATGTTTGAAGCTATATTGTGTCGTCAACTATGTTGGACTTTGCATGGAAGAATGGAGTTCGAACGTTTCTCTCTAAAACTCAAAGGTTCTTCTTCTTTTCTATTATTAAGTTTTAAGGATAATGTTTTCACTTATATTATGTCCCAAAGTTTGCATGGGATGTTAATGGAAGATGTATCTTTGTTAGAGTGATCAGAATGATAATATGGGCAGTAGCCGTTATCGGAAGTTTGGGAGCATTGGTTAGCATGGTGGATCCTGCCGGTGATCGTCGGCCTCATCGGATTCTGGTCGATACAGATGTTGACACCGATGATGTTTCTGCTCTCCTTTATCTCTTGAAGCAAGACACAACACAATTTGATCTGCAGGTATAGTAAACACAGGGTCTTGAAACGTTTCTCCGATGTTGTTTTACACACCGGAATACGACCGTCGCCCCTGTATACACTTACATTGAGTTTGTAGGTACTCAAAGAGGACGGTATCTTCGATGTAAGTGTACACCGGGACGGCGATCATTTCCCGCTCTCTCTTTTGTATGATCAACATCAAACCTGCTATTGTTTATTCACAACAGTTCCCTCTCTCTTTTGAATATCAACATCAATCATTATTTAAAGCAATATACTACATAGTTGATCATTGTTTATCTATAAAGATGTAAAGATAAAAAAGTCTAAAAGTGACTGCATTCTTATCTAAACATGACCATTTCAATGGGGTAATTATTGGCAGGCAATTACAGTGAACACAAATGGATGGAGTGAAGCAGGGCATGCCCTTAATCATATATATGATATTCTATTCATGATGGGGCGTGATGATGTTCCTGTAGGCATTGGAGGTGAAGGTGGCATTTTGCCTAATGGCACTATCCTTCCAAATGTTGGTGGCTATCAACCTATAATTGATCAGGTCGAGAATCATCTTTCGAACTTTTCGATCGACCAATAAAAGCACGCCACGTGTTGTCAACAAGCTATATGAATATAATGGAAACCCCATGATCATAGGTATCATTATGGGTGATGATGTTAACATTTTTTTTATGTGGCAGGGAATGTCAACGGCTGGGGAATGTAGATATAGACAAGCAATTCCTGTGGCACAAAGAGGGCGGCTTGATGTCAATTCTAACTATGGCCTTAGAAAAGCTTTCCTTCCACAGGTCCCCATTTCCTTTACTCGATTTCAACTCCGAATTACTATTTTCAATGACTAGGGTGTTGAGTGCAGACTCAGTCTTAGCTCGGTGTAGATTCGACTGCGCTTAAGCGTGTAATATACTCCGATTTAAGCTTTGTTTCAAGTTATAGTGACATATTTTTCTCCCCTGCATGACACAGGGTGGCAGGAGATATACTCCTCTTCAGCAACCTACAGCACAACAAGTGATGATTGATGCAATATCCTCAGGTCCTACAACTGTGTTTCTTATGGGAGCACATACAAACTTTGCCATCTTTCTTATGAACAATCCTCATTTGAAGAAAAATGTCGAACACATTTATGCCATGGGAGGTTCTGTTAGACCGAACTGTCTGAAGAATGAGGGTTCGGATCATTCAAGGGAATGTTCTGATATTGGTAATCTGTATCCACAAGATAGCAATCCGTACGCCGAGTTTAATATATTTTCAGATCCTTTCGCTGCCTACAAGGTATTCGTTTGATTGTTTTCGTTTGGCATTCATGAACTCGTTTTTATCCGGTATTCGAATCTTTTCTTTTGAGCAGGTTTTGCATTCTGGTATCCCATTTACACTTATTCCACTTGATGCAACAAATACCATTCCTGTAAGTAAGAGTTTCTTCATGGAGTTTGAAAGGACACAGGATACTTATGAGGCAAAATATTGCTTCCGAGCTTTAAAGATTATTCGTGATACCTGGTTAAGTAACATGTTTCATGAGGTAATGTCCCTCGAAATCTTTGTCGTTCGTGCTTCCCGTTTGTAGACATCCAACTAAGTGACTGATGAAATGTTGGCAGCAATATTGTATGTGGGACACTTTTCTGGTTGGTGTAGCATTATCTATAATGCGCAACTCCCACTATCATAATGGAGAAAATGAGTTTGCAGATATGAGATATATGAACATTACGGTCGTTACTTCGAATCAACCTTATGGAGCATTAGACGGCTCGAATCCACTGATTACAGAGTATTCAATGCCAAAGTTTAATGTACCGAAGAATGGGGTTCATAGTGGCCATGTTCAAATGGGAATGCAGGATCCCTTTTGCCTTCAGAAAGGAAAAGGAATATGTCAGGTATTAACAGTACATACTCTAGCTGATCATAAAAGTTTAGGCCTTATATGCACACATGTAAATTTTTATGTATAGGTTCTCACACCGTAAGAAATTCGTCGTATATCTTTTAAAAGACACAGCTTCTTTCAACTATGGGATTCATCAACTTATAGAATTTCACAATGCTAATAGGATGGTTACACGAAAGAAGATACTGGAGAGGATGCCGTGCTTGTTCTCGTTGCTCTGAAAGCTAAAGCAAATTATGATAAGGGAAGCTCACTTGGGAGACAATTTTATAGAGATTTTCTCCATGTAAGCTCCCATACATATTTTATCAATAACACCACTTATCTGTTATTTAATTTAATTAATTCACATGCAGGTAACCCGGAAATGCTTAAAGGTGCTAGTAATACAGTGTGATCAATTTTTGGAACTGATTTGCAGGTTATAAATAGCCCTGAGAGAACTGGAAGGTTTGATATCAGAAGGCAATACCCTTTCCACAAGGAGGTTCTTTATAAACCAGATTTTGGGAAGAGAATGAGGGGAAAACCGACTGTTTTCGACATGGATATGAGTGCCGGGGACTTTCTAGCTCTTTTATATCTCCTCAAGTTACCCGTGGAATTAATCGACCTCAAGGTAGTTTATGTCGGATTGGATTTGCTAGGACTAACCTCAATGTAGACTGCAGATCTCATGAGTTAAGCATCTGTATCTTTAAATTGAACAAATATGACAATGTTCTGTAAATTATGTTTAAGCATTACTAATGTTCAGGCTTTACTGAAGTTCCTGATGATTGATATTTCTATGTTCAACTAGGGAATACTAATCAGCCCAACAGGCTGGGCAACTCCTGCAACGATTGATGTGGTATATGATATACTACATATGATGGGCCGCGATGACATTCCGGTTGGTCTTGGTGATGCATTTGCAATTGGGCAAGCCAATCCATCTTTCTCTGCGATTGGAGACTGCAAGTATTCCAAAGCTATCCCTCATGGTAGTGGTGGTTACTTGGACTCCGACACACTATATGGACTCGCTCGTGATTTACCTCGAAGTCCAAGAAGGTAAAATTCTAAATAATACTATGATAACAACAACTCGAAAATGATGCCCAACATGCATGAGAAAGAACAAGTTAAAAATATGGCCTACTGGCCTTTTAATGACTTTTCAGATACACAGCAGAAAACTCTGTCAAGTTTGGAGCTCCTAGAGATACCGATAATCCCGAACTCAGGCAACCATCAGCTCGTGATGTTTGGAAGTCTATAGTGGACTCATTGGATCCAGGATCAAAGATCGCTGTATTGACTAATGGACCTTTGACTAATTTAGCACAGATCATTCTATCAGAGAATGCAAACTCATTGGTTCAGGTAAATTATATGATAACAGAGATTTCAGTCTACCAATGATGGCATTGATCACATATATATTTTCTGATGCAGGGAGTATACATTGTTGGAGGACACATAGGCAAAGCCAATGACACTAGCAAAGGAAATATTTTCACGGTCCCCTCGAATGAATATGCAGAATTTAATATGTTTCTCGATCCCTTAGCTGCAAAGGAAGTATTCACTTCATCTGTGAACATCACACTTGTTCCACTTCAGATGCAAAGAAGAGTTAATTCCTTCAACATGATTCTTATCAGGATGAATGCCACAACTCAGACTCCTGAACTTGTGTTCGCCAGACGTTTACTTTCGAGACTTTGGCAATTACAACAGGAGCATTATAGATATCATCACATGGTAATTTCAGAACCTTCAAGCACATATATGGCAATGCTTTAGTTGGTTTAGTTAAATATGATTCTTTGATCTGTGAGGTTTTACATGTTTCGGATATGATATATTCTTGAATGCTTTCCATGCAACTTACGGATGCAAAAGAACTTAGATTAGACTGAAACAACTTTGTCTCTTTGCAGGATATATTTTTGGGAGAGATCCTTGGTGCAGTAATCTTGGCTGGAAATTCACATCTGAACCAGACATTTATGTACAAGCCTCTTATGGTCTTCGCAGATGGAGACCTTGAAACGGCCGGAGAGATAACCCTTGATGAAGAACAAGGGAAACAAGTGAATGTTTTGGAAAACATTAATCCGGAGGCATATTATGACCATTTCACTAGGGTCTTGGGTGATCACAGACAATCTGCTGTTCTGGGAAGCTTTCATGAGCAGGAAAGACTGTGGACTTCAGGACCCGAAAGTATGAACATTGACCATAATCAGAACTTGTAAACGTTTATTATAGTTTAGGCTTTCTTTTTAGCAGTTTTGATATCTTGTTAAAGCAGTTTCTACATAATGTCTATGAGCTTAGCAACAAATGAAGTACAGAAGAAGTTACAAGAATAGTCTTTCGTTTGTTATATTACATGTGTATTAAGCAAACTAAGATATACCCACTTCTACATTGACTAGCCAAGGATTTGACTGAGTCTGTGACTATAAAGCAAGGGTCACCCTCCCTATCGAGGCACATTTTTCCGAGGGACTAAACTGTAATGATGGTTATTACCTCCAAAAACACAATACCTCATAGAGGACACAGTTCTGGAATCATTGCATCAGCATATATCACCATCTTTCCTACCAAGTATATATCTAATATTATCAGGTTTGTCTGTTGGTTCACATTTCAGCTCTATGCACTTAGCATCATGCTTTCGTGTGACGATTTAGACAAGTACCGAATCATGCTCCCTGGTTCTTCAACATAAATGTACCGAATCATGCCTTTCAAGTTTCAATGTCTGAGTGGTTGTATACCTTACAGCTATGACACCATGGCTGTGCATGAACAATGCATACATAAGCCCTGCACTTGGATTCCTCTGTCCTTTCTATTACTCAGAATATTAGTATTATACAACATAAAGTGGAGTCCCCCCCAGCTGGAAGTTTTTCCCCCTAAAGTTCCTTGTATATATGTGCGAGCATATGATCTTTTAAATATACGAAAAATAAAAATTCGAACATGCTTGTACTGAGACATGGTTATCATATTTGAACTCATCTCGAATGCAGGTAAAGCCGAATCAACCTCTTACTGATACATCAGTGACATGTTTCATATGAAATGGAATTGAAACTATGAAAAAGATTGCAGAACACGGTCGGTGACTCGGTTGGGTGATGATAACACCAATCCCTATAAAATACTATGAAAAGATGAAAGAAAATTATTTGGTATTCTGTCATAACTCATAACAGCATGTATTTTGGATTTACTTGCAAGATTACCAGCAAACTAGTTAGGGGGTGGGGTTGACCTAATAAAATAATCATGTTCAATGAATGTGAAAAAAAACAGTTTGACCTTATAAAATAATCATGTTCAATGAATCTGATGGAGAGATGAGTACTGAATGGTGATTATAAAAACATTTTTAGTCTTTATAGATAGAAATCATCCCAACAACGTGGGGTTTCCACTCCATTTTCAATGCCTAAAATGCAGCAGTAACCACTAAATCATATACTGTATCTGTATGTAACACTGAATGGTCGGTCCTAATGTTTATGTGGCCAATGCATTTGTTTCTTTCTTTTGAAGGTCTCCATCTACATACATACAATATTTATCATTTCTTTTCTTCTTTCAGAGTTGGTATATAAAAAAGGAACAGTTTAGCAGGTGTTGTTGATAAGCATAGTTGTTTCAACAAACTCATGGGGAATCTGTGCTCTTGAGTTGTTGGAGAACAATCAAATTGATTGGAAAATAAATAATCCAATCCTTTTGGTTCCTTTGGCAAACTGCTGGTGAATTTTCATTTTTTTTCCTTTTTTGTCTGAAGTGAGGGTTATATAGATGAAAGTTCATAAAATTTCACTTCATGTTTTGCTAAAATGACTGATCTTAGACATGTCTGAACCCTGTTTTTAAGGTTTAGAGAGGATTAAGCTTTAAGGCTAGTGTTGGATTAGTACAGACATGAAAGAGGTTACTAGACATTAATGTCCAGCTTCGGAGACATGCCGAAATGAAACAAAAGAAGTCCAGATTTGCTGTGGCCTGGTTTCAGTTGTAAATGTTACTCATTTCTAATGGAAAATGGCTGCAAACTAGTTTGATAAGTCACCCTTTTCAGATCCTATTAAGCCTCTGCAATTCTGACATCTTCGGTGTATTAGATTTTCAGGTCTCGAAACCTGATCTTTGTTGCATTTGTTCATATGTTGTTCTTAAACAGATACATAATTGGTATGATCATGAAATTGAATGATTAAAACCAGAAGAAAAAAAAAACAATTTAGTGGAAACAAATGGAAGGGTTTTATTCACATTCTTTGTCATTGCTCATACACTGGAGATATGATACAATAATTGGAAAGCAAAAGAAGATAAGAAAATAACTTTTTCTACAATACCAAAATATCATATTTGGTCCCATGTTCTTCTCTGCAGATTTACATGTCTCTTTGAAGCCGACTGTTACATAGGAATTGAGCCTCCGGCAGACAAGATCTGCTGTTCAAGCTGCAGTCAATTAAAACTTGAAATCAATCCTTGGAGTTAACAAAGGATTAAAACATGTTTGGATAGAAAGAAAAACCACTACCGGATAAGGTAGATTTCATAACATTACCTGGAACATATATTCAAGCTTGGTTTTCACAAGAGAATACTCAAGCCTCACTTGTTGCAGACATGTAAGACACCTATATAAGACCATCAAAACTTGAAACTTCTCATAAACATTAACAGTAAATTCAAAGAAATGTAATTATCTAAGCCACACATAAACTCACCCTTCGACATTCTGCTCCTCGCAGTAATTGCGGAAGGCAATGCAGCTCTTCTGAACTCTCTGAGCGCCAATGCTGTTAATTTGAGAACATTTTACCATGAGAAAAAAAAGGAAATATGAAGAACAATTTGTATGTGAAATCTATATAATTAAGAAGGTTCTTTCATGTGGGACATGTAGTGGAACCCCTATCTTACAACAATATTAAAGTACATATAATTATTATTGCTAGTTGCAACATTAAAAATGTTACAGTTTGAATCTGAATTTTTCAGTGAAAAACTTCCCCATAGGTTGGTACAAAGTTGGCTTTAACCATTGAAAAATTTGTTTACCAAACAATCTACAATCTCATCTGAAGCTAAAATTAGTAAGTGAGGTTAAAAGATAGAGAAAAAAAATATACCTGGAGCTACTACCTTTCAACTGGTGAACATGAGCATCAACCCTTTTGAAATCTATGCTCTGCTGCTCCCTATATATTAAGATCAGAAAGCAACAATGAAACCACATTAAGAAATGGAGAAAATGCAAAGCTTAAACCATAGCAGAAAATGGAGTCCTGGATAGTTCAGTTTACAACAAAAGGAAACTGTTTAAAAATTGTTGAGTAAATAAAACCCTCACAGAGCTGTAGTCAGTTCATTGAGAAGCCTTTCAGAATCTTCAAAGAAAAGAGACACCACTTCAACCACAAAATCTGGGTTGTTTTCATCTTGAAGTTCTTGAAGTTGGGTGAATTGCTCATCCAGAAAACCCTACTCATAGAACAAGAACTCATCACTCAAAATCTAATATCCAGAACCAAAGAAAAGCAAAACACAGAGAGTTTACTGATATAACAAAACTAACCTCATTATAGAGTGAGGCTCTATAGTCAACCCACTGCCTTTGCAACTTAACCAAATCCATTGCAGCTTGCTTTTAAGGTATATTTTCCCCACTTGCAGATCTTATAGAGAACTATATCATGTGCTGCCTTTAAATGAATGGAAAGTTGAGGGATGAGTACATGGATATTATAGCATGAGGAGCCCAAGAATCTTCCCCTTGAAAGTGGACTATAAATAATAACTACAGTATATGTAAAGTCACACACCTTCCCTCTTTCTGTTGTTTTTTTTATCCCTTTCTCCTCTGGGTTTGTGTTTATGACTTCTTTGCCTTATCTATATTTAACCTCATCGTTTATGAGCAAGTTGAAAACTCAGAAATATTATATACATATATAATAATGTATACAACTATACATATAAATGTAAGGCATCACAAGATCCAAAACTAGATGCCATGGATTCACCTTGCCATCTTTTTCCTTCAGTAATTATTGCTCTTTCTCTCCCCCATCATTTTCTTCAATTGTTTATTTATTTTGTTTTTTCCTATGCAAAGTGCCAACCAGCCTAAAGGGTATGGCTTTACCATTACAGCCAACACCCCCATTTCAGTTCTAGATAATTTATTCCACTGTCAGCTGCCTTAAAGTCCAAGGTTTAATTATAGCAGCAGTAGAAACAAATATTTTTCACACAATCTCTCATTGTTGTTCATTATTGGAATCCAAAAAGAGCCCTATTAACCATCTTGCAGTATCTATTAACATGAGATGAAAAAAAAACCCACATTTTTCAGACCAAATTTGCAAGAAAGTGATGTGAAAACCATGTTGCAACTTTGCATGAGAGATGTTTTTTTTTGGCTCAAAATTTGTCTCTTCTGCAACAAAACAATAGAAGGATGATGCTGTTATTTAATATTAGCAATAAAAAAGTGTAATTTCAATGATAAATGTTCTTACAGAAGCATATCCATTTCTATCTTACCTACTACTCTTTTTTAGTTTTGTGCCTCTTATCCCTTCACATTATGCCTACAATATGCTGTCAATCTTTTCAAAGAATCTTATCTTGTCACAGTTGTTGAAAGCTATGTTCTTGTCTGTAAAAGTAATATGTTTCATAGAAATATTAATTGGCTAAGAGTGATGAATGGGGGTACATTTTTGGCCGTAGAATATGCTCTAAAATCTTTGCTTTTGGCTTTTACTTCTCAAGATTAATTAATCTTCCACATGCTATCTCAATTGCTGTCCTTTTTAATTATTATTTGATGTTGAAATGTTTCATCTTCCAATACACTTCCTAAAGGATCCGCAAATCAACCCCAAGCAGGATATCAAACGCTTAAACATGCTCGAACATAGAAATTCAGACACCGACAGATTCTCCAATTACACTCATTTGTACACCAACAGAACCATAAATCATTACTTGTCAAAAGAGATTAATTAAGAACAGTTGATGAGTCAGCAGTATAGGTTTGGTTTTAGGGCCAGATGTTGTTGGGGACCCTCCATGGCTGTGGTTGTGTTGGATTAAAACAATTCAAGCCCCTTAAAAACGACAAACAAAGATATGGACTGGACATCAAAAATGGCTCCAATCTCCATAGTAACAGGAGGCCTAAGTGAAAGCCCTTTCCAAAATCTTAGTTTGGCTAACCAGTTCAGCCAATACTGTCATGTCATGTAGCCAAACCCCAAATTTTGGTCTGAAAGATTCTATGGAGAAATACTTTCCCTGTAAGAGAAAATGGTGATGATGCATGAAGAAAAAGAGTATCTCAGTGTGACTGATTATATAGAGTTGGAATGGACCACTCCATGTATAAGTCCCTTTGATGGGAAGGGCATCTCTAGGTGGTGGGGGGCCAAATTCCATGGGAGATTTCATGCCATAAATGTAGCTGCTGCCATTGCAGGCCACAACAATACAAAGATGCAGGATGTTTTGTTAGGTATCCAAAGTTTTTTGTAAAAAAAATGAACAGAGCAGAAAGAAGGTCATCAAAATGTATTCAAGGACATAACAGATGGAACACACTGTGCAGTAATTCTTTTTCCCTTTTTTATTTCTTTTTCTTTTTATTTGAAGAATGAATAATGTTACACAACACATAAAGAACATGTACTGACAAATTTGCATTTAGGAGAATATCAATTTACAGCATGTACATTAAGAGGGTAGAATCCAGAGATTTGCCCTAATGGCACAATTGAGCCAGTTTTTATATTTACTTGAACCAATCAGTCAGTACTAGTAGCTTCTTAAATCACCAAACCACACTTTCAATTAGTTTGTCGGCCTCCGCCCTCTAAGGCTGCTGTTTCAATGAAAGAACCCGACGTTGGCAATATAAACATAGCATGCACATCAGGAAAGGAACACAAGATACAACTCAACCTGCCACAAAACCGGAACGATGATTTCAATAAGGTTTTAGAGAGTATAAAAGTGGGTTTGCATGTTGAAGTGAAGAAGTTATATCAAATAACATCTTTAGATACGAACCTTCCTCAGAGAAGGCAAAAATGCCCCCGAGCATATCATCGTTGTCACCTTCTTCCTCTGATTTTTCTCTCTCACAAGGGCTGTTGTTGCTGTCAACATCAGTAACAACCTCGGTTGGCTCACGACACGCACTTAAAGGCAATACTTTACAGTACTCTTCATGAAAAAAGTGCTCAAAATCCGGCGATTCATTTACGGGCCCCTCATCTAACATGTTCATACTTAAATCTGATCGGTTAGAACTTGTGTTCGAAACATCACTGCTTCTTCCACCAGATAGAGAGTTGCTTGTGAACGATGATGGAGTATTAGTAGATTGATTGTCCTCGATGTGACAGACACCCATTTTAGATTGAGTAAAAGAAACTGAACCGGCATCAAATGAGTTACATGAATCCAGAAGTATATTGAATGATATCTATATATATATATATATATTTTTTGATAAAGAATGATATCTAAAATTTAAAACATTGTCATACCAGTATCTGAATTTTCAATCGGGCTAGGTGACATCAACTTAGAGTGAGAAATAACAGTGACTTCAGAGAATCTTTCTTTAGCGTCATGAGGAGAGGGTATTGGATAACTTTCTGCAGCTAAACCCCTGAACATGGAAGAAAAAGGGAAATGTGTCAAGGAAATCCATTTGGTGGGCACCATAGTGTACCGTTCAGCACATGTAAAGAATGCAGAAAATACCTGTCATTCCAAACGGGTTGAATCCTGCGAAAATGCTCAAAAATAGGCAATAAATCCCTCTGTCGAATTTCAACCTCATGGGCAGGCATCCCTTCAATTTCAATTTCTCCATCAGACTGATCAGCAGTGAACTTATGCTCATCGAACCCCACAGGACTCGTTGTATAGAATGATATCTAAGGAAATGCAAATGAGACATACGTGAAACTGGCAACGAGCAATAGTATATTACAAAGTAATTATAAATAGCTACCTTGGAATTCTGCCAGATTGGTATCCTTCCGGAGCTTATTTGCACTTCTGCATTGGAAAGATACAAGTGTGCTCGGTCTTGGGGCTTTGACATGTCCTTTTTCCCAGCATAATTATCTTCAGAATCAGAACCATCCATAGCCATCTCTAATGCTTCTTTCCTCCCATGAGTCATTCCAGAAAGGCATTCCTCTCTTTCTGGCCAACCCGTTCTTCTGCATACATCCCATGCTTGTATAGCTTCAACTTTCACCCGCAAGCCCTCTTCTTGTACCTGGAGAGCAGAACCTGGTCCAATTCTTGAAGCACTTTCACCTGCCTCTCCCCCAAATGAAGGCAGTAGCTTATGTTGGACAACATGGCCAGACGGAGTGTAAACTAATAGGTGCTCCAAAACATTAGCTTTTACTTGAGCTCGTTGCAAATCATTAGGTAATGAGTTATGAAAAACAGCAGAGAAAGCACCCGAAGGGAAGGAGGTCCTTCCAGCAGCAGAAGATGCAGCATTGGTAACCGTATTAAGCCACCCAGAGTTAACATTTTTTATTCTGCTAACAACAGAGAGGGTAACAGTTGGAGGTGCAGGCAAAGAAAATGTTTGATAGTTTATCAAGAAAGACGGAGTGGACCACCAAGGGAAAGATGCAACTGGTGATAAGATAGGTCCATCAACATGAGAATTCCGGATTTGGAGTACATTCTCACCACCAAACGGTGAAAGAACAAAAATATGGCAAGTACCCCTAGATGTAACAATGGCAATCCACTGACTGAAAGCACTAAAGCAAATATCTTGTATCACCTACAAAACAAAACAAAAAAGATATTATATACATACACACACATATATTCTTGAAAAAGTAGAGAATGCAGTAATATACAGCTGATGTCATGCCACGATGGAGCTTATAAAGGTGCACATGTGAAGAACTCCAATCATAGCTTTGAGTGCCAGATCCATTTTTTGTTGAGGATGGCATGATCCGAAAAATATTTATATTGTTCCCATGTATTGAGGCTGTAACTAGAAGAGTCCCACTTGGATCAAAGCAAAGAGCAGAAATTGGACTAGTATGGGCCCTGAACTGTGATACAACTGCTCTGGAAACAAAATCTTTGACAACTACCTGCAAAAGACCACATATTAAGAAAAACCCTAAAATTACACTCACAATTTTCATAGTTGATAATTAGCAGGTCAAATTTCCACGCCTCTGATATCAAGTATTCCTAAGAAGTAATGAGTAGCCTTATCTCCTCAGATGCCTCTCAGAGAAATTTAACTTAAACATGTATCTAACATAAAAGTTCAAGCATTATAGGCAAACATATGAATATAACCTTCCACATCAAGGTGGAATTAATGTGCAATGGTCATGTATGTGTATTATTATCAGGCATTCTAACATAGGACTAAAGTTTGCTTCTCAAATACATCAAGTACTAACCGTCCCAGCAGTATCAGTGTCTGCAGAATGTAATGCACCCCGACCAACTTTCCAGCCTGAATTTGAAGACATGGGAGAACCAGAACCGTCAGGAATAAAATCTTGATAGTACTTTGACAAAGTTTTGTAGCCCATGTCACCCAGATTGATTAACCCAGCAGCTAATTGCTTACTAGATTCCATGGCATATCGAGCCACAAGACTCCCACTACCGGGAGAAGTTGATGGGCTAACACCAGGAGATGGAGTCAAGTTCTGTGGATTCAGGCGATTTGTATTTGACTGCAATGGATTGTTTGAAGCATATGCTAACCACCTGGGACCCACTGCCATGGGACCATATCCAATATTAATCCCAAGCATTCCTTGGCCTCCTGCTTGAGGGACAGGATAGGTGAGGACACTAAATTTATTTTCAAGAGTGAGAGCATCGAAGCAGTATATCTGCCAACCAATAAAAGAATGCACAGTTTAAATCATTTGGCTCCAGCTAAATAATTGATAAAATAAAATGATATAACGAATGTATCTATTATCAACGTCTTTATAAAACTCAAGCACTCCTGGAACCATCCAATCTGATTATTTTAAGTTTTTTAATGAACTGGCCATTCCGACATATGAAAACAAGGAATAAAAATCGCCAAGTTTCAGAAAAAAAGGCTAATTCTTACTTGTGTTGCAAGCCCCACAGCAACTATTCGAGAACTGCATCTAACCATATATACAGTTGATCGGAATCTCAATACATGAACATAATTATGAGACCTTAGCGAATAGAATCGAACAGTAGTAGGAGAGAGGACATTTCCATTTTTAGGCTCCTCAAAACCATCTCTTCCAGTAAGCATCAAACCTGAGACCTTTGGCTCATCGCATGCAACAACCAGAAGTAAAGGATGTGATGCTCTAAATCCTTCATGACCCTCGAACATTTCAGGGAGTGGCTGCATTTGTAAAAATGTAACTGGATCATCACGCCTCGAAACAAGTTCACTGACATTAGAGGCATCTTCGACGTCAAGAACTTGAAAGCCATTGGCGTATCCAAGTAAGAGAACCCTTTTAAAAGATAAGGGACCAAGCTCTAGTCTGTCAAAGGAAGCCCATAGCACCTGTTTGACAAAAGAAACCTGATGAGATAGCAGATAGAGTAACAAGTTTCAAGGAAAATGCACATACCAGTTACACAACCTGTCAAAGAAGAGCACAACAAAAAACCATGTCAAGCAATGTGATGCAGGTAAATCTATATCTGCATCTCAATTGTCACATTCACCCCACCTTCATATGATAAGGGGTAAACAAGTCCCCTCATCCTTACAATGAGCTATTGTCATCAAAAGGCCGTACAACCGATAAACAACTTGAATACAATACAATGGCATTAAGCAGTTCAGTTTCCATTTTGGCAATTTTGACCTTAAAGGAACTCAAATCAGAGCATTATTAGAATGAATAGAACATAACGGCCTGTAATAGAAAGAACAAAAAAGAATCAAATCTTTGGATATGTATCAAGCAAATGATTCAATTATCTTGCAAAATAATGGCATCTAAGTCCTGGGTGATTAACATTATTACAGCATCAATTATTCACAAAAATTCCACTCTATAAATAAGCACCACTTTCCTAAACTCCCCAAGGCATCATTTTTAACAAGTATCATCCAAATATTGGTTCAGTTAGAGAGGAAAAAAAACAAATCAATCTAAACTAGAACACTGAACCGGGTGATTTTCCCTTCATCAAATTAATTAATATGATTACAATGAAAATGTCCATTCAATATTTCAATGGCCACTATAGCGACAATATACTTTTTAGGAAAAAGGAGAAAGATACCTCTGCATCTGAAGTTTACCCTATTGATAAAAGATCATTTTCAACAATCAAAATTCAATTTTTCAGCAAATATTAACGAATTCAAAAATAAAATTATAAAGAAAATAACTTTTAGTTGTACATTACAACACTCACTTAATTAAGCCCTAATCGAGTTGAATAAGTAATTTTTACTTTATTTTAAAAAAAATGGGAATATCAGAAAATTTTCTCCAATTTTAACTGATCTTTATTTCTTCTGAGCCACTAAACGATAAAATACGAAAAAGCTTATTTTTCCAAAAAATAAATCAATAAAATTTAGAAGAAGAAAAAACCTGGTCTTTTGGATGTTCATGAGAGTCTCCAGAAATAGATGCGGCGACCGAAGCACTAGCTGACCGGACACCGGAAGAGGCTGTTTTCAGGCAGGAAGAAATGAATTTCAAAGAATTCGGCAAAAAGCGATTGTTATTATTGATATTTGAGCCTTTATTGTTTCCGATGTTGCCGTTTCTCTTCATAGTAAAGAAACAATCCAATTTCCTTTTCCGGCCACCGGGGCGTTACCGGGATAGAAAGAAGCGATCGGCAATAGCATAAGAGGTAACAAAACGGCAGCGTTTCAATGTCAGAGGATCACCGTTAATGGAAGCTTTTTTTTTTGCGCGGTGGTTGGGTTTGACCTTTTTAACAGAGAAGAAGGAATGGGAAAGAAGAGAAGACACGGCCCTTTGCTTTCTTCGTTAAATGTTTAGATTGCAGTGCAAGCAATAATGGAAGAATTGCAGACTCAGTCCCTGTTAAGTTTTCGGAGTGTTCGATGGAGTCCTTGTTTGGTCAAAAAGGATTTGGTTGACACAGCTCACCTGCTAATTTCAGTTTCCTTTTGAACTTCCAATGGTTTAAGATTATTATTATTAAATTATTTTATTTTCATTGGAAAGTGGAATTTCCATTTTTCTCTTTTTTGTATTCAATTTCAAACCTAACAAAAAGTTGGTAGATAAAAGGTTTGATTGATTTAATTCCGTAGTTAATCTCATTAAAAATATTACCAAATGTTAAAAAAAATTAAATTCTAGATCTATCAATTGGTTAAGTAGTTGAGGATGCTCATGTTGAGTCATCTCGTATGGATTTTGAATCTCGATATTTCTCATAGGTGATTCATATTTTTTTTGAACATTTTTTACCTAGGAGAAGAAAGAGGAAATTTACTTCTAATGGGTCTAGAACCCACAACCTAAGGCGAGGAGAATGTGTCACTGTCAACTGAGAATTTTTAACCACTTGCTCTAGAGATTGTTAACATATATGATTCATATTTAAGATTTATGGATATCTCTTAACAATATTTTCTATAGTTTAAATTGAGTTTCGTTCTGAGCAAGCATATTTGGCTGGTTGGTTAAGTTGCTCATCTTTGTTCTCTTACATTTTCTTAAGTCATAGGTTCTATCACCAATAGGAACACATCCATGGGCGAAGCCACCCTTTGAAATGGAATTTGTTAGAAACTTATGTTTTCTATATAATTTGTTTATAAAAAATTAAAAATATAGACAAACGACACCTCTTTTATGAATGAAATGACACCCCTTATAAATAAAACGACATCTCTTTATAAATAATTAACCCTCCTTAAATATGATTAAAAAGATAACACCCCTTAAATAAATTTCTGGCTCCGCCCCTGAACACATTTTTTTTTCCTTCTTAAAGTCTCCCTTTCATCTCTCCTCAATATAGGATTATAATTGATATTTGTAAAAAAAAAATAGTTTCTTTCCTTGAAATACAATGTTTGGTAATAAATGTAAATTGAATATATTTTGAAGCATGGGAAATTGTTTAATGGGTAAACATAATGGAAATCATTATTAAAATATTTTTTTGTTTCCTAAGGTATTAAAGTTACTCCATATTTAAGGCGAGAATTGAACCTCAATCATTTATTATGATGAGGGAGACTTTTATTGTCTCGTCTAAATTCAGTAATTTATCATTAAAATTTTTAATCAGCAAAAACTAACGATTAATCTTCCATGTTTGGTGATAAATGTAGTCAAGTCCTGTTTTTTTTTTAAGTAGTATTATTAATTAGCAATGAAAGGGACTGAAGTGAAAAAGAAAAGAAAGTATTGGGGGTAAAAGGGAGAATGAAGGGAAGTATAGGGGGGAGATCGGTTACGTTACGACAAGGGAGGAGAATATCTCAGGGGGAGAGGGCGAACCACAGAACCCGGGGGCGTATTATAGATTTGCGCAATTGTCAACCGTAAACTTTGAAATTGCAAAATTAAAGAGACAGAAAATAAAACTTTAAAAATAAAATAAAATATTTTGATGAAAAAAAAGAGAGAAAATAAAATATAAAATAGCAAAACAAAACCAAACCAAACAAAACAGTTGCAGCTGAAAAGAGATTATGCTAACTTAACGTGTCGGATTTGTTTCTTCCATCACACATTTATCTTACGTCTCATTCTCAAATTTGTATTTTCTCACATTTATTTATTTTTATCACATGGTTTTGTTTTGTTTCAATTTACATCATTATTACTCAACTTTATTTTGTTTCGAAACTTAATGTTTTTTTTAATTTAGTCATTAATTTTTTTTGGTAATATGCATATATGTTCAGGGTGCAAAATTTCTTTAAAGTTTGAACTCGTGTTCTCATATTGAGAGTGCAACGTGTCTTATCAATGTACTCAACACTTGGTAACTTGATTTTTTTTTAATTTTTTATAACGTGACACTTCAATAATGTGTCATGCCATCAAAGGAAGTAATTTAAAAAAATTTATGAAATTTCAGAACTAATATGAATTAGGAAAAAAATCAAGGATCAAACGGGTAAATTCCAAAATTGGTTTATCCTTTTTAAGAACACTTGGAAATTAATTTAATTATTATTTTGGTAAAAGCAGAGAAGTCAACTTGGTTTGCTTAATTCAAATTTATTTTTCGCAAGTGTTCAAAATATTTTATTTTTCTTATCTAAATTATTTTTTAAAATAAAATGGTTGTTTAAAGTTTTCATTTTTGTTAAAATAGATGTTTAACTTAAAATAATCAACACTCAATCATTAATTGGCACGTGACTAATGAAATCTGAACTCACATAAGAGTAAGCACCTATTCAGACAAAAATTAATACTTTAGGTACCTAATTTAGTAAAATAAAACTTTAAACACAGATCAAAATAAAAACTTTAAAAACTTATTTTAGCCAAATAAAAAAATACTTTAGACACTTATTTTATATTTAAGCCTTTAATTTTTAATTCCCCCACTTTCTTGGTGTTTCCTTCCATAAATTACCAAAAGTATCTTAATGGATAATCCTTGCCTGATTTACTCAAAACACCAGTTAAGCAACCAACGCAATCCCTTTGTAAACTTGGTCAAGACAAGACAACCTTAAAAAACCTATATATATAACACAATACATATAGTTTCAACTTCCTTACAAGTTTCAGTTCAAACCTTATATACCAAATGAAGATATATTTTGGTTTTGATAAACTGTTTTTCACATGAAATTTGGAAGAACCCATGCTTCCAAATGCCATGAAACACAGCATCAAATTGTCCTTTTAGTTCCATGAGATTTGCAGCGAACCGAAACAAACTTGTAACCAGCTAGCTCTTTAAGAGCCTAAAGCAATCTCCCGAAGTCGATTGATATTGTTCAGTTTCGTTGAGTTGTATTCTTGGGCGTCGCAGAGCTCGTTCGAGTGTGTTCTACGGTGGGATTGGTTTTGGGATTCTTTATAACATTCTGCTGCATATTCATCGCCCCTCAGCAGTATCACCACCTGCATTGTAAATAACATGGTTCAACTTATTATCACATATTTTGATTCACAAAGAACTACATGAAATGTGAGCATGCAGAAATATAAAGAACATCTAGAATACGAAGATTACTGAATCCGAACTTTGAATATGAGAAGAAAACGAATGAAAGAATAGTTAAATAATCATTCATCAACGATAAAGTAAAACCGACAGAAAGCATGGGCCTAAAACCAAATCATTGCTTGAGAAAGTGATTTTGTCTTTCATGCAAAGTAGTAATTCTAAATGTTTGTATGTTTAGATATATAGTTGCTTGTGGTTTAGAACTTCTTGATGCAATATTTATTCAGTTCCGGCAGAGATGTCGACACGTCGTAGAGAAATAATTAATTGCCATCGAAGATGGTTCAGAGAAACTACGAAGAACAGCAAAAGAGCAAAGTGGAATATCATATCATAATTAGCATTTTTTTTCTATTTCCTAATCTTACTTTACTTTCTCTAATTTCTTTCCGGTGTGCATTAGCAAATGCTCAAGCACTTATAAAAGTAATCCTCACCTGACTCATTTGAGGACGAAGAATAGGAGACTGCTCAATGCACAAAGAGGCAGTCAGAGCCATGCGATCAACCTCCTCCGCATCATAATTGTCACCGAGGACAGGATCTAAGAGCTCTTTAATATCATTCTCATCGAGAAGAGGCTTTGCCTACAAAAATTAAAAGGGGTAACAAAGGTGCCTTTATGATTCCGGTACGGTCGAAGTGATCAAATTCTTCGTGAAGAAATGTACCCATATTACAAGGCTTTGCTGTTGATCATCTATAGCTTTCCTTCCTGTTATGAGCTCCAAAAGCAGAACTCCAAATGCGTAGACATCAGTCTTCTCGTCGACTATGCCATGCATGAAGTATTCAGGTGCAAAGTAGCTGCATCTCGACAAAATATATGTGTCAGCAATACGACAAAAGTATTTATTGACTCGATAAAGATACTTTAGGTTTACAAACCCGAAAGTGCCTTCAAACTTCGACACGTTGTAGTGAGTCCACTGTTTAGGCAGCCACTTGGCGAGGCCGAAATCGCAAATCTGGAAGGCAAATTGGCTGACTTAATCAATAAAGGGAACAGATAAAGGAAATAAAAAACAAATGCAAACAACTGGTTGACATTCATGACCACAGATATAGCAACACTATCATTGGTAGATCTTGTCTATATGTGTCGACAAAAATAATTATTATAGTATATTCGAGGCGCCTACTAGAAACAAAATAACGGAAACAATTCTCCGACAGAAAGGTAGTGATATTAGTTCTCATAAAGCACAACACGACACCCGTGCATGCATACTTCATGGAAGGATATTGAGACAGAATACATGATTTTCATAACTAAAACATGACACGTGATAGTCTAAGATTTTCACCATAACTGCAGCTACCTTTAGAGTGAGTACAAAGGAAGGAAGCAACACGTATCCCGCATTTGCTTCAACCTTCTCATTTTTGAGGCTTCTTTGAGCCATCTCTTGTTGGCTCGATTAAGTTTCCAAATGTATGCCCTTAAGGCTTGCACAAAGCTCATACGTTATAAGGCTCACATTGTGATTAAGTTTAACACAAGTGTTAGGGTATTACAATCAAAATCTAGGTCGCAACACAAATTTAGGCAATCACTAGGTAACCGAAAACAAGCTATTATTGGGTGATTAAATTGGCTTCTTTATGGTTCGAAAAATTACAAAGTATAGCACATAGTTAACATAGATGCATTATCAGTTCTAACATCATACAAGGAGATGCATTATCTTTTTTTACCTCTACGCACGTAAGTTTCATGATTTCCTTTTATCATGAAAAATACAGATGCACGCTACCTGAGGCTCAAAGTTCTCCGTAAGAAGAATATTATCAGCCTTGATATCTCTATGTATAATCCGCCTTTCACAAGTCTCGTGAAGATATGTGAGGCCGTCTGCTGTACCCAAAGCAATCTTATATCTTTTACTCCAATCCAGTGTACATTTTGAACCTGGATAATGTTAAAGAGTCAAGAGCATCAAACTTATCATAACGACTCGAGAAAAACAATGCAGATTAGGAACAAACCATGAAGAGCTGATGCCAAACTTCCCAACGGAGATAACTGAAAGACAAGGTGCATTCCTCCTTCAATGCAACATCCAATCAATTTGGCAGTGTTTGGATGGTTTACATGGGCTATAATGCCAAGCTCTGATAGGAAACCTGCTGTCCTCTCGTCTGGTGTCCCTTTTGTCAACCGCTTTATTGCTATGAGCCTTCCGTTCTTCAACCGACCCTTGTAAACTTCAGCATAACCACCCCTTCCGATTATGTTCTCTACAAGAAATCGCACCCTTATATCAATCTACATCACGTATCAATGTCATTGTATTCGACTGTATTAAGAGTATCATTAAGCATCCTTACACAACTTCATATTTTGCAAGTGCTAATAGTCTTGAAAACAATTGCATACCTCGGTTAAAGTTGCCTGTTGCAACTCGGAGCTGAGATAGGCTGAAGTTCTCTAAAGAAGACTTGAAGTTGTATAACTCTCTCAGCATAGGACTCTCCTTCGTGCTCCTGTTGTTCTTTCTCGACAGCTTTGGTACAGTAAACGGAGGTAAGTGCTTGTCCGGTTTTCTTTTCAGTAATGTGAATAATTTTCTCCAGTTAGAAAGAGCTGCTGAATGTGCACAACGAATTTCTGCCTTGGGGCTGCCATCGGGAGAAATTATATCGGATTCCAAGCCTAATTCTAAGCTGGCCTCTATAACTCCTGTAGGAGACAATCCATGCTTTTTCTCGTCTTCCGCATCTAATGCCCTCAATTCTTGAATAGAATAATACAAAAAGACTGGTAAGAGCTTGCACTAGAGAAACACATGCACCACACATGAATCAGATAGGTCACAATACCTTGGACCGATGAATATGTAGAAAGCTTTTTCCCTTGCCTTTTATGTGTTGCTCGAACAACCCCCACCTTTCGAGTTCTTGCTCCGCCTCTCACTGG